>OY728132.1:944273860-945597464 GCA_963277665.1 Viscum album | reverse complement strand
TACGATTTCAATGTGCCTTTAATGATCGATTTATATCCATCCTTGGATGGAAATTGGAATTCACAATTTCACACTCAACATATATGTATCATCCATAATCACCATATATCCAAGATTCAAACTAACTTTTCTAACTCCATCATTGATCTCCAATTCCCAATGATTCTTTCATACACATCGATCCTCATAAAAAAAACCTATATCAAATAGTCCTAACCTGATTTATAGTCATGCAATGAATCAGTCAAGCTACAGTAAAAATAAAATATTAGTGATGATAATGTGAAGAACGTAATGGGAAATCCATTAAACACCAAATGTTATAATAAAGGATGATCAATGTGAAAACTAGATACCGATAGTTAGGATAAAATTCGAAGGATGAATCATAAACATCACAACTCCTAAATCTCTAGACCAATATAAAAAATCATAAATTGATGGGGATATAAATGTGTGAAACTGAATCAAGAATGATTATTCCATCGCAATAACCATAAAAAATCATAGATATTCAACAATAAAAATCCCTTCCAAGAAATGGAATTTTTTTCTTACAAAGGTCTGGTGCCTATTGTCATTGATCCTAATGAGCTCATCTTCGATCCCTCTCAAGAAAATCCTCTCCATTAGCAACAAAAATTTCTATGGTTTATGTGTCTCACCCTAAGAAAAATGTTAAACATTATTTTATAGGAGTTATGGCTAGGGTTTAACCAAATAGATCCTCATAATTTCAAATATATACATTCCAATAATTACCCTTTATTTTTATTTTTTATTTTTGATTTAATCCATAAATGATGATTAAATTATATTTCTCTAATGTATATATAATTTTTACTACCCCTAAGGTAAAACTCGCATTCTAGATAAAATTTAAATGTTTGAATTCAATTTAGTTCTTTGTTTATGATGAAAATAATTTTTATAAATAAAATGCATGGATGGGATAAAAATAATATTTTTATACTTTAAATTTTTTATCAAGTCCCTTCCACATTCTTAATTCTGTGATGACTCATCTCAACAGTAAGCACCAAACCTCAGAATCAAAAAAATATCAAAAAAATATAAGGTCATTTACTAGGGTAAATATATCGTTTTAGCCCTAGAGATATCCTGAGACTCTGCAACTCAAAATTTAGCTAACTCTTATTTAAGTAACACCTTAATCTCTAAATCCTCCCAAACATATGACATATTCATCCCAAAAAAGGAATCAATTGTAGTTTCTGAAAATGAATCTCATGAAACAACCCATTCAGAAAACAACCCACCTTTAAACACACTTTTATCATCTTTAGAAGATTGATATTTAAGAAAACATAGTATACCACTACCCAATAAGGGAAAATTATCCTTCATCAATAATGATATTATCTCCAAATCATCTTGAATAAATGATAAATGAAAAAAAATCCTCTCTATGTAAGTCTTTCCAGTCCTAAACATAAAATTTTTTCCATATCTGATGGTTGTCCTACTATATGGGATGAGATGGACCCAAGAACCACTTACATCAGAAGAGTTGCAGACCTATTTTAGTATCACTTTCATTTCTAGCCATTAAGAAAATGGTCACCTATGTTTATTTCTCATAAAATAAGAGGAACATGGGCCTTATACCCCAACCTATATACACACATTCATGGGACATCATTTACCTTCATCTCAATCTCAAAAAAAATCACACTCAGTGCTGAAGAAAAATTGGTTTTATTATTATCTTTATTTCACCAAATCTACCAATGATAACATAAATAACAGTGAAACTCTTGTAAAACTACTCCACAACACACCACTTCCAGTCAGGTGGCCTAATCCATCACAATCCAAAGTGGACAATCATGACTATTCAGATGACCCTATTATATTAGCTCTAAACCCCATAATAACACATGCAGTGACAAAAATCAGAAAAAAAATTGATAAAATATCCTCCTAAAACACAAAAAAATATTTTTTATGGAATGGGTACATAGAAAATGACCCATTAGACATGCCACACTAAAGGTATTACTCTAATAGGGCAGTCTCCATTTTGGATTTTCACTATGATATTGAATACAGTCATCAAGGGAAAACTACTATCCACTTAGGGAACTGAATGATATGCACTTGAACTTTACTAAAAAAAATTAGGGATCTTTATTGAGAAACATCTTGTTAGTCTTATACAAGGGGCTGGGAGTGATATTACCCTGAGAGGGGAGGTAAATCAAGGTATTCACTATTTAAGACAGTTAAAACTCTTACTCCTTTAAATTTCTCACATTACCAATAGATTATTTATATCTCAACCTTGAGGGTCAATTTTTAATGATATGTAACTAGATATGCTTATGGTTTCTTGATCTGTTTTGGTGTGAATCCATAAATTAAATATGGACATGACTATTTAATTGTTTTACCCACACTGATCTATGTCCAAGGAGCATTCATTATCATTGTTTCATACACCAAAATCCATTGTGAATATCACTTCTTAAACGGGTTTGGGTTAGGTAAATCCTATTCCCATTCTCAATACCTTATATGTTTAAGGAAAGATCACTACTTATCAAGGCTCACTCACTCAAACCTTCCTCCTTTGGATCACTACCATGGAAAAGGATCACATTTATCCCCTTCCTTTGATCACTACTCAATAAAGGATCCACAACCTATTTATAGACACGTAGGTCCCATCATTAGAAACCCTAAATATATCCTCAACTATAGATATATACTCTGATAAAGTACCATTTTATATTCCTACACAATCTATGAAAATACTCTTGATACAACACTTCTTATTTCTAGAAAATTTCTGGAAAAACATTCAATTTTTTATAGATACAGTAACACACCTTCATGATATTTAGAATAATGTACAATGGATTACTACTCCTTCTCAACAATTTCTAGTACCTTAAAGGAATACAAGATTCATCTTCTTCTTGAGGAATTTGAATGTTTAGGAATCTATCTATTCCTCTATTGATATGATACCGTATATGAGTGCGGTATTCGTTGGCAAAAATGCGGAAACACAAGCGAAGAAAGAAGAGGGGAATGAAAATTAAAAGAAATGCTATAGGAATAAAAGGGGAAGGGGATGATCAATTAGGACCCCAAGGAGACTTGCCCCTTGAAACTCTAATTATAAAGCGCCACAAAGGTTGATCACTCCTTTGATGAGCCTTACTTGCATTCACCTAAGAACACAAGAAACACAAGCATAATAATGCTAGAAACTCTCAAATTCGAAATTAACCTTCAAGGGGGTACAAGAGGTGGATATTTATAGCCAAATGAGAGGAATACATGTCAAACTACCTATCCCACAAAAGTCTAAAGCCTATCCCACGAATTTGACTTTGTTTACACATGTCCATGACTTTAGGGGACAAGATATCTCTAAAGAAGACTTTTAGGAACCACCCCAAAGACTTTGAAGATTCCCACCATGGATTTGGAGACAAGGGGCCCACCACTTTTGACATTGGAGATTTCCTTCATGCAAGTGGATTGAATTTCGTGGAAGCATATGGGTGGTCCTTTTAGGTTCACTTTTGGGCTTTAATAAGTGTGATTAAAGGCCCATTTGCTCCTCCCATGCATGCATGTTGGACCTCCTCTTGTAATTTCAAAATGAGGCCATGTAAAGCCTCTCTCATCCTCCTCATTCTTCCTCTTGTCATTGGGCCACAAATCCCATGTAATGGGTCTTTTCCATTAATGTTCCTTTCACGATCAATGCCATGATCACCCTCAACTCCTTGCTGCTTGTGTGCACCATGATCCGCATCATCCCCTCCCTCTTCAAAAGGATTCGTCCTCGAATCTTCATATTCAAAAGGAGAGAGATCAGAAATATTAAAGGTAGCACTCACGTTTCCATACCTGCTGGGCAAGTCAATCTTGTAGGCATTATCATTGATTCTTTCTAAAACTTGAAATGGACCATCTCCTCGTGACTGAAGTTTTGATTTTCTTTGCTCCGGGAACCTTTCCTTCCTCAAATGCACCCACACCCAATCTCCAGGTTCTAGTACAACCTTATGCCTACCCTTGTTTGCTTGCTTTGCATAGTGTTCATTTCTTCTTTCAATGTTGGCTTTCACCTTGGCATGTAAATCCCGAACAAATTTGGCCTTCTCATCACCTGCGAGATCAACAACCTCATTAGTAGGCAATGAAAGAATATCTAATGGAGTCATTGGATTAAATCCATATACAATCTCAAAAGGTGAGAAGTTAGTAGTGGAATGAACTACTCGGTTATATGCAAACTCTATGTGTGGCAAACATTTTTCCCAATTCTTTAGATTTTTTTGAATTATTGCACACAATAAGGTAGAAAGAGTCCTATTCACCACTTCAGTTTGCCCATCAGTTTGAGGATGTGCAACAGTTGAGAACAATAATTTAGTTCCCAATTTATTCCACAATGTCCTCCAAAAGTGGCTAAGGAATTTCACATCCCTATCACTTACAATGGTTTTGGGCAGTCCATGTAATCTCACAATTTCTTTGAAAAACAAATCTGCTATATGTATAGCATCATTAGTTTTTGAGCATGCAATGAAATGGGCCATTTTGCTAAAGCGATCCACGACAACAAAAATGCTATCTCTTCCCGATTGGGATCGAGGCAATCCCAACACAAAATCCATAGAGATGTCGGTCCAAGGATGGGATGGAACGGGCAAGGGGGAATACAATCCATTTGGTTGAACCTTGGACTTTGCATGCTTACAAGTGACACACCTAGCACAAATTGCAATAACATCTTTTCTCATGCTTGGCCAATAAAAATGTTCATGCAAAGTAGCTAGTGTTTTATCAACCCCAAAATGCCCCATCAAACCACCCCCATGAGTTTCTTTTACAAGCAATTCTCGAGTTGAACAATTTGGAATGCACAATTTATCCCTTTTGAAAAGAAACCCGTCATTTTTGTAATAGTCTTTAAAACCATGTTTTTCACAAGATGTCCAAATTTTAGAAAAATCTCCATCATTTTCATACATTCCCTTTAGTAACTCAAGTCCAAGTAATCTAGAATGAAGAGAAGTAAGAAGTGAATACCTTCGTGAAAGAGCATCAGCAACCACATTTTCCTTACCTTTTTTGTGCTTGATCACGTAGGGGAAAGTCTCAATGAATTCCAGCCAAGATGCATGCCGCCGATTCAACTTACCTTGGGACTTCAAATACTTAAGGCTTTCATGGTCAGAATGAATAATAAACTCTTTAGGCCATAAGTAATGTTGCCATGTTTCCAGGGTTCGTTTCAAAGCATAAAGTTCTTTATCGTAAGTTGAATAATTTAATGTTGCCCCGTTCAATTTCTCACTAAAGTAAGCAATTGGACGTGACTCTTGAGTCAAAACAGCACCAATTCCAACTCCCGATGCATCACACTCAATTTCAAAGACTTTGGTGAAATCGGGTAGCCTTAAAAGGAGAGCATTGACCAATTTTTCTTTGAGTGTGTTAAAAGCTTTTTCTTGTTTTTCACCCCATTTAAAGACCACATGTTTCTTTACAAGTTCATTAAGAGGTGCAGCGATGGATGAAAAATCCTTTACAAACCTCCAATAAAAGCTTGCCAATCCATGAAAACTTCTAACCTCGGTTGCACTCTTCGGTGTGGGCCACTCCTGAATTGCTTTGATCTTTTCATCATCCACACGAATCCCTTCCGCCCCTACAACAAAGCCAAGAAACACAACAGAATCCATGCAAAAGGAACATTTTTAAAGATTGGCATAAAGTTGGTTTTGTTTAAGGGTCTCACACACCAAACGCAAGTGTTCAACATGGTTGTCTAAAGATTTGCTATACACTAAGATATCATCAAAATAGACAACCACAAATTTTCCAATGAATGAACGAAGGACATGGTTCATTAAGCTCATGAATGTACTTGGTGCATTAGTTAAACCAAATGGCATAACTAACCACTCATACAAACCAAACTTAGTTTTAAAAGCAGTTTTCCACTCATCTCCTTCTTTCATTCGAATTTGGTGGTATCCACTTTTAAGATCAATTTTTGAAAACAAAGAGGCCCCATGTAATTCATCAAGCATGTCATCAAGTCGAGGGATGGGATAACGGTACTTAACTGTTATTTTGTTGATGGCGTGACAATCCACACACATCCGCCATGTTCCATCTTTCTTGGGTACTAGGATCACCGGAACGGCGCAAGGACTCATGCTTTCCCTTACTAATCCTTTCTTCATGAGTTCTTCAACTTGACACTGGATCTCTCTAGTCTCTTCCGGATTAGCTCTATATGCTGGCCTATTTGGAATTGCGGCACCGGGTATGAAGTCAATCCTATGCTCAATGCCTCTCAAAGGGGGTAGTCCATCGGGTGTTTCTTTAGGAAACAAATCACCAAATTCCTGTAGCAAAGACACAACACAAGAAGGCAAAGAATGGTGAAGTTCATTAGTTGCAAGGTAGGCATCCTTACTAATGAGTAAGAACACTTTCCCGCTCAATAAAGCACCTTTCATCTCACTTTTTCCAGAAAATAAACTCACCTTTCGCTCATCACTCTTGTTTTCATCTCTTTGATTTCCCTCATTTCTTTTTATGCCACTCGACTCTCCTTTTTCACTCTTAATTTTTCCACTCTTTTCATTTTTTTCTCTCATTTCCTTTTTCATCAACTCATCACTCTCTTTTTTATCACTCAAAATTTTATTTTTCCCACTATCTTTTTCACTCATTTCTTTTTTCTTTTTGTATTCTTTCTCTATCCTCACTTGATCTTCATATGCTTGTATGGGACTTAGAGGAGTCAAAACAATCTTTCGACCGCTGAAATGAAAAGAGAAGCGGTTAGCATAGCCATCATACATCACCCTCCTATCAAATTGCCATGGTCTCCCTAGTAGCAAATGTCCAGCTTGCATCGGAGCAACATCACACAACACCTCATCATGATATTTTCCAATGGAAAAAGAAACTATGGCTTGTTTTGTGACCCTCACTTCCCCACTATCATTCAACCATTGCAATCTATAGGGTCTAGTATGCCTTAGAGTAGGCAAACTCAACTTTTCCACCAACAATGTACTCGCCACATTGGTACAACTTCCACTATCAATGATCATACTACATACCTTCTCCTTGATGTGGCATCTCGTATGAAAAATATGTTCCCGTTGCTCCTCATCATGATCATCTTTGGGTTGAATGTTTAAAGCTCTTCTTGCCACCAATGCATCTCCATGTACGGGTTCTTCAACTTCTACATCGAAACCCTCCTCCAAAGATGGAATCTCATCATCGCTAGAGTGCTCACTAAGGATGTCTCAATTATCCAAAATAATCATGGCCCTTTTGTTTGGACATTGAGATGCAATATGACCATGTCCTTGACACTTAAAACACTTTATATCACGAGATTTAGAAGGGAAATTTGTGTCCATTTTTCCTTTTGAATCAGTGGGGAAGAACTTATTTTTGGCCTCTTCTCTTTGTTTTGGAACAAATTTAGAATCCCTTAGTTTCGTTTCATTCCACTTAGAAATTGATTTTGGATCTTTCCGGTTATCCTTCCAAAAATTATGGGAACTTACTTGAATTCTCCGAGAATGTAGTTGTTTTTCGACCTTCACTGCCTTATGTAGCAACTCCTCCATGTCAATGTAGGTCTGTAGTTCCACCACATCTCTAATTGCCGGATTCAAGCCATTGATGAACCTTGCCATGGTAGCTTCGCGATCCTCCTCCAAATTGGCTCGAATCATTGATATCTCCATTTCTTTGTAGTATTCCTCCACACACATGGAACCTTGCACAAGTTTTTGTAACTTCAAATGTAAGTCTCGATAGTAATGACTAGAAATGTACCTTTTACGCATTACTATCTTCATTTCTTCCCATGTTCGAATTGGCCTTTCTCCATTTCGTCGTCGACTTACTTGTAATTGGTCCCACCAAATACTTGCATAGTCATTGAACTCAAGGGCTGCCAATTTTACCTTCTTCTCCTCCGAGTAGTTGTGAAGTCCAAACACATGGTCAACCTTCCGCTCCCACTCCAAATAAAGTTCTGGGTCACTCTTCCCTTGAAAGGGTGGAAGTGTCACTTTGATGCTTCCCAAGTCACTATCTCTCCAAGCAGCACGTTGCCCTCGCCTAGGAATTGATTCTTCGAAATCGGAGTATTCATCATCACCTTCATGAATTTCTTGCCTTCTTGGAGCCTTTGAAGAAGAGGAACTTTGTATATCATCCAACCTAGCATTCAATCTTGTAAACTGGTCAGCGACTGCTTTCATGAATAATTTAATGTCGATCTCACTTCTTTCTCCCTCACTTGCCATTTTTTTTAATTCCTCACACACTCTTTCTCTTTTTTTTTATCTCTCAAAAGGTTCCTCACACTTTATAGCACAACAACTTGGTTCCTACAAGTGTTCTTAAATAGAATCAAGAAGACAACTAGTAGAAGCAATCATTTCATGGCAATCTTTAAAAATCAGAAATTTTAAAAGGGTTTGAATCAATGAGGTCCAAGAAACGTGGGGGGTAAATGGGAGAAACGGTTATAGAAGAAGGTTGGATATGGATGAAGGAAAGAAGATGATGGATAAGAAAATTGCAATCAAATTTATGACATATGAGCAAACGCAATGTTTCAAATGAGCAGCTTCCCTTTTTTTTGTATTTTTTTTTTTATTGATTTTTTTTTTTTTGATTTTTTTTTTGATTTTTTTTTGCTACTCAACAAACAAGAATTGCAAAGAGTGCGCTTTTCATGCTCAAAGTACAACAAATGGAAAATATACTAATCTGATTGCAATGATGTAAATGGTTGTGATAACTTGAACTTCAAACTCAAATGGAAATCCGCCTTGGAGATTGTTAGATTTCACAAGGGTGAAACTGTAGCACGAATTGATTCGGCTATATCTCCAAATATAGGTGTCGGATTTTAGTGTTTCCAAATCGAGAAGAAAGATGAGATTCTGAACTATTAAAATGACATATTATACGCCCAGAAACTCAAAGAGAAAGCAGACGAAAATATGGAAGAAAGTTCCGTCCAGAATGGGTAATGGCAGAAAACGGAAGAAGGGGGAGAAAAAAAAGATGGGAGAAATAGAAATTAAAGAACCTGGTTTCCGTTGCCTTCCTTTGATACCAAATGATATGATACCGTATATGAGTGCGGTATTCGTTGGCAAAAATGCGGAAACACAAGCGAAGAAAGAAGAGGGGAATGAAAATTAAAAGAAATGCTATAGGAATAAAAGGGGAAGGGGATGATCAATTAGGACCCCAAGGAGACTTGCCCCTTGAAACTCTAATTATAAAGCGCCACAAAGGTTGATCACTCCTTTGATGAGCCTTACTTGCATTCACCTAAGAACACAAGAAACACAAGCATAATAATGCTAGAAACTCTCAAATTCGAAATTAACCTTCAAGGGGGTACAAGAGGTGGCTATTTATAGCCAAATGAGAGGAATACATGTCAAACTACCTATCCCACAAAAGTCTAAAGCCTATCCCACGAATTTGACTTTGTTTACACATGTCCATGACTTTAGGGGACAAGATATCTCTAAAGAAGACTTTTAGGAACCACCCCAAAGACTTTGAAGATTCCCACCATGGATTTGGAGACAAGGGGCCCACCACTTTTGACATTGGAGATTTCCTTCATGCAAGTGGATTGAATTTCGTGGAAGCATATGGGTGGTCCTTTTAGGTTCACTTTTGGGCTTTAATAAGTGTGATTAAAGGCCCATTTGCTCCTCCCATGCATGCATGTTGGGCCTCCTCTTGTAATTTCAAAATGAGGCCATGTAAACCCTCTCTCATCCTCCTCATTCTTCCTCTTGTCATTGGGCCACCAATCCCATGTAATGGGTCTTTTCCATTAATGTTCCTTTCACGATCAATGTCATGATCACCCTCAACTCCTTGCTGCTTGTGTGCACCATGATCCGCATCATCTATACATCTGTTATATTATTTTTTTATAGATATACAGGATGTGCATAGAGATTATCCCTTCTGTCTTTTTCTTATATTAGGAGATTTATCTGATAATCCAGAACTTCTACTCTTATATTATCATTATCACATGTGATGTAACTACCATCATAAAATTAATAAATGACTGTTAAATTATCCAAGAGACTCAGGCTATTTTAAATAACCACATGGGATATTTTTATACCTACAAAATATATCTCCCTAAAAATATCTATATTGTCAGTCACAGGCTTGATATTAACATGTGGTAAGGATATGAATGCCCATGAAAACTATCCATGAGAATATCTCCATCTTCCATCTTGTATTTCCCTAACATATGGAAAATAATATTCACATAGCATGATGATTGTAGTCTTCACCCATTAACTCTTCATGGCCCAAGATCATAAAGTCTTCCTCAAATGTGGTTTACTCTCTCCATTTAGGAATAACTACACAAATCATGCATATGTTGAAATTTAGGTATCTCACAATTTTCTCCTGAAATCATGAATGTCTACAATTATAATGTTGCTACATGTCCAAATTCTCAAAGATGAACATACATATATCTGAATCTAGATGAGAAAAATGTAGTTTTTTTGTGACATAGGAGAATATAGATTCACAAAACCAAAGTTATTGTGAAGCCAAATCCATAGGGTTGAATATTCATGTAGCTGTTTTTCTAATTTGAAACTATGGAGTTGATGTTGATATATAGCCAATTCACATAACCGTTCAAGTCACATACATTTTTCACATATTCATTCTGGCCACATAGACAATTAATATAGCTGTTCTATCCACAAAAACAATTTTCTCACATATCCATTCTAGCCACATAGACAATTTATTTCGTCATACCATTATGAAAGGTTTAAGATTACCCTTAAACAACTACAAATTCTTTAGAATATGTAATTCTAGGTCCTTCATGGAACATCCATAACAATTCATTAAAAATTACCAATAAATACAAGATTTATATTCCATAAAATCCATCATTGATCTTGGTCAATACCAATCAATTTTTCAACAAAAACCACTTTTCACCAAATCTTTAGTCGATTATCAAAAAATAATATTGTTAATAAATTCACTCAACACCAAACTTCATCTGGGGTTCAACAATGTCCCTATAAAATTTAGTTGGAAATATCCTTATGATAATATTACCTTAGAACCAATCTCCATTTTCATTCCCCCCTATTATTGATAAAATACAAAGGTTTAGTCTATGCGCTTCTGGTAACCCTAGAATTATAAATAGGAAAATATCGATTTATACAAGAAATTTCTCCCCTACATTAAAAACTTATTTGAATCCTTAAAAATAAGGGATTCACCTTTATTCATTCTCCTATTTATTAGAGGGAACATCAAAATCTTCATAGAATATCTCCTTTTTTTTAAATTTGTCTCCCCCTTGGTGTATAAGAGGACTTCCTCATCAAATTTCTTTTCCCCCTATTTAAAAAAAACATCATTCTTCAGCATCAACCACGTGTTGACCAACCAAATCTTTTAAAACCACATGTTACACAAGCCAATCTCTTTTGGTGTTATTTTTTTTAGAGATTCCCTGATTGAATTCACAACTTTTTACTTGATATGTCAATACATATTCTAAGCCTATAAAACTGGAGCTTGGTATAAGAAAAAATAGTCTTTATAGATATCAATAAGGTTGTCCATGTCACTCATGAATATTAAGAAATACATGAATCACAAATTTATCTTTTCCTATTTCAAAATACAACATGTGACATCCATCACTTAACATAATACAATTAGTATATAACATTAAGGTACTAGGTTGTGATAAAAAAAACTACATGATTAATTAATTGATACCACTTGATAATAATTTTAAACTGCTTGTTTTTGGAGTAGTTCAATTTGATCAAATTATATCATTTGATATTTGATCCTTTCAACTCTTCATAGTATTAAAAAACTTATAATAATTCATAGTATCCTTTGATGTTAAACATAACTCCCCCTGATATTTTTTCTCCCGATTCCATTATTTATATCACTTAATGGTGTGAAAGCTGGGGAAACCAATCATTGGAAACAAAACCTTCCAATTCAATAAGTTTTGGATATCCTTTAAATATTAGATAATACCAAACACAAAACCACTTATTATGAAAACAAATATATGAATATAAAATTCATTGTTTTGGTTGTTGTTTTTTTAAACATATTCTTCACTAATAAGTCTTGATTAAAAAATACAACCTGATACAAACATTTTTGAATACCAACCATTCCTTTTTCATGTATTATAAGCACGAAAACTCTCAAAAATCATGCATCTTTAGTCTTGATACCAATTTATATAATTAAATATTATTTAATTTTTGGATCATAAATTAGATCACAATTTCCATTAATATGTCTACCTGAACATATTTAAATTCAACTCCATCCACTTGTGCTTTTATAGCAAAAAAGTCATTTTATTTTCAAGTAAAATTCCTTTATGGATCGTATCTCCCCCTTAATTTCCAACCTCTTCAAAAATAGTTAGACATAATAAAGAATATGGGGATAGGGGTACCTAAAAGTTTCTCAATTTGAGAAATATGGCTACTCTAGATGAACCAACCCATCACTATCAATCTTTCCTTTTCCCCTTTTCAATATCTAGGAAATAAATGAAATCGTCTATACAAGCTCTCCAAAAACACTTATAGTCAAATAAATTAACCTCTTCCCAAATGATCTCCTTCATGTGATTCCATTTCCATGCTTATATCTTTATATATATTCATTTTCATCATTCCTTATCTTGGTATTTTCCATAATTTTTGAATCAATCACACTTGAAAAAGTAACTTATTAGTTTGCATCACTAGTGGATCTCACCACCAAATTTCCTCTCCATTGAATCTTCCTCTTTGGCCTCTGAGTGGATTGTGTAGGACCACTTTGGAAAAACCATTCCTTGATGTACAATAGATCCATATTGTAATATATATTCATTGGTGGAGTAAACTTAACATTCTCTTCAACCTTCTTCATAAATTGAACAACAACCTATTTTAACTTCTAGATTTATCTTCTTTTCCTCCATGAGGGTTATTATGAAAAACTAGATTTTGGTGCTTGATACACCCTTTTTTGAGTATCTTTATCATCCTCCAAATCATTGAACTTATTCTCCATCTTGATAAGTCTTTTTATAGGATAAAAATTTTCTTTATAATTCATATGAGTGGAGTGTCTATGTATGGTTTCTTTACCCTACCATGAATTCATACAATTGTAATACCTCTCCATGTTACCAAGGTTATAGAAAATAATACATATTCTAAAATAATCATACCTCATTTTATTTATCCATGAATGATATGTTGGTACTAATGGATCTCTCTATACATCCTTGGGATTATTAACTTCATAACACCCACTCATTATGTTTCCAACTCTTCCAAAATAGAATCACTTTAGTTTCTCCTTCTTTCATGGAACCATTCTTCCATATTTTTCATAGAGAAACACTTTTAATTCAAAATTTATATCTATAAAACTCATCATTACTACAAAGGTTGAGTTATATTTTTTAGGTATCTTATTATTTTCTTTATAGGTGTTCATCCTCCCCCCATGGTCTCTTATCTTCCTGTATTTTTTTTCTAGTTTTGTAGAAATTGCCTTCAACTCTTTCTCGGTGTCCATTTGCTTCATGATCTCTTGAGAAATCTCTTTATTCATATAAATTTACTCTTTAATAACATTTACCATTTTATTTATGATGATATTCAAGGATATATCTTCATTTTTAAACCTCTTTTTTCTAGGATAGTTATTCAATCATTGTCTAGTATAATCCATGCATAATACTCCATTGATCCTAATTGTCATTGCATGGGAATCACTTGGAAGAGTAACTTGATGTTGTTTACATTTAATCACCATAATAACATCTAATTTTAATCTAAAAGATAGATTTTGAAGTTTCACATCATTTTTACAAATTAGGGTTAGAATCAGAGATAGCCTTGGGTTTAGATTTTACCTCGGCCAGAGAACATAATTTCTAGGATAACATCTTATTGATAATTTTATTCTTTCATTTTTTCAAAAGACATTTCTCATAAGATATTTCTTCTTTTCAAAATAATTCTTCCAATTAAACCCACATGTATTTGGAGAACCTTATATGATTATCCATTTTTACAAGTCTTCCTTGAGATCCACCTTTAAGGATTCCTTTAGTGAAGTACCAATTTCAATTTTTATTTGATATGTTTTAAATATAACTCTATTTAATATCAACAAACTAATTAAATATTTGACTAATTCTTGGGAAAATCCAACATAATATTCCCTAAATTGAATGAACTCATTTTCCCATGCTCTAAAATTCCTCCCATAAAAGAAATTATCCTTAATTGTGGATGAAATCTTAAACAAAACTACATAGAAAGTTAGAGAAATAAAAAATAAAATATGAAATCCCATATAATACAAATTGTTAGTCTTATATAAGGGACATAGAGTGAGATTACCCTAAGTGGTGGTGTGAATTAGGGTATTCACTAAATGAGACAATTAAAAATCTTACTCCTTTAAATGCCTCACTTTACCTATAGAATCATGACCTATCATACTTGAGGGTCACATTTTTATTCTCTTTAACAAGATAATATTAAGGATTCTTGGTTGGTTTTGGTCTATATACATTAATTAAATATGGTCACGTGTATTTACTTGGTTCACCCTCACTGGGATATATCCAAGGAGAATTCATTGTAACTGTTACATGCACCAAAATACACTATAAATCTCATTTATTACACAAGTTCGGGCTAGGTCACTCCTATGATAAGGCTCACTACCATACAAGTTTAGGTACAAATCACTACTTTCCAAGGGTCACTCTCTAAAAAAATCCTTCTTTGGATCACTACAGATGTAAAGTATCACCATATTCTACATACTTTTCTCATTCATATGGAATGGATCCACACATATTTTATGGAAATGTAGGTCCCTTCATAAGAAACATAGAATGCATCTTCAACTGTAGATAGATGATTTTCTAGAGTCCATTTTTCTTCTCCTATAAAAACTATGAAAATACACTTGGGGATACACTTATTCTTTCCAGAAAAGTTATGAAACAACCTTTACATTGTTTCAAAAAAGAATCAAACCTATTTGATCTTTGGAAAAATATTCAATATATGTAAACTCCTTCTTCAACTATTTGTAGTCCCTTATTGGAATATGTGATTCTTATTCTTCTCAAGGAATTCATATATTTAGGGAAACATGTATTTATCTCTCTCCATGCTCTTCAGTTTTTTGTATATGAAGGTTGTTAATAGATATTCTCTATTCTTTAATTTTTCCATCGATATATTTTTCTAATAATATAGAACTTATCCTCATATATTTTAATTATCACATGTGTTGTAACCACCATTTTAAAATTCATAAATGAAATTTAAATTATCAATGACACTCATGTTATTTTCCATACCCACATGGGATATTTTCATTTCTATAAAATATATCTTATTTAAAATAATTGAATCATGTGTCTTGAGATAGATATTATCATGTGGGAAGGATATTAATTCCCATGAAAACTCCCCTCGAGAATATCTCCATCTTCCATCTTGTATTTCCATAACATATGGAAAACTGTATTCCCATAGCACAATGATTTTGGTCTTCACCAATTAACTTTTCATGGCCCATGATTATTAAATCATCCTCAAATGTGTTTTAATCACTCTAATTAATAATAAATTCAAAAATTGTGCATTTTCTAAAAGTTATGGATCTCATAATTTTCTACTACAATTGTGCAAGGTTAAAATGGTGATGTTTCTATATAGCCAACTTATCAAAGTCAAAATTCTAAATATCTAAATTCATATGATAATGATTTAGTTTTGTGTGTGACATAGATGAATGTATATTCATGTAGCCAAATTTGTTGTGTATCCAAATCCATGGTGTTGAATTTCCATGTAGTTATATCTCGGATCTGTAATCATGTAGCTGATGTTGGTACATTGTTGATTCATATAACCATTATATCCACATGTCTAATTCAAAAATCTATTCTAGACACATAACTTATTCATGTAGTCGTTTTGGACACATACTCAATTTTCTTACATATCCATTATGGCCACGTATCTAATTTTCTATAGCATACCTTTACACATGGTCTCAGATTACCCATACATAACTCTGATTTCTTCATCATATATAATTTTTTAACCTCTATCATTTATGTAACATCCTTAAAAATTATCTAAATGTTAAAAATAAATCTAATTTTTGCATTTCTAACAAATATAATCATTGATCTTGGTAAATACCACACATATTATCATCAAAACCAATGTTTACCAAATATATAGTAGACGGTCAACAAATCAAATTTTCAATGAATCCAATCAACTCCAAACATCATATGGAGTTCAATACATCTGGTCACACATGTCCACCAAGTTTACATCACTAACATGGGACTCTCTCACATAAGGGATGGATGTGGGGATACTATTGCCGATCAAATTTGAGCATGTATCCCTCTTTTGATGCAAAAATCACTAATCGAAAACTATTCTCATGCACATCCTCTATAATTCAGACATATAATAATTTTCTAGAAGCATCAACCACCACACCACTACTACTCCACTAAGATCTCTACTACCATGAACTCATCTTCACAAATACCAATATTAATCCATGAATCCAAATCTCACACTATTAGAGGTTACCACATAGATAACACTCTCATTATGGGACTAGAGAAATCCCTAAACTCCATATAGGAACCACCAAAAAATCATTTCAAGGATAGGTTCATTCAATAATCCCCACAAACACCATAAGGGTGTTCCTCACTCCACCCATAAATTCCTGAATTTCAACTCTAGATTTCTAGTTACTTTTAACATCATCCTCTCTCCAAGGGTAAAATATTGGTCACCCTTAAAAAACATCCATTCATTCCTCAAAATTCATAAAATGTGGACTTATTATCCACACACTTAGCACAAAAATCCATTTTTACCATATTATGGGTAGTTTTCTTTAAATTATCAAGAGTGAGCTCTGCTCACCACACCTGAGGTGAACCATCTCACAACTGGGGTAAGCCTCACCTCATTTACCCAACTACACATAACCATGAAACACATGCACTTATACCCTATACATAATGATATAGATACCATTGGGTATCATATCTTCTATGATGGAGTCTCATGAATGTCCTTTTTCACTGCGAGGCACCTGTTGGATTCTATGATCTAGTCAAGTTCAATAGTTGAAAAATGACTAAACTATTACATATAATCCCTATACCTAAATATGATTATCACACTTCACTAGAATGGATGAGTAAAATATCATCATCCCTAGTGGAAACATTCTAACTATAAAGGTTTTGGCTAAGGGTTTCAACCAAAATCTCTAACCTAGGACACCTGATGTAGAAATCATAACTCACACCAACCCCATCAAGTATGAGTGTTCTATAATAGAGAACATGAATCATACTCTTAAACTATTTTTGTTAGCACCGGACTATATCCATCCTTCATGTGAATCTTCCCTTATCTCTGATACTTAGCACTTTATTTATTACTGGGTACAAACTAAGAGTGATGATTGAAGTGACATGATTGAAAATTCATCACTCTCCATCCACTAATTCACTACTTGATTCCTAATAGAAATTGATCCTTTCTACATTGTTTCCTTGAATTATAAAATATAGGATCTCAGCACCATCCTTATTGTGGAAATCCATCCACATTACCACTATCACTATACTTAGCTAAAATTCTAACATGTTCCCATAATTGAGGTGAATATTTATCAAGAACTTCCAATTTTCCAATGCT
This sequence comes from Viscum album, assembly GCA_963277665.1. Taxonomy (NCBI): domain Eukaryota; kingdom Viridiplantae; phylum Streptophyta; class Magnoliopsida; order Santalales; family Viscaceae; genus Viscum; species Viscum album. The sequence goes on along the minus strand of OY728132.1, from coordinate 945,579,570 downwards.
CACTCAAGATGTCTCTGGAATGGGTGGTTTACATGATAACACTACCTTGTCTATATAACCCAGTCTCTAGAGTCTCTTCTTGAACCATTATTCTAAAACAATTCCACTATCAAACACATCTATATAACACCTTATGGGGACTATGGGACCTGACACATACTTGTTCATGGTCTCACTTCACTATGGGAGGTATAATATCCTCGAATAAATACATATACCAAATAAGAGATCAATCTCAAACCATAGTAGAGTAGTCATATCCAGAGTAAGAGGGAAAGATCATTTACTAATTTCTCTCTTTGTATTATAGGTAACTCAATGAAACAATCAACATTTGGTTGATAAAATTTTTATCTAGATGGAAATAAAAGTCCTACACTCCAATGAAACCTATATCATTAAAGGATCATTATCCCCCTACAAACCCCTAAGGCATCTACCTTGACAATTCTAAAAACATATCTATCCTGCATGTAGCCTCATCCAACACAGCTAAAACCACTATATTCTCCATGATAAGGATATATAAAAAGAAAAATGAATAGATACACTTTCTCAGAACATAGGGGAAGAATGTATCTTAAATGATTTTCATAAAATAGTCCCTCACCACTTTCTAATTAGTGGTGTGAGTCCTAAATATAATAACAATATTGATATGAACCTTCCTTAATATATAAGATGGTTGTCAATGGGTAGTACCCTAAAATCATTAGCATAACCCCATAAGGGTTAGAGAATATATGGATGATATGAAATAGTAATGACATAAAATATCACAATTTACCAGTGTATGATGTATGTACCAATTTTCATATTCCCCCAAATTATTTCTTAGAGTTTTTGGATAGATAAATGGTTATAAGAGTCTTAAAGAAATGATATTTCAAACACCACAACTACACTGGTCTCCCGAATCTAATAACTAAATTTAATACCCTCTAAACATAATTTCACTAATGTTACCAAACCATTCCTTGAATTTTCACTAAATCCAAACTATATCCCTAGTAAAAACACCAATTGATATAACTTTGACATAACTTGACTCGTAGGGCGCCCTCAAGCCAGTAGTAAGACAAGTGTTCCAATATAATCTTGTTGCCAATTGGCTAGGGTCTGGTGACTAGAAACAAGTAGGCATATCTCATGGTATGGGACTCCTTAGCCTATATCAACCTACAACAGATACATATTTTCTGTATATAATGTAACCTACATAATATATATAAATAACTAAGCTACATATAACACATGCATGAAATCGAAACAAAGGTCCACAAAGATAATTAGTACATAATCCATAATACAAAGGGGAATGATACAATACCAACTTCGAAAAAGGAAAAGAAACATAAGAAACATTGATAAAGAGGTCATCACTGCAATCCCACTCAAAAAATAAATGATTCCCACAATTATCATCTCCCAGTACCACTATGTGTCAGCTATGAATAAACCATGTCGGCTCCATGTCCATCAAGAACATCTCAAATCCATGTATCAACTGTACAGGCACAACATGTGTGGGAACAAGCCCTGTGTAGGGGGATTAAAAACATAATCAGTATGATTCTATGAATACAAAATAAAATACAAAATAACATGTTACCTTGAATCTACTAGTACTTAAGAATAACCAAGAGGAATCCATGGAACAAATCAGATCAAATGTAGATAGTGGAAAGTAAACAGATGAAGAAAAGAAAGATTAATCCTGATATACTCTACAACTAGAACTCTTAGGGACACAAAGAGGTCCCGATCATCTTTTTCCCACCCATAAGGGTCTGAAACTCTCGAGAAATAAGGTATTCTCAAAGAACCGAAGAAGTAAAAAAATTCTAAAGTATCTAGCTAGTTAAATTTCACATGTTGAAAGAAACTAAGGGGTTCCTAAGGAGTCATAGGTACCAAATATTTTTGAAGGAATAAGCCTCCCAAACCACCACACCACTTCCAAAATCCATAAAGGTGTGTCTTCTCATCACTGAGGCATGATCGTCAGCCGAGGGAGTACCACACCCTCTGATCCATTAATAACAAACCACCAATAAAGTAAATAAACTATCAATTCCAATAAAATTTTTATAACCTCACATAAACCATAGAGGGGGGCATGAACCTCATCTAAGGATATAAAACGGCTGAGGGAGTATCGACCCTAGTGGAGGACTTATACCCCACATAATCTCTTTGTAATGGGAGTACTGAATTTACATTTATAGGATCGACACCTCAGGTGTGTGTGAGGGAGTACTAACCATATCAGTATAAAGGATGTGTGTGGCCAATTCCCTGAAATGACCACACTATTAGGGGAGTACCGACCCTAACATCACTCCTAATATCACACCCAAACCCCATCATCATCTATCGAATGATGAAGAAAGTAAACTACTCATATCTCCTTTCATCTCATCTCTAATATGGAATTAAATATCACTATCATGTTCTATGTGGAAAAATACTTAGGATAGATTACTCACATGCCCAAATTTGGGTTCCAGACAAACCAATATTACAAGTCACTATAGTTGTAAGAAGTATATGTCATGTGTTAGTGTTTTAAGGTGATTTATGGGCCTGGTAATGAAAATTTTCTTTTTATTAACTTCCACATTATTTACAAGGGATCACCATGCCATGGTGGGTATCTCTTAGGGTAAAAATGCCTATTTTGACTCCCATAGAGGTTTGGTAAAAATCAATATTCTGGAGGAATAAAAGGGATTCTACCACACTACGATTCGAATATGGTGATCATTTTGTGGGGAACACAAGGTGTATCATGCCATAGAGCATGCCATAGTGTGTGGATAAATCTCCAACCAAAAACAATGATGGAGTACCATGCCATGGAGAGTCCACTACTATAATTAACACTTTTAATAGTGCGGAAATTGGAATTTACAATGCTAAAAATGAATTGTTAATCTAAGAACTATTAAAATCCCCCTTTATCAGTGCTAAAAGACATTGATAAAGTCCCCCTTTATCAGTGCTATTTTTTATGTGCTGATAAAATCTAGAAAAAAATTGTAGTGCTCCACCCACCACCTATGTTTGCAATCACCCCCTTCAGTTCTTTTCCCCCACCCACTCCCCCCGCCCCTGTGCTTCACCCACATCTACCACCACCCTTTTCCAGTACTAAAAAAGCCCCTTTATCAACACTCCTACACTTCCCATCCTCTTATTCACCCCTATGCATGCCTGGATTCGATTCTTTGACCACCTTTTGAAATTTTAATTCCTTTACCATTGCATTATGCATATTTTATTGTATATTTTATGATATGTCTATTTATTTACATATAAAAACATACATATTTTTTCATATATTTATATAATTATTTTTAAATACATTTATAAAATATGTGTGTGTGTGTGATATATATATAATTATATTTATTTAAATATATTATATATTAATATTCATTTACATATATTAGAATATAAATATAAATATATATCCGTTTATTAATGCACACACATATGTATATATAAACATTATATATAAATTTGTATAAGTCTATTTATTCACATATTTATATAATGTAAACAAATGGTTAGATATTGTTTTAAATTAATACATTTTTAAAATATGTCTATATATTTTATATTTATATATAAATTTTACACATTAAATTTATAGGTATATATCTATGTATTTACAAATATATATTTATACCTATTAACACATAATTTTATATTTATATATAAATTTTTTATATTTAATTTTCAAATATTTACCTTAAATAATTTTATATACTATATTTAATGATAATTTTAATGATTCATTTATAAGAATGCATTTATATACTATGTATTTAAACAATAGTGATACACACACATATATGTATATATTTACACACACACATTTATATTTGTCATATACACACACAAATAATTAGGTATATGCATTTATTTTCATATATTAGAATATACACATATATTTATTGACACAAAAATATTTATTTGTAAACATTAATTGTATAGGTTTATATATATATTAATGCATTTTTATAAGGTAAATAAAATGGATAGTTTTTTATCTTAAATAAAATGAATAATAAATATTTATTTTCATGTGGTTTATATATTTAAAAATACATTTTTTTGTGTAAATATGATTAAATATGTATTTATAAAATTGATTTATTATATGTAAATATACGAAAATAATCTTGTATTTAATTATAAATAAAACTAAAATATAAAAAATTATAAAATTTTAAAACCATAATACTTATATGAATGTAAGACTTGGGGATAAATTAATTCTACACTAAACAAAGGACAAATAAGACCCTCTTAAATGAAGATAAAATCATATTTAATATGAAAAAATTGTGGTATCCCAACTAAAAAACTATTTTAGAGGATTTCTGGGCCTTTTTTACCTCGAAAAAATAGTGATTGAGGTTCCTCAGGTTAGCACAGTGCATATCTCTTCATAGGTTTCAATTTGATATGTGGTAGATCTCAAATAAACACCCAAATCAAATAAATTATTTTAATATCAATATCAATACACTTATATATTAATATATTATTTTTAATGATTTATAACTTTTTTATAAAATATACCCTTTATCAGTACTAGTAAAAAAGAAATGATAAAGTGATACCTTAATCAATGATAATAAAAAATATCTGATAAAGGGTGGTCTTTGTCAGTGTTTTTTATAGCACTGATAAAGGCCCCCCTTTATCACTGCTTTTTTATAGCATTGATAAAGACCACCCTTTGTCTTCACTAAAAAACACTGACAATGACCCCTCTTTATCAATGATTATTTCTAGCACTAACAAAGGGGTCCTTTATTAGTGCAAGAAAAAAGTACTAATAAAGGGTGGATTTTTTTCAATTCTAAAAAATTAACTCATATAGGGGGGTTCATCGGTGCTTTTAGTGAGTGGTGGTAAAATCTAGTGATGGATAAACCTAAATCTATAGTAGTCGACTATGGGCTATGATCCATCATGTGTTATAGGGGAGGGGTGTAATAGTGTGACCAAGAGGGAACAATACCATGGAGGGTTCTCACAAAAAATCACATTCACTCTAATATTCAAGATGTCACCTTCATTCTTAGATCCAATGAAGTTTAATCCCCATTGAATGAGTCATCCAAGTTCATTGTTCCTTTAATGATGAATTTCCATCCATCCCTATCAATAAATTGGAATTCACAACTGCTCGCTCAAAATCTACATGTTTCTTCTACTATTATCATTTATCTAGGATCCACACTAACATATCCATGTCTATCATTGATCTTCAATACCCAATTATTTTTTCCTTACACTTTGATCCTCATCTCCAAACCTATATGTGGAATTTTTCTAATCATGCAAAAAATCGATCTAGGAATCGGCCAAATCAAGGGTAAGTGATGATAACACAAATAAGATATGGAGAAATCCATGGAAAACCAAATGTTAAAATATGTGGTGATCATTGTGAAAACTAGCCACTAATCATTAGTATTGAATCTGAAGGATGAAGCATAAACCGCACAACTCAAAAATCTCCTGATCAATATCAAAAATCATAAATTGATGGGGCCAAGAGAGTTCAAAACTAAATCAATAATAATTATTCCATGCCAAAGAACCATATATAAATCAGATTAATTTTTCCTTAACCATTTCTATATTTAAATAGGATCTTTCACTGATGAAGTATTCATGCTCGTTGATGTCGATCCCAGGGAGTTGTTCTTTGATCCCTCTCGATAAAATCCTCTCTGTTGGTGACCATAATTCAAAGGGTTCATGTGGATCTAGATAGGAATTATGTTAAACATGATTTTATATGGATAGGGTTATACCAAATAAGTACCCATAATAGAAAATAAATATGTGAAAAAAATCTATTTATTATTATTATTTAATTTATGGTTCAATATTCCAAAAATAACTAGCTCATGTGTATCTAGTGGGAATAGAATTTATATCACCCCTGACGTGAAACACACATTTCAGACACAATAGTGGAATTGAAATTTCATTATGATGCTTCATTTAAGAGGAAAAACATAATTCTCAATAATGTTCACATACAGACTAAAAATAATATTTTTATACTTTAAATTCTGTTATCTAGGCTTCAGAATTTAGCATTGTCTTAGCTTGGGGGTGAACACCATATCCTAGAATCAACGATACCACCAGATAATTTTTTAAGGAGGTTTTCAAGGTTAAATTTATATCTTTATCCTTTGATAGGTCTCGAGACTTTGAAATTCAAAATTAAGCTAATTATGTTAGGGTAAAACTCCATTAATTACAATTCAAGAGACTTTTTTTATAATATTTCTTCATTTTATGTTGATAGGGAGTGTGTCTAACCAAATTTACACATAATGATATCCTTTCTTTCATTCATTGTGGATTTCACCCCATGTAATTGTGGTTTAATGTTTTCCATGCATGGAAATGTAACATCCCATCCTGAAAAAACACTAAATTATTCCCCAAGCTGGTGTGTCACATGTCCTAATGCACACCACCCCATACCCCAGAGGATTTCGACTAGTAGTGAGGGTCTATAATGGAATAGTGGAGAGACTATACCCTCATGGTCAAAGTGTTACATAGTACTATAATATCAATAGTCAAAATTGGAAGCAGTAAATCAACCAGGCATAAGATAACCATCCAAAAGACAGTAGTAATAAATAATACAGAAGTAACAACATATATAGATGATGATCATGTCATGAGTCTGTATGAAAAGGAACTAGGAGGAACGAGATTGGAATCCAGTATAGAACATCTAATAAAAGGTATTAAATGACCAAAATTAACTATATACAGCTAGTATCATGAGTGTAGACTGGTGTCATGCTCCCCTACTCCTAATAAGCAATCAAATCAGGGATCATATAGTGGTCAATTTTCTCGATCTCTACTGGAATCCATAAAATATGTCTGGGTACCCAACGTAAGCCTGAGTAGTGTGTGAGATAACACTAAATAGTCCACCACCAACAATGTCTATAACATTTCCAATATATGTATACAAGCTAAAGCAGTGTGTAGTATATAACAGTAATCTAAAGATAAATAAATCATGTGTGATACAATACAACCAATCAATAATAAAAAAGCACCCAATAAGTGTCATCTGTAAACAAGGCGTTGTGAACATGGGATAATTGTAAATCATTATAACCACCCACAACAGTTGTTCCATGTAATCCAGTAAACATCCACATCAACCTCTTCCGTGTAAATAGTTGTAAAACATCCACAACGGGCATGTCATGTAATATAGTAAACATCCACAATGGTCATTCTTTGTAATCCAGTGTCATAAAGTATCCACAATGTCCTTGTCCGGTATTCAAGTGTTATAAAGCATCCATAATGATAATGTCATGTAATCAAGTGTCATACCACAAAGGTCTAGATCCAAGGTATAGAAGAATAAGTCATCCACATCGAGTCCCAGGAGAATCTCGATGGAAACTCAGTAAAGAATTGGGTGGATTATAAGGAGCATGTCAACAAATCATTTCTAATGTGAGTCCAAGTGAGCCATGTACTAGGGGTAGCAATTACCTTGGCATCCTATGGAATCAAGATCCAAGTAGCACTTCCAAGGAATCCACTACTGTAATCAAGAACCATGGTGTACAAATTTCCATGGAATCTAATGAAATCCGGATCTAAGGTATACTGACCAAGGAATCCACTACCATTATCAATTCATCTTCTCAATTCATTCTCAAGTAATTTCCCAATTAGAAACATGCAATGAGTTCATCCAACTCATTCAACATTTTCCACATAATATATTTAATAATTTCAATAACAGGTATCTCATGCAAAGGAAGCATAAACCATATTCTACTAGATCATTCAATTATCATCAAGGCTCCCTCAAACAAGGAAAGATCACACACACATAATAGGTTGATCACTAAAAAATATTTTAATTTTACCAACATGGACATATCTATTTTTAAATGTGAATTTTCTATTGTTAAAAGATTTTACGAATGGATATTTCCCTATCACTAAATTTTCAGTAAAAACACCATTGCTAAATTTTATTGTGATAGATAAAATAGTTATACTATAGTTTTAATAATACCAGCAAATACTATATATGTTTTTTAAAGTGTTTAGCAACGTATTCATATGAAAAAAAATATTTTTTTAATAATATCCCCAAAATATAATATCTATTTATAAATTAAATTTAAATAAACATTAAAAGTTCTTTTTTCTAGTAAAATTTCATATTATATTTATTAATTTATAATATATAATATAAAAAAATTAATTATCAAATCGAATATGCTTTTCACACAAGTTCAGACTTAGAAAAAGATTAATTATGTTAATAATGGAATTTAATACAAAATAAATCAATATGTTGCAACATAAAAAGATCTCAAACACTAAAACTAAGGATCCATCTACGCCCACCCCACCCCACCCCCCAAAGTGTGAATTTTCTCTTGAATCCAGTCCTCCATAACCCACCATTGTAGAAGAATAGTTCCCCCTGCCAAAGATATTTCATCACCCCCGATGTAGGCCACTAGAAGAAACAAACCAAGTCAGCTCCAGTACTATTGAGGAACATCAAGTCACTTCTATGACACACCCTTCAGCTCTAAGATCTACACCAAACACAACCAAAGAGAATAAACAAAAATTAGTGAAAAATTTCAGCATAAATTTATATTGAAATAGAAATAAATAAAAGTGTAAAAATGAGATCTCTATAGAATGTGAATTTTTCATCATCCCTCTTGACATCTCAAATATTAGTAGTCCAAATGACACAAATAAAGGCCTCATTACTCCAAAAATATTCCAATAGGATACCAAACACTATTGTCTCAAAATAGCATTCCCACCTTAACATTATGATAGAATTGATTAAAAAGGTTTACTTCTTATCATTAAAACAAGAATCAAAATTTAGAAAACTTCCCTTAAAATAAAATCCATGCTCATCTGTATCTCTAAGATATGTATTGGCCTTAAAAAAACTATACCAACTTCAAAAAAACATTCTATCTTGTACAAGTACATAGGGAAATCAAAAAAGCCATGGAAAATGACTAATCCTAATAAAAAAGAAATCATACTGATTCAGGGAAGTTGTATAACAACAAAATAATGATTCCCAATAATAAATAAATCATGTATACCAACTGCCCTTATTGTTACTTTTCTTTCTCTTTATTTAAAATAGTGTGACCTTCCATCTTAGAATGTAGGTTAAACTGAAATACATTGAATAACGGGAAGTGAAAAACAAAAAAAAAACAATCCAGAAAATAACTAATGAATGGTTTCCTGTTGGACAGTTGAAATTATATGTGAAGAATTCATTGCCCCGTTATATGTGAACTTTGTTCCCCTTTCCTTCTCCCATGATCTGACTTCTGAATCCAAATCATCAACCATGGTTGTTCGAAAGTTAACAAGACTAGAAATTATTAGGATTTATTTTTCATAAGAAATATTTTTCAATAAAAATGAAAAATACAAACAATGACATCTTTTCAATAGATTATTTGGTATGCATGGAAAATGTGTGATTAAATATGTTAAGTAGAGGGCTATCTAACATTTCATAGTTGGATGGATTACTCAAAATATTGGGATTCTTATAGATGAAAGTAGATTCTGTGGTGAGTTGGGTAGTTATGAATACCACATCTACACTATGCTTCTACAAGAAATAATAAGGGGCACTTATAGCAGCCATGGAATTAGGAAGATCTGTAGGCAGCTGGATCAATGATATAGAGGAACATGTCAATGATTAAGAAAACTAGCATCAGAATTTGTTACACAAAATTTAAACTTTTTTCAGGTAATGTTTCTTGTAATTATACATTGCATATTTACGTATTCATATTCACATATATCCACCAATAATAAATATTTCAATCTCAAACACTAATAGATAATGAAAAAAGAAAATTATGAAAATATCACAATAATAAAGGTTTAACATATTCAAGTTCCATTTTTGTACAACCTCAACATTTACATCAAAAGAACCATTTGAAATTAAGTACACAAACTTGGACTCGCACTTAAAACATAACACCTATATTTTAAAATGGTTTCATTTGACAACACTTAATGAAAACTTCTTAACACATCTCACTTATGAGGGAATAGTATTATAAAGAAACACTTAACAGGGATTTTAGTAACAATAGAAGAAGATTTATCAACTCATTTGAGAGAAATATGAGTGCATATTCCAACATTATATCAATTTTCATCCTAATATAAAATGAAAAAAATGACAACATTAATGGTGCAACGTCATGAAAAAAGAAGACACAGAAAATAAAAAAGTTAAACTACCATGTTTTACTCTTCAAGCCATGATTCTTCTTTGCATGTAGCCATCCATTTCTAAACCATTTCAAGTATTAACTTATAATTATATGCATAATAAAAAACACTAAATCATGTTCCACCATTATAGAAATGTAGTCCCAGGGATATAGGTAGATGTCAGTGTGTGTAATAGAAGCAGACATATATCGTGGTAGAGTGTGTTTGATGTAATTGCAGTAGTCACTAATCAATTTGTGTGTGTAATAGAAACTTAAACACCTAAAAGTGTGTTCCACTACTATAGAATATAAACCACAAGGATAAAGTTATTTACTATAAACCACACTTTGATACAAGTTGTAAAAAGAAACTCAAGAGAAAATAATTACAAATGTTGAAAAACATCACTATACAATCTCTTTATTTAAAAAACAATATATAACATAAATATGTGCCAACTAAATGAAAGTCACAAACTATAAGAATCAAAAAACAACACAATAAAATTTGTAAAGAAAACACAAAATAAAAAATTATTGATGTAAAAAAACATCACTACTCAACAGTGTATTTACAAAACAACATTAACCATAAATATATTCTTAACTAAAAGAAAGGAGAAAAAAAGTAGAGGAAAATTTGTATGAAACAAGACTTCATAGTCCATCAATTATTATAATTCTTATAATTAAGCACTTCAATATCAACATTTAATATTGCCTAAATATATTTGGATTCTTGTCTCTTTCAAAATAATATTGAGTGATCATATCCTCAATACAATTTTTTTTGCTTTGAAATTAGGCTGTGCATTTACATTTCTAACCAAGACAATGGGGAAGAAAGAGATGTGTGAGAACAATAAAAAAGAATATTATATTACCTTAAACATGAATCACCCTGATTCTCTATTCACTCCATGTCCACCTTCTGATGAAGAAAGTGGTTTAAGAAACCACTATAGTGCCTAGATTCTCTACACACAATTTTCCAATTGCTGATAAAGTAAGAGGTTTAAAAAATCATCAACGTTTTCTATGTCTTGAAATTTTTACTTAGTGGTATGTAGTGTAAATCATCACCTAAATACATTTGTATTATTTTATCTTTCCAAATAATCATTGAATTATCATATCCTTGATCCACATTTTATAGCATTGAAATCAGGTTGTGAATTTACATTTCAAACCAATACAAAGGGGAAGAAAGAGGTGAGTGGGAACACTAAAACAATCCGGAATTGAAATTATATTACCTTAAATATGCATCCCCCTAATGCTCCACACACTCCATGTCCAACTACTTATGAAGAAATATATTTAGAAAATTGAAATTATATCACCAAAACTTTGTAACCCCCAAATGATCCAAACATTCCATGTCCAACTAAAATAATGATAAATGGGTTGATTTAGAATTTAGGCTATGGATTTATACATATTTTAATGGAAAAATCCTAGTCTAAACCCAATAAACCCAACAATGTATAGAGTAACTCAATTCCAATAAAAAAAATATTTTTCATTCAATTGACCTCATGAAATGTTTTTAGACTGATTTCATTTTATAGAACACCCCAAACACTGAAAAATTATCAAGATACCATTTTTTGATAAAACAGTATCCTTACATAAAATATTTGAAACACACACAAATAAAATTCATGAGGCAGCAAGATATAGCTAGAAAATATGACTCAGCACAATAAAAAAATTCAAGATACAAACCCACAGAAAACATCATTTAGATGAGACACACATCATAATTTCCTTGATAAAAGAGTATAATCTAATTAATGGATTTCATTGATTGAAAAAAACAAAAAAAAAACAATCCTATATGTGATAAAAAAATAAAATAATGATCTTGTTGTTCAGTAGCATATTCATACCCCCAACAATAGACACAAACAAAAATTCATCAAAATGTAGGGGGTGATGAGACAATAACATTAAAGAAATCATCAAAGATGCACATGGAATTAAAAACAATTCCACATAGAAAATATTTAATTATGCATTTAAAAATCTCTTTGAAGAAACTAAAATTTTATATCATTGTAGTTTAAACTAAGAATGATTAATAATAATTCATTTATACCAAATAAATCAACCAGTTAACATGACATATGGACTGATTCCAATCATTAGTACTTAACAACCTCAAAAACATGTATGCCACCACAACATATCATAATTGAAAATTAAGTACATGTCATTTCAACTCATAAAATTAGACCCCCATCAGAAATATGGTTTTCAAGTTTCTAATTATACACATGTCATAAGATAAGATCAATTCTAGAATCAATTAATCCAAAAAAGAAAACTATAAAAAGTTAAAAGAAAAAATCAATAGTTTTAATAATAGAGATGACAAAAAAAAGAAGGCATAGAATGGAACAATCCATCCCCATGAAATCACAATCCATCTAAACAACTAGTATAATAATCATTATATATCTAAAATAAATGAATTTCCTTGGGAAAATAGGGTATGCTTTATCAAATTTTACTTGATCATAGACAAGTTCTTTCATAATTTTGGTTGCTAAAGAATATATATGAATGTAATAAAACTATCCACACATTTCATTCTTTATAATAGATGGTGAAATCAGTGTGGCATAAATGGGTTGACTAGGATTTATTAACAAAAAATTTTCTCCCAATTATCATATATATGTATCAAATAGAGGTTATTTATTTAGAAAACATATAGAAAACCATTATAATCTAGATGTAATTTACAAAAAATACAAAAAAATTCATAAATGTAATAATGTGGTATTATTGTATAGGTATGAAATTCATTAAAATAATCAAAGATTTCAAACTCGGACAGTAAATTATAATCCCCCAAACATCGGATCCATAGGCATCTGGATCATGAAAAACAACACCAAATAAGACCCCTATAGATCGATGATCTAAGCAACTAAAAAACCTCAAAGCTTCATGAAACAAAAACTAAATCAGAAAAAAAAATCAGTATGATCGGTAATAGATAGTGAAAAACAACACTCAATCTCAGATTTGTTGTCAACCAAAATAAAACTGTGATAATGATCTTAGAAGTACATATGAAACAATATGGGAAACCCTAAATCTACCCCTCTCACTCAACAACAGTGAAATAAAAAGTAATCACACCAGATGACCTCCTTGAAACTTCTTGATTCATGGAATAGAGAATATCAAAAAAGTGAGAGATTCCCACTCCACAATCACTACTGGAAAATAGACCTATACCCACGGTTCAAAACCGTGGGTATAGCCCCCAAAACTGTGGGTATAGGCTATACCCACGGTTCTGGGAACCGTGCGGCTGAACGGCGTCGGTATAGGTTTTTTCCACCGTGTCAATACTCTATACCCACGGTTTTCAAACCGTGGGTATAGGTTTTATAAAATAGCGGGTGTCCGGATTCGATCCTGTGACCTCTTCGCCGCTAACAAACCACCTTACCACTGCCCCAATGTCGACTTTACGTATATGTATATATATTTTGTTAAATATATTTATTTAAACCGTGGGTATAGAGGGAAGAACCGTGGGTATAGAACTCCCGCCAAAAAAAAAAAAAATTCCCGCGGAGAAAAAAAAATTTCCCGCGCAAATGCGGGAAACCTATACCCACGGTTTGTCAAAACCGTGGGTATAGGTTTTTAACCAAAGGCTATCCCCACGGTTTTGGGCAAACCATGGGGATAGATCTCACCTATACCCACGGTTTATGGCCAAACCGTGGGTATAGGCATGTTTTGGAGACCCTAAACCCACGGTTTGCCCAAACCGTGGGTATAGGTTCTGGAAAACTGCCTATCCCCACGGCTTTTGAAAACCGTGGGGATAGGGTGACCTATACCCACGGTTTTTTCCAAAACCGTGGGTATAAGTCCATTTTCCAGTAGTGAATGCCCAACAGTGACATCAAAACAATAGACTCCATTAATGTTATAAAATAAATCCCTAAAACACCATCTGAAGTGTCCTCACTTCAAGGAATGAACAACAATGACATATGAAATCCTAAACAGATCATACCAACTATAAAGGTGATAGAGAAAAAATGAACAGTCAATTCCTCTTGCTGGTCGGCTAAAACAAACCTTTGAAGAACCCTAGGATTCAAAGCCTTTGACCCCAAATTGAAACTAATGGAGAACGAGGGAGAAGCATGGCGAGGTCAGTGGCCGATTGAGGTAGGAGAGTGGCTACTACTGCGGGCTAGTGACAGGCCAAGGGAGGAGCGTAGTGAGGTCAAGGGAGCATCCCTTTGAAAATATAATAAATGCAATAAATATAATAAAATTTTCCTTGAAATAAAAATTCAATATTTATTAAAAATTAATAAATTACATAAATAAAATATCAAAATACATTTAATATTTTAAATTAAAAATATAATAAAAATCTATGTAAATAGAAAAATTATTAATTTTGTAAAATTAAATAACTATAATATATAATAAGTATAGTATATATATAAATTCAATATCTAAAAAATATAAAAAAGAAATAAAATTTCAATATGTAAATACTCGTAACTATTTACTTAATTTATTGTTATATAATAAATATAATATATATTTAATTTTATAAAAATTAATAATTTTGTTTGATAATATGAAAGAAAATTTCAATATGTTAATATGAATTTTTAATTGCATATATTTCAATTATATATTTTAGTTTTTTTATTTTTTATTTTTTTTATTTATTATGTTTATTAAATTCAAATATTGTAATGACTTAAATTTTTTATTAAAATTATTTCAAAGTTTATTAAATGAAAAGTATTATAAAATATAAACACTGTTAATATTTAGGGAAAATTGAAAATAAAATTCAATTAATGAGATATTTTTAATAAAACCTATATAATTAAATTTAGACTTTCATCATAAAAATAATAATCTATATAAAAAAATTGGATTCTCTTAATTAGTTATTATCATTGAATGTCGTATTGTAACATATTTTATTATTAATATAATATTTTTTGGTAATGGGTATTATTAACAATAGATTGAAGTGTTAATAAAAAAATGTTGGTATTAGTATGATAAAAAAAATAGATTTCACTGTTGCAAAATGATTTTTTGTTGTTAAACGATTAATGCCAACAGATATATCTGTTGGTAAAAACAACTGTTGGTACTTAAAATCAATACCAAAAAAATTAAATATCTATTGAAATTTCTTATTTTTACTAATAGATATATTATCTATCAATAAATTTCTATTGGTATAAGCCACTTTTTTGTGGTTATAACAAAGGTAGATAAAAATAACACACCTCATGAGTGGTTCGGATTTGGTAAAACAACCTCCAACCATACAAGGGTACTATTGGAAAACCTAAACAGGTTTAAAAACAATATATCAAGATGTTCAATTAATTTTAGGGGAAACATCAGAAAGATCGGTGTTCGGGACTTCGACAACATAACATATAAAACACAAAACCTTGAGGTAAATGTATAGACCACCTAATGTATACACGTGGTAGAACACTCATCTAGTATCATCTCCTAACTCAAGTTGAATTGGAAGAAAATAGATAAATGGAAGAATCTAATAAAAAATAGGAAATAAGAGCCCGCACCAAAATAGCACTATTGATACGAGGAAGAATGGATAAAGGTTAAAAAGAAATTTATAATTTTCCATCATAACTATCCATGTATAGTGAGTGATGCTTTTGAAAACCCAAAGGATTCACTCCATCAGTATATAACTCAAGATGAAGGTTTCTCAACTCCCTTCCAAATTCAGGGTACTCTTGATCAATTCTATTCCACTGAGGAGAGTCTACTAGGTGATAAAGTTTACCATCTTTATTTCTTGTATATGTGTTCCATGTCAATTTACTTGCAGTCTCCTCACATCCATATAGGTTCATAAACCTTGTAATGATTGGAAAGTACCGTAAAATATTCATAGGAGATGATTCATCTTTCTTGTATTGATAATCAGCACAATTTGGGAATTATTTACGTGAATTTTTGTTCTTTTGAAATATTATATAGTCATTTGGATATGCATATATTCTTTTAGAGATTATACTAATAGAACATAGCATTCATTTAACATCATATGTTCATCTAGGGAGCTCATTATCTTCTGGGAGCATATCATTCAAGAGATAAAGTTGTTCAGTAAAATAGGCATCACTCCATTCGTTGTCTACTTTCAAATTATACTGCTTCAGTATGGTTGACAACGTTGTATATTTAATGAAACTAGCATATGGTGGAATCTTTGCACAACTCTTTAACTTAATTTTTTTTACAATCATGAAGTTCATATTCAACTATAATTTTCATTCCTCAATATGATCTTCATCATCATTCTCACATGTAATCACATCCTTGATCTGTTCTTATTCATTTTACACACTTTTAATAATATCAGATGATCCGTAAAATGTAGTGTTTATCCTAGTTACTAGGTACATTCTCTTTTTACCCATGTCCATTCCAACATTTATAACTTCGATCAATTCTCTGACAGATCAAGTGTTATTCCAACTCCTCTAGAATAATTAGTATTGAATAAAAATAGTTTAAACATAGACAAATGATTTAATAAGGGTTGTATGCATGATATTTGGAAAACATGTTGAACACTTTCACCTCATCTTAATACTCATTTGTCATATGATTTGAATACATCCATTCTCTATTAATACTCATCCAATTTGATTCAACACTATTAATATTTTAAAAAATAAAGACACAAAAGATGTTCAATTGAAGATGGATCTCATGAATTACTTGAAATAAAATAGAAAGATTGAAAAATGGTTTATCATCCCCCATGATGAAAAAAACATATTGAATGGAATTTATAAATATAATAGATGACCCACCATTTATCTACTGCACCATCCAAATTCTAAATGGCTATCCATTTCTTTAAATATAGTTGATTAGAGGAACACAAACTGTTAGAGGGAATTGTCACATGAATGAATCCATGGTTAATTTTTTCATCCTTAGCATGTTTTTGAGTTTGAAATGGTTCATATTATTGTTCATTTCTTGAGAATGTTGAGAAAGTATTATCATGATATTTTTCACTCCATATCTCTTCCCATTTGGTTTCCTATTGGGACAGTCACCTCATTGTCCATCGCACCCATTGTTAGATTGGTTCCTCTTGGATCCAACCCTTACTAAAACCAAAAGTGTTAATCATGTGTAATAAAAATTAATTATGAGCCTTTGATCATTACATAAACATGTGGTATTACTTAGAAATGTGCCATAGAAAATATGGCACATACTTAATCATAGAAAATCATTGCATATGTCATGTTTATCTAGATATACCATCATAACATAGTGGATCAAGAACCAAACCCTATTTATCATAGTTTATTGATCACCATAACTCATTTAATATAGTGGATAGAGCATCACAACTTTATTCCCATAGTCGATCAAGCATCAAAACTTGTTTCCCACTGTGGATCAAGAATAACAACTTGTTTCTCATATAAATATCATGAGATATTATACCTTACTCAATACATTAGAGGTATATATAGGTCCCACTCATCATATAATGATAAAACATATATATATATATATATATATATGGTCCATATGAAATGACTTATATATAACATTATAAAAACAACCCAACAAAAAATGGGAAACATTATATTTTTCCAATGACATCAAGAATGAGATAATTTGATACCAAAATAAAAATTTCCAAGAATAATTTTATTGCACTGTAATTTATATGAATAAATCACAAATAGAAAATCCATAGGAGATATATTGTTTAGATATAGATTGGAAAACTGAATTTAAATCATAAAAAATGTTTTCATAAAACATTTTGAACATTGTCATAAAAAGCCAATACTACGAGTAAATTTCCCAAATCATTTTTCAGATCATGATGAGAATAATTTTTGAAACACTATTATTTTATAATAATAAATAAGGGATATTTTAAAGGTTATAATTTTAATGTTTTGAGATGTGTTTAGAAGATATAAAATTGATGAAATTGAAATAAAATGCCTTTTTTTAAACTTTTTATGTTTTCTTCGAGAAGAACCAGTATCAATGAAATTGTTATAAACATTCATTTTAAAGGAATACTTCGACACCCATTCTATTAATTGAATAAAACTTTTTAATTTATAAAAACTGATAAAAAAATATTATAAAAACCAACTATATTAGAATGATATGAAATATTAATGAAAGTAAGCAACATAAAATAGAAAATATAAATCAAAAATAGATAGGAAATACGGATTTATGTGGTTCATGAAGTTTACCCTATGTCCAAAAAGGATGAGAAATTCACTATTTTGGGAAAAAAATACCAGGACACCTATTTTAGTTATATAAAATAATTTTCAATGTGAAATATGTTTCAGTTTATTCATGTGCACACCAATATGATAGGTGACTTATAAATTTCTATGTTATCATGTGTAAAAAATATTTTGATACACATTGCATTGAACCCATGTGAAATTTATTTTTACAATTCCATGTTTTGTGTAAAGCCAACATGAACTATTCATCCATAGTTATTTTTATAGATACCCCATGTAAAGATCATATTACAATCTAGGCCACATAGAAAGAGACTATAAACATATCTCAATAATTAAATTGACCACTTTTGTTAAATATCACATTTTAGGATTAATGTAGTGATCAATTTTCTAATATTATATCCTTTTCTATATTAAAATGACTATTTTTACACTAATTATAATGTTTAGCAAAAAACTTCAATCCCTTGATTTTCCCGAAACCCTAACTCAATCCACCTCACCCATTTCCCTCTCTTGCGTGATCCACTCAACTCAATGCCCCATTCTTCATGAATAACCGATCACCTTCCATTTAATCCACCACCCTCCCTGTTCCCTATGATCCACCACACCAACCGCCCTCCTCTACAAAGCTTCCACTTTCACCCTCCTTCTAAACCCAATGAATCGATCGCCCTCCTCTATCAAATTCGCTACCTCTCTATGTTTTCCTCGTCGTCCCCACAGGACCCTGTGACCCCACCATCCATGTTCAACCCCTGATGTCCCCAGCATAACCACTGTACTTCCTAGAATGACCATACCACCCTCCCAATTCATGCTATCCTTTTGCCACACATTCTCACAACCCGAACATTCAACCACCACTACACACCACTTGATCTAACCATGGTCACCACTAAATAGATCATGCCATTGCACTAGGCCAACCAAACATACAGAAGAAGACCCTAGGGAACTCAAGAAACTTTTGGGAATACATACCTAAGATTTGGAGAGGGTTCGACGACAATGGTAGGGTTTGGCGGCAGCGGCGGTGGTGGCGGTAGGTTCGGTGGTAGTGGAGGCAACGATCAGCTGTTGCGGTGGCAATGGCAGTAACGGTAACTATATGGTTCAGTGGCGATATAGGTAGGGCTCAGCGCAATAATGGTAGGGTTCAGTGGCGGAAGAGGTTGGGTTCCACAAAATCTTGATGGTTCGAGAGAAGGAGACCCTATTAGGGTTATTTTTATAACATCAGAGAAAACTTTTATCAACGATTTCAAAAAAAATCTGATAAAGAGTAGCTTTATCAGTGCTAGAATAAAAAGAGATGATAAACCTCCTCTTTATCAGTGATTTTTTAGTGTTGATAAAGATACCCATTTATCATCATTAAAAAGAACTGATAAAACATGTCATTATCAATGATAAAATTATATTATTGATAAAGATCGATTTTATCAGCACTAAAGAAGCATTGATAAAGATCTAATCTTAATAATTTATTTATATTATTATATATATTTATAAAATTCTATATATAAAAAATATATATTTATTTGTTTATAATTATACCTATAAATAAATATATATGTATTAATAATTATATATGTAATAAATATTTTTAAAACTATTTTTATATATTTATACATATTTTCATATGTTTATATAATTATATATAATTATTAAATTATAAATATAATAAATATATTTATTATAATTTTTTAATTAATTAAATAAATATAATTTATTTATAATTATAATTATAAATATATATACATATATATATTTAAATAATTATAAAATTTAGATAAGTATATTTTTTATATTTATAATTATATAATTATATATAATAAATATATTTATTATAATTTTATAATTTTATATATATATATAATTATAATTATAATTATTTGTATATATTTATAAATATTTTTATATGTTTATAAATATATTTCTATAATTATATATATTTGTAAAATTATAAATATAATAAAAATATTTATTATAATTTTATAATTATTTAAATAAATATATTTATTTATCTATAATTATAATTATAACTAGATATATTTATAAATATTTGCATATAATTATTAATATATTTATATATTTTTTTATTAATGCAATAATATATATATTTATAAAATTATAATAAATGTATTTATTGAAATTTTATAATTATTTAAATATATATATATATAGTTATAATTATAATTATAACTACATATATTTAAAAGGTATTTATATATAATTAAAATTTTATAATTTAAATATAATAAATATTTTTATTACAAAAATATTTTTATTGTAATTTTATAAATATTTATGAGAACATAATAAGTTCATTGGTACAACATGAATGAATCATACCTTGTAAAGTACAGATCATAAAAAATGAGTCATAACATATATGGAAAGCGAGAATTATAAGGGTCTCAATGTATAAATGAACATTCTTGTGCCATTAATACACAACATATGCATGTGTCATCATAATATAGGTAATCTTAACATTTGGAACATAGTAACCAACAATAATGTCCACAAATCAACTAATGATCATATGGCTTCAATTATACTCACGCATCAATATATGAAGATAAATAAAAGAAATCATGTTCATGAATATCATCATTATATCATGATATATATATATATATTGACCAAATTCATAGACATATATTTATATATATATATATATATTTATGATTATAATTATAAATATATATATTTAAAAAATATTTATATATAACTATAAATATATAATTATAAATATATAATTATAAATATATATTTATAAATATATATTTATAAATATATAATTATAAATAAAATAAATATATTTATTATTTAAAAAATGTAATTTTAAAACTATTTAAATATATATTATTTATTTAAAATCATATAAATACTTTTTTAAAACAATACATATATTTAAATTATTAAAAAAATATATATTAATATATCATATTTATATTAATTATAAACATGGTTTTTTTAATTAATGTATATAAATAAACATTTTTTTAATATAAATATAATATTTTTATATATATTAATAATATTTCTTATTAAAAAAATTTATCAACACTAAGAATAGAATTGATAACTTTATCATTGCTTTTTTAGAATTGATAAAGGTCACCTTTATCAGTACTAACAAAGGTGAGGCTTTTATCAGTGCTTTCTGTTTAGCGCTGATAAAAGCATGTGCATCCCTTGTGTCAATCTGTGGTAGTGACTTAAAAACTAGAATTTACCAACATTTTTTTATATATTTTTTAAAAACATGGCTAATTTAGCAACATTTTTTTAAAAACATCGCTAATTTAGGGATGTTTCCTGAAAAATGTGGCTAAATTAGCAATAGTTTCAGAAAACATAACAATTTTTAATTTAGTGATGTTTTTAAGAAATTTGGAAAATTTAGTGACATATTTTACCACTATTTTAAAGCATTTGTAATTATATATAAGAAAAATTCTAATTATTTATGTATATATAAATACAATTTTATAGTTATATTTATATATATTTTTATTTTTATTTATATTTATATTTATATTCAAATACATTAACATATATTTAAATATCATAATATTTATTTTTTATACACACTGAAATATATATATAATCAGAAAGTTTTGGAGGTAGGAAAGCTTGCTCCTCAAATTTTTTATAGAAAAGTTAAAGTAGTAAGATGAACATCATTAGGATATTTTACTAAGATGGGTATGAAAATCACCACATGTATTCAATTCATCCAAAGCTGAAAAAAAAATTCAAAATAAAAAAGGATCATCTTGAACATGCCTCCATAGTTGTTCCCTTCCATAGAGCATCAGCAACCTAATTTTCTTCCCAATAAACATTTGTTAGATCAAGGAAGATATGATCCACAAGTCAAAGATAATCAATCCAGGACAATAATATTCTCCATGGGACATTCCTAGAATGAGATTTTAGAGTTTCCACTACCATACTTGAGTTAGATTCTATCCATAGAGCCTGCCAACTGTGATAAACAACATACCTGACCACCTTGATCATATACCAGAAATCTACTTCAATTGCATATCCATTTCCAATTAAATGGTAATAATAGCCCTTAACGAGACACCGATGAGTGCGGAAGACACCACCACAACCCGACGGCCCTGGTGGACCTAAAGATGCCCCATCTAAATTGACTTTCAACCACTCAAAGATCGAATGGATCCATTTAATAGAATTGGACACCAACGGTTTTTTGACCCTTTCATTAACACCAATAGTCCTCAAGATAACCAGGTTAGAAAATTCATTGTTCATTGATGCAGTTTGAATTTTAGAAGCAATCATGATTTCCTTGTGAATTGCACCAATTACAACATGTATAGAGGGGACCTAATTTTCAAAAGCTATCCCATTTCTTTCCCTCCATATGTAAGAGATGATAATTTTTTCAACAGTAAACAGAAGTGCCAAGACCTATTCACTATATAAACACACACATATACATAATCATATAAATAATTATATATGTATATATATAAACACACACACACACACATAAATATATATATATATGTAAATATGTAAATATATATATACAGAAATATATAAATATAAAGACACATGTATTTACAAATTAAGATACACATATATTTTAAATTGAGCCATGTTTTTTAAGAAAACATGTCTATTTTAGTGATATTTTTACTAATGTTTTAAACCATGGCTAATTATATATATATATATATATATTTATTTATTTATAATTATATTAATTTGCATATATATATAATTAGAATTAGAAATATATATGTATTCAAACACATGTATATTTATACACACACACACACACAGATATATATATATATATAAACATATATATGTGTGTTAATATATATATATATATATGTGTGTGTTAATATATATATATATATATATATGTTAATATATATAAACATATATAAACACACACACATATACAAACATATATATATATATATGAATAAATATATAAAATATAATTATATATATAAACACCCACAAATATATAAACATATATATAAACACACAAACATATATATAAACTTATATAAACATACTTATAAACACACACTAAAGCATGTTGGTTCTTGTAAGAGGGGGATATGCTTCATGTGAATGGTGATGAACAGACATGAAAAGTGGCGCATCTCTGAGGTAGTGTGGCATTAAGAGATGTCGGCGTTTCTAGGTGCACTACTACAGATACGCCCTTTAACATCATACATAAAGGACTTTAACAGCATTAAAAATAATTTCTATCCTCAATGCTGTTAAGGGGGGTCCCCTTTATCATTTCTTTCCTTGGCGCTGATAAAGACCGCCCTTTATCAGTGCTTTCAATAGCCCTAATAAAGGCCCAACCTTCTACATTGTGTTGTCTGAATAACAGATCACTACAGAAAATACATGTAACCTGTATGCAAATATATAATTTAATGAAATCAAATTGTATATCATGTATACAAAAAAACTACTATATACATTTCAAACAATGTTTTTTGTAATTATATTTACAATTACTATCCACAAACATTTAAAAAAATTAATGTTTCATCATCTTTGGAACCCATGATCCCATCTCAAAAAAGTCTACCCATGGTATCAGTTGCTAAAAAATCAGCTCATCCCAAGAAATAAAATCCACTAATATAAGAAAATAAAAATTATATAAGTAATTCTATAAATAAATAAATTAAACAATAGTATGAAAAAGTACATTAACAAAATTTCAATTTTAAATAAAAAGACATATTTGGATTTATATCGGTCACATCATGTATTGTATTTAGATATGGTTGATTACAACACATCACAAATGATTTATGGATCATTTTACTAAAGTATCAAAACAATCCAAATGTGTTTCCTCAATTTTGAGTATGTCACTTGTTCTTTGTACTAAAATTAATGTTAATTTTAAATAAAAAGACACACTTGGAATTACCTGTCATGCCATCTGTTAGATTGAGGTGTCACAGATTCCATAACATCGCAAATTATATATGGATCATTTTCCAAAAGTATCAAAACAATATGAATTTGATTTCTTGGTTTTTACTATGTAACTTGTGTTTTTTACTAAAATTTCATTTCAAATTGGAAACACACACTTTAAGTCATACCGGTAACATCTTGTGTTGGTTTGACATGAGACTGCTTCCTACATATCATAAATGACTTATGAACTATTGTCATAAATTATGAATACAATCATAGTAATTTTTCTTAGTTTTCAAGGATTAAGACATGTTTTAAACTACAATGTCAATTTTAAACTGATGATGGAAACTTTGAGTCATATTGGTCATACCATGCATCGGATTTAGGTATGGTTGATTCCTACACATAAGAAATGACTTATAGATCATTTTTCTAACGTATCAAAGAAATAGGAATTTGTTTCCTTGGTTTTCAGTATTCAATTTTTATTTTTACTAAAATTAATGACAATTTTAAATAAAAAGACACACTTGGAGTCATATCGGTCACACAGTTCATCATATTGAGGTTTGGTTGATTTCTACACGTCAAAAATGACTTAATGATCATTTTACTAAAGTATCTAAATAATATGAATAAATTTACTTGGTTTCCAAAAAATGTCACTTGTTCTTTTTACTTAAATTAAGGATTTTTTAAAAAAAAAGACACATTTGGAGTTATACCTATCACACCATGAAAAATATTGAGGTTTTATTGATTTCAACACATCAAAAATGACTTATGGATCATTTTCCTAATGTATCAAAACAATCTGAATGTGTTTCTTGGTTTTTAGTATGCCTCTTATTATTTTTTACTAAAATTAATTCAATTTTAAATAAATACACACACATGGAATTATACTAGCCAAACTGTGCATCATATTGATGTATGGATGATTCCTACACCTCAAAACTAACTTATGGATCTTTTTAATAAATTATCAAAACAATCCAAATGAGTTTTCTCAGTTTTTAGTACACCACTTGTGTTTTAAAAAAAATGATTTGAAATTGGAAACATGCACTTTGATTTATACAGGCCGCATCATGTGTCGGTTTGATGTGAAACTGCTTCCTACACATCACATCTGACTTATGAATTGTTTTCATAAATTATCAAGATAATCATAGCATGTTTTCTTGGTTTTCTATGAGCGACATTTTTTGAACAAAAATTTCAATTTTAAACTAATAATAGAAATTTAGAGTCATACCGGTCACACCATGCATCGTATTAAGGTGATGTTGATTCCTACACATAAAAAATTACTCATGGATTATTTTCCTAAATTATGAAAACAATCAGAATTTTTTTAATTAGTTTTCAGTATCTCACTTGTTCTTTTCACTAAAATTAATATTAATTTTAAATAGAAATACATGCTTTTAGTTATACTGGTCACACTATGTGTCATATTAAGGTGGGGTTGATTCATAAATTTCAGAAATGACTTATGGATAATTTTAATAAATTATTAAAAAATTCAAAAAATTTCTCGGTTTTTAGCATGTCACTTGTTCTTTTTACTAAAATGTCATTTAAAACTGGAAGCATACGTCATACCAATCAGATCATGTGTCGGTTCGATGTGAGACCTCTTCCTACACATAATAACTGACTTATGAATCATTACCATAAATTATCAAGATAATTCGAGCACATTTGTTGGTTTTTATTTAGTGGCACATTTTTGAAGTAAAATGTCAATTTTAAACTGATAACAGACACTTTGAGTCATACTGGTCACACCATGCATCAAATTGATGTGCAGATGATTCCTACTCATCACAAATGACTAAGAAATTATTTTCCTAAAGTATCAAAATAATTTAAATGCATTTTCTTAATTTTCAGTATGTCGCTTGTTATTTTATATAAAATTAATGCCAATTTTAAATGAAAAGACACACTTGGAGTTATATCGGTCACACCATGCATCATATTAAGGTGTGGTTTACACATAAAAATTAAATTTTGGATCATTTTCCTAAAGTATCAAAATAATCCATATGATTTTTCTCTATTTTGAGCATGTCACTTTTTCTTTTTAATAAAATTATTATCAATTTTAAATAAAAAGGAACACTTAGAGTCATCTCGGTCACGCAATGCATCACATTGAGATATGGTTGATTTCTACATGTCAAAAATGACATATGGATCATTGTCCAAAAGTATCAAAATAATTAAAATACATTTTCTTGGTTTTGAGTATGTTAGTTATCTTTTTTACTATGATTAATGTAAATTTTAAATAAAAAGGTCCACTTAAAGTCATAATGGTAACACCGTGTGTCATATTGAGGTGTAGATGATTCCTATATGTCCCAAATGTCTTATGGATTGTTTTCTTAAAGATTCAAAACAATCTGAACTGTAAATGTTATCATTATTTCCATTTCCTTTCTTTTTCGAACATCCAACACTTCATATTGAGTCGATGTTCATAGATGAAAATCCTTCCTCTACACTTTTAGTTTTCAACATGAGAATTTTTTTTGTCTAAGAACATCAACTCAATATGTAGTGTTGTCAGTTTGACAAAAAAGGAAATGGAAAGTGTGGTAACATTGGCATAAAGGAACATGTTATCTCTTGTGTGGCGTGTTGCAGATAGTTTAAAGAAATATATGAATTCCCAAAATATCTATGAAAAAAACTAAATAAGTAATAGATAAAAATGATAAGGAAATTAACTTACAAATACTAGATAAAATTATGAAAATTTTAATTAAATAAGTAGTAGTAATTCACCTTTTTATGATGTTTGTATACATTCTTCACTTATTTTCTTATTTTCATTATCTCAATTGAAGCCTCTAAGTCCAATCTTGCATGAGTTCATTTATTTATAATATCTATGGAAATTAAAAAAATAATTATCAGATAGAAATCCTGGGTAAATTATCTAAAAATTGAAGAGAAAATGATGACAACATCAACTAAATAAGAATTAGAAATTCACATCTTCATGATATATGTGTAAATTCTTCTATTTGGTATGATACCCATTCATTTATAAAAAATATATTTTAAATTATTAATATAAGGATTTTTGAAATTCATAGTACTATTCGAAAAATATAAATATACAATGGATTAAAAAATATTTTAAATTAAATAGTAATTATCTTCAATAATACCTCTTCAAGGATGCTAGTTTGTTGATGATATATGATATCTTTCATAAATTTACAAACATAATAACCTTAATCTTTTCTATTTTTTTGGTTCACACATTGAAAAACATCGAGAAAAATAAGAAATTTGTTTTGATATGTGTTTGGATAGTTAAATATTATTATATATACCTTGATACTTGTCCACTTGTAGAAATAGTGAGGCTCCATGGGTGCATGGACTATCCTCATTCCATGATTTTAATGATATTTAAACCCCACCTCATTATAAAATATTTATCATTAAAATATAATATAAAATATATAACTTGAATTTTAGTTCTAAAGCATTGGATGTAGTGTATTATATATTGACAAACATCATCACATGTGGTTGGTTTGTTAGGTATCCATGTTGTGAATCCAGAAAACAATTCTTTACAGTTTCCAAATTGATGGAAATGAGTACCCAATGTTGCTTAAAAAAATAAGTAATGAAAGGAATACAAATGTATTTTATATGATTAAATTTTAGAGTGTTACCCCAACATCATTGGTGTTAAGGAGATTCTGTCATTTTTAAGATTGATTTCAAATGATTTGGATAGTTTTTCCATTATTTAATCCATTTTTATATTCTTTTTTTGTTTATTCTATAGATTTTACATGAGGACTAATGAGTCCAAATTTATTTTCAAGGGTAAATCCCTTCAATTTGCATTCATATATATGCCTTCAAAAAATACGAGATGTATTTAGTCATAATTAGAATAGTATATTAGCTATTGGAAAAACAAATCATTAAAATGCACCTCATGTATGAATTTAAATCTGAGACTCCTAGCCATTTATACTTGAGGATTTCTTTTACATTCTAAACAGAAATATAATCTATCATGGACTCTTTGTACATCCATTATTTAAAATCAACTATGTGAGTACTACCACTTTTTATCTTTGCATCTGCATGAACCCTCAATGTTAGTAAATGGGGATATTAAACGGGTGGGGTAAAAGTGTTTTCTAAATATCTTTTTGATTGGTTAGTTGTTCCTTTAGATGGTTTTGATTCAAATATTCATTTCACCCCCTTCCCTTGGTCTGTTTGTAATAACATTCATCGGTTTAGATCATTTTCATTAATTTTTAAAGGTTTAGAATGGAAAATAAATTTGAAATGAATACCTCTTTATCAATATCTTTTTTACAAGATTTGATTACCATGATATGAATGTTCCAACAGCTTAATAAGTTTTGTGAATATCCTCATCATCAAGGGGAATAGGTAGCTTAGTGCTCAAATAATGAGCTATGGTAATTCCCACTCTCACATGACCTATTTGAAGTGGTTTTTTTGTGTAGAATATCTTTGTGAATATTGAACAAAGTATCCCTCGCTACAAGGAAATGGGTGGGTGTCGATTGATATAAATCACATTTATTTTCACCCTATAGAATATCAGTATAGGAAAGTTATCTGTGTTTGTATGATTCGCATTTCATTGAATAAATTATGAGAATATTGATTACCTCATCTAAGATAGCTCTTGGAGGGAAATGGATCACCACATAGCCGGTGGGGTTGGGGCGAGATCTTCATACAGTGGATGTTCTTGAGTTTTTTCTTCCCCTATAACATTTTCTAGAAACTCAAACTATAAATGAAATTTTTCTTCAAGGGAATATAATCATAATTTCATCCCTTTCATTTATTTATCTTTATCCTCCTATACCTTTCTTTTCCCAAAATATGTTCAAGGTGTCACTCAAAAACCCGCACCTCTGATGCGGCCATACTATTTTGGCTACTTCAAGGCCACCGATGGTAGGTGTTCATCCGGTATAGGTTTTAATGATTCTTTTGTCTAAGTCATATATAAAATATAAGAAAATACATAATAATTGTTATGTGATATCAATTTAAAGAAAACAAATATTTATTTTGTCATACTTACACATGATTCCCACACATTTTGTGTGTTTTCATCTATTATAATCTCGTCCTTATTTACACGTGCCTTCATCCATAGCACATAACATGGTATGGAAGTGGATTTGGATTTGGATTCATCAATATGAATATAAATATAGGAACATAATTATGTTTTTGTTTCATGTCACATAAAAGTATTACGATGTATTTAAAATATGTACCAATTTTTTTCAAGTGAAGCATAACCTATCCTTGCTTTATGGTATGGGTATGTTGGTTTTTTTTACCATTCCTTATTTTCAGCACTCATTTTTTATTTCATAAATTAAAAATTATCTATAAAATTGATCAATACATGTATTTTAAAACATTTTATTACCATCCACAATGAACCTAAAATGATATCTCCCCATCATAGATAGTAAATCCATCCCATGCTTATTGGCTTATTAGGTGTTCATAACTATGTGATGGGTGGGGGTTTATTTTCCCTTCAACATATTTCAATTGAAATTTTATTTGTTGTGTGAAAGCCTCTTTGGATATTTAAATAAAGAATTAATACAAATTTATTATGGGATTCATCTAAAATAAATTCACTCTGTAGGGGATAATGAAGATTAAGTCAATAATTCATTATTTTATTTTTTAGTAACATAAATAAATGATTTCATAATGTTACCATAATATCTTAATTAATCAATTCCTTAAGCATGGGAACAACAGGGAGCCACAAAGCTACATCAATCAGCATGCGCTTCTGGGTGATGAGCCCAATGAAACTTGTGAACATGGCCCTATTGGGGTTACCAGGATGGACACACGCACTCTGTATGACCTCAAATTTGATGGCTTCAAGTTTCACCTTATTAATTTTTGTTAACACTATCATGATACAGGGATTCTATTCTTTTAGAGACATCAGTTCTTCACTATCTACCATTTCCTCAGGTTCACTATCATCAATATATTGTTCCAATATATTGGTAGCATCTTCATATATAAAAGGTCATTGTTCCTATACACTAGGAGAAGCAGTAGGTTCAGGAACCTATTGTTTCTCTAGATTTGTAGTGTGGGCATGTGAAGAAGGTCATTTTTACTCTACAATGAGAGTAGCATCAATTTAAGAAACCTATTATTATTTAGATTGTGAGAATCAACATGTGTATAATTTATTATCTACATAAGTGGTTTAACATTTAAC
Source organism: Viscum album (assembly GCA_963277665.1). Taxonomy (NCBI): domain Eukaryota; kingdom Viridiplantae; phylum Streptophyta; class Magnoliopsida; order Santalales; family Viscaceae; genus Viscum; species Viscum album. Next base: position 945,548,650 of record OY728132.1, on the reverse strand, counting down.
TAATATTACATTAATACAGCAGAAAATAGATAATAACATGAGGTAACACAATGTATATTACAAAAAAAATAACCAGATTATTGAACTCAATTTTTTAAAAGGTTTAAGGGATTTGACCCCTCTATCGAGTATCCAAATCCCTTTATTGCGGTCTCCTCATACATACAAAATCCCATCTATATTGGGACCGTTGTGAAATGATTGTGACATCCCAATGAAAGGGCCATTTTCAGTTGAATTTTCTTCTGATATTTAGTGGATTTGGTTGATAATAGAATAATTGAACATTTTTGATTTGTGGGATATGAAACATAAAATACTTGTACTTTCTATGATTCAATTATAAACAGTTCATCTTTATATGCTTCCTTACTGAAATCCACTTTCATGAATCTCAATTCATCCATTTTAACATTACTCCTATTATCAAAACACTTGAATTTTAAAATTGGAACTGGAATTTTGTATAATCTAACTCCCATATTTTTTGATAATGCCAAAGTTTGACAAATTCACATAAATTGGATTTCTATCCTTAGTACCAGAAATATGCATCACTTCATCCAAAAGTGTAACTCCACTATTTTTCATGGTACTACCTTCATCATGTTCATTTATATAGAATGTATAACCATTAATTACATAACCATTATAAGATAATACATCCACAATTGGTCCTCTTTCTATCCATAAAATTCATTTTGAAATTGAATCCATATTTTTATCTATCTCTTTAAAAATATGGTCTTGAAACCATCCTATAAACTGATGATTATTTGTATTTGATATCTATATTTCAACCCTTGATGGATTCAAATACCAAATAATTTATTTATGGGTTTCAACATATAGGGAAACCTCTAAAATTTTATGAAAATTTTAAAGGTGGACCTACTCATGATCTATAATATTGTTTGTGACAACATCTATTCCAAAAATTCCTTCACCCACAATCTTCCCAGCGTGACTAGATTTTGGTATACAGATTATTTACACACTGGATAGGTAGTCGGTAAAAAATTCAATGGCTTCCTCAACAATATGTCACTCCACAATACAACCCTCATTTTGACTTAAATTTTTGATATACCCTTTCAAAATATTCATATACCATTTAATGGGGTACATCCATCTATAATGTACAAGACCATATAGTCAAATTTCTCTCACCAAGTGATCCATCAATTGGACCATCATTTCAAAGAATTCTAGCGGGAAGAACATTTCTAATTCCTATAATGTGATGGAAATTTTCTTTTCCATTGTTGTAAATTTCACCAGATCTATAACATTGCTGCATATAACTTTTAAAAAGAAGTAGATCATAGTTAATGTATAATGAACATTCTTAGGAAAATTGAAATGTAAAACTACAAGAATTGGATCTTTCATCAAAACATGAAACTCATGTGATTTCATAACCATTAACTTTAAATCATTAATTCTCATGATATTCTTGATATTTGATGAATACCCCTCTAGAAAATATACACCATTTAATAAGTTTCAAAATTGATATGTCTCCTACCTGGACAGAATGTAAGTAGTTGGAGGAAGAAAATTCCACCTTTCACCATTCACTGGCACCAACTCTTCCCATATTCCCATGTCAATCATGTCCAAACTAGCCTTAATTCCATCCTTTTTTTTCTAGGTGCATTTAGTAACAAAACAATTACACTATCACATATATTTTTTTACATGAATAACATCTGATGTACATAAAATTTCAGTATGGTAATTCAAAAAAACTAATCCTTTTTCCAACCATTTTTCATAAGGTTTTTAGAAAATGGTTAAACGAAAGTGGGGTCCATATCTTTTACTTTATCAAACATTTCATCACCTATTAGTGGAGACAATGTTTAATGTTATTCTGAACTCCCACAAAATGATGTCATCCAAAATTAGTACTTATTTCATCGGGGTAGAAATCTTTGATATCCTAGAAACATGGTCTTGGATGAATATTTAAACCTAATTGACTATGTACCTTGTTCACAAATGGTACACCCTTGATTTCCTTTAATTATATATCCTAAAAAATTTCCATAAGAAGGAAATTCATTTATCATCATGTACATTATGGATCTCAATGTGAAATCTTAATTTCTATAAACATCATACAACGTAACATCTGAATCCCACAATAATTTCACATCTTTTATCAATAGAGACAAATAAACATCAGTATCACTACCTGGTTTTTTTGGTCTTGATATTAGCATAGATAACAGAATTTGTTTTTTTCATACATAACCATAGTGGAAAGTTATAATTTACCAAAATAACCAACCATTTACTATGAGTGCTTCTTTGAAAACCAAAAGTATTCACTCCATCTTTAGATAATGAAAGAAAAATGTTTCTCAACTCATTTTCAAATTTAGGATACTCTTGATCAATCTTATTCCACTAAGGAGAGTCTGATGTGTGATAAAGTTTCCAATATTTATTTCCTATATATGCATACCACGTCAATTTCCTTGAAATCTACTCACATCCATATAGGGGCTGCTAAACCTTGGAATGGTTGGAAAGTAACATAAAAATTTTATGGGACATGATTCATCTTTATTGTTTTGAGAAGAACCACACATTGGGCATCTTTAAGTGATTTTTTATCCTTGTGAAATAGTATACAATCATTTAGACAATCATGTATTCTTTTAAAGATCATACCCATCGAACATGCCACTTGTTTAGCATCATATGTTCGTCTAAGTGGCTCATTATCTTTTGGGATCATATCATTCAAGAGAGAAAGTAGTTCATTAAAACCAATGTCAGTCCATCTGTTTCTAGATTTTAAATTATACAGATTATGTATGGATAAAATATACTGTATATTTAGTTCAACCAACATATATTGAAGTCTTTTCACAACTCTTTAACATCTCAAACAATTTTGGATAATCAAAAAGTTAATCTTCAACCATCATTTTTATTTCCTCAATACAATATCCATCATTATTCACACCTGTAATCACATCCTCTGTATGGGATTCCTCATTGTACATACTTCTAATCATATCAGATGATCCATAAAATGCAGTGGTATCCCAATCACTAGAAACATTCTCTTTTTCTCCTTATTTATTCCAACATTTATAAATTCGATAAATTCTATGATAGATCTTCTGTTATTCTGACTCCGCTAAACTAGTTAGTCTTGAATAATAATAAGATAAAAATGGACAAAGGATTTTAGAAGGCTAATATGCATGATATTTTGAAAACTTAATGAACCCTTTCACCTCATCTTCAAAAGATTTTGTTATACGATTGGAATCCATACATTATCTATTCATGTCCATCCTATTTGATTTAGTAATATTAATATTTAACAAAATAAATACAAAAATAGGGGACTTTCAAATAAAGAGAACCCAACATTTGAATGCTTCAAATAATTTCATCATTCCTTGAAGGAAATTTGTAATTGAATGTAAGGAATGAATTAATACACTACTGGTAGACTTTATCCTCTGAATTCATCCAAAATATTCATTGATACCTAGTATGGGATGGATACTACTCAGAGTAGTTTAAGAAACATAAGTTCATGTTTAGAATACATGTGGGATGAGTCTGAGGAAACAATATGCAATAATAATTGTTTGGGAGATAAAGCTGATGAAGATGATAATTTTTATTTCATTTTGTTTCCTAAGACTCATCCCCTTATAAGCTAACGCAAAATCAGAGAGAAGATGTAGTTGTGGATGTCTCCCATAATTTAAACCATGCACGTGATGTAGGATGAAAAGTTGGTTTATGAGTTACAATGGGGTTAATCAATAATTCACATTTTGTAAAAGTGATGTCATGATAGATATCTTATGGGTTGGATGGAGTTAGTGATGTTCCCTTTCCATGGTATTGTTATCAATCTATATTATGTAGAAGGTGAGATTATGTGTATCTAGGTGGTATCTGAAAATTAATATAATCATATAAATATAGATTGAACCCTTTATGAGCAATACATGGTCTACCGATGCAATTATAAAAAGGAGTTGAATAACTTCCCCCATAGATACACTGTTGAACATTCAATCCAAAATAAACAAAGCTAATTTTAAAAAACATTCAACATTCAATTAAAATTATGCATCCAAATTCTATCCATTATGTTATAAAATATAAAATATTTCATATAATAAAATAACTCTTAATTATCCAAATGAATTTGTTGAAAAAATAATAATCATAATATAAAAATATAAAAATATAAAAGTATAATTTTTAAAAATAAAATTTATGAAAGTATAAATGTATTAAAATATTGATAAATTGAAAAAAGTATATAGGTATAAAATTATAAATTACAAATGTATATATATTTATATCAGTATATAAAATTATAGATGTATATAGAAGTATAAAATTATATATAATTTATAAAAGAATATATATTTTAAGGAAATATATATAATTTATAAATGTATATAAATTTAAAAAACTATATAAAAGTACCTATATGTTATAAAAGTATACGTAATTTATATTACATATATAAATAAAATACACTCCTAAACAAACCTAAAATCATATCGAATATGAAAAAATTAGGCTATCCTAACTAAAAACTCAGTCTTAGAGGCCTTATGGACCTTTTTTACCTCAAAAAAAATTAACCAAGATTCGTTGGGTCAACACAGCATAGATATCATCACAAGTTTTGATTTGATATATGGTAGAACTCAAACGAACAACTCGATCAAAATTTATAGTTGTTTGAAGTTCAAATCATTTTTTTAACTTATCTTAGACCCTTAAATCATTTATTTAATTTTTATGTCTTCTAATTGTTATTAAATGACTATTATTCAATAATAATTAGAAATTTATTAATTAATATATTTTTTTAAATTATATTATAATTCATTTTCACTAAATATCTTAAATATTATGTCTAAATTCATATTTAGCCTTATAAATATAATATTTAATAAAATATATTATATTTATATAGATATAAATATATTCATATATTATTTTCAATAAGCTGTAATTTTTTTATCAAATTTACCCTTTATTAGCACTAGTAAAAAAGCACTGATAAAGTGTGACCTTTCTCACCACTAATAGAAATGTTCTGATAAAGGGTAGTTTTTATCAGCGCTTTTTTATAGAACTCATAACGGCCCCTATTTATCACTTCTTTTTTTTGCACTGATAAAAACCTACCTTTATCAGTGCTAAAAAAACACTAATAATGACCCCCCTAAATCATTGATTTTTTCTAGCACTAATAAGGGGTTCCTCTGTCAGCGCTAGAAAAAAAATCTGATAAAGGGACGATTTTTTCAAATCTAAAAAAAGTGTTGATAAAGGGTGGGTTTATCAGTGATTTTAGTGAGTGATGATAAAATCTAGTGCTGGATAAACCTAAATATGTTGCAGTGGTCCATGGTTCACAATTTATCATGTGTTATGGGGAAGAGGCATCACAGTGTGGCCAAAGGGGCACCATACCATAGAGGGATCTCAAAAAACATCACATTCACACTGATCGTCATGAAGTCACCATCGTTCTTGAACCAATTAAGTTGAATCCCAATTGAATGAGTCATAAAAGTTCATTGTTCCTTCTATTATCTATTTCCATCTATCCCTATATATAAATTGGATTTCACAACTACTCGTCCAACATCTTCATGTGTTGTCTACTATTGTTATCTATCTTAGGATCCGAACTAACTTATCCTCATCTATCATCAATCTCTAACACCCAATGATTTTTCCCTTACACTTAGATCCTCATCTACAAACCATATGTAGCATGATTTCCAATCATGAAGAAAATTAGTTAAGACATCAAACAAATCAAGGTTCAGTGATGATAACATAAAGAAGAGAGGGGGAAACCATGAAATGCCAATAGTTATAATAAATGGTGATCATTGTTGTAACGCCCCGACCCCAGTTACCCAGAGTCGGTGCATTATTACATAACATTAGAATGATCACAAGAAAGATCAAATCTCGAAAGACCGATTAGTTTAGTAGCCTTGGAAACAATAGATATATTCATAAACTTTTACATTACATCATAAAAATGAAAACTACAACAACATAGTCTCAATATTCTACACTCTTATCCCATCATACTATCCCTGCAGGTCATTCATAATTTACTTCTTCACATCCTGGGAAAAATAAAACATAGAAAAGGGGTGATCTCAAATGCCCAGTAAAGATAACAATATAGCGGAAACTTTCATAAATAAGAATAAACATTTAAGGCAATGTATAACTATAACAAAATCCTTTTAAACATGAACTTAAACATAGTATGGAAAAAATAAAATGAAATAATGCCATTTACTTATTCACATGGATATTCTACTAATATAATAATCACATGCAATATCAATAACCACTTTCATAATTATGGAATGCATAATGCCAGACTATCATAACCACATAGCCAATGCCTCATGCCAAGACTACAAATAAGATTTTGCCAAGGCCTTGTGCCAAGACACTAGTTTGTCTCATGAGACCTACCGATGCATCGAGGAGCTATAGAAGGCTCCACCCGTCACATATTAAGTCCAATGCATTCCTCATATGAACAGGTTTAAACATAACATAAACATTCGTATTAAAACTAGCATACGAGATGTCAATAATTTCTCCATAAACCATGAATGGTATAAAAATAACACATCCACAGTCAAACAAATCACAAAACCTTCAATACAATATGGAAGTTTTGTATCATAATAAATCAACTTCAAATAATCTTAAAATCCATCAAAGGATGTTGACATAGATGAAATCAAAACTATTTGAGAGAAATATCCCTTATTTTGAAATCATTTAAAAGTCACATAATTATAAAATAAAACATTTAATTTGAAAATTTTCTTATAATCTTGTAAGGGAAGCTTTGTAGATTTTATAACGGCGGAAAATAGCCGCACCCGCCGTATAAGTTAAAAAAAACATTCTTACCTTAATTCTGTCGAAAAGGTTAAAAAGGACCTTGTTTGGAAAACGACAGAAATATTCCTTTATAAACCACTTATAAAAGTCAACAAGGGTATAAATGACTTTAACCCATGTTCTAGTAAATATTAAAAAAATGTTTTTGAAATACATTTTTAAGAAACATGGATGTGGATGATAAAGAAATTCCAGTAGATTATTATGTATAAACAACCTCGGATAATGAAGAGATTGCGAAATAAACCCTTACCTTGTAATTTTCCTTGGTTGGGGGTAGGTTAAACTCCTGTATAATGGTGAAATAATTGTTATTAAATTATAAAAGAATCATATACATTAATATGATATCATATATGATCTTTTAACATTGCTTTGTTAATAATATCTTAGAATTATCATCGTTTCGGGTGTTAACTTACTCATTTTATTTTATATGTTTTGTTATGCAATCCTTGTTTTTTATGGATCGATTGTATCTTATTCATATCCAGAATTATATTAAGTCCTTAATCATTATTATTAATCTTAAAATGATAATTAGACTTGAATGGATATGATGGAGAATGAATCTCATCGCGTTCGTGGAGACGGTAGTCCGTACGTACGCACGAGCGACAATATCATTCTTTTGATATTAAAATAATATTTAATTGTATGGTATATCATATATACAGAATCATTATCATGTTATATTTATTATTTACATGAATTACACATCATTATTATAACCATCCAAATAATAATGTTTTGAATAACAATTACACCACGACGTGGAGACGGTAAGCCGTACGTACGCACGTATGGTGACATGTCATTCAAAAGATGGATAGAATACTGAAATATGGTTGTACCATGTTTCTAATAACATCAAAGTATATATAATATACTGGAGTTATTATTTTAGAATGGTAATAACAAATATAGAAGAAGTGGAAGAAGAAAGGAACTTGAAAAGGGGTGGTGAAATCATTACCTCTTCTTCGGGTTCTTCTTTTTGATTTGATCAAAAGGGCTCCTTAGGTTGGCTTTCTGATCAAAATAAGGCCTCTAGGTTCAAGTGAGGGAAGTTGAGAGAGTATTTGGGCAGAGTTTGGCCGAGAAAAATGGCTTTTAAGGTGTGAATCAATGAGAAGGGGGAGTGCCCTTTTATAAGAGGGGTGAGGGGCACCTTTAGAAAATCTAGAAATATTATTTTATAATAAATTCATATTCGGTTTCTAATGGCTTAAAAGTGGATTATTTAAAGGTTAAGGTTGGTATGGGTGTAAAACCACTCAAACAATAGAATTTAGACAGGTTTGGGTCATTATATTAACATTATCATTTAGTTTTAACTCTTAGTTAATTAGTTTGACACTTACCCTGTCACTTGGTATTTTTATATTATATAGTTAATAAAATTACTATATACCTCCAAGAGACCCCCAAGTGGTCCATTAATGATACACCTATCATGATATAAGTCTCTTGGCAGAACCTTAGATTTTTAAGAATTGAATATCAATTAATAATATAATATTTGTTTTAAAAACTCTTTTATGTCAATTTTGACACTATTTAGAAAATTGATTTTTGTGAAAATCATAAAAGAATTATTACTCAAAAAAAGTTAATTAAATCATTCCTAACATGTCATATTAACCTAGAAAATTAGTTTAATTCATAAAAAGTCTCAAATTATATTTATTTAGGTATTTATAATATCAATTATTTTAATTTTTTACTATTATGGTAATTACTGCATCATCATTGTGTCATAAATAAATTAAATTATTTAATGTATAAAAATTATAAATAAAATATCATTATGTAGGAAATATTTTTATCTTTCTAATTAATATTTATAATCAAATTTATCTTATGTTTAACCCTATATTAAAAATGTTTTAGTAAATAAACTTTGATTTTAACTCTTTTAACTCTTCTTTGAATTAAATAATAATAAATGTCCTAATCTAATTCAAGTGGACCTAAATGATAATATTTTATTCCTAAGGTTGTTTTTGGTCAAGATAAACTTGTCCAATAGAATTAGGACATGTGTTAGGGTAATATTAATAACATTTTTACCCTTAATTACCCTATTTACTTTTAACCGTGGTAAATAAAAGTAAAAAGTTACTATTCACCAAAAATTATTTTCATCTCATTGAACCACATTTTACTCCTTGATATTAACCGTGTCTCTCGGATTTTTGAAATTCCACTCACAGAAGCGGTAAAATTATGTTTTATGAAAAATTCAGTTTTTTTAACTACCACTTAGTGGTTTCATTATTCATCAAAAAATGAAGTTTTTCAGAAAAATACAAAAAATTCACCCTAGGATAATTTCAATATTCCGAATCCAAAAATGAAGTCCATTTTAAAAAATAAAATTTATAAATTTCAAAAAGTAGTTATTACTATTCATAACAGCTAGTTTGATTGGTTGTGGTGTGTTAGAACTCGATGTTGCGTACAACACACGCTATTGCATTATTCAAAGAGAAGTGTACCATAGAAGCTTGGGGTGTTACATTCTCCTCTCCTTCAAATAATTTAATCCTTGAAATTTCTAGAATACTACTGCATGAAAATACTCGGGTGGTTCTTCATCATAAGTTCCTCAGGTTCCCACGTTGCCTCTTCCATCTTATGGTTTCTCCACAAGACTTTTACCAGACGAGTCGTCCGGTTTCTCAGTACTTGTTCTCTCGTATCAAGAATCTTGACGGGCTCTTCGCAATAAGACAAATCGGGTTCCAGTTCTAATTCCTCATAGGTGAGTACATGCATTGGGTCAGGCATGTATTTCCTCAATAGTGATACGTGGAACACATCGTGAACTTTGGAGAGATTTGGCGGCATTTCCAAACGGTAAGCTACAGCCCCAATTCGTTCTAGAATTTCGAAAGGTCCGATGTACCTGGGACTCAATTTACCTTTCTTACCAAAACCTATGACTCTCTTCCATGAAGATACCTTCAGGAAAACATGATCACTAACTTGAAATTACAAATCCTTCCTTCGATTATCGGCATAACTCTTTTTCCTACTTTGATCTTCTTTGTTATGGTTTTGGATTACCTTCACCTTTTCTATCATTTCCTTCACCAGTTCTGGGCCTATAAGTTTTCTTTCACCAACGTCATCCCAATAGGTTGGTGTGCAATATATCTTTCCATATAATGCTTCATATGGTGTCATCTGAATACTTGAATGGAAGCTATTGTTATAGGAAAATTATACCAGAGGTAAATATTGATCCCACATACCCTGAAAGTCAAGTGAGCAGGATCTCAACAAGTCTTCTAAGGTTTGAATAGTTCATTCTGATTGTCCATCTATTTGAGGGTGGTAGGCAGTGCTCAAATGAAGTTCAGTATCCAAGGATTTCTGAAGACTTTTCCATAATCTTGAAGTAAAATGGGGATCACGATCAGAAACAATCGATAGGGGTACTCCATGAAGTCTCACCACTTCATTAATATATAGTCTTGCTAGACGTTCCAGTGGTAGATCTTCTCTTATAGCAAGAAAATGTGCTGACTTGGTAAGAAGATCAACAATAACCCATATTGCATCATTCCTTCTAGGAGTCTTTGGTAGCCCCATGACAAATTCCATCATGATATTATCCCATTTCCACTCAGGTATGGGAAGAGGTTGCAATACTCCACCAGGCTGTTTCCTTCTAGCTTTCACTTGTTGACAAACCATACATCTTGACACAAAATCGGCAATCCCCCTCTTCATGTTGTCCCACAAAAAATGTTCCTTCAAATCTCTATACATTTTGGTGCTCCCAAGGTGTATAGATAAATTGGAACTATGAGCATCATCTAGCAATTCCCTTTTTAGATCAGGTATATCGGGAACACAAAGTCTCTTCCCGAATTTCAAAATTCCTTCTTCATACACAAATTCTCTCAATCTCCCATCATTCACAGCTTTAATCTTCTTTCAGAATTCTTCATCATCGGTCTGATAACTCTTAATCATTTATAGTAAAGATGGGTTGGGAACCATTTGAAAAATCATTGATGTTTCACCATCCATGGTTATTCCCATTTCCATCTTCACTAGATCTATGAAAATTGGATCCCTTTCAATTCCCATATTGTTCAAAACTCCATGGTCTTTTCTGCTCAAAGCATCTACCACCTTGTTTGCTTTCCCCGGGTGGTAGTGTATCGTACAATCATAATCCTTGAGTAATTCAAGCCATCTCCTTTGCCTCATGTTGAGTTATTTTTGTGAGAAAATATATTTCAAACTCTTGTGATCAGTATAAATCTCACATTTTTCACCATAGAGCTAGTGCCTACATATCTTCAAAGCAAAGATCATAGCTGCTAACTCGAGATCATGAGTAGGATAGTTTTGTTCATGAATTTTCAACTTTCGTGATGCATAGGCAATAACCCTATCATTCTGCATAAGGACACAACCAAGTCCTTTCTTTGATACATCACTATAAATAACGAACCCATCATTCCCCGATGGTAGAGTCAATATAGGATCATTGACTAATCTTCTCTTCAGTTCTTTGAAACATTCTTCACACTCTTTTATCCAAACAAATTTAACCCCTTTACGTGTGAGCTTCGTTAATGGGTTAGCCAACCGGGCAAAATTCTGGACAAAACGTCAATAATAACCTGCTAAACCAATAAAACTATGTACCTCAGTTATACTCGTCGGTGCAAGCTATTCTTGGATTGCCTTGGTCTTAGAAGGATCAACAGAGATTCCATCTTTAGAGACAATATGGCCAAGAAAAGAAATCTCCTGAAGCCAGAATTCACACTTGCTAAACTTCCCATATAATTCATGTCTTCTCAGAGTCTTCAGGATAATGCGCAAGTGATTTTCATGATCTTCGTAGCTTTTGGATTATACCAAGATATCATCAATAAATACCACCAAAAATTCATCAAGATATTCCTTGAAAACTCTATTCATCAGATCCATGAATACAGAGGGTGCATTAGTCAATCCAAAAGGCATTACTGTAAACTCATAATGACCGTACCTTGTTCGAAATGCTATCTTCGGAATGACTTCCTTCTTCACACACAACTAATGGTATCCAGATCGAAGGTCAATCTTTGAAAAGTATTGAGCTCCATGCAGTTGGTCAAATAAATCATCAATGCGAGGTAGGGGATACTTGTTCTTTATTGTTATTGCATTTATCTCCCTGTAGTCGATACATAACCTCATAGATCCATCTTTCTTTTTAACAAAAAGAACAGGGGCTCCCCATGAAGAAACACTAGGGTGAATAAATCCCTTATTACTCAATTCCTCTAGTTGTTTCTTTAGTACAACTAATTATACAGTGGCCATTCTGTAAGGGGTCTTCGATATAGGTCTTGATCTAGGAATTAAATCAATGGAAAACTCAACTTCTCATTCTGGAGGATGTCCAGGTAAATATTCCAGAAACAAATCTACATATTCTTTCACAACAAGTACATCCTCTATTTGAACATTCCTTTTCTAACCCACTATAATTTCATCCTCTTCCTCCCCAATAATTGAATTTAGTTGAGCTACTGGGGGTGGATCTAGATAAGAATTAGGTAGTGACGATTCTGCTCTAAAGATAAGGTGTTCCTTATCATCATCATAAAAAATCATAACCTCCTTCTTCTTACAATAAATAATCGCATCATGGTCCGAAATCCAATCCATACCGAGGATTATATCAAACTCAATAATAGGTATGGCGATGAGATCAGTGGATAAAGAACATTTATGTGCTCTAATGGGGACTGATTCACAAAACTTTGTTGCAATGATACTTCCCTTAGGAGTTTTAACTGACAACTCCCTTGTTAAATCAAATTGGAAATATCTAATTTTCTTAGAAAACTAGGAAGATATGAAACAATGCGATGATCCAAAATCAAATAATGCATTTGCTAAACTTGAGGAAACCATTAAATTACCTACCACTACGTCTTTCAGAGCTTCTACGTCAGCAGTAGTGATAGCATAAGCTTGACCTTGATCCCTTGGACTTTTCTGAGGTAAGTTCCCCTGACGCTTAGGACATTCATTTGCATAATGTCCCATCTCCCTGCAATTGTAGCACTGAACATCGGTAGCTTCCTTCTTCCCTTTGCAATCATGAGCTTGGTGGACTTTTTCACCACACCTGTAACAGACACCCATTCCCTTCAAGCAAGTACCGAGGTGTTTCTTCCCACATTTACCACAGGATGGATATTCAACCTTTCCCTAATTCCCCTTACTTCCATTCCCAGATTGATCAGCAGATCTCTTTTTCTCTTGCTTTGCTTTAAAGTCATATGACTTAGATAATTCTTTCTCTATCTTGATAGCACATGAGAACATGTCTTCGTACGAAGAGAAGGATTGTGAGACTAATGCTCGACGGAGAAATGGTTTTAACCCATCAAAGAAATGATCAATATTACTTCTTGGGTTACATATATAATCTCCAGCATACCTTTCTAACCTTGTAAAGTTAGCCTCATACTTTGCGACATTCTCATCCTCCTTTTGTCTCAGACTCAGAAATTGACTTTCCATATCTGCTCGATGGTCACGGGGAAAGTATTTTTCTAAAAACAGATCTTTGAACTCCCTCCATTCCATATTTGATACTTCATCATCTTCCTTCATGTTTTGAATCAATGACCACCATTAATCAGCATCTCCAGTGAGGCGGTAAACTGCCATAATAACTTTTTCCCTTTCACTACTTCCCAAAGCCAGAAATATTTTCTCTATGGAACTTATCCATTGCTCATCTACCAATGGATTTTTACTCCCATTGAATGTTGGTGGTTGTTTCCTCATGAAGCGATCTAACATTGATCCTCCACGCTGTGGATCAGGGTGCTCCATACGGTTAAGGTTATTATTCATAACCTGAGTGAGTTGTCCCAGTACGGTGATTAGTTGATCAGCACCAGTTGCATCACCAGCTCCACTATAATTATCTTGAGCAGGAGGGAAATCCCTACATGGAGTGTGTGCATTGATATAGTTTCCATTTCTTCCACTATGTGCTATTTCTAAACAATGTCATAAACTAGATCAGTTTATGAATCAAAATACATAATTTCATACTTATAAAACACTTAACATAAATTGAACTATTTATGGATATAATCCATAATCATAAAAATGTTTTCTTTGAGGAAGTATATACTCATAAACCCTTCATAATGATTTGTAAAGAAAATGAGAGTTATCCTAAGAATATCCCCCAGGAGTGTCGTAACCAAGAGTGCAGCAAGACCCGTTGTCGTGCACCAGTTCTCGTTCGAGTCTAGCTCAAAGTGGTGTCTTCGGGTTTTACCCAAAGGTACATCTGTGCCAGAGCCACCTCTACTTGCTCGTATCCAGACATGGATGTATTGCTCGGAAAACTCACAAAATCTCTACAATACCAAAATTCTAGGAAGTTCTTCTATACTAATCCTCAAAGTCTATATTAGGTCTATGTGCTCTAATTAGAGTTTATCTAAATCTAGCTTCCAATGTTTGTACTAAACTTCATCTGATACCAACTGTAATGCCCCGACCCCAGTTACCCAGAGTTGGTGCATTATTACATAACATTGGCATGATCACAAGAAAGATCAAATTTCAAAAGACCGATTAGTTTAGTAGCCTTGGAAACACTAGATATATTAATAAAGTTTTACATTACATAATAAAAATGAAAACTACAACAACATAGTATCCATAGTCTACACTCTTATCCCCTCATACTATCCCTGCAGGTCATTCATAATTTACTTCTTCACATCCTGGGAAAAATAAAACATAGAAAAGGGGTGAGCTCAAATACCCAGTAAGAATAACAATATAGTGGAAACTTTCATAAATAAGAATAAACATTTAAGGCAATGTATAACTAAAACAAAATCCTTTTAAACTTGAACTTCAACATAGTATGGCAAAAATAAAATGAAATAATTCCATTTACTTATTCACATGGATATTCTACTAATCGAATAATCACATGCAATATCAATAACCACTTTCATAATGATGGAATGCATAATTCCAGACTGTCATAACCACATAGCCAAGGCCTCATGCCAAGACTACAAATAAGATTTTTCCAAGGCCTTGTACCAAGACACTAGTTTGTCTCATGAGACCTACCGATGCATCGAGGAGCTATAGCGGGCACCACCCGTCACATATTAAGTCCAATGCATTCCTCATATGAACAGGTTTAAACATAACATAAACATTCGTATTAAAACTAGCATACGAAATGTCAATAATTTCTCCATAAACCATGAATGGTATAAAAATAACACATCCACAGTCAAACAAATCACAAAACCTTAAATACAATATGGAAGTTTTGTATCATAATAAATCAACTTCAAATAAGCTTAAAATCCATCAAAGGATGTTGACATAGATGAAATCAAAACTATTTGAGAGAAATATCCCTTTTTTGAAATCATTTAAAAGTCCCATAATTATAAAATAAAACATTTACTTTGAAAATTTTCTTATAATCTTGTAAGGGAATCTTTGAAGATTTTATAACGGCGGAAAATAGCCGCATCCGCCGTATAAGTTAAAAAAACATTCTTACCTTAATTCTGCCGAAAAGGTTAAAAAGGACCTTGTTTGGAAAACGACGGAAAGATTCCTTTATAAACCTCTTATAAAAGTCAACAAGGGTATAAATGAATTTAACCCATATTCTAGTAAATAGTAAAAAATGTTTTTGAAATACATTTTTAAGAAACATGGATGTGGATGATAAATAAATCCCAGTAGATTATTACATATAAACAACCTCAGATAATGAAGAGATTGCGAAATAAAACCTTACCTTGTAATTTTCCTTGGTTGGAGGTAGTTTAACCTCCTATATAATGGTGAAATAATTGTTATTAAATTATACAAGAATCATATACATTAATATGATATCATATATGATCTTTTAACATTGCTTTGTTAATAATATCTTATAATTATCATCGTTTCGGGTGTTAACTTACTCATTTTATTTTATATGTTTTGTTATGTAATCCATTTTTGTTATAGATAGATTGTATCTTATTCATATCCAGAATTATATTAAGTCCTTAATCATTATTATTAATCTTCAAATGAGAATTATACTTGAATGGATACGATGGAGAATGAATCTCATCGCGTTCGTGGAGACGATAGTCCGTACGTATGCACGAGGGACAATATCATTCTTTTGATATTAAAATAATATTTAATTGTATGTTATATCATATATACAGAATAATTATCATGTTATATTTATTATTTACATTAATTACACATCATTATTATAACCATACAAATAATAATGTTTTGAATAACAATTACACCACGACGTGGAGACGGTAAGTCGTACGTACGCACGTATGGTGACATGTCATTCAAAGGATGGATAGAATACTGAAATATGGTTGTACCATGTTTATAATAACATCAAAGTATATATAATATACTGGAGTTATTATTTTATAATGGTAATAACAATTATAGAAGAAGTGGAAGAAGAAAGGAACTTGAAAAGGGGTGGTGAAATCATTACCTCTTCTTCGGGTTCTTCCTTTTGATTTGATCAAAAGGGCTCTTTAGGTTGGTTTTATGATCAAACTAATGCCTTTAGGTTGAAGTGAGGTAAGTTTAGAGAGTATTTGGGAAGAGTTTGGCCGAGCCAAATGGCTTTAAAGGTGTGAATTAATGAGAAGGGGGAGTTCCCTTTTATAAGAGGAGTGAGGGGCACCTTTGGAAAAGCTAGAAATATTATTTTATAATAAATTCATATTCGGTTTCTAATGGCTCCAAAGTGGATTATTTAAAGTTTAAGGTGGGGATGGGTCTAAAACCACTCAACCAATAGAATTTATACAGGTTTGTGTCATTATATTAACCTTATCTTTTAGTTTTAACTCTTAGTTAATTAGTTTGACACTTACCATGTCACTTTGTATTTTTATATTATATAGTTAATAAACTTACTATATACCTCCAAGAGACCCCCAAGTGGTCCATTAATGATAAAAATATCATTATATAAGTCTCTTGTCCTAACATTATATTTTTAGGAATTTAATATCAATTAATAATATAATATTTGTTTTAAAAACTCTTTTATATCAATTTTGACACTATTTGGAAAATTGATTTTTGTGAAAATCATACAAGAATTATTACTTCGAAAAAAGTTAATTAAATAATTTCTAACATGTCATAGTAACCTAAAAAATTAGTTTAATCAATAAAAAGTTTCAAATTATATTTATTTGGGTATTTATAATATCAATTATTTTAATTTTTCACTATTATGGTAATTACTGCATCATCATTGTGTCATAAATAAATTAAATTATTTAATGTCTAAAAATTATAAATAAAATATCATTATGTAGTAAATCTTTTTATCTTTCTAATGAATATTTATAATCGAATTTATCTTATGTGTAACTCTATATTAAAAATGTTTTATTAAATAAACTTTGATTTTAACTCTTTTAACTCTTCTTTGAATTAAATAATAATAAATGTCCTAATCTAATCCAAGTGGACATAAATGATAATATTTTATTCCTAAGGTTGTTTTTGGTCGAGATACATTTGTCCAATAGAATTAGGACATGTGTTAGGGTAATATTAATATCATTTTTACCCTTAATTACCCTATTTACTTTTAACCGTGGTAAATAAAAGTAAAAAGTTACTATTCACCAAAAATTATTTTCATCTCATTGAACCACATTTTACTCCTTGATATTAACCGTGTCTCTCGGATTTTTGAAATTCCACTCACAGAAGCGGTAAAATTATGTTTTATGAAAAATTCAGTTTTTTTAACTACCACTTAGTGGTTTCACTATTCATAAAAAAATGAGGTTTTTCAGAAAAATACCAAAAACTCACCATAGGCTAATTTCGATATTCTGAATCCAAAAATGAAGTCCATTTTGAAAAATAAAATTTATAAATTTCAAAAGGTGGGTATTACTATTCATAACAGCTAGTTTGATTGGTTGTGGTGTGTTAGAACTCGATGTTGCGTACAACACACGCTATTGCATTATTCAAAGAGAAGTGTAATGTAGAAGCTTGGGGTGTTACAATTGTGAAAACTAGCCAGAAATTATTGTTATTGAATATTAGGAATGAAGTAAAACCCACACAACTCATAAATCTCCAGATCAATATAGAAAATCATAAATTGATAGGACCAATAATGTTTGAAACTAAATTAATAATAATTATTCCATGCCCAAGAACCATAAATAGATCAGATTAATTTGGAATTACCAAGCCCTACCTTGAAATAAGATCATTTGATGGTGAAGGTTTCATTCCAATTGACGTCGATTCTAGGGAGATGTTCTTTGATCCCTCTTAAGAAACTCCTCTCTGTTGGTGACCATAATTCTAAGGGTTTATCTAGATTAGGCTAGGAATTATGTTCAACATGATTCTATATGGCTAGATTTATACCAAATAAATCTCCATATTAGAAAATAAATACATTAAAACAATTCCTCTTTATTATTATTTTTTAATTTATGTTTTAATCCTCCAAGAATGGACAACTTCTGGGTCTCCAATGAAAATAGAATTTATATAACCCCTGAGGTGAAACCCACATTTGAGACACAAAAGTGGTGTTGAAATTTTAGTATGATGCTCCGTTTAAGAGGAAAACCATATTTCTCAAGAATCTTCACATTTGGGATAAAATAATATTTTTATACATTAAATATTTTTATCTAGGATTCAAAATTTCTGTGATGGATTAGCCTGATGGTAAAAACTATATCCTAGAATAAATGATGCCATCAAATAATTTTTTTGAGGTCATTTTCTTGGGTAAATTTATCTATTTATCCTTTGATAGGTCCCGAGACTTTGAAATTCAAAATTGAGATAATTATGTTCTGGTAAAATTCAAGTCTTTTCAATTTGAGATACATTTTTTATAATATTTCTCCATTTAATGTTGAGAGAGTGTGTGTATAACCACATTTACACATAATAATTTCCCTTTTTTCATTCATTATAGCTTTCACCCCATGTCATTGTGGTTTTATGTTTTCTATGGATGGAAATATAATGTCCTGACCTAAGAGCCACTAAACGGTTCCCCAAGTTGTTGGGTCACATGGCCTCAAGCACACCTCTCCATATGCCAGAGGCTAATAAATAGAAGCAAGGGTATATAATGAAATAGTGGGAAGACTATAACCTCATGATAAAAGTGTAACACAATGGTATAATATCAATATTAAATACTGTAAGTAGTAAATCAACCGGAAAAAATATAATCATACAAAATATAGTAGTAATAAACAATACTATAAGTAGTATCATATATAAATGATGATCATGAAACTAGTCTATACAAAAATGAATAGGTAGGCATGTAATAGGAAACCAGTACGGTATATGTATCAAACGATATAAAAAGACCAAAAGGAACTATCTCCATCTATTATCTTGAGTATAGCTTTGTCCTGTTCTCCCTTGCTCCTAAGTAGTAATCAAATAAAGCATCAAACAGTGGGTGCTTTCCCTGGTCCCTACCTAAATCCAAGAATTCTATCCGGGTACCAAACGACAGTCCGAAAAGGGTGTGAGATAACACTCAGTAGGCTACCAACAATAGTGTATAACATGTCTAGTCTGTGTATACAAGATAAAAAAAGGGTTCATTATATAACAGTAATGTAATGATAAATAATGCAGTTGTGATACTGTCCAATCAATCAATAATAAATAAGCACCCAACAAGGGTCATCTATAAACAAGTCACTGTAATCATGGGATAACTATAAAGAAAGATAACCATCCACAATGACCATTCCATGTAATCCAGCAAACTTCTACACCATTATATTCCATGTAAAGAGTTGTAAAACATCCACAATGGACATGTTTTGTAATCCATTAAACATCCACAATGGTCATTCCATGTAATCCAATGTCATAAATCACCCACAATGGACTTTTTGTGTAATAAAGTATCATAAATCATCCACAATGACCTTTCCATGTAATCAAGTGTTAGACGACAAAGGGACAGATCCAAGGTATATAAGAACAAGGAATCCACATTATGTCCCATGATCATCTCGATGGAAACTCGGTAAAGACTTCGGTGGAGTCCAAGGAGTGTGTCCAATGTGAGTCCAAGAAAGACGGATCCAAGAGGTAGCAATGCCTTTGGAATCCTATGGAATTAGGATCCAAGGATCAAATCCAAGGCATCCACTACTGTAACTAATACCCATGGAGTATAAATTTCCATGGAATCCTATAGAATCAGAATCAAAGATATATCATCCAAGGCATTCACTACCATTATCAATTCATCATCTCAAGTCATTATCAAGTCATTTCACAATTAAAAACATGATATGAGGTCATCCAACCCATTAAACATTTCCCAAATAATATATTTAATCATTTTAATCCTATTTCATCACATGAAAATGAGGAATAAACCTTATCCTACTAATTCATTCAATTATCATCAAGGCTTCCTCTAATAAGGTGAGCTCACACGCACCCAACGGGGTGTTATAAAAAAGGAAGATAAAAATAACACACCTCGCAGGTGGTCTTGGTTGGGGAAAACAACCTCTAACCATACTAGGGTACTAGTGGGCCACCTAAATAGGTTCCAAAAAATTATATAAAGACATTCAATTAATTTTAGGGGTAACACCAAAAATATCAGCATGAATCACATCGACAACATAGCATATAAAACACCATACCTTGAGGAAAAGGTATAAACCACCTACCATATACATGTAGTGGAACATTAAGCTAGTATCAAATCCTAACTCAACCTAAATTGATAGAAAATAGATAAATGGATTAATTACTTCAAAAATATGGAATAAGATCCCACACCAAAATAGCACAATCGATATCAATAAGAATTGTGAAAGGTGAAAAGGGATTAGGAAAATCACCGGTGCAAATCCAACAATATTGAGGGTGGAAGAAACTTATTCAAGTTAGTTAAACAACACCCAATCCTAGGTTTAGGATTCTAGGGAATCTTCTATATGAGAGATAATGGAGAGGGTGAGGCCTTCTGAGAAAAATAGAGACCATACCTCTTATTTTAAAAACTGGCCATGGGCATTGACACAGTGTGTAAATTCTTTACATTTCATGTAAAGACCTATCTTTACCTTCTGGGGAAATTCCACCACATATCATGAACTATATTGCCTAGTCCATTTAACATCATGTATTTAATACATGACATTTATTACCAATACACATCATGTACTTGACTTGTTGGTAGACTTCATCCCCTGATTCCTTCTTTCCAAAAACTACCCAACTGGCCCACGACCCCGACTTCAGGGTCTAATCCAAAAATAGAATTAATGTAGTGTTTAAAATGAAATAAATGGATATGTACCTCAAAGAATAATCACTTTCTTAAAAAATTCCCCCCTTAAAGCAACTCATCCCTATATTTTCTTTCCAAGGGTGGTAAAATGCTATCTGAGAAAAGATCCAACCATTGAGAATGTACGTCATCCTCTCGCTCCTAGGTCTCATCCTATACACGGTTACGATTCCATAACACATGTAATAGAGGAACTGAATATCCTCAGAGAACCTTTATATTATGATCAATAACATGAATAGGATTCTCCTCAAAGGAAGCATCTACTTGAAAATGAACCACCTCTGAATGAAGAATATTAGATGAGTCTTAGTGATAATGGTATAACTAATATACATGGAAGGCATCATGCATGTCCCGGTACCTCTGAGGTAACTACAACCAATAGGCTACCAGCCCGACTCTCTCAAGAATCTTGAATGGCCTAACATATCATGATGAAAGATTACCCTATCTACTGATTCATCTATGCCCCAACAATGGTGTGACAAGAAAAAAGACCATATCCATGAACATTAACTCTAGAGGTCATCAACAGAGATCAGCGTAATATTTAAATCAATACTATGAAGTATCCATACATTTAGGAATCAACTAGACCTAGTCTAAAGTCTCCTAGATGAGGCAATATCCAAGAAACACTGATTCACATATCTCTATCCAACACAGGGGAGATTATAATAGTCTATCATACAAATAATCATATGGTTCCATCTGTATTGTATCCTAAAGTCTATTATTGTAGTGGAACTAAACTAGGGATATATACCTCTCCCAAGAAACTATGAAATCAAGGACACATGCTTGAAATATGTCCTCATGAACATAAATAGTGTTCTCTGACTGGCCAATGGTATGAGGGTGGTATGTTATGCTCTGAAGCACCTATGTAAATGATCCCCTCTATAAACTTTCCAAAAACTGAGAAGTGAACTGGGTGTACCTATCTGGAATGAAAGAATGAGGGACCTGGTGAAACAATACAATCTCACAGAATGGGGCATCAGCACCCATACCTGGTAAAACTATTGTGGTTGCAATGGGCACTACTAAAGGTTATACTAGAGTCTCAAGGACCACCACCTACATAGCATGTTCATCACCACCCTCTTGATGCATGACTCGAGGGAATCATGACATCATATCTCTAAAATTATAAGTACACACCTCAAAAAATATTTAAAAAGATCAAAACATAGGTATAAAAGCATAGGACAAGTTGAAGCCTCCATTCAAACATATCACACCCCTCTATCTGATTCTGAGGTCAGGACTGCATGAAAATAAATAGTTGTCAACATCACTAGAATCACTACCTACAACCCACTCCTAAAGTCATTCATGGGTAAAGTTCTCTACTTCACAGCAGGGGTTAATTTATTTTAGTTTATTTTCATTAATTTAACAATTCTCCTTAAATGGTTGAGCTATATAGATCACCATTTCTAGTTTATAGGGGTCAATACTCCTTATAAATCTAAAGGCGTCATCCATTTAATCTTGACCATAACACGTTTCAGTGCAATGCGACCAATGGTCCCTAGATCAACGTTCCATAATTGACTGCTTAGGGTGTCTTCATTAGCCTATGTAGGAAAAAATAGTTAGGTTAATTTAGGAACTCTAAGTATAAATCATGTTTTGTCAAATGCCTTTAATAAAACTTGAATAATCACCAATATATCACAAAAGGCACACACAAAAATTTCATGCAGTCAAGTAATGCATCCTATATGGCATTGTATAATGCATGGAATGTGAATTCTTATACATGCCTAAATTGATGCATGAGATGAAATGCCCTCATATTATAGGGCCACAATAAAATCTATAATCATAAGGAACATCAAAAAGCAAGTGTATCACCCAAAAATGAAATCATATCAACCATAAAAGGCATAATCCAAAACAATAATCCCTATCTGTGGAAATTTGGTTTTTCTCTGTACATGGGTTAGCTACTCCAAGCACATCTCATTTCCAAATTCCATAACATTCCTAATCTCTTGTCTATTATCGTAAAATAGTAAGGAAGAGAAGAAAATACTTATGATACCACTTTGTAAAATCCTGACTCGGGAGTCACTAAATGGTTCCCCAAGATGGTGGGTCACATGTCCTCAAGCATGCCTCCTTGTACGCCAGAGGCTTCTGGCTAGCAGTGAGGGTCTGTGATGGAACATTTGGGAGAATATACCCTTCTGATCAAATTTTAATGTAGTAGGTCAACCAGATAGAAGCTAATCATCCAAAAGACAGTAGTAATAAAAAATATTGGAAACATTATCATATATAAATGGTGATCATTCCATGAGTCTATATAAAAAGGAACATGTAGGCATGAAACATGCATGTAGTACAGTACATGCCTCAAAATGTACAAAAAGACCAAAAGGAACTATCTCCAGTTAGCATCATGAGTGTAGCTTAATATTTTTCTCCACTACTCTTAAGCAGCAATCAAATCAAGCATCATGAAATGAGCTCTTTATTTGGTCCCAACCAACATCCAAGAAGTTTATTCGAGAACCTAATGGTGGACCAAACATGGTGAGAGATAACACTCAGTAGGCCACCACAAACAATGACTATAACATGTCTAGTATATGTATACAAGATAATGAAGTGTGAAATATATAATAGTCATGTAATGAAAAATAAATCATGTTTGATACTGTATAACTAGTCAATAATAAACTAGCCCCCAATTAGAGTCATCTATAAACATGGAACCATAATCACAGGATAACTACAAAGCATGATAACCATCCACAATGGTCATGTCATGTAATCAAGAAAACATACACATCATCCTAGTCTATTTAATCAGTTATAAAAAATCTAAAATGATAATTCTATGTAATATAGTAAACATCCCAAATGGACATGCCATGTAATTCAATTTCATTAATATATTTTTGGTTTTCAGTATGTCACTTATTATTTTTACTAAAATTAATGTCAATTTTCAATAAAGACACACATGGAGTTATACCAGTTACACTGTACATCATATTGAGGTGTGTTTTATTCTTACATGTCACAAATTACTTATAGATCATTATTATTAAGTATCAAAATAATTTGCATATGTTTTCTCAGTTTTCAGTATATCACTTGTGTTTTTTACTAAAAAGTCATTTCAAACTAGAAACACGTATTTTGAGCCATACTAAACAAATGATATGTTTTTTTGACATTAGACTGCATCCTACACTTCAAACATGACTTATGAATCACTATAAAAATTATCAAGGAAATTGGAGCATGTTTTCTTGGTTTTCAGTGAGTGACACATGTTTTCAACTAAAATGCCAATTTTGAATTAATAATGGGCAGTTTAAGTAATATCAGTTACACCATGCATCATATTGAGTTTTGGTTGACACCTACATGTTAAGAAGTACTCATGGATCATTGAACTAAATTATAAAAACAATCTGAATGTGTTTTATCTATTTTCAGTATGTCACTTGTTTCTTTTACTAAAATAAGTGTCAATTTTAGATAAAAAAGACATGCTTGGAGCCATAACGGTCACACTATGTGTTGGATTAAGGATATTTAGATTCTTGAACATAAAAAAAGACTTATATATTGTTTCCTAAAGTATAAAAATAATCGGAATGCGTTTTCTCAGTTATCAATATGTCACTTGTTTGTTTTAGTAAAATTAATGTCAATTTTAAATAAAAAGACACACTTAGAGTTATACCGGTTACACCACTAACCAGATTGAGTTATGATTGATTACTATACATTATAAATGAATTTTAAATAATTTTACTAAAGTATCAAAACAATATAAATGTGTTTTATTGGTTTTCAATATGTCACTTGTTCTTTTTATTAAAATTAATGTCAATTTTAAATAAATAGACACACTTAAAATCATATCGGTCATGTTGTAAGTTGGATTGATGTGAGGCTAATTCCTACACATTTCAAATGACTTATGGATCATTTTATTAAAGTATCAAAATAATATAAATTTTTTTTCTTAATTTTTAGTATTCCAATTGTTCTTTTTACTAAAATTAATGTCAATTTTAAATAAAAAGACACAATTCGATTTATACCAGACACACCGTACTTCGGATTGAGTTATGATTTATTCCTACATGTAAAAAATGACTCATGGGTTGTTTTCATAATGTTTAAAACAATATGAATGTGTTTTCTCAGTGTTTATATTGTCACTTGTTTCTTTTACTAAAATTATTTTCAATTTTAAATAAAAAGACACACTTAGAGTCATACGGGTCACACTGTGCATCAAATTGAGGTGTGGTTGATTCTTACACATCAAAAATTACATCTGGATCATATTCCTAATGTATCAAAATAATATGAATGTGTTTTTTTGGTTTTCAGTATGTCACTTTTTCATTTTACTATAATTAATATCAATTTTAAAAAAAAAGACACACATCGAGTTATACCGATCACACCTTAAGTTTAATTGAGGTGATATTGATTCCTAAAGATTTGAAATGAATTATGAATCATTGTTTTAAAGTATCAAAACAATTGGAATTTGTTTTATCAGTTTTTAATATGTCACATTTTCTTTTTACTAACATTAATGTTAATTTTAAATAAATAGACACATTTGGAATTATACCAGTCACATTGTGCATCAGATTAAGGTGAGGGTTATTTCTACATGTAAAAAACGACTTATGGATCATTTTCCTAAAATAGAAAAATAATATGAATTCATTTTCTCAGTTTTCAGTATTCCACTTGTTCTTTCAACTAAAATTAATGTTAATGTTAAATAAAAAGACACACTTTGAGTTATAAAGGTCACATAATTCATTGGATTGAGATGAGGTTGTCTTATACATGTTATAAATTACTTATGAATCATTTTCCAAAAGTATCAAAAAAATACATATGTTTTTTCTTGGTTTTTAGTATGTCACTTGTTCTTTTTACTCAAATTAATGTTAATTTTAAATAAATAGAGACACTTGAAATTATACAGGTCACACTGTGCATCGGAATGAGGTTCGGCTGGTTCATATATGTCAAAAATGACTTATGGATCATTTTAATTAAGAAATAAAATAGTTCAAATATGTTTTTTCAGTTTTTATTATGTCCCATGTCTTTTTTATTAAAATTTAATCTGAAACTGGAAACTCACACTTTGAGTCATTCTAGTCGCATTGTGTGTTAGTTTGATATAAGAATAACTCCAACACATCACAACTAACTTATGAATCATTTTCCATAATTATTAAGATAATCAAAGTGATTTTTCTTATTTTTTAGTGATTGACATGTTTTGATCTAAAATGTCAATTTTAAACAGATAACGAATAGTTTGAGTTATACCGGTCACACTGTGAGTTGGATTGAGATGCAGTTAATTCCTACACATCATAAATGACTTATGTATCATTTTCATAAAGTATAAAAATAATATGAATATGTTTGCTCTGTTTTAGTATTTCACTTGTTCTTTTTACTAAAATTAATGTCAATTTTAAATAAAAAGACACACTTAGAGTCATACCAGTCACACTGTTCATCGGATTGAGGTGAGGTTGATTCCTACATGTTAATGATGACTTATGAATCATTTAGTTAAAGTATCAAAATAATTCAAATGTCTTCTCTTGGTTTTCAGTATGTTAATGGTTATTTTTACTAAAAATAATTTTAATTTTAAATAAAAAGACACATTTGGAGTTATATCGGTGACACCTTGCATCATATTGAGGTGTGGTTGAATCATACATGTCAAAATTGACTTATGGATCATTTTCTGAAAGTATCAAAATAATATGAATGTGTTTTCTTGGTTTTTAGTATGTCACTATTTCTTTTTACTAAAATAAATGTTAATTTTAAACAAATAGACACACTTGGAATTATACCGGTCACACCATGAATCAGATTGAGTTTTGGATGATTATTACATGTCAAAAATGACATATGTATCATTTGAATAAAGTATAAAAATAATATTAATTTTTTTTCTCGATTTTGAGTAAATCATTTTTCTTTTTTAATAAAATTAATGTCATTTTTAAATAAAAATTTGCACCTGGAGTCGTACCAACTTCACCATCTCATTTCCTTTCTTTTTCGAACTACCAACACCTCATATTGAGTTGATGTTCTTAGTAAAAAACCCTTCCTCTACTCTTCTATTTTTCAAGAACAAGAAAAGAAAATTTGGCTAGGAACATCGAATCAATATGTGGTGTTGGAAGCTCAACAAACAAAGGCAATGTAAAGTGTGGTAACAGTGGAAGAAAGGAACATGTTATCTATTTTTATGACTTATTGTAGATAGTTGAAATCAAAATATGGATTCCAAAATGTTCTATGAAAAAAACAAAATAAGTATTAGATAAAAATGATAAGGAAATTAACTTATAAATAGAAGATAAAATGATGACAAAATTAATTAAATAAGTTGACAGAATTGAACTTTTCATGATGGTTGTATACATTCTTGACCCATTTACTTGTTTTCATTATCTCGGTTGCATCCTCAAAGTCTAATATCTCATGAGCATGAGAATGCTTGAAAAAACAACCCCAACTCGAATAGAAGAATCCACCTTTATAAGAAACAATTCTTATGTGAGTAGTACTAAAAATAAATAAATTAAACATAAATATGAAACAATACATTATTAATATGGATAATGATTTTACTATGAAAAAATTAATATTACCTCTATCATTGATCATAGGAAGGGTTGTTTCTCTTCCTATAAAGGCGATTGTGGGAACATGAAGGAAAGTGATAAATGCCAACACTGTAGGGGTGAAAAGGTTCTGAGGGAAAAGAAGTATTTGGATGTTTTGGTAAAGAAAGGCATGAAATATGGATAGAAATATTCTAAAATAAATGAACTCCATAAGTAATAATGAAAGTTAAATCAACATTTCATTATATAATTTCATATTAAAATAGAGAAAGTATGTCATAATCTTACCTCTACATCTTTCCAAAGGGTTTCCTTCATTATAGTCTATTCTTTAGTGGGATTGGTAACATCATCATATGAAGAAGACATTGTCTACATGAGTAGTCAAAATTTTAATTTAGATTACATTAATTTAGTAGGGAAGCGATATTATTATGAGGAAAAACATAGTATATTAAAAACACTTTAACCTTATCATTGAACTCTTAGTTGTAGCCTCAAAGTCCAATCTCTCATGAACATGAGAAACTTTGAAAAAAACACCCCAAGTCGAACAAAGGAATCCACTTCTATAAGAGAAAAATTTGTACATGAGTAATACTAAAAAGAAATAAATTATAAATAAATATGAAACAATCCATTACTTCAATGGAAGTCACATCTTCATGTTATTTGTGTAAATTCGGCTATTAGGTATGCTGCCTATTAATTTCTAAACGAATTTATGTTGTCTTTTGAATATGATAATTTTCAGCATTCATATTAGAAAAAGAAAAATGTAAATATGCAAAGGATTAATAAATATATTAAATTAAATAGAAATTATCTTTGAAGATACCACTTCAGGGATGCTTTTTTTTATGGAATATGATCTATCTAATAAATTTAAAAACATAATAACCATAGTATTTTCCATTTGTTTGTTTCAAAAACTATAGAAACATTGAAAAAAATAAGTAATTTTTTTATATGTGATCAGATATTAAAATATTATTATATATACTATGATACATGTCCACTTATATAACTTGGAAGGCTCCTTGTGCACATTGGTTGTCCTCATGCCATGATTTTCATGATATTTATACACCACCTTATCGTAATATAATTATCATAAAAATATAATATAAAATATATAACTTAAAGTTTATTTCTAAAATTTTGGAAGTTGTGTATCAAAAATTGACAAACGTCATCATGTTTGGTTGATTTTTTGGGTATCCATCCAGTGAATCCAAGAAATAAATCTTTAGAGTATCCAAATTAACCAAAATGAGCATCTGATGTTTCCTAAAAAACAAAAGGGAACAAGTAATGATAGAAATGAAAATATATTTGATATGATTAAATTGTAGAGTTTTACCCCCAAATTATTGGTATTAAGAAGAGTTTGTCATCCAAAATTTTTCTTTTAAATGATTTGGCCAGTTTTGTCACTATTTCATTCATTTTTTTATTTTATTTTTTTGTTCTGTAGAAGTGACATGAGGAATAATTAGTTCAAATTTAAGTTCATGGGGTAATACCTTCAATAGGTTTTGATATATATCCCTATAAAAAAATATGAAATTTATTTAGTCCTAATTAACATAGTATATCAGCTTTTAGAAAAACAAATCATGAAAAAATACCTTATGTATACATTTAAAAATGAGCCTCTTATACATTCATAGTTGAGGATTTAATTTAAATTTTCAAGAGTAATGTATTATGTATCATCCTCTCCATAAAATTTATTGTAAAAAAACTATGTTACTACAACCATTTTGCAAATTTGCAACTGCATGGACCTTTAATATTAATAAATTAATATATTGAATGGGTAGGGTAAAGGTGCTTTAAAAATATATTTTTAATTGGTTGGTTGGTTATTTATATGGTTTTTAGTTGACCTTTCATTTTACCCCCTTCCCTTTGTCCGTATATAATAAAATCCAATGGTTCAAACATTTTTTCTTTAATTGTTAATGTTTTAGAATGAAAAATAAATTGGAAATGAATACCTTCTTACTGACATGTTTTTTATAATATCTAATGGCCATTCTATTAATGTTTCAATAGCTTGGTCAACCATACAAATATCTTCATCATCAAGTGGAATAGGTAGCTTGGTGCTCAGATTATGGTCTATGGTAATCCCCACTCTCACATGACCTATTGGATATAGTCTATTGTGTAAACTGTCGTCTTGGATATTGAACACGGTAGCCCTCACAACAAGGAGTCGGGTGGGTGTTGATAGATATAAATCAAAATCATTTTTACCTTTTAAAATATCAGTACAACAAAGGTATTAGTTTCTGTTTGATTCACATTTCAAAGAAATAATTATTAGAATATTGATTAGCCTAACTAAGACACCTCTTTGGGGGGGATGTCTAGCCTCAAAGCTGGTTGGGGGTGGGGTGGGATCATCATGTGCTAGTTGTTCTTAAGGTGTTTTTTCTCTTTACTTCACCCTCCCTATAAAATTTTATAGAAACTTAGTCTGCCAATAAAATTGTTCTTAACGGGAAACTAATCTTTCTTTCCTCTCTAACTTTTATTTATATTTATCCTTTTTTTGTTTTTTTCTCAAAATATGTTTGGGGTGTCACCACAAAATACACACCTCTGACACGACCATACTGTTCTAACCACTTCAGGGCCATAAATAGTATGTGTTCATCTAGTATAGGTTTTGTTGATTCCTATGTATAATTCATATAGAAAATATAGAAAAATAAGTAATCATTGTTATGTAATAGATATTCAAATAAAAAAAATTATTAGGTCATACTTACAAATGTTTCCCACACTTTTTGTGTGTTTTGATATATTAGTATCCCATATTTATTTACACATTCCTCTTTCCATAGCACATGATGTGGGATGAAAGTTGATTTGGTTTTTGATTCATCAATCAGTATATAAATAGAGGAACTTAATAATGGTGTTGTTTCATGTCACATAAAAGTATTATGGTGGATTCAAAATACGTACCATTTTTTCAAGTGAGGTGTACCCCCCATCCTTGTTTTATAGTAGGGTTATGTTGGTTTTTCTGCTAGTTCCTTATTTTAAGCACTCATTTTTTTCCGAAATAAAAAATTCCCAATCAAATTTATGAATACAAGTATTCTCAAACTATGTATTACCAACCACAATATACCTAAAAGGACATATCTTCACGACAACCAACAAACACATCCCATGCTTCTTCAGTTATCAGGTGTGCATACATAAGCGGTGGGTGTGAGTTTATTTTCCCTACATCATATTTAAGATGAAATCTCATTAGAATTGTTCTAAATCTTTTATGAATCCTTCCATTAAGAATTAATAAAAATTTCTGGTGGGATTCATTTGCTATAAATGCACTCTGCAAAGGATGATGAAGAGTAATTCAATGGTTCATTAATATATTTTTTAGTAAAATTAAGAAGGATAGAATAATTTTACTATAATCTTTTCCCAAATGAGTGACTTAAGAATGGGAACAACATGGTGCCAAAAATATAAATCAATTGGCACATAATACAGAGTGATAATCCCAATGTAACTACTGAACATGGCCTTATTGTGGTTAATATCTTGGCCCCACTCATTCCATCCAACCTAGAATATTATTTTGTTTCATTTTACCTTAATAAATTTTTCTAGCACCGTCACACTACGAAGATCCTATTTTTTTGAATCACTAGTTCTTTGTTGCCTACCATTTCCTCATATTCAACATCATCAATATATTGTTCCTCTAGATTTGTAGCATCAACATGTGTAGAAGGTCATTGTACCTCTGTATTGGGAGTAGCAACAGGTTGATAAATCTAATTTTCCTTAGGATTGGGAGCACCAACACGTGTAAAGGATTGTTGTTCCTCTTCAGTAAGAGAAACATCATGTTGAGAAATGTGTTGTTCCTTAGGATTGGGATCACTAGCATGTGAAGAAGTCATTATCTACATAATTTTTTTAACATTTAATTTAAATTACATAAATGTGGCCATGAATAGATAATAACATGAGGTAATGCAATGTATATTAAAAATATATATAACCTGATTATTGAAATATCTTTTTTTAAGGATGAAGATATTTAAACCCTCTATAGAGTAACCAAATCCCTACATTGTGTTATACTCTAACTTTCAAAACCTCATCTACATTAGGACCAGTGTGATATGATTGTGAATTTCTAATGAAAGGGTTATCCTCAATTGAATTTTCATCTTACCCTTCAGTGATTTTGGTCGATAATAGAACAATTGACCACTTTTGGTTTTCGAGATTTGGAAAATAAAATACTTGTACTACTTGTGATTCCATTATAAATGGTTCATCTTTGTACCCTTCTATACTGAAATCTACTTTTCGGAATCCCAATTCATCTATTTTAATAGCACTCCTGTTAGAAACCCATTTGCATTGAAAAATAAGCACTTGGAATATTGTATACTCCAACTCCCATATTTGTTTAATGATTCCAAAGTATGAGATATTCACATAAATTTGATTTATGTCCTTAATACTAGAAACATGCACCGCTTCATCCACAAGTGTAACTCCAATATTTTTCATGGTACTGCCTTCATCATGTTCATTTGTATAGAATATATAACCATCAATTACATAACCATTGCAAGATAATACATGCACACTTATTCCTTTAGCTATCCATCGAAGGCTTTCTGAAATTGAATCCAGATTTTCATCTGACTCCTTAAAAATATGGCCTCAAAACCTTCCTATAAATTTTTGATTATGTGTATTTGATATCCATATTTCATCCCTTGATGGATTCAAATTCAAAATAATTTATTTGTGGGTTTCAACGTATGGGGTAACCTTTAAGATGGTATAAAAAATGTAAAGGTAGGCCTAATACCGATATATAATATTGATTGATACAAAATATCTTCCAGAAATTCCTTCACTTACATGCCGCCTAGTGTGACAAGATTTTAGTAGACCAATGCTTTCCACACCGAATAGGTAGTCGGTATAGAATTCAATGGCTTCCTCAAAAATATATCCCTCTTCAATACAACCCTCTGGACAACTTTGATTTTTGAAATACCCTTTAAAAATATTCATATTCCATTCAATGAGTTACATCCATCTATTGTGTATAGGACTACATAGTCGAATCTCTCTCACTAAGTAAGCTATCAAGTGAACCATCATATAAAATAATGTTGGTGGGAATAACATTACCAATTCACATAATATGAAGGAAATTTCATTTTCCATAGTTATAAATTTTACCAAGTCTATAACTTTGCGACATATAGATTTGAAAAAGAAACAGAGCTTGGTTATTGTATGAAGAACATTCTTGGTAAAAATGAAATTTAAATCTACAAGAATTAGATCTTGCATCAAAACAATATAGTCATGTGATTTCAGACCCTTTAACATTAAATCATACATTGAAATGATATTCATGTTATTCATTGAATACCCCTGTAGAACCATTACATCATTCTAGAAGTTATAAAACTGATATTTTTCTTACCTAGAATGAATGTAATCAACTTGAGGAAAAAAGTTTTGTCTTTATCCCTTCATTGACTCTTCTTATATTACTATGTCAACCATGTCCATCCTATCCTTAATTTCATCCTTTTTTTTATTTAATAACATCCCAATTACATTATCACATACATTTTTTTAACATGAATAACATCATGAAAATGTATTACGTACAGACAATTCTAGTATGGTAAATCAAAAAAATTGATCTCTTTTTCCAACCATTTTTCTATAGTTTTTTTCAAAATAATTTAAAAAAATTTAGTGTCGATATCTTTTACTTTCTCAAATAGTTTATCACCTATTAGTGGAGATGATTTTATACATTCTTTTGAAATTACATAGAATTATGTCGTCCAAGATTGGTACTTATGTCATTAGGGTATAAATATATGATGTCCTAGAAACATAGTATTCGATAAATGTTTCAACCTAATTTAATATGTACCTAGTTTGAAAATGGGACACTCTTGAGTTCCTTTAATTATATATCCTGAAAAATTTATATAAGCGGGAAAGTCATTTATCATCTCGTACAACATGGCTCTCAATGTGAAATATTAATTTTTTTTTGCATCATACAATGTTACACCTGAATCCCACAATAATTTCAAATCATTGATCAATGGATCCAAATAAACATCAATATCAATACCTATTTATTTTGGTCCAAATTTAAGCATAAAAACATAATTTATTTTTA
The DNA here is from genome assembly GCA_963277665.1 of Viscum album. Lineage (NCBI taxonomy): Eukaryota > Viridiplantae > Streptophyta > Magnoliopsida > Santalales > Viscaceae > Viscum > Viscum album. The sequence continues at coordinate 945,514,392 of OY728132.1, read as the reverse complement.
TTTCATGCATAACCATGATGGAAAGTTATAATTTTCCAACATTACCAACCATGTACTATGAGTTCTTCTTTGAAAACCATAAAGATACACACCATATATAGATAATGCAAGATAAAGGTTTCTCAGCTCATTTCCAAATTCATGATACTCATGATAAATTCTCTTCCACTGATTAAATTCTATTGGGTGATGAAGTTTCCCATATTTGACTCTTGTATTTTTATTCCATGTCAATTTCCTTATAGTATCCTCACTTTTATATGGGCACCTAAACCTTATAATGATTGAAAATTATCATGAAACATTCATAAGGCCCAATTCATCTTTCTTATATCGATAATAACCGCACTTGGGACAATACTAAAGTGATTTTCAGTAATTAAGAAATAGTATACAGTCATTTAGACAAGCATGTATTCTTTCATAGATCATACCCATTGAACTTAGAATTCATTTAGCATCATATGTTCAGCTATAAATCTCATTATCTTCTAGGAGAATATTTTTCAAGAGAGAAAGTAGTTTATTAAAACCGGTATCACTCCATCTGTTTTCTAATTTAAAATTATATATCTTTAGTATGGCTGAAAATGATGTATATTTAGTGCAACTAGCATACAATGGCATCTTTTCACAACTCTTTAACTTCTCAAACAATTTATGAAAATCATGAAGTTCATCTTAAACTGTCATTTTCATTTCCTCAATATAATCTTCATCATCATTCACACCTGTAATCAAATCCTTAATAAGGTCTTATTCATTTTACACACTTGTAATCATATCAGATGATCCATAAAATGTAGTGTTATCTCAATCACTAGATACATTCTCTTTTTCCCCATGTCCATTCCAACATTTATAACTTTGATCAATTCCATGAAAGATCAAGTTCTCATCCTACTCCCCTGGTCTAATTAGTCTTGAATAACAATAGTGTAAGCACATATAAAGGATTTGAGAAAGGTCATATGCATGATCTTTTGCAAACTTGATGAACTCTTTCACCTTTTTTTTATACTCTTATGTCATATGATTAGTATCCATACATTCTCTATTCATATTCATCCTATTTGATTTGGTAGTATTAATATTTAACAAAACAAATACATAAAATTTGTTTAATTGAAGATGGATCTCATGAATTTCTTGAAAGAAAATAGAATGATTGAAAAATATATTATCACCCTACATGATCAAAAATAAAAACATATTGAAGGAAATTTATAAATATAATGGAGGACCAACCATCTATCTACTTCACCTTCCAAATTATAAATGTATATCCATTTCTTCAAAACTAATTGATTAGAGGAACCCAAACGGTTAAAGGTAATTTCCACATGAATGAATCCATGGTGAGTTGTTTCATCATTATCATGATAGGGAGTTCCAAATAGTGCATATTATTATTCATTTCTTGAGAATGTTGAGTGAGAATTATAACTCTCTTCCCATTTGGTTTCTATTTGGGATGGTCACCCCATTGTCCATCTCACCCATTATTATATTGGTTCCTATTAGATTCATTCCTTAATAAAACAAAAAGAGTGAATCATATGTAATAAAAAATCATTATGATCCCTAGAGAACTATATAAACATGTGGCATAATATAGAAATGTGGCATAGAAAATATGGCCCATGCATAATCATAGAAAATAATTTCAAATGTCAAGTTTATCTAGAAATACCATCATAACATAGTGGATCAAGAACCAAAACCTATTTCTAAAAGTTTATTGATACCCATAACTCATTTTCTAGAGTGGATTAATAATCACAACTCATTTTCTGAAGTCCATCAAGCATCAAAACTCATTTCCCATTGTGGATCGAGCATCATAACTAGTTTCCTGGTAATATCATGAGATATTATACTTTACTCAATACATTAGAGGGATATATAGGTCTCACTCATCATATAATGATAAATGATACATATGTGGTCCATATGAAATTAATTATATATCAAATTATAAATACAACCCATAGAAAAAATGGGATACAAAACATTTTCCAATGACATCAAGAAAGAGATCATTTGATACCAAAATCATAATATCCTATAATAATTTTATCACATTATAATTTATATGGATAACTCATGAATAAAAAATCCTTAGGTTATATATCCTTTTGATATAGATGGGACAACTGAATTTCAATCATTAAAAAAGTTCTCATAAAACATTTTGAACATTGTAATAAAAAGAAAATGTTACGATTAACTTTCAGAAATCATTTTTGTGATCATAATGAGAATAATTTTTTAAACATTATTATTTATTAATCATAAGTAAAGGATATTTCAATGGTTATATGTTTAATGTTTTGAAATTTGTGTTAAAAGATATATAATTGATTAAAGTGAAATGAAATTCCTTTTTTATGCTTCTTAGGCTTTTTTTAGAAGAACCTGCATTGATGAAATTTTTATAATATTATCATTTGAATGGAATACATAAACACCCATTATATTAATTAAATAAACCATATTATTTTATAAAAACTAAAAAAAACTTATTATAAAAACCAATTATATTAGAATGATATGAAATGTTAATGAAAATAAGGAATATAAAATAGAAAATATAAAACAAAAACAGATTGAACATATAAATTTATGTGGTTCGTGAAATTTACCCTATGTCTAAAAAGGATAAAAAATCACTATTTATGGAAAAAAATACTATGAATTATATTTCATCTATATTAAATAATTTTCAATGTGGAATATGTTTCTTCATATTCATGTGCACACCATTATGATAGGTGACTTCCACATTTCTATGTGCATTGTGTGTAAAAATTATTTTAAGAAACATTGCATATATCCCCATGTAAAATTTATTTTTAAAATTCTATGTTTTGTGTAAACCCAAAATTAACTATTCATCAACTGTTCTGTGTTTTTCAGATACCCCATATAAAGATCGTTTTACAGTATAGGCCGCATCAAAATAGCCTCTTAACATATCTCAAGAATTAAGTTGATCCATTTTGTTAAATATAATATTTTAAGATTGATGGAGTGATAAATTCTCTAATATGAGATCCTTTTCTATATTAAAATGACTATTTTCTAACTGATTAGAATTTTTAGAAAAAAAGATTCAATCACATCATTTTCCCCAAACCCTAAATCTATCCACCTCACCAACCACCCCCTCTAGTGTGATCCACCCAATTCAATGCCACACTCTATGACCAATAGATAGGATTCCATTTAATCCACTACCTAGCCCATTCTATATAACCCACCACACCCACTGTACTCCTCCAGTAAAGCTTCCACTTACACCCTCCTTCAATAACCACTGAATTGGCCTCCCTCCTCTAGCAAAGTTGTTTCCCCTATGTACCATCCTCGTCATCCCCATGGGAACCCATGACCCCCAATGTCTCTATTCAACCCTCATTGTCCCCAACATCCCTGTTAGACTTCCTATCATGACCATACCATCCCTCCATTCCTACCATCATTTCTCCATGCATTCTCATACCCCTAACATTCAACCCCCACTACACACCACTTGATCTAACCATGGTCACCACTGAATAGATCATTACATTGAACCAGGAAAACCAAACATACAAAAGAATTCCCTAGATAACTCAAACGACCTTTGAGAATACATACCTTAGGTTTGGAGAGGGTTAGGCGGCAATGGTAGGGTTCTATGGTAGTGGAGGTCATGTTTGGAAGTGGTGGTGGAAACCATAAGGTTCAGTGATAGTGGAGGCAGTAGTTGAAGGTGAATGTGGTTGTAGTGTCATTAGTAGCATTCTTTGGTGGAAGAGGTAGGGTTCAACGTGATAGTGGTAAGGTTCAATAGTGGCAAAGGTCAAGTTCTACGAAAGCTTGAAGGCGCAATAGAATGAGACCCTATTAATGTAATTTGTATAACATTGGGGAAGGTATCAATGATTTCAAAAAAATGCTGATAAAGAGTAGTTTTGTCAATAGTAAAATAGAAATCACTGATAAATATACCCCTTTATCAGTACTAAAAAAGTGATAATAAAATGTGTATTTATCAATGCTAAAATTATAGTGCCGATGAAGAAAGGTTTTATTAGCGCCTTTTTAGCTCTCATAAAGGTGTATCTTTATCAATGCTAAAAAAGTACTAATAAAAATATAATCTTAATAATTTATTTATATTATTATATATATTTATACAATTAAATATATAATAAATAAATATTTATTTATTTATAATTATAATTATAAATATTTATTTATTTATTTGGATTTCTATATATAATAAATATTTTTATAAATATTTTTATATATTTATAAATATTTTTACATTTTTATATAATTATATATAATTATATAATTATAAATATAATAAATATATGTATTTCAACTACATGTTGTGTAATTGACTTGTAGGCAGCCTTTAGCCCCAACTTCCTCCTTCCCAAAATCTACCCAACTAGCCCACGACCCTAGATTTAGGGTGTAAAACAAGGAGAATTAAAGAAGTGTTTAATCAGAAATAAAAGGATTTATACCTCAAAGAAGAATCATGTTCTTACACACTTCCCCCTTAATACAATTCATCCTCAAATTTCCCTTCCAAAGGTGGTAAAATTCTATCTAAGAAATGCTCTTTCCACTGAGCATGCATGTCAGCCTCTCACTCCCTAGCCTCATCCTTTACACAGTAATGATTACATAGAACCCATAATAGAGGAAATGTCCTACCTTAGAGAACATTATTGATACGAACAATAATATTAATAGGACACTCCTCAAAGGATGCATCTACCTGCAACTCAACCACCTCGAGCTGAAGAATATGAGACAGGTCTGAGTGGTAACTACGCAATTGATATATATGGAAGATGTTGTGAATGGACTAGTTACTCAAAGGTAAGTTCTACTGATAGGATATCAGACCGACTCTCTCCAAAATCTTGAACGACTTGATATATCACAGTGAATGATTACTCTGTCTTCTAATCTGTTTATGCCCCAACCTTAGTGAGACACAAAAAAAGACCCAATCCCCAACCTCTAACTCTAGAGGTAATCAACGGTGATTGAAATAATATTTCTATAAAGACTTTGTAGTAGAAATATGATTCTAAATCAACTAGACCTGATCTTAAGTCTCTTGAATGATGTGAGGTCCATGAAACGCTACCTCACCTATCTCAAGCCAGCGTAGGGGTGATTTAAATGGTCTACCATACAAATATTCATAATGTTCCATATGTATCATATCCTAAATAATATTATTGTAGGATAAGAAAACTAGGGATATATACCTCTCCCAAGAGCCCCTAAAACAAAGGACACGTGCTCACATCATGACCTCAAGAACCTGAATAGTGCACTCTAGATTCCTATTGTTCTGAGGGTGGTATGTGGTGCTGAGAAGTACCTATGTACCCAATTCCCTCTATAAAACATTCCAAAACTGAGAAGTGAACAAATCATACCTATATTAAATGATATTATGAGGGACACTGTGAAGGTGCACAATTTCACAGAACATGGCATATGTACCGATATCCAGAAAAACCGTTAGTGAGGAAACTAGCACTACTGGTGGTTCTATTAGAATCTTAGGGCCCACCACCTCTATAGCATGGTCATCAACACCCTCCTGTAGCATGACTTGAGGAAGTCTCATTGTAATATCTCTACAATTCTATGTGAATTCCTCAAAAAACATTTAACCAGATCAAAACACATATATACAAACATAGGATATGTCAAAGCATTCTTAAAAACATATAACACCACTTTGTCTGCTCCGAAAGTCGGGACTGGGTAAAAATAAAGTTGTAAACATCACTAGAGTCACTACCTATAGCCAACTCCTAAAGTTTGTCCTGGGTAAACCTCTATGCTTCTGATAATGGGTTAATTTCTCTTATGTTCAATTTAATTCATTTAACTATTCTCTTTAAATGGTTGAGATATGTGGATCACCATTTCTAGTTTATAAGGACCCATACTCCTTATAAATTTAATGGTGGAGTCTATTTAATCCCAACCACAACATTTTCCAGCCCAATGTGACCAATGGTCCTGACTCTACCTTCCATAATTGATTGCATAGGGTGTCTGCATTAGCCTATACTGGAAAAAACTATTAGGTTCATGAATGCGCTCTAAGTGTCAATCATGTTTTCTCAAACCCCTACAACAACACTAGTAGAATCACCAATATATCACACAAGGCACACACAAAAATTCCATGCAGTCAAGCAATGCATCGTATATGGAATGGCATAATGCATGACATGTTAATTCTAATAGATGCCTAAAATGATGCATGAGATGGAATTCTCTCATCTTATCGGGCCACAATAAAATCCATTATCATAAGGAACATCAAAAATCAAGTGTTTCACCCAACATTGAATTCATATCAACCATAAGAGGCATAATCCAAAACAATAATTCATCTCCATGAAAATTTTTCTTTTCTATGTACATGGGTTAGCTACTCCCAGGCACAAATCATCACCAAATTCCATAAATTTCCTAATCTCTGGTCTATTATCATAAAATAGTGTGGAAAAAAAGAAAATACCTCTGATACCACTTTATAACATCCAAACCTAGGATTCACTAAATGTTTCCTCAAGCCAGTGGGTCACATGACCTCAAGAGTGCCTCCTCGTATGCCAGAGGTAGCCGACTAGTAGTAGGGGTCTATGATGGAATAGTGGGGAGACTATACCCTCATGATCAATGTGTAATGCAGTGGTTTAATATTAATATTCAATAGAAGAAGCAGTAAATCAACCAAAATAGAATATAATCATCTAAAAGATAACAACAATATATAATACTAGAAATAGTATCATATATCAATGGTGATCAGGTCATGAGTCTATACAAAAAAAATAATAGGAAATCATGCAACAAGAATCAAGTGTAGTACTTGTATCAAAAGTTACAAAAGGACCAAAAGGAACTATCTTCAGTTAGCATCACAAGCGTAGCTCAGTCCTATGCTCCCCTTTTGCTAAGCAGTAATCAAATCAAGAATCATATAGCAAGTTCTTTCCCTGGTCCCTACCTAAATCCAAGAAGTATGTTCAGTTACCCAACAACGGGCCGAATATGGTGTGAGATAACACTCAGTAGGCCACCACCAAAGGTGAATATAACATGTCTAGTCTATGTATACAAGCTAAAGTTGCGTGTAGTATATAACAATCATGTAATGATAAATAAATAATGTTTGATATTTTCCAATCAAACAATAATAAGCAATCCTCCAACAAGGTTGATTTGTAAACAAGCCACCATAATCCCAGAATAACTATAAAACATGATAACCATCCACAATGGTCATGTTGTGTAATCCAGTAAACATCCAAAATGGTTGTGTCATGTAATCCAGTGTTATAAAGCATCCACAAAGGCCTTTCCATGTAATCAATTATAAGACCACAAAGGGTCAGAGTCAAAGTATAGAATACCAAGGCATCCATGTCGAATCCCAAGAGAATCTCAATGGAAACTCGGTAATGACTTGGGTGGAGCCCAGGGAGCATGTCAACAAATCATGTCTAATACGAGTCCAAGAAACCTGGGTCTAAGGGGTAGCAATGCCCTTGGTATCCTATGGATTCAGGATCCAAGGAGTACATCTAAGGAATCAACTACCGTAATCAAAACCCATGGAGTAGAATTGTCCATGACGCCTTATGGAACTAGGATCCAAGGTATACCATCCAAGGCATCCACTACCATTATCAATTCATTATGTCAAGTCATTCACAAGTCATTTCACAATTAAAAACACACTATGAGTTCATCCAACTCATTCAACATTTTCCACATAATCCATTTAATCATTTTAATCATATGTCCTCACTATCATGGATCTGAGCAAGGGATATGCTAGCTTTTATCACCGTTAACAATAAACCACTGATAAAAGCTTCACCTTTACTAGCACTAGCTAAAAGAACCTAAAAAGGTCATGTTTATCAGCACTAAAAAAACACTCATAACGGTGATAAAGGATAGATTTATCAGTGCTATTCTTAGCACTGATAAAAAAAAATTATTAAAAATTATTCATAATATTTATATAATTATTATATTTATATTCAAAAATAATGTTTATTTATATAAATTAATTTAAAAATGCATGTTTATAATCAATATAAATATGATATATTAATATATTAATATATATTTTTTAATAATTCGTATTTATATTTATATATATTGTTTTAAACATAAGTATTTTTAAGATTATAAATAAATATTTATATATTTAAATAATTATAAATTTATAATTATATATTTATAATTATATATAAATACTTTTTAAATATATTCATTTATAATTATAATTATAAATATAATTACATATCTTTAAGTAAATATATTTCTCCAAGGAATTTAGTCAATATATATATATGTCTCTCTAATGAGAAAATGATGATATTCATGGACATGATTGTCATTATTTATGTTTGTATATTGATGGGACGATATAATTAACATGCTATATGATCATAAGATTATTTGATGACATGATTATGGGTAGATAAATGTTAGTATTACCTATATTATGATAACGCATGCATATGCTATGTATTCATTATGACTATTCATTTATATATTGACACTCTTGTTATTCATACATTCTATATATGTGATGACTTGTTTTTTATGATCTATACTTTACTAGGTATATTATTCATTAATGTTATACCCATGAACTTATTATGTTCTCAGAACTACTTATAAAATTACAATAAATATATTTATTATATTTATAATTATAAATTTTTAATTATATATAAATACTTTTTAAATATAAATATAACTATATATATATTTAAATAACTATAAAATTAAAATAAATACATTTATGATAAATTTATAAATATATATATTTATATATTTATAAATAAGTATGTACAAATATGTTTATTTATAGTTTTAATTATAAATAAATATATATATATATAAATAATTAAAAAATTATAAAAAAATATATATTTATAATATTTATATTTTTATAAATATATATAATTGGGCTATCCCATGGTTTTGAATTTTTTTAAAAAAAAGATAGACAAAGTACAAAAGAATATGGGAATGCAAACAAGTGACAAGACACTTCACAACAAAAAATATTCATTTAAAGAATTGTCCACCGCCTCTACCTCTTGGGTGATGTCCCCTTCGCTATATTTTAGGCTGCTTCCATGTCTCATCATCAATATTATCTTGTGGAGATAGATAATCAACCGGAACTGAGCTCAATGCTGACTTGTCCATTACAATTCCATTGCCTTGATGAGCATTACTAAATTCTTCAGAAAATACCTCCTTACTATTGGACATGTTCAAGATGTCAAGAAAGCTAAGTGACCTTACCTAAGAACCATCAGGCATGTCATCCATTCTACTTTTGTCTTTCTTCTTCCCTTTCTCTTTTTTAGAATATTTGGATGAAATGTTCTCCTTCCGTTTGTTGTCGCCAACAAGTGCAACATCAAGTGCATTGGGAGGCATCCCCTGATTAGATGTTGTTAATGCAACACTTTTTCTTGAGAGAAATTCAATACTAGTGCCTTTTGAGCACTTAATTAAAATGCTAGAGTCAATCTCATATTTTTTTTCTTACCCTTACGGTCAAAAGGTGTATCCATACATCTCTCATGTCTCAGCTGGCTCAGCCTGCACAGTAATTTCATTTTTAGATTCAACATAGTCAGAGTCAATTCCATCACTGGATACCAAGGTTTCCAAAGGAATATCAAGCTTATCAGGCACAGACTTATGTCCCTAGGGATGTCCAGCCTTATCACTAGTCTTGTTCGGTACTAAATCAGATCCGAGTTCATCAACCTGCAAGCATGGATCATTCGCACCCTGCTCTTTCTCTATCTTATCACCCAGATTTTTCTTACAACCTATTGGTTCTTGACATCCCGGTTTCCCTCCTATATATTTATAAAATTGTAAATATAAGAAATATATTTATTATATATTTATAATTATTTGAATAAATATATATTTATAACTATAAATAAATATTTATTCATTTATAATTAAAATATTTATAATTATAAATAAATAATTATTTATTTATAGTTATAATTGTAAAGAAATATATATTTATTTAAATAATTATAAAATTAAAATAAATATATTTATTATATTTATAATTTTTAAAATATATATAATTAATATATTTATTATATATAATTAAAAATATAATAAATATATTTATAATAATTTTATAATTATTTATATGAATATTTATTTGTAATAATAAATATAAATAAATAAATATTTATTTATTTTTATAATATTTATAATTATAAATAATTATTTATTTATTTATAGTTATAATTATAAATATTTATTATATTTATAATTTTATAAATATACAAAAATAAACCATTTATTATATATAATTATAAATATACAAAAAAGTTCCAACCAGAAGCCAAAGCTTCTAACCATTTTTTAAAGAAGAAAGAAAAAGAAACAATGGAGCAAGAAGATGGACGGGGTCAAAAAATGAGATAAGCCCACATCCATAAAAGAAATATATGTATCAATAAAGTCAGGATCATTTCCAAAATCATAATCAGAGTCATCATCCTCATCAGCAGTTTCTCACTCTAATTATGAATTTTATTGATTGAGAATCCCAAGGATCCTCTCCTTTGACCTTTCTAGATTTGGAGTATATTGGATCTTCAATACCTTGGAAGATGATCTGGTTGACACATTCCTAGGATAAATGGAATAATCCTTCTATGGACTTCATTTTTAAGAAACCGGAGCAACACCATCACTGATGATCATCTTTCCCTTACCATTAAAAATAGTATCCTTGAAAGAAACAGGATTGTCGATGCCTGTAGATCAGAGATGAGTGGTATCCAGCAGAACCATAAGCCATTTTTTATCACTTCCATTATTCGAAACATTACCCCATTTTTCATACATTCCTAAAGAGTTGGATGCATTCTGGATTTCAGGAAGATAATCAACACGCTACTGAACATTAGATTGCTCAGTTCTATCATCTTGTAAAACATGTCCTGAAAATCAGCATCGAGGGGCTGCACAATACATCATTTCTCTTCATTTGGTGAATAAAACCCAAACCTAACACCAAAAACCTCATCAATAGGCTAACCCACCTCACTAGTGCAGATTCCATTCTAATCAATGGATTTCGTGACAATCAAATTAAGGTTGCCAACTTGCTGTCCAGTATCAGATGAAAGATCACTACATCTGCATTCGAGTTCCTCCTCACCAGTAACATACCCACAACAAACATTCCTATCATTTAGTTAAGGCATGGGAGTAGTAGCCAAAAAATTTCATGCCTGCTCCTAATCACCCACCAATGACTTATCTTTGTGAATAACATCCCCTTGATTATGAGACTGCTTATCCAGAAATTCATGTAGATTCTTCCTACAATTTCAATGTATTGATGCCCATCTAACCTGGATGAAGTCCACTTATCATTAATACCATAGTACCCAGAAGCGTATCCCTTTATACCACAAGAATCAAAAAGATTACTCCTAAATTTCTCATACTGTCCAACAGATTTTCAATTTTGATAGAATTTAGGAAATTTTCATGGAAAAAACTGATTTGATCATCATCAGTGGGAGTAGAAAGATTCACATTGAGATAAGAGTAGAACTAAAATCAATTTCAACCCAAATTCTCACAAAGTTTCCACACCTGACATGTTCTATCTCCTTACCCAGGAAAATTGGAATGCCAATGGTAGCAGCAATATCATGCAAGATTTTAGGATGTCGTAAAATCTAGTTAAGACCATGTAGTCTAATCCAAACCTTTTCAAAAGAATTATTGACTCTTGACACATCAAAATCCATCATTCTTTCATGAATATGAAGTATTCCCAACTACAAAAATAATGAACTAGATGACCACACATGGATCCTAACTTCATCAGAATAAAACAAGCAGTGAAAGAAACCTCTTCCCAATGAAATATACTTCCAATCTGAAACCATCACAAACAAGAGATACTACATACAAGATCATCAAGATTCCATGGTGACTAACCTTTGGGAATAACAACCCTATCAATGAGCGAGTTCTTACCCAAATACAAGATCTTTGATAAGGATTCCTGGTCAGCTTTAACATGGTCAACGATCCTTTCTTGAGGATCCTACCAACATTGGAATCCTTAAAAGCTGACAGTGGGCACCGAGATGAATTTCTTCACTCATAGGATTCATCCATAAATATTCTAGTAGTAGAAACCCCATAAAATCCACATTTAGTAATCAAATTCACCGCTTGGGATAGATTCACCATGCAAGGCACACCGCCATTCTCATTCACCACTACACCAAGAGGACCATTCAGTGCAGGACAAGGCATGCCATTATTTTCGATCACCACTAGAAGAGGAGATTCAGTCACCGCAGAATGACACACACCATCCACATCAGTGGGATTCACTATTACCCTACAAGATCCAAGCAGATTCAAGGATAAGGGCACAAATATGCAACCAGCCACACTGGTCTCCTTGAAATGTTATCATGGAACATCGCGAGTATCCTTCTCTTTCCGGACACTATCTATGCCATCCACCCTAGTAATATTCAATGTTTCTCTACTAGATCTAGGTAGATCCGAGGAGGAGAGCACATATCTTCCAGAACCAGGTGCACCAGACTCCATGGAAACAACATGGGGAGCATCAAAAGAGTCCTTCACCACCCAGACACTATCCACACCGTCAGCAAAGAGAATCAACCCAAAAAAATGTGGGATATTAGAACCATCAATATTTGATGCTATCATATCGGTCGAAACTCATAATTAAAAATATAATAAATATTTTTATTATATTTATAATTTTATAAATAAATATAATAAATATATTTTATATAATTTCATAATTATATAAATATATCTACATTTATTTATTATAATTATAAATATAATTAATATATTTCTTATAATTTTATAATTATTTAAATGAATATATATTTAACAAGGCCGCACATACCATGGGTTATAGCCCATGGTCAATAAAAATATTGAGGATAAAATAAACAGAGTACAATGGGAGATGACAAGTAAAAGATAGTGACAAGCCACTACCAAAAAATAAAGTAGATTGCTGCCCATAAAACATGATAAAATATCTCATTTATAGGATCTTCCTCCACCCCTACCTCTTGGATGACATCCCCTCTTCCAGGTTTTAGGATTTTTCCATTTCTCATTATCTTGAGGATCAATATTATCATCTAGAGAGGTGGGATTCCCAGGGTCCAGATAGTCATGTTCACCAGTCAGACCTGTGCCTTTTGATAATACCTTCGTATTAGCATTGTTGTTTGCCTTGAAAATCATAGTGTCTAATGATTGTCCTTCATCTTGATAAAATCCACCAGCACTACCAAATTCTTCATAGAAAAACTCCCTACTATTAGATCTATTTAAGATATCAAGCAGAATGAGATTATTTTTTCTTGAGCCTGATTCGGTGGCGTCATCTCTCTACCTACAATGGAACCCATTTCATGGGTGTCAGAATCATTTTTAGTGAACTGAGCCATTATAGGTTTTAATGTATCAATCAAAGGAAAAACATCGTCAACACTAGTTTCTTCCTCTAGACCAGAATTATTAGATACCTTAATGCTAACATTTAAACCTTTGGGTTGCTAAGAATCCACAGACTGATCATTATAAACCATTGATTCTTCTGTAGCTTGAATAATTTTCACACCTTGATTGCCGACAATGTAATTGGCCTCATTGGCTATCACCTAGGAAATATCCTAATGACTTGAAAATAAATAATAATAGGGCTAGGTTCCATACCAATATATTCCACTATAGAAGATGCCTCCCCCTCATGCATAACAGTATGGAGATAGTACTACACTTTCAGTATAGGGGTTTGGTGTCTAGCGATGAGGGTTATCTGATCCTCCTTTAGGGCTACATCATTTCCACCTTCCTTAATATAAGCCTTAGGATTCCAAGGCTTGGGATCATTAAGTCTATTAAATGAAATAATAGATATTTCAAGATATTTCCTCCCTTTTCTAGAATAAGAGTGTAGGTACTGGTCATCTTGATCCTCCATGTCATCAGAAAAATCAGTTGCATCCTCAGAATCAAACTCAGTAATATCATTGACATTAGTGCCATTAGAAGTGACGAATTGGGGGGAGTCCAATTGGTTAGCATAACCAGATTGATTAGCCCCATCTATGTTAATGTTGTGACCTTTAATATCGACTCTTTCCTGCACATGAATGAATAGCTTCATTTTCATGAGATGTGTAGTTGTCTGCTCACCACCCTCAAATTGAGTATCACCCACATGACCCTGAAGGCCAGGATCCATACTACCCTATTGTCTTAGATCATCAATAGATTCCTTACCTAGATTATCTTCATTTGAAGAGGTTACCTTGGTCATATCTTTCCTACAATTATTATCTGAGTGTCCTTTAATACCGTAGGATCTACAAACAAGACTTCTCTTACATTGGTCAAAAGTATGTCCAATATTGTGGTAGCCTATACAGAAATCAAGAATATTTTCATAATCAATTGTCAGATTAAACCTGAAATCATCAGCTTAAAGCACCATTATTTTAATCAAAGGATTGGAGAGATCGACCTCCATAAGAAAATAAGAAAGGTTTCCATATCTCACCTTTTCCATATCCTTGTCTATATTAATTGGAAAACCAATAACTAAGGAAATTTCCCATAAGATCTACGGGTGATAGAGGAACTAGACGATTCCAGGAATCCACAACCAAATAAAATTAAGTGAGTTATTCGCATTTAAAGTATTGAATGTAGGATCCCATCCATGTATCCTAAGGAATTCGTGCTTTAAGTTCACAAGGCCAAACCCCCATGCCCTAGATTTCATTGCTACATTCAGGAAAAATATATGAAAAAATCCATTCCTTAACGATGTAATATTCCAACCATCAAACCCCATATTTCAATAAGTATTTTCTTAAGCTCAAATAGACTCCATCTATTTTCATTTTCCTGAAATGATAGATGAACAATAATAGATTTCTTAAACTCCTTTACCTTATCTGCAATAATGCCTTGATTGGCTTCCATAAATGCAGTTTATCCCTTACTCATGATTTTTTGGGATGCAAATTTGTTGTCCCCCCAGATCTCATAAAAGGATCAAGGATTCTACACATATGCCTCATTACGTAAGGCCATTGAAGAAAATTTAGGAGCGGGTCAAAAATCCTTAGCACTAGAGAAGACTTTTGCAGGCATTGTAGTCGATGGGCCAGGTATCCTGACCATAGCTTGGACATAAGAAAAATACCCATTTTCTGAGTACCACATGAGTCCCTAGTATCTGAAATATCTATCTCCTTCAAGGTACCCTTCCCTTTGGCTTCGGATTCAGAGGGCTTTACATAGTCGGGATTCAAAATTTCTTTGCTGAAAGAAACCCCAAAACCATGAGCCTGATTCTCTGAATGACCCTTGTCCGCTGACTCCATGGCCAAACTAAAAGGAGAAGAAGATTCCAACTCGACCATCATTATATCAACCAGGAGAGATTCCATCATATCCCTCATTTCCTAAAAATCATTAAAATCAACATGGAGACGTGAGAGCGCTGAGATTGTCTTCATGATCTCTTGGAACCTGAATGTATATTAATTTATAATTATAACTATAAATATATACATGTGTGTGTGTCTGTGTAAATAAATATAAAATTATAATAAATATATTTAGTATATTTATAATTTTATAAATAAATATAATAAATATATTTATTTATTATAATTATTTATACATAAATATAGATATATTTATAATTATAATTATAAATATAGTTAATATATTTATTATAATTTTATAATTATAAATAAATCTATATTTATGTATAATATTTATAATTTTATAAATATATATAATTATATAAATATATACAAATATTTATAAATATATTTATTATATATATATTTATAAATATATATATAGCTATAATTATAAATAAATATTTATTTATTTATTTATTATATAATTTTATAAATATTTATAATAATATAAATAAATTATAAAATTCAATCTTTATCAGTCCATTTTTTACATTGATAAAGATATCACTTTATTTGTGCTAAAAATCACTAATAATATTGTTCTTTATCAGTGCTATAATTTTAGCACTGATACAAACATGGGTTTTCTATGCTTTTTTAGTGCTGATAAAGGTGTATCTTTATCATCTCTAAAAAATGCTGATAAGAGGTGTTTTATCAGCACTTTCTATTTTAGCGCTGATAAAACACCTCTTTATCAGCACTAATAAAACCCTATCCCTTATTTTAAAAGAAACTTAATCATTTGTCTTCTCTCGCACACCTTCAAGCTTTCACGGAGCCTGACTACTGACATGTCGCTGCTCTCACTGAATCCCACTACTGTTGCGCCGCCACTCTTACCAAACCGCACGGTCGTAGCGCTGAAACTCTCATTGAGCCCTATTCTCACTATCATCGCTGATCTCATAGAACCCCACCACTGTCTTCGCTTCTCTCTCTGAAACCCACCGTCATCGCTGTTATCACCTCACCGGAATCCATTCTCTTTTGTGACTTTACTGAACATTTTCAACAAATAAAGACCCTCAAAAGTTAAGTTATTCTATTTGAATGTTTTTTTAATGTATTTTCCAACTGATTCTCTTCATGGTTAATTTTTTTTATACTCGAACAATAGCTTGTGTACCTATTCATGGCTAAACACAAGGGTAATGGTTGACCTAGTTTTCTTGTGATTTCTTTATGTCTAGGTAATTTTATTAGTTTTTTTTTATCTTTTTCCATCCTATATTTGAATTTATAGACCTTTCTTCATTGATTTGTGATAGGTTACCCCTTTTGTTTTCCATTGAATTTGAGAACCATGATTGTTTTCATGTTTTACTCAATGTTTTGTATATCAGATAATAAAAGTAAATGTGTTTATGTTTTATTGGAAAGGTAACATGTTTTATGTGATTTTCATTTCAATTCCAATGACTTCTTAATTGTGGAACTTGTTAAAAATATTTTTTAATAAACCATGCACACCATGTGTTTGAGAAATTGCATAAATTATCTTTATAAATAAATTCTAATATTTTATAAGGTGTTTTGTTCATCAAAGTGAATTCTCAATAGGCAAAATATTTTTAATTTTCCTTATAATAAATACTTTAAATTCCAAGAATTGATAAACTATTTCAATATTTATTTAAAATAAAATGTTAGGTTTAACCTTTTTTTACCCCATTTGGTTTATTGTTTAAGACAATTTGGAAACGTTTTAATCAATCAAATGGTTTTATAAGGGTGAACTAATTTATAAATTGATTTCAAATGTGGTTTAAGTGTAATGTTTTAAGAAATGACTTATAAATTATTTCAAATTATTATACATAGAATTGTCCTCTGGGTGGGTTTCTAAAAGGCCCGTTTGGATTATTAATTTTTTTTCACACCATTACTATTACTTTTGTCATGGGAACACAATTAAATAAGTGAGAATTATTTATTTATGCTATACTAAATCATTTCACACTACTAGTGCCTGCTAGTTTTGTATAGGTCTAGTAGGGAGCACCCCCTATTCTAGGATTGGTTAAAGCTAGTCAAATGACTTGTGTTAGAATGAAACATAAGACTACAGTTGGTCATGGGTTGATAAATTCTTGGATTGTCTCACATTAAAGCCAAGGGTAGATCCCATGAAATCATTTCATTGGTTGGTGGTTTGGTATAGGGGGTTATATTGATCTTCTTTAGTTCCCCTACTTGATTGATGTGTTTGGGACCATTGGAAGATTTATTTTATTTATTATTTTAATTTCATTGATGATGTGGTTCCATTCATTTAATCATTTACTTGTGTATCTTGAGTGGGGTTTCTATATGATTTTAGAAATGGTTTGAAAAGTTTTTTTCATTAAAGCCAAGGATAGATCTCATGATGCTCATAGGGTACACCTAGAGTTTTTTGTTAACCATAAAATCAAGATCCATCTTTTCATGAATGGACTAAAATTGAATAATTTTATACTTTTATACTTTCATAAATTTTAATTTTATATATTATAATTTTATACTTATATAAATATTTAAAACTATATAATTCTATAAATTATTTATAATTTTCTAACATATATGTACTTTTATAAATTTATATACATTTATAAATTATTTATATTTATTTAAAATATATATTCTTTTATAAATTATATATAATTTTATTATTATATATATGTCTATAATTTTATATACTAATATAAATATATATACCTTTTTAATTTATACTTTTATACCTGTAAACATTTTTCAATTTATTAATAGTTTAATACTTTTATACTTTCATAAATTCAATGTCATTTTTGAAAATATTTTAAAAAATATAATTATTTATTTTTTTATTTTTGAAAGAATTATTATATTCAATAGTATTATTTTCTATTATGAAAAGGGTTATCAAATAATATAGCTCCTATTTTTTATATTTCCATTATTACATTCAATAGACGTATTTCATCAGTTTTTTATAATGTAAATGTGATTTTATACTTCATTTATTCTCATGAAAAAAGGGTTTTGATTATTAACAATATGAACTAAAAATAGTTTTTAAAATTGAAATATCCTCTATTATATTTATAAATTTCTTTCAATAAGTTTTTCCTTTTGATCTGGTGGGATGATAAATGATTTTTCAATATTTCCATTTTTTGTCAATAAATTCATGAGATCCATCTTCAATTGAACATATTTTGTGTATTTATTTTGTTAATTATTAATATTACAAAATCAAATAGGATGGATATGAATAGAGAATGGTTGGATTTCAATCATATGACAAAAGAGTATGAAGATGGGGTAAAAGATTTCATCAAGTTTTCAAAATATCATGCGTATTCCCCTTCTCAAATCCTTTTTCTGTGTTTACGCTATTGTTATTCAAGGCTAATTAGTCCATAGGAGTTGGAATAAAACACAATCTATCACAGAATTGATCGAATTTAAATATTGGAATATACATGGGAGAAAAGTGAATGTAGCTAGTGATAGGTATATCACTACATTTTATGGATCATATGATATGATTACAAGTGTGGGGAATAAATAAGACTATATCAAGGATGTTATAACAAGTGTTAATGATGATGGAGATCATATTGAGGAAATAAAAATGATAATTAAAGATGAACTTTGTGATTGTCTAAAATTGTTTGAGAAGTTAAATAGTTGTCCAAAGAAGCTATTATATGCTGGTTTCACTAAATATATTGTATTTTAAGTCATACTGAATATATATAATTTTAAAGTAGTCAATGGATGGATTGATTCCATTTTTATTGAATTACTTTCTCTTTTGAGTGATATACACCCATAAGATAATGACCTCCCTAGTAGAACATATGGCACTAAATGAATTCTATGTTCGATGGCTATGATCTCTGAAAGAATATGTTCCTACCCAAATGACTATATACTATTTTGAAAGATGTACAAATAACTTAAAGAATGACCAAAGTGTTTTGCTTCTCGATACAAGAAAGATGAATCGGGTCCTACGAAAGTTGTATGGTTCTTTCCAATCATTCCATGGTTTAGGAACCTATATGGAAGTGAGGAGAATACAAGGCAATTGATGTGTCACAAAAATACAAGAAATAAATATAGTAATATTGATCACCTAGTATAATATCGTAAGTGTAAGAGAATTGATCATGAGTATCCTAAATTTGGAAATGAGATGAGAATCCTTCATCTAGTGTTATCTATAGATAGAGTGAATCCTTTAGGTTTTCAAAGAAACACACATAGTATATGGCTAGTTATGTTGGTAAATTATAAATTTCCACTATGGTTATGCATGAAACGAAAATACATCAAGTTATCTATGCTTATCTCAATGCCTTGCCTCCATTGATCGAAGATTTAAAATTATTATGGGATTCAGGTGTTGCATTGTATGATTCTTAAATAAATGAATATTTCACATTAAGAGCCATGTTATACAGGATGATAAATGAATTTCTTACTTATAGAAATTTTTCAGGATATAGCATTCAAGGAACTCAAGGGTGTCCTATTTGTGAAAAAGGTACACATTCAATTAGGTTGGAACATTCATCGAAATATTGTGTTTCTAGGACATCGTATATTTCTACCCTAATTACATAAGTACCGATATTGGATGAAATCATTAGATGGAAGTTCATAAGAATGTATAACACAATATCCACTAATAGGTGATGAACTGCTTGAGAAAGTAAAGGATGTTGGCACATCTTTTAGTAAATGGTTTTTGAAAAACCTTACAAAAACTAGTTGGAAAAAGAGATTAGTTTTTTTAATTACCATACTAGAATTTTCTGCGTGTTAGACATTTTCTTGATGTTATTCATGTTAAAAAAATGTATTTGATAGTGTAATTTTAACATTAGTGAATGCACCCAGCAAAACAAAGGATGGAATTAAGGCTAGGTTGGAAATGGCTGACATGGGAATATAGGAAGAGTTGGCACCAGTGAAGGGTGAAAAATAAAATTTTCTTCATCCAGTGACTTATAGTTATTCCATGAAGGAGAGATATCAGTTTTGAAACTTCTTGAATGATGTAAAGGTTTCATAGGTGTATTCATTGCATATCAAGAATATCATTTCAATTACTGATTTAAAGTTAAAGTGTTTGAAATCATATGACTTCAATGTATTGATGCGAGATCTAATTCATGCAGCTTAACATTTAATTTTTCCAAAGAATGTATTTCACAAATTAACCAGCCACTATTTCTTTTTTCAAAGCTATATGTTGCAATGTTATAGACCCAGAAAAAAAAATCCAACTATGTAAAAGGAAATTGTCATAATATTATATGAATTGGAAATGTTCTTCCCACCATCATTCTTTAATATGATGGTTCACTTGATGGTTCACTTCGTGAGAAATATTTGACTATGTGGACCTATGACATATAGATTGATGTGCACCATTGAACATTATATGAATATTTTTAAAGGGTATTTCAAAAATCAAAGTCATCCAGAGTTTTGTATTGAGGAGCGATATATTATTAAGGAAGGTGTTGAATTCTGTACCTACAACTTATCTAGTGTGTAAAGAATTGGTCTACTGAAATCTTGTTACACTGGGCGGCTTGTGGGTGAAGTATTTTATGGAAGATGTGTTGTCATAATCAATATTATAGATCGAGAGTAGGCCTGCCTTTACATTTTTTAAAATAGTTTATAGGTTTTTCCATATGTTGAAGCCCACAAATAAATTCTTAGTCATTTGAATCCATCATGGGATGAAAGATGGATATCAGATACACATAATCAAAAGTTTATAGGGTGGTTTATAGAACACACTTTTAAGGATTCTGATGAAAATCTATATTTAATTTCATAACGAATTCAACGACTAGCCAGAGGACCAAGTGTGTATGTATTATCTTATAATGGTTATGTAATTAATGGTATTATGTTTTATATAAATGAACATAATGAAGGAAGTACCATGAAAAATAGTGGTGTTGCACTTATGAATGAAGCGATCCATGTTTATAGTATTAAGGACATAAATCCAATTTATGTGAATATTTCATACTTTGACATCATCAAAAAAATATGGGAGTTGGACTATACAACTTTCCAAGTGCTATTTTTTCAATACAAGTGGGTTGATAACATGAGTGTTGTTAAAATAGATGAATTGAGATTCATGAATGTAAATTTTAGTAAGGAAGGGTACAAGGATGAACCATTTATAATGTAATTATAGGAAGTACAAGTATTTTATACCAAAAGTGTTCAATTGTTCTGTTATAAACCAAAACCATTGAAGGATCAGATGAAAATTCAATGAATAATGACCCTTTCATTGGGACGTTGCAATTATTTTGCAGAATTCCCAATAGATATAGGGTTTTTTATGTTAGAGGAGACCACAATGAAGGGATTTGGATACTCTATAGAGCAGTCAAATCCCTTCATCCATTAAAAAAATAGGGTCAATAATCATGTCATATTTTTTTTGTAATATACTTTGCATTACCTCATATCATTATCTATTTGCTATTGTATTTATGTAGTCTAAATTAAATTTTAAACCAATTATGTAGATAAGGACTTCTACACATGGTTTTTCTCCCAATCCTAAGGAACAATAGGTATCACAACCTTCTGTTTCTCCCAATGCAGAGGAACAATGACCTTCTACACATGCTGGTGCTCCCGATCCTAAGGAACAACATGTTTCTCAACCTGCTGCTACTTGAAGTGTAGAGATACAATGAACTTATGCACATGATGATGATACTAATCCATAGGAACAACATATTGATGAAATTGAATATGAGTAAATTGTAGGCGAAAAAAGACCGATTATGCATAAAAAACAGAAGCATCGTAGTTTGATAGTGTTAGAAAAAATCATTAAGGAAAAAAGAAAAGGCATCAAATTTAATATTCTAATGGAATGGGCAGGGCCAACGTGTTAACCCCAACAAGGCCATGTCTATTAGTTACATTGGACTCATCACTCGACAATGTATTTTGATTAATATAGATTTGTGGCACCATGGTATTCCCAATCTTAATCCACTGGTGTGGGAAGAGATTACAGTAACATTATGATATCATTTAATTATTTTAATAAAAAATAAAGTGATAAAACATTGAATTACTCTTTATAAACCCTTGTAGTGTTCATTTATAGTAGATGACTCCCATAATAAATATGTATTAACGCTTTCTGGAAGGATTCACTGAGGATTTCTCACAATTCTAATGATATTTCATCTTAATGATGCTAAAGTGAAAATAAACCCAAACCCGCCGCATTTGTATGCACACATAATATGTTAAAACGTGATGTGAGATGCTCGGGGTGGCCCGATCTTCACGGCGTAGGGCGGAGGTTGAAGGATGTGGTTTAGGGATAAGTGGTGGATGATGGATACAGATAGTGGATGTAAGTAGTCAATCAACACTATAAGGAGTGTGACCTACTACTTAGCAACACACTCAAGGGAGGGACGTGATAGCCAATCCAAACAACAACGCACTTGGGTTGAGGCACGGAATTGGGGGCTTTGTGATCTTGGATCACCAATCTAACTTGTAGATTTAGAAGGAAAGAATGCACAAGAGCAAGGGGAAATTCAGAGAAATTCTCACACAACGGGGAGAAATAAGCATAAGCTCTTAACTAAGTCTTGTATGTCATACAAGTGCCATGGGGTGGATATTTATATCCAAGGGGTAATAAAATAGTCAAGGGTCTAATACCCTAAAGTCATAATGGCTAAACCTACCTTTTCCCCTTTAAGTCCAAAAGATAAAGTCTAATAAAGACTTTTGGGAAAAGTATCACATGTCTTTCCACCCATAGCCCACCATATTTGACTTTGAGAACCTAGCCCACCAGATTTCACTTTGGTGTCCAAAGATGTCATTCTAGAATCTCCATGTGGTCAAGGCTTCCAAAATTCGGGCAAACATTTGCCTTGGGCTTTACACATCTCCTTTGGGCTTAAATAAGAGTGATAATAAGCCCATTTTCCACTTCCATGCATGCACCTTGGGTTTGGGCCTTTTAATGCAATGATATGGGATACTGTTTCTACTTTTAGTATATTTAATCTTCCTTGCATCATTGGTCCTTGCAACTCCAACTTCGCATATGCCATCAAGTCAATTTCATCTGCCGGTTTCATATCATCCTCCCCCTCTTGAAAAGGAGTCGTCCTCAACTCCTCATCATCTGCATCCAAATATGAGGAAAGATTAGAAACATGGACTTTAAAAATAACTTCGTACTCACCTTGCAATGCAATATTGTAATCAATCATATGAAGCACCAAGTATGGACCATCTCCATGTATCTTTATCTTTGACTTACATTTCTTTTGAAGCCTATCCACCTTCTTTGATTTCCCATGTTGTTGGTTAACATGTTGTTTTCCTTCCAAATTTCTACTTTCCTGCAAAGGAAATGAAACTTGATCAATAGGAGTAGAGAGGATAAATCCAAAAATAGTTCCAGATGGAAAAAATTGAGTTATAGAGTGATCTCCCCTTTTGTTAGATGAGTCTACATGAGGTAGAAACTCCTTTCAATCCTTTAGAACCATGATTCCATTAATGGATCCTTGAATTACTTTTCTCTCTCTATTAGAAATCATACAAGGTTGTGCCTCCTCAAGAATGACTCCATCACACACTTGTGGAAAAGATTTCACAATAGTTGACAATGAAGAAGTTAAGTTGTTAGTGTTTAACATCACCTCTTTGTAAATAAGTACTAGAAGGTTCTGCTGAGAAATCAAAGCTTCCTTAACCTCACTCTTTTTTACCAACATCACACTTTTCTCTCCTCTCAAATCTTTTTCCCCTCTTTATTTTTCTTTGCTCTCCATTTCCTTCTCTCATTTTCTATTTTCCCCTCATTCTCTCCTTTTTCATTCTCTCTCTTTTTTTCTTCATCACTCTTTTTTTTCTTTTCTCTCAAAATGTGATCTTCCAGAATTTGTTTGGGGGACATGGGTTTGAGGGTTATAGGTTCCCCTCGGAGTACAAAAGAATGACGATTCAAGAAACCGTCATGGGTAACATGCCGATCATACTGCCACGGTCGTCCCAACAACAAATGGAAAGCCTTCATAGGAACAAAATCACACAAGACCTCATCTTTGTACTTCCTGATGGTGAACAGTACCTTCACTTTCTTGGTGACCTTCATCTCCCCACAATAATTCAACCACTAAAGATGATATGGATGTTGATGCTTCAAAGTAGGAAGTCCCAACTTCTCTACTAACTCGGTTCTTGCAACATTACTACAGCTTCCTCCATCAATAATAACACTACATACCTTCCCATGAATCTTGCACCGTGTATGGAAAAGGTTCTCCCGTTGCTACTTCTCTCCCATGGTAATTTGTGTGCTTAGAACTCTCCTAGTGACAAGAATCTCACCGTCTTCCGCAAATTCTCCATTATCAATTTCTGGAGATTCTTCCTCCTCTTCCGAGCTCTCTCCATCGGTCTCCCATTCTCCATACTTGTTGATGGTCATGGTATGCCGGTTTGGGCACTCATTAACAATGTGACCCCTTCCTTGACATTTGAAACAACAAATATCCTTATTCCTGGTTTGGTTAGCCTCAAAAGCAGGTTTCTTAGGTGGGAGAATTACCTAGTCACTTTTGCGATCAACCACCTCTTTTGCCTTTGATGACTCTCCAATATTCTTCCTTGAATTTATCCATGGAGTGAAAGGGGTAGTGGGTTTCCTCATGTTACTCCTCCTTTTGATTTGTTGCTCGATCTTGGTGGATTGATGGATCATATCTTGTATTTCCACATGGAGACACATATCCACTTGATCAGCAATCTCCCGATTGAGCCCATGTAAAAACCATGCCATGGTTGCCTCCAGATCCTCCTCAATGTTTGCCTGAATCATGGAAATTTTCATTTCCTTGTAGTAGTCTTCTACACTCTTACTCCCTTGGGTGAGGCGTTGAATTTTGTTGTGGAGATATCTATGGTAATGTGTGGGAACAAACCACCTCCGCATGGCGAACTTCATGTCTTCCCAAGTGTTGATTGTACGTCCTCCATATCGGGCTCTCTCCTTTTTAACTTGATCCCACAAAATTAAAGCATAATCATAAAATTCAAGGGAATCAAGTTTGACCTTTTTCTATGCATGGCATGAAAAGACATGCTCGATCCACATCTCCCACTCCAAGTAGGCCTCCAGATCACTTTTCCCTTGGAATGAAAGGACTTTCACCTTGATCCTGCCAAGTAGTTCATCATCATGTGGTCTCCTTTGGCCTCCTCTAGGTTATTGGTACAACCTCCTCCTTTGTGGGACATCCTCAAAATCACCATCAAGGTTTTCCATCTCCTCCTCCATGATGTGGGGGCGACGGGGTGTCGGAGCTCGCCGTGGGTTATCATGGATCATCCTTGGGCTTGGTTGATTCTCCAGGTTATCAATCATCTCATGTAGTACCTCCAACTTCCGATCAAGAAGATTCTCAAAGTGGCTCACTAAAGCTTTCATTTGGAATTGCGTAGCTTCAGGTGTGGGAGATCTACTTCGACTTCCTTCTTTGCTAACACGAGCAATTTTCTTCCCATGATCTTCTTCCATGATATGTTACACAAACGCAAACACACACCAAGGAGGCAAACACACACAATGATACACACTCACTCACACATGCGAGATGCACACACACACACACAAGATGTACACACTCACACACACAAGGATACACACTCACGCACTTAAGATATACAAACTCACACACACAAGATGTACACACACACACACACAACAAGATGCACACACTCACACACACAAGATGGACACACACACTCACACAACAAGATGCACACACTCACACACACAAGATATATTTTTTGCTTATTTATCTCCACTCTCAACACTTAATTCAAATTACAAGCTCTTGTGAAATATAATACCTTGTTTCAGGTGATCACTTATCCCCAATCCTTTCCCAATCAAGATTGTGTCAGGGGCTGGTTTAACACAACCCGCTTGAGTGGCAAAGGTTAAAGGGTGAAAAGAGGGTAGAAAATGGATAAAGGGTGGGTGAAAAGGGGGTAGAAAGGTGGTATTTGGGTTTTTCCCGATTGTGCAAGATAAGAAAAATTAATAACAATATGAGCCAAATAAAAAATGAGGATGAAGTAAAATGATGGAGAAAGTGATGTATGGAAATGGAAAGTGCTAATAATGTAAAGCGCAAAGGAGTAATTGTATCTGCCTTTTTTTTTGCTTTTTTTTAGTCAATTCTCCCCAAAAAGTGTTGTGCTTGGAGTTTTAAGGCACAAGATAATTTAACAAAGAGTAAGACAATATTTTTTTTGAAATCTCTTAAATAAATGATGTTCTTAATTTTAAAAAGCACAAAATGATAAGGTTAGATAATTTTATTTTTTTTATTTTTTTTCTGGATACAAATCACATATAGAGAATTAAATGCGGAAAAAAGATGAATGAAAATTTGGCTCAATTTATAATAATCCAAGCTTGCACAAATTAGGCCAATTCGGGAGGTTTTCAAGAAAAGGGATTTTTTTGTTGAAAGGGTGAATAATATGGAAGGGTAAGGAGGGTAATGGAAAAAAAGTAAAGTAAATGAAGGGATAGATGACTACCGTGTCAACTGGAGCTCTGATACCAACTGATGTGAGATGCTCGGGGTGGCCCGATCTTCACGACGTAGGGCGGCGGTTGAAGGATGTGGTTCAAGGATAAGTGGCAGATGATGGGTACAGATAGTGGATGCAAGCAGTCAATCAACACTATAAGGAGTGCGACCTACTACTTAGCAACACACTCAAGGGAGGGATGCGATAGCCAATACATACAACAACACACTTGGGTTGAGGCACATGATTGGGGGATTTGTGATCTTGGATCACCAATCAAACTTGTATATTGACAAGTCAAGAATGCACAAGAGCAAGGGGTAAATTTGGAACAATTCTCACACAACAAGGAGAAACAACCATAAGCTCTCAATTAAGTCTTGGATGTCATACAAGTTCCATGGGGTGGCTATTTATAGCCAAGTGGTGATACAATAGTCAAGGGTCTAATACCCTAAAGTCATAAAGTCTAAACCTACCTTTTCCCCATGAAGTCCAAAAGATAAAGTCCAACAAATACTTTTGGAAAAAGTAGCACATGTCTTTCCACCCATAGCCCACCAGATTTGACTTTGAGAACCTAGTCCACTAGATTTGACTTTGGTGTTCAAAGATGCCATTATAGAATCTCCATGTGTGCAAGGATTCCCTAATTCGTGCAAACATGTGCCTTGGGCTTTACACATCTCCTTTGGGCTTAAATAAGAGTGATAATAAGCCCATTTGCCACTTCCATGCATGCACCTTAGGTTTGGGCCTTTTGATGTAATGAGATGGGCTACTGTTGCTACTTGTAGTCTGTTTAATCTTCCTTACAGCATTGGGCCTTGCAACTCCAACTTCGCATATGCCATCAAGTCAATTTCATCTCCTGGTTTCATATCAAAAATTATGGGATGCATTACTAGCTATCGTACAGAGATTTATTTTTTAGGTTCATTGTAGCCAGTAACACATAGTTTGAAAGTACTTGTATTCATCACTTTGATTAAGAATTTTTTATTTATGAAATAGAAATTGAGTTCTAAAAATAAGTAATGGGAATCCAAACCAACATACCCCTATCATAAATCAAGAATGGGGTATAATTCTTTTGAAAAAAAAATAGTATTTATTTTAAATCAATTGTAATACTTTTTTGGGGCATGAAATAATAGAATAGTTATGTTCCTCTATTTATAAGCATATTGATGAATCCAAATCTAAATCCACTTCCATACCGCATCATGTGATATAGAAGTAGGAACATGTAAATAAAGATGTGATAATAATACATTAAAACACACAAAAAGTGTGGGAAACATGTGTAATTATGAAATAATAAAAATTTGTATTACTTTAAATAACTATTATATAACAATGAATTCTTATCTTTCTGTATTTTATATCTAACATAGTCACAAGAATTAGTAATACCTATATCGGTTGGACACCTACTATTGGCATCCTTGAATTTTCTATAATAGTATGGTCATATCAAAGGTGTGGGTTTTGGGGTGACCCCTGAACATATTTTGAGAGAAAAAAAGAGGATAAATATAATGAAATAGAAGAGGTGAAAGTAAGATTAGTTTCCCTTGAAGAACAATTTAATTAGAAGACTGAGTTGTTAGAAAATGTTATGGGGGAAGTAAAGAGAAGAAACAACTCAAGAATAACCATTTGTGATGATTGTTCCCCACCCCTACCAGCTTTGAGGCGAGCTATTCCCCTCAAAGAGCTGTATTAGTTGAGGTAATAAATATTATAATAATTTTTCTACAAAATGTGAATCAAATAGACACCAACACCTTTCCTATACATATATTCTACATGGTGAAAATGACTATGATTTATATCTATCAACACCCACCCAACACCTTGTAGTAAGATCTATGATGATCAATATCGAAGATAACTATATACACAATAGAATACTTCCAACAAGTCATGTGAGAGTGGTGATTAGCATAGATCATGAGCCGAGTGCTAAGGTACATGTTTCACTTGATGATGATGATGATATTCATATAGTCGACCAAGATTTTGGAACATTCATCGCAGGACCATAAGATATTTTAAAAATTCATGTTGACATGGAGGTATTCATTTCTAATTTATCTTTCATACTAAAACGTTATCAATTAATGAAGAAAGTTATGAATCAATGAATGTTATTACAGATGGAGAAAGAGAAGAGTGAAACGAAAGGTCGACTCAAAACCATCTAAAGGATAAACCAACAGACCGAAAAGATCTTATGAAATCACCTTTACCTAACCCGTTCAATATTCGCATTTACTAACATTGAAGGTTCATATAGATACACTATTACAAAATGGCAGTAATCAAATAGTTTATTTTTAAGAACAAATGTAAAAAAGATGATATTACCGACTACATTTCTCTCTAGAATGTAAATGAAATCCTCAACAATGAATGGTTCAGAAGCTCAGTTGTACATGTATACATGTGGTATGATTTCATGATTTATTTTTCCAAAAGCTGATATATTATTTTAATTATGACTAAATACATTTCATATTTTTTAAAATTGTATATATAAACACTAATTGAAGGGATTATCCCATGAACATAAATTTGGAATCATTAGTCCTCACATCACTTCTATAGAAAAAAAGAAATAGCTTCAATAAAAATGGATAAAATAGTGACAAAACTGGCCAAATGGTTTTAAAGAAAACTTATTAATGATAGAATATTCTTAATACTAATGTTTAAGGGGTAAAAATATATAATTTAATCATATAAAATTTATTTTTATTTCATTCATTACTTATTCCTTTTTTTAGAAAATATTGGATACTCATTGTAGTTAATTTGGATACTCAAAATATTTATTTCTTGGATTCACTGCATGCATACCCAACAATCCAACCACACATGATGAAATTTTTCAATTTTTAATACACTACATCCAACATTTTATAACTAAAATTCAAGTTATATAATCTATATTATGTTTCAATGAGAATTATATTTTGTTAGGGTGGTGTTTAAATATCGTGAAATTCATGGCATGAGGACAGACATTAAGCATAAGGTGCCTAAAATTTTCTAAAAATGGAAAAGTATCAGGGTATATATAATAATATTTCACTATCTAAAAACATACCAAAACAAATAAATTATTTTTCTCAATTTTTCTACAGTTTCCGAAACAAACCAATGGAAAATATTGTAGTTATTATATTTGTAAATTTATAAGAGATATCATATTCCATCAAAATCTTGCATCCCCAAAGAGGTATTATCGAAGTAAATTATTATTTCATTTATAATATTTATTAATCCATTGTGTATTAATATTTTTCTATTACTAATATGGCTACTAAAAATATGCATATTCACAAGATGACATATATTTTCTTAGAAATGAATAGGAAGCATACCTGATTGTAGAATGTACACAAATAACATGAAGATATGACTTCCATAAAAGTAATGGATTTTTTTCATATTTATGTTTAATTAATTTCTTTTTAGTATTAATCACATAATAATTATTTTCTTATATAGGTGGATTCCTTTGTTTGAGTTGGGGTGGATTTTTCAAAGCTGCTCATGCTCAGGAGAGATTGGACTTTAAGGGTACACTGAGATAATGACAATAAGGAAATGGTTCAAGAATGTATACAACCATCAAGAAAAGGTGAAAACCTATGACTTATTTAATTAATTTTGTAATAATTTTATATACTATTTTTAATTTATTTTCTATATCATTTTTTCTGATACTTATTTAGTTTTTTTATAGATCTTTTGGGAATTCATATTTTTATTTCAACTATCTGCAATAAGCCACAAAAATAGAAAACATTTTCCTTTATACTAATGTTACCACACTTTTCATTTCTTTTCTTTATCGACATTCCAACACTACATATTGATTCGATGTTTCTAGACAAAAAACCTTTCTTTTTATTGAAAACCAGAAGTGTAAAGAAAGTTTTTTTGGATAAAAACATCCAATCAATATGCAGTATTAGTAGTTATACAAATAAATACAATAGAAATAGTGGTACCAATGGAAGTTCATATTATTTTGATACTTGAATACAACAATATAGAATTCATTTTGGATGTCTAGGAATTAGTGGCACCTCAATCCTACACACGGTGTGACTAGTATGACTCCAGGTGCATCTTTTTAATTAAAAGTGACATTAATTTTAGTAAAAAAGACAATTGACATGATCAAAACTAAAAAATGAATTAAGATTATATTGATACTTTAATAAAACGAATTATAAGTCATTTATGATGTGTGGGAATTATCCTCACCTCAATCCAATGCATGATGTGACTATTATAACTCCACGTGTGTCTTTTTATTTAAAATTGAAAATAATTTTAGTGAAAAAGACAACTCGCATAATCAAAACCAAGAAAATGCATTCGTATTGTTTTGATTCATTAATAAAATAATCTATAATTCATTTTTTATGTGTATTAATCACCCGCACCTCAATATAATACATTATGTGCCCTGTATGACTCAAAGTGTCCATTATTAGTTCAAAATTGACATTTTAGTTCAAAAAGTGTCACTCACTGAAAACTAAGAAAACACACTTGTATTGTCTTCATAATTTATGAAAATGATTCATAAGTCATTTTTGATGTGTATGAATCAGTATCGCGTCAAAAGGACACACGATGTGACCGATAAGACTTAAAGTGTGTGTTTTTAATTTAAAATGACATTTTAGTAAAAAAGACAATTGATGTAATAAAAACCAATAAAACTCATTCAGAATGATTTTATACTTTAGAAAAATGATCCATATTTCATTTGAGATGTGTATGAATAATTTTTAACTTAATCTAATGCATAGTGTGACTGGTATGACTCCAAATCGGTCTTTTTATTTAAAACTGACATTAATTTTAGTAATAAAGAAAACTGACATACTCAAAACCAAGAAAATTAATTTAAGCTATTTTGATACTTTATGAAAACAATCCATAAGTCATTTTTGATCTGTAGAAATCAGCCTCACCCTAATCTGATAATACATGTTCCTGTTATGACTCAAAGTTCCCATTATCAGTTTACAATTGGCATATTAGTTCAAATAGTGTCACTCACTGAAAACCAAGAAAACACACTTGTATTGTTTTGATAATTTATTAAAAAGATTCATAAGTCATTTTTTACTTGTAGAAATCAGTCTCAGGTCAATCTGACACATGATGTCACCAGTATGACTCAAAGTGCATGTTTCCAGTTTAAAATGACATTTTAGTATAAAAGAAAAGTGACGTACTCAAAACAAATCAAACACATTCAAATTGTTTTGATACATTATGAAAATGATCCATAAGTCATTTGGTATTTTTAGGAATTAGTTTCGCCTCAATCTAACATTCAGTGCGACTGGTATGACTCAAAGTGTGTCTTTTTATTTAAAATTGACATTAATTTTTGTGGTGTTTGTGTTTGTTGAAAAAGATGGTTTGTTTGTTGAAAAAGGAGGTTTATATGGTGAGTTTTTGAGTTCTAGATATATTGTTGATAACCTATGTTGACAAAGAATGATGAAAAAAGAATGGACGATCTGGAGGAGGTACAAACAGAACAGATCTAAGGTGGCACCGTTTTCCAGTGTTTTCCAAATTTTTGGGTCTCAAAATCTAAAAATGGGGAAACATGTGTTTTGAAAATGAAGTTGCATAAAAGATCTATGGTGGTTTGGAAACTTGGGACCAAGTCATGTTTTGGTATCAAAATGTCAAAAAATGTAAGATGCATGAAGGGTGTGAAAGATTTGGAGTTGCGTGAAAGATGAGGTTGTGTGAAAAAAACTTGTGCACCCAATGCGATGTCAAATGGGGTTTTGTGCACTCGAAAATAATCTTGTGCGACGTGGTGTATCTTCTTTGCATGGGTTAGCAACGCTAATAAATAAGAGGTTACCCCCCTAATTCTATAGAGCTAAACACTTAGAGAGAATCCAAGCTCCAGATCGTGTAAGATTTATGAGAAAAGGGAGTTGTGTGAAAGATTTTGAGTTGTGTGCAAGCTAAGAAGTTGCATGTAAGATTTGAGTTGTGTGTAATATTGAAGTTATGCACAAGGTGTGTTTCACAAAAAAGTTTGAATCATGCATGCAAGGCATTAAAGTTGCACGCAAGACGCAGTGAGGGTTGCTCGAAAGATTTGATGTTTCCCGGTAATACTACGGTAAAGTTTTATTCATCAGTGGATGAAAGTGGAACATCAATAGATCATCTAAATACAGTGGAGGATGCATTCATTAGAGATAATGAAGAGACTTACACGTTCATAAACTATGAGTGGATCTTCTGAAGAAGCAGTGATCACACTTCAGTTGAGAGAGTAGTGAGCTTTTACATTGTGGTTAGTTTTAAACCAGGAGGGACAGTGAGTCCACTCCAAAATTGTAACCAGTTTTGCGCTTATAGTATATTTGGTACATAGTCACATTGTCGGTGTATGCTCTTTGGACATAGTCTAGTGAGGGTGAACCAAGTAAAATTGTTGTGTCCTCTGCATGATTTAAGCTTTGTTAATTCTCTACAATGGGAAGGAGAGATAAGAGAGTTTTGTATAAAAATGAAACAATATCAAAAAGTGGCATTTGATTTAATCTTTCATACCCTGATTCACCCCCCCTCATGGTATCTAGCCTAGTGGACCTAAAACTTTTTATTTAAAATTGACATTAATTTTTGTAAAAAGATAATTGAAATAATCAAAATTGAGAGAACACATTAGGATTGTTTTGAAACATTAATAAAATGATCCATATGTCGTTTCTAATGTTTAGGAATCATTCACACCTCAATCTGATACATGATGTGCTCGGTATGACTCAAAGTGCATGTTATCAGTTTAAAATTCACATTTTAGTTTGAAAATTATCACTCACTAAAAACCAAGAAAACACACTTGGATTGTATTTATAATTTAGGAAAATGATTCCAAAGTCATTTTTCATGTGCAGGAAGTATTCTCACATCAAACTGAGACACGATGTGACTGGTATGACTTAGAGTGCGTATTTCAAGTTTCAAATGATATTTTATTTAAAAAAAAGGTGACATAATGAAAACTGAGAAAACCCATTTGGGTTATTTTTTTACTTTAGGAAAATAGTCCATTGGTAATTTTTGATGTGTAAAAATCATCTGTACCTCAATATGATGCACAGTATGACAGGTATAATTCCAAGTGTGTCTATTTATTTAAAATTGAAATTAATTTTAGCAAAAAAAATAAGTGACATACTAAAAACCAAGAGATAATATTTGGATTGTTTTGATAATTTATTAAAATGATTCATAATTAATTTATAATGTGTAGGATTCAACCCCATATCAATCTGACACACGATGTGACCGGTATAACTCTAATCATGTCTTTTTATTTAAAATAGACATTAATTTTAGTAAAAAGAACAAGTTACATACTGAAAACCAAGAAAACACATTCTTATTGTTTTGATACTTTAGGAAAATGATCCATAAGTCATTTGTGATATGTAGAAATTACTTTCACCTCAATCAGACACACAGTGTGACCGGTGTGACTCCAAGTGTGTCTTTTTATTTAAAATTGACATTAATTTTATTAAAAAGAAAAAGTAAAAAACTGAAAACTGAGAAAATGCGTTCATATTGATTTGGTACATTTGGAAAACAATACGTTAGTCATTTTTGATGTTTATAAATCAATCATACCTCAATATGACTCACATTGTGACCGGTATGAATCTAGTTGTGTCTTTTTTATTTAAGATTGATATTAATTTTTGGAAAAAGAACAAGTGCCATACTGAAAACTTATAAAATGCATTCAGATTGTTTTGATACATTAAGAAAACAATCTATGAGTCATTTTTGATGTGTAGGAATCAATCACGCCTCAATTTTATGCATGGTGTGAACAATATGACTCCATTTGTGTCTTTTTAATTTAAATTGACATTAATTTTAGCAAAAATAACAAGAAACATACTGAAAACCAAGAAAACGCATTTCGATTGTTTTGATACTTTAATACAATGATCCATGAGTAATTTGTGATGTTTACAAATTACCCACACCTAAATATGATGCACAGTGTGAACGATATGACTCAAAGTGTCCTTTATGACTTTAAAATTGAAATTTTAGTTCAAAACATGTGTTGCTCATTGAAAACCAAGAAAATACACTCTGATTGTATTTATAATTTAGTACGGTGATTGATAGGTTATTTTTGAGATGTAGTAAGTAGTATCACATCAAATCAACTCATGATGTCACCGGTATGACTCAAATTGTGTGTTTCTAGTTTGAAATGATATTTTAGTGAAAAACACATGTGACATACTGAAAACTGAGAAAATGCATTTGGATTGTTTTGAAACATTATGATAATGATCCATAAGTAATTTCCAATGTGTAGGAATCAATTTCACCTCAATACCATGAATGGTGTGACTGGTATAACTCCAAGTGTTTCTTTATTTAAAATTTACATTAAGTTCATTAAAAAGAAAAATTGACATACTCAAAAACGAGAAAACAAATTTGGATTGTTTTTATACTTTAGGAAAATGATCCATAACATATTTGGGACATGTTAGAATCAACTTCAACTCATTACGATACATGGTGTGACTGGTATAACTCCATGTGTATTTTTATTTAAATTTTACATTATATTAATGTATTATTTCATATTAATATTTAATTTATTTCTTTATAATATTAATAATATTATATTTGTTCTCTTATATAGGTGGATTTTTTTGCTCGGGTTGAGGCAATTTTTTCGGTAACTGATACCATGGGATGACTTTTTTGAGAGGGGATCATGGGTTCTAGAGACATTGAAACATTAATTTTTTTAAATGGTTGTGGATAGTAATTGTAAATTTAATTATACAAAACAATGCTTGAAATTTATATAGTAGAGAAATTTTTGTATTCGTGATGTAAAATTTATTTCATTTAAATTATATATTTTGTGTGCATGTTATAGGCTCCTACAGTGTGATTTTATACAAACAACACACTGCAGTAGGTGTGACCTTTATCAGTGCTTTTTTAGTGATGATAAAGGGGAACCCCCCTTTAATAGCACTGAGGATAACAATGATTTTTTTATACTGTTAAAAGACTTTTGGAACATTATTAAAGGGAATATCTGTAGTAGTTCATCACATGAAAAGGGGGTATAAATCGTCTCCTACTAGTTCATTCATTTCTCATCAAGGATACCTATAACAAGGAGAGATCACACACATTTAATGGGGTGGTATAACAAAGGCTGATAAAAATAACGCACCTCATGGGTGGTCTGGGTAGGGGGAAAAACCTCCAACCATACAAGGGTACTGGTGGGAAACCTAAATAGGTTCCAAAAAATTATATTGATATGTTAAATTAATTATAAGGGAAAATAGAAAATCTCAACGTGCAACACATCAACAACATAGAATATAAAACACAAAACCTCACGGGAAAGGTATAGACCACTTACCATATACACGTGGTAGAACTGATGCAGATCATGGTGCACACATGCATCGAGGATTTGAGGGCGATCATGGAATTTATAGTAGAAGGAGCATTAATGGACAAGACCCATTTCATGGGATTGGTGTCCCATTGACAATAGGAAGAATGAGGAGGATGAAAGAGGCTTTACATGGCCTCATTTTGAAATTACACGAGGAGGCCCAACATGCATGCATGGTAGGAGAAAATGGGCCTTTAATCACACTTATTAAAGCCCAAAAGTGAACCTAAATG
Source organism: Viscum album (assembly GCA_963277665.1). NCBI lineage: Eukaryota > Viridiplantae > Streptophyta > Magnoliopsida > Santalales > Viscaceae > Viscum > Viscum album. The sequence continues at coordinate 945,477,364 of OY728132.1, read as the reverse complement.
TCCCACCCAATTGATCCCATGAATTTTAAGCCACTTGCTTTAATGAAATCTCCAAATTCATAAATTGGTGGGGCCCTTGTCTCTAAAGTCATGGTGGAAATCTTCAAAGTATTTGGGGTGGTGCTAAAAAGTCTTCTTGGTGGATATCTTGTTCCCTAAAGCCATGGACAAGTGTAAACAATGTCAAAAATCGTTTTTTAGGCTTTATACTTTTGGGAACTATGTGTTTGACATGTATCTCTCTCATTTGGCTATAAATAGCCACCTATTTGTACCCTTTGAGGTTAATTTCGAATTTGAGAGTTTCTAGCATTATTATGCTTGTGTTTCTTGTGTTCTTAGGTGAATTAAAGTAATGCTCATCAAAGGAGTGATCAGCCTTTGTGGCTCTTTATAATTAGAGTTTCAAGGGGCAAGTCTCCTTGGGGTCCTAATTGATCATCCCCCTCCCCCTTTTATTCTCCTTGCATTTATTTTAATTTCCATTCCCCTCTTCTTTCTTCGCTTGTGTTTCCACATTTTTTATAATGAATACTGCACTCACATATGGTATCATATCATTTGGTATCAGAGGAAGGCAACAGAAACCAGGTTCTTTCATTTCTATTTCTCCCATCTTTTTTTCCCTTCCCCTTCTTCCATTTTCTTCCATCACCAATTCTAGACGCAACTTTCTTCCACATTTTCGTCTACCTTTTCTTTGAGTTTCTGGATGTATAATATGTCATTTTAATAGTTTATAATCTCATATTTCTTCTCGATTTGGAAACACTAAAATTCGACACCTATATTTGTAGATATAGCCGAATCAATTTGTGCTACAGTTTCACCCTTGTGAAATCTAACAATCTCCAAGGTGGATTTCCATTTCAGTTTGAAGTTCATGTTATCTCAACCATTTACATCATTACAATCAGATTAGTAAATTTTCATTTTTTGTAATTTGAGCACAAGAAGCTCACTCTTTGTATCTCAATTCTTGTTTATTGAGTAGCAAAAAAATAAAAATAAAATCAAATAAATAAATAAATAAAAAGATGTTGTTCATTTGAAACATTGTGGTCACTCATAAGTTATAAATTAGATTGCATTTTCTTATCCATCATCTTCTTTCCTTCATCCATATCCAACCTTCTTATATAACAATTTCTCCCATTTACCCCCCCTCATATTTCTTGGACCTCATTGATTCAAACCCTTTTAAAATTTCTGATTTTTAAAGATTGTCATGAATTGATTACTTCTACTAGTTGTATTCTTGATTATATTTAATAACACTTGTAGGAACCAATTTTTTGTGCTAGAAAGTGTGAGGAACCTTTTGAGAGATAAAAAAATAGAGAGAAAAAGTGTGTGAGGAATTAAAAAAATGGCAAGTGAGGGAGAAAGAAGTGAGATCGACATTAAATTATTCATGAAAGCAGTCACTGACCAGTTTACAAGATTGAATGCTAGGTTGGATGATATGAAAAGTTCCTCATTTTCAAAGGCTCCAAGAAGGCAAGAAATTCATGAAGGTGATGATAAGTACTTCGATTTCGAAAATCAATTCCTAGGTGAGGGCAACATGCTTCTTGGAGGGAAAATGACTTGGGAAGCATCAAAGTGACACCTCCATCCTTTTAAGGGAAGAGTGACCCAGAACTTTTTTTGGAGTGGGAGTGGAAGGTTGACCATGTGTTTGGACTTCACAACAACCCAGAGGAGAATAAGGTAAAATTAGCGGTGCTTGAGTTCAATGACTATGCAAGTATTTAGTGGGACCAATTACAAGTAAGTCAACGAAGAAATGAAGAAAGGCCAATTCGAACTTGGGAATAAATGAAGATATTAATGTGCAAAATGTACATTTCTAGTCATTACTATCGAGATTTTCATTTGAAGTTACAAAAACTAGTGCAAGGTTCCATGTGTGTAGAGGAATACTACAAGGAAATGGAGATATCAATGATTTGAGCTAATTTGGAGGAGGATCGCGAAGCTACCATGGTAAGGTTCATCAATGGCTTGAATCTGGAAATTAGAGATGTGGTGGAACTACAGACCTATATTGACATGGAGGAGTTTCTAAATAAGGTGATGAAGGTCTAAAAACAACTACATTCTTGAAGGAGTCAAGTAAGTTCTCATATTTTATGGAAGGATATCCGAAAAGATCCAAAATCAACTTCTAAGTGGAATGAAACAAAACCAAGAGATTCCAAATGTGTTCCAAAACAAAGAGAAGAGGGCAAAAATACATTCTTCCCCACTGATTCAAAAGAAAAAATGGACACAAATTTCCATTCTAAATCTCATGATATAAAGTGTTTTAAGTGTCAAGGACATGGTCATATTGCATATCAATGTACAAACAAAAGGGCCATGATTATTTTGGATAATGGAGACATCCTTAGTGAGCACTCTAGAGATGATGAGATTCCATCTTTGGAGGAGAGTTCGGATGTAGAAGTTGAAGAACCCGTACATGGAGATGCATTGGTGGAAAAAAGAGCTTTAAACATTCAACCCAAAGATGATCATGATGAGCAGCAGCGTGAGCATATTTTTCATACAAGATGCCACATCAAGGAGAAGGTATGTAGTATGATCATTGATAGTGGAAGTTGTACTAATGTGGCTAGTACCTTGTTGGTGGCAAAATTGAGTTTGCCTACTCTAAGGCATAATAGACCTTATTGATTGCAGTGGTTGAATGATAGTGGTGAAGTGAGGGTCACAAAACAAGCCATAGTTTTTTTTCCATTGGAAAATATCATGATGAGGTGTTGTGTGATGATGCTCCAATGCAAGCTGGACATTTGCTACTAGGGAGACCGTGGAAATTTGATAGGAGGGTGATGTATGATGGCTATGCTAACCACTTCTCTTTTCATTTTAGCAGTAGAAAGATTGTTTTGACTCCTCTAAGTCCCATACAAGTATATGAAGATCAAGTGAGAATAGAGAAAGAATACAAAAAGAAAAAATAATTGAGTGAAAAAGAAAGTGGGAAAAATAAATTTTGAGTGATAAAAAAGAGAGTGATGAGTTGATGAAAAAAGAAATGAGAGGAAAAAATGAAAAGAGTGGAAAATTTAAGAATGAAAAAGGAGAGTCAAGTGACATAAAAAGAAATGAGGTAAATCAAAGAGTTGAAAACAAGAGTGATGAGAGAAAGGTGAGTTTATTTTCTGGAAAAAGTGAGGTGAAAGGTGCTTTATTGAGTGGGAAAGTGTTCTTTCTCATTAGTAAGGATGCTTACCTTGCAACTAATGAACTTCGCCATTATTTGCCTTCTTGTGTTGTGTCTTTACTGCAGGAATTTGGTGATTTGTTTCCTGAAGAAACACCTGATAGATTACCGCCTTTGAGAGGCATTGAGCATCGGATTGACTTCATACCCGGTGCTGCAATTCCCAACAGGACATCATATAGAGCTAATCCAGAATACACTAGTGATATCCAATTTCAAGTTTAAGAACTCATGAAGAAAGGATTAGTAAGGGAAAGCACGATTCCATGCGCCATTCTGGTGATCCTGGTACCCAAGAAAGATGGAACATGGAAAATGTGTGTGGATTTTCGCACCATCAACAAAATAAAAGTTAAGTACCATTATCCCATCCCTCAACTTGATGACATGCTTGATGAATTACATGGGGCATATTTGTTTTCTAAAATTGATCTTAAATGTGGATACCACCAAATTTTAATGAAAGAAGGAGATGAGTGGAAAACTACTTTTAAAACTAAGTTCGGTTTGTATGAGTAGTTAGTTATGCCATTTGGTTTAACTAATGCACCAAGTACATTCATGAGCTTAATGAACCATGTCCTTCGTTCATTCATTAGAAAATTCATGGTTGTCTATTTTGATGATATCTTGGTTTATAGAAAATATCTAGACAACCATGTTGAACACTTGCGTTTGGTGTGCGAGACCCTTAAAGAAAACCATCTTTATGCCAATCTTCAAAAATGTTTTTTTGGATAGATTCTATTGTGTTTCTTGGCTTTGTAGTAGGTTCGGAAGGGTTTCGTGTGGATGATGAAAAGATCAAAGAAATTCAGGAGTGGCCCACACTGAAGAGTGCAACCGAGGTTATGAGTTTTCATGGATTGGCATGCTTCTATAAGAGGTTTGTAAAGGATTTTTCATCCATTAATGCACCTCTTAATGAACTTGTAAAGAAACATGTGGTCTTTAAATGGGGTAAAAAACATGAAAAATACTTTAACACACTCAAAGAAAAATTGGTCAATTATCCCCTTTTAAGGATACCAGATTTTACCAAACTCTTTGAAATTTAGTGTGATGCATCGAGAGTTGGTATTGGTGCTGTTTTGACTCAAGAGTCGCGTTCAATTTCTTACTTTAGTGAGAAATTGAACGGGGAAGCATTAAATTATTCAACTTACGATAAAGAACTTTATGCTTTGAAACGAACCCTAGAAACATGGCAACATTACTTATGGCCTAAAGAGTTCATTATTCATTCTGACCATGAAATCCTCAAGTATTTGAAGTCCCAAGGTAAGTTGAATCGGTGGCATGCATCTTGGTTGGAATTCATTGAGACTTTCCCCTATGTGATCAAGCACAACAAAGGTAAGGAAAATGTGGTTGTCGATGCTCTTTCATGAAGTTATTCACTTCTTACTTCTCTTCATTCTAGATTACTTGGACTTGACTGACTAAAGGGAATGTATGAAAATGATGGATATTTTTCTCAAATTTGGACATCTTGTGAAAAACATGGATTTAAAGACTATTATAAAAATTATGGGTTTCTTTTCAAGAGGGATAAATTGTGCATTACAAATTGTTCAACTCGAGAATTTATTGTAAAAGAAACTCATGGGGGTGGTTTGATGGGACATTTTGGGGTTGATAAAATACTAGCTACTTTGCATGAACATTTTTATTGGCCAAGCATGAGAAGAGATGTTATTGCAATTTGTGCTAAGTGTGTCACTTGTAAGCATGAAAATTCCAAGGTTTAACCTAATTGATTGTATTCCCCCTTGCCTGTTCCATCACATCCTTGGACCCACATCTCTATGGATTTTGTGTTGGGATTGCCTCGATCCCAATCGAGAAGAGATAGTATTTTTGTTGGTGTGGATCGATTCAGAAAAATGTCCCATTTCATTACTTGCTCAAAAACTAATGATTCTATACATATAGCAGATTTTTTTTTCAAAAAAATTGTGAGATTACATGGACTGCCCAAAACCATTGTAAGTGATAGGGATTTGAAATTTTTTTGCCACTTTTGGAGGACTTTGTGGAATAAATTGGGAACTAAATTATTGTTCTCAACTGTTGCACATCCTCAAACTGATGGGAAAACTGAAGTGGTGAATAGGACTATTTCTACCCTCTTGCGTGCAATAATTCAAAAAAATATGAAGAATTGGGAAAAATGTTTTCCACGCATAGAGTTTTCATATAACCGAGTAGTGCATTCCATTACTAACATCTCACATTTTGAGATTGTATATGGCTTTAACCCAATGACTCCATTAGAAATTCTTTCATTGCCTACTAATGAGGTTTTTGATATTTTAGGTTATGAGAAGGCAAAATTTGTTCGGGATTTACATGACAAGGTGAAATCCAACATTGAAATAATAAATGAACAATATGAGAAGCAAGAAAACAAGGGTAGGCATAAGGTTGTACTAGAACCCGGAGATTGGATGTGGGTGCATTTGAGGAAGGAAAGGTTCCCAGAGCAAAGAAAATCAAAACTTTAATCACGAGGAGATGTTCCATTTCAAGTTTTAGAAAGAATCAATGATAATGCCTACAATATTGACTTACCCAGTAGGTATGGAAATGTGAGTGCTACCTTTAATATTTTTGATCTCTCTCCTTTTGAATATGAAGATTCGAGGATTAATCCTTTTTAAGAGGGAGGGGATGATGTGGATCATGGTGCACACATGCAAAAAGGAGTTGAGGGCGATCATGGAATTGATGGGGGAAGGATAATTAATGGACAAGACCCATTGCATGAGATTGGTGGCCCAATGACAAGAGGAAGAATGAGGAGGATGAAAGAGGCTTTACATGGCCTCATTTTGAAATTACAAGAGGAGGCCCAGCATGCATGCATGGCAGGAGAAAATGGGCCTTTAATCACACTTATTAAAGCCCAAAAGTGAACCTAAATGGCCCACCCAATTGATCCCAAGAATTTTAAGCCACTTGCTTGAATGAAATCTCCAAATTCATAAATTGGTGGGGCCCTTGTCTCTAATGTCGTGGTGGGAATCTTCAAAGTATTTGGGGTGGTGCTAAAAAGTCTTCTTGGTGGATATCTTGTTCGCTAAATCCATGGAAAAGTGTAAAAAATTTCAAAAATCGTTTTTTAGGCTTTAGACTTTTGGGGACTAGGTGTTTGACATGTATCTCTCTCATTTGGCTATAAATATACACCTCTTTGTACCCTTTGAGGTTAATTTCTAATTTGAGAGTTTCTAGCATTATTATGCCTATGTTTCTTGTGTTCTTAGGTGAGTACAGGTAAGGCTCATCAAAGGAGTGATCAACCTTTGTGGAGCTTTATAATTAGAGTTTAAAGGGGCAAGTCTCCTTGGGGTTCTAATTGATCATCCCCCTTCCCCTTTTATTCTCCTAGCATTTCTTTTAATTTTCATTCCCCTCTTCTTTCTTCGCTTGTGTTTCCGAATTTTTTCCAACGAATACCACACTCTCATACGGTGTCATATCATTTGGTATCAGAGTAAGGCAACAAAAAACAGGTTCTTTCATTTCTATTTCTCCCATCTTTTTTCCCCTTCCCCTTCTTCCATTTTCTGCTATCACCAATTAGGGATGCAACTTTCTTCCACATTTTCGTCTGCCTTTTCTTTGAGTTTCTGGACTTATAATATGTCATTTTAATAGTTTAGAATCTCATCTTTCTTCTCTATTTGGAAACACTAAAATCCGACACCTGTATTTGGAGATATAGACGAATCAATTCATGCTATAGTTTCACCCTTGTGAAATCTAACAATCTCCAAGGCGGATTTCCATTTGAGTTTGAAGTTCATGTTATCTCAACCTTTTACATCATTGCAATCAGATTAGTACATTTTCATTTGTTTTACTTTGAGCACAAAAAGCGCACTATTTGTATCTCAATTCTTGTTTATTGAGTAGTAAAATAATCAAAAAAAAATAAAAAAAAAATAAAAATAAAATAAAAAAAAAGATGTTGCTCATTTGAAACATTGTTTTCACTCATAAGTTATAAATTTGATTTCATTTTCTTATCCATCATCTTCTTTCCTTAATCCATATCCAACCTTCTTCTATAACCATTTCTCCCATTTACCCCCCCTGCCCCATATTTCTTGGACCTCATTGATTCAAACCCTTTTAAAATTTATGATTTTTAAAGATTGCCATGAATTGATTGCTTCTACTAGTTTTCTTCTTGATTATATTTAAGAACACTTGTAGGAACCAACTTTTTGTGTTAGAAAGTTTGAGGAACCTTTTTAGAGATAAAAAAAGAGAGAGAAAGAGTGTGTGAGGAATTTAAAAAAATGGAAAGTGAGGGAGAAAGAAGTGAGATCGACATTAAATTATTCATGAAAAAAATCACTGACCAGTTTACAAGATTAAATGCTAGGTTGGATGATATGAAAAGTTCCTCCTCTTCAAAGGCTCCAAGAAGGCAAGAAATTCATGAAGGTGATGATAAGTACTATGATTTTGAAGAATCAATTCCTAGGCGAGGGCAACGTGCTGCTTGGAGGGAAAATGACTTGGGAAGCATCAAAGTTACACTTCCATCCTTTCAAGGGAAGAGTGACCCAGAAATTTATTTAGAGTGGGATCGGAAGGTTGGCCATGTGTTTGGACTTCACAACTACTCGAAATAGAAAAAGGTAAAATTAGCAGCTCTTGAGTTCAATGACTATGCAAGTATTTGGTGGGACCAATTACAAGTAAGTTGACAACGAAATAGAGAAAGTCCAATTTGAAATTGGGATGAAATGAAGATAGTAATGCGCAAAAGGTACATTTCTAGTCATTACTATCGAGATTTGTGTTTGAAGTTGCAAAAACTGGTGCAAGGTTCCATGTGTGTGGAGGAATACAATAAGGAAATTGAGATATCAATGATTTGAGCTAATTTAGAGGAGGATCGAGAAGCTACCATAGCAAGGTTCATCAATGGCTCGAATCTGGTAATTAGAGATGTGTTGGAACTACAGACCTATATTGACATGGAGGAGTTTCTATATAAGGTGGTGAAGGTCGAAAAACAACTACATTATCAAAGGAGTTGTAAATACCTGGAAATTTCAAGGAATTTTTTTTTCTTAAATTCTATGTAATTTTACGACTCTGTAGTTTCTGACGGAACCTGATTCCGAGGCCCGATGTGCCCGGAATCAATTTCTGAAGTTTTTTTCGAGTACGTTCAGTAAATGTACGTGCGATTTTTTCTCTCTTTTAAACTGGTGCTCGGAATTGAAATCTGAGGGCACCGATGAACTCACAGCACGGGTAATTTCTTAAGGGGACCTTTACCGCAGTTGCATTTTATGTGGGTTGAGAGCTAAGTTTTGGGGAAATTGGAAATAGTTAAATAAAATTGTAGAACACAAATTTTATTTATCTATGGTAGTTATATCCTACAAAGGAGAAGTTATTGTTGGGGCCCACACCCCCATAACTTCCCTTGTGTGGATATTTGTGAGGTGGGGGCCAAACGAGCCCCAACCTTTCATCTCCCCATAACTCCCCTCAAAATCCCTTAAACCCTTGTTTAATTCTTGGTTACTTCCCCCTTTAATTGCTAGACTCTTCACCTTTCACTTGGTCATTAATATGACAACCCATTGAATTAATAATTTTTCCACCACAAATTAATTAATTACATTGTTAAGAGTTTGAATTAATTTGAATACATGGAAAGTTTATTAAATTGGGGAAACCCTCATTTTAATATTTGCTGGGAAAATATTTGGGTGGAACCTTTGGATTAAAAGAGAGCTTCATCCTTCAATGAAGAATGACACCCTCTTCGACGAAGAACGCCAATTCCACAAAGAACGATGACATGCCTTCTTTTCTTTTCTCTACGGCAAGAGATGAGATGCCAATTTCTCTTCGAACGCACCCCGAAGTCCATGGAATCGATGTCTGTTCTCCACGACGCCGTTCTCCACGACGCCATCTACCGCGACGCTCGTCTTCTGCTGTTCGATGACGTGCGGCGTCTTTTCGAGGTAGGGGGTTGTTTTTGTATAATTTTATATATGTGTATTGTAACTTCGTACTTGGGTGTTCTTTTATGATGAACTATGGTTTGAGCCTCTAACATGGAGGGCAAGGGCTAACGAACAAGTCTGGACCCTCCGTTGGTTGTTCGTCTGTGCGCGGATTGACGGGCGACAACGAAACGGGACCGCAACAGCGATTTGGAGCTTTCGCAGGGGAGTTCGGGTCCCGAGATGAACATAGGCATAGACGGTGGGAAAAATGGACCACCGAAGCACGTCCGGTGGTCTGCAGAAGGCGGCGGCAGCGCGCCGCCGGAGTAGGCCGCCGCAGCTGAGCCGCGGCGCCGGGTGGAACAGGAACGGCTCAACTGTTCCGGAATTAAGAGAGGCACGGCTTAATGTCGCGCCACCTAGCCGAGCCAGTGCCCCCCCGGCCGGGCCGGGGCGGGCCACGCGGGCCGGGTTATGCTGGCCAGGCCAGGCCCGGACCCGGTTCGGGCTGACCCAGGGTGGGTTGGGCCGAGTCGGACCGGGCCCAGACGCCCCTTTTTCGAACCGTTTTCGGTTAATTTCCCATAACTTGAGCTACGGACCTCCGATAAACGCACCTTCAGTTGAGTAGGATTCCTCGGATCGAGACCGTCGAATCGGTATATTAAAATCAAGGTTTTGGAGAATTATTTTTTGGGACGGGTTGGTTCGAACCCGAAACCAACTGGGCCCATGAAGCGGAAACGCTTATAACTTAAGGACCGGACGTCCGATTGATGTGTTGTCAACTACATTGGATTCCTTTTGATGATAAGGTTATTTTGGAATAGTTAACTTGAGGTTTGGACGTAGTTGGAGTATGGTCGGGTTGGTTTTAGCTTAAAAACAAATCAGGCCCCTAGAACGGAAAAGCCAATAACTCTTAGACCGGACGTCCGTTTGACGAACCACCAGCGGCGTTGGTAATCTCGTTGAGAAATAGTTCCTTTGAGTATACCCCATAGGAGTTCGGGGTAAAGTTGAGATATGGTCGGGTTGGTTCGTACATGAAACCAACCGGGCCCCCGAGACAAAAAGGCTAATAACTCACAGATTGGGCATCTGATTGATGCGTCGTCTGTTGCATTGAGACCCCTTTGACATGGCGGTCCTTTGTGATACTTCTACCTGCGATTTCGTGACAATTGGAGTATCGAACAGTAGCTCGTGGAGTGGATCCTCTCGAAGACAAGCAGACAGAGTGCGGAGACCTAGTAGCTGTAGACCTGACTACTGCTTGATCGATTCAACTCAGAGTGATTAGACTGGCCCAGTGAACAGAGCGCCCAGTTTGGCGGCAGACCCACGACGGATGGAGTGCCTGGTTTGGTTTCAGACCCGCGGTACTCGATAGGAGGAGTACCTCTGACGGCTATTAGGGGGAGCGCTCAGTTTGGCGGCAGACCCACAGTGGAGAAGCGCCCAGTTTGGCAGCAGACCCACGGTACTCGACAGGAGGAGTACCACAACAGTGTAAGGTTAGTGAGTAGTGCCTCGGAGTTACGATAGGGCCACTGTACTTGATAGAGGAGGAGTTCTCCAGCAGTTGTGGTTTCGATATTGAAAATCCCGGTTTGAGCTGAGTCAATGACCTTTGTGTTTTCCTCATGATTGAGATGGGTTACTTGATAACTTAGGTATATGTATGGGAATATACCTAAGTAAAGGTTATATATTGAGATCTTTCTTTGTAGTTTATACTTGTTGGATTTGGTGAGACCTCTGGGGTCTCGGGGTCCCTACTGAGTATCGTTATACTCAACCCTGTAAGGGCTATGCCCGTACCTCGTTGTGTTGGATGCAGACGACAGACAGCGCTGACCGAGGCAGAGTGTACGAGGATTGGACGGTACCCGGAGGTGGACACTCAGCGCGACGGCACACGGAGTAGACCAATAGAAACGGAGTGCTAAGGAGGACATTTGTACCTACCCTTCAGGTAGGAACCCAGAGGACGATCCAGGAGCTGCTTCACCATTCAGCTGTTTGTCTTTTCAGTTGTAATTTTTTTTCAGTTGTAGCTATACATTTCTATTGGAATTGTATTTCCGGCCCCCTTTGTACTTTCAGCACACTTGTTACTACTTTTCTTAGTGTTTTCTTCCACTTGTACTCTGTTTGTGCGTGTTTACGTTTTATAAAGGCAATTCCTTCCCAGTTTATTGGGAGATATGCCTTTGGTGCTAGTCGCCAGCACCTAGCCTATGAAATGCGGGATTGGGGTAGTCACGATACGAGCCCTGGGGGATGGGTCGTGACAAATTGGAATCGGAGGACGTCGGTTCTACCATAGAACTTAGAACTCTGATATTTTCTTTCTATGAAACAATAGTGTTAAGGGTACTAAGTGTGGTTTTCAGTTCAGGAAGTCCAGTGTTGGTGCGGGCAACCGACGTATCCATACACCAGGACCTTGACTTCTGATTTCCGACTTAGTGCATGAAAATACTTATTGCATGTATGTTTTCAAAAGTTTCTCTTAAGTCAGCTCAAACTAGGCCAGCTCACCAGGTATAGTTTTTGACCGTGTCGCATCTGTTTCTTTCTGGATGCCTCCCCGCGGATGACCAGCTAGAGCCCCGAGAGTTGTACGTACTGACAGGCCGCTGAGCGATGATGCCTCAGTACAGGGCCCTCATCCATTTGAGGCACCATGGGAGGCACCAACGGTACTACCACACTTTGGGCCACTGATGCCACCAGCCCCAGCAGCAGGCGATGCATGCCGCTTGAGTGCGCTGCACGAGTTCCAGCGCCAGAGGCCACCCAGGTTCCGGGGAGAGACGGACCCACAGGCGGCTGAGGAATGGCTAGAGGTTGTGGTGAGAGTCTTCAGGCTAGTAGGGATTCCAGAAAACTTTATGGTGATCCTTGATACCAGCCTCCTTCAGGCAGCAGCAGGTAGATGGTGGATCCTGATGTTCCAGATGCATTATGAAGTGACACTTCTATGGGAAGACTTTGAGAGCATGTTGCGGGCGGAGTTTGTACTATCCATCCTTAGAGCAGTGCGTATACAGGAGCTATTGTATCTTTAGCAGGGTAGCATGAGTGTAGCTCATTACTCAGCGAGGTTCACCGACCTCTCGTGCTACTCCACTGATATGGTACCGGACCCATTCTTTAGAGCTCGGACCTTTGAGTAAGGACTCAGGTGAGAGATTAGAGATTCAGTTGTCTCCCACAACATCCCGACGCAGACGAGGGTGTTGGAGCGAGCCCTCCTAGTAGATAGTTTCCTTGCTGAGCAGTATCCAGCAGAAAAACCCACCACTAACCTACATGCAGCGGTGTCTTCTGCAGCTGGCAGCAGCCAAATGATTCAGAGGTCCAAGAGGACCAGACCCATAGGTGTTCGACCGCACGACTTAGGATCGGTTGTGCAAGGCACCCAGAGTAGAGACAGATCCAGGCATACCAGGAACGAATAGTGTTTCTCCTGCGGTGGGCTTGGTCACACGGCACGTGACTGTCCGACCCGCCATACAGACGATCAGCAGATAGATGAGGGACCTCCTAGGAAGAGGTAGAGGTTTGATCGAGGCGGACCACAAGGAGCATGAGACTGAGGCAGAGGATTTGTCCGTACAGCTGGTGGTGGACGACGCTTTGAGGTGTTTCCACCACCACCACCAGGAGGTCCACCCCGACCGTAGGGAACATGTGGACATGGGAGAGAACAGCTTCAGATAGCTGAAGCATACGACTATGGAGCTCCGGAAGAAGGTGGACAGGAGCAGGACTAGTTCCAGGCATAGAGGCCTTTGTTCATAATGCTTCTAGCTTCGTTAATGTTGTTGATGTGTTTCTTTTTGTCTTTGTACTTCGAGCTGCAGTAATAAAAGCCACTTGTCCTTATGACGTTTTCTTTCCTTCCTTTTTGTCTGGTTAATACTAAGAGGTTCCGATTAAAACTGTTTACTTGACTCTCACTTTTGAGTTTTCTACTAGAGGAGACCCAGTAATCACACACTGATGCTGACAGTGTGACTCAACCCTTGGAGGCGAGAGTAACGGTTGGATCTCTTGGTAGTAGTGTCGAGGCCTTACGACGTCGTCCATGGCATGAATTAATATTATTCATGTTAGGAATGACTATATTAGGCAAAGGACGTGGTTCATCCAGGGGATGAGACCATATTTCTCTTTCTGGAAAAGGGGAAATCTTAGTAGCTCTTGTACAACCAAAGATGGTGCAGGCTACGATGGAGAAGGTGCAAATCATCCAGGAACGGATGAAGACTGCACATAGTATACATAATTCCTATGCTAATAGGAGACATAGACCACTAGAGTTCGAGGTTGGTGACCGCGTTTTCTTACGGGTCTCACCTTGACGAGGTCTACGGAGATTTGGCCGGGGCGGCAAGTTATCTCCGCATTTTATCAGATCTTTCCAAGTCCTCAGCAGAGTAGGCGAGGTGGCTTACCGCCTAGCCCTTTCACCTCAGTTGCACCGGGTGCATGACGTCTTCCACGTATCTCAGCTGAGGAGATGCATGCACAACCTGTCCCACAGCATCGACCACGGGGAGCTGGATATCGATGATGGGGCGACTTTCACAGAGGTTCTAATGGAGATTGAGGATCGACATGAGCGAGTCCTACGAGGATGGTTGATTCCTCTGGTGCGCATTCTCTGGAAGCACGAGAACCTCTAGGAGAGCACATGGGAGCCAGAGCATCAGATGCATGCTCAGTACCCCTTTTGTTTTCCAAGTGATGTGAGATGCACGGGGTGGCCCGATCTTCACGGCATAGGGCGGCGAATGATGGATGCGGTTTGGGGCTAAGTGACGGGTGAAGGATATGGATAGTGGAAGCAAGTAGTCAACCAACGCTATATGGAGCGTGACCTACTACTTAGACAACACACTCAAGGGAGGGGTGTGATGGCCAATCCACACAACAACGCACTTGGGTTGAGGCACGGAATTGGGGGCTTTGTGATCTTGGATCACCAATCTAACTTGTAGATCGACAAGACAAGAATGCACAAGAGCAAGGGGGAAAACCCGGGATAATCCTCACACAACGGAGAGAAACAAAGCATAAGCTCTCAAATTAAGTCTTGAATGCCAATACAATGCCATGGGGTGGCTATTTATAGCCAAGGGGGTGATACAATGGTCAAGGGTCTAATACCCTAAAGTCATAAAGTCTAAACCTACCTTGTCCCCTTAAAAGTCAAAAAGATAAAAGCCAATAAAGACTTTTGGAAAAGAAGCACACAACTTTCCAACATAGCCCACCGGATTTGACTTTGAGTGCATAGCCCACCGGATTTGACTTTGGTGTCCAAAGATGCCATTTCTAGAATCCTCCATGTGGGCAAGGCCTCCAAATTCGTGCAACCATGTGGGCCAAGCTTTAATCATCAATTTTGGGCTTGAATAAGTGATATTAAATGCCCATTTGCTCCATCCATGCAAGATAATACCCATTGGGCCTTTAATGAAGTAAGATGAGCGCCCATTGAAGCATTCAACCTCTTTAATCTTCCTCGCGTCATTGGGCCTTGCAAATCCAATTCCTCCACCCGAGCAATCGACTCGGTGCCTTCCGCATGGTTCGCATCATCCTCACCCTCTTGAAAAGGAGTCGTCCTCGACTCTTCATCCTCTACACCCAAAAAAGGAGAAAGATCAGAAACATTGAAAGTGGCACTTACACCATACTCACCTGAGAGAGCTATCTTGTAAGCATTGTTGTTAATCCTTTCAAGCACTCGGAAAGGTCCGTCTCCTCGAGGCATGAGTTTTGATTTCCGCTTGTCGGGGAATCTTTCTTTACGCATATGAATCCAGACTAAGTCACCGGGTTCGAACAGCACTTGCTTGCGACCCTTGTTTGCACGATCAACATATTTCTGGGTCATCCGCTCAATATTTTCCCTTGCCTTTTCATGGAGTTTCTTTATGAATTCTGCACGCCCTTTCGCATCCATATTAGTTGCTTCCTGTAAAGGCAACGACACTAGATCAATAGGGGCAAGGGGGTTAAAACCGTAAACAATTTCAAATGGAGAATATTGAGTAGTGGAATGTTTGGCCCTGTTATATGCGAATTCCACATGGGGTAGACACTCCTCCCAATTCTTAAGATTCTTCTTGACAATTGTTCTCAAAAGGGATGATAGTGTCCGATTCACCACCTCCGTTTGCCCATCGGTTTGTGGATGACAAGTAGTGGAAAATAGTAACTTCGTGCCCAGTTTGCTCCACAAGGTCTTCCAAAAGTAACTGATGAATTTTGTGTCTCGATCCGACACAATCGTCCTTGGCATCCCATGGAGTTTGACTACTTCCTGAAAGAATAGTTGTGCAATGTTAGTGGCATCATCTGTTTTGTGACAGGGAATAAAATGTGCCATTTTAGAAAACCGATCCACCACAACAAAAATGGAATCTCTCCCCCTCTTGGTCCGTGGTAACCCCAAAATAAAGTCCATTGATATGTCCTCCCAAGGGGTGTTGGGGATTGGGAGAGGAAGATATAGTCCATGTGGGTTCAATTTTGATTTGGATTTATGGCAAACAATGCACTTTCCCACAAATTTTTCAACATCTCTAGATATCCTAGGCCAATAAAAATGTTCACTAAGAACGCTTAAAGTTTTTGCAACACCAAAATGTCCCATTAACCCACCAGAATGTGACTCCTTTAGTAAAAGTAAACGAATAGAGCAATTGGGAATGCAAAGCTTATCCATCCGAAATAAGAACCCGTCATGTAAATAGAACTTTTCCCAACTAACTCCAGGTTTACAATGTTCATAAGGTTCACTAAAATCACTATCGGTGGCATATAAATCCTTAATGTATTCAAAACCAAGAAGTTTTGAATCCAACAAGGATAAAAGAGAATATCTACGTGAAAGTGCATCGGCCACAGTATTTTCTTTACCCTTTTTATGCTTGATGACATATGGAAATGATTCAATGAATTCCAGCCATCTAGAATGTCTCCTATTTAGTTTATGTTGGCTCCTAAGGTATTTAAGAGCCTCATGATCAGAATGGATCACAAATTTTTTAGGCCGAAGATAATGTTTCCATGTTTCTAGAACTCTAAACAATGCATACAACTCTTTGTCATATGTATCATAGTTTAGAGTTGGGCCATTTAACTTCTCACTAAAGAAAGCAATAGGTTTACCTTCTTGCATGAGTACTCCTCCTATGCCAATTCCACTTGCATCACATTCAATTTCAAAGGTCTTACCGAAGTCTGGAAGTGCAAGTAGAGGGGCGTGGGTGAGTCTCTCCTTAAGTTCATTGAAGGCCTTCTCTTGAGTTATCCCCCATTTGAAAGGAACGTTCTTCTTTGTCAACTCGTTCAACGGTGCTGCTAATGTGCTGAAGTCCTTCACAAATCTCCTGTAAAAACTAGCAAGCCCATGAAAACTTCTTACCTGTCCAACGGAGGTTGGAGTTGGCCATTCTTGTATTGCTTTGATCTTTTCAGTGTCAACTTCAACTCCATTTCCGCTCACAACAAATCCAAGGAAAACAATCTTATCGAGACAAAATTCACACTTTTTTATGTTTCCAAATAGTTTTTCTTTCCTTAATACCTCTAGGACTTTTCTCAAATGATCTACATGCTCATGCAAAGTCCTACTATACACCAGAATATCATCAAAGTAAACTACCACAAATTTTCCAATATATGCACGTAAGACATGATTCATTAACCTCATAAATGTGCTAGGTGCATTGGTGAGACCAATGGGCATGACTAACCATTCATAAAGTCCATGTTTTGTCTTAAATGCAGTTTTCCACTCATCTCCTTCTTTCATCCTAATTTGATGGTAGCCACTTCTTAAATCAATTTTTGAGAAAATAGTTGAACCATTTAATTCATCTAGCATATCATCTAACCTAGGGATAGGATGACGATACCTGACCGTGATGTTGTTGATGGCTCTACAGTCAATGCACATTCTCCATGTTCCATCCTTCTTTGGTACTAGAAGCACCGGTACCGCACAAGGACTAAGACTCTCTCTCACATACCCCACATTCAACAACTCTTGAACTTGCCTTTGAATTTCTTTTGTCTCCTCTGGGTTGGTGCGATATGCTGGGCGGTTCGGTAGTGATGCTCCAAGTATGAGGTCAATTTGATGCTCAATACCTCTAATGGGTGGCAAACCTGGTGGCACCTCTTCGGGAAACACATCTTCAAATTCCTGCAACAAAGACTCAACAACATGTGGCAAAGAAGATGTTAAGTCGTTAGTGTTCAACATCACCTCTTTGTACATAAGTACTAAGAGATTTTGTCGAGAAATCAAAGCTTCCTTAACCTCACTCTTTTTTGCCAACATCACACTTTTCTCTCCTCTCAAAACTTTTTCCCCTCTTGATTTTTCTTTGCTCTCCATTTCTTTGCTTCTCTCATTTTCTATTTTTCCCTCATTCTCTCCTTTTTCGTTTTCTCTCTTTTTTTCCTCATCACTCTTTTTTTTCTTTTCTGTCAAAATGTGATCTTCCAGAATTTGCTTGGGGGACATGGGGTTGAGGGTTATAGGTTCCCCTCGGAGTACAAAAGAGTGACGGTTCAAGAAACCATCATGAGTAACACGCCGGTCGTACTTCCATGGTCGACCCAATAACAAGTGGCACGCCTTCATAGGAACAATGTCGCACAATACCTCATCTTTGTACTTACCGATGGTGAACAATACCTTCACTTGCTTGGTGACCTTCAGCTTCCCACAATCATTCAACCACTGAAGTCGGTATGGATTTGGATGCCTTAAAGTTGGGAGTCCCAACTTCTCCACCAACTCGGTGCTCGCCACATAGCTACAACTTCCACCATCAACAATAACACTACATACCTTCCCATTGATCTTGCATCGTGTATGGAAAAGGTTCTCCCGCTGCTCCTTTTCTCCAACGGTCATTTGTGCACTTAAAACTCTTCTAGTGACAAGAATCTCGCCATCTTCCTCAAATTCTCCATTTTCAATTTCTGGAGATTCATCTTCCTCCTCTTCGGAGCTCTCTCCATCGGTCTCCCATTCTCCATACTTGTTGATGATCATGGTGCGACGGTTTGGGCATTCACTAGCAATGTGACCCCTTCCTTGACATTTGAAACACCGAATATCCCTATTTCTGGTTTGGTTAGCCTCAAAAGTAGGTTTCTTAGGTGGAAGAATTACCTTGTCACTTTTGCGATCAACCACCTCTTTTGCCTTTGATGGTTCTCCAATCTCCTTCCTTGGATTTCTCCATGGTGTGAAAGGGGTAGTGGGTTTCCTCATGTTGCTCCTCCTTTTGATTTGTTGCTCGATCTTGGTGGCTTGGTGGATCATATCTTGTATCTCTACATGGTGGTACATCTCCACTTGATCCGCAACCTCCCGATTGAGCCCATGTAAAAACCGTGCCATGGTTGCCTCCGGATCCTCCTCAACGTTTGCCCGAATCATGGCAATTTGCATCTCCTTGTAGTAGTCTTCTACACTCTTACTCCCTTGGATGAGGCGTTGAAGTTTGTTGTGGAGATCTCTATGGTAATGTGTGGGAACAAACCGCTTCCGCATGGTGAACTTCATGTCTTCCCAAGTGTTGATGGGACGTCCACCATATCTAGCCCTCTCCTTTTGAACTTGATCCCACCAAATTAAAGCATAATCAGAAAATTCAAGGGAAGCAAGTTTGACCTTTTTCTCCTCGGAATATGCATGGCATGAAAAGACCTGCTCGATCCGCATCTCCCACTCCAAGTATGCTTCCGGGTCACTTTTCCCAAGAAAAGAAGGGACCTTCACCTTGATCCCGCCAAGTAGGTCATCATCATGTTGTCTCCTTTGGGCTCCTCTCGGTTGTGGGTACAACCTCCTCCTTTGTGGGACTTCATCAAGATCATCATCAAAGTTCACCATCTCCTCCTCCATGATGTGGGGACGACGTGGTGCGGGAGCGCGTCGTGGGTTATCATGGAACATCTTTGGGCTTGGTTTATTCTTCAATTCATCAATCCTCTCATGTAACACCTCCAACTTCCGATCAAGAAGCTTCTCGAAGTGGCTCACCAAAGCTTGCATTTGGAATTGCGTAGCTTCAGGTGCGGGAGATCTACTTCGACTTCCTTCATCGCTAACATGAGCAATTTTCTTCCCACGATCTTCTGCCATGATAAGTTACACAAACACAAACACACACCGGGGGGGGGGAACACACACAATGATACACACTCACTCACACACGCGAGATGTACACACTCACACAAGATGTACACACTCACACACACAAAGATACACACTCACGCACGCAATATATACACACTCACACGCACAAGATGTACACACACACTCACACAACAAGATGCACACACTCACACACACAAGATATATATATATTTTTTTGCTTATTTCTCTCCACTCTCAAAACTCAATTTGAATCTCAAGCTCTTATGAAATATATTACCTTGTTTAGGGTGATCAAGTGCCACAAATTCCTCCTCAATCAAGATTGTGTCGGGGGATGGTTTAACACAACCCGCTTGAGTGGTAAGGGGTTTAACAATGGTAAAGGGTCAAAAAGAGGGTGGAAAGAAGGGGTAGATAGGTGGATTGTGGGTTTTTCCCGATTGTGCAAGATAAGATAAATGAATAAAAATATGAGCCAAATACAAAATGGGGATGAAGTAAAATGATGGAAAATGTTATATATGGAAATAGAAAGTGCTAATAATTTAAAGCACAAAGGAGTAATTGTATCCGCTCTTTTTTTTGCTTTTTTTTTGTCAATTCTCCCCAAAAAGTGTTGTGCTTGGAGTTTTAAAGCACAAGAAGATTGAACGGAGAGTAAGACAATTTTTTTTTCTTTTCTTTTTTTTTTCTTCGAAATCTCTCAAATAAAGGATGTGCTTAATTTTGAAAAGCACAAAATGATGAGTTGAGAGTTTTTTTTTGTCGGATACAAATCACATATAGAGAATTAAATGCGGAAAGAAGATGAATGAAAATTTGGCTCAATTTATAATAATCCAAGCTTGCACAAACTAGGAAAATTCGGGAGGCTTTCAAGAAAAATGGATTTTTCTTGTTGAATGGGTGAAAAATATGGAAAGATAAGGAGGGTAAGGGATAGAATTAAAGTAAATGAAGGGATAGACGCCTACCGTATCAACCGGAACTCTGATACCAACTGATGTGAGATGCACGGGGTGGCCCGATCTTCACGGCGTAGGGCGGCGGATGATGGATGCGGTTTGGGGCTAAGTGACGGGTGAAGGATATGGATAGTGGAAGCAAGTAGTCAACCAACGCTATATGGAGCGTGACCTACTACTTAGACAACACACTCAAGGGAGGGGTGTGATGGCCAATCCACACAACAACGCACTTGGGTTGAGGCACGGAATTGGGGGCTTTGTGATCTTGGATCACCAATCTAACTTGTAGATCGACAAGGCAAGAATGCACAAGAGCAAGGGGGAAAACCCGGGATAATCCTCACACAACGGAGAGAACCAAAGCATAAGCTCTCAAATTAAGTCTTGAATGCCAATACAATGCCATGGGGTGGCTATTTGTAGCCAAGGGGGTGATACAATGGTCAAGGGTCTAATACCCTAAATTCATAAAGTCTAAACCTACCTTGTCCCCTTAAAAGTCAAAAAGATAAAAGCCAATAAAGACTTTTGGAAAAGAAGCACACAACTTTCCAACATAGCCCACTGGATTTGACTTTGAGTGCATAGCCCACCGGATTTGACTTTGGTGTCCAAAGATGCCATTTCTAGAATCCTCCATGTGGGCAAGGCCTCCAAATTCGTGCAACCATGTGGGCCAAGCTTTAATCATCAATTTTGGGATTGAATAAGTGATATTAAATGCCCATTTGCTCCATCCATGCAAGATAATACCCATTGGGCCTTTAATGAAGCAAGATGAGCGCCCATTGAAGCATTCAACCTCTTTAATCTTCCTCGCGTCATTGGGCCTTGCAAATCCAATTCCTCCACCCGAGCAATCGACTCGGTGCCTTCCGCATGGTTCGCATCACCTAGTATGTGTTATATCTTTACGGGGACGTAAAGCCCTGAGGTGGGAGTAATTTAAATACCCAAAAATTTAAAGGAATTTTTTTTCTTAAATTCTTTGAATTTTACGAGTCCGCAGTTTCTGACGGTACCTGATTCCGAGGCCCGGTGTGCCCGGAATCAATTTCTGAAGTTTTGTTCGGGTACGTTCAGTAAACATACGTGCGGGTTTTTCTATCTTTTGAACAGTTGCTCGGAATTGAAATCTGAGGGCACCGATGAACTCGAAGCATCGGTAATTGCTTAAGGGGACCTTTACCACAGTTGCGTTTTATGCGGGTTGAGAGTTAATTTTTGGGGAAATTGGAAATAGTTAAATAAAATTGTAGAACACAAATTTTATTTATCTATGGTAGTTATATCCTACAAAGGAGAAGTTATTGGTGGGTCCCACACCCCCATAACTTCTCATGTGTGGATATTTGTGAGGTGGGGCCCACACGAGCCACAACCTTTCATCTCCCCATAACTCCCCTCAAACTTCCTTAAACCCTTGTTTAATTCTTGGAAACCTCCCCCCTTTAATTGCTAGACTCTTCACCTTTCACTTGGTCATTAATATGACAACCCATTTAATTAATAATTTGTCCACCACAAATTAATTAATTACTTTGGTAAGAGTTTGAATTAATTTGAATACATGGAAAGTTTATTAAATTGGGGAAAGCCGCATTTTAATATTTGCAGGGAAAATATTTTAGTGGAACCTTTGGATTAAAAGAGAGCTTCATCCTTCGACGAAGAACGACACCCTCTTCGACGAAGAACGCCAATTCCATGAAGAACGACGATGCACCTTCTTTTCTTTTCTCCGAAGCAAGAGAGGAGACTCCACTTCCTATTCGGATGCACCCCGACGTCCACGGAATCGACGTCCATTCTCCGCGACGCCATCTATCGCAACGCTCGTCTTCTTTGGTTCGACGACGTGTGACGTCTTTTCGAGGTAGGGGGTTGTTTTTGAATAATTCTATATATGTGTATTGTACCTTCGTACTTGGGCGTTATTTTATGATGAACTATGGTTTGAGACTCTAACGCGGAGGGCACAGGCTAACGAACAAGTCCGGACCCTCCGTTGGTTGTTCGTCTGTGCGCGGATTGACGGGAGATGAGGAAACGGGACCGCAACGACAATTTGGAGCTTTCGTAGTGGATTTTGGGTCCCGAGATAAACATTGGCGCAGACGGTGGGTGAAACGGACCACCGGAGCACGTCCGGTGGTCTGCGGAAGGCGGCGGCAGCGGCGAGCTGCCGGAGCAGGCCACCGTGGCGGCGGGTGGAACCAGAACAGCTCAGCTGTTCCGGAATTAAGAGAGGCACAACTTAATGTCGCACCAGCCAGGTCGGGTTGCGCCCTGCTAGGCCAGGCTTCGCCCTACAGGGCCGGACCTGGGTCGACCCGGTTCGGGCCGACCCAGGGTGGGTTGGGCCAGGTCGGACCGGGCCCAGACCCCCCTTTTTCGGACAGTTTTCGGTTAATTGCCCATAACTTGAGCTACGGACCTCTGATCGACGCACTGTCAGTTGCATAGGATTCCTCGGATTGAGAAGGTCAATTAGGTATATTACAAACAAGGTTTGGGCAAAGTTTGGGTATGGCCGGATTGGTTCGAACCCAAAACCAACAGGGCCCACGGGGCGAAAACACTTATAACTTATGGACTGGACGTCCGATTGACGTGTCGTCAACTAAGTTGGATTCCTTTTGACGAGATAGTTCTTTTGGAATACTCCAATTGAGGTTTGGATGAAGTTGGAGTACGGTCGGGTTGGTTTTAACTTAAAAACCAACCGGGTGGAACGGAAAAGCCAATAACTCTCAGACCAGACGTCCGTTTAACGAATCGTCAGCGACGTTGGTAATCTCTTTGAGAAATGGTTCCTTTGAGTATACCCCATGGGAGTTCGGGGTAAAATTGAGATACGGTCGGGTTGGTTCGTACATGAAACCAACCGGGCCCTCGGGACAAAAAGGCTAATAACTCACAGACCGAGCATCCGATTGACGCGTCGTCTGTTGCATTGAGACCCCTTTGACGTGGAGGTCCTTTGTGATACTTCTACCTGCAATTTCGTGACACTTGGAGTATAGAAGAGTAGCTAGTGGAGCGGATCCTCTCGAAGACGAGCAGACAAAGTGCGGAGACCTAGTAGCTGTAGACCTGTCGACAGTTTGACCGATTCGACTCGGAGTGATTAGACTAGCCCAATGGACGGAGCGCAAAGTTTGGCAGCAGACCCACGGAGGACGAAGTGCCTGGTTTGGCAGCAGACCCGCGGTACTCAATAGGAGGAGTACCTCTGACGGCTATTTGGGGGAGCACCCGGTTTGGCGGCAGACCCACAGTGGAGGAGCGCCCAGTTTGGAAGCAGACCCGCGGTACTCAATAGGAGGAGTACCACAAAAGTCTAAGGTTAGTGAGTAGTGCCTTGGAGTCGCGATAGGGCCACTATACTCGACAAAGGAGGAGTTCTCCAGTAGTTGTGGTTTCAATATTGAAAATCCTGGTTTCAGCTGAGTCAATGACCTTTGTGTTTTCCTCATGATTGAGATGGGTTACTTGATAACTTGGGTATATGTATGAGCATATACCTAAGTAAAAGTTATCTATTCAGATATTTATTTTTTGTTTATATTTGTTGGATTTAGTGAGACCTCGAGGGTTTTGGGGTCCCGAATGAGTATCGTTATACTCACCCCTGCACGGGCTATGCCCGCACCTCGTTGTGTTGGATGCAGACGATGGACAACGCTGACCGAGGCAGAGTGTACGAGGACTGGATGGTACCCAGAGGTGGACACACGGCATGACGGCACATGGAGTAGACCGATAGATGCGGAGTGCTGAGGAGGACATGTGTACCTACCCTTCAAGTAGGAACCCGGAGGACGATCCAAGAGCTGCTTCACCATTCAGATGTTTGTCTTTTCATTTGTACTTTCTTTTAGTTGTAGCTGTACCTTTTCGTTGGGCTTGTATTTCTGGACCCCTTTGAACTTTCATCACACTTGTTACTACTTTACTTAGTGTTTTCTTCTTCTTGTACTCTGGTTGTGTGTGTTTACGTTTTATAAAGGCAATGCCTTACCAGTTTTTATGGAGATACGCCTTTGGTGCTAGTCGCTAGCCCATGTCCTATGGAAGGAGGGCTTGGAATAGTCAAGATACGGGCCCTGGGGGATGGGTTGTGACAGGAGTCAAGTAAGTTCTCATATTTTTTGGAAGGATAACCGGAAAGATCCAAAATCAACTTCTAAGTGGAATGAAACAAAACCAAGAGATTCCAAATTTGTTCCAAAACAAAGAGAAGAGGCCAAAAATAAGTTCTTCCTCGCTGATTCAAAAGAAAAAATGGACACAAATTTCCCTTATAAATCTCATGATATAAAGTGTTTTAAGTGTCAGGGACATGGTCATATTGCATCTCAATATCCAAACAAAAGGGCCATGATTATTTTGGATAATGGAGACATCCTTAGTGAGCACTCTAGCGATGATGAGATTCCATCTTTGGAGGAGAGTTCGGATGTAGAAGTTGAAGAACCCGTACATGGTGATGCATTGGTGGCAAGAAGAGCTTTAAACATTCAACCCAAATATGATCATGATGAAGAGCAGTGTGAGAATATTTTTCATACAAGATGCCACATCCAGGAGAAGGTATGTAGTATGATCATTGATAGTGGAAGTTGTACTAATGTGGCTAGTACCTTTTTGGTGGGGAAATTGAGTTTTCCTACTCTAAGGCATACTAGACCTTATAGATTACAGTGGTTGAATGATAGTGGTGAAGTGAGGGTCAAAAAACAAGCCTTAGTTTCTTTTTCCATTGGAAAATACCACGATGAGGTGTTGTGTGATGTTCCTCCAATGCAAGTTGGACATTTTCTACTAGGGAGACTGTGGAAATTTGATAGGAGGGTGATGTATGATGGCTATGCTAACCGCTTCTCCTTTTATTTTAGCGGTAGAAATATTGTTTTGACTCCTCTAAGTCCCATACAAGCATATGAAGATCACGTGAGAATAGAGAAAGAATACAAAAAGAAAAAATAATTGAGTGAAAAAGAAAGTGGGAAAAATAAAATTTTGAGTGATGAAAAAGGGAGTGATGAGTTGATGAAAAAATAAATGAGAGGAAAAAATGAAAAGAGTGGAAAAATTAAGAGTGAAAAAGGAGATTCGAGTGACATAAAAAGAAATGAGGGAAATCAAAGAGTTGAAAACAAGAGTGATGAGTGAAAAGTGAGTTTATTTTCTGAAAAAAGTGAGGTGAAAGGTGATTTATTGAGTGGGAATGTTTTCTTATTCATTAGTAGGGATGCTTACCTTGCAACTAATGAACTTCACCTAACGTAAAATAAAGTGAAAGAGGGTCAAGGATTGCCTTCCTTTCACCTAACTTAAAGGTGAAAGGCGGCACCTCCTTGTCACCTTTCGCTTAAGTACCTATATAAGGGAACCCCCCCCCTCCTCCTCACTTCAAAATTACCTCCTCTATCTAAATTCCACACCCCATCTCTCCAAAAGAAGGATTATTTGTGTGTGGTGGTTCCGGTGATCTAAAAGAAGTGCCAATTATTTACAGTGTCATTTAGAGGTATTTTTTCTTATTTAATTTAAATTTATTTATTTATTTAAATGATTTTTTTAGTTTGTTCTAAATATGTTATTTATTTAGTATTTTAGTTAGTTATATATAGTTTATAAATAATATTTATTATTAGTAATGATTAAGTATAGATTAACTAATAAATAAATTTGGATTAAAGAATGATTAGATAGAATGATTAGCTAATAGTAATTAACTAATGAATATCATATAATTAACTAATTATTAAGGCATAATTAATTAAGGATAAATTAATTTTTAACAAATTATTATCTAATGAATAATGAATGAATAATGAATGATTAACGAATGATTAAAGAATGATTAAGTAATGACTAATGAATGTTTAACTTATGATTAACTAATGATTAACTAGTGATTTATTAATGATTAACTAATAATTAAGTAATTATTAAAGCATTATCAAGGTATGATTAAGTTGTAATTAATTAATGATTAATTATTGATTAATTATTTATTAAATAATGATTAAGGAATTATTAAGGAATGAATAATTAATGATTAAGGAATGATTAACTAATAATTAATTAATGATTAAGTAATGATTAATTAATGATTAAGAAATGATTAAGTAATTATTAATGAATGTTGAACTAATGATTAAGAAATGATTAAATAATAATTAACTAATTATTAACTAATAATTAAGGAATGATTAAGGAATTATTTAGAAAATATGAAAGAATTATTAAGAAAATATCAAATAATGATTAACTAATGATTAGAGAATGATTAAGGAATGATAAATGAATAATTAACTAATGATTAAGTAATGATTAAAGAATTAAAAATAAGGATTAAATAAGGATTAAGTAATGATTAAATACTGATTAACTAATGATTAACTAATGATTGAGTAATGATTAAGTAATGATTAAATACGGATTAAGGAATGATTAAGGAATGATTAAATAATGAATAAAGAATTGTTAACTAATGATTAAAGAATGATTACATAATGATTAAGTAATTATTAAATAATTATTAGGGAATTATTAAAAAGTGATTAAATAATGATTAACTAATGATTAAATAACTATTAAAGAATGATTCACCAATTATTAATGAATGATTAATGAATGATTAACCAATGATTAACTAATGATTAACCAATGATTCATTTTGGATTAATAGAGAATAAACATAGGATGAATGATAAAAAATGGATTACAAAGAGGCTTAATTGAACTCGTGATTTGTTACTCACATGATTTAGATGATTCATCATTTATTGTACGCCTGTTTTGTTAATGTCGATGGATATGTTTTAGATGAATCAAATTATCTTTATAAACCATTGAACAAATATTTTGGAAAGTTAAAAAGTGTATTATATAAAATTAGTGGAATATTTTAGGATATAAGAAAATGTTCTAAAATTTTGGTAGCATAAATATTATGTGGTTATCTAAGAAATAAAATCTCATTTTAGATATTACAAGTGGATGTGCCTCTAGCACAGATGTACCTAGGAGTAACAACTCCAATAAGGTGTGTCAGGCCTAACTCAGTGTATCTAGGTATATGAAAATGGGCCTTTCTACACACCTTCTTTGACACTCCTAGGGGATATTCATTATATTTTTTTATTAATAGACTACTATAATACCTTTAAGAATATTAAAAAATGTACTACAAAACTTTAGTATCGTATTTTATTATATAAGAAGATGTTAAAAAATTTCAGTATCATCGATATTATAAGGGAACCCCTCACTGTAAATATTATTGACAAAACTTTTTGGAAACTGAGGTAAAAAAGGTAAAAACGTCAAATCAGTTTATTATCCATGATAAAATAAAAATTATGATCATATAAAGTGAAATTTACAAGAACAAACTCATTAAATAACAGAAAAGAAATACCTTGACATTTTTCAACAGAATAGAGTTTGGATGAGATGAGTCTAACTTCATAAGTAAAGTAAAATCCATCTTATTTTTAAGTGGTATCTTAATTACATCTTCTAAAGAGATGCACTTAACTTTTGAATTTGAAAAATCTTTTGGCCTTCTAATGACATGCCTCCCCATGTGGTGATGGTGTCATTAGAAGGTTGAAAACTTTTGAAAATTCAAAAGTTAAGTACATCCCTTTAGATAATGTCATTAAGAATCCACATGAAAATAAGCTGGATTTTACTTCACTTACAAAGTCAGACTCATCTCATCCAAAATCTATTCTATTGAAAGTTGTCAAGGTATTTTTGTTTTTTGTAAGGAATTAATGTGTTATTTAATGAGTTTTTTCTTATCTATTTAATTTTATATGAACATAATTTTTGTTTTATCATGGATAAATAAATTGATTTGATGTCAATATTATTTACACTATCATAATCTTGATAAAAAAATGAGGTAGAGAGTCATGTTTTCCAGTGACTACTATTATGGGAAGGTTATTATTATGGAGAAAGAAGATTATTATAGTACACAACTAACAAAAATGGTTAGTACATCTGAGTATGTATCCCTAATTGAACTTCAATAATGAATTCATGGTTTCTTAAGTATAGGACTTAATCCATAGATCAGATCTATTAGCTATAGTCATTTGAAATTCCTATATACACTATGGAATCTAGATTATCCATTGGTTGTTGATGAGAAGTGGTTCCAAGAAATAAATTCATTTTCCCCATGGTCATATGGTTCCATGATAAAGTTATATGTTAAGGTTTCTACTATACAAAAACAACTTCCAATTATACGAAGATGTAGACTTACAATAGTGGTTGAACACAGTCCGTCCCAAGAAATTGAGGCTCCTCCCTGTAATGAGGAAGAGGGAAACCTACATGATATCCCAGATATAGATGTAAATATAACATCTGATGAGGATTTTATTAATCATAGAATAGACAGAGACAACAATTATGATGATGAGGGATATGTAAAAGTTGGGGAGGAAGTTTCTAGAAATGTAGTAGTTTTATAGCAGCCTTGACCCACAATAAATCATCCACCACTCTTCGTATCTTAGTCAAAAGTAGTGGTATATTTGCTTAAATTCAACTTCAATGTACTCACACCTGAAACTGAGTTTTCTGGAGTTGTAGTGGATAGGTTTAGTGAGCAGGAAGAAACATCATATGTTTTAGCATATTTTCCAAGTAAATATGCATTGAAAAACATGCTAAAAATATTTCATATATTGACGCACTTTAGATATTTGGTTCTAGAATCAAGATGAAAAAAACATCATATTATGTGATAAATATGGGGATGATTTTAGATTCCTCTTGAGGGTGATTATGAACATTTCATTTGGAGGTTTGATAATTTTGAAGATTGAGGCAGCTCAAACTTGTGTTCAACCAAACCTGACACAAGATCATACCTCATTGGATGCTGAATTTGTGTCATCTATTATCGTCGATATTATTAGTACCTTCCAATAAGTTTATGTATCCCTTGTTCAAGAGAGGATACAACAAAATTTTGGTTATAATATTTCCAATAAAAAAGCATGGATGGTGAAAAAAAGGAAATTGTGGAGGTCTATGGTGATTGGGATGACTTGTATCGGGTGTAGCCGCAATTTCTAGATATACTAAGACACAAAAACCAAGTTTTATTCCATATTCATATGAACGACCATGTGTCTCAAGATAAATGACTTGATCCATCTCATGTTCAATTTCATTGGTTGTTCTGGGAATTCCTCCCCTATATTTCTACATTTTGTTTTAGGAAACAGTTCATACAGATTGATGGAACATTTCTATACAGAATATACAAGGGTGTATTGTTGATTTTGGAAATCCAAGATGCAAACTATTCATCTCTTCCTCTTTTATCTTCCATTATGGAGAAGGAAAACTATGAATCATAGAGTTGGTTTTTGGCATGTATCGGCAACCATTTCACCCACATTCGAGGTCTTTGTTTGATATATGATCAACATCGGGAAATCAATGAGGCAATCAATGTTGATCCTGATACATAGAAACCCTAAAATGCACATCATCGGTACTTCAGCAGATACATTTCTTGCAACGTGAAAAAAACATTCCATAATGATCCCATGAAGAAGGAAATCATGAGGATTGGTATGCAATGTTTTTCTTATTTTTTACTATTTCAATATAAAGATAAAATCAATTTATGTGAAATATTATTACTTTTTTGTAGCATATGTGTTGGATCAACAAAGTTTTGAATATAATTTTGAATAAATCTGTAAGGATAATCAATAATTGTATGATTATATGATGTGTATTCCAAATGAAAAATTGATATTTCATATAAGGGGGGAAGAGGTATGGACACGTGACCACAAAAATTATGGAGTGCTTCAATAGTGTCTTCAAGGGGATTCTCTAGTTATCTATAACTACCCTAGTTCATGATACATTTGATCATTGTGTAAAGTACTTTGTTTTTAGACAAAAATAATCCTCATTTGGGATTCAGTAGGGAATAAGTTACGAAAGACACTTTCAATAAGAGATTGAAAATAAAATTGAAGAATATTATGGTTATCAAGTGTCCCTTTTCTGTTAAGAAGACTCTCAATTTCAAGTTCAAGAGTTTTCAGACCCCATCACAAGTAGTAGTGGTGAAAAAATGGTGGTATTACTGGAAGAGGTTCAATTTCAATGTGTAAACTTCCAAGAATTACGATTTCCATACGCGCAGACCATCACAGAATGTTACTCTGTGAATAAATCATGGGAAGTATGTATTGATCCATTCTATCGGATGGACACCATTGCTAACTATTATGCTGCATCATGGAAATCTATTAGAAGGTTAAATATTTACCAATGCTTTAAGAGTATCCAACATTGATATCTGCACATCAACAGGTTGCATTAAAGAGGGAGACCAAAGTCTAGCTGGATGCAAACTGAGATGGACCGACCTCAAGAATAATGGAAAAGTTTGAGATGCGTCATATGTCATCAAGAAGTTCATAACCTGGAATGATTCCCTAACATTTCTAGATTGAGTTCACACTCTCATACATAATGATGTATTGTCTCTAGTGAGATCTTCTCATATTGTTAATTATGTGTTGCTAATATAAGATCCTTCATTTTGTAGAATTTTCTGAAATTTCTGAATACTTTTAGTATCAAATAACAATAATCCATTCATATTCACCTTAAAAGGAATATGAAAAGTACATGTGAGGTGAAATTAATGCATAATCAAACTGTCTAGGGATAAACCATATAGAAAACATGTGAGAAAATAATCACGAAACATATTATCACATGATAAAGCATACATAAATTACAAAATCACTCCATTTTCTAATAAAATTTTAGATAATTAAGACAATATATATATATATATATATATATATATAAAACCATATCTTACAAAACCCACTTTCCTAAGTAAAAACATATTTGAAAAAACTTTAGAAATATTCTTTGAGAAACATAAAGATATTCCCTTTTCTTTTGGTTAAAAAACATCATAAAATAATGGGAATAAACATGTCATGTATTACATTCTACCAGTCATAACATTCTTCTGAACATAATGTTATATTTTCTTTTGAAACTTAAGACTTATTTCATTTTTTGACATACAGGTGGAGGATACTATACTAATCACTAAGTAGGCTACACATGTTTATCATGCCGAGATGAAGGGTTGTCCGGTTCAATAGATCAGGGTGCATCGAGCACACCATCATCATTACATGCTACCTCCAACCTCCATTATACCATACCTACACCATGATAGATTCTACAAAAATTTAGTATCCAATTTCACATTCATTGATCATAACCTTCTTGCTTCTCTTCTAGAGATGTAGATAACAGAGACACACACATTCCACCTTCCCGAGGGAAATATGACCATTACCCTTGAGGATGTGGTCGTCCTGCTTAGTATTCTTATCTAGGGGAAGCAGTTATTAGACCCACCCATGTACATTGGCCTGTACTTGTAAAAATATTACTATGTGCCAATATTTTGGCTGATGATGCTGCTACATGTGGAGGGTTGATATATATGAGGTGGCTTGGGATACACTTTTCACATTTACCCGATGACGTTGATGAGCAGACTGTTATGCGCCATGAATGTGCCTATATATTACAGATCATTGGAGGGATATTGTCTGTTTTTTCACTCAGGTATGCATGTGAAAATAATGTATTTTGGACTACTAGAGGGTTTTGATCAGGCTGGGACATCCAGATGTGGATTTGCGTGCTTATCTTACACTTATAAAGCATTATTCATGGAATTCCACTTAGACCCCACAGATCTCATGGGATGTGTCATCCTTATTTATATGTGGGCATGGGAGTGCATCCATTCCCTCTCCCCAATTGTTTTTGGTAATCCAATGACTATAGAAGTGCTACCTGATGCTCTGCATGGACACTAGTATGACCACTCATCTCTATTGGTTTCTGATGCTAGTATGAGTTATTGAATTTAATTTCTTATTATTTATCACTTTGATGTTTTATTTTACAGTTGGAGTCAGGAACACTACTTTTTTAGTTCTCCAAAACACCATTTAAGTGCATATTGTCTCATGTTGAACATTATACTACCTGACGAGTTATGTATATACAATATTTCATGGAGAAATAGATTTTATAATAGCATCATTTTTAGTTTTTAGTAAGAATTTTTTTGAAAAATATCAAATGTCATTTCATATTCCATGGATTCCATACTAATATTTATTGGACTAGTCACCTATATACTAAACTATGGGAATTAATGATGCTATGGTTGTAGTGCAACTCATTCAGTTTCATATTATTGAGTGGAATGAACCTAATAGATTCATGTACTAGTTTTTCTATGTTCAATGAATTCCATATCCACCAAGATAGTTACAGGAGCTTCATTCTATGAAGATGAAAGGGAGGCAGGATTTCAACTGGCCCTAACAACATGCTCAGTAACTCAACCTTGGGAAATAAAAGCATCACTTCATATCGAGGGTGTACGTATGATGTGATTCCATCTATAAAATAAGGTTGAGTAAGATCCATGGTATTAAATGAAGTCTATAATGTATCTTACTCCAAATTATAGATGGATTTAGGATATGGTAAGTCAATAAAATTCCATTAGTTTGTTTATTATACTATTTTATAATTCATTTTGAATCTCTTTATAGCAGACTCGAGTTCATCAGATTATCTGCATATCTGATCTAGAAGTTGAGGAGGTTGTTAGCCTAACATTGATCTATGCTGCAGCATAGGGTTTGATGTTAGTGTATCATGTGGTTCACAAAAGTACCTTAGATCATCCACCTTCGGGAGATGAATTTCATTCCCAGGGAGTGGAGGTTTCTACTTTGGAACCTCCCCTAGAAGCTGCTGATGTTTAGGAGATACAATGACGATGACATAGACTGCGTTATGTTGCACGTGAGGCCTCACCAATTCCATAGCCAGAGGTCATCCCTCTAGTAGTCCAGCCTCAATCGATTGAGGATGTGCATTAAGAGGCATAGGATCCATATGTATTGGAAAGATATCCATATTTTTCTCCTAGTAAATATTATCCAAGATTCTATAAGGGTTCATTTCACATGCCTCCAGGTTTCATGCCAGATCTTTCACAACCTATATGGATCCCCATGCAATGATGGTAGGTCATTATACTCACCTAGTGGGGGAAGGATCAGGTGTAAAGGAAAACATCTAGTTGAAACCTCCTCCCAATAATACATAGGTAGAGCATCCGATATCTGACAATCTAGTGCCTGATGATCATACCTCTACAGGTCATCAAAATCCCCACCATCATAGAGGTCGGTGATCTCGATACGAGCGTCACATTTTCACACCACCATGTGGGATGGTACGTCACCATATAGAGTGATTGTACTCTTTTATATATATTTTTTATGTATATTAAAATGAAAACATTCATTTTACTATCAACCATTTTTACATTTTTATCCACTGTTTCAATTTTCATTTATATATTAGTTATAGTTTATAGTTTATAATCTTTCAAAGTCGACTACTTAAAACATAAGAAAACTTTAAATTTTGAGTATCAAACTTTAAAATATTATATAATATAAACTATAAAAATAATCTAAATAAAACTTAAAACATGTCCTAAGAATCTGAAAAGTTGTAGAAAAAAAATCATAAATATAATAAATAGTTAATAATTAAAGGAATATAAAAAAGATTATAAATACAATTGTAATGGTTCAAAGCAACAATATATTGTGCTACTAAAATTACTTTTCATTAATTTTTTTTGGAAATTATTATTATTTTGAATTATTTTTCATATATTCAGTAAGTGTGTCAAATATCATTGAGATTGTATTTGTATTTTACAAGTTATAGACTATCAAATCCACCAATTTCAAACATTATTATGTTTAATGTAGGTGAATTTTAAAGCATATAACATATAAAATATAATTAATATATAAGGTATATTTGATAAAATGACTCAATATATAAAACATAATTGAAAATAAAAAAATCATAAATATAAAAAGTAAAATCTAATTTACATGTAACAAAATTTATTACTTAAAAACATAACTTTTTCACTTTCAAATATTAATGACATAATTATAAATAAAATAAAATAAACACAATATATATATCATAATATAAAAACATTTATATTTTTAAATAAACAAACATGTATATTGAAAATATTTTTTTATTTTTGTTGAATGGAAGCAGAGGCCTCACCCCCTTTCCACTTAATCAAAAGGCATCAGGGCCCATTCCACCTTTCCAATAAATTTTTCATAAAAAAATTAGCCTATACTTTTAAAAAAATAGAAAATATAGAAAAAAATTACCCTCTCGATTGTATGAAACCCTACACTATCTTCCCTCACCCTCTCTATAATAGAGGTTGGTCTGGTTCTATTCTTGGTGGAGATGGCCATATTCGGCGCAGCGATGGAGTGTCAGTTCGATGCGGCTACCTTCATGGTCGGGTTGATCGTACATGGCAGGCCCTACACCACTGAACCATGCTATGAATCCTATGTAGGCATCAGTAAGGATCCACCAGAATACTTGTGTGTTGATTACAAAAAAGGATGTTTCCCCTCAGGATGTAAAAAATGTAACTGCTTAAGAATTAATAAGTGTGCATGTGAATACATCATTGCATCCCGCTTCAACCCATGATCTATGATGCACTCCACTTCCTAACCCGAGAGCTACCGATAATCATGGGTTCATTAAATAAAATAAAACATATTATAGTTTTCTTCCTTGCTAACCAGTTTATTAAAAAGCCTCGGTCCCCTCTAAATGTATTGTAATCTTATGTGATGTAACCCAATAAATATATACCTAATTCTTCTATATTATGTTTAATATCATTATACATGTGTATATAAAATATAAAAACACAACATATATCACATGTAAATCCAAAACACACCATTCATTTTTCATATTTATTATGTAGTTTACAACATAAAAACAATACAATAATTCTAGTCAACACACAAATTATTCAATAATAATTTTTTACAAATTAAAGAGTGGCAAGAACATATATAACATGAAGGTTGAATGTTGGCAGAGTGGTAACATAACCCCATCAGACTGCAAAAAACCCGGATTCAAATCAAGATGTGGAATAATTTCTAAATTACTGTAGCAATTACTACAATAGTACTGTAGTAACGATGATTTTTTATTCATTTTTTGAAAAAAAAATAAGTCTAGGGAAAAAAATTGAAAATTATTGCATAAAGTTGATAGAGGTCCTGTTGGCTTTCAGCAAAAATAATTATTTTAAATATACACTTCTTTATATTTTAAATATATATATTTGTATATTAGGATATATATATATATATCGTGTTCATTTAATTTTTTTAGAATTATATCCTTAATATTAGAAAGTGAAAATGTTATTTTTGTAAGAAATAAATTTTGTGACATGTAAATTAGCTTTTAATTATTATATTTATGATTTTTTTATTTTCAATTATGTTTTATATGTTGAGTAACTTTGTAAAATATCCCTTAGATTGTATTTATATTTTATAAGTTATAAGATTTCTAATTCACATACAAGAAAAATAATAATGTTTGAAGTTGGTGGCTTTGAAAGTCTATAACCTATAAAATATAAATACAATCTAAATTATATTTGACACACTTACTGAACATATAAAAAATAATTCAAAATAATAATTATTTCTTAAAAAAAATTAATGAAAAGTACTTTTATTGGCACAATATAATGTTTTTTTAAACCACTACAATTGTATTTATAATCTTTTTTACATTCCTTTCATTTTCAATTATTTATTATATTTATGAATTTTTTATTATTTTCAACAACTTTTTAGATGCTTAGGATACGTTTTAGGTTTTATTTAGATTGATTTTAAAGTTTATATTTTATAATATTTTAAAATTACCTAAGTTTTCCTATGTTTCAAGTAGTCGACTTTGAAAGCCTATAAAATATATACTATAACTAAAACATAAATTAAAATTAAAACAATGGATAAACATGTAAAAATAGTTGATAGTAAACACAATTTCATTATTCTAATATACATAATACATATACATGAATGAGTACAATCACTCTCTATGGTGAACTCCCATCCCACATTCTAGTGTGTGAATGGGATACCCATATCGAGATCGTTGACCTACATGTTGGGGTGGAGTATAATGACTTAGAGATGGCTGATCCTAAGGCATTGGAACCCCGACTATCAGATTCTATTCATGTGCATCAATGAGAGGACGTGTCAACTGGATGTCATCTTCCACATCCGATCATTCTCCCATTATGATGCGCGATGCAAGACCCGCTAGGAAGTGTCCTAGGAACCTTGTATAATGTCCGCGCTTTGAACACCCGGATCGCCGCAAGAAAACAAGTGAATGTGACGTGCGGGTAGTGAAAATAAGAAGGAAATGGGAAATGGTCAAGGTAGAACCCAAAGAGAACTTGTCTCTAAGAACTCTAGCCACAAGACGCCACAAAGGATGACCAATCCTTTGATAAGTCAAGAATTAAGCAAGAACACAAAGGTTGCAAGCAAAACTCACCATAATAACATTACTTTCATTCATTATGCTTCAAGAGTACAAGGGGGTGGCTATTTATAGCCAAAGAAACTTGAAATTCGAATTAAACATGGGGTGGCTCTTTACATTAGTCTAATGGCTAGTTTTCCATAGTCAAAAAGCCTATAGGATGCCTTTGACAACTTTGGCACTTGACCAAGACTTTAGGAGACAAGTAGCACACCCTTTTGGAAAAGAAAAGACAAGTAGCCCACCACCTTTTGACTTTGAAGATTCCATGGTGGGTGGGCTTGAAATCTCGTAGCACCACTTGGGTTGGGTTTTTAAAAGCATGTTTGGGCCTTAATTAATGTAATTATAGGCCCGAATGCTTCCCCCAAGCAAAGGTGTTGGGCCTCCTCTTGGAATTCCATGATTAATCCATTTAAGGCCTCCTTCATTCTCTTGGTCCGCTCCCTTGTCATTGGGCCTCCAATTCCACGTAAAGGGTCTTGTCCACTTGTGTGCATTCTGCCTTCCTCATCATGTCCGCCTCCAACCCCGTGATGCCCATGTGTTCCATGATCCTCATCATCTCCTCCCTCCTCAAAAGGATTCGTCCTCGAATCTGAAAATTCAAAGGGAGAAAGATCAGCAACATTAAAGGTACCACTAACATTCCCATACCTGTCGGGTAAATCAATCTTGTAGGCATTATCATTGATCTTCTCTAAGACTTGGAAAGGACCATCTCCTCGTGGATGAAGTTTTGATTTTCGTTGCTCCGGAAACCTCTCCTTCCTCAAGTGTAGCCACACCCAATCTCCAGGTTGAAAAACCATTTTTCGCCGACCTTTGTTGGCGTGCTTCGCTACTTGTTCATTCTTCCGCTCAATGTTGGCCTTTACCTTTGCATGGAACTCCTGCACAAACTTTGCCTTCTTTTCACCTTCAAGATTTGAAAATTGATTAGTAGGAAAAGGTAAAATATCAAGTGGAGTTAATGGGTTAAAACCATACACAACTTCAAATGGTGAAGCATTAGTAGTGGAGTGAACCACTCGATTATAAGCAAACTCAATGTGAGGCAGGCATCTTTCCCAATGTTTTAGATTTTTTCTAAGGATGGAACGCAATAATGTGGAAAGTGTCCTATTGACCACCTCCGTTTGACCATCTGTTTGTGGGTGTGCAGTGGTGGAGAACAAAAGTTTGGTTCCAAGTTTGTTCCACAGTGTCCTCCAGAAGTGACTAAGGAATTTGACATCCCTATCACTCACAATGCTCTTGGGTAAGCCATGCAACCTAACAATTTCCCTGAAAAACAAATCAGCGATATGAGTTGCATCATTGGTTTTAGAACAAGCAATAAAATGAGCCATTTTACTAAACCTGTCCACCACCACAAAGATGCTATCCTTACCTGATTGTGATCTTGGCAAGCCGAGGACAAAATCCATTGATATGTCAACCCAAGGATGAGAAGCAACAGGCAAAGGGGTGTATAAGCCATGTGGAAGTACTTTCGACTTTGCATGTTTACACACATTACAATTTCCACAAACACTTACCACATCCCTACGCATGTGAGGCCAATAAAAATGTTCACTCAATAAGGACAATGTTTTCTCAACCCCAAAATGCCCCATTAATCCACCACCATGTGTTTCTCTAACAAGCAATTCACGCATGGAACAAGATGGAACACACAATTTATTTTTCCGAAAAAGAAATCCATCATGTTTGTAAAAATCACTTTTGCCATGTTTTTCACACAACTTCCAAATTTCAGAAAAATCCACATCATTCTCATACATGCTTTTCAACATTTCAAAACCAAGTATTTTAGCATGCATTGAAGTAATAAGAGAATATCTCCTAGACAAAGCATCAGCGACAACATTTTCTTTTCCTTTTTTATGCTTAATGATGTAAGGAAATGTTTCAATGAATTCAAGCCATCTTGCATGCCGCCTATTCAACTTTCCTTGTGACTTAAGAAATTTTAGGCTTTCATGATCCGAATGAATCACAAATTCCCTTGGCCACAAGTAATGTTGCCAATTTTCTAAAGTTCTTTTAAGAGCATACAATTCCTTGTCATAGGTAGAGTAGTTCAATGCAGCCCCATTAAGCTTCTCACTAAAGTATGCGATAGGCTTAGAGTCTTGCATTAAAACAGCCCCAATTCCTATTCCAGATGCATCACACTCAACCTCAAAGACTTTAGAAAAGTCAGGCAGAACTAAGAGAGGTGAATTGGTTAACTTACCTTTGAGTGTGGAGAAGGCTTCCTCTTGAGCTTTTCCCCACTTGAAACTCACCCCTTTCTTGACCAACTCATTCAATGGTGCCGCGATTGTTGAAAAGTCCCTCACGAACCTTCGGTAAAAACTCGCAAGTCCATGGAAGCTCCTCACCTCATTGGCATTCTTTGGTTGTGGCCAATCCCGAATCGCCTTCACCTTCTCTTCATCAACCCTCATGCCATCAGCTCCTACCACAAAACCAAGGAAAACAACCGAATTTAAACAAAATGTACATTTTTCCAAGTTTGCAAACAACCTATTTATCCTAAGAGTCTCAAAAACATGTTTCAAATGTTCATGATGTTCATCAAGGCTCTTAGAATAAACAAGGATGTCATCAAAATACACAACCACAAATTTCCCAATGAATGGACGGAAAACATGATTCATTAAGTTCATGAATGTACTAGGGGCATTAGTTAGTCCAAAAGGCATAACTAGCCATTCATACAATCCAAACTTAGTTTTAAATGCGGTTTTCCATTCATCTCCCTCTTTCATTCTAATTTGATGGTATCCACTCCTTAGGTCAATTTTAGTAAACAAGCATGCACCATGGAGTTCATCAAGCATATCATCCAAACGAGGTATGGGATAACGATACTTTACCGTGATTTTGTTGATAGCTCGACAATCAACACACATTCTCCACTTACCATCTTTTTTTGGGACAAGAATTACCGGCACCGCACAAGGACTCAAGCTCTCTCGGACAAATCCCTTCCTTAGCAATTCTTCCACTTGTCGTTGGATTTCTCGAGTCTCCTCCGGGTTAGCCCGATAGGCCGGTCGATTGGGAAGTGTTGCTCCTGGGAGGAAGTCGATGTGGTGCTCGATACCCCGCAAGGGAGGTAAGCCATCGGGAGTTTCCTCCGGAAACACGTCACCAAATTCCTGCAAAAGAGACACAACACTAGAAGGCAATGATGGGTTAAGAGAGTTAGCCGTAAAACATTCTCCCTTGCATAAAAGCATGAGAGTTTCCTCCCCCTCTAAAGCTCTCTCTATCTCTCTTTTTCCAAAAAATAGACTCACTTTTCCCTCAACACTCTTGTTTTCACTCGTATTTTCACTCTTGTTTTCAACTCTTTTATTTCCCTCATTTCTTTTGATTTCACTCATCACTCCTTTTTCACTCTTGATTTTTCCACTCTTCTCAATCTCTCTATTTTTTTCTCTCTTTTCTTTTTCTCTCTTCTCACAATCTCTCTCAATCCTCACTTGGTCTTCATAAGCTTGCAAAGGTCTCAATGGTGTAAGAATAACCATCCTCCCATTATACTCAAAAGAATATCGATTGGTGTATCCATCATGTGTGACCCTCCTATCAAATTGCCACGGTCTTCCCAACAAAATATGACTAGCATGCATTGGAACAACATCACACATCACCTTATCTTCATACTTCCCAATAGAAAATGGAACTTGTGCTTGCTTAGTCACTTTGACATCCCCGCTGTTATTTAACCATTGCAATCTATAAGGCCTAGGATGTCTAGTTGTAGCCAATCCCAATTTATCAACCATCAAACCACTTGCTACGTTTGTACAACTACCCCCATCAATAATCATACTACATACCTTATCTTTGACGAGGCATCTAGTATGAAAAATGTGCTCCCTTTGCTCTTGATCATGTTCTCCTTCGGGTTGAGCACTCAAAGCACGCCTTGCCACAAGCATTTCTCCATGTACGGGGCTTTCTACTTCCACCTCCGAATCATCCTCAAGTGATGGCATTTCATCTTCGCTTGAGCTAGCACTAAGAACATCTCCATCATCCAAAATAATCATTGTTCTCTTGTTTGGGCATTGTGAGGCAATATGTCCAAATCCTTGACATTTAAAACATTTGATATCTCGTGATTTGGAAACAACCTTACCCTCCATTTTACCTTTAGATTCCGGAAATAATGGTTTTGGTTTGGGCAACTCCTTCGAATCAGTTTTGTGTTCCCTTACATGCTCTTGTGGTTTGGAATCCTTAAACTTGAATGAAGGTTTAGAATCCTTACCATAAGATGTAGGGCGCATCCTTCTTGCCTTTACTTGCCTCTCCGCTTTGGTGGACATGTGAAGTAGATCCTCCATGTCCAAGTAGTGGTGCATGTCCACTATGTCCCGAATGTCATGGTTGAGGCCGTTCACAAACCTTGCCATGGTGGCCTCTCGCTCCTCATCAATATTCGCTCGAATCATGATGATCTCCATCTCTTTGTGATACTCCTCAACACTCATGACCCCTTGTTTCAAACCCTGCAACTTGAGGAACAAATCACGATAATAGTGGCTAGAAATGAACCTCTTACGCATTACCACTTTCATCTCCTCCCAAGTGTGGATGGGTCTTTCTCCACTTCGCCGTCGACTCACTTGTAGTTGGTCCCACCAAATACTAGCATAATCGGTGAACTCCACGGCCGCCAACTTCACTTTGTTTTCCTCCGAATAGGTGTGACAACCAAAAACATGTTCGACCTTTCTTTCCCATTCCAAGTAAGTTTCAGGATCATTCTTACCTTGGAATGAAGGGATCCTCAACTTCACTCCTCCAAGATCATTGGCTTGCCTCCATGGTGGTTGATTTCTCCGAATTGGTGACTCGTGAAAATCGGATAACTCCTCCTCTTCTTCAACAACTCGCCTCCTTGGTGGTGCTCTAGAATTGGAAGGGGATTGGAGTTCATCCATCCTCGCATTCAACCTTTGGAATTGTTCTTGTACAGCCCTCATGAACATCTTAATGTCCGCTTCATTGGTATTACTTGACTCCGCCATTTAGGTATCCTGTGAGAAAAATGAAAGGGAAAGGAAAATGGACCTCACACACTCCCTCACTTGTTTACACTCAAAATAATTTGTTCGCTCGTGTTTCACTCAATTTCGGCTTTTATCAAAATGTAACACTCTTGCCTTTTACCACTCAACTTGCTTCCTATAGCGTTCTTACCCAATTTCAACAAATCTAAAGGATCGTTGAAATGTGGCAATCCCGAACTAGAATTCAAAGATAAAATTCAAAAATGGATTCAAGATAGAAAATATTTGAAGTGAATGAAAAGGGATGAAGAAGAATGAAAATGGGACGTAGAATTCAAAATGTTGCCATTTTTTTTTTGAGCCTTAATTTTTTTTTTTTTTTTTTTTTTTTACTTTTTTTTTTGGGCTCTTTTTTTTTGAATAAATGTAGCAGCAACAAGATGAATATTTCAATATTTAAATGCAGGAGAAGCAGTAATTTGTAACACAAAATGGAATCAAAGTGTGAGTTGCGGGGTTTTGAAATTGCAGATTTTTTTGCAAAATTTGAACCCACTGTATCTCACGATATATGGCTTTGATTTTTATGATTCCAAATGGAGAAGAAAGATGAGCTTCTCAACTACAAGAATGACATGCTATACGTCCGAAATGATGAAGAAATGACGTCCGTAGGTGAAGGAGGAATTGGACCAGAATTGATGTCGGCCCGATTCGAAGAGAAATGAAATGGAAGAAGGGATAAGAAAGAAGGAACCTGATTTCTTGCAAATGGGCTCTGATACCAAATGATGCGCGATGCAAGACCCGCTAGGAAGTGTCCTAGGAACCTTGTATAATGTCCGCGCTTTGAACACCCGGATCGCCGCAAGAAAACAAGTGAATGTGACGTGCGGGTAGTGAAAATAAGAAGGAAATGGGAAATGGTCAAGGTAGAACCCAAAGAGAACTTGTCTCTAAGAACTCTAGCCACAAGACGCCACAAAGGATGACCAATCCTTTGATAAGTCAAGAATTAAGCAAGAACACAAAGGTTGCAAGCAAAACTCACCATAATAACATTACTTTCATTCATTATGCTTCAAGAGTACAAGGGGGTGGCTATTTATAGCCAAAGAAACTTGAAATTCGAATTAAACATGGGGTGGCTCTTTACATTAGTCTAATGGCTAGTTTTCCATAGTCAAAAAGCCTATAGGATGCCTTTGACAACTTTGGCACTTGACCAAGACTTTAGGAGACAAGTAGCACACCCTTTTGGAAAAGAAAAGACAAGTAGCCCACCACCTTTTGACTTTGAAGATTCCATGGTGGGTGGGCTTGAAATCTCGTAGCACCACTTGGGTTGGGTTTTTAAAAGCATGTTTGGGCCTTAATTAATGTAATTATAGGCCCGAATGCTTCCCCCAAGCAAAGGTGTTGGGCCTCCTCTTGGAATTCCATGATTAATCCATTTAAGGCCTCCTTCATTCTCTTGGTCCGCTCCCTTGTCATTGGGCCTCCAATTCCACGTAAAGGGTCTTGTCCACTTGTGTGCATTCTGCCTTCCTCATCATGTCCGCCTCCAACCCCGTGATGCCCATGTGTTCCATGATCCTCATCACATTAGGTGAGTATAAGGACTTTCCATCATGACATGTGGGAACCATACAGCCTTTGAAGGCTCTGACATGTAAGCTGGAGGCATGGTAAATGACCTCTGATAGAATCTTGGATAATATGTTCTCGGAGAAAACTATGGATATCTTGCCAACACATATGGATCTCATGCATCCTAATGAACATACCAAATCGGTTCAGGCTGGACACTAGAGGAACAACCTCTACCTATGGAATAGGTGAGGCCTCACATGTAGCACGACGTAGTCTACGTTATCATCATTGTGGGTCTTCATCATCATTAGTTGATAGAGGAGGTTCTTGAGAAGGAACCTACACTCCCTGTGCAGGAACATCATCTCCCTAGGGTGGATGATCAAAGATATAATCGTGAACCCCATTATAATCCAGCATCATCCCCTGTGCTACAGTATGTGGAGTGCTTCCAGGCTACCAACCTCCTCCTCCTCTGGATCAGACATGTGAATAATCCGATGTAGTCGAGTATGTTGTAAATACATTCAAAATGAATTATAAAATAGAACCATAAAGAATCTAATAAAAATTTATTGATGTACCATATCTTGAATCCCTCTACCGTGTATAGTAATAAATACTATAGACTTTAGTCTATACCATGGCTCATATTTGAGTTGATGTGGTGGATGAAATTTCATCGTATGAACACCCTTGATATGGAACGATGCTTGTTTGTATGAGAGGTTGACATACTCGGCATGTCGTCAATGCCAGTCGACATCTTGCCTCACTGTCAGCTTCATGGCATGAAGCACCGGTGACTGTCTTGGTGGAAATGGAATGAACTAAACACAACCAAATTGGAACATGAATCTATCAGGCCGGTGCCACTCAAAAATATAAAAGTTTATAAGATGCACTAAATCCATCGCATCATGAAGTCCAAGAATTCAATATGTGGGAAACTGGTCTAATAAATCCCAGTATGGAATCCATGTAATTTGAAATGACATGCAACAC
This sequence comes from Viscum album, assembly GCA_963277665.1. Classification (NCBI taxonomy): domain Eukaryota; kingdom Viridiplantae; phylum Streptophyta; class Magnoliopsida; order Santalales; family Viscaceae; genus Viscum; species Viscum album. The sequence continues at coordinate 945,432,752 of OY728132.1, read as the reverse complement.
TACTATTAATCTTGTCAAGAAAGCACTTTTTTATCAATGCTAAGTAAAAAAACTTTGATAAATGCCTCACCTTTATCAGCACTGATAAAAAAAAGCACTGATAAAGGTGTATCCTTTATCAGTTATTATTTTATCACTGATAAAGGATTGATTTATCAGCGCTATTCTTAGCACTGATACACATTTTTAATAAAAATTATTATTACTATATATAAAATTATTATATTTATATTAAAAATAATTTTTATTTATATACATTAATTTAAAAAAACATTTTTTATAATTAATATAAATATGATATATTAATATATTTTTTCTATTAATTCAAATATATATATATATATAATGTTTAAAAAAATTATTTAAAAGATTATAATGAAATAAATATATATTTAAATAATTAAAAAACTATAATAATTTTTTATAAAAATAAATATGTTTACTATATTAATAATTATATATATATATATATATATATAATTATATGTTTATAATTATATATTTACAATTATATATAAATACTTTCAAAATATATTTATTTATAATTATAATTATAAATAAACAAATATATGTCTCCAATGAATTTGGTTAATAAATAAATATATATATATATCATGAGATAATGATGATATCCATGAACATGATTGTCGTTATTTATGTTCATATATTTATGTGTGAGTATAATTGATTCTATAAGATCATGAGTTTATTTCTGGACATGATTAAGGGTTTATAAATGTTATGATTACATGTATTACGATGAAGAATGCATAAGTTATCTATTCATCTTGAATTTTCAATTATACATTGGTTTTTTATGATATATACTTTATTATGTATATGATTCACTCACGTTATACCCATGATACTATTTTGTTCACATAAATACTTAAAAAAATTACAATAAATAGAAATAATTATTATATCAAGACAGTGCGAGCCATGGGCTAGCCCATGGTTCTAAAATTTATTGAATATAAAAAAGAAAACAAAGTACAGATGGGTATAGGGAATGAAAACCAGTGCCAAGACACTTTAAATATATCTATATTTATTTATAATTATATATATATAATTAATATATTTTTCATAATTTTATAATTATAAATATATATTTATTTATAATTTTATAAATATATATAAATATATAGAAAAATTTAAATATATATTTATTATATATATAATTATAAATAAATATATAATTATTTATAGTTATAATTATAAATATATTTATATTTATTTATTTATTATATATAAAATTTTATAAATATATATAATAATATAAATAAATTATTAAAATTAGAGCTTCATCGACACTTTTTAGTGCTGATAAAGGAGAATCTTTTTTAGCGCTGAAAAAGCACTAATAAAAATGTGTTTTATCAGCACTTTCTATTTTAGCACTAATAAAACACCTCTTTATCAGTGCTTTTTTGAACGTGCTAAAAAAATTCTTCCCCTATGTTATAAAAATAACTCGAATAGAGTCTTTTTCCTTCACACCTTCAAGATTTCGCGAATTTGAAGTGTTGTCGGTGTCGCTCCCTGGCCAGCCGTCGTCGCTATCTACCACCTTCTCTCCTTACCATTGGTTCTCCCTACCCTACCGCCATCACTCCCTACCACCTTCACTCCATGCCATCGTGGATTTCTACCCTTCCAGCATCATTCCTTGCTGGTGTTTCTCCCTTCACTACCGTCGTCACTCCCTGCCACCATCGCTCCTTGCCATCATTGCTCCCTTCCATGCTGTCATTGCTCTCTACATCTCTAAGGTATGAGATTATTTATTCTCATATTCAATCTTTTATTCCATCTAGATCTGTTCATGATGGGTTGAAAATTTGATACCTAGATATCCATGTGTAGGTAGCTAGGCATTTCTATTTTGGTTTGATGATGGATAATGATCCTTTTTGTGTTTTGATGTTGCTTTTTTGTATTGTTAATGTGTTTAGAAGAATAATTTTGGTTTTGTTCGGTGTTTTAGGGAAGTGTTTCTTTCCTAGAGTTGTTTCATTTAAACAGAGAGTGTGTGCATGTTTTAGAACCACCCTTTCAGATTATGTATAAATTATGTGGAGACACTAATTGGTATCAATGTTCATGAGGCCTCGTGTCTATTGCTGATTCATTGAATTTCTCTTAGATATGTTGGATTTTTTATAAGGATTCTCTTTGTTGGTCTTAAGGAATAGTTTTATTAAGGTTCTATCTTATCATTATATATTCTAGTCACCCATAACACTCACTTTTTCTCAGGTAATTAATGTTTTAAAGTGATTGGTCATCTTCTATCCTTTAGAAATGGAATTCCAGGAGATGAAAGTTTAATGGTGGTGAGTTTGTAACATTTTAGGTCACTATAGTTAAATATTTTATAGTATTTTAAATAATTATAAGTTATTTTATGTTTAGGTATTTTTTTATACTCAATGTTTTAAGAGAATAAAATTTCTATTGGTCACATAGTTAGAAAATGGTTTAATAAACTATGTGAAAACCATTATTATATTCTATATCCATATTTTCTATCATGAAAAGGGTTTTTCTAATAATGTATATTTCTTTAAAATGTATTTTATTTTATAAATTATATATAATTTTATACTTCAATATACACATATAGTTTTATATAGAGATATAAATATATATGCATTTGTAATTTATACTTTTAAACCTGTATACTTTTTTCAATTTATCGATAGTTTAATACTTTTATTCTTTCATAAAATTTATTTATATAAACATTAATTTTATATTTTCATAATTTTGTAATATGATTATTATATTTTTAGCAAATTCATTTGGATAATTAAGAGTTATTTTATTATATGAAATATTTTATGTTTTAAATCATAATGGATGGATTGATAGTTGGAATTAGGATTGATTTATTCCTTTATAACTATTTTCTTAACCTCTAATTTTTTTTGTTCAGTATTAGGAATGGGAACAGACTCTATGTTAATGATTTCTCTCAAGGGTTTAGGTGATTATTGATCCCAGAAAATAATCAAAGGTGTTATATTCAAGAGATTCAAGCCAAGAAGACAAATTTACCTCATGGTAATAAATTACATAAATTTATTCTTGACTTAAAACATCCTTTTATAATTCCATGATATTCCCCAATACCACTTTAACCACTCTGCAACCAATTCACCTCATGAAAATCCTCATCATCATCACTAATTTGAGAGATTGGATTATAGATGTTGAGATCAAGGATAATATTTTCAAAGGTTTTCATATTTATATTCCTAAATCATATGACTTATTTGATTGTTTCAAGGAAGGTATAACCAAGAATTATGGGGGTTTCATGTAACTATATTCTCCCTTTAAGGTTAGCAGAGGGACAACCAAAGTTAGCTTAGGTGCTTTAGCAGTTTTAATTCTTTGTAATTCAAATTTTAGTGATGAACCCTCATAATTTATTTTCTCCATTTGATTACATAATTTCTCAAGTAATTGTTATGGGATAAATTGGATAGGGGGTGAGTTTGCTGGTTTATCTCAAGAGGATATTTTAGTTGTTGGATGGTCATTGTACCTTCGTCTAAAATTGTATTCATGTTGATGAGACACGCAAGGTACACCTAGAGTTTTTCTGTTAACCATAAAATCAAGATCAACCATTTAGTGAATGGAATAAAATAAAATAATTTTATACTTTTATATGTTCATAAATTATACTTTTTTATATTATAATTTTTGCAATTTTATTAAATTTTAAAACTATATACTTCTATAAATTATTTAAACTTTTATAACATATATATACTTATATATAATTTTATAAATTTATAAACATTTATAAATTATGTATATTTCTTTAAAATATATATTATTTTATAAATTATATATAATTTTATACTTCTATATAAGTATATAATTCTATATACTAATATAAATATATATACATTTTTAATTTATATTTTTAAACCTATAAAATTTTATCAAATTTTCAATAGTTTAATACTTTTATACTTTCATAAATTCAATTTCACTATTGAAAATATTTTAAAAAATATAATAATTTTTTTTTATTTGTGAACCAATTATTATATTCAATATCCTTATTTTCTATTATGACAATTGTTTTCAAATAATATATCATTTTTCCATTATTAATTCAATAGTCTTATTTCATCGGTTTTTTATAATGTAAATGCGATTTTATGCTTCAATTATAATCTAAAAAAAGGGTTTTCATCATTAATAATATGAATTGAAATATAGTTTCTATAAGTGAAATCTCCTCCATTTTATTTTTAAATTTCCTTCAATAAGTTTTTGTTCTAGATCATGTGGGATGATAAACCAATTTTTAATATCCCTATTTTATGTCAAGTAATTCATGAGATATATCTTAAATTGAACATATTTTTCTTATTTATTTTGTTAAATATTAATATTACCATATCAAATAGGATGTATATGAATATATAATGGATGGATTCTAGTCGTATGAAAAAATATTATGAATATGGGGTGAAAGAGTTCATCAAGTTTGCAAAAGATCATGCATATGATCCTTCTCAAATCCTTTTTCTATGTTTACGTTGTTGTTATTCAAGGATAATTAGTCCAGAGGAGTTGGAAGGACACTTGACCTATCATTGAATTGATCAAAGTTATAAATATTAGAATAGACATAGGGAAAAGTGAATTTATCTAGTGATTGGTATAGCACTACGTTTTATCGATCATCTAATATTATTACAAGTGTGTAAAATGAAGAAGACCATATCAAGGATGTGATTATAGGTGTGAATGATGATGAAGATAATATTAAGGAAATTACAAGGACATTTGAATATGAACATCGTGATTTTCCAAAATTTTTTGAGAAGTTAAAGAGTTGTGCAAAGAAGCCATTATATGATAGTTGCACTATATATATAGCATTGCCAGCCATATTGAAGCTGTATAATTTGAAAGAAGGAAATGGATGGGCTAACATCAGTTTTAATGAACTACTTGATATCTTGAATGATATTCTCCCATAAAATAATGAGCTCCCTAGACCAACATACGATGCTAAAAAAATGCTACGATCGATGGGTATGATACCTAAGAGAATACATGTATGCCCAAATGATTGTATATATGTTTTCTCAAGGACTAAAAACAAATTAAATAATGCATAAAGTGTGGTTCTTCTCGATACAAGAAAGATGAATTGGGTCCTATGAATGTTGTGTGGTACTTTACAATCATTCTAAGGTTTATGTGCCTATATGGAAGTGAGGATACTGCATGAAAATGTTCGTGACATGTAGATATAATAAATAAATATGGGAAACTTAATCACCTAGTATACTCTCATGAGTAGAATAAAATTGATCATGAGTATCCTGAATTTGTAAACGAGCCAAGAAACCTTTGTCTTGCATTATCTACAGATGGAGTGAATCCTTTTGGTTTTCAAAGAAATACACACTGTACATGGATGATTATGTTGGTAAATTATAAATTTTCGTCGTGGTTATGCATAAATAAAAAATACATCATGTTATCTATTCTTACATCATGACCAAAATAATTGGGTGATGAGATTGATGTTTATTTGGCTCCATTGATCGAGGATGTGAGGTTATTGGGGGATTCAGGATTTACGTTGTATAATGATTACAAAAATGAAGATTTCACATTGAGATCCATGTTGTATGGGGCGATAAATTACTTTCCTATTTGTGGAAATTTTTCAGGATATAACATTAAAAGAACTAAAGTGTGTGCTGCGAACAAAGTACACAGACAATTAGGTTGAAACAGTCATCAAAGTATGTGTTTCTAGGACATCACAAATTTATACCCCAATAACATAAGTGCTGATCTTGGATGACATCATTCAATGGTAGTTCATAAGAATGTATAACACCGTCTCCTCTAATAGGTGATCAATTGTTTAAGAAAGTAAAATATGTGGACACTGCTTTTGGTAAACCGTTTTTGAAAAAACTTATGAAAACCGATTGGAAAAAGTGATCAGTTTTTTTTTAAATTACCATACTAGAATTTTCTATATGATATAAATTTTCTTAATGTTATGCATGTTGAAAAAAATGTCAGTGATGGTGTCATCGACACATTACTAAATGCACACAAAAAAGCATGGAATTAAGGCTAGGTTTGACATGGTTGACTAGGGAATACAGGAAGAGTTGACACCATTGAAGGGTGAAAATGAACTTTTCTTCCTCCAGATGCTTATAAACTTTCCAGGTAGGATATATATCAATTTTGAATCTTTTTTAATGATGTAAAGGTTCCATAGTGGTATTCATCAAATATCAATAATATCATGTCAATGACCGATTTAAATTTAAAGGGTCTTAAATCACATGAAATCCATGTTTTGATGTAATATCTAATTTTTATATCTTTAATTTGAATTTTTTCCAAGAATTTATATCATATATTAACCAATATCTCTTTCTTTTTCAAAGCTATATGTAGTAAATTTATAGACCTAGTGAAATTGTTGACTATGGAAAGTGAAATTGTCATCATATTATGTGAATTAGAAATGTTCTTCCCATAAACATTATTTGATATGATGGTTCGCTTTATGGTTCGTTTGGTGAGAGTGATTTGACTTTTTGATCATGTAAACTATAGATAGATGTACCCCAATGAATGGTATAAGAATATTTTTAAAGGATATATCAAAAATTGAATTCGGTAAGAGGGTTGTATTATGGAGTGATATATTGTTGAGGAAGCCATTGAATTCTGTACCAACTACCTTTCTAGTGTAGAAATAATTGGTCTATTGAAATCTCATCACATTGGGCGGCTTGCAGGAGAATGAATTTCTTGAAGAGATTTTGTCACAATCAACATATTCTGATTAGTTTAGATTAATGGAACCATGTTGTTCCCATGCTTAGGGTACTGATGTGGGAAGAGATTATGGTAACATTATGATATCATTTCATTATTTTATAAAAAAATAAAATAATGAAACAATGACTTACTCTTCATCATCCCTTGTAGAGTGAATTTATAGTAGATGACTCCCATAAGAAACTTTCTAGAAGAATTCATAGAGGATTTATCATAATTATAATGAGATGTTATATTAATGATGCTGAAGGGAAAATAAAACCACACCCACCGCTTATTTATGTACACCTTATAACCAAAGAAGTGCCGGATGTGTTTATTTTCCATCGTGTGAAGATGTATTTTTAGGTACATTGTGGCTGGTAATACATTGTTAGAAAATGCGTGTATTCATCACTTTGATTGAGAATTTTTTATTTATGAAGTAGCAACTGAGTGTTTAAAATAAGAAATGAGAATCAAAACCAACGTACCCCTACTGTAAATAAAGGATAGGGTATGCTTCACTTGAAAAAAATCTACATATTTTAAATCTATCATAATAGTTTTATGTGACATGAAACAACAACATAATTATGTTCCTCTCTTTATATTCTGATTGATGAATCCAAATCAAAATATACTTACATCTCATGCCATATGCTATGGAAGGAGGCACATGTAAATAAATATGGGATACTAATAGATGAAAACAAAAAAATTGTGGGAAACATGTGTAAGTATGACATAATAATTTTTCTGATTTAAATCACTATTACATAAGATTTATTATTTATTTTACCATATTTTCTATCCGAGATAGTCACAGGAATCATAAATAGCTATATCATATGGACACCTACTACCGGTGTCCTTAAAGTGGCTAGAACAGTATGGTCATGTCAGAGGTGCGGGTTTTTGGGTGTCACCCCAAACATATTTTGAGAAAAAAATGGAGGGATAAAGATAAAGAAATGGAATATGTGAAAGCAAGATTATCTTCCCTTGAATAAAATTTTCATTGATAGATTGATTTTCTAGAAACTGTTATGGTGGGTAAGAAAAGATAATAAAAAACTCAAGAACAACTATTTCATGAAGATCCCACCCCACCTCCCACTAGCTTTGAGGTTAGTCGTTTCCCTCAAAGAGCTATCTCGGTTGAGGTAATCAATATTATAATAATTGTTTCTATGAAATGTGAATAATATATACACTGATACTTTACTATACTAATATTATATAGGGTGAAAATGATTGAGATTTATATATTTCAACGCCCACCAATTGCCTTATAGCGATGGCTATGGTGTTCAATATCCAAGATGACAGAAAACACAGCATACCACTTCCAAAAGGTCATGTGAGAGTGGAAATTAGCATAGCACATGAGACGAGCACTGAGATACCTATTCCACATGATAATGAAGATATTCATATGGTCAACCAAGTTATTTTAACATTCATCGCATGACCTTCATATCTTTTAAAAACACAAGTTGACAAGGTGGTATTCATTTCCAATTTATTTTTCATGACAAAACATTAACAATAAATGAAAAAGGGTATGTACCAGTGCATTTTATTACAGATGGACAAAGTGAAGGGGTGAAATTAAAGGTCGAATCAAATCCATATAAAGGATAAACCAACTGATCAAAATGATCTTCCAAAAACACCTTTACCCCACCCATTCAATATCTTCTTTTACTAACATTAAAGGTTCATGCAGATACAAAGTTACAAAATAGTAGAAGTCACATAGTTGATTTTGAATAAAAAATATATGAAGAAGAAGGCAGAGACTAAATTTATTTTCAGAGTGTAAATGAAATCCTCAACTATGAATAGCTAGGATACTTAGTTGTAAATGTATACATGATGTATGTTTTCGTGATTTCATTTTCCAAAAGTTAATATACTATGTTAATTATGACTAAATACATTTCATATTTTTTTAGGCGTATATATCAATACCAATTTAAGTGATTTCCCCATAAAAATTTAGACTCATTAGTCCTCACATAACCTCTATAGAACAAAAAGAAATATAATCCAAAAAATGAATGAAATATTGCAATCCTGGCCAAATTATTTGAAAGCAAACTTACTGAAGATAGGATCTTCTTAATACCAACGATATAGGGGTAAAAATATAAAATTTAACCATATAAAATATATTTTCATTTATTTAATTACTTATTCATTTTTGTATTTTTAGAATCATTGCATGCTCATTACGGTAAATTTGGATACTCTAAAGATTTATTTCCTTGATTCACTGCATGGATACCCGATGAACTGACCACGCATGATGATGTTTGTGAATTTTTAATACACTACGTTAAACTTTTTAAAACTAAACATTAAGTTATATATTTTATATTATGTTTTAATGAGAATTATGTTATGATTGGCTGGTGTATAAATATCTGGAAAATCATGGCATGGGGACAGCCAATGCTCACAAATATCTTGAAAATCATGGTATAAAGACGTCCAGTGTGCACAATGACCCTAAAAAGTTATATAATTGGAAAAGTATTATTGTATATATAATAATATTTCACTATCCAATCACATATAAAAACATTAATAATTTTCTCAATGTTTCTACAGTGTCTGAAATAAAAAAAAAATGGAAAAAAATTTGGTTATTATGTTTGTAAATTTATGAGAGATATCATATTCCATCAAAAAACTAGCTTCCTCGAAGTGGTATTTTCGAAGATAATTACTATTTAATTTAAAATATTTATTAACCCTTTGTGTATTTATATTTTTTTGGTACTACTATGACTATAGAAAATAATCATATTCACAAGATGATATAGATTTTCTTAGAAATGAATGGGTAACAAACCTAATGGAAGAATGTACACAAATAATATGAAGTTCTGACTTCCATAGAAGTAATGTATGGTTTCATATTTATGTTTAATTTATTTATTTTTAGTATTACTCAAATAAGAATAGTTTTCTTATATAGGTGCATTCCTTTATTCGAGTTGGGGTGGTTTTTTCAAACATACTCATGCTTATGAGATATTGGACATCAAAGCTGCAACTGAGATAATAACAATAAGGAAATGGGTCAAGTATGTATACAACCATCATGAAAATGTTAATTTCTAGTACTTATTTAATTAATTTTTTCATCATTTTATCTATTATTTGTAATTTATTTTCCTTATCATTTTTATATAATACTTATTTATTTTTTCACAGACTGGGAAGCCATATTTTTCTTTTAACTTTTTGCAACAAGCCAAAAAAGAGATAAATTTACCTTTCTTACAATGTAAAAAACTCTTTGCATTGTGTTTCTTTGTCAATATTCCAACATTTCATATTGAGTCAATGTTTTTAGGTGAAAAATATTTTTCACTGTTGAAAATCAGTAGTGTCGACAAAGCTTATGTTCCCATTGTGGCATCTTCTCATGCTATAATGGGTAGAATAACTTCCTCTACACTTCTAATTTTCAACAATGAGATAGGTTTTTTGGATAATAACATTGACTCAATATGTAGTGTTGGTAGTTAGAAAAATAAATGAAATGGTAATCATGGTAACATTGGTAGTTATGAAAATTTTGAGACTTTTGGATGTGTAAGAATTAGCTACACCTCAATCTAACACATGGTGTGATCGGTATGACTCTACATGCTTCTTTTTATTTAAAATTTATATTAATTTTAGTAAAAAAGACAACAAACATAATCAAAACTGAGAAAAAATATTCAGATTATTTTGATACTTTATAAAAATGATCTATAAGTCATTTGTGACTTTTACGAATCATCCTCACCACAATCTGATACACGATGTTCTTGGTATGACTCAAACTATCCGTTATCAGTTTTGAAATCGACATTTAAGTTCAAAATGTTTCACTAAATGAAAATTGAGAAAAAATGCTCATATTATCTTAATAATTTGGGACATATATTCATAAATAATTTTTAATATGTAGGAATCATTCTCATATAATATCGATATATGATGTGGCCGATATGAGTCAAAGTGTGTGTTTCTAGTTTAAATGAAATTTTAGTAAAAAATAAAAGTGACATACTAAAAACTAATAAAACCCAATCATATTGTTTGGATACTTTAGTTAAATGATCCATATGTCATTTGGTACATGTAGGAATTAGTCTCACCTGAATCTAATGCATGGTGTGACCGTTATGACTCCAAGTGCGTCTTTTTATTTTATATTGATATCAATTTTAGTAAAAAGGAAAATTGGCCTAATCAAAACCAATAAAATGAATTTTTATTATTTTTATTCTTTATTAAAATGACCCATAAGTCATTTTTGATGTGTAGGAATCAACTGCACCTTAATCCAACACCCGATGTGACTGATATAACTCCAAGTGTGTCTTTTTATTATAAATTGATAATAATTTTATAAAAAAGAACAAGTGATATACTGAAAACTGAGAAAATGAATTTGGATTGTTTTGATACTTTAGGAAAATTATACATGATCTATTTTTGACGTTTAGGAATTACCCACACCTCAATATGATGAATGGTGTGACCAATATGACTCCAAGTGTATCTTCTTTTTAAATTTACATCAATTTTAGTAAAAAGGACGAATGTCCTACTCAAAACTAAGCAAAAGCATTCATATTGTTTTGATACTTTAAGGAAAAAAATACCTAAGTCATTTTGGATGTGTATGAATCATCCTCACATCAATTCTACACATGGTGTTACTAGTATGACTCCAAGTGAATCTTTTTTTTTTAAATTGACATCCATTTTAGTAAAAAGGAAAACTAAAATCTCAAAACCAATAAAATGAATTCAAATTGTTTTGATACTTTAGTAAAATGATCCATAAGAAATTTTTAACATGTAGGAATCAACTGAACCTCAATACAACACACAGTGTGACCTATATGACCCCAAGTGTTTCTTTTTATTTTAAATTAACATTATTTTTAGCAAAAAGAGCAGGTGACATACAGAAAACTAAGAAATTGCATTAGATTGTTTTGATAAATTAGGAAAAATATACATCAGTTATTTGTGACATATAGAAATCAATCGTAGCTAAATCCAAAAAATGGTATGAATGATATGACTTCAAGTGAATCTTTTTATTTAAAATTGACATCATTTTTAGTAAAAAGGAAAAATGGCCTAATAAAAACCAAGAAAATGTATTAAGATTTTTTTGATACTTCAGGTAAATAATCTATAAGTCATTTAAGATGAGTAGAAAACAATTGAATCTCAATCTGATGTATAGTATGACCTATATGACTCCAAGCATGTCTTTTATTAAAAATTGGCATCAGTTTTAGTAAAAAGAAAAACTGACCTACTCAAAACATATAAATTCATTCGGATTATTTTGATACATTAGGAAAATGATAAATAAGTCATTTTTGACATGTAGGAATCAACTACACCTCAATATGACATGCGATATGGCTGTTATGACTCCAAATGTGTCTTTTTATTTTAAATTGACATTAATTTTAGTAAAAAGAACAAGTTACATACTAAAAACAAAGAAAAAAAATTGTATTGTTATGACAATTTAGAAAATAGATCCATGAGCCATTTTTGATGTGTTGGAATCACCCACACCTCAATATAACACATGGTGTGACCAATATAACTCCAAGTGCATCTTTTTATTTAAAATTGAAATCAATTTTAGTAAAAAGGAAAACTGACCTACTCAAAACCAAGAAAGTACATTTGGATTGTTTTGAAACTTTATTGAAATAATCCATATTCCATTTGATAAATGTAGGGATCATCCTCACCTCAATTTGATGCACGGTGTGATAGATATGACTCCAAGTGCATATTTTTATTTAAAATTGACATCAATTTTAGTAAAAAGAAAAAATGACCTACTCAAAACTAAGAAAATGTATTCATATTTTTTGATACCTTAGTAAAATAATATATATGTCATTTTTAACATTTGGGAATCAACCTCTACTCAATACGATGCACAGTGTGACCGATATGACTCATAGTGTGTCTTTTTATTTTAAATTGACATTAATTTTAGAAAAATAAAAAAGTGACATGCTGAAAACTAATCAAACACTTTCTGACTATTTTGATAATTTAGAAAAATGATCCATGAGTCATTTTTGACATGTAGGAATTACATTCACCTCAATATGATGCATGGTGTGACTGATATGACTCCAAGTGAGTCTTTTAATTTAAATCTAACATCAATTTTACTAAAAATGACAACTGGTCTACTCAAAACTGAGAAAACACATTCGGATTATTTTTATATGATTCATAAGTCATTTAATATGTATAGGAATCAACCAAACCTCAATCCAAAGCCTAGTGTATCTGATATGACTCTAAGTGCATCATTTAATGTTAAATTTGACATTGATTTTAGTAAAAAGGGCCAAGTGTATCTGATATGACTCAAAGTGCAGCTTTCAATTTAAATTTGACATTAATTTTAGTAAAAAGGGAAACTAACCTACTAAAAACTGAGAAAATTCGTTCATATTGTTTTGATGCTTTAGGAAAATGATCTATAAGTCATTTTTTGTGTATGAATCAACCTTACCTCAATACAATTCATGATCTAACTAATATGACTCCAAGTGTGTCTTTTTATTTTAAACTGGCATTAATTTTAGAAAAAATAATAGGTGACGTACTAAAAAATTATAAAAAAAATCATATTGTTTTGATACTTTAGTAAAATGATCCATAAGTCATTTGTGACATGTTGGAATCACCTACACCTCAATTTGACACACTTTGTGACCGGTATGACTCAAAGTTCCTATTATTAGTTTAAAATTGACATTTTAGTTCAAAATGTGTGTCACTCAATGAAAAACAAGAAAACATGCTCGGATTGTCTTGATAATTTAACACAGTAATTCATTAGTTATTTTTTATGTGTAGGAAGAAGTATCATATCAAACCGACACACGATGTGACCAGTATAACTCAAAGTGTGAGTTTCCAGTTTGAAATGACATTTTAGTAAAAAACAAAAGTGACCTACTGAAAACCAAGAAAATACATTTGAATTGTTTTGATACTTTATAAAAATGATCCATATGTAATTTTTGACATATAGGAATCATCCACACCTCAATCCCACACATAGTGTGAAAGTTATAACTTCAATTTTGTCTTTATATAAAATTGAAATTAATTTCATTAAAAAGAACAATTGACATAATCAAATCTGAGAAAACACATTCAAATTATTTTGATACATTAGGACAATGATCCATAACTCATTTTTGATGTGATGACATCAATTTCACCTCAATACAATGCATGGTGTGACCGATATAACTCCATATGTGTCTTTTTTATTTAAATTTGACATTTTTTTAATGTACTCATCCATATTAATGTTTAATTTATTTCTTTATAATATTACTAACATAAGATTTTTTTTCTTATATAAGTGGATTCTTTTTCTTGGGTTGAGGTGATTTGTTTGGAAATAGATACCATGGTCATACCATTTTGAGAGGGGATCACAGGTGCCAAAGACGATGAAACATGAATGTTTTTAAATTTTTGTGGATAGTAATTGTAAATATAATTATACAAAACATTGTTTGAAATATATACATTAATTTTTATTTTGTATTCATGATGTAAAATTTATTTCAATTAAATTATTATTTTTTTGTACATGTTACATGTTTATGTAGTGCGTTCTTATACAAATAGTACATTATAGCAAGTGTGGCCTTTATCAGTATTATTTATATCACTGATAAAGGAGACCCCCCCGTAATAGTGTTGAAGTTAACATCGCTTTTTTGGTGATGTTAAAATCCTTTTTGCATGCTATTAAAGGGAATACCTATAGTAGTGTGAGATTTGTAAAAAAAATTACTAAAAATGAAAAATAATGATATTATAAAATTGTCTAGTCAATGAATGACTTTATATACTTACATCGGTGGGTAGTAGACTATCCAAAATGAGACGGTATACACCAAAATTGTGTCTCAGAGTGCTAACAAAGTGGTGTACCTAAATCCAATTATAAAATACAATATTGAAAGTGATAAATAATAAGAAATTAAATTAAATAACACCTACTAGCATTAGGAATCAATAGATGTGAGTGGTCATACTAGCGTCCACGTGGAGCATCATGCAGCACATCCATATACAGCTATGGACTAGTAACAATAGGGGATATGGGAGGGATGCACTCCCATTCCCGCATCTAAATATGGATGACACATTCCTTGAGATTAGTGTGATTTTGGCAGTATGTTGTGCATAAGACTTTGTAAGTGTAATCCAAGCATGAAAATCCCCAACTTTATCTCTTGGCCTGATCAAAATCCTCCAATAGGCCCAGATACATCATGTGAACATGCATACATGAGTAAGACCAGTAGGCCCAGAAACATCAAATGGTGTGTTTTTTAATTTATTTATGATTTCTCACATAATGGTATGTTTCATGATTATTGTATCACATTCTTTATTTATAGTTTAGTCGAGGATAGTTTGACTATGCTTTCATGTCACCTCACATGTTCTTTTCATATTTCTTATAATCTGAATATGAAAGCCTTATTTTTGTTTGATAGTAAAATTATTCCTAAATGTCAGAAAACTCTACAAATCGAAGGCTTTTATATTAACACCATGTAATTAATAATATAAAAAGATCACATTGGAGACAATACATCATTATGGCTGAGATTGTGAACTCAATCCAGAAATGTTAGGGCATCATTTCCTATTATGATCTTGTTGATGATATATGATGCATCTCAAAAATTTCCCCTATTCATGACTCTAGTCCATCTCATTATGCATCCTACTGGACTTCAATCTCCCTTGTTGACACAACCTGTTGATGTTAGGTATCAATATCGGTTGGTCTTAGGGTATTATGAAATATTGAAACTTCCCAATAGGCATCCATGGTGTAGCATAATAGTTAGCAGTGGTGTCCAGTCCGTACACTATATCAACATATGCTTCCCATGATATGTTTATAGAGGAACATGTTTTGATTGTGTATGCACATGGAAACTGTAATTCATGGATGTTTCTACATTGATATTGTATTTCTTCTAGTAATACTGCCATTTTTTCACCATTGCTACTTGTGATGGGGTCTAGACACTCTTAAACTTCAAATCGAGAGTCTTCTTAGTGTAAAATTCACACTCAATAAGTATAAGTTGCTTCAATGATCTTTTCAATCTAAAATTAAAAGTTTCTTTTGAACCTTATCCCCTACTGAATCCCATCCGAGGCTAGTTTTTTTCTATAAATGAAGTACTTCCCAAAATGATAAAATTTCTCCTAAACTAGGGAAGTTATAGGTAACTTATGAATCCCCTTGAAGATAACATTTATGAACTCCACAATTTTTTTTGTTCATGTGTTAATACCTATTCCCCCCATCATATGCGAATGTTCATTTTTCTTTTGGAATATGAATCATATAATCATGAACTTCTTGATTATCCTTGAGGATTCATTCGAAAATTCTATCAAAACATCATTGATCTGGATCGTATGGTACATAAAAGTGATCATATTTAGCATAAATTTATTTTATATGTACATTGAAATAGTGAAAAATAATGAAGACATTTCATACCAAGCCTCATGATTGCCTTCTTCATAGGTTCATTATAGAATTTTTTTTGATTATTATTATAAATGTGTCTGATGTATTACTAATTATGTGAATTTGGGGGGTCTACATGTATCAGGATAAGAATTGGTTGCATCATTGATTTCTTGATTCTGATCAAATATCAAACAGACACCTCAAATGTGGAAGAAATGGTTGTTGATACATGCCAAAAACTAACTCCATGATTCTTAGTTTTCCTTCTCCGTAATGAAAAATTCAAGTATAAGAGGTGAACGGTTTCCATCTTGGGTTTCTCAATCAATAATATTCCCTTGTATTTTCTATAAATAAAAATTCCATCAAATATATAAACTGTTTTCTAAAATGAAATGTGTAAATACAGTGGAGAAATGCTCATAACAACCAATCAAATTAAACACAAGATGGATTAAGTCGGTTATATTGATAAGCATGTTCTTTCATTTGAAGATGGAATAAAACATGGTCTTTTTTTCTCGGTATGGATAACAGTTGTAGAAACACATGATCTGAGTCATCCCAATCACCATAGACCTTCAAAATTGCCTTTTCTTCATCATTCGTGCCTTATTATTAGAAATATTATAACCAAAATTTTGTTGTATCCTCTCTTGTACAAGGGATACATGAACATATTGGCAGGTCCAAATCATCTTGATTATAATAGATGAAAAAAATCAGCATCCAATGAAGTATGATCTTGTGTGAGGTTTGGATGAATGCAAGTATGAACTACCTCAATCTTTGAAATTCTCTAACCTCCAAATGAAATGTCCACAATCACCCTCAAGCCAAATCTAAAATCATACCCATATTTATCACACCATATGATGTATTTTTGATGGATTGATTCCTGAAATAAATATCTATAGTGCCTCTCAATGTGATATCTTTTTAGTATGTTTTTCAATGAATCTTTACTTGGAAAATCCCTTCCAACATATAATGTTTTGTCCTTATCATTAAACCTATCTACTAAAACTCTAGGAAACTAAATTTCAGGTCTGAGAACTTTGCAGTAGAATTCTAGAAAACATTCCATTGCATCATACTAAGATGTGAATATTGGTGGATGATTTATTATGGGTCAAGGATTCCATACAACTATTGCATTTCTAGAAACTTCCTCCCCAACTTTAGTTTATCCCTTCTCGTCAGCACTATTGCCTCTGTCTATTCCATTATAAGAAAATTCCCCATTCGAAGTCATATTTATATTTATATCTAAGATATTATCTATGTTTTCATCTTCCACATCATAGGTAATAGCCTCAATCTCTTGGGATAGAGATTCTTCAACCACTCATGTAAGTCTACAACTTTGTAAAATTGGACGTTTTTGTACGGTAGAAATCTCAACATATAACTCCATCATGGTACTATCTGACCACTAGGAAAATAAATTTATTGATTAGACCCATTTATCATCAGAAGCCAATGGAAAATCTAGATTCCATAGTGTATCTGGGAATTGAAAATGTCTATAGCTAATATACTTGATCTCTTGATTAGGTCCCAGATTTAAACAACCATGTATTCTTTCTTACAGTTCAGTTAGAATTAGACAATTAGTTGTCCTAAACATTATTGTTGGTTGATTACTATAAGAAGCTCCTTTATTAGTTTGAATAACCTCCCTATAGTAGTAGACATAGGAAAACATGATTCTCTACGTGAAAAATGTTTTTTGATCAGGATTCTGATAGTGTAAATACTATTTACAGTGAGAGTTTACTATACAATCTTTATTATATCGGAATTTTAGAATATATTTTTATATCCTAAAAGATGACATTAATGTTTTGTAGTACAATTTGTAATCCTCCTAAAGTTATGTTTAGTAGTTTATAAATAATATATGAATTATCTAAATCAAATCCCCCATGAGTGCCAAACCATGTGTGTAGAAAGGCCCATTTTCATGCACCAGTTCCTGATCGAGTCGAGCTCAATATGGTATTTTCAGGTTTTACCTCTAAGTACATCTGTTCCAGATACACATCCGCATGTACTATCTAGAAAAGGATTTTATTTCTTAGATAACCACATGATCTTTATGATACCAAAATTTTAAATTGTTTTCTTATATCCTAAAAGATGAAACTAATGTTATGTAGTATAATTTTTAACTTTCCTAAAGGTATGATCAGTGGTTTATAAGGAGAATGTGATTCATCTAAAACATATCCATCAACATTAACAAACCAAGCATGTAATAATGGATGAATCACCTAAATAATTGGAGTAACAAATCTTTTGTGTAGTTAAGCTTCTTTGTCATCCAGTTTTTCATCTTTCATCCTGTGTTTATTCTAAGTTAATCCAAAGTTAATCAATATCTAGTAATTAATTAATCATTAGTTAATGATTATTTAATAATTATTTAATCATAATTTAATAATTATTAAATCATTCAGCAAAAATTATTTAATCATTAGTTAATCATTATTTAATCGTTAGTTAATTAATCATTAATCATTAGTTAATCATTGGTTAATAATTAGTTAATCATTGGTTAATCATTGGATAATCATTATTTAATAATTATTTAATCATTACTTAATCATTAGTTAATCATTCTTTAACCACTCTTTAATTATTACTTAATCATTCTTTAATCAATACTTAATCATTACATAATCATTCCTCAACCATTATTTAATCAATACATAATCACTACTTAATCAATATTTAATCATGAGTTAATTATTAGTTAATCATTAGTTAATCACTCTGTAATCAATTCATAATCATTCTTTAATCATTACATAATCATTAGTTAATCAATATCTAATCATTAGTAAATCAATCATTAATCATTAGTTAATCATTGGTTAATCAGTCTATAATCATTAGTTAATCAATCATTAATCATTAGTTAATCAATCATTGATCATTACTTAATTAATATTCAATCATTTCATTATTTTATTATTCCTTAATCATTCTTTAATCATTACATAATAATTCTTTAATAATTCTTTAATCAATACATAATCATTACTTAATCAATATTTAATCATTAGTTAATCATTATTTAATCATTGTTTAATAATTAGTTAATCAATCATTAATCATTAGTTAATCAATCTGTAATCATTATTTAATCATTAGTCAATCATTAGTTAATCATTATTTATTCATTTTTTAATCATTTTTTAATCATTCCTTAATCAATCATTAATCATTAGTTACTCATTAGTTAATCATTTGTTAATAATTAGTTAATCATTATTTAATCACTCCTTAGTCATTCTATAATCATTACTTAATAATTAGTTAATCAATATTTAATCATTAGTTAATCATCACTCAACAATTAGTTAATCATAATTTAATAATAATCTAATCTTTAGTTCAGCATTAGTTTATCATTAGTTAATCATTAGTTAATCACTCTTTAATCATTATTTAATAATTACTTAATCATTAATTAATCATTATTTATTCATTATCTAATAATTAGTTAAACATTACTTAATCATTAATTAATTATTTCTTAATAATTAGTTAATCATATAGTTTTCATTAATTTATTATTATTAGCTAATCATTATATGTAATCATTCTTTTCTCCTAAGTTATTCATTAGTTAATCTATACTTAATCATTACTAATAATAAATATTATTGATAAAATATATAAAACTAACTAAACTAATAAATAAATAACATATTTTGAACTAACTAACAACAAATCAATTAAATAAATAAATATATTTAAAATAAATAAGAAAAATACCTCTAAATGATGGTTCGTAAAAAATCAGCAATTCTTTTAGGCTACCAGAACCACCATGCACATAGGAAGATTATTTTAGACAAAGAGAGAGTGGGATTTAGAGATGTGGTGGTATATTGAATTAAGAATGGGGGGTTCCATTTTATAAGAACATCAAGGAAAGGTGGAACCCTCTGCTGCTTTTCACCTTTATGTTAGGTGAAAGGCGGTCAAACCTAGGATGCCTTTACCTTTACTTTAGGAAAAAGTTGGTCACACCTCTCCCACCTTTTCCATGTCATCTATCCACATCGATGAAAGAAAAAGGTGAAACCCCTTCTGCCGCCTTTCAATAAAGAGGGAAGGCATCAAGGGCCCTGTCTCCTTTTCGATGCACACTTCAAACAAATTAAACCAGTCTTATTTAATTTTTTTTCAAAAAATGCAGAAAAAAACTCTAACAATGACACTATTCACCAGAAATGGTCCTTAAACCCATATAATTGGTTCTTTGGGCCATGGGACCTACTAAAAAAATATTCAGGCATTTGGTCCACAAAGACTCTGATCCATGAACAATACTACAGATCAGACTTTTATCAACACTATAAATGACTATCAATAGTAAAAAATAACTAATGTTGTAAGCGCTTTTAAAATAGTGTCACTTTTATCAATGTAATAAAAATTAATAATAAAGGCCCCCTTTATTTTCATAAAAAAAATGAAATGAAAAGTACTTGTATCGAACCAACCTAGGGTACCCTCAAAAACTAATATCCAACCCAATCTTCCACCCAAATGGTGTTCTTGATCCCCACGGGTTGACAACTAGCACTCAGACATCAACAAAAACCAAAAATAATAATTTAGTCCTACCTAAAGCAAACGAAATAACATAATTTCACATAGTAGAAACAAATGATAGAATAAAAACTAGAAGAAATATATATTTCATAACTACAAACAAACAATAGAAGCAGTACAACTCAAAAGTTAGAATTACCCAAACACTAAAAAAGTAGAATTTAATGAAATTTCTTAGATGTTTTTTAAAAACATGGATAATTTATAGGCGTTTTCTGAAAATGTATCTAATTTTATTGAAAAAATTGGCTAAATTTGCAACATCTTCAGAAAATGTAAAAAAAATAATTTAGCGATGTTTATATGAAATGTGGTTATTTTAGTGACATTTATTACCACTATTTCAAAAACATTTCTAATTATATATAAGTAAAATTCCAATTATTCACATATATATAAATAAAATTTTATAATTATATTTATATTTGTTTACTTATTTATTTATATTTGTATTCAAATACATTAACATATATTTAAATATCATAATATTTATATATATAAACATATATATATACATATATAATCAAAAAGTTCAAGAGGCAGGCAAGCCTGCTCCTCAAAATTTTATTAGAAAAATAAAAGTAACAAGAGGAACAACATAATAGGATTTTACAAATACTGGTATGCATATCACCACGTGAATCTGCTTCAACCAAAGCTAAACTAAAATTCGGGATCACAAAGGATCATCTCGAACTGGCCTCTATAATTTCTCTCTTGGATAGAGCATCAATAACTTGATTTTATTCCCTATAAACATAAGTAAAATCAATGAAAATTTGATTCAAAAGTCGAAGAAAATAAATCTGGTATGACAACATTATCTATGGTACATTCCTAGAATGATCATTAAGAGTTTCCACTTCCATACTTAAGTCAAAGTCCATCCATAGAGCCTGCTAACCATGATGGATAGCATACCTAACCGCCTTGATCATATCCCACAATTCTTCTTCCATTGCATATCTATTTCCAATGAAATGGTAAAAGTTACCCTTAATGAGACCCTGATGAGTGTAGATGACACCACCAAAACCTGAGGGCCCTGGTGCACCTGAAGCTTCCCCATCCACATTGACTTTCATCCACCCAGGGATATGAGGGATCCACCTAATAGACTTGTCCACCAATGGTTTTTTGACCCTACCATTAATAGACCTCAATATAACCAGGTCATAAAAATAATTTTTCATTGATACAGTTTGAATTTTGGAAACAATAATGATTTCCTTACAAATTACACTAATTCCATCCTATAGAGAGGGGACCTAATTTTGAAAATCCAGCCCATTCCTTTCCCTTCATGTGTAAGAAATGGGAATTTCTGTAGTGGTAAACAGATGTGTCTGAACCTGTTCGCTATATAAACACACACATATAAATATATTAATATATATATATATATAAACATATATTTATATATATAAACACACATATATGTTAAATTTAGCCATGTTTTTAAGAAAACTCGACTATTTTAGTTATATTTTTAACTGTGTTGTAAAATGTGGAAAATTATATATCTATATATAATCATAGCACTATTAATTTACATATATATATAAATAAAAAATTATAATTATAATTATATATATATATGTATACATACACATATATATTTATACACACATACACACACACACACACACACACACACACACACATATATATTAACACTAATATATATATATATATATAAACATATATAAACACACACACACACATATAGACATATATATAAACATATATATAAACATATATATATATATAAACATATAAATATATATAAACATATATATATAAACGTATAAATATATATATATAAACACACACATATAGATAAAAATATATATATAAACACATATAAACACACACACACACACACACACACATATATATATATATAAACATATATAAAAACACACACAAAGTGTGTTGGTTCTTGGCAAAGGGGGAGACGCTTCATGTAAATGGTGACGACCAGACAGACAAAGCAGCACATCTCAGGGGAAGCGTGGCACAGAGGCATGTAGGCATTGTTGGGTGGAGAACTCGAAAGAGCGGTGGGTGCCCTAATATATATCATATGTCTATCTAACCTTATGTGGGTTTAAAGAGGGGTCCTCTGCTAGGTCCTCACAATGGGGTCGTGCAATGCAACAACTGATGGTAAGGGGCGTCATAGCAAGAATACTAAGATCATGATGTAAAGATTGGCTACTCAATATTGGGCCTTCATTGTCAAAGGGCCTTTAGGCCATCGAAAATTTTAATGGGACTTCGAGTCACTGGGTCTTCGAGTCATGTAAGGGTTACCTCTAAACCCTACTGAAAAGAGGTTCATCTTTCCTTAATAAAAACAGGGGGTGTTGTCCCCTACCTGTTAATATATATATGTGTGTGTGTGTGTGTGTGTGTGTGTGTGTGTGTGTATTAATATATGTATATTAATACGTAAAATTATAAACACATATATATATATATTATTAAATTTTTTATTAATTAAATCTATTAATATATATATATATATATGACTATAACATAATAAAGTTTTATAATGAAAAAATGGATTAGATGAGTTGGTCTAGTTGATTGTTGTAAGCCTCCAAATCATGGCTTCAAATGATCCTTATTTTTGGTGGAATAGGCAGGGAAGGAGAATTGTGCATCACAGGGGTGTGAGGGAGTAGGGAGTGTGCATGGAGGTAGGGACTTAGGGTGAGGGATTAGGGAAGGGTTCCCAATAATAAAATTTTGTAAAAAAATGAGTATTAAAAAATACTCAATTAAAAAAAATCCACGTTTATAGAAGCATACTTATTACAACATATAACAAAACCATGGAAATGACCGTATAGGTATAGTGTCTTTAGAAACTGGGAAACATAAACAACTGGTTCATAAAGCATCTACATTGTCTCCCATTTATTTCATCATATCTATAGTCCCTTTTGGCATATCTTACTTAATAACATTATTCCTGACCTGGGGAAAGAAAACATACAAAAGGGTGAGCTCAAATGCTCAGTAAGGGTAAACAAAAGAAATATCAATCACATCATATTCATAAGAACATAACTTTTGGAAATCTTAACCTGCAAAAGAGATAATAATTTCATAACATGGGATAAATCATAGTAGTGAAATGTAATCACAATAATCATAACTTAAAACATGAAGCTTTTTGGAATACACACATAATCATAGAGAATCATTTCTTATTAGTCAAGACTCATGGCCAAGACTATCTTAGTGTACAAAGTCCATTTCTGAACCGAGTTCACTCCTTGTTTCAGTCCTGTTTCACTGAACCGGTTTAACCTACCGTTCCAGCCATGTCTATCTCATGAGATATAAAATCTTTACCCAATGCATTGGAGGTAGATATAAGTCCCACCCATCTCATAATGATACCATTCTTATGTGTTCCACAAAATCATAAATCATACATCATTGCATAACCCATGTAATAAAAATGGGATTCTTAAACATCATGACATCATAAAAAAAATTCATATAAGATAAAGGAATTCATAAAAATAATTCCATCACAACATAATCAAATCAATTTAATAATAGGTATAGAAATAGAACCCTATATTATATTAGATGGAAAATAATTTTGATAAAACACTTGAACTCCATTCTTGAGGAAAATATCATTTCTACTTCAAAAACATTTTCCTTTCTTAACATGTCATACAATTTTAAACTAAAAGAAGTTGATTAAAAATAAACTTGAAATATTGTAAAGGAATATTCTTGGAAATAATGTTTTAAAAATCCATTCATGCCGTATAAGTTAAAAAAAACATTCTTCTCGTACTTTTGTCGGAAAAGTCAAAAAGTACCTCGTACGAAAAACGACAAAAGATTCCTTTCATATCTTTTACTAAAAACTCACCGAAGGGTAAAATTGGATTTAAACAACTGTAAGTGGATGGAAATAATATTACATATTGAAGAAACATGGATGTGGATGATAAAATACACCCTAGTAAATTCCAAAGTATAAACAATCTCAGATAAAAATGAGATTGTGATATTTCCCTTACCTTAGGTCCGATTTGCTTCGAAAGTGTCTGAACCTCCTGTATAATGATTTAAATAATGTTATTGACTTATTACAGAATCATAATTATTGTTATGATATCATATATGGTCATATTCTTATCTTCTTAGTAGTAATATTTCATTGCCACTTGTTATTCGGGTGTTTATAACTTTTTGTTCTTATGCGTGTTTTGTCGAATAAATTCTTATTCTTCTCTTTAGGTTATAGATACATAATTTCTATAATGTTATTAATGTACTATATATCATATTTATTCATTAAATTCATTTATATAATCATTATGAAATTAAGATCATGTAGAACGAATCGCATCACATCGTGGAGACGGTATTCCGTACGTACGCACGAGTGATGATATCGTTCCCATGATCGTAGAATTGTATTGGAGTGTATGTATACTATTTCAGAATCAATATCACTTTATAATAATCATATATAGTAATTATTTACACCATTATACCCATCCAAGTAAGGTGGTGGAGGAAAATAGATTACACCACAGCGTGGAGACGGTATTCCGTACGTACGCACGCGCGGTGATTTCGTTTTCCGTAGGATGGATAGATGGCGAAATAGGGTTGTTTAATACTTATAATAATATATCAGTATATGAGTGATATTGATGTTATTACTTCATAATGAAAAAACTAAATAAGAAGAAGTGGAAGAAGAAATAAAGATGAAAGAATCGGTAACAGACATTACCTCTTCTTTGAAGCGCTTCTTTGAGACCTACTTTTAGGGCACTAAAATTGGTCTTTGAATAAGACCAGGACCTCTAGGATGTCTCTAGGGAAGTGGAGAGAATAAATTGGTAGGGGTTGGACGAGATTTAAGGCTCAAAGTGGTGTGAGGAAGAGGGGGAGGAGGTGCCCTTTTATAAGGGAGGAGAGCGGCACCTTTGGAATAACTAAAAATATTATTTCATTATAAAGTCCAATTCGGTTTTTAATAGCTCCAATTTGATATATTTCGAAGATAAGGTGGGTATAGGTCGAAATACTCTCATCCAATATAATTTAGACAAGTTTAGGTATCAATTTTAACCTTATCATTTAGATTTAACTTTAAGTTAGATAATTTAACTTTTACTGTGTCTTCTTGTTTTCTTACACTATAAGGTTAATAAACATACTATATCAAGCCAAAAGAACCAAAAGTTGTTTATTATTAATATATATAACCTTATCTAAGTCATTTGGCCGAACTTTATATTTTTAGGAATAAAATAACAATTAATAATATAATATTTGTTTTAAAAACTATTTTATGTCAATTTTGACACTATTTAGTAATTGATTTTTGTGAAAATCATAACAGAATGATTAGTTCGAACAAAGCTAATTAAATCAATACTAACATGTCATATTAACCTATAAAATTAAGGTAATTCATAAAAAGTCTCAAATTATATTTATTTCGGTATTTATAATATCAATAATTATAATGTTTCACTATTATGGTAATTACTGCATCATCATTGTGTCATAAATAAATTAAATTATTTAATGTCTAAAAATTATAAATAAAATTTAATTATTTAGGAAATATTATTATCTTTCTAATGAATATTTACAATCGAATTTATCTTATGTATAACCCTATATTAAAAATGATTTATTTATTAAACTTTGATTTTAACTATTTTAACCCTTCTTTAAATAAATTAATAATAAATGTCCTAATCTAATCCAAGTGGTCCTAAAAGGTCATATTTTATTCCTAAGGTTATTTTTGGTCGAATTACACTTATCCAATAGAATTAGGACATGTTTTAGGGTAATAATAATATCATTTTTACCCTTAATTACCCTATTTACTTTTAACCGTGGTAAAAAAAAGTAAAAAGTTACTATTCACCAAAAATTATTTTCATCTCATTGAACCACATTTTAGTCCTTGATATTAACCGTGTCTCTCGGATTTTCTAAATTCCACTCACAGAAGTGGTAAAATTATGTTTTATGAAAAATTCAGTTTTTTTAACTACCACTTAGTGGTTTCACTATTCATCAAAAATTGAAAGTTTTCAGAAAAATACCAAAATTTCACCCTAGGATAATTTCGATATTCCGAATCCAAAAATGAAGTCCATTTTGAAAAATAAAATTTAAAAAAATTTAAAAAGTGGTTATTTCTATTCATAACGGCTAGTTTTAATAATATTTTAATAGCATGTCGTTGTTTAGTGAAACTCAGTATTGCGTACGACGCAAGCTATCGAGGAAGGTCGCGGTTGCGTGTAAAGAAAGCCAACCGCGAAGATAGCATTTTTAATATCGAGGAAGGTCGCGGTTGCGTACGACGCAAGCTATCGAAGATAGCATGTCGAAGAAGTTGTCACCATCATCATCACCCGTATCATTATTACCTTGTTGTCGTCCACTCTGAACTGCATCATCATAACCATCATCTCTAGATTCACCACATAGTCAGCGGGAACACCACCTTTTTCATCATCGACCATCATTGTAGGATCCAAGAACCGGAGCAAAACGAACCAGGATGTCCACTACTCACCACTGATGTCTTCATATCATCATCGTAGAACTCCAACATCACCACAAAAAAATGATCAAAACAGAACATCACAACCATTTGAACCTTCAAAGATGAGCCATATACCCTCTGTAATAACCTAATCCACTCGATCTGCACCTCCTAGAACCTCTATGAAGTCCCGCACACCGAACTAATAAGGAAAGGAGTGCAGAAAGGATTAGAAGATGGAGGCCTCGGTAGGGGAAAAAGCCGGAAACTGCATCGGTCCAACAAAATAGAGAACCAATAATAGAGAAAAAAATAAATCCAAAACAAAATCACCACATGAGACCTCAATCCGCATCCTCAAAATAGAAAAGGATCCAACACAAGGAATGAACCTGAGCTGAGACTATTGTCGACCCTACTCTAGCACCATCCAAAGTAGGCCTGGATCCCAAATCGAGCCTAAAAAAAGTGGAGTCAAATGTGATGGGTAGGCTAGCATGGGAAGAGGAGAAAGAAAGCACCAGACACACTCACTGGTGCTGACCCAAGCCGTCTAAATCACCCGCACACACAAACCCAAAATAGGGTTCCGATGCACAGGGAAAGATCGAAAGAGGGGTGGTTAGCGGCACGCGATGACGACACTAGCAAACCAGTCAAGAGGGAAGAAAAAGAAAGCAAGATAAGGAAGAAGATAGACCATGTGAAGTGACACCATCACTGTAAAGATGACCCTCAAAACCCTAGGAGGGGAAGAGGAGGCATGGGAAGCATCGGGATCTAGGAGAGTTTGGAGCCATCAAGTTCATCCATTATGCTCATTAGGCCCATTTGGTCACTTAGGCCCATTAGACCCATTTGTCCCATTACGCCCATTAGGCCCACTCGGACAATTAAGATCATTGGTCCACTTCATCCCATTAGGCCCATTAGACCCATTAGGCCATTTGGCCCATCAAGTCCATTTTATTAAACCCATTAGGCCCATTTGGCCCACTAGGACACTTAGACCCATTAGGACCATTTGGCCCATTTGTCTCATCAAGCCCATTGTATTAAGACCATTAGGCCACTTAGGCCCATATGGCCCATTAGGCCCATTAGGACAATTATCCCAATTAGCCCAATTATGCCCATTACGCCCACTAAACCCATTAGGCCACTTAGGCCCATTAGGCCACTTTGGCCCATTTGGCCACTTAGGACCCTAAGACCAATTATAACACTTAGGACCACTCGGTGCATTAGACCCATTAGGCCACTAAGGCCCTTTTGGCCACTTAGGCCCAATAGGCACATTAGGCCCATTAGGCCCATTCGGCCCCTTTGGCCACTTAGGCACATTAGGTCCATTAGGCCACTTAGGCCACTTAGTCCTATTAGGCCACTTAGGCCCATTAAGCCCGTTATTCCACTTAAGTTCATTCGGTGCATTAGGCCCATTAGGCCACTAAGTCCCATTGGGTCCATTAGGCCCATTAGGCCACTTAGGCCCCTTAGGCCACTTAGTCCCCTTAGGCCCATTAGGCCACTTAGGTCCATTGACCCCATTAATCCACTTAAGCCCCTTAGGCCACTTAGTCCCATTAGGCCACTCAGTCCCATTAGGCCACTGAGTCCCATTAGGCTCATTAAGACCATCAGGACCATCAGGCCTAATAGGCCACTTCGTCCCCTTAGGACACTAAGGCCCATTAGGCCCATTCATACACTTAGTTCAATTAGGACACTTAGGCCCATTGGTCCACTTAGGCCCATTAATCCACTTAGGCCCATTGGCCCATTATGCCCATTAGGCCACTAAGGCCCATTAGGCCCTTTAGGCTACTTAGTCTCATCTGTCCAATTAGGACTTAGGTCACTGAGGCCAATTAGGCCCATTAGACCACTTAGGTCCATTAGGACCATTCATTCCATTGGGCCCATTAATCCACTTAGGCCTGTTAGTCCCATTAGGCCTTTGAGACCCATTCAACCCATTAGGCCATTAGGCCCATTATGTCCATTTGGCCACTTAAGCCCATTAGGCCCATTAGGCCACTAAGTCACATTTGTCCCATTAGGCCCCTAAGTCCCATTAGGCCCATTATGACCATTATTCCCAATAACCCATTAGTAACATTAGGCCACTTAGTCCCATTAGTACACTTCGGCCCATTAGGCTAATTAGGCCACTTAGACCCATTAGGCCCATTCGGCCACTTAGGCTCGTTAGGCCCATTAGGCCCATTAGGCCACTGAGGATCATTAGGCCCATTGGTTCCATTATGCCACTTAGGCTCATTAGGACACTTAGGCCCATTAGGACCATTAGACCACTTTGTCCCATTAGGTCACTTAGGCTCATTCAACCCATTAGGCCACTTACGCCCAATTGGCCCATTTGGCCCATTTGGCCTATTTGGCCCATTTGGCCCATTATTCCCACTAGGCCACTTATGCCCAACTGTCCCATTAGTCCCATTAGTCCACTTACACCCAATTGGACCATTTGACCAATTATGCCACTTAGGGCCATTAGGCCCATTCAACCACTTAGGACAATTAGGCCCATTATCCCATTAATCCCATTATGCCATTTAGGCCCACTGGGAACATTAGGCTAGTTAGGCCCATTATGCCACTTAGGCCCCCATTCACCCACTTAGGCCAATTAGGCCCATTATCCCATTAGTCCCATTAAGCCCATTATCTCATTAGCCCCATTAAGACCATTAGGACACATAGTCCCATTAGGGCCCATTAGGCCACTTAGGCCCATTAGGCCCCTTAGGCGACTTAGGCCCATTTAGCCACTTAGGCCCATTAGGCCACGTAGGCCCATTGGTCCCATTAGGCCCCTTAGGCGACCTAGGCCCATTAGACCCATTTGAACACTTAATCCCATTAGGCTAGATTGGAAAATTAGGCCCATTAGGCTAATTCGACCACTTAGGCACATTAGGCCCATTAGTCCACCTGAGCCCATTAGTCCAATTAGACCACTTCTATCCATTGGTCCCATTATGCCCATTAGGCCCATTAGGTCCATTCGTCCACTTTGTCCTATTAGTCCTATTTGGTCACTTTGGCTCATTCGACCACTTTGGCCCATTAGGCCCATTAGGCCACTTAGTCCAATTAGGCCACTTAGGACCACTAGTCTCATTAGTAGCATTATGCCACTTAGGTCCATTTGTCCCATTTGGCCACTTCGCCCATTAGGCCCATTATGCATATTCGGCCCATTAAGCACATTCATCCACTTTGTCCCATTAGGACACTTAGGCCCATTTGGCCCATTAGGCTTGTTAAGCCACTTAGGCCCAATAGAACCATTAGGACACCAAGGCCCATTATGCCCACTCATCTAATTTGGCCCATTAGGACCATTAGGCCACTTAGGCCCATTAGGTCCATTTGGCCCATTTGGCCACTTGGGCCCATGAGGCCCAATATGCCCATTAGGCCCAAAATCTCATTCGTCCACTTTGGACCATTAGGCCACTTAGTCCCATTAAGCACATTAGGACCATTTGGTTGCTAAGGCCCATTAAGACCATGGGGACACTTAGGCCCATTTGGCTCATTTGGCCACTTCGGCCCATTATGCCCATTAAGCCCATTATGTCAATTCGTCCACTTTGTCCCATTAGTCCACTTAGGCCCATTAGGCCCATTATACCCATTAGGCCAATTAGGCCCATTAGATCCATTAGGAAACTTATTCCCATTATGCCACTTAGGCCCATTGCGCCACTTAGTTCCATCAGGCCCATTAGACCCATTAGGCCCACTAGTCCCATTTGGCTTCGTAGGCCCATGAGGCCTAGTGGGTCCATTAGACCCAATAGGCCCAGTAGGACCACTTAGGACCATTCGGCCCATTAGGTCCATTGGTCCACTTAGGCCCATTAGGATACTTAGGCCCTTTATGCCCATTAGGCTGATTTATCCACTAAGGCCCATTATGCCCATTAGGCCCATTAGGCCCATTAGGCCCATTCGTCCACTTTGGACCATTCGTCCACTTAGTCCCATCATTCCTATTATGCAACTTAGGACCATTGTGTCCATTAGGCCACTTCATCCCATTAGGCCAATTCGACCCATTAGGCAACTTAGGCCAATTAGGACCATTAGTCCCATTTGGCCCATTAGGACCATTGGGTCTATTAGGACCCTTTGGCCCGTTAGTCCACTTAGTCCCATTAGGCACATTCAACCCCTTAAGCACATTAGGCCCATTAGGCCAATTCGGTCAATTCGTCCACTCAGGCCCATTAGACCACTTAGGCCCATTTGGCCCATTGGTCCCTTAGGCCAATTGGGCACATTAGGTCTATTCGGTCACTTAGGCCCATTTGGCCCATTGGTTCACTTAGGCCCATTATACCCATTACGCCCATTAAGCACATTAGTTCTAATTGTCCAAATAAGACCATTAGGCCATTTAGGCCCATTAGGTCAATTAGTTCTATTATGCCCAATAGGTCCATTGAGCCACTTTGGCCCACTAAGTCCATTGGACCCATCCGACCCATTCAGCTAATTAGGCCCATTATGCTCATTGGCCCTTTAGTCCCATTTGGTCCATTTGGCTCATTATGCCCATTGGACCCTTTAGGCCCATTCAACCCATTAGTCAACTTCGGTCCAGTAGGCCCATTGGGTCCATTGGACCCGTTAGGCCCATTCAGCCACTTCAGTAAATTCGGCACATTCGGCCAATTCGCCCCACTAGGCCACTTCGACCCATTGGGTCCATTCGACCCATTAGGCCCATTAGACCCATTCGGCCCCATAGGTCCATTAGGAAACTTAGGCCCATTGGTACTATTAGGCCACTTAGGCCCATTAGGATCATTAGGTCCATTCGATTCATTAATACCTTTCGGCCCATTAGGCCCATTCGGCAACTTCGGCCCATTTAGCCCATTAGACCCATTAGAAAACTTAATCCCATTAGGCTCATTAGGCCCATTACGCCACTTAATCCTAATTGACCGATTAGGCCCATTAGGCCACTTGGACCCATTTTTCCCATTAGGTAATTTAGGCCCATTAGACAACTTAGGCCAATTAGGACAATTAGGCCCATTCTACCCATTAGGCCTATTCGACCACTTAGGCCCATTAGACCACTTAGGTCCATTATGCCCATTAGGCCACTTAGGCCCATCATCCCCATTCGGTCCATCAGTCCCATTCCTCTGATTCAGCCCCTTCGGCCACTTAGGCCCATTGGACCACTTAGGCCCATTCTACCACTTAGTCCCCTTAGGCCCATTAGGCCCATTAGGCTCATTGGACCACTTAGGCTCATTAGGCCACTTATGCCCATTAGGCCCCTTCATCCGATTAGGCCAATTAGGTCACTTAGGCCCATTAGGCTCATCAGGACGCTTAGGCCAATAATCCCATTAGGATGATTATGCCACTTAAGCCCATTAGGCCACTTTGGCCCAATATTCCCATTATGCCCTTTAGGCCGATTAGGCCACCTAGGCCCATTTGGCCCATTCGTCCACTTATTCCCATTAGGCCGATTATGCCACTTAGGCCCATTAGGATGCTTTGGCCCAATAGGCCCTTCAGGCTGATTAAGCCACTTAGGCCCATTTGGCCCATTTGGCCAATTAGACCACTTAGGTCCATTAAGCCCATTAGGCCACTTTTTCCCATTGCGCCCACAAGGCTCATTAGACCAATTAGGGACATTAAACTACGATTATGCCACTTAGGCCCATTAGGCCCCTTTGGCTGATTAGGCTCTTTATAACCATTAGTTCACTTAAGCCCATTTGGCCATGTAGGCCCATTAGGCCGCTTAGGCTTATTCATCCCATTAGGACCATTAGTCCCGTTAGTCCCATTAGTCCCTTTAGGTTAGTTAAGCCCACTGGAACCATTAGGACACTTAGGCCCATTAGGCCCGTTCGGCCCATTAGGCAACTTAAGCCCATTAGGTGAATTAGGCCACTTAGACCCATTAGGCCCATTAGAACACTTAGGCCACTTAGGCCCATTATACCCATTAGGCCCATTTGGCCCATTAATCCCATTATGCTGCTTAGGGCCATTAGACCACTTCGGACCATTGGGCTCATTAGGCTACTTAGGCACATTAGGCCACTTAGGCCCAATAGGCCCATTAGGCCACTTAAGCCCAATAGGCCTACTAGGAACCTTGGTACCATTAGGCACATTAGTCCCATTAGGCCACTTAGACCCATTCAGCCCATTTGGACACTTAGTCCAATTAGGCCCATTGGCCTAGTAGGCCACTTCGGCCCATTAGGCCTACTAGGCACATTATGCCCATTTGGTCAATTCAACCCATTGGTCCCATTATGCCACTTTGGCCCATTAGGCACGTTAGGCCAATTCCGCCACTTAGGCCATTATGCCCATTAGGACCACTAGGCACATTAGGCTCATTCGGCCAATTAGGCTCATTCAACCACTCAGTCTCATTATGCTCATTAGGCCCATTAGGCTAATAAGGTCACTTCGGCCCAATATGCCACTTAGGCCCATTAGGACCATTAGGCCACTTATTCCCATCCAGCACATTAGTCCCCTTGGGCCCATTAGTCCCCTTAGGCCCATTAGGCCCATTCGCCCACTTAATCTCATTATGCCCATTAGTTCCATTAGGTTGATTAAGTCACTTAGGCCCATTAGACCACTTAGTACCATTAGGCCCATTAGTCCTATTGGGCCCACTAGAAAACTTAAGATCATTATACCCATTAGGCTACCTAGGTCTATTATGTTGATTAGGCCCATGAGGCAACTTAGGACCATTGACCCACCAGGCCACTTAGACCCATTGGGCCCATTAGGCCCATTAGGCCACTTAGTCCCTTTAGATCTGTTATGCCACTTAGGCCCTTTAGGCTACTTAGGCCCATTAAGATGATTAGGCCACTTTGGCCCATTAGGCCCATTAGTCCACTTAAGCAACTTCAGTCCATTATGACCATTAATCCATTTAGGACCATTAATCCCATTAGGCTGATTTGGCCACTTAGGCCCATTAGGCCCAATAGGCCACTTAGGCCCATTAGGCCACTTTGGCCCATTAGGCCCATTAGGAAGCTTTGGCCCATTAAGCCCATTAGAAAGCTTTGGACCATTAGGCCACTTCGTCCCACTAAGCCCGTTAAATCGATTGGGCCACTTAAGCCCATTAGGCCCATTACGCCCCTTAGGCCACTTAGATCCATTAGTCCCATTAGGCA
Organism: Viscum album; assembly: GCA_963277665.1. NCBI lineage: Eukaryota > Viridiplantae > Streptophyta > Magnoliopsida > Santalales > Viscaceae > Viscum > Viscum album. The sequence continues at coordinate 945,397,891 of OY728132.1, read as the reverse complement.
CATTGGGCCCATTAGGCTCATTTGGCCCATTATGCCACTTAGTCCCCTTACGCCCATGGTGTCACTTAGGCCCCTTATGCACATGAGTCCACTTAGGCCCATTAGGCCCCTAGGGGCCTTTAGGCTACTTAGGCTCATTAGGCCACTTCATCCCATTTGGCCCACTAGGCACATTCGGCCCATCAGGACCATTAGGCCCATTAGGCCACTTAGGCCCATTGTGCCCATGAGTCAACTTAGACCCATTAGGCCACTTAGCACCATTAGGTCACTTAGTCCCATTGGCCCATTAGGCCACTTCGGTCCATTAGGCCATTTAGGCCACTTAGGCCCATTATTCCACTTAGACTCATTAGGTCACTTAGGCCCATTATGCCACTTAGCCCCATTAGACCTATTAGGACACTTTTTCTCATTCGACAACTTAGGCCTATTAGGGAACTTAGTCCCATTAGGCTGATTTTCCCACTTTGGGCCATTAGGCTTGTTCATCCCATTAGGCCCAACCGACCCTTTAGACCCATTAGGCCCATTAGGCCCATTGGTCCACTTTGGAACATTAGACCCATTCATCCCATTGGTCCCCTTAGGCCCATTCAGTCCATTAGTCCCATTAAGGAACTTCGGTTCATTTGGCCCATTCGGCATGTTAGGCCCATTCAGCACGTTAGGCCCATTCAGGCCCTAAGGCCCATTCGGGCCATTAGGCCCCTTTGGTCCATGTAGGCTCATTACGCCACTTTGTCCCATTATGCCACTTAGACCCATTAGACCAATTATGCCCATTTGGAAACTCAGTCCAATTAGTCCCATTCATCCCATTCATCATGTTAGGCCCATTAAGCCACTTAGAGAAATTAGGCCCACTAAGCCACTAAGTCCCAATAGGCCCATTTGGCAACATGGGCCCATTAGGCCCATTAGGCCACTTAGGCCCATTAGGCCCATTTGGTTGTTTAGGCCACTTAGTCCACTTAGGCCCCTTAGGCCCATGAGACCAATTAGGCCCATGAGGCCCATCATGCCACTTAGGCCCATCAAGCCCATTAGGTCACTTAGGCCCATTCGACCCATTCAGCCCATTAGGTCCATTGGACCAATTGGTCCACTTAGGATCATTTGACTTATTTGTCCACTTGGTCCCATTAAGACCATTAGGCCACTACGACCCATTAGGATAATTAGACCCATTATGCCACTTACACCCATTAGGCCCATTAGACACATTGGGCCACTTAAGCCCATTCTTCCACTTAGGCCCATTAGCCGCATTGGGCCACTTAGGCCCATTCGGCCACTTAGGCCCATTATCCCCATTAGGCCACTTTGGTCCATTCGTTCACTTAGGTCTGTTAGGCCACTTTGGTCCATTTGGCCCATTAGGCCCATCGGGCCACTTAGGCCCTTTAGGACAATTGGGCCACTTAGGCCCATTCGACACATTAAGACACTTAGGCCCATTGGGCCCATTAGTTTGCCTAGGCTCATTACACCCATTGAGCCACTTTGGCCCATTACGACCATTAGGTCCATTAGGCCATGTAGTCCCATTAAACCCATTATGCCCATTGGGCCATTATGCCAATTCGGCCACTTAGTCCCATTAGGCCCATTAGACCAATTAGGCCCATATGGACCATTAGGCCCACTGGGCCCATTTGGCCCATGAGGCCACTGAGGCCCATTAGGCCCATTAGGCCCATTATGTATATTCATCCAATTTAGCCAATGAGCCTAGTAAGGCCTAATAGGCCGCTAACGTCCTTTTAGACAATGACGCCACTTAGTCCCATTAGGCCTATCAGGCCACTTAGGCCCATTAGGCCCATTAGGCCACTTACACCAATTAGGCCCATTAGGCATATTGGGCTACTTAGGCACATTAGACCACTTAGGCCAATTAGGCATGTTAGGCCACTTAGGCCCATTATGTCTATTGGGCCACTTAGGCCCATTAGGCCAATCAAAACACTTAGGCCCATTAGGCCCATTAGGTCACTTAGGCCAACTAGGCCCATTAATCTCATTAGGCCGATTAGGCCACTTAGGCCCATTAGCCCACTTATGCCCATTAGGCCCATTAGGCGCACTATGCCCATTAGGCCCATTAGGCCCATTAGGCCCCTTATGCCCATTAATATCATTAGTCTGATTAGGAAACTTAGGCCCATTGGGCCACTTAGGCCCATTAGGCGCATCAGGCCACTTAGGCTAATTAGGCCCATTCATCCCATTAGGCCCATTATCCCCTAGGCCCGTTAAGCCCATTAAGATCATTAGGCCACTTAGGCCCATTATTCCACTTAGCCCCATTAGGCCGATTAGGTGACTAAGGCCCGTTAGTCCACTTTGGCTCTCTATGCCCATTAATACCATTAGGCCGATTTGGCCACTTAGGCCCATTAGGCCACTTAGGAAAATTAATCCCATTGGACCCATTAGGCCCCTTAATCCCATTAGGCAGATTAGGAAACTTTGGCCCATTAGGCCACTTTGGACCGTTAGTCCACTAAGGCCAATTAGGCTCATTCGGTCCATTAGGCCCATTAGACCACTTAATCCCATTTGGCCAATTCAGCCCATTATTCCCATTAGGTCGATTAGGCTACTTTGGCCCATTAGGCCACTTCGACCCATTAGGCCCATTAGGCCAATTAGGCCACTAAGTCCAATTAGGCTCATTTGAACCATTTGGACCCTAGGCCTGTAAATCCCATTAAGCTCATTAGGCCACCTAAGACCATTAGACAACTTATGCCCATTAGGCCCCTTAGGCCCATTAGTCCCTTTAGACTCACTATGAACATTAGGTCGATTATGCCACCTGGGCCCATTAGGATGCTTAGTCCCATTAGGCCACTAAGGCCTATTCAGCCTATTAGAAAAAATTTCCCCCTAGGCCCGTTAATCCCATTAAGCCCATATGGTCATCGAGGCCCATTAGGCCACTTAGGCCCATTAGTTCCCTTACCCATCAGGCTACTTAGTCCCATTAATCCCATTAGGCCCATTAGGACCATTAATCCCATTAGGTCGATTAGGTCACTTAGTCCATTTAGTCTCATTAGTCCACTTAGGCCCATTAGGCTCATTCGGCCCATTAGGCTCATTCGGCCCATTTAGCACCTAGTTCTGTTAAGCCTATTAAGCCTATTAGCTCCATTATCCCCATTGGGACCATTGGGCCCATTCATCCCATTAGGCCACTTTGGCCCATGAGGCCCACTTAGGCCCTTGAAGTCCATTCAGTCCATTAGGCCACTTAGGCCTATCAGGTCCATTAGACCAGTAACTTAGGCCTATCAAGCTCATTAGGCCCATTCATCCACCTAATAAAATTAGGCCCAGTAAGCTACTTGGGCCCATTTGGCCACCTAGGCTGATTTGGCCCATTATGCCACTTAGGCCCATTAGGCCCAATTGTTCGATTAGGCTGATTAGGCCACCTGGGCCACTTAAGCCCATTAGGCCCATTAGACACTTAGGACCACTAGTAACATTAGGCCCATTTATACCATTAGTCCACTTAAACCCATTTGTCCCATTAGGCGACTTAGGCTCATTAGGCCCACTAGGCCCGTTAGGCCACTTAGGCCCCTGAAGCTCATTATCCCCATTAGGCCCATCAAGACCATTAGGCCACTTATACCCATTAGGTCCATTAGGGCCATTAAGATCATTAGGCCACTTAGGCCCATTAGGCCCACTGGGTCACTGGGGCCCATTATGCCCATTGGGCCTACTAGGCCCATTTGGATCATTTGGCACATTCTACCACTAAGGCCCATGAGGCCCAATGGACCACTTAGACCAGTGAGGTCCATTAGTTCCATTAGGTCCATCAGGCCCATCAGGACCATTAGGACACTTAGGCTCATTTGTCCCATTATTCCACTTAGGCCCATTGGTCCACTAAGGCCCATTGGGCCACTAAGTCCCATTAGTCCCAATGGGGCTATCTGTCCAATTTGGCCCATGAGGCCAACTAGGTCACTAAGGACCATTAGGCCCATCAGGCCCATCATTCCCTTTAGGTCTCTTAGAACCATTAGGCCCATTAAGATACTTAGTCCACTTAGGCCCATTTGGCCCATTAGGCCCATTAAGATATTTGTTTCACTTAGGCCCATTATGCCCATGAGGCCACTGAGGCCCATCATGCCTATTATGCCACTTAGGCCCATTAGACCCCTTAGCCCCATTCAGCTCTTTAGGCCACTTAGTCCCACTAGGCCCATTAGTCCACTTAGGCCCATTATGCCCATGAGGCCACTGAGTCCCATCATGCCCATTATGCCACTTAGGCCCATTAGACCCCTTAGCCCCATTCAGCTCTTTAGGCCACTTAGTCCCACTAGGCCCATTAGGACACTTAGGCCCATTAAGACATTGAGGACCACTAGGCCCATTAGGCTACTTATGTCCATTAGCTGCATTAGGCCCATTAGGCCACTAAGGCCCATTAGTCTACTTAGCCCCATGAGGGCCCATGAGGCCATCGGCCCCAAAAGGCCATTGAGGCCCATTAGTCCCATTGGGCCCATCAGGAACATTCAACCACTTAGGATCATTAGGAAAATTAATCCACTTAGGACAATTCATATCATTAGGCGACTTAGACGTATTAGACCCATCATGCCCATTTAGCCACTTATACCCATTAAACCCATCATGCCCATCTGGCCCATCAGTCCAGTTAGACCACTTAGTTCTATTCAGCTCATTAGGCCACTTAGGCAAATAGGCCCATCATGCCCATCGGGACCATCAAGCTCATCTGGCCACTTAGATCCATTAGGCTCATTAGTCCCATTTGGCCACTGAGGCCCACTTGGCTCATTAGCCCCATCATGCCCATCAGGCCTATCAGGCCCATGAGGTCACAAAGGCATGTTCGGTTCATTAGGACACATAGGACCATGAGGTCCATTAGGCCCATCATACCAATCAGTCCCATTATGTCACTTACGCCCATTACGCCAATTAGGCGCATTATGCCACTTAGGCCCATTCAGCTCATTAGGCCACTTAGGCCAATTAGGCCACTTAGGCTACTTAGGCCACTTAGGCCCATGAGGCCCATTAGGCCACTGAGGACCATTAGGCCCATTCGGTTCATTTGGTCACTTCGGTCCATTAGACCCATTAGGCCACTTAGGATGATTAGGCCCATTATGCCACTGAGGCCCATTCAGACACTAAGGCCCATCAGACCATTTAGGCTACTTAGGCCCATTAGGCCCATTAGGCCAATGAGTCCCATTAGATCCATTAGGCCACTCGACCCCATTAGGCAACTTAGGTCCATTAGGCCACTTATGCCCATTAGGCCACTAAGGACCATTAGGCTCATTAAGCCACTTAGGCCATTTCAGCTCATTTGGTCACTTAGGCCCATTAGTCCCATTTATCCACTTAGGCCACTTAGGATGATTAGGCCCATTAGGCCACTGAGGTCCATTATTCCCATTAGGCCACTAAGGCCCATCAGGCCATTTAGGCCACTTAGTCCTATTAGACCCATTAGGCCACTGAGTCCCATTAGGCCCATTAAGCCACTTAGACCCATTAGTCCACTTAGGCCCATTAGAAAACTTAGGCCCATTAGGACACTTAGTCCCATTAGTCCACTTAGACACATTAGGCCCATTATGCCACTTAGGCCCATTACGCCCATTACGCCACTTAGGCCACTTAGGCCCATTATGTCCATTAGGCCCATTTGGCAACTTCATCCCGTTAGGCCACTTAGGACCATTAGGCCCATTAGGTCACCTAGGCCCATTAGGCCCAATAGGCCACTTAGGCCCATTAGGCGAATTAGGTCACTTAGGCCCATTTGGCCACTTTGGCCCATTAGGCCACTTTGGCCCATTAGGACCATTAGGCCACTTTGGCCACTTCGACCCATTAGGCACATTAGGCCACTAAGACCCATTCAACCACTTAGTTCCCTTATCCCATTAATCCCATTAGGAAAATGAGGCCATTTAGGCCCCTTAGGCCCCTTAGGCCCATTAGACCCATTAGGCCCCTTAGGCCCATTAATCCCATTAGGCCGATTAGGTAACTTAGACCCATTATCCCACTTAGGCCCATTAGGCCCATTGGGCCACTTAGATTAATTAGGCCCATTCAACCCATTAGGCTCATTAGGCCCATTTGGCCCCCCATTTGGCCCATTTGGCCCTAAGTCCTGTTATGCCCATTAAGCCCATTAGTCCGCTTAGGTACATTAGGACGATTAGGACACTAAGGCCCATTAGCCACTTAGGGACATTAGGACGACTAGGACACTAAGGCCCATTATCACCATTATGCCACTTAGGTCCACTAGGCCCATTAAGAGCATTAGGCAAATTAGGCCACATTGGCCCATTAGGCCACTTAGGCCCATTCGGCCCATTAGGCCCATTAGTCCAATTAAGCACATTAGATCAATTAGGCAACTTTGGCCCATTATTCCTCATATGCCCATTAGGTCTGTTAGGCCTGTTAATCCAATTAGGCCCATTCGGCCCATTAGGCCACTTAGGCTCATTTGGCCCATTAAGCTGATTAGGCTACTTTGGCCCATTAGGCCACTTAGGCCCATTTGGCCAATTGGGTCCATTCATCCCATTAGGCCCATTTGGACCATAGGCTCGTTAATCCCATTAATCCCATTAGGCCACCAAGGCCCATTGGGCCACTTAGTCCCATTAGACTAATTAGGCCACTTAGGCCCTTTAGGCCACTTAAGCCCATTATACCCATTAGGCCACTTAGGTCCATTAGGACCATTAGTCCCATTAGGCACACTATGCTCATTTATCCCCTAGGTCCGCTAAGCCTAATAATCCCATTAGGTCACTTAGTCTCATTAGGCCCCTTAGTCCCATTAGTCCACTTAGGCCCATTACGCCCCTTAGGCCCAATAGGCCCATTAATCCCATTAGATCGATTAATACACTTATGCCCATTACGCCACTTGGGCCAATTAGGCCCATTAGGCCACTTAGGCCCATTTGGACCATTAGGTCCATCCGACCCATTAGGCCCATTTGGTGCCAAGGCCCGTTAATCCCATTCATCCCATTAGGCCCCTTAAACCCATTGGACCCCTTAGGCCCATTAAGCCCATTAAGACACTTAATCCAATGAGGCCCATGAGACCACTTAGGCCAAGGAGACCTATGAGTCCCATTAGGACCATTAGGCCCATTAGTCCACCTAGACCCAATAGACCCATTACTCCACTTAGGCCCATTTGAAACATTTGGCACATTAAGCCAATTAGGCCAATTAGGCCACCTGGTCCAATTAGGCCCATTATGCCACTTATGCCCATTAGGCCACTTTGGACCATTAGGAACATTAGGCCCATTAGGAAACTTCAACCCATTTGGCCCATTCGGCCACTTAAGCCATTAACCCATTAGGCTCATTAGGACACTTATACCCATTAGTCCAATTAGGCCCATTAGGCCCACTAGGCACATTAGGCCTAGTCGGCCCAGTTGTCCCATTAGGTCACTTTGACCCATTAGGCACATTCAGCCACTTAGGCTCATTAGGCCCATTAGGTCACTTACGCTCATTAGGCCCATTAGGACATTTCGACCCATTAGGCCTATTCAGGCACTTAGCCCATTAGGCCACTTTGGCTCATTAGGCTCATTAGGCTGATTAGGCTGCTTAGTCCACTTAGGCCCATTAGTACGATTAGAGTACTTAGGCCACTTTGTCTCCTTAGGCCCATTAGGAAACTTAGTCCCATTTGGCCCATTGGGCTACTCGGCCCATTCATCCCATTTGCCCCATCGGACAACTTAGGCCAATTCATCTACTTAGGCCCATTATGCCCACTAGGCCCACTATGACCATTCTTCCCATTAGTCCCATTAGGACCATGTGTCCACTAAGGCCCATTATGCCACTAAGGCCCTTTAGACCCATGAGGCCACTAAGGCCCATTAGGCCCATCATTCCACTTAGGACCATTCAACCCAATAGACAATTCATCCACTTAGGCCCATTAGGGCCATTAAGCCATTTAGGCCCCTTAAGCCCATTAGGGCCATTAGGCCCATTGGGAAACTTAGTCCTATTAGACTACTTAGGCTGATTGGGATACATAGGCCCATCAAGCCCATTCGGCAACTCATGCCCAATGGGACCATTAATCCCATTAGGCTGATTAGGCCACTTAGGCACATTAGGCACATTAGGCCCCTTAGGCCCATTAATCCTACTAGGTCGATTTGGAAACTTATGCCCATTAGGCCACTTAGGCTAATTAGGCCCATTCACCCCATTATGCCCATTTCGCCTCTAATCCCATTAAGCCCATTACACTCATTAGGCCACTTTGTCCTGTTAGGCCGATTAAGCACATTAGGGAGATTAGGCCACTAAGGCTCATTATGCCCATTAGGCCTCTTAGGCTGCCAAGGCCCATTAATACCATTAGGCCAATTAGGCCACTTAGGCCCAATAAGCAACTTAGGCCCATTAGGCCCATTACTCCCAATAGACCCATTAGGCCCATTAGGCCCATTAGACCCATTAAGCCCATTAGCGCAATTAGGCAACCTTGGCCCATTATTCCGATTAGTACACTTAAGAAAATTAGGCATATTCAGGCCATTAGGCACATTAGGCCCATTTGGCCCATTTGGCCCATTAAGCCCATTAGGCCAATTAGGAAACTTTTTCCCATTAGGCCACCTAGGCCCATTAGGTCACTTAGGCCAATTGGTCCCATTCGGCCCTTTAGGCCCATTATTCCCATTTGGCCTCTAGACCCGTTAAGTCCATTATGCCACTTAGGCCCATTAGGCCACTTAGGCCCATTAGGCCCCATAGGATAGTTAGGCCCATTTGGCCTATTTGGCCCATTCAGCCCATTAATCCCATTATGCCTATTAGGCCACTTGGGTCCCTTGGGCCAATTGGGCCCATGAGGCCACTTAGACCCATGAGGCCCATTAGGCCACTTAGGACAACAAGGCCCATTAGGCCCCTGAGGCCATTTTAACCCATCATGCCAATCAGGCCCATTCAGTCACTTTGGCCTATTAGGCCAATTATTCCACTTAGGTCCATCAGGTCCATTTGGCCCATTCATTCGATTAGGCCGATTACACCACTTAGGCCACTTTGGCCCATTAGGCCCATTAGAACAATTTGTCACATTATCCCATTAGTCCACTTAGGCCTATTATGCCAATTTGGTCCATTAGTCCCATTAGGCCCATTAGGTCACTTAGGACCATAATACCCCTCGTTAGCAGAACATATTTAGTCACGGTGATTCCAGGAATACCATGAATCCTCGACATGGGCCTAATTGGGACTCTATGGCCTAATGGGGATATGGTCGTAAGTGTCCTAATAGGGCTATGGTCCTAAGTGACCTAATGGACCTAATGGGCCTAACTGGCCTAATGGGCCTCTGTGGCCTAATGGGATTAATGGGCTTAAGTGAACTAATGGGCCTAATGAGCCTAATGGGCCTCGGTGGCCTAATGGGCCTCAGTGGACTAAGTGGAATAATGTGACTAATAGGCCTGATGGGCCTAATGGGCCTAAGTGGCCTAATGGGCCTAAGTGGCATAATGGGTCAATTTGATCGAATGGGACTAAGTGGCCTAATGGGCCTAAGTGGCCTAAGTTCCCTAAGGGGTAAAATGGATATAATGGGGCTGATGGGCCTGATGGGGCTAATGGGATTAATGGGCCTAAGTGGCCTAATGATCTGAATGGACCTAAGTGGCCTAATGGGTATGATGGGCCAGATGGCCTTAATGGGCCGAATGGGACTAGGTGGACTCATGTGCTTGATGGGCCTGATGGGTCTAATGGACTTAAGTGGCCTAATGATCTCAATGGGCCTAAGTGGCCTAATGGGCCTAATTGGCCGAATGGGCCTAAGTGGCCTTATGGGATCGATGACACTAATGGGTGAAATGGGCTAAATGCGTCTAGTGTCCTCACAGGCCTGATGGGATTAATGAGCCTAATGGGCATAATGGGACTAAGTTGCCTAAGTGGCCAATTGTGCCTCATGGGCCTCAGTGGCCTATGGGCCTAATGGCCCTGATGGGTCTAATGGGCGTAATTGGCCTAAGTAGCTTAATGGGCCTAAGTGGCCTCAGTGGCCTAATGAGATGAATATGCCTAATTTTCCTAATGGGGCCTAAGTGGCCTAATGGGTTTAATAGGCCTAAGTGTCCTAATGGGATTAATGGGCTTAATGGGCCTTAGTGGCCTCATGGGCCTGATTGGACAAAGTGACAGTAGTAGCCTCATGGGCCTAATGGGCATAATTAGCCTAATAGGCCTTAATGGCCTAATGGGATTGATAGTCTTAATGGGCCTTCGTGGACTAATGGGCCTCCTAGGCCTAATGGGACTGATCATCCTAATGGGCATAATGGGCCTCACTGGCCTAATGGGCCTCATGGGCCTAATGGGCCTGATCGGCCTAATGGCCATAATGTGCCTCAGTGGCCTAATGGGTTTAAGTGGCTTGATGAGCATCAGTGGCCGAATGGTCCTAATGGGGCGAAGTGGCCCAATGGGCCTAAGCGACACAATGGGCCTATGTGGCCCAATGGACCTAAGTGGCCCAATTGGCCTAATGGGAACAAGTAGCAGAATGGGCCTAATGGGCCCAATGGGCCTAAGTGGCCTAAGTGTCTTAATGGGCCTTATGGGCCTAACTGGCATAATGGGCCTAGTAAGCCAAATGGGCCTAAGTGTCCTAATGGGCGTAATGGGGCTAATAGGCTTCAGGGGCCTCATGGGCGTGATCGGCCCAATGGGCATAATGGGCCTCATTGGCCCAATTGGCCTAATGAGCCTAATGGGACTCGTGGGCCTCATGGGCCTCATGGACCTAATGGGACTAAGTGGCATAATGAGCATAATGGGCATAAGTGTCCTAATGGACATATAGTCCCATTAGGCCCATTAGGCCACTTAGGACCATATCCCCATTAGGGCATAGAGGCCCATTAGACCAAATTCACAGTTTTTTTATGTAGTGTTATTTCGTTATTTGGTCACTTGGTAACTTTTATCATTTTTTCATTTTTCTAATTGTCCAATTATTCTATTTTGGTGAATTAGAACAATTGTGCCAATTAGACCAATTAGTTCAATTAGAAAAAAATATACCGTTTATGCTAATTATGTCATTTAGGCCAATTAGGTCATTAGGCCATAGGCAATTTAGGCCTTTAATCCATTTAGGGCATTTAGTCCATTAGGCCATTTAGGCCAATTAGGCCAATTATACCATTTCGATCAATTAGGACAATTTTTCTAATTAAACCATTTAATCCAATTAGATCATTTAATCCATTTGGACTAATTAGGCCATTTAGACCAATTAGGCCATTTATGCCAATAATGCCATTAGGCTATTTAGAGCAATTTATCCATCAGGCAAATGAAGGGGTAGAGAAAATACCTCGAGCCAATGTTCGAGTACCAGGCGCGACGGCGCTGCAGTAACCCATGCCATACTCCCAGGAAAAGCTCGAACGACCTTCAACCAAAGGGTACCTGTACCCGAAACCGACATAGGTGGGTAGGTAGAGAATACCTAGGGGCGCGAGAAAACTCTCTCTAAGGAACTTGGCAAAATAGCCCCGTAACTTCAGGATAAGGGGTGCCTCCTCACAAAGGAGGTCGCAGTGACCAGGCCCGGGCGACTGTTTACCAAAAACACAGGTCTCCGCAAAGTCGTAAGACCATGTATGAAATTATCCCATTAGTTCATTACACCATTAGGAAATTTTTTTATTTGGTGATTTGACCATTTATGCCAATTTATGATAATTAGGCCAATTAGGCTAATTAGGCCAATTAGACCACTTAATCCAATTAGACCATTTAGTCCAGTTGGAACAATTAGACCATTTAGACCCATTTGGCCATTTAGGACAATTTAGGTCAATTAAGCCAATTAGGACAACAAGGTCAATTAGGACAATTAGTCTAATTATTACATTTAATCCAATTAGACCATTTAATAGATTTAGACAAATTAGTCTATTTAGAAAAATTAGTTCTTTTATGCCAATTAAGTCATTATGCCAATTAGGCCACTAGGAAATTGGGACATTAGGATATTTAGACCAATTAAGTCATTTAGTCCATTATACCATTATCCCATTAGTTCATTAATCCATTAGGCTAATTGGTCATTTGGCCATTGGGTCAATTAGGCCAATTTAGGCCAATTTGAACCAAAAAAATCCTAAAACTTAGACCTAAAACACTATATCAGAAACACTAATACCTAAGGCCTAATTAGGCCGATTAAGATGATTAGGCCATTTAGGCCCATTAGATCACTTAGGCCCATTCAGACAATTAGGCCACTGAGACCCATTAGGCCCATTTGGTCCATTTGGCCACTTAGGCCTGTTAGACCGATTTGGCCACTAAAACCCATTAGGCCCATTAGGCCACATATGCTCATTAGGCCCATTAGGCCACTCAAGAACATTAGGCCAATTCAGCCCACTCGGCCCATTAGGCCCATTCAAACCATTAGGCCACTTCGTCCCGGTATACCATTATGCCACTTAGGCTCATTAGTCCCATTAAGATGATTGGGCCACTTAGGCCCATTGGGACCATTACGCCAATTAGGAAACTTAGGATCATTAGGATCATTAGTACCATTAGTCAACTTAGGCCCAATTTTCCCATTAGGCCAATTATACCACTTAGGCCCATTAGGTTGATTAGTCCACTTAGGCCCATTGGTCCACTTAGTCCCACAAAGTCCCATTAGGCCACTTAGGCCCATTAGTACCATTAGAACCATTAGGCCACTTATTCCCATTAGGATCATTATGCGCATTCAACCCATTAGGCCCTTTAGGCCACTTAGAAACATCCATCCCATTAGGCTGATTAGGCCACCTAGGCCCATTGGGCCAATTAGGCCACCTAGGCCCATTAGACAACTGAGGCCTATTAGGCCCACTTGGACCATTCATCCCATTAATAAAATTAGGCCCATTGTACCCATTATCCACATTAGTCCCATTAGGTACACTAGGCCACTTAGGGCCATTAGGCCACTTTAGGCCCATTCAGACACTTAAGCCCATAAGGCCACTTAGGACCATTGAGCCCAATTATTCCATTTAGCCCTTTAGGCCACTTAGGATGCTTAGGCACATTAGGCCCATTAGTCCACTCAAGCTAATTGATCCCGTTAGGCTCATTACACCCCTTAGGTCACTTATGCCGCTTAGGTCCATTATGCCACTTAGGCCACTTAGGCCCATTATGCCACTTAGGCCCATTATTCCACTTAGGCCCATCGAGCCCATTAGGCCACTTAGGCCGCTTAGGCCCATTAGCCCCACTATGCCACTTTGGTCACTTGGGCCCATTAGACCCAATAGCCATTGGGCCCATTATGTCACTTAGAACCATTAATCCACTTAGGCCCATTGGTCCACTTAGGCCTCTTAGTCCACTAAGGCCCATTAGGCCCATTAGGTCCATTAGGCCACTTAGGCCCATTAGTCCACTTATGTCCATTAGGCCCATTGAGCCTATTAACCAACTTAGGACCACTCAAACACTTAGTCCCATTAGGACCATTAGGCACTTTAGGCCTCTTAGGCCCATTAGACCCATTATCCATTAGGCTCATTAGCCACTTAGCCCCATTAGGGCCATTTGACCCCTTAGGTCCATTAGACCACTTCGTCTCATTTGGCCACTTAGACCCATTAGGCCACTTAGGAACATTTGGCCCATTAGTCATATTAGGCTCATTAGGCCCTCGAAACCATTTTTTAAATTTTCATAAAAGACACTGCCTCAAAGATAGCTTGTCGAAGAATTTGTCACCATAATCATCACCCATTATAATCATTACCTCATTGTCGTCCACTCTGAACTACATCATCATAACCATCCTCGCTAGAGTCACCACATCACTGGTGGGAACACCACCATCGTCGTCATCGACCATCATCGTCGGAGCCGAGAACTAGAGAAAAATGAACCAGGATGTCCACTAATCACCACTGATGTCTTCATATCATCATCGTAGAACTCCAACATCACCACCAAAAACCCATCAAAACAAAAAAAACATCACAACCATTAGAACCTTCAAGGATGACCCATATACCCTCTTGAAGACCCTAATCCACTCAATCTGCACCTCAAAAAACCTCCATGAAGTCTCGCACACCAAACTAACAGGTAAAGGAGCGCAGGAAGGATGAGAAGATTGAGGCCTCGGTAGGGGACCAAGCTAGAAACTGCATCGGTCCAAAAAAATAGAGAACCAATAATAGAGAAAAAAAATCAATCCCAAACAAAATCACCATATGAGACCTCAATCCGAATTTTCAAAATAGAAAAGGATCCAACCAGAGGAATGAACCCGAGGTGAGACTACTTCCAACCCTACTCTAGCACCATCCCAAGTAGGCCTGGATCCCGAATCGATCCTGAAAAAAGTGGATTCAAATGCGATGGGTAGCATGGGTAGAGGATAAATGAGGCACCGGACACACACATCGGTGCTGACCCAATCCGTCTAAAGCACCCGAACACACAAACCCAAAATAGGGGTTTGATGCGCAAGGAAAGATCGAAAGAGGGGTGGTCAGCGGCACGCGATGACCACACTAGCAAGCCACACCAGTCAAGAGGGACGAAAAATAAAGTAAGATAAGAAAGAAGATAGACTGTGTGAAGTGACACCAACATAGTAATGTAGACCCTCAAAACCCTAGGAGGGGAAGAGGAGTCATGGGGAGCATCGGAATCCAGGAGATTGTGGAGCCATCAGGTTCATCCATTAGGCTCATTAGGCCCATTTGGCCACTTAGGCCCATTAGACCCATTTGTCCCATTACGCCCATTAGGCCCATTCATCCAATTAGGAACATTGGTCCACTTTGTACCATTAGTCCCATTAGACCCATTAGTCCACTTGGGGCCATTTGGCCCATTAATTCTATTAGATTAGGCCCATTAGGCCACTTAGGCCCATTTGGATTTTTATACCCATTAGGCCAATTAGACCCATTATGCCACTTAGGCCCATTTGTCCCATTTGTCCCATTAGACCCATTTGGCTGCTTTTTCCATTTGTAACACTAAGGACCATGAAGCACATGAGACCAATTAGGCCACTTAGGCCCATTTGGCCACTTAGGCCCATTTGGCCACTTAGGCCCATTTGACCCACTAGGACACTTAGACCCATTAGGACCATTTGGACCATTTCTTCCATCAATCCCATTGTATTAAGCCTATTAGGCCACTTAGGCCCATATTCCCCCTTAAGCCCATTAGGAAAACTAGCCCAATTAACCCAATTATTCCCATTAGGCCCAATAAACCCATTAGGCCACTTAGGCCCATTAGGGCACTTAGGCCCATTTGGCCACTTAGGACCCTAAGACCAATTATAACACTTAGGCCCACTCGGCGCATTAGGCCCATTAGGCCACTAAGGCCCTTTAGGAAACTTACTCCCAATAGGAACATTAGGACCATTAGGCCCATTAGACCCCTTAGGCCACTTAGGCCCATTAGGTCCATTAGGCTAGTTAGGCTGCTTAGGCCCATTATGCCACTTAGGCCCATTAATCCCATTATTCCACTTAAGTTCATTCGGTGCATTAGGCCCATTAGGCCACTAAGTCCCATTGGGCCCATTAGGCCCATTAAGCCATTTAGGCCCCTTAGGCCACTTAGTCCCCTTAGGCCCATTAGGCCACTTAGGCCCATTAGCCCCATTATTCTACCTAGCCCCCTTAGTCCACTTAGTCCCATTACGCCACTTAGGCCCATTAGGCCACTGAGTCCCATTAGGATCATTAGGACCATCAGGACTAATAGGACACTTCGTCCCCTTAGGACACTGAGGCCCATTAGGCCCATTAGGCCTATTCATCCACTTAGTTCCATTAGGACACTTTGGCCCATTGGGCCACTTAGGCCCATTCGGCCACTTAGGCTCACTTGGCCCATTATGCCCATTAGGCCACTAAGGACCATTATGCCCTTTAGGCTACTTAGTCCCATCTAGCCAATTAGGCCCATTAGGACACTTTGGAAACTGAGGCCAATTAGGCCCATTTGGCCACTTAGGTCCATTAAGACCATTCATTCCATTAGGCTCATTAATCCACTTAGGCCCATTAGTCCCATTAGGCCATTGAGACCCATTCATCCCATTAGGCCATTAGGCCCATTATGCACATTTGGCCACTTATGATCATTAGGCTCATTGGGCCATTGAGTCCCATTAGTCTCATTAGGCCACTAAGGCCCATTAGGCCCATTATGCCCAATAAACATTAGGCCCATTAGGCCCATTATGCCCAATAACCATTAGGCCCATTAGTACACTTCGTCCCATTAGGCTAATTAGGCCACTTAGACCCATTAGGCTCATTCGGCCACTTAGGCCTGTTAGGCCCATTAGGCAACTTAGGCACATTAGGCCCATTGGTTCCATTATGACACTTAGGCTCATTAGGACACTTACCCCAATTAGAAACATTAGGCCACTTAGGCCCATTCGACCCACTATGGCCATTAGGCCATTTAGGCTCATTCCGCCTATTATGCCAGTTAGGCGAGTTAGGCCCATTAGGCCAATTAGACCACTTAGGCCTATTATGCCCATTAGGCCTATTAGGCCCATTAGGCCCATTAGGCCACTAAGTCCCATTAGGCCCATTAATCCCATTGGTCCACTTAGGCCCATTAGGCCCATCAGGCCCATCAGGACACCCTGGACCATTAGCCTCACTCAGCCACTTAGGCTCATTAGGCCCATTTGTCCACTTAAACCCATTAGGCTGCTTAGGCCACTTCAGGCCATTAAGCCCATTAGGCCACTTAGGCCCATTAGTCCACTTAGTTGCATTAGGCCACTTAAACCCATTAGGCCACTTAGGCCACTTCGGTCCATTAGGCCCATTAGGCCACTTAGGGTCATTAGTCCACTTAGACGCATTAGGCCACTTAGTTCCATTAGGCCCATTAGGCAACTTATGCCCATTAGTCCACTTACGCCCATTTGGCCCATTTGGCCAATTATGCCACTTATGGCCATTAGGATCATTCAACCATTTAGGACAATTAGGCCCATTATCCCATTAATCCCATTATGCCACTAAGGCCCATTAGTAACATTAGTCCAGTTAGGCCCATTATGCCACTTAGGCCCATTCACCCACTTAGGCCCATTAGGCCCATTAGGCCCATTATCCCATTAGGACCATTAAGCCCATTATCACATTAGGCCCATTAGTACCATTAGGAAACATAGTCCCAATAGTCCCATTAGGCCACTTAGGCCCATTAGGCCCCTTAGGCGACTTAGGCCCATTTAGCCACTTAGGCCCATTAGGACACATAGGCTCATTAGGCCCATTAGGCCCATTGTGCCACTTAGGCCCATTAGTCCCACTCATCTAGTTAGAATCATTAGGCCTATTAGGCCCCTTAGGCGACCTAGGCTCATTAGACCCATTCAAACACTTAGGCCCATTAGGCCAGATAGAAAAATTAGGCTCATGAGGCCCATTAGGCTAATTCGGCCACTTAGTCCCATTAGACCCATTAGTCCACCTAGGCCCATTATTCCAATTAGACCACTTCGGTCCATTGGTCCCATTATGCCCATTAGGCCCATTAGGTCCATTCGTCCACTTTGTCCCATTATGCCCATTAGGTCACTTAGGCCCATTCGGCCACTTTGGCCCATTATGCCCATTAGGCCACTTAGTCCAATTAGGAAACTTAGCCCCACTAGTCCCATTAGACCACTTAGTCCCATTTGGACCATTTGGCCACTTCATCCCATTAGGCCCATTATGCATATTTGGCCCATTAATCACATTCGTCCACTTTGTCCCATTATGAAACTTAGGCCCATTTGGCCCATTAGGCTTGTTAAGCCACTTAGGCCTAATAGGACCATTTGTCCACCAAGGTACATTAGGCCCATTTGTCCACTTTGTCCCATTAGGCCCATTCTGCCCACTCATCTCCTTTTGCCCATTAGGACCATTAGGCCACTTAGGCCCATTAGGTCCATTAGGCCCATTTAGCCACTTGGTCCTATGAGACCCAATATGCCCATTAGTCGCAAATTCTCATTCATCCACTTTGGCCCATTAGGCCACTAAGTCCCATTAAGCAGATTAGGCCCATTTGGTCGATGAGCCCCATTAGGCCCACGAGGACACTTATGCCCATTAGGCCCATTTGGCCACTTCGGCCCATTACACCCATTAAGCCCATTATGCAAATTCTTCCACTTTGTACCATTAGGCCACTTAGGCCCATTATGCCCATTATACCCATTAGGCCAATTAGGCCCATTAGATCCATTAGGAAACTTATTCCCATTAGGCCACTTAAGCCCATTACGCCACATAGTCCCATTAGGATCATTTGACCCATTAGACCCACTAGTCCCATTTGGCTTCGTAGGCCCAGTAGGTCCACTTAGGCCCATTAGGCCCATTAGGCCGATTAGGTCCATTAGTCTACTTAGGCCCATTAGGCCCATTAGGAAACTTGGGCCATTTATGCCCATTATGATGATTTCTCCATTAAGGCCCATTATTCCCATTAGGCTCATTAGGCCCATTCGTCCACTTTGGCCCATTAGGCAACTTAGGACCCTCATGCCTATTATGCAACTTAGGCCAATTTTTTCCATCAGGCCACTTCATCCCATTAGGCCAATTCGACCCATTAGGCCACTTAGGCCAATTAGGACCATTTGCCCCATTGGGTCCATTAGGACACTTTGGCCCGTTAGGCCACTTAGGACCATTAGGCACATTCTAACCATTAGGCACATTAGGCCCATTAGGCCCATTCGGCCCATTCGGCCAATTCGGCCACTCATGCCCATTAGACCACTTAGGCCCATTTGGCCCATTGGTCCACTTAGGCCCATTGGACCCATTAGGTCTATTCGACCACTTAGGCCCATTTGGCCCATTGGTTCACTTAGGCCCATTATACCCATTACACCCATTAAGCGCATTAGGTCCAATTGTCCAATTAAGACCATTAGTCCATTTAAGCCCATTAGGTCCATTAAGTCTATTATGCCCAATAGGTCCATTGAGGCACTTCAGCCCACTAAGTCCATTCGACCCATCCAACCCATTCAGCTAATTAGGCCCATTAGGCTCATTGGCCCTTTAGTCCCATTCGGTCCATTCGACCCATTATACCCGTTGGACCCTTTAGACACATTCAACCCATTAGGCAACTTCGGTCCAGTAGGCCCATTGGGCCCATTGGACCCATTAGGTCCATTCGGCCACTTCGGAAAATTAGGCACATTCGGCCAATTCGACCCATTAGGCCCATTCAATGCATTAGGCCCCATAGGACCATTAACCCACTTAGGCTCATTAGTACTATTAGGCCACTTAGGCCCATTAGGATCATTAGGTCCATTCGACCCATTAATACCTTTCAGCCCAATAGGCCCATTCGAGAACTTCGGCCCATTCGGCCTATTAGGCCCATTCAAAAACTTAAGCCCATTAAGATCATTAGGCACATTACGCCACTTAGGCCTAATTGACCGATTAGGCCCATTAGGCCACTTGGGCCCATTTGGCCCATTTGGCCCATTAGGTAATTTAGGCCCATTAGGCAACTTAGGCCAATTAGGACAATTAGGCCCGTTATTCCCATTAGGCCTATTAGGACACTTAGGCCCATTAGTCCACTTAGGTCCATTACGCCCATTAGGCCACTTAGGCCCATCAAGTCCATTCGGTCCATCAGTCCCATTCGTCTGATTCGGCCCCTTCGGCCACTTAGGCCCATTGGACCACTTAGGCCCATTTGGCCACTTAGGCCCATTAGGCCCCTTTGTTTGATTCATCCAATTATGTCACTTAGGCCCATTAGGCTCATTAGGCTGCTTAGGCCAATAATCCCATTAGGCTGATATGCCACTTAAGCCCATTATCCCACTTTGGCACATTATGCCCTTTAGGCCGATTAGGCCACCTAGGCTAATTTGGCCGATTCAGCCACTTAGGCCCATTTGGTTACGATTATACCAATTAGTCCCATTAGGGTAATTATGAAACTTAGGCCCATTAGGATGCTTTGGCCCATTAGGCCCAACAAGCCGATTAGGCCACTTAGGCCCATTAGGCCCATTTGCCCCATTAGACCACTTAGGCCCATTAAGCCCATTAGGCCACTTTTTCCCATTGCGACCATAAGGCTCATTAGACCAATTAGGTCCATTAGGCCCCTTTGGCCGACTAGGCTCTTTAGGACCATTAGTTCACTTAAACCCATTTGGCCACGTAGGCAATGAAAGAATATCTAACGGTGTCATTGGGTAAAATCCATACACAATCTCAAAAGGTGAGAAGTTATTAGTGGAATGCTCTACTCGGTTATATGAAAACTCTATGTGTGGAAAAAAAATTCCCAATTCTTTATATTTTTTGAATTATTTCACGCAAGAGGGTAGAAAGAGTCATATTCACCACTTCAGTTTGCCCATCAGTTTGAGGATGTGCCACAGTTGAGAACAATAATTTAGTTCCCAATTTATTCCACAAAGTCCTCTAAAAGTGGCTAAGTAATTTCACGCCCCTATCACTTACAATGGTTTTGGGCAGTCCATGTAATCTCACAATTTCTTTGAAAAACAAATCTGCTATATGTATAGAATCATTAGTTTTTGAGCAAGCAATGAAATGGGCCATTTTGCTGAATCAATCCACAACAACAAAAATGGTATCTCTTCCCGATTGGGATCGAGGAAATCCCAACAAAAAATCCATAGAGATGTCGGTCTAAGGATATGATGGAACAGGCAAGGGGGAATACAATCCATTAGGTTGAACCTTGGACTTTTCATGCTTACAAGTGACACACTTAGCAAAAATTGCAATAACATCTTTTCTCTTGCTTGGCCAATAAAAATGTTCATGCAAAGTAGCTAGTGTTTTATCAACCCCAAAATGTCCCATCAAACCACCCCCATGAGTTTCTTTTAAAAGCAATTCTAGAGTTGAACAATTTGGAATGCACAATTTATCCCTCTTGAAAAGAAACCCATCATTTTTTTAATAGTCTTTAAACCCATGTTTTTCACAAGATGTCCAAATTTGAGAAAAATCTCCATTATTTTCATACATTCCATTTAGTAACTCAAGTCCAAGTAATCTAGAATGAAGATAAGTAATAAGTGAATACCTTCATGAAAGATCATCGACAACCACATTTTACTTACCTTTTTTGTGCTTGATCACATAGGGGAAAGTCTCAATGAATTCCAGCCAAGATGTATGCCTCCGATTCAACTTACCTTGGGACTTCATATACTTAAGGTTTTCATGGTCAGAATGAATAATGAACTCTTTAGTCCATAAGTAATGTTTCCATGTTTCCAGGGTTCGTTTCAAATCATAGAGTTCTTTATCGTAAGTTGAATAATTTAATGCTGCCCCATTCAATTTCTCACTAAAGTAAGCAATTGGACGC
Organism: Viscum album; assembly: GCA_963277665.1. NCBI lineage: Eukaryota > Viridiplantae > Streptophyta > Magnoliopsida > Santalales > Viscaceae > Viscum > Viscum album. The sequence continues at coordinate 945,376,351 of OY728132.1, read as the reverse complement.
GAATCTTGTGTCAAAACAACACCAATACCAACTCCCAATGCATCACACTCAATTTCAAAGAATTTGGTGAAATCTGGTAGCCTGAAAAGGGGATCATTGACCAATTTTTCTTTGAGTGTGTTAAAGGTTTTTTCGTGTTTTTCACCCCATTTAAAGACAACTTGTTTCTTTAAAAGTTCATTAAGAGGTGTAGCAATGGATGAAAAATCCTTTACAAACCTCCTATAAAAGATTTCCAATCCATGAAAACACCTAACCTCGGTTGCACTCTTCGGTGTGGGCCACTCCTGAATTGATTTTATATTTTCATCATCCACACGAATCCCTTGAGACCCTACAAAAAAGCCAAGAAACACAACAGAATACATGAAAAGGGAACATTTTTGAAGATTAGCATAAAGCTGGTTTTCTTTAACGGTCTCGCACACCAAACACAAGTGTTCAACATGGTTGTCTAGAGATTTGCTATACACCAAGATATAATCAAAATAGACAACCACGAATTTTCCAATGAATGAACAAAGGACATGGTTCATTAAGATCATGAATGTACTTGGTGCATTAGTTAAACCAAATGGCATAACTAACCACTCATACAAACTGAACTTAGTTTTAAAAGCAGTTGTTCACTCATCTCCTTCTTTCATTCGAATTTGGCGGTATCCACTTTTAAGATCAATTTTAGAAAACAAAGATGCCCCATGTAATTCCTCAAGAATGCCATCAAGTCGAGGGATGGGATAACAGTACTTAACTGTTATTTTGTTGATGGTGCGACAATCCACACACATTCTCCATGTTCCATCTTTCTTGGGTACCAGGATCACCAGAACGGCGCATGGACTCATGCTTTCCTTTACTAATCCTTTATTCATGAGTTCTTCAACTTGACATTGGATCTCTCTAGTCTCTTCCGGATTAGCTCTATATGGTGGCCTATTAGGAATTGCGGCACCGGGTATGAAGTCAATCTGATGCTCAATGCCTCTCAAAGGGGGTAATCCATCGGGTGTTTCTTCGGGAAACAAATCAGCAAATTCCTGCAGTAAAGACACAACACAAGAAGGAAAAGAATAGTGAAGTTAATTAGTTTCAAGGTAAGCATCCTTACTAATGAGTAATAACACTTTCCCACTCAATGAAGCACCTTTCACATCACTTTTTCCAGAAAATAAACTCACCTTTCGCTCATCACTCTTGTTTTCAACTCTTTGATTTCCCTCATTTCTTTTTATGTCACTCGACTCTCCTTTTTCACTCTTAATTTTTCCACTCTTTTAATTTTTTTCTCTCATTTCTTTTTTCATCAAATCATCGCTCTTTTTTTTATCACTCAAAATTTTATTTTTCCCACTTTCTTTTTCACTCAATTATTTTTTATTTTTGTATTCTTTCTCTATCCTCACTTGATCTTCATATTCTTGTATGGGACTTAGAGGAGTCAAAACAATCTTTCTACCGGTAAAATGAAAAGAGAAGTGGTTAGAATAGCCATCATACATCACCCTCCTATCAAATTTCCATGGTCTCCCTAGTAGAAAATGTCCAGCTTGCAATGGACAAACATCACACAACACATCATCATGATATTTTCCAATGGAAAAAGAAACTATGGCTTATTTGGTGACTCTCACTTCACCACTATCATTAAACCACTGCAATCTATAAGGTCTAGTATGCCTTAGAGTAGGCAAACTCAATTTCTCCACCAATAAGGTACTAGCCACATTAGTACAACTTCCACTATCAATGATCATAATACATACCTTGTCCTTGATGTGGCATATAATATGAAAAATATTCTCATGATGCTCCTCTTCATGATCATCTTTGGGTTGAATTTTTAAAGCTCTTATTGCCATCAATGCATCTCAATGTACGAGTTCTTCAACTTCTATATCCAAAATCTCCTCCAAAGATGGAATCTCATCATCGCTAGAGTGATCACTAAGGATGTCTCCATTATCCAAAATAATCATGGCCCTTTTTTTTGGACATTGAGATGCAATATGACCATGTCCTTGACACCTAAAACACTTTATATCACGAGATTTAGAAGGGAAATTTGTGTCCATTTTTTCTTTTGAATCAGTGGGGAAGAACTTATTTTTGGCCTCTTCTCTTTGTTTTGGAACAAATTTGGAATCTCTTGGTTTTGTTTCATTCTACTTATAAGTTGATTTTGGATCTTTCCGGTTATCCTTCCAAAAAATATGAGAACTTACTTGACTCCTTCGAGAATGTAGTTGTTTTTTGACCTTCACCGTCTTATGTAGCATCTCCTCCATGTTAATATAGGTATGTAGTTCCACCACATCTCTAATTACCGGATTCAAGCCATTGATGAACCTTGTTGTGGTAGCTTTGTGATCCTCCTCCAAATTAGCTCGAATCATTGATATCTCCATTTCCTTGTAGTATTCCTCCACACACATGGAACCTTGCACCAGTTTTTGTAACTTCAAATGCATATCTCGATAGTAATGACTATAAATGTACCTTTAGCGCATTACTATCTTGATTTCTTCCCATGTTCGAATTTTCCTTTCTCCATTTCTTCGTCGACTTACTTGTAATTGGTCCCACCAAATACTTGCATAGTCATTGAACTCAAGCACTACTAATTTTACCTTCTTCTCCTCCGAGTAGTTGTGAAGTCTAAACACATGGTCAACCTTCCGCTCCCACTCCAAATAAAGTTCTGGGTCACTCTTACCTTGAAAGAATGGAAGTGTCACTTTGATGCTTCCCAAGTCATTTTACCTCCAAGAAGCACGCTGCCCTCACCTAGGAATCGATTCTTCAAAATCGGAGTACTCATCATCACCTTCATGAATTTATTGCCTTATTGGAGCCTTTGAAGACAAGGAAATTTTCATATCATCCAACCTAGCATTCAATCTTGTAAACTGGTCAGCGACTAATTTCATGAATAATTTAATGTCGATCTCACTTCTTTCTCCCTCACTTTCCATTTTTTTAATCCCTCACACACTCTTTCTCTCCTTTTTTATCTCTTAAAAGGTTCCTCACACTTTCTAGCACAAAAACATTGTTCCTACAAGTGTTCTAAAATAGATTCAAGAAGACAACTAGTAGAAGCAATCAATTCATGGCAATCTTTAAAAATCCAAAATTTTAAAAGGGTTTGAATCAATGAGGTCCAAGAAATAGGGGGGGGGGGTAAATGGGAGAAACGGTTATAGAAGAAGGTTGGATATGGATGAAGGAAAGAAGATGATGGATAAGAAAATGAAATCAAATTTATAACTTATGAGAGAACGCAATGTTTCAAATGAGCAACATCTTTTTTTTTGGATTTTTTTTTGATTTTTTATGCCACTCAATAAACAAGAATTGAGATACAAAGAGTGCGATTTTTGTTCTCAAAGTACAAAATATGAAAAATGTAATAATCTGATTGCAATGATGTAAATGTTTGAGATAACATGAACTTCAAACTCAAATGGAAATCTGCCTTGGAGATTGTTAGATTTCACAAGGTTGAAACTGTAGCACGAATTGATTAAGCTATATCTCCAAATACAGGTGTCGGATTTTAGTGTTTCCAAATAGAGAAGAAATATGAGATTCTCAACTATTAAAATGACATATTATACATCCAGAAACTCAAAGAAAAGGAAGACTAAAATGTGTAAGAAAGTTGCGTTCAGAATTGGTGATGGCGGAAAATGGAAGAAGGGGAAGGGAAAAAAAGATGGGAGAAATAGAAATGAAGGAACCTAGTTTCCATTACCTTCCTTTGATACCAAATGATATGATACCATATGCGAGTGCATTATTCGTTGTAAAAAATGCAGAAACACAAGCGGAGAAAGAAGAGGGGAATGGAAATTAAAATAAATGCAAGAAGAATAAAAGGGGAAGGAGGATGATTAATTAGGACCCCAAGGAGACTTGCCCCTTGAAACTCTAATTATAAAGAGCCACAAAGGTTGACCACTACTTTGACGATCCTTACTTTAATTCACCTAAGAACACAAGAAACACAAGCATAATAATGTTTAAACTCTCAAATTTGAAAATTAACCTCAAAGGGTACAAAGAGGTGGCTATTTATAGCCAAATGAGAGAGATACAAGGGGACAAAATATCCGTCAAGAAGACTTTTTAGCACCACCCCAAAGACTTTTAAGATTCCCACCATGACTTTAGAGACAAGGGGCCCACCACTTTATGACTTTGGAGATTTCATTCAAGCAAGTGGCTTAAAATTCGTGGGATCAATTGGGTGGGACATTTAGGTTCACTTTTGGGCTTTAATAAGTGTGATTAAAGGCCCATTTTCTCCTCACATGCATGCATGTTGGGCCTCCTCTTGTAATTTCAAAATGTGGCCATGTAAAGCCTCTTTCATCCTCCTCATTCTTCCTATTGTCATTGGGCCACCAATCCCATGCAATGGGTCTTTTCCATTAATTCTCCTTCCACCACCAATGTCATGATCACCCTCAAATCCTCACTGCATGTGTGCACCATGATCCACATCATCCACTTAGGCCCATTAGGCCACTTTGGCCCATTAAGCTGATTAGGCCACTTTGGCCCATTAGGTCCATTAGGCCACTTAAGACACTTCAGTCCATTAGGACCATTAGTCCATTTATGACCATTAATCCCATTAGTTTGATTTGTCCACTTAGGCCCATTAGGCCCAATAGGCCACTTGGCCCATTAGGCCACATTGGCCCATTAAGCCCATTAGGACACTTTGACCCATTAGGCCACTTCATCCAACTAATCCCATTAGGCATATTAGGCCACTTAGGCCCACTAGTCCAATTAAGCCCCTTAGGCCACTTAGACCCATTAGTGCCATTAGGCCCATTAGGCCCATTAGGCCCATTGGTCCCATTCGGCCCATTCGACCCATTATGCCACTTAGGCCCCTTATGCCCATGAGGCCACTTAGGCCCCTTACTCCCATGAGGCCACTTAGGCCCATTAGGCCCCTAAGGGCCTTTTGGATACTTATCCCCATTAGGCCACTTCATCCCATTTTAGACCACTAGGCACATTCGGCCCATTAGGACCATTAGGCCCATTAGGCCACTTAGGCCCATTACGCCTATGAGGCCACTTAGACCCATTAGTCCACTTATCCCCATTACGTCACTTAGGCCCATTAGGCCCATTAGGCCACTTCGGTCCATTAGGCCATTTAGGCCACTTAGGCCCATTATGCTACTTAGGCCCATTAGGCCACTTAGGCCCACTATTCCACTTAGTACCATTAGGATGATTTGGAAACTTTTGCCTAAGGGGGATAATGGGCCAAATGGACCCATTTTTCAAAGGAGTTGAATGGGCCTAATGGACCTAATGGGACCATTAGGCCCATTGGACCACTGAGTCTCGTTCATCCCATTGGGCCTATCCGTCCAATTAGGCCCATGAGGCCAACTAGGTCACTAAGGCCCATTAGGCCCATCAGGCCCATCATTCTCATTAATTCGCTTATGCTCATTAGGTCAATTAAGATACTTACTCCACTTAGGCCCATTAGGCCCATTAGGCCCATTGAGATATTTAGTCCACTTAGGCACATTATGCCCATGAGGCCATTGAGTCTCATCATGCCCATTATGCCACTTAGGCCCATTAGACCCCTTAGCCCCATTCAAATCTTTCGGACACTTAGGCCCACTAGTCTCATTTGGACACTTAGGCCCATTAAGACACTGAGGACCACTAGGCCCATTAGGATACTTAGGCCCATTAGCTGCATTAGGCCCATTAGGCCATTAACGCCCATTAGCCCCATGAGGCCCATGAGGCCATCAGGCCCAAAAGGCCATTGAGTTTCATTAGTCCCATTAGGCCCATCAGGCACATTCAGCCACTTAGGCTCATTAGGCAAATTATGCCACTTAGGCCAATTCAGATCATTAGGCGACTTAGGCTCGACCCATCATGCCCATTCAGCCACTTAGACCCATTCGACCCATCACACCCATCAGACCCATCAGGCCAGTTAGGCCACTTAAGTCCATTCAGCTCATTAGGCCACTTAGGCCCATAGGCCCATCATGCCCATCAGGACCATCAAGCCCATCTGGCCACTTAGGTCCATTAGGCTCATTAGTCTCATTTGGCCACTTAGGTCCATTCGGCTAGTTAGTCCCATCATGCCCATCAGGCCCATCAGGCCCATCAGGCCACAAAGGCCTATTTGGTTCATTAAGACACATAAGCCCATGAGGTCCATTAGGATCATCAGGCCAATCAGGCCCATTCGTCCACTTAGGCCCATTATTCCCACTAGGCTCATTAGGACACTTAGGCATTCATCTCATTAATACACTTAGGCCCATTAGGCCACTTAGGACCATAAGGCCCATTAGGCCACTGAGGACCATTAGGCCCATTCGGCTCATTTGGTCACTTCAGTCCATTAGACCCATTAGGCCACTTAGGCCACTTAGGATGATTAGGCCCATTAGGCCACTGAGGACCATTAGGCCAGTAATGCCCATCAGGCCATTGAGGCCACTTAGGCCCATTAGGCCACTTAGGCCCATTAAGAAACTTAGGCCTATTAGTCCACTTAGGCCCATTAGGCCACTGAGGACCATTAGGATCATTAGGCCACTTAGGCCATTTCGGCTCATTTGGTCACTTAGACCCATTAGGCCCATGAGGCCCATTAATCCAGTTAGGCCACTTAGCATGGTTAGGCCCATTAGGCCAATAAGGCTCATTATGCCCATTAGGCCACTAAGTCTCATCAGGCCATTTCGGCCACTTAGTCCTATTAGACCCATTAGGCCACTGAGTCCCATTAGGCCCATTAGGCCACTTAGGCCCATTAGGAACCTTTGGCCCATTAGGACACTTAGGCCCATTAGGCCACTTAGGCCCATTATGACACTTAGGCCCACAATGCCCATTAGGACACTTAGGCCCATTAGGCCACTTAGGCACATTAGGCCCATTAAACCACTTAGGCCACTTAGGCCCATTATGTCCATTAGGCCCATTCAGCAAATTCGGCCGATTAGGCCACTTAGGACCATTTCGTCACCTTGGACCATTAGGCCCAATAGGCCAATTAGGTCACTTAGGCCCATTTGGCCACTTAGACCCATTCTGACACTTTGGCCCATTAGGACCATTAAGCCACTTTGGCCACTTTGACCCATTAGGCCCATTAGGCCACTGCGGCTCATTTGGCCACTTAGGCCCCTTAGCCCGTTAATCCCATTAGGACAATGATGCCATTTAGGCCCCTTAGGCCACTTAGGCCCATTAGGCCCTTAGGCCCATTAAGCCCATTAGGCCGATTGGGTAACTTAGACCCATTATCCCAGTTAGGCCCATTAGGCCCATTGGGCCACTTAGATTAATTAGGCCCACTCAACCCATTAGGCCCATTAGGCCCATTTGCCCCCAAGTCCTGTTATGCCCATTAATCCCATTAGACCACTTAGGCCCATTAGGCCACTTAGGTACATTAGGATGATTAGGACACTAATTCCCATTAGCACCATTATGCCACTTAGGTCCATTAGGCCCATTAAGACCATTAGGCAAATTAGGCCACTTTGGCCCATTAGGCCACTTTGGCCCATTCAACCCATTAGGCCCATTAGTCCAATTAAGCACAATAGGTCGATTAGGAAACTTTGGCCCATTATGCCCCTTATGCCCATTAGGTATGTTAGGCCCATTAATCCAATTAGGCCCATTAGGCCCATTAGTCTACTTAGGCCCATTTGGCCCATTATGCTGATTAGGTTACTTTGGCCCATCAGGCCACTTAGACCCATTTGGCCAATTGAGCCCATTCTTCCCATTAGGCCCATTTGGCCCCTAGGCCCATTAATCACATTATGCCCATTAGGCCACCGAGGCCCATTAGGTCACTTAGGCGCATGAGGCTGATTAGGCCACTTAGGCCCATTAGGCCACTTAGGCCCATTTGGACAATTAGGCCCATTATGCTAATTTATCCCCTAGGTCTGCTAAGCCCAATAACCCCATTAGATCACTTAGTCCCATTATGCCCCTTAGTCTCATTAGGCCCGTTAGTCCCATTAGGCCACTTAGGCCCATTACACCCCTTAGGCCCATTAGTCTCATTAATTCCATTAGATCGATTAATCCACTTAGGCCCATCAGGACACTTAGTCCAATTAGGCTCATTAGGCCACTTAGGCCCATTCGAGCCTTTAGGTCCATCCAACCCATTAGGCCCATTTGGTGCCAAGACCCGTTAATACAATTCATCCCATTAGGCCCCTTAAACCCATTAGACCCCTTAGACCCATTAAGCCCATTAAGCCACTTAGGCCAATGAGGCCCATGAGTCCACTTAGGCCCAGGAGACCCATGAGGACCATTAAACTCCTTAGTCCCATTAGGCCTCCTTGACCCAATAGACCCATTAGTCCACTTAGGCCCATTATAACCATTAGGCCCATTAAGCCAATTAGACCAATTAGGCCACTTCATCCAATTAGGCCCATTAGGTTACTTATGCCCATTAGGCCACTTAGGACCATTAGGAACATTAGGACCATTAGGCCACTTCATCCCATTTGGACCATTCAGCCACTTAAGCCACTTAGGCACATTAGACCCATAAGGCCACTTAGGCCCATTAGGCCAATTTGGCCCATTAGGCTCACTAGGCACATTAGGCCCAGTCAGCCCATTAGGCCCAGTTGGCCCATTAGGCCACTTTTACCAATTAGGCCCATTCAGCCACTTATGCTCATTAGGCCCATTAGGTCACTTAGGTACATTAGGCCCCTTAGAACATTTCGACCCATTATGCACATTCAGTCACTTAGGCCCATTAGGTAACTTTGGCTCATTAGGCTAATTAGGCCGATTATGGTGCTTAAGCCACTTAAGCCCATTAGGCCAATTAGGGCATTTAATCCCATTAGCACCATTAGGCCACTTAGACTCGTTACGCCCATTAGGAAAATTAGGCCCATTTTGCTACTCGACTCATTCGTCCCATTAGGCCCATCAGGCCACTTAGGCCAATTCGACTACTTAGGCCCATTATGCCAACTAAGACCACTATTCCCATTTGTCCTATTAGGCCCATTAGGACTATGTGGCCACTAAGGCCCATTAGGCCACTAAGGCCCTTTATACCCATGAGGCCACTGAGGCCCATTGGGCCCATCATTCCACTTAGGACCATTCGGCCCAATGCACCATTTAGCCACTTAGGCCCATTAGGTCCATTAAGCTACTTAGGCCCCTTAGGCCCATTAAGTCTATTGGGCCCATTGGGGCACTTAGGCCTATTAGGATACTTATGATGATTGGGATACATAGGCCCATCAAGCCCATTCAGCAACTCATGAACAATGGGACCATTAATCTCATTATGTTGATTAGGCCACTTAGGCACATTAGGACCATTAGGCCCATTAGGCCCATTAGGCCACTTAGGTAATTAGGCCCATTCGGCCCATTAGGCATATTCGACCCATTATTCACATTTAGCCTCTAAGACCATTAAGCCCATGACACCCATTAGGCCACTTTGACCCATTAGGCCGATTAAGAACATTAGGGTGATTATGCCACTAAGGCTCATTAGTCCCATTAGGCCTCTTAGGCCGCCTAGGCCCATTAATCCCATTAGGCCAATTAATCCACTTAGGCCCATTTGGCCCATTAGACCCATTAAGCCCATTAGGGAAATTAGGCAAATTTGGCCCATTATGCCCATTAGGCCACTTAAGAAAATTAGGCCTATTCAGTCCATTAGGCAAATTAGGCCCATTCTGCCCATTCTGCCCATTCGGCCCATTAAGCCCATTAGGCCGATTAGGAAACTTTCACCAATTAGGCCACCTAGGCCCATTAGGCCACTTTGGCCAATTGGTCTCATTCGGACCCTTAGGCCCATTTGGCCCATTTGGCCTCTAGACCCGTTAATCCCATTAATCTCATTATGCCACTTAGGCCCATTAGGCTGCTTAGGCCCATTAGGCCCCATAGGCTAGTTAGGCACATTTGGCCCATTCGGCCCACTAATCCCATTAGGCCTATTAGGCCACTTGGCCCCCTTTGGCCAATTGGGCCCATGAGGCCACTTAGGCCCATGAGGCCCATTTGGCCAATTCGGACCACAAGGCCCATTAGGCCACTGAGGCCATTTCAGCCCATCATGCCCATCCGACCCAAGCAGCCACTTCGGCCTATTCGGCCCATTATTCCACTTAAGCCCATCAGGCCCATTTGGCCCATTCATTTGATTAGGCCGATTAGGCCACTTAGGCCACTTAGGCATAATAGGCCCATTAGGACACTTCGTCCCATTATCCCATTAGGCCACTTAGGCCTATTATGCCAATTAGGGCCATTAGTCTCATTAGGCCCATTTGGCCCATTCGGCCCATTCATTCCATTTGGCCCATTCGTCCCATTTAGCCGATTAGGCCACTTAGACCCATTAGGTGACTTAGCCCCATTGTCCCATTAGGCCACTTAGACCCATTAGGCCCATTAGGCCCATTAGGCCCACTTGTCTCATTAGTCCAATTAGGCCCATTCTTCCGATCAGGCCCATAAGGCCACTTAGGCCCATTGGAACCATTAGGTCCATTAGGCCAATTAGGCGCATTATTCCCATTCATCCCCTTAGGCTCACTAATCCCATTAGGCCACTTATGCCCATTAGGCCCATTAGGCCAATGAGGCGCATTAGGCCCAATCGACCACTTAGACCCACCAGGCCTATTCGGCCACTTAGGCCCATTAGGCCAATTAGGCCACTTAATCTCATTCAGCTCATTAGGCCCATTATTCCACTTAATCCCATTCTTAAACTTAAGCCCATTAACCACATTAGGCCAATTTGGCCCATTAGGCTCATTTAGCCACTTAGGCCTGTTAGTCCCAATCGGCCACTTAGGCCCATAAGGCCCATTCAGTCAATTAGGTCGATTCATCTACTTAGGCCACTTAGATCCATTCGACCCATTAGGCCCATTAGGCCACTTAGGCCCATTAGGACACTTAGGCCCATTAGGACCATTTGGTCGATTATGCCGATTAGGCCACTTAGGGCACGTAGGCCCATTAGGCCCATTAGACCACTTAGGCCCATTAAGCTCATTAGGACCATTCAATCGATTAGGCTGACTAGGTCACTTAGGCTCATTCGGTTGATTAGCCCGATTATGCCACTTTGGCCCATTAGGCCCTTTAGACCCATTATGCAACTTAGGCCCATTCGACCCATTCGGTCGATTAGAATGATTAGCCCACTTGGGCCAGTTGGACCCATTAAGCCACTTAGGACCATTAGGCACATTCGATCGATTATGTCGATTAGGCCACTTGGACCCACTATGCCCATTAGCCCACTTCACCACTTAGGCCAATTAGGCCACTTGGGCCCATTTCGCTGATTAGGCCGATTAGACCACTTAGGCCACTTAGTCCCATTATGACCCCTAGGACCATTAGGCCACTTAGTCCACTTAGGCATTAGGCCCATTAGGGCCATTAGTCCACTTAGACCCATTAGGCCTATTAGTCCCATTCGACCGATTAGGCAAATTAGGCCCGTTAAGCCCATTAGGTCACTTAGTCCCATTAGGCACATTAAACCCATTTATCCAATTAGTGGGATTATTCCACTTAAGCCCATTAAGACCAGTAGCCACTTATGCCCATTAGGACCATTAGCCCACTAAGTCCCATTAGACCCATTCGGCCAATTAGGGCCATTAGGTCCATTAGGCCACTTAGGCCACTTAGGCCCATTATGCCCATTCAGTCGATTAGGGGGTTAAGCCACATAGTATCATTAGGCCCATTAGGACACTTAGGCTCATTAATCCCATTAGGCCACTTAGGCCCATTTTTCCCATTAAACCCATTAGTCTCATTAGGCCCATTAGGCTCATTTGGCTACTTAGGCCCATTCGGCCACGTAGGCCCACTAGGCCACTTAGGCCCATTTGTCTACTTAGGCCCATTAGGCCACGTATGCCCATTCATCCACTTAGGCCCATTAGGCCCATTAAACCCATTATTCCCATTAGGCATCTCAGGCCCATTAGTCCACGCAGGCCCATTAGGCCCATTCGGTCAATTCGCTCGATTAGGCCAGTTAGGCCCATTATGCCCATTAGGGAATGTAGGCCCATTAAGACCATTAGTAAACACATACCTATTAGGCTCATTAAACCCATTAGTCCCACTAGGCCCACTAGTCCCGTTAAGACACTTAGGCCAGTTAGGCCCATTTTGTCGATTAACCCGATTACGCCACTAAGACCACTTAGTCAAATTATTTCCATTAATCTCATTAGGCCCATTAGGAACACTAGGAACATTAGGGAACTTAGGACCATTCGGCCCATTATGCCACTTAGGACCATTGGGCCCATTAGGTCCATCAGGCCCATGAGGGGCATTCTTCCCATGACGCCCATGAGGCCCATTACGACACTTAGGCCAATTAAGCCCATTGGGCCCATGTGGCCACTTAGACACATGGGGCCCATGAGTATCATTAGACCCATTAAGCCACTTGGGCCCATTACGCCCATTATGCATGTCAATCCTATCAGGCCCACTAATCCCTTTAGGCCACTTAGACCAATTAGACCACTTAGATCCGTTAGGACCATTGGGACCACTGGTCTCATTCATCCCATTGGGCCCATTAGGCCCCTTAGGCCCATGAGGCTCACTGGGTCCACTAGTCCACTTTGGCCCATTAGGCCCACTATGCCCATTGGTCCCATGAGGCCCATTAGTCCCAAGAGGCCTAATAGGACCATCCAACCAATTAGGCCCATTTGTCCCATTAGGCCCATTAGGTCCTTTAGGCCAACTCAGTATAGTGGCCACTTTGGCCTATTAGGCCACTTAGGCCACTTAGGTCCATGAGGCCCATTAGGCTCATTAGGCCCATTAGGTCACTTAGGACCATTCGGACCATTAGTCCACCTAGGCCCATTAGGCCCATTGGGTGCATGAGGCCACTTAGGCCCATTCGGCACATTAGGACAATGAGGCCCATTTGGCCCATCGGGCTACTTAGTCCCATTAGGCCCTTTAGGCACATTAGGCCCATTCAGAAACTTAGGCCTATTCATCCCATTAGGCCACTTAGGCCACTTGGGCCCATTAGGACCACTTGACCCATTTGGCCACTTAGGCCTAGGAGGCCCATTCAGCCCATTAGGCTCATGAGGCCCATCAGGCCCATGAGGCCACTTGGTCCCATGAGGCTCATTAGGCCCATTATGCCCATTGGGCTCATGAGGCCACATAGGCACATTTGGCCCAAGAATCCCAAGAAGCCCTTGGGGCCCATTAGGCTACTTAGGCCTATTAGAACCATTCTTCCACTTAGGCCCATTAGGTCCATTCCACCACTTAGGCCCATTAGACCACTTAGGCCCATTGGTCCAATTAATCCACTTAGGCCCATTAATACCATTAGCCTCGTTAGGCCACTTAGGCCACTTAGGCCCATTAAGACAATTAGGTCAATTAGGCCCAATATGCCAATCGGCCCTATCAGGCCCATTCAACAACTAAGGCTCATTAGGCCCATGAGGACACTCAAGCAAATTATGCCCATCAGGCTACTTAGGCCCATTAGGACCATGAGGCCCATGAGGCCCATGAGGCTCATCAGGCCCATGAGGCCTATCGGACCCATCAGGCCACTTAGGCCCATTAGGCCCATTAGGCCCATAAGGCTAATTGGAAAAATGAGGCCCATTATGCCCATTGGGCCTATCATGCCCATTAGACCCATTAGGCCACTGATGTCCATTCGTCCCATTATGCCCATCATGCCAATTAGGCCACCAAGGCCCTTTGGGCCTACTTGTCCCATTAGGCCACTTAGGCCCATTAGGACACTTAGGCCACTTAGGCCCATTAGGCCCATGAGGCACATTAGGCCCATTAGGCTCATTAGTCCAATTAGGCCCATTTGGATAATTAGGCCCATTAGGCTCATTCAACCACTTATACCCATTAGGACCATTGGGCCTATCAAGCACATTAGGCCCATTAGGCCCATTCGGCCACTGAGGCCCATCTGGCCACTTAGGCCCATTAGGCCCATTAGGCCCATTGGGCCACTGATGCCCATTATGGCCATTAGGCCAATCATGCCTATTAGGCCCATGAGGCCCATTAGGCCACGAAGGCTCATTAGGCCCATCAGGCCCACTTGGCAATTCAGGCCCATTAGGCCCATGAGGCCACTAAGGCCCATTAGGCCCATCAATCCCATTATCCTACCAAGGACCATTAGGCAACTTAGGTCCATTCAGCCCATTAGGCCACTTAGGCCCATTCAATTCATTAGGCCACTTAGGCCCATTAGGCCCATGAGGCCCATGAGGCCACTAAACCCCATTAGGGACATCATATCCATTACGCCACTTAGGCCCATTAGTCACATTAGGCCCATTATGCCACTTAGTCCCATTCATCTTATTAGGCCATTTAAGCCCATTAGGCTCCTCAGACCCATCAAACCCATGAGGCCACTTAGGCCCATTCTGTCCATTATGGCCATCAGGCCCATCATGCCCATTAGGCCACTTAGGCCAATTCGGCTCATTAGGCCACTTATTCCCATTAATCCCATTAGGATCATAAGGTCCATCGGGCCCATTAGGTTCATTTGTCCTATTAGGCAACTTAGGCCGCTTAGGCCCATTAGGCCACTTAGTCTCATTCAACCCATTCAACCCATTATGCCACTTAGGCCCATTAGAACCATTAGGCACATTATACCACTTACTCTACCAAGGCTCATTAGGCCACTTAGGCCCATTAGGTCACTAAGGCCCATAAGGGCAATTAGGCCCATTAGTCCACTTAGGCCCATTAGGCCCATTAGGCCACTAAGACCCATTAGGCTCATGAGGCCAATTAGGCCACTTATCCCCATTAGGTCCATTAGGAAACTTAGGTCCATTGGGTGACTTAGGCTCATTTGTCCCATTAAGCCACTTTTTCTACTTTTGCCCATTATGCCCATTAGGCCTATTAGGTCCATTATGCCCCTTAAGCCCATTAGGCCCATTAGTCCACTTTGGCCCATTAGGACACTTCGAAAACTTAGGCCCATTAGGCCAATTAGGCCAGTAAGGGCCATTCAACCACTTGGGCCCATTAGGCTCATTGGGCCACTTAGGATCATTGGGCCCATTAGTCCACTTAGGCCCATTAGACCCATTAGTCCCCTTAGTCCACTAAGGCCCATTAGGCCATTTATGCCCTTTTGACCCATTAGAAAACTTAGGTCACTCATACCTATTAGGCCCATTAGGCCACTAAGGCCCATTAGGACACTAAGGCCCATTAGGCCAATTAGGCCACTTAGGCACATTAGGCCACTTATGCCCATTAGGCCCATTTGGTCACTTAGGCCACTTAGGTCCACTATGCCCATTAGTCCCATTAGGACACTTAGGCCCATTAGGCCACTACGCCCATTAGGCCAATTAGGCTACTTAGGCCCATTAGGCCACCTAGGCCCATTAGGCCACTTCGACCACTTAGGCCCATTAGGCCACTAAGGCCCATTCGACCACTTAGGCTCATTTTTTCCATTAGGCCACTTAGGCCCATGAGACCACTTCGGCCACTTATGCCCCTTAGGCCTATTAAGCCACTTATTATGCCCATTATGCCACTTAGGCCCATTATCCCCATTAGGCCCATGAGGCCACTTAGGACCCTTAGGTTCATTACACTACTTAGGCCCATTAGTCCCATTAGGCTACTTAGGTCAATTAGGCCACTAAGGCCCATTTGGCCACTTGGGCCCATTAGGCCCATTAGCCCACTTAGGCCCATTATGACCATTAGGTCCATTATGCCCATTTTTCACTTAGGCTCATTAGGACCATTAGGCTCATTTGTCCATTTAGGTCCATTAGGCCCATTAGTCCACTTATGCCCATTAGGCACTTAGGCCCACTAGGCCACTTAGTCCCACTAGGCCCATTCGGCCCATTAAGCCCATGGGGCCCATTGGGTCACTTAGGCCCATTCAGTCCATTGTGCTACTTAAGCTCATTCGGCCCATTACTCCACTTAGGCCCGTTCAGCCCATTAGACCCATTAGGTCACTTAGGTGAGTTAGGCCCATTATGCCACTTTGGTCAGTTAGGACCATTGGGTTCATTGGGCTAATTATGCCACTTAAGCCCATTCATCCCATTAGACCACTTTGGCCAGTTAGGCCCATTAGGCCACTTTGTCCTGTTAGACCCATTAGGCTTGTTAGGCTCATTCAACCCATTGGTCCAATCAGTCGCATTGGGCCTATTAGGCCAGTTAGGCCCATTAGACTCGTTAGACCCATTGGTCCAGTTAGGCCACTTTGGCGAGTTCGACCCATTAGGCCCATTGGGTTGACCTAAATTCCAGTTAGGCCACTTAGGCCCCTTGGGCCCATTGGGACCATTAGGATAGTTAGGCCAGTTAGGCCAGTTGGTCCCATTTATCCCATTGGGCTCATTAGGCCACTTAGTCCCATTAGACCCATTAGGACACTTAGGACCATTCAGCCTATTAGGCCACTTAGACCAGTTAGGCCCAATTGGACCATGGGGTCCATTAGGCCCCTTAGGCCAGTTAGTCCCGTTAGGTCCATTAGGCCTGTTGGCCCATTAGGCCCATTAGGCCAGTTAGGCCCATTAGGCTCTTTGGGCCCATTAGGCCACTTGAAAGTGCCCAATGGATGATTGTATCATTGAGAGGGGGAGGGGTGAATCAGTGATACTTTTTTCTCTTATGTTTCTTTTCAAATGAAACAATATTCAGATCCTATTAAAGATTATATTCCCTACTGAAAACAATTCAAACACACATCCACAGGAACACAAGTATTTATAAGATTCACTATTCAATAAGAATAACTACATCCTTGGTATGGAATTGAAGTGTTTAAATGCCACACAATATACTAGAAAACAATCATTGGATTACAACAAGTAGGATATACCCTTTCACTTCCATAGAACTATGTAAACAATCCAATAGTACATGTGCACCCTCTTAGCATAATTGGGTAATGTAATGATTGTGTAATAACTCATGTTACCTGTTCTTCTTTTCAATTACACAAATGTATTCAATTGAAAACACTTCTTCAATTTCTTACCCAAAAGATGGTAAGAACTTTCTAGACATTGTTAAGAAAAAAAAACCAAGTTCGATTTTCCCAATTTGATTCCTTCGAGTATGATTCTCCTTGATACAATTCTTCCCGATAATTTTTTCCCAATACAATTATGCTCGGTACGATATTCCTTAGTATAAAAAGTATAACTTTGATAGAATGATATAGAGATGAATCGACACTAATTCAATTCTCCATCTTCCTGAGTCTGGAAGACCGAGTATAGAAATCATGATCTGATTAATCCATCCCGATACGATGATCAGCCGAATACGATTGAAAAGATGAATATTGTAATTAGCTGAGTATGATAAACACTGAGTACGATGATCAGTTGAATACAATGTTGTGATCTTGTCTCTTCTCTTTCACTTCAATCCGTCAAAACTTCTTCAAAAAAAGTGAATACATAAACTTTTCTCTCTATAAAACTAGGAGCTTCTCTCTCAGAAAAATTACATCGGTCCACCTCAAGTACAACATACTTTTCTCCTTCTATAGGTGACCCTTGATATTCTTTGGCGGGAATCCCAAAAAAAAATCCGCTTAATCAAATTCACCCTAATATTAATTTCTCCTAAAATATGGGGTGTATTTTGACTTCATAAAATCTTCTCAAGAGCTTCTCAATTCTTCTAAAACTTTCACTTCTCCTTATGAATGCTAAATATGATAATTCTTTTGAATGTTGAGCTCCCCCTCAATTTCACATCCAACAAACTTTTCTTTCAAACCACTTTTACTTCTTTACTAATTCTCTTGAACAACTTGAAAATATAAAAAAATCCCACTCTGATACAATGACTCTTGAACCAATTGAAACCTACAAAGTAATTCAATCATTTTTAAATGGTTTACCACATTGTTGATTTCATTATTTCCTTCTCTTTTCAATCATCAACCTCAAGCAATTACTTTATTGAATATGATTGTCCAGAGTATGATCTTTCTGAGAATGGTTGGCCTGAATATGATCATATTGGGTAAAATATTTTTCTTCCTGATCTTGAGTATGATCATCCTAGGTATGAAGGTTTTCTTATGCATATGATGGATAATCGGATTCTAAAGTACCATACAATGATCATTTTGGGTACGATCATTCTGATTACGATCCTAAATGCATTCTTTCTTTCCTTCTTAGCTTGAATCTGATTACACTAGGTACAATTCCTTTTCGATTGGCATCATCTATTAATTCTCTTCCACCTAGATACGATTAATCTGGATATGATTTGGAATACCTATTTTCCCCTTTCTTCACATATCATACCCAATACAAGTCTGATCGGTGCCTTTTCTTTCAATCAACTTTGCCTCATTATGATAGACAAAGTGAGTCCGATTATTTTGAAAATAATGGACAATATGATTTCCACAAAATACAAAGTGAGGTGATTTTCTTTCTTCAAAATCTTTCCTTGACAACAAAAGACAACACATGAAAAAAAACACCTTCCTTAGGGATTTTCTTTGTTAGTGAATTTTGATCATCCTAAAAGACCCTTTTAGGTTACCATCATTGCACTATGAGGATCCCAAGATAAAATCACTATAGAGGTGAGCCACACGTGCTCCTATGATCTATGAGAAACACCACTCGATCTCAAGGTGCTAGTGCAGTAAGTCTAATGTCTTATGTTTTTTGTTATTGATCACATGTTCTTCGATCTTGAAGAAATCTTTCTTGCACTTCTCATTCTTGAGAGAGAGATAGGAGGAGTTGAGAGAGAATTTGTTATGTGCAAGAATATTCTATTCTCAATTTTTGGATGCTCTACACAATAGACATGACCACCTATTTATAGAGTTGAGATTTAAGTTAAAATATTATTTAATTACATACCGGCCATTAAATAACATTAATTACCTTCAATAAATCTCATACCGCATAATAATAATTATATAATTATTATTTTGTGGTGCACACCACCTTGTAAAATAAAAAAAAATTATATAATGGTATTGTTAATTAATATTTTTAAATGGACTAAGTCTTGGTCCATTCACACTCCACTATCATTTATTGAACAACTGGATAAATATTTTATTCATAAATAAATATTTTATTTACAATAAAGAAAATAAATATTTATTTAAATATTAAATAAATAAAATAAATATTTTATTCACATGTCGGAGAATAAATATTTATTTACTTTATGTGATAAATATAAATTGAATAAAGTTATTCCTCAGACTTGAGAATAATATTTATTCTATTAATTAAACTCAAATAGAATTTAATCAAGATAAATGGAAACACTTATTGTGTGACCCTCTAGGATTCCTTCTCATTGACATTAGGCAAACTTTCCTTAAGTCCAAGATTACTGTCTAGCAACGTATAAAGGCACCCAAGAGAAAGAACTTGATGTTACAACATCGAAAATCACATATGAACGCTCACCGTGTAATATAATCTCGTTGTCACAATATCACATCAAGAAGGTTGTACATCCATTTCACTAACCTATATTTTTAACATGTCTTCCTTGGACTATCTGAAATAAACACACTATTACACTGTGGCCATGGAACTTAATGCGATGGTTTTATTCCATTCAAAGGGTTGAGATATCAGCTCTATAAATATGGAAGGGACAAATCCTTCCTCAACTTATTCATGGTTTACGACATACATATAAGTATGCAAGTTGTGACATGATTTAATAATAATCTTAAAGTCTGAGTACCATCACACACACTCAAAGACATGAATATTCGATGACACAAAACATGAAGAATTCCTACTAACGAGTCTGTTCTCATAATCTCTAGTCTTGGAGATTACCAAGTGCGAACTTCATGAGAAGAAACCTCATTTGCTTACGAGTACTCATACATGAAATTATATGTACCGTGTGTCCCTTTTTAGTACATTATCCAAATGGCCTAAATGACCTAATTGTCCTAAATTAGCCTAAACGACCAAAATTCGCCTAATTGGCCTAATTGGTCTAAATAGTCTAAATTGGCCTAAATGGCCTAATTGGCTTAAATTGCATAAATTAAATAATTTTCTTAATTATACAAATTGGCCTAAATTTTCATAAATGGCCCAAATGGCCTAAATGGTCTAATTGGACTAAATGATCTAAATTAACCTAATTGGCCTCATTGACCTAAATTTCCTAAATTATCTATTTGGTATAATTGCCCTAAATGTCCTAATTGGCCTAAATGGCCTAAATTTTACAAATATACTTAAATGTAATAATTGGACTAATTGTCCTAAATGGCCTAAATTGGACTAAATGGACTAATTTGATGTATTGGCTTAAATGGTCTAAATTAGCCTAAATTGCCTAAATTGCCTAAATTAGCCTAAATGGCCTAAATGACCAAAATTGGCCTAAATAACATAAATTTTATAATTAGCCTAATTGGTCTAAATTTCCAAAATGGAATAAATGGGATAAATGGACTAATTGGCCCAAATGACCTAAATGATCTATATGACCAAGTTGATTGATTGGCCTAAATGGCCTAAATTGGCCTAAATGTTCCAATTGGCAGAATTGGCCTAAATGGATTAATTGGTTTAAATGGCCTAATTAGACTAATTGTTATAAATGGCGTAAATGGAATAATTATATTAATTGGGATAATTGGGATAATTGGGCTAATTTTACTAAATTAGCATAAATGGCATAAATTGGCCTAATTGGTCTAAATGGCCTAAATTGGTCTAAATGGTCTAAATAGCCTAATTGGCCTAAATAACCAAAATGGCCTAATTGATATAATTGTCCTAAATGGACTAATTAGACTAAATGAAATAAATGATCTAATTGGTCTAATTTTCCTAAGTGGCCTAAATTGACCTAAATGGCCTAAATTAGCCTAAATGGCACAAATTGGCCTAATTGACCTAATTTTCAAATTTGGTGTAAATGAGCTAATTGGCCTAAATAGAATAATTGGCTTAAATGTCCTAAATGGAAAAAATTAGTCTAATTGGCCTAATTGGTCTAAATGGCCTAAATTGGCCTAAATGACATAATTGGCCTAAATTGCATAAATTATCTAATTGGCCTATTTGGCCAAAATGGCCAAAATGGCCTAATTTGGTCTAAATGACATAAATGGAAAAAATAGCCTAAATGGATTACTTGGATTAAATTTCCTAAATTGCATAATTGGCTTAATTGGCCCAAATGGTCAAAATTGGCCTAATCAGCTTAAATGGCCTAATCGACCTAATTGACCTAATTTGTCTAAATTTTCTAAATTGGACTAAATTGCATAATTGGCCGAATTGGCCTAAATGGTCTAAATTGGCCTAAATAGTCTAAATGAACTAAATTGCCCTAAATGGACTAATTAGCCCAAATGACCAAAATTGGCCTAAATGGCCTAAATGAACTAAATTTTCTAATTGGCCTAATTGGACTAATGGGCCTAATTGGAATAATTGGATTAATTGGACTAAATTGGCATAAATGGACTAAATATTATAATTGGCATAAATTCCCTAAAGGGCCTAAATTTCCCTAACTGGCCTGAATTGGTCTCATTGACCTCATTGTCATAAATGTCCTAAATTGGCCTAAATGGCCTAAACGGTCTAATTGGCCTAAATGTCCTAAATGGCCTAATTAGCCTAATTGGCCAAAATCACCTAATGGGACTAAGGATCGAATGATCCTAATTAGACTAATGGGTATATTGGGATTAAGTAGAAAAATGGGCCTAATGGGACAAATGGGTCTAATAGGATTAAGTGGCCTAATGGGCCAAATGGGCCTAAGTGGCCAAATCGGCCAATTGGGACTAAGTGGACTAATGGGTCTAATGGTCCTAATGGATCCACAATGCCAAATTGGCCCAATGGCCTAAGTGGACTAAGTGGCCTAATGGTCCAAATGGGCCCACATGGCCTAAGTGTCCTAATGGGTCGATTAAGCCCCATTCGACCTAATAGGACAAATGGGCTTAATGGGTCGAGTGGACCAGTTGGACTAAGTGGCCTGATGGGCCTAATGGGATTAACAGGGCTATTGGGCCTAAGTGGCCTAATGGGCCCACTATGACCAATTCAGCCTAATAGGTCTAATGGCCTAATGGGCCTAATGGGCCTAAGTGGCCTAATGGGCCCATTATGGTCAATTCAGCCTAATGGGCCTAATGTATAAATTTCCCTAATGGACCTAATGGGCCTAATGGGCCCAATTAGCCTAATGGGTCTAAAGGGACTAATGGGAAAAAGTGGACGAGTGGGCCTAAGTGGCCTAATGCACCTAATGGGCCCAGTGAACCCAATGGGCCTAATGGGTCTAAGGGGCCTAATGGGCCTAAGGGGCCTAATGGACCTAAGTGGCATAATGGACATAATATATATAATGATACTATTGTGCCTATTTGGATTAAGTGACCTAGTGGGCCTAATGGACCCAATGGCCTAATTGGCCTAATGGGCCTAAGGGGTCCAATCGCCCCAATGGGTCTAATGGATCTTAGGGGACTAATGGGCATAAGTGTCCTAATGGGACTAAGTGGCCTAAGTGACCTAATATGCCTAATGGGACGGTTGGACCCCTTGGGACTAAGTGACCTAATGGGATGAATGAGCCCATTATGGCCAATTCAGCCTAATGGCCTAATTGGCCGAATGGGATTAAGGGGCCCAATGAGCCTATTGGGTATAAGGGGCCTAATGTGACTAAGTATCTCAATGTTCCTAAGTGTCCTAATGGGAATATAGGGCCTAATTGGTCTAATTCCAATGGGCCTAATGGGCCTAATTGGTCCATTATGGATAATTCAGCCTAATGGGTCTAATGGGCCTAAGGGGACTAATGGTTTCAATGGGTGTAAGTGACCTAAGTTGACTAATGGGCCTAATGGGTCTAATGGGTCTAAGTGAACTAATGACGCTAAGTAGCCTAATTTTCCTAGTGGTCCTAATGGGTCTAATGTCCTAATGGGTCCAATTGGTCTAAATGGCATAATGGGCCTTAGTGGACAAAGTTTCCAAATGGGCCAAATGGGTCCAATGGGTCTAAGTGGTCGAATGGGCCTAAGTGGCCTAAGTTTCCTAATGGGCCTAATGGGCCTAATGTGTATAATGTGCATAAGTGTCCTAATCGGCCTAATAGGTCTAATGGGCCTAATGGGCCTAATGGGTGGAATGGGTGGAATGGGCCTAAGTGGACTAATGGGTTGAATGGGCCGAATGGGCCTAAGTGGCCTAATGGTCCTAAGTGGCCTAAGTTGCTTAATGGGCCTGATGGGTCTAATGGGCCTAAGTGGACTAATGGGCCTCAGTGGTCTAAGTTTATTAATGGGCCCAATGGGCCTAATGGGTCCAACGGGCCTAAGTAGAAAAAATTACATAATGCGCCTAATGGGATGAATGGGCCTAATGGGCCCAATGGTCCTAATGGTTCCAATGGGCCTAAGTGTCCTAAGTTTCCAATTGGGTCGAAGTGGCGTATTGGGCTTAATGGGATTAAGCATCCTAATGGGCCTAATGGGCCGAAGTGGCCAAATGGGCCTAATGGGAATAAGTGGCCTAACACGCCTAATGGGTAATGGGACTAATGGGCATAATGGGTCTAATAGCTCTAAGTGGCCTAATGGTCCTACATTTTCTAAGTTTCCTAATGGCCTAATGGGTCCAATGGGTCTAAGTGGCTCAATGGCCCTAAGTGGACTAAGTTTCCTAATGGGCCTAATAGTTCTAATGGGTCTAATGGGACTAAGTAGTCTAATTAGTATAATGGGTCTAGTGGGCCTAATGGGCCTAATGGGTCGAATGGGCCTAAGTGGCCTAACAAGTTAAATGGGTTGACTGGGACTAAGTGTCCTAATGCGACTAACTGGCCTAAGTTACCTGATGGGCCTGATGGTTCTAAAGGGCATATGTGGCCTAATGGCCCAAAGTGGCCTATGTTTCCTAATGGGCCCAATGGTATGAATGGCCGAATGGGCCTAATAGGCCTAATGGGTCTAGTGGGACTAAGTAGCCTAATGGCCCAAAGTGGTATAATGGGCCTCAAGTTCCTATGTGACCTAATGGTCCTAATGGTCCAAAGTGTCCTAATGGGTCGATGTGGCCTAATGAGACTCATGGGCCTAACAGGCCTAAGTGGTCAAATGGGCCAAATCGGATAATGGGCCTAATAGGCCTAAGTGGACTAATGATTCTAATGGGTGTATGCGGCCTAATGGGCCTAATAGGCCTAGGTCCCCTAATGGGCTTAAGTGGGAAAATGGGCCTAACTGGACCAATGGGCCTAATGGGCCTAACTGGTCTAATGGGCCTGATGGGTTGAATAGGACTAATGGGACTAAGTGGCCTAATGGGCCAAAGTTTCCTAATAATCATAATGGGCCTAATGGGACAAAGTTTCCTAATTGGCCCAATGGGCCAAATGCCCCAAATGGGCCTTAGTGGACTAATGGGCCTAAGTGCCCTAATGGTTCGAAGTGGCCTAATGGACACAATGGGCCTAATTTTCATAATGGGCCTGAGGTGACTAAATGGCCTAATGGGCCAAAGTGGAAGAATGGGACTAATGGGCCTAATGGGCATGATGGGCCTCAGTGGAAAAATTGACCTAATGGGAATAATGGTCCTAAGTGTCTGAATGGTCCAAATGGGCCAAAGTGGACCAATGGGATGAATGTGCCTAAGTGGACCAATGGGATGAATGGGCCTAAGTGGGCCTACCAGACCTAATGGGCCTACCGGGCCTAATGGGCCTACTAGGTGTAATGGGACTACTAGGCCTACTGGGCCTAATGGGACTAATGGGTTTAAGTGGCATAATGTGCCTAAGTGGCCTAATGGGCATAAGTTTCCTAATGGGTGTAATGGGCGTAAGTGGCCTAATGAGTTTAATGGGCCTAATGGGCCTATGTGGCCTAATGGGCCAAAGTGGACGAATGGGTCTAATGTGATTAATGGGAATAATGGGCTGAAGTGGCCAAATGGGCCTAATGGGACTAAGTTTCCTCATAGGCCTAAAGGGCCTCAGCGAACAAATGGGCCTATTGGGCCTCAGTGGCCCAATAGGCCAAAGTGTATGAATGGACATATGGGCCTAATGGGCATAATGGGCCTAATGGAATTAATGAGCCTAAGTGGCCTAATGGTCATAATGGTCCTAATGGGACAAAGTGGACGAGTGGGCATAATTTGCATAATGGGACAAAGTGGCCAAATGGGCATAATGGGCCTAAGTGGCCTAATTGGCCTAATTGGATTAACGGGCCGAACGAGCCAAATGGACCTAAGTGGCCTAATGGGACAAAGTGGATGAATGTGCCTAATGGGATGAATAGGCATAATGGGCCTAATGGTCCGAAGTGGCCAAATGGGCCAAATGGGCCTAAGTGGCCTAATGAGCCTAATGGGACTAATGAGCCTAAGTGGGTACGATTGCACTTTTCGATTTCACTGGGTACGATTCCTTTTCGATTAGCATCATATCTTTCTTCTCTTCCACATAGATACAATAAATCTGGATACGATTTGGAATACCTCTTTTCCCCTTTCTTCCATCAAGCTTGCATGATAATTTCTCCAATCAACTTATGATTTATGAAATATGAATCAACAAAGCATCATCAAATTTAATTTTATCATAGTTAGTAGACTTTGATACTTCATAAAACAAACACTTCTTTCATACCAGATCCAGTGTGAATCTAATTACCATTTAATTCCAACAAGATGCATTCTCCAGGTGACTAATTCTCTCTTTCCAGATAACAATCAATTCCTCATTACGATCTTTTCACATACCAGACCCAAGAAAAGTATGATTAGTGCATTTTATTTTAAAAATATTTGGATCATTATAATGGATAGAGTGAGTCTGATTCTTTTGAAAACAATGGCCAGTACGATTTCCACCAAATACAAAGTGAGGTGATTTTCTTTCTTCAAAAGCTTTCATTGACAACAAAAGAAAACACATGAAAACAAACACCTTCCTCCTCATCATGGTCCCAACAATCACCCCTTTGGATTTTATTGTCAACCAAGTTTCATAAATCATTGAACTTAGGCCCATTTAGCCCATTTGGCCCATTTGTTCACTGACTATGATAAAATTAAATGTGAATATGCTTTGCTGATTCATATTTCATAAATCATAAGTTGATTGGAGAACTTATCGTGCAAGCTTGATGGAAGAAAGGGGAAAGGAGGTATTCCAAATCCTATCTAGATTTATAGTATCTAGGTGTAAGAGAAGAAATAGATGATTCTAATTGAAAAGGAATTGTACCTAGTGCAATCGAAAAGTGCAATCATACCCACTTAGTCCCATTAGGCCCATTAGGCCCATTAGGCCACTTAGGCCCATTTGGCCCATTTGGCCACTTCATCCCATTAGGCCCATTATGCTTATTCGGACCATTAGGAACATTCATTCACTTTGTATCATTAGGCCAGTTCGGCCCATTAGGTCCATTAAGCCAATTAGGCCCAATAGGCCCATTAGGCCACTTAGGCCCATTAGGCCCATTTGACCACTTTGTCCCATTTGGCCCATTATGACCACTCGTCCACTTTGGCCCATTATGACTATTATGCCCATTGGGCCACTTAGGCCCATTAGGTCCATTATGCCCACTAGGTCCATTATTCCCATCAGGCCCATATGTTCATTCGTCCACTTTGGTCCATTAGAAAACTTAGGCCCACTAGGTGCATTAGGCCCATTAGGTCGCTGATTCCCATTAGGCCCATGAAGACACTTAGTCCCATTAGGACCATTTGAAAACTTCGGCCCATTATGCCCATTAATCCCATTAGGCCCATTCGTCCACTTTGGCTCATTCGTCCACTTTGGCCCATTAGGCCCATTAAACCCATTAGGCCACTTAGGCCCATCAGACCCATTAGGAAACTTATGCCTATTAGGCCACTTAGGCACATTATGCCACTTAGGCCCATTGGTCACATTAGGCCAAGTATGCCGAATAGTCCCATTATGCCTAGTAGGCCCAATAGGCCCAGTAGGCCCACTTAGGACCATTAGGGCTATTAGGCCCATTAGACCCATTCAGATACTTAGGCCCATTATTCCCATTAGGACGATCTGGCCACTGAGGCCCATTATGCCCACTAGGTCCATTAGGATCATTCGTCCACTTTGGACCATTAGGCCACTTAGGCCTCTCATGCCCATTACGCAACTTAGGCCAATTGTGTCTATTTGGCCACTTTGACCCATTAGGGAACTTAGTTCCATTTGGCCACTTAGGACAATTAGGCCACTTAGGCCCATTTGGACCATTTGGCCCATTGGTACCAGTGGGCCCATTAGGAAACTTTGTCCTGTTAGGCCCATTGGTCCCATTAGGCCACTTTGGACTGTTAGGACACTTAGACACATGAGTCCCATTCGACCCATTTGACCCATTCATCCAATTAGGCCCATTCGGCCACTTAGGCAAACTAGACCACTTAGGCTCATTAGGCCCATTGGTCCACTTAGGCCCATTAGGCCTATTAGCCTAGTTAAACCCATTAGGCCCATTGGTCTACTTAGGCCCATTACGCCCATCATGCCCATTAGGTGCATTAGGTCCATTTTTCCACTTAATACCATTAGGCCACTTAGGCCCATTAGGTACATTAGGCCTAATAGGTCCATTAGGCCTTTTAAGTCCATTAAGCCACTTCATCCCACTAGGCCCATTAGACTCATCCGACCCATTCGGAGAATTAGGCCCATTAGGCCCATTGGAACCTTTAGTCCCATTTGACCCATTCAGAACTTTATGCCCATTGGACACTTTAGGCCCATTCGGCCCAATAGGCCACTTCAGTCGAGTTAGCCCATTATGCCCATTAGGCCACTTCAGCCAAATAGGCCCATTCGACTAATTCACCCCACTAGACCACTCCGGTCCATTAGGTCCATTTGACCCATTAGGCCCATTAAAACCATTGGTCCAATTATGTTCATTAGGCCACTTAGGCCTATTATAAATATTAGACCACTTAGGCTCATTAGGATCATTAGGCCCATTTAGCCCATTAAGACCTTTCAGCCCATTAGGCCATTCGGAAACTTCGACCCATTGAGCCCATTTGGTCCATTGGGCAACTTATTCTCATTCATTTCATTAGGCCCATTAGGACACTTAGTCCCATTCGGCCCATTTGGACTATTATGCAACTCAGAACAATTAGGACCATTAGGCCCATTCGGCTCATTAGGTCCATTCGGCCACTTAGGACCATTAGGCCCGTTTGTCCCATTAGGCTACTCAAGACCATTCAGCCCATTAGGCCACTTAGGCCCTTTCAGTCCATTAGGCCCATTCAGTCCATTTGCCCATTCGCCCACTTAGGCTCAATAGGCCCATTAAGACACTTAGTCCCATTGAGCCCATTACGCCACTTAGGCCTATTTGGTTACGATTATGACACTTAAGCTTGTTAGAACACTTTAGCCAATTATGTCCTTTAGGCCCATTAGGTCACTTAGGCCCATTAGGCCCATTAAGCTGATTATGCCACTTAGGCCCATTAGGTTGCTTTGTCCCATTAATCTCTTTAGAACAATTAGGACACTTAATCCCATTAGGCCCATTAGACTAATTCGTCCCATTCAGCCCATTAGGCAACTTAGTCCCATTAGGCCCATTAGGCCACTTAGGTCCATTGCGCCCATTGGACCCATTAGACCACTTAGGCCCATTAGGCTACAATTATGACACTTAGTCCCATTAGGCCCCTTTGGATGATTAGGCTCTTTAGGTTCATTAGTCCACTTAGGCCCATTTGGCCATGTAGGCCCATTAGGACACATAGGCCCATTCAAGTTATTAGGCCCATTAGCCCCGTTAGGCCCATTATTCCATTTGGGCCACTTAGGCCCATTAGGACTATTAGGCCACTTAGGCACCTTAGGCCACGTAGGCCCATTAGGCTCGTTCGGCCTAGGAAACCACTTAGGCCCATTGTGATAATTAGGCCACTTAGGCCCATTAGGCCCTTTAGGCCCATTAGGCCGTGTTGACCACTTAAGCCCATTATACCCATTAGGCCCATTAAGCCCATTAATCCCAATAGGCCACTTAGGCCTATTAGGCCACCTCGGCCCATTGGGCCCATTAGGCCCATTAGTCCACTTAGGCCCATTATGCCACTTAGAACCAGTAGGCCCATTAGGCCACTTAGGCCCATTATGCCATTTAGGTTCGTTGGGCACACTAGGCACATTTTTTCCATTATTCCCATTAGGACACTTAGAACCATTAGTCCCATTTGGCCAATTATGCCCATTAGGCCTACTCGGCACATTAGGCCCATTCGGTCTATTTAGCCCCTTAGGCTCATTATGCCACTTAGGCTTATTAGGCCCATTAGGCCAATTTGGACACTTAGGTCTGTTATGTCCATTAGGACCACTAGGCATATTTGACCCATTCAACCAATTAGGCCCATTCGATCACTTAGGCTCATTGCGGCCATTAGGTCCATTTGGCTGATTAGGTCACTTAGGCCCAATAGGCCACTTAGGCCCATTAGGCCACTTAAGCACATTCAGCACATTAGGCCCCTTAGGCCCATTAGGCCCATTAGGACCAATAGGCCCATTTGACCACTTAATCCCATTACACCCATTAGGCCTATTAGGTTGTTTAGGTCACTTGGGCCCATTAGACCACTTAGGCCCATTAGGCACATTAGTCTTATTAGGCCCATTAAAAAACTTAATCCCATTAGGACCATTAGGCTACTTAGGCTCATTAGGATGGTTAGTCCCATTAGGCCACTTAGGCCCCCTAAGCCCTTTAGGCCCATTAGGCCCATGAGGCCATTGAGGCCCATTGGGACCATGAGGCCATTGAGGCCCATTAGGCCCATTAGGCCCATTATGCCACTTAGCCCCTTTAAGTCCATGAGGCCACTTATCCCATTAGGCTCATCATGCCACTAAGGCCCATTAGAACCATTAGGCCACTTATTCCCTTTAGGCTCGTTATGCCACTTAGGTCCATTAGGCCACTTAGGCCCATTAGGCCGATTAGGACGCTTTGACCCATTATTCCCATTAGTCCACTTAGGCCACTTCATCCCATTATTCCCATTAGTCCATTTAGGCCCATTAATCCCATTACGCCGATTAGTCCACTTAGGCCCATTAGGCTCGATAGGCTTCTTAGGCCCATTAGGCCACTTTCGCCCATTAGGCCCATTAGGCTACTTTGGACCATTAGGCCCATTAGTCCACTTCGACCTGCTAAACCCATTACATCGATTAGGCCACTTAGACCCATTAGAACCATTAACCCCCTTTGGCCACTTAGACCCATTAGGCCCATTAGGCCAATTTGGCCCATTCGGTGCATTAGGCCACTTAGTCCCATTGCGGCCATGAGGCCACTTAGACCCATTAGACAACTTAGGCCCATTAGGCCACTTAGGACCATTAGGCCCATTCGGCCACTTTAGCCCATTAGACACATTAGGTCTATTCGGCCCATCAGGACCATAAGGCCCATTATGCCACTTAGGCCCATTACGCCCGTGAGGCCACTTAGGTCCATTAGGCCACTTCGGCCAATTAGGCCACTTAAGCCACTTACGCCCATTAGGCCCATTAGGACACTTAGGACCATTAGACTACTTAGGCCCATTATGCCACTTTGACCCATTATGTCACTTTGGAAAATTAGTTCCATTAGGCCACTTTTTTCCATTAGGCAACTTAGGACCATTAGTCCACTTAGGACCATTAGGCTGATTAGACCACTTTGGCCCATTTAGCCCATTAGGTCCATTTGGACCATTAGGCCCATTCAGCTCCTTAGACCCATTAGGACCATTATTCCACTTTGTCCCATTAGGCCCATTAGGCAACTCAAGCCAATTATTCCACTTAGGCCCATTAGGCCGATTAGGCCACTTTGGCCCATTTGGACCATTAGGTCCATTACGCCCCTTAGACCCATTAGGCCCATTAGGACCATTAGTCCACTTTGTCCCATTAGGCCCATTCATCCCATTAGGACCCTGAGGCCCATTCGGGCCATTAGGACAATTAGGACACTTAGGCCCATTATGGCACTTCGGCCCATTCAACACGTTAGAACCATTCAGCATGTAAGGCCCATTCGGGTCCTTAGCCCCATTCAGGCC
This sequence comes from Viscum album, assembly GCA_963277665.1. Lineage (NCBI taxonomy): Eukaryota > Viridiplantae > Streptophyta > Magnoliopsida > Santalales > Viscaceae > Viscum > Viscum album. Next base: position 945,345,065 of record OY728132.1, on the reverse strand, counting down.
ATTAGGCCCATTTGGGCCACTTAGGCTCATTCAGCCACTTAGGCCCATTATGCCACTTAGGCCCATTAGACCAATTAGGCCCATTAGGAAACTTAGTCCCATTACACCCATTCATCCCATTTGTCCCATTTGGCCCATTAGGCCACTTAGACAAATTAGACCCACTAGGCTACTTCAGCCCATTCGGCACGTTAGGCCCATTCGGTACGTTAGGCCCATTCGGGCCCTTAGCCCCATTCGTCCATTAGGCCCATTTGGGACACTTAGGCTCATTTAACCACTTAGACCCATAAGACCAATTAGGCCCATTAGGCCACTTAGTCACATTAGGACCATTCATCCCATTCGTCCCAATAGGCCCATTAGGCCACTTAGGCAAATTAGGCCCATTGGGCCACTAAGGCCCAATAGTTTCATTTGGGAACTTGGGCTCATTAGGCCACTTGGGCCAATTCGTTTAATTAGGTTGATTAGACCACTTATGCCACTTAGGCCCATTAGGCCCATGAGGCCACTTAGGTCCATTAGGCTCATCAGTGCACTTAGGCCCATTAGGCCCATTAGGGAACTTAGGCCCATTCGACCCATTCAACCCATTAGGCCCATTGGGCCAGTTGGGCCATTTAGGCCCATTTGGCTCATTCGGACACTTGGTCCCATTAAGAATATTAGGCCACTTCAGCCCATTTTGGACAATTATGCCCATTAGGCCACTTACACCCATTATGCCCATTAGAACCATTGGGCAACTTAAGCCCATTCTGCTACTTAGGCCCATTAGCCCCATTCGGCCACTTAGGACCTTTCGGGCACTTAGGCCCATTAGCCCCATTAATACACTTAGGCCCATTCGGACACTTAGTTTCATTATGACACTTTGGCCCATTAGTCCCTTTAGGTTGATTGGGCCACTCAGGCCCATTGGGCCCATTGGTCCACCTAGGCTCATTACACCCATTTGGCCACTTCGGCCCATTATGCCAATTAGGCCCATTAGGACATTTAGGCCCATCAAACCCATTAGGCCTATTAGTCCATTAGGCCCATTTGACCACTTAGTCCCATTAGTCCCATTAGGAAAATTAGGACCATATAGCCAATTAGGCCCATTGGACCACAAAGGCCACTTAGGCCCATTGGACCACATAGGCCACTCAATCCCATATGCCCATTAGGACTATTAAGCCTATTTGAACCATGAGGCACCTAAGGCCCATTAGGCCACTAAGGTCATTAAGGCCCATGAGACCATTTTGGCCCATTAGCCCCATCACACCACTGAGCCCCATTAGGCCCATTAGGCCACTAGCGCCCATTAGGGATATTGGTCTAATTAGGGAAATTCTGTCCATTCGGCCACTTAGGCCAATTATACCCATTAGTCCACTTGGGCCCATTATTCCCATTGGGTCACTTAGGCCTATTAGGCCACTTAGGCCCACTAGGCCGATGAAGCCACTTAAGCCCATTAGGCCCATAAGGCCACTTAGGCCCACTAGGGCCATTAAGCTCATTATGCTGATTAGGAAACTTAGGCCAATTATTACACTTAGGACCATTAATCACATTAGGCCCATTAGGACCATTAGTCACTTTAGGACCATTAATCCCATTAGACCGATTAGGCAACTTAGGCCCATTAGGCGCATTAGGCCACTTAGCCTAATTAGGTCCATTTATCCCATTAGTCCCATTAGGACCCTAGGCCCATTAAGCCCAATAAGCTCATTAGGACACTTAGGCCCATTATTCCACTTATCCCCATTAAGTTGATTAGGCAACTAAGGCCCATTAGGCCACTTAGGCCCACTCGGCCCATTAAGCCCATTAAGCCGATTTGGCCACTTAGTCCCATTAGGCCACTTAGGATAATTAAACACATTAGGCCACTTAGGCCCATTATACCCATTAGGAAACTTATGCCTATTAGGCCACTTAGGCACATTATGCCACTTAGGTCCATTAGTCACATTAGGCCAAGTAGGCCTAATAGTCCCATTATACCTAGTAGGCCCAATAGGCCCAGTAGGCCCACTAGGCTCATTAGGTCTATTAGGCACATTAGACCCATTCAGATACTTAGGCCCATTATTCCCATTAGGTCGATCTGGCCACTGGGGCCCATTATGCCCATTAGGCCCATTAGGCTCATTCGTCCACTTTGGCTCATTAGGCCACTTAGGCCTCTCATGCCCATTACGCAACTTAGGCCCATTGTGTCCATTAGGCCACTTTGACCCATTAGGGAACTTAGGTCCATTAGGCCACTTAGGTCCATTTGGACCATTTGGCCCATTGGTACCAGTGGGCTCATTAGGAAACTTTGGCCTGTTAGGCCCATTGGGCCCATTAGGCCACCGTTATGCCACTTAGACCCATTAGTCCCATTTGACCCATTAGTCCCATTCATCCCATTAGGACCATTAGGCCCATTCATCCACTTAGGCAAATTAGACCACTTAGGCCCATTAGGCCCACTGGTCCACTTAGGCCCATTAGGCCTATTAGCCCACTTAAAACCATTAGACCCATTGGTTCACTTAGGCCCATTATGCCTATTATGCCCATTAGGTCAATTTGTCCACTTAATACCATTAAGCCACTTAGGCCCATTAGGTCCATTATGCCTAATAGGTCCATTAGGCCTAGTAAGTCCATTAAGCCACTTCATCCCACTAGGCCCATTAGACTCATCCGACCCATTCAGAGAATTAGGCCCATTGGACCCTTTAGTCCTGTTTGAAACATTCAGACCATTATTCCCATTGGACACTTTAGGCCCATTCAGCCTAATAGGCCACTTCGGCCCAGTTAGCCCATTAGGCCCATTAGGCCACTTCGGCCAATTAGGACCATTCGGCTAATTCACCCCACTAGACCACTCTGGTCTATTAGGTCTATTTGACCCATTAGGCTCCTTAAAACCATTAGGCCACTTAGGTCCATTAGGCCACTTAGGCCCACTAGAAATATTAGGCCACTTAGGCCCATTAGGATCATTAGGCCCATTCGGCCCATTAAGACCTTTCGGCCCATTAGGCCCATCCAGAAACTTCGACCCATTGAGCCCATTTGGTCCATTAGGAAACCTAATCTCATTCGTTTCATTAGGCCCATTATGCCACTTAGGCCTAATGGACCTATTAGGCCCATTAGGCCACTTAGTCCCATTCGGCCCATTTGGACCATTAGGCAACTCAGGCCAATTAGGACCATTAGGCCCATTCGGCTCATTAGGTCCATTCAGCCACTTAGGCCCATTAGGCCCGTTTGTCCCATTGGGCTACTCAGGACCATTCAGCCCATTAGGCCACTTTGACCCTTTCAGTCCATTAGGCCCATTCATTCCATTTGTCCCATTCGCCCACTTAGGCTCATTAGGCCCATTAAGACACTTAGGCACATTGATCCCATTACACCACTTAGGCCCATTTGGTTACGATTATGCCACTTAAGCCCATTATGACACTTTGGCCAATTAGGTCCTTTAGGCCCATTAGGCCACTTAGGCCCATTAGGCCCATTAAGATGATTATGCCACTTAGGCCCATTAGGTTGCTTTGGCCCATTAATTTCTTTAGGAAAATTAGTCCACTTAGGCCCATTAGGCCCATTAGACTAATTCATCCCATTCAGCCCATTAGGCCACTTAGTCCCATTAGGCCCATTACGCCACTTAGGCCCATTACGCCCATTGGATCCATTGGACCACTTAGGCCCATTAGGCTACGATTATGACACTTAGGCCCATTAGGCCCCTTTGGCCGATTAGGCTCTTTAGGATCATTAGTCCACTTAGGCCCATTTGTCTATATAGGCCCATTAGGACACATAGGCCCATTCGTCTTGTTAGACCCGTTAACCCCATTAGGCCCATTAGTCCCGTTAGACCCACTAGGATACTTTGGCCCATTCGGCATGCTAGGCCCATTCGGTACGTTAGGCCCATTCGGGCCCTTAGCCTCATTCCGACCATTAGGCCCATTTGGGCCACTTAGGCTCATTTAGCCACTTAGGCCCATTATTCCACTTAGGCCCATTAGACCAATTAGGCCCATGAGGCCACTTAGTCACATTAGGCTCATTCATCCCATTTGTCCCAATAGGCCCATTAGGCCACTTAGCCAAATTAGACCCATTGGGCCACTAAGGCCCAATAGGTCCATTTGGAAACTTGGGCCCATTAGGCCACTTAGGTCCATTCGGTCAATTAGGTTGATTAGAACACTTATTCCACTTAGGCCCATTAGGCCCATGAGGCCACTTAGGTCCATTAGGCCCACTAGTGCACTTAGGCCCATTAGGCCCATTCGGCCCATTCTGCCCATCAGGGCCATTGGGCCAGTTGGGCCATTTAGGCCCATTTGGCTCATTCGGCCACTTCATCACATTAAGAATATTGGGCCACTTCGGCCCATTTTGGACAATTATGCCCATTATGCCACTTACACCCATTAGGCCCATTAGACCCATTGGGCAACTAAAACCCATTCCGCTACTTAGGCCCATTTTCCCCATTCGGCCACTTAGGCCCATCCGGCCACTTAGGCCCATTAGCCCCATTAGGCCACTTAGGCCCATTCAGACACTTAGGTCCATTAGGCCACTTTGGCTCATTAGCCCCTTTAGGTCGATTGGTCCACTCAAGCCCATTGGGCCCATTGGGCCACCTAGGCTCATTACAACCATTTGTCCACTTCGGCCTATTATGCCCATTATGCCGACCATATAGCCCATTAGGCCCATTAGGCCCATTGGATCACATAGGCCACTTAGGCCCATTAGGCCCATTGGACCACATAGGCCACTTAATCCCATTAGGGCCATTAGGACTATTAAGCCTATTTGGCCCATGAGGCCACTAAGGCCCATTAGGCCACTAAGGTTCTTAAGGCCCATGAGGCCATTTAGGCCCATTAGCCCCATCACACAACTAAGCCACATTAGTCCCATTAGGCCACTAACGCCCATTAGGGCCATTGGTCTAATTAGGACCATTCTGCCCATTTGGCCACTTAGGTCAATTAGACCCATTAGACCACTTAGGCCCATTATTCCAATTGGGCCACTTAGGCCTATTAGGCCACTTAGGCCCATTAGGCCGATGAATCCACTTAGGACCATTAGGCCCATAAGGCCACTTATGCCCACTAGGCCCATTAAGATCATTATGTCGATTAGGAAACTTAGGCCGATTAGTCCACTTAGGCCCATTAAGCACATTAGGCCCATTAGGACCATTAGGCACTTTAGGGCCATTAATCCCATTAGACCGATTAGGAAAATTAGGCCCATTAGGTGCATTAGGCCCATTCATCCCATTAGGCCCATTAGGCCCCTAAGCCCGTTAAGCCCAATAATCTTATTAGGACACTTAGGCCCATTATGCCACTTAGCCGCATTTGGCTGATTAGGCGACTAAGGCCCATTAGGACACTTAGGCCCACTCGGCCCATTAAGCCCATTAGGCCGATTTGACCACTTAGTCCCATTAGGACACTTAGGCTAATTAGGCCCATTAGGCCCCTTAATCCCATTAGGTCACTTAGGTAACTTTGTCCCATTAGGGCACTTTATGGCTCATTTTTCCACTTAGGCCAATTTGGCCAATTTGGCCCAATAGGAAACTTAGGCCTCTTTGGCCCATTCAACCCATTGGGCACATAATGCCCATTAGGCTGATTAGGAAACTTTGACCATTAGGCTACTTCTACCCATTATTCCCATTAGGCCCATTAGGCCACTGAGGCCAATTAGGCCCATTTGGACCCTATGCTTGTTAAGCCCCTTAAGCCCATTAGGCTACCAAGGCCCATTAGACAACTTATGCCCATTAGTCCCCTTTAGCCCATTAGGCTCTTTCGACCCACTATGACCATTATGTCGATTATGCCACTTAGGCCCATTAGGCTTCTTAGGTCCATTAGGCCACTGAGGCACATTCATCCCATTAGGACCATTTTTCTGCTAGGCTCGTTCAACACATTAATCCCATTAGGCCACTCAAGACCATTGAGCCACTCTGGCCAATTAGTCCCCTTAGGTCCATTAGGACACCTAGGCCCATTAATCCCATTAGGCCCATTAGGAACATTAAGCCCATTTGTCGATTAGGCCACTTTGGACATTTTGGCCCATTAGTCCACTTAGGCCCATTAGGCCCATTTGGCCCATTTAGCACCTAGAATATTAATCCCATTAATCCCATTAGGCCCATTAGGACACTTGGGACCATTAGTCCACTTAGGCCCATAAGGCCCAAGAGGCCGACTTAGGTCCATGATACCCATTAAGCCCATTATGCCACTTAGGCCTATTAGGAACATTAGGCCAGCCACTTAGGCCCATTAGAACACCCAGGAAAACTAGGCCCAGTGGGCCACCTAGTCCCATTCGTCTGCCTAGGCCGATTTGGCCGATTAGGACACTTAGGCCCATTAGGCCCAATTATTCGATTATGCTGATTTGACCACTTAGGTCACTTAGTCTCATTAAGCCCATTAGGCCCATGATCCAATTAGGCCTATTCGGCCCATTAGTCCCTTTGACAACTTCATCCCACTAGTCACATTAAGCCCATTCGACCCTTTTGGCCACTTAAACCCATTAGGCCCATTAGGCGACTTAGGCTCATTAGGCCCACTAGGTCTGTTCGACCACTTAGGTCCCTGGGGCCCATTAGTCCCATGATTCCCATTAGGCCCATTAGGCCCATTAATCTCATTAGGTCACTCGGGACCACTAGGACTATTAGGACACTTAGGCCCATTAAGCCACTGAGGACCATTAGGCCCATTAGGCCACTAAGGCCCATTAGGCCACTAAGGCCCATTAGGCCACTAAGGCCCATTAGGCCACTAAGGCCCATTAGGCCCATTAGGCCACTTAGGTCCATGATGCCCATTAAGCCATTAGGCCCATAAGGCACTGAAGCCCATTAGTCCCATTAGGCTCATCTGGCCCATCAGGACACTTAGGCCCATTAGGAACATTAGGACACTTAGGCCAATTCAGCTCATTAGGCCACTTAGGCCTATTCAGCCCATCAGGCCCATTCAGCCACTTAGGCCCATTCAGCCCATTTGGCCCATCAAGCCTATCAGACCCATTCGGCCACTCATGTCCATTCAACCCATTAGGCCACTTGGGCCCATTGGGACCATCATTCCCATTAGGCCCATTAGGCCACTTAGGTCCATTAGGCTCATTATGCCCATTTGACCACTTAAGCTCATTCAGCTCATTAGGCCACTTAGGTAAATCGGGGCCATTAGGGCCATTAGGGCACTGAGGCCTATTCAGATCATTAGGCCACTCAGGCCCATTAGGCCCTTCAAGCCAACCAGGCCCATTAGGCAACTTAGGCCCATTAAGCCACTTAGGCCCATTCGGATCATTAGGCCACTTAGGCATATTAGGCCCATTAGTCCACTTAGGCCACTTAGGACGATTAGGCCCATTAGGCCACTTAGGCCACTTAGGACAATTTGGTCCATTAGGCCACTAAGGCCCATTAGGCCACTAAGTCTCATCATGTCATTTAGGCCACTTAGGCCCATTGGTCCACTAAGTCTCATTAGCCCCATTAGACCACTTGGGACCATTAGACCACTTAGGCCCATTAGGCCACTAAGGCCCATTAGGCCACTAAGGCCCATTAGGCCACTCAGACCCATTATGCCCATTCATCCACTTAGACCAATTAGTCCCATTAAGTCACTTAGTCCCATTAGGCCCATTAATCCACTTACGCAACTTAGGCCCAGTATGTCCAATAGGCCCATTCGGCCACTTTATCCCATTATGCCACTTAGGCCCATTAGGCCCATTAGGCCACTTAGGCCCATTAGACCACTTAGGTCCATTCGACCTTAGGCCACTTATGCCCATTAGGCAACTTAGGCCCATTAGGCCACTTGGTCCCATTAGGCCCATTAGACCACTTCAGCCACTTCGGCCATTGAGGCTCATTCGACCACTTAGGCCCCCTTGGCCCATTAATCTCATTAGGCCGATGAGGCCATTTAGGCCCATTTGACCACATAAACCCATTAGGCCCATTAGGCCCCTTAGTCCCATTAAGCTCATTAGGCCGATTAGGCAACTTAGACCCATTATGAAACTTATGTCCATTAGGCCCATTGGGACACTTAGGTTAATTAGGCTCATTCAACCCATTAGGCCCATTCAACCCGTTTGGCCCATTTGGCCCCTAGCCCTCTTATTCCCATTAAGCCCATTAGACCACTTATGCCAACTAGGCCACTTAGTCACATTAGGTTGAATAGGACACTAAGTCCCATTAGGCTCATTAGGCCACTTAGGTTCACTAGGCCCATTAATCCAATTAGGATGATTAGGCCACTTAGTCCCATTAGGCCACTTAGGCCCATTCGGCCCATTAGGCCAATTAGGCCAATTAAACCCATTAGGCCGATTAGACAACTTTTTCCCATTAGACCACTTAAGTCCATTAGGTCGATTAGGCCCATTAGGCCAATTAGGCCCATTCGGCCCATTCAGCCACTTAGGCCCATTAGGCCCATTAATCCCATTAGGCTGATTAGGCAACTTTGGCCTATCAGGCCACTTAGGCCCATTTGGCCACTTAGGCCAATTAGGCCCATTCGTCTCATTAAACCATTTGGCCCCTAGGCCCATTAAGCCCATTATGCCCATTAGGCCACCTAGCCCCATTAGGCCACTAAGGCCCATTTGGACAATTGGGCCACTTAGACTCATTAGGCCGATTAGGCCACTTAGTCCCATTAGGCCACTTCGGCCAATTAGACAACACATTAGGACACTTAGTCCACTTACGCCCATTAGGCCCATTCGTCCCATTAGGCCCATAATGCCCATTTGGCCCCTAGGCCCATTAAGTCCATTAAGATCGTTAGGCCACCTAGGCCCATTAGGTCACTTAGTCCCCTTAGGCCCATTGGGCCACTTAGGCTCATTACACCCCTTAGGTCCATTAGGTCCATTAGGCCCATTAGGTTGAATAAGACACTTAGGCCCATTAGGTCACTTAGGCCGATTAGGCCCATTGAGTCATTGGGGTCCCTTAGGCCCATTCGGCCCATTAATCCCATTAGGTTGATTAAGAAACTAAGGCCCATTAGGCCACTTAGACCGATTAGGCCCATTGGGTCACTGAGGCCCATTAGGTCCATTCACCCCATTAAGCCCATTTGGCACCCAAGCCCGTTAATCCCATTCATCCCATTAGGCCTTAAACCCATTAGACCCCTTGGGCCCATTAAACCCATTAGACCACTTAGGCCAATGAGTAAAATTAGGCCCATGAGGCCCGTGTGGCCTGTTCGGCCCATTAGGCCCCTTCGACCCATTAGGCCACTTAGACCAAATAGGCCCATTAGGCCACTTAGGCCCACTAGAACCATTAGTCTCATTTATCCAATTAGGCCCATTAGGCCAATTAGGCCAATTATACCCATTAGGCCCATTATTCCACTTGGGCCCATTAGGCCCATTAGAACACTTAGGCCCATTAGGACCATTAGGCACATTTGGTGATTTAGGCCCATTTGGCCCATTAGGCCACTTAAGCCACTTAGGCACATTAGGTCCATTAGGCCACTTAGGCCCATTAGGCCCACAAGGCACATTAGTCCCATTAGCCCACTGAGCCCATTATCCCATTAGGTCGATTAGGACACTTCGACACATTATACCCATTAAGCTCATTAATCACATTTGGCCTATTAGGAAACTTAGCCCAATTAGGCCACTTAGGCCCATTCGACCCAATAGGACACTTAGGATAATTAAATCCATTTGGCCCATTATGCCCATTTGAACCATAGGCACATTAATCCCATTAAGCCCATTGGCCCACTTAGGCCCATTAGACCAACTAGGCACATTACGGCGATGAGGCCACTAAGGCCCATCAGGCCCAACAGGCCTCTTAGGCCTCTTAGGCCCACTTGGCCCATTAAGCCCATTAGGCCAATTAGGCCAATTAGGCCACTTCGACTCGATAGGCCACTTAGGGCCATTGGGCCCATTAGGACACTTAGGCCAATTTGGTCCATTAGGCACATTAGGCCACTTAGGCCAACTAGGCCCATTAAGCCCATTAGGCCGATTAAGCAACTTTGGCCCATTAGGCCACCAAGGCCCATTAGTCCACTTAGGCCAATTAGTCCCATTCATCCCCTTAGGCCCATTAGGCCCATTTGTCCCCTAGACTCGTTAATCCCATTAAGTCCGTTAGGACACCTAGGCCCATTAGACCACTTAGGACCATTGGGCCCCTGTTGACGCTCCTTTCGTCACAGAGTCTAAAGATTGGAAAAGGGGAATATCTTAGCTCAAAGTGATTCAACCTTTGGAAAAATATCAAAAATTGATGAAGGAATGAGTAAAAAGACCATTGCAAAAGGGTCACGCAAGTTCTACCATGGTCACGCAAGTACACTTGTGCATCGCATTTGTGATCACACGAGTCACTTGCACACCCTAAGTGATAACCGCCCGGGGTCTTCTCCAGCCTATAAAATAGCCCCGGTGGGAATTTTTCCAGAATTCAGATACAGAGCTCTGAACACCCATGTCTCTTCTTCAGGTCTTTCAAACACTTCTAAGGTAATTCTTTACCTATAATGGAAGGTCTAAACAAGAGGAGTAAGTTTTAAGTTTTAGAATTCACTAACACTTGCGCGCCTAAGTGTTTTACCCTTAAGGGAAATGGACACACTTGCGCGCCGCCCTACTTCTTAACCAGAACTTGCACGCCATCTTCTGGAAAGCCTCTAGGGATAATACCAATGGTTTGAGCCAAGTCTCGCCCAAGTATTACCCTAAGGGCTGGCAATAGCGCAAGTACCCATGTGCCGCGCAGGTATACCTGCGCGACCAGGACTTGCGCGCCCACGCAGTACCTGCGCGCCTGCCAGGACTTGCGCGCCCCTATCTTTTTGGGTCCCTTTCCTGCCCATTTCACCCCTCTTATGCCATTCCACATCTCCTATTCAAGATTCAGTCTTCAAGACACTCTTCAAATCCATTTATGGCAAGATTTCTTGATTTGACTTCCTTATCTAAAAGGAACTCCGTGGAACATATCTCAAAACCTAGTGACTTACACATCTTTATGTCACTAAAGATTGAGATTTAATTCATTAAACCTTATCCTTTAAGATGAGAGAACCCCTTAAATTGGGCCTCCTTTTCAGGAATAAATCCCCAGTCATAATTTCCATTAATTTTGGGCATCCTCCTTAGGAGTAAGCCCCAAGTCCTCTAATCTGGGCATCCTCCTTAGGAGTAATCCCCAGTCTTAAAATTCCCAAATATAGGCATCATTCTTAGGAGTAATCCCTAACCATAATTCTCTTAACCCAGGCTTCCTTTTTCAAGAGCAAGTCCCAATCTCAGATTTGGGCCTCCTCCTTAGGAGTAAGCCCCAAGTCCCTTTAATTTTAAAATCCCTTTAACCTGGGCCTCTTTTCAGGAGTAAGCCAAAGTCTTAATTTCCTGTTGATATGGGATTCCTTCTCAGGAGTAAAACCCAATCATAAGTCCCCTCCTAACTTTGGAATCTTCCTTAGGAGTAAGCTCCAATATTAGAGTATCCAAATCTCCATAAAGCACATATACCTTTATGGAACCTATTCCTGGATTTCTCCCTTGAAGTAAATCATAATCCTCATCTATTTGGGCAGTCATACACACATAATCCCCACATCATTGCATCTCTCATGGTACAATTGTCTGGTTTCACCAATACCTCTTGTTTCTCACACCGAGCATGACTCACGTGAGCTTAGAGTGTAAAATTAATCATGGCATATTTCTTTGAGCCATAAATCATGCATAAACATCATACTCCATTACTCGAACTATGTGGTTTCTGATTCCTTTTCCAAAACAAAGGATACATAGGTAGCCCATCTGCTGGTACGATCCCAACTTTGAAATAATCCATGTCCTTCTAAATGACAATAAACTTCAAGTGCCCCACTTAGTGAATTTAAAACTAGTATGGTCATCATAATGACCAAGAGACTTTTTTGTATCAAAGGATACCATTGACTAAGAATCTCTAAAAAATACATATGATTCTCTATCAATGAAGAACCTCAAATACATATAAAAGATTCTCTAAATTTCCTACATATCAATCATTGATTGTCATATCTAAAGGAAATATCATTTTTTAATTGGTAATGTAATAAGGATTCACGAACATAACTTAAATCTATAAAGAGAGTCCCGTAGTAGACAATAATTCCCCTAAAAAAGGTGTGATGATTCTGGCCTCCCATCCTCTCGACCAATGCAAATTCCTAAGGCTCATTAGTCCACAACTAATGAGAGCCTACCTTTGGAAAGTAGGTTCAAATGGATATGGAATCATTGGATGTTTCTGGTTCTACGAACAAACCCGTTAGAAACCATTTGGAATGTTTGAATCTTAAATCAATGAGATCATCCCCCATCCAGAGGGGAAAAAAATGGTGAACCCTACGTGAATCCTTAACCAAGTTAAAATGATGTTTTACTTATTTGTTAGGTCCCTATTTAAAACTCAATGAGAGGGCCAACAAAAACAATCATTGACATATGTTCTCATCCAAAAGATGTAGTGGATGAATTTATCTTGATTACGTCTATTATATCAAACATGCACTCTTTTCTAAGATTTTCTGTATTCTAAGAAATGGCTGCTCTCAAGTTCACATCTGTGAATACCGCTGCTGCGAATGCCACTGCTGCTACTCCTACTGGATCATCGTCCTCTCTGAGGATGACATCACCTACTCAGCGTCTTCAATGCTGGGTATCAAATGCGCCGGTTAAGGAGTACCATAAAAAAGGTACTATTCCAACTATGGAGGCTGCTCGACGAGACCTCCAAGTGAACAATTCACCGTGGTCGTCCGGATAGCAACGACCAGTGATCAAGAAGCAGGCGGTGCTAACCACAGTCTCCAACCATTTCGGGTTGTTATCCCCGGAACACAATCACCATTCACTCCCATATTCTGAGGAGGTGAATGAGCAGGTCCCTCAGGGCCTTAATTCAAGGAGACAGAAGTCCTTCCCAAGGGCTCCCATTAACAATCGCCGCCAGACTCGTGCGACAGTGCGCCCTCAACATGATGAGGGTACTGACTCCAGGCATTCGGCTCAGGTTCCTCGAACCCGAGCAGGTAAGACGAATCACCAGATGTGAAATACGGTTAACAGTGAGCAGGTTCTCATCTCTGCCATCTCCGGAGAATTCCACCAACCTAACTTGGTGGCAAGTAACGAGTGGGGACACACACCTGCCCGTTTTAATTCTGCTGTCCAGCAAACTTGTCTGGCAGCATCACGCCAATCCCACCAGGCAATTCCGGCAGAGTACTATAGGCAGGAACATATACCTGTTTATAAAACATCATCTAGTCAGCAGGCTCGTCTGACTACACATGATGGATCTTGTCAACCAAGTTCAGCAAAGTACAATCAGCAAACACATAAACCTAATTGTATTGATCAAGCCTACCAATAGTCTTGTTTGGTAGCACCAGGAGAAGTCAGTCGGAAAGCTCCGGCAATAAACAGGAGGTAGCCTCAATTCTTTGCCCCCACACTTGAGTACTGTCAGGATTCACTAACAGGAAAAGGAGGATAGGAGTAGGAACACACACCTAATCCAAGCATGGAATGGACATATATCCCCGTTCCGGCAGCTGAAGTCACCAAGCATATTTTATCAATGGTGAATGAGCAGAAGTAAATCCCTGCTCATATTCTGGATGCTTGCCAGGATATTATAACAGCTTCAGTAACATCTCAGGGAAAGACACATAAATCTATCCCTACCAGTGGAGTGACACATCAACAGTTCACTCCAGAATAGACACACACATCTGTTTTAGTCCAAGAGGGTTGTGGGGCAAACTCCCCCATATCATACGGACAACCAAGTCATGAACATACACCTGATTTGAGTAGAGATCGTCAGCCTAACCTGGCCATCTCTCCTGATCAGGCACATACACCTGCTCAGAGCATCCACTTTCATCAACAAGTGGTTTCCAAGGAGATTAGGAAGGAATCTAAGAAGAAGAACTACCCAGCATAGTCAATAGATCAAGAGCCAATCTATAACAAGGCCTTGCTTGATGATGGATTTCTTGAAGCCCTCAGATAGTTATCTGTTGGAATTCAAGATTCTACTCCCTCATTTACCAATAGTGGGAACATTAATTCTGAAGGTCTTCAACAGAAACTTCCTCATTAAGGCTTGCTTCATGACAATTCGGTCGATCTCGAAGTTTCATCTTCATATTAAGGCCACAGGAACCCTCTGTGTGGTCAGAAGACTAAGGATCACGAGATCTCATCTTTTGCTATAACCCACCATGGTGGTCCTCCCCATGATGATGAATTTCGCTGCAAAATTCCTCTCTGCAGTAGTGATACACATTGCCCGGAAAATGCTCTAGTGGAAAATGTAGTGCCGAGAAAGCCCTCTTATCTTGAGGCACTTGCAAATGCGAAACCAATCATGTATGATGATTCATCGCTAGCAGGTGAAATACTTTCTCAATCGGAAGATAGCCCAGGGTGTAGGTCATTCTCCAAACCACCCCTAAGTCATGCATCTTCTAGTTTGATCAGTTATTTCTCTACCAATCTTGTTGAATCCGATGAATCAACAAGGAAGCACCATCTCTGGTCAAATCAGGTAGAAGAATCTTTATTGAATGATAAAGAGGAAATGCTGAACATGAGAAAACAACTGGAAAAAGGTGAAGTGCCAGTCATGTTTTGGCCTCTGGCTGACTCTCAGTATGACATTCCAGAGATGTTGACAGAAGATGGAATTCATGATATTCGTCTCAACATATGGAAAAATATTTGTCAGTTGAAAAAGAAAGTATTATCTTATGATGAATATGAAAATCATGTTAAGATAATAGAAGGGTTACAACGTTAGATTGATTTGGCATCTCTATTAGTCCCTCGATATCCGAAGGCTGAAAAGTTGCAGAGAGCCCTTTACCATTCATGCCATGGCGCACTAAAAAGATTGCGCCAGTTAATTGCCAATGCCCCATATTTTATTCATATTAGAGGATGGGGTGTTCATGGAGAACTACATTTCACTGTGCTCTCTAGTCAGCAAAGTCCGCCGAAAATGGTCTCATGCAATATTATTTCCCATGGCTGGCCATAGTCAATGGGTTTTTTGTAATCAAAAGCTTGCCCAAGAACAAGCCCCAACTAGTTCTTCTCAAAATCAAGAATATAGAGAACAAGTTTTTGAATTACTCCTGTATCAAGCAAATGATAATATCGAATAGACCTCTCGTATGGAGCAAGCACATCATCAAGTGACAAAAGTGTTGGAAATCATCCAACGGTCTTTCGAGCTGGGTGATAAAAGTGGATGTTGATTGATTCATCCAGCTAATTTCCGGACTAAGGTCCGCAAGATCAGGAGAGCTTTTAAGAAAGTCTCAGATATAACATGTCAAGAGCCACCCCAGTTTTCCAGACTGGGGACTCTTTTAAACCAACCCTCAGAATCAACAAATAGGATTTGGGGAGTTGAGCAAAGACAGCAGGAACAGCCCCAGTCCACCGGACTGGGGACTTTTTCAAATCATCAATCCCTCCCTCAAAGAAAATCGGTCTTCTCTCGATTGAGGAAGAAGAAACAAGAGGAACGAAGAGCCAAATTATCAGGATATTATCTCCAAATTACGGTTCGCCAAGAAGTTCCTGAGGGATCGAATCAACAAAAGGCAATGTCTCATCAAAGACATCAAAGAAGACAATATTGTAGGAATGCCGATAGGAGGGATGCAATGCATTATGCATCAATCAATTTCATCAATGACGTTGTTTCTGGTCCACCAAATGAGGCTCATTCAGAGGGATCAGATGAAGAGGTTCCTGCTCAAGAAGTCGTACGCACAGACACAAATGAAGAAGGTGTGCGTACACAAAATCAAAGGATTACTCAGAACCTAGGTAATCCTTCAAGTAACCCACTTCCCCCTCTCCGAAAGGGATCAAACAAGTGGAAGGGAAAGAATCAGGTTACATATCCTTCCTCTGGAGAAGGCCAATCGCTCTCACTAGAGCAAAGATTTGCACAACAGGAGGAAAAAATGAAGGAATTGAGGAGGATGAATGAAGAACTACTTCAGGGTAGTCTTCCTCCTAAATGTGCTGGAGTCAGTCATCCAAGGGAGTTTTTTGCAGCTACTAAGATGGATCAAGAATATCCTCCTTTAT
Organism: Viscum album; assembly: GCA_963277665.1. Taxonomy (NCBI): domain Eukaryota; kingdom Viridiplantae; phylum Streptophyta; class Magnoliopsida; order Santalales; family Viscaceae; genus Viscum; species Viscum album. The sequence continues at coordinate 945,328,796 of OY728132.1, read as the reverse complement.
TAGTACACCCTCACAGGTCTAATCCTACGGGTCAAGTGCAACAACAATTGGCAGTACTGCCATCAGTTGCAGTACCAGCTGCCATACCTGTCCAAGCTCTAGTCAGTGCACCTGTTCAGGTCCAAGCTCAACTAGATGTTTCTCAAAAGTTAATAACTACTATTGAGTCATTAATAGCTCGGTTGGAAGCTATGGAGGGAAAGCGTGCTCAGGTTCAACCAGAAATGATATGGATCAGATTCAGCACAAGGAGAATAATTTTGGGCTTGATAAAAATTCAAAGCCCAATTGTTGTTCGAATTGGACCAGCCCACACTTCTTGATGTCCAACACTATGGTGGGCCACAACACACTTATTTGGGACCCAAAATCATTTATCCACATGGCAAATGGTGGAAATTCGTAGCTGCACATTAATGAGGAGAGAGAAGGTGGAGAAAAGCATCATTAAGAGGGAATCCCGCTACTTTGGCTAGTGGGGTCATTAAATGGCATGGGAAAGTGTTATTTTATGCTTTTTATGTGCCTTTTGGGTTCCCCATGTCTTGTAACTCGAATTAGAGTATTTTTCTTTATTTATTTTGTCTTTATATTGTATTTTCAGTCCTTTGTAATGGGGATGCATGAATGTGACGGGATTTTGAAGTTTGTTGTGCAATCTTCTTGCTTTAGCCTCTTCCCTTTGCCCGGAATTGGTGGTGCATCTCCATCGCTGGTGACGTTGTCTTTAAGCGTGGAGAAACCTTGGCGGGTGGCATTGCCTTTAAGCCTCGGTCATTCGGCTACATTACGCTGCTCCTCTTCACTTACTCGTTTTTGAGCTTCCGGCGACGCATCAATTGGTATCAGAGGCGCGGTTCCAACGAGTAAGTTCTATCACATTCTTCTTATTACTCTCCATCATGTCTCGCAAGAGCGGATCTTCTACTCCTCCTGCTCCATGGGAAATAGCTAATGCACAGCTACAATCACAAATTACTCAAATCGGTGAGCAACTTGCTCAACTTTTGAGAGCACGGCGACCTGACTCCCCTCCACCGCAGCGACATCCTCGACGTCCATCACCACATAATAGACGCAATCCAGCACCATTTTATGAAGATCATGCAAATGGTGATGATTCCAGCGATTCAGAGGTAGATATGCGAAGAAGAAGAGATGATGAAGACATTGAAAGAGGGTTGAGGATCGACATTCCAGATTTTTATGGGAGTATGAATCCGGATGATTTTCTGGATTGGATGCGGGAAATCGAACGGTTCTTCGAATTTAAGAATTGTTATGATGAGAAGAAGTGCAAGGTAGCCATTCTGAAATTTAAAGATTATGCATCACTTTGGTGGGAAAATCTGAAGAAACAGCGGGAACGTGATGATAAAGGCAAGATACGCTCATGGGAGAAGTTGAAAAAGCTTTTGAGGATACGATTTCTGCCTGAGAATTATAAGCAAGATCTTTATTTTCGAATGCATAGCCTACGACAAGGAGATAAGTCTGTTGAAGAGTACATTCGGGAATTTGATCGTTTATTGATGCGAAGTGATGTTCCAGAATATAAAGAGCAAACAATTGCAAGGTTTTTGGGTGGATTAAATGAAGAAATTGCACATTCAGTGGAGTTGTAATCATTCTGCTCACTTGATGATGTTTGCAAGCTGGCGATCAAGGTGGAAAAGCAAAAGCGGACCTCAAGGGCACCGGCGCTCAAAAACTACAATAGAGGTACAACTGTTTATAAGGGTATTTCTTCTAATAAATCTGGTGTTGTTGAGAAGGAATTTGGAAGGAACAAGATGCTGGAAAAAGGGAAAGAGAAGGCTATGGAACAAACAAAAGGGAAGTCGAACTCCTTTGAACGTGGGAATCGAAAGTGTTTCAAATGCCATGGGTATGGTCATTTTCAGGCCAATTGCCCTAACAACCGGATTATTACTATTAAAGAGATTGAAGAAATTGAAGAGGCAATCAAAGAGGATGACCATGATGGTGAAGAAACTGAAAATGAGGAACATGTTGTGGAAGAAGCTGATGTGGGAAACATGCTGGTGCTACGAAGAGTTTTGCAAGCTCAAATCTGCCCAGAAGAAGATCAAAGAGAAAACTTGTTCCAAACTCGCTGCACCATTAATCAGCGGGTATGCATGGTGATTATTGATAGTGGGAGCTGTACAAATGTGGCTTCAACAACACTAGTGGAGAAATTGAAGCTTCCAACTCAGAATCATCCTCACTCATATAAATTGCAATGGTTGAACAATGGGAGCACACTCCAAGTCAAAAAACAGGTTCTAATTTCATTCTCCATTGGTAAGAACTATGCTGATGAAGTACTGTGTGATGTTATTCCTATGGATGCTTGTCACTTGTTGTTGGGTAGGCCTTGGCAGTTTGACAGGGAAGTGAAATATGATGGGAGGAAGAACACTTATTCTTTTCGATCTGGGGAAAAGAATATCACACTTGCTCCTTTGAAGCCATCCCAAACTCTTCAAGAAAAATCTGTTCCGGAAGTACCCAAAGGTAGTCTCTTTATCAGCAAAGCTCAAGTGGAGAAAGCCATAAATAAGCAAAAGCCAGTTTTTGCTTTATTGATGATGAAAAAGTCATGCCATGAGGAGAAGAGTCATCAACATCCTTTAGCTCATTCCTTAATTGGGGAATATCATGATGTTTTTCCTAATGATCTTCCAGCAGGATTACCACCATTTAGAGGCATTGAACACCAGATTGATCTCGTTCCGGGTGCACAATTGCCAAATAAACCAGCATATCGGTGTAATCCTGGAGAATCAAGGGAATTGCAGAAGCAAGTAGATGAGTTGATGGATCGAGGCTTTATAAGGCCAAGCATGAGCCCGTGTTCTGTTCCAGCATTATTGGTGCCAAAGAAAGATGGTACGTATCGCATGTGCATTGATAGTAGAGCTATCAATAATATTACCATCAAATACAGGTATCCCATCCCACGACTCGATGATATGCTTGATGAATTGCATGGTTCATCAATCTTTTCAAAGGTTGATCTTCGTAGTGGATACCACCAGATTCGAATGAAGGAAGGGGATGAGTGGAAAACAGCCTTCAAAACTAAAGGCGGATTGTTTGAGTGGCGGGTCATGCCATTCGGCCTCTCAAATGCTCCTAGCACATTCATGCGACTCATGAATGAAGTTCTGAAACCATTTATTGGTAAATTTGTGGTAGTTTATTTGGATGACATTTTGATTTACAGCAAGGATGTGGAGAGCCATGTGGATCATCTTCGGTGGGTATTTGATGTTCTACGGAAACAAAAGCTATATGGGAAGCTTGAAAAATGCGAGTTCTTTTCAACAGAAGTGGTGTTTTTGGGATATGTGGTAACCAAAGAAGGCATCATGGTGGATGAATCAAAAGTGGAAGCAATCAAGTCCTGGCCACAACCAGAATCCATTACCGAAGTAAGAAGTTTCCACGGTTTGGCATCTTTTTATCGTCGCTTTGTTTCCAATTTCAGCACTATTATGGCACCTATCACTGAATGCTTGAAAAGGGGGAAATTTGAGTGGTCAAAGGCAGCAAATGAATCATTTGAAATCATTAAGAAAAAGTTGTGTGAAGCACCTGTTTTGGCGTTGCCTGATTTTGATCAAGTCTTTGAAGTGGAATGTGATGCAAGTGGAGTTGGGATAGGCGTTGTTCTCATCCAAAGAAAGCGCCCTATTGCATATTTCAGCGAGAAACTGAATGATTCAAGGAGGAATTACAGCACCTATGATAAGGAATTTTATGCGGTTATAAGAGCCCTAGATCATTGGTCTCATTATTTGAGACCGAAGCAGTTTGTTCTTCATTCTGACCATCAGGCTTTGAGGTTTATCAATGGTCAACACAAGCTGAGTTCGAGGCATGCAAAGTGGGTGGAATTCTTACAATCATTCTCATTTGTGTCAAAATACAAGAAGGGGCAAGATAATCTAGTGGCAGATGCTTTATCTCGGAGGTATGCATTACTTACAATTCTTGATGCTCGAATTCTTGGATTTCAGCTTATGAGAGAAGATTATCAGCATGATATGGAGTTTAATTCTATTTTAATCCAATGTCAAGATGGATTTGTGGAGGATTATTCTGTACATGATGGGTTTCTCTTTAAGAGAAACAAGTTGTGTGTTCCAAAGGGTAATTACAGGGACTTGCTTATTCGGGAAGCACATGAAGGGGGACTTGCTGGTCATTTTGGCATCCATAAAACCTTGGAGATACTAAAAGAGCATTTCTACTGGCCGAAGATGCAATCAAATGTCCAAGCTATTCTTTCAAGATGCGGAACATGTCAAAGAGCAAAGAGTCATTTCAAGCCTGGTTTATACACTCCGTTACCTATTCCGGAGCAGCCATGGGAAGATCTCAGCATGGATTTCATTATGGCTTTACCAAAGACTCAGCGAGGTAAAGATTCAATAATGGTTGTTGTTGATCGATTTTCTAAGATGGCTCATTTCATACCTTGTCATAAGACTGAAGATGCAGTGAAAGTGGCAGAATTGTTTTTCAAAGAGATTGTTCGCCTTCATGGAATTCCTCGCAGCATCGTTTCGGATAGAGACACAAAATTTCTCAGCCATTTTTGGAGAACATTATGGGGGAAATTCGGTACGAAACTTCTTTTCAGCACATCCCATCACCCTCAAACGGATGGGAAAACAGAAGTTACCAATCGTACATTGGGCACTATTCTGAGAACATTGGTGAACAAGAGCATGAGAGATTGGGATTTGCAACTTGCACAAGCTGAATTTTCATACAATAGATCTCCCAGTGCTACCACCCGACATTCTCCATTCGAAGTGGTTTATGGAATCAATCCAATCACTCCTATAGAATTGTGCTCTTTGCCTCTTGATTTTCAGGTAAATATTGATGCGGAGGAGAAGACAAAGCAGATGAAGAAGCTCCATGAATCTATTCGTGCTCAAATAGAGAAGTCTAATGAGGCATACAAGAGGCGAGCAAACAAGCATCGGAAGCAGGCTATTTTCCAACCTGGAGACAAAGTGTGGATTCACCTTCGCAAGGAGAGATTTCCATCCAAAAGGAAGAGCAAGCTGGCACCACGAGCTGAAGGTCCATTCAAAGTGCTTGAACGAGTGGGAAACAATGCCTACAAAATTGATTTACCAGATGATTTTGGCAGCGTTTCTACAACATTCAACATTGGGGACTTATCTACTTACATTGAAGAAGATGATGTCGTGGATTTGAGGGCAAATCCTCTTCAACCGGGGGAGAATGATATGGATCAGATTCAGCACAAGGAGAATAATTTTGGGCTTGATAAAAATTCCAAGCCCAATTGTTGTTCGAATTGGACCAGCCCACACTTCTTGATGTCCAACACTATGGTGGGCCACAACACACTTATTTGGGACCCAAAATCATTTATCCACATGGCAAATGGTGGAAATTCGTAGCTGCACATTAATGAGGAGAGAGAAGGTGGAGAAAAGCATCATTAAGAGGGAATCCCGCTACTTTGGCTAGTGGGGTCATTAAATGGCATGGGAAAGTGTTATTTTATGCTTTTTATGTGCCTTTTGGGTTCCCCATGTCTTGTAACTCGAATTAGAGCATTTTTCTTTATTTATTTTGTCTTTATATTGTATTTTCAGTCCTTTGTAATGGGGATGCATGAATGTGACGGGATTTTGAAGTTTGTTGTGCAATCTTCTTGCTTTAGCCTCTTCCCTTTGCCCGGAATTGGTGGTGCATCTCCATCGCTGGTGACGTTGTCTTTAAGCGTGGAGAAACCTTGGTGGGTGGCATTGCCTTTAAGCCTCGGTCATTCGGCTACATTACGCTGCTCCTCTTCACTTACTCGTTTTTGAGCTTCCGGCGACGCATCAAGAAAAGGGAGCTTACCTTGAATGGGTAGATGCAATCCTTCCCCCATCAAATTTTGGGAACCTCGTATTCCCTATTTTCAATGGATCAGGCGATCCAAAACAGCATTTGACGCATTACATGTCTTGTTGCGATCCTATGATGGGAACTCCAGAGCAGCAAGAAGCAGTGAAACTTAGATGCTTTGTGCGAACCTTGTAAGGACCAGCTTTTTTCTGATATACAAGCTTGCAATCCCGGTTAATTACTGGATGGGAGGATCTTCGCCAAAGATTCCTTCTCCAATTCAGCTCAACGTTTCCAAAGACAAAAAATTTTGATCTTACAAACTATAAGCAAAGGGAGAATGAAAGGGTCTCATATTTCATTGCTCGCTGGAAGGGATTAACATATTCCCTAAGATTAGCACTCCCTCAAAAGGAACTGTTGCAAATCTGTGTGACGAATTACGCAGACCGTTGATCCCTGTGAAATACACAGGAGGGTTTTGAGACCTTACTTCAATCGATCAATAGATTGAAGATTCTCTTATACAGAATAAGGATATATCTCGTGTAATTCCATCAGCTCCAGGAAGAAGAATGAGTAAAGTAGAGACTGCTACAGTTATGCTAAAGCAAGAACCTGTACCTGCTTCTACTTCAAAACCTTCATCTTCCTGAAGGGCTCCACCTCCTGATCATCAACAACAAAGGAAGTTTCGTCAAGATGATCAAAGATATCAAAGATGAAAACAATTTGAGGATTTGAAAAGCAAAGTTTACTCTTTCTGAAATGAACAAGTTCCTGGTTATTTCATTTCGGCTCTGGAAAATAATTTGGTTCAATTGACAATGACCAAGAGGCCAAACAAGGAAGGAGATGAAGATCGTCCCAATTATTTCACATTTCATCATATGTTGGGGCATCCCATCTAGGAGTGTTTTGTCTTTAAAGACCTTCTGCAAAAGATGGTCGACTCGGGACAAGTCAAACTAAAAGGCTCTTCAGCCCAGGTAGCATGTATTACTGCTACAGTTTCAGAGGTGGAAGGCGAATGGAAAGAAGTAAAAAGAAAAAATGCACAAAAATATGATGATTGGATGGTCAGAAAGACGATCAACTGAACTCATGTTATTTTGCGAACACAATTGAAGAAACCAATTGTGCCTTCTGCCATGAATGCCGCATCAAAAACCTCTTCATCAGAGGGAAAATCCTCAAAGAAACGGCCTAATTCCAAGGAGGAACAATCAGAAGAAGATGAGTATGTGTCAAATCCCAAGCTGTCTTTGACTCTAGTAGATTTCATGCCATCTACTTCGAAGCAACGGGCATTGTCCCACTAAACGACACAACCTAAACAGGCTAATCAGGCAGAGTCTTCATCGGATGAAGAGTCGATTTTTGGTTCTGTTAATATGATTCAATTAACAGATCCATATGCCAGTTGCAGTTTTAATTTTGATGAGCCCGAATTCCCTATATCAAATAGAGGAATCAGAGGAAGTTCCAAAGGCTTAGGATATAGGGGAAGACGTGGATCTTTCAGAAGCCACTATTCTAATTCTACCCCTGCTAGAACTGTGTACGCAGCAGAAACTCGTGGCAGAGCCCTTAAAAGAGCTCAACAAGAACAAACAAGTTCTTCCACCAATATCAAATTCAGTCCTGGCACAGTTATTCTAGAAGACCGGTTGAAGGTTCCATGTTCTTCCTCTCAACAAGTAAATGGATCTAATTAGTCTAATCTTCCAAAGCTAGGAATATTGCCAACTCCTATCCTGATACAAGATACATCAACTTCCAAGATACCTACTAAACCACATGTTCCTGTTGGGAAATGCAGACCTTTGGATCAAAAGTATGATATATTGAAACACCTGGACCAAGTACCATCCAAGTTATCAATTCTGGATGCCTTGAATTTATCAAAGGATCTTCAGGAAGCACTCATTGAAGCTTTGTCAAGTCCTCAGGAGTTTGAAACTGAAATTGCTGCAGCTGAAGTCTATCATATAGAGAATAATCCTGTAGAATGCCATGCAGTAATATCTTTTACTGATGAAAATGGAGATGATGTCGTGCATGGACATATTAGACCTTTGTACTTATCTGGAAAGGTCAATGGCATAGACATCCGAAGAGCTTTCATTGATAATGGTTCAGGAGTCAACCTCATGCCCATTCGTACACTTCATCGATTAGGTCTCACAGAATCTGATTTATCTCCTTCTACCATGATGTTACAAGGATATGATAAAAATGAACAAGAACCACTGGCTGAAGTTACACTCAGAACTCAGTTTGGAGATCTTGTATCCAATTCATATTTCATAGTTTTTGATCAAGACTCAGCCTTCAACATCTTTCTTGGAAGACCCTGGCTACATCAACATGCAGCTATCCCTTCATCATACCATCAATGTCTCAAATATTGTTTCGATGGTCAAGTTAGGACATTTTATGGTGATAAGGCCCCGTTCAAGACATGTGAATCTTAATACATTGAGGAAGAATTCTATCACATGAAGGGAAGGGAGAAATCCACAACAAAGAAGATTACCAAAGTTAATGCTCCATATTATTTGGAGAAGATTCCAGTAAATCCATTTACACATATGAGTATAGATTATGTGTTGACTATCAGTCAAATTGACAAGATAGACCCAAATCAAAATACTCTTATGGAAAGATCCATAATGTCAATTACGGCAATAGAGACAGACAACATGGGAGAAATTGGTAACCCACTAAGCAGTGATGAAATCCCAAATGGTGACGTCTTCATTTCATCTGCTGAAATACAACAAGTCTATACTTCTCCAATCAGGCCAGAGAAGTTATAGAAACATCGGAGGTGAACAATGATGTCGATTCTCAATCCATCATCTCCTCTTTATTTCCCAAGGAAGAACCTTCATCATCAATCGAGTCAGAAATAGAAGCTTCTTCTTCAAGTTGTTCAAATTTTAACATCTCTTCTGATCATGGAAATTCTACTTTATCATCTACTATGCAAGTAGAAACGGAAGAAATAACACATGTTGAAGAAGAAGAGGAAGATCTCAGAGATGCTCCTCCAGCATTTGAAGAGGGTATCTCTACCACCATTGATGAACTCAGAGAAATAAATCTGGGTACAAAAGAAGATCCACGCCCCACTTTAATCAGTGCGGCCATGACTCTTGAAGAAAAAGAGATGTATATTTCCTTTTTAAAGAAAAATAGAGACATATTTTCTTGTAACTATACAAAGGTGCCCGGGCTTGATCCTGATGTTGCTACTCATCATTTGGGTTTACCAGAAGAACATCGAGGATTTAACAAGCCGCGAGAAGAACACACCCAACTTATGCTTCCAAAATTTAAGCTGAAGTGGATAAGATTATCAAAGTTAACTTAATCAGAGAAGTTCAATATCCCAAGTGGTTGGCTAATATTGTCAATGTAAAGAATAAGAATGGAAAAATTAGAGTTTTCATCGATTTCAGAGATCTTAATCGGCATTGTCCTAAGGATGATTTCCCAGTTCTGATTACTGAAATTTTAATTGATGCAACATCTGGCTATGAAGAACTTTCCTTCATGGATGGATATTTTGGATATAATCAAATCTGAATGGCCCCAGAAGATGAGGAATCCACAGCCTTCAGAGCCGCACAAGGTGTGTTTTGCTACCGGGTAATGCCCTTTGGGTTAAAGAATGCATGACTATCCAATAAAAACATATATTTTAATTACATTTTAATGGTATTAAATGTTCATTTTTTATCTTATGGGCCTGAGTTAGTGCATTTTCATTATGAATATTCATTCTCATCATTTGTGCACTTCATGCCCAATATACACCAATTTAGGCCCAATGAGTCATCTGATTCTAAGGAATGTAATTATCAATATTTTAATTTTATATTTTGGGAACTGTATCTACACTTAAATGTGAACATTTTCCATTCAGGGATCAATGGAGAATTCATGGAAGAAGATGGGGATATTTTGTGATGAAAGGAAGCAATTCTAGAGAAGGAAGATTGGACACCATCCCACTGATGAGACTGTGGGGCCCAACATACAGACCCAATTAATCCCAAATTTCATTGGATTCTAGAAGAAATGTATTATAACAAATCACTCTTCATGAGATAATCCTAATTCGGCCTCCATGGTGGTCATTTAGGCGGCCCAAGTTAAAGATAAAATTCTGGGCCATATTCTGCGGCCCAGAAAAACAGCCCACTAATTTGATCATATCATGGAATCCACAACTCCAAATGGGCCCAAATTTTACAGGCGGTTATCAGACATCCAGATCTCTATTTTCTTCTTCTATGGACCACTCTGATTCGTCCATCTATAAGGTCATCCAAACGCGTCTGTTCAGTGGATGAAAGCTGGCTTCCACCTCGGGTCAAATGTGGAAAAGTCCAAATTCCACAAGCTTTCCACCACCTATGGCCTACCAAAATTAATTGAGATTCTTTGTACTGTTGGAGGATCGACCCAAGGGATCCAAAATGACTATTTAAGGCAGTGGTGTTGGAGGATTTTTAAATTTTTGGTTCTTGGTTCAATTGTAATGTTATGCTGCGATTTTGTTGTCTCAAATTTGTCTTTCACTTGTAAGTTGTTCAATTCACTTTAGTTTCTTAATAAAAGTTATTCTTCTCCTCTTATTATGTTTTTCTAAATCTCACTTTGATATCGTTGCCTCAAGGTGTGAATTTATTCGCACCAAATCTTGTGAAATTATTCACACAACGGTGGAGTGATCATTTTATTTTTGTTGTTTTCTTTACTTCTCCATGTCCTCCCTCATGAGTCTACTTTCCGCTTACATTGAAACCATAGAATCAATGGAGGGCTAACCCACTTATGGGTTGATACAAGGGAGTAGAAAAGGGCTGGATTGGATGTTATTTATCACCCCATTATTGTATAATCACTTCTTAAATTGAGATTTTTATTTGATGATTTTTAAACTCCATCGTCCTTGTTGAATTTAAGGCCACACACTTCATGTGCTAATACGAACCTTTACCTTGAAGTGCTCAAAACTTTGATCCTTCAAGTGTATAGGTGATTAGTATTAAATTATGTAGGCATTGAACCAATAATTGATGATGTTGTTTTATCTTCTTAAATGAACCCATCTCAAATATAAGAAATTGAAATCTTTGAAAAGGAAATACTTCCAATCCACCCCGAGCGATAACCTTGGATCAACTCATTATTTTAATCTGAATTAACTTAATTATCTTAGAGTTCACTTAAACCCATCTAAAATTAACCCAAAGTTGGCCACTTCATAGCCAAAAACAGTCCTTACAATGTGCGTGTCTATAGGTTACTTCTTAGGTCTCTGTGGATTCGATAACCCAAGCTAGACTACAAGGACCGTTCTACCTTCATCTCTTGGGTAAATTTGAGCGAGAATCAAATTTTGGCGCCATTTCCGGGGACCCAATTAAGTTACCTTAGACACTAGCATCTTCTTCTCACCCCCACATTCTCTATTCTCACCCCCATCTCTCTTATCTTTACCCCTTTATATTTGTGTGTGTCCTAAGAGTCTGGAATCCAACTTTCTATCTTCTCTAATGGAGTATCTTCCAAATTATCATGTCACAAACTCATGCTGGAATCAAATAGAAAATCAATATTGGGAAGCCCCTAAATTAGAAAATTTCTTTGATCAACCCTTGATTAATTACCACACAACTGGTGAGATGTACAATCAATGGGATGATGATTGTTTAAAGGATCAATTTCCAACCCTCTCGAGGATGATTGATGAGATCAAACATAATGAAGGTCACGATTTACAAACTCCTATCCAGCATAATCCTCAAAAAATAATTGAACAATTGTGTAATCAAACGGAGATAATGAGTTCTGAGGTATCGTCTTTGAGATTAGAACTACAATGCATTAATACTTGTGAGGAACTCATCTATACACCAACTGTAGCTTCCAAAACCTTATTTGAAGTGTCTAGTTTCCCAAAAACCTCTCATGAATTTATTGAAGAACCAACCTTTGGATTTGGGGTAGGGGAATGTGAATTAAGAAATTGTTTAAGGGTCTTTAAATCAGGAATAAATTGATTTCATATATTCACAAGAGGGAAATTTGACATCGTGGATTGAGTCTCCTAAGTATAACTCTATTGACGATTTTTCAAAAACACCAATCCCTGAACCATTAATAGAAATCACAAAAATTGAGTCCATGCCCATTCCTAACACTGATCTTTCCAATTTTGTGGTTGAATCTTCTATTCCAAAGGAACCAATTCTATTGAAAAAGTTTCAAATTGAAATTGAGTTTGATTCAAAGTCCCGACCAGTGTCTCAAAGTATTAGTGAACCCGAGCTCAAATTCAAGGTCCTTACATCCTCTCTCAAGTCTTACATTATAGAGGATAACAAAAAACATTCTATCATAATTTCATCCTCTCTTGATGCTAATAAAGATAAAATTATTCTTGATGTCTTAAGAAGTATTAGGAAGACAATTGGATGGACCCTTATCGATATTCTTGGGATTAGCCCATTCATTGGGACCTATATAGTTTTTCTTGAATCAATTTCAAAACCTTCCTATAAACCCCATTGGAGACTCAATCACAATATAATTGAAGTGGTAAAAAATTTAATCATTAAAATGTTTAAATTTGGTATTGGATAAGTTGGGGGATCCATGTTGGGCTAACGACGTTAAACAAAGTGCTGCATGGGAGGCAACCCATGGTTTTCAAGTTTCCAATAATTTCGTTGTTTTAATCAACTTTATATTTTAAATGGGGTTAATGAGACATTTTGATATTTCAAAAAAATAAAAATAAAAATAAACTGTTGACCTGTTCTTCTATAATGACTATGGATGGGTATGAAAGGGGAGCACCATATTCATCTGTGTCACGTGGTGTGATCCTTGAGTAATACCTTACCCAGAAATTTAAAAAGAAGACAACGTATCATCAGTTGTTTTTTTTAATGTGTTTGTAGGTTAAAAAAATTAAAAAACAAAAATAAATAAATAATAATATAATAATAATAAAAAAAGTCCACATCATAGGTTGTGGGGCAAACCCCGTCACAACCGGCGAAGCCGCGGGGATTCGAACCCGGGACCGAAGGGAGACAGGGGCGCGCACTTACCACTGACCTACAGCTTCTTGTGCTTCCTTATTCTATAATTTTTATATATATTCTTATATTTTACTTCCTTTATTATATATATATATATATATATATATATATATATATTGTTTTTTTGTTTGTTTTGTTTGTTTTGTTTTTCTTTTTTCCACTAGGGAACTTTGCAAGCGACATGGATATCAAAGGAATAATTCGAGCGACAAGAACTTCAAACTTCAACCACCAGGTGACTTCATTCCATGATCCTCATATTTCAATTTCCTTATTGAACTCCCCTTTTTATTCCTCTACCCCATTCTTAATTTTATTTTTATGAAACTAGGGACAGTTTCATTTTAAGTTGGGGGGTGTGGAAACAAAATGTTTGTTTAAAAAAAACAATGATAAAAAAAGAAGTAAAATTCCTTTATCATTCATATAATAACATCTTTTCTCACATTAAAACTACATAGAAAATAAATTTTATTTCCCTGACTCTTAATTTAATTCATGATTAAGTTTAAAAGCATTGATTTTGGAAGTTTGGTTGTCCAATGAAAATTTTCATCATTTTTATTTTCATCCATTAAATCATAATTCCACAATGCACGTCCTCTAGACTGTGGGGTACTAATTTGAATTTTTGGGGTCCCATAATAAATAGCATAGGCTGGTTTGATTTTTATGAATAATATGAGTATTCAAAAAAAAAATTAAAAAAACTAAAAAAAAAATAAAAAAATTTAAAAAAAAATTTGCGTGTAGAGCAATGGATTGATAAAATGCGAGGCTTTCGGCACTTGGGGATCATGAATCCAGAGTTGTATAGCCCTGAGTTTTTCAATCTATCTCTATTTATGGTAATATGACTTTGTTTTTGATTAAGTTAACTCGAGACGATGCCCGAGTATGTGGGCTTCACTTGGTGCCCTAAGGCCTTTGAGTCTGGGAGTCATCGGCAAAGTCTTGCTACATGGGTTAATTTGATTAACTGCAATCTCAATTACTATGGAAATTTGCAAAAAAAAAATCCAAAAAAAGGAATGAAGAATACTCATATTAGGATTAAATGTGATTCCACCTAGCGCTTCCATGATTTTCCCCTTGAATGAAAATGAACCTCCATATCTATTGTGATCCACAACACATCATTACACCTAATTGAGTTGGATGAAGTTTGATGACGGATTTGATCAAAGGAATGGGCTTGGGATTTGGATCTGCTTTTAAATTCATCTTGTTTTAAATTATCTTGATAGGTTATAAAAATATATTTGTGTGCAGTTTACATTGTGAGCACTGTTTGTTATAATGTGTTTGAAGAAAGGAATTCAAATAAAATCATTGAATTATTTGCTCGGGACTAGCAAATCTCAAGTTGGGGGGTGTGATTATCCAATAAAAACATATATTTTAATTACATTTTAATGGTATTAAATGTTCATTTTTGATCTTATGGGCCTGAGTTAGTGCATTTTCATTATGAATATTCATTCTCATCATTTGTGCACTTCATGCCTAATATACACCAATTTAGGCCCAATGAGTCATCTGATTCTAAGGAATGTAATTATCAATATTTTAATTTTATATTTTGGTAAATGTATCTACACTTAAATGTGAACATTTTTCATTCAGGGATCAATGGAGAATTCATGGAAGAAGATGGGGATATTTTGTGATGAAAGGAAGCAATTCTAGAGAAGGAAGATTGGACACCAGCCCACTGATGAGACTGTGGGGCCCAATTAATCCCAAATTTCTTGGGATTCTATAAGAAATGTATTATAACAAACCACTCTTCATGAGATAATGCTAATTCGGCCTCCATGGTAGTCATTTAGGCGGACCAATTTAGAGATAAAATTCTGGGCCAGATTCTGCGGCCCAGAAAAATAGTCCACTAATTTGATCATATCATGGAATAAACAACTCCAAATGGGACGAAATTTTACAGGAGGTTAACAGACATCCTGAGATACATTTTCTTCTTCTATTGACCACTCTGATTCTGCCATATAGAAGGTCATCCAAACGCGTCTGTTCGGTGGATGAAAGCTCGCTGCCACCTCGGGTCAAATGTGGAAAAGTCCAAATTCCACAAGCTTTCCACCACCTATGGCCTACCAAAATTAATTGAGATGATTTGTACTGTTGTATGATCGACCCAAAGGATCCAAAATGCCTATTTAAGGCAGTGGTGTTTGAGGATTTAGAAATATTTGGTTCTTGGTTCAATTGTAATGTTATGCTGCGATTTTGTTGTCTCAAATTTGTCTTTCACTTGTAAGTTGTTCAATTCACTTTAGTTTCTTAATAAAAGTTCTTCTTCTCCTCTTATTCTGTTGTTCTACATCTCAATTTTATACTGTTTCCTCAAGGTGTTAATTTATTCACACCAAATCTTGTGGAATTATTCACACAACAGTGGAGTGATCATTTTATTTTTGTTGTTTTCTTTACTTCTCCATTTCCTCCCTCATGAGTCTACTTTCCGCTTCCATTGAAACCATAGAATCAATGGAGGGCTAACCCACTTATGGTTTGATCCAAGGGAGTAGCAAGGGGCTGGATTGGATGTTATTTATCACCCCATTATTGTATAATCACTTCTTAAATTGAGATTTTTATTTGATGATTTTTAAACTCCATCGTCCATGTTGAATTTAAGGTCACACACTTCATGTGCTAATACGAACCTTTACCTTGAAGTGCTCAAAACGTTGATCCTTCAAGTGTATAGGTGATTAGTATTAAAGTATGTAGGCATTGAACCAGTAATTGATGATGTTGTTTTATCTTCTTAAATGAACCCATCTCAAATATAATAAATTGAAATCTTTGAAAAGGAAATACGTCCAATCCACCCCGAGCGATAGCCTAGGATCAACTCATTCTTTTAATCTGAATTCACTTAAGTCTCTTAGAGTTCACTTAAACCCATCTAAAATTAACCCAAAGTTGGCCACTTCATAGCCAAAAATAGTCCTTACAATGTGCGTGTCTATAGGTTACTTCTTAGGTCTCTGTGGATTCGATAACCCAAGATAGACTACAAGGACCGTTCTACCTTCATCTCTTGGGTAAATTTGAGCGAGAATCAATGCAGGTGCAACATATCAGCGTGCCATGCATCGTATCTTCAAACCCTTTTTAGGGAAGTTTTTTGAATTCTATGTGGATGATTTTGCGGTCAAATCCAAACAACGGTCTAATCACTTGGCTGATTTGGAATTCATATTCCACAAGCTTCGACAACATAATTTGAAGATGAACCCCTTAAAATGTGCTTTTGGGGTAACCTCAGGAAAATTTCTCGGCTTTGTTATACGCCATCGTGGTATTGAAGTCAATACTAAGAAGACAAAGTCAATCCTTGGTATGTCACCTCCTTGAAATTTGAAATAATTAAGAGGACTTCAAGGACACTTATCCTATATTCGGTGTTTCATCGCCCATTTGGCAGGCAAAAGTTCACCCTTCACCAAATTGATGAAGAAGGGAGTCACTTACCAGTGGACTAAATAATTTCAAGAATCATTCAATATTCTCAAGAAATACCTCTTTATTCCACCAGTACTCATGCCACCTGTTGAAGGAAGACCACTTATCCTCTATGTGACAGCTTTAGAGTGATCATTGGGTGCCTTTTTTGCTCAGAAGAATGATGCTGGGAATGAAAACAGCCTCTACTACCTCAGTCAGACTATGCTTGAAGCGGAAGCCCGATATTCAAGTATTGAGAAGTGTTGCCTGGCATTAATATTTACATTTCAAAAGTTGAGACACTACCTGTAACATCACGAGGTCCAATTGGTATCTCGTAATAACCTACTCAAATTCATCCTTAGTCGTCCAATGCTTACAGGATGTCTGGTAAGGTGGGCAGTTATTTTGCAGCAATTCGATATTCAGTATGTGTCTCAAAAGGCAATAAAGGGCCAAGTTCTGACTGATTTACTGGATTAACACCCTTTATTGGAAGACACATCTTTAGATATTGAACTCCCTGATAAGGAAGTCTTCTCTATTCAAGAAAGTCCTTTGTCATGGGAAATGTATTTTGATGGTGCTTCCAGAAGTCCAACAGGGAGGAAAATGGAAAATCCTAAATTCAACAAATTTGGCTTAGGGATTGTGCTCATTTCTCTAGAAAAGGCAGTGTTACCTTATTCCTTCTTATTGTGAGAAGGTGGTACCAATAATAAAGCAGAATACCAAGCTCTCATCGCAGGCTTGGAATTGGCGCTTCAAGCACAAGTGAATCACTTAAAGGTGAAAGGTGATTCAGACCTGGTAATCAAACAAGTCAATGCGGATTATGCCATCAGAAAATAATAACTAATCCCTTTATATGATTACGTTAGAGAGTTAATGGCGGAATTACCTTTGGAACCAAAATTTTCTTATGTCCCACGATCAAAAAATGCTCAAGCTGATGCACTCACTAATATAGCCACAGCTCTGGCAGATCCAAATCGGGACGAGACAACCATCAGTATTGCCCACCATCATGAAATTTCACCTTATGTTCGAATCAGAACAGAGGAAATAAATGAAATTAGTCCCATTCCTGAACCATATGATCATACTACAGGATGGATGCCACATATCAGGGAATACCTTCAAAATGGAACACTTCCACCTGATAGAGCTGAGAAAGAACAAATCCGGCGATGTGTGGTCAATTTTACTCTTTATGATAGCCCAGATCACCTAGAGAAAATTCTTTACAAACGTGGTTTTGATGGAGTTCTCTTCAAATGCATTGATGGTGAAGAGACAATGGCTATCATGAAAGAAGTGCATGCAAGAGTCTGTGGTGCCCACCAGTCTGGACAAAGAATATCTGATCAGATTCGAAGGATTGGATACTTTTGGCCTTTAATGATATAAGATTGTGTTTATTTCACAAAGAAGTTTCATTCATGCCAAGTACATGTCATCTTCATTCATCAACCTCCAGAGTTGCTTCATACAGCTAAATACTCGTGGCCATTTTCCACATGGGGAATGGATGTGGTGGGACCTTACCCTTCAGCTACGGCCAATCAGTTTAAGTATATTCTTACTACTACTTATTTCTTTTCCAAATGGGTAGAGGCAATACCTCTTAAGGAAGTCAGTTCTAAATTCATTGTTAGCTTCATCAAGTCTAACATCATTACCAGATTTGCTGTCCCGCATACCATATTGACGGACAATGGCACCAACTTCTGTTCATCCGAGGTGAAGAAGTTGTATCAAGAATACAACATCAAATCCAACCATTCATCTCGGTATCATGCAGTGGCCAATGGCCAGATATAAGCCTTCAATAAGACTCTTTCAAATATACTGCAAAAGATGGTGGATAAAGATAAGAAATCATGGCCTGATAAACTCTTTCATGCTTTATGGGCTTATCAGACTACCACCTGCACTGCAACGCAGTCAACTCCATATTCACTGGTATATGGAACGGAAATCATCTTTCCCATTGAAGTTCAACTACCCTCGCTCAGAGTAGCCATTTGTGATCAGTCATCTATAGATGAACAATCTCAAAAGCGATTGAATGAATTGGAACTGTTAGATGAGAAAAGATTGTGCACTTTGCACCACTTGTAAGTCTATCAAAATCAAATATCATGAGCTTTCAACAAAAAAGTTCGTCTTCGTTCATTCACTAAGGGATAATTGGTATTAGTTCTTAGAACTCCAATGATACTAAGAAAGAAACCTCACAATCTTGAGACAAAATGGGAAGGACCTTACTCAATACATAAGGTCTACTGAAATGGAGCTTATTCTTTAATCTAAATGGATGGAGAACTCATCACTACTCCAACCAATGCTAGATTTCTGAAGAAATATTTTGTATGAACACAAAATACAGTAACGGTCCATGCATACAACCTTAAACTATTTGCACGTCCCTTACGTCCAGCATGACGTTAAACTGTATCATCTAGGGTCAACGCATATGACCTTAAACTATTTGCACTTTCGTCCAACATGACGTTAAACCGTGTCCCCCTTCATCGTCCTAGCTATATTATGTTAAACTATATAGAAGTACCTTACATCCAACAAGACGTTAAACTACATAACCAACGGTCCATGCATACGACCTTAAACTATTGGCACTTACGTCTAACATGACGCTAAACTGTATCGTCCTTTTTTCGTCCAACATGACGTTAAACTGTGAAAAAGTCCCTAATACGTCCAACATGATGTTAAATGGTGTACTCTTTTGTCCTCACTGCATGACATTAAACTGCACAGTCCCCCTTTTGTCCAACGTGACCTTAAAACTGCATAGTCCCTTTATATGTCCTACATGACATTAAACTGTGCATCGTTAGGGTTGTTGCTACCTCTTGCTTCTCACACCGAGTATGATTCATGTGAGATTAGAGAAAACTTCTACCATAACACTCTCTATGGGATACTAACCATGTGTAAGTCCCAACACTATTTTTTAGGTCGTTTTCCCCAAGGAAAACTTGATCACTAATTCATTAATTGAACTACGCGGACTTTGATCCTTGTCTTCCAGGCTGGGTATGTAGGCAACCTCCTGAGGTTCAAGCCCAAAACCAATCTCTTCACATTGGTTCACCTCCATCTCATACGATGTTGATTCGTGAAACCGCCCCTAGAATCAATATCTTTACATTGGTTCACTTTCGTCCTTGCTATACGACGTTAAACTATACAACACTTTTTTCCAGTGTGAAAATAAACTACAATATTCTTTGATACCCTCACCTGAGAGGGAATCATTATTTACATTGATTTTCAATCATGTTTCATTTCAAAGACTACGTGCATACATAGAAATACCTGAACCTTTTATCTTGGGTTAAACCATCATTGCACTAAAATCCCCTTTCACCCTTCACATGTATGAACCAAATTTGTACAGAGGGTAGTTATAGAACTACATGTTCTTGATTCCCATCCTTATGGGATACATAGGAATGTTTGAGTGTCCCTCGAATCCAGCCCCAAGTCTTTTGGGCCTAACCCCAAATTCCTCTTTCAGTCCCCTGGATGAAAAGTCCCCATGAAAACACACATTGTGTATTTATTATAATGGTCCGAACTCTATGACCCTAAACTAAGATTTCCTACACTTTTGTCCCACATGATGTTAAATTGTAGTTCAAGAACTATGTATGGATTGATTCCCATCCTTATGGGATACATAGTGAAGTCTAACATTTCCATTCAGGACCCAGCCACAACATGATTATGGTTAGCATTGATCTGTGTATCTCTGCATACATTGGACAATACCCATATTTATGTGTCATAATCCTAACCTTAAATATTTTCAGATCTTCATAACCCTTTTCTTAACTTATAATCAAAAAAGGCCTGAAATTATGAGAGTTCTTTTGCCTGACCATGAAGCACATGCCCTTATGCGGCCTTGCATAAACAGTCTACATAACGGACCTGTCAACCAAAAGATGCTATTATTTGACTATGTAATCAATTCCCTTAGGTGGCCCTGCATAATTCAACCCCCTAACGGGTTTTTTAAATAGTGGTAACTTCATTCTTGGGAGGAAAAACTCTTTTTTCTTTATTTGTCTTGATAATATGTAGGGATCCGCAAAAATAGCCATCCTTAACATATTTGTCCCATATCCTTTTTCATGATCAGAAAATATTCAAGTCTATGGTTTATATTCTCCTTCCCTACGTTTGGGTCAGACCTTTATAGGAGTGATATTCCTCCAGTTCTTCGATAATCTTGTTTGGAAATATCTTCTCCATATTCAAGTACCTCTTTCCATACAATGAACTCTATACTTTGGAAAATTTAAATCTTCATAAACTTTCACTGGCTTTTTATCACTAGGAAAATAAATTCCTAAGAGTTCTTTTGCCAGACTATCCATCACGTGCCCTTAGGAGGCCTTGCATAAGTAGTCTAGATAACGGACCTGTCAGCCAAAAGATGCTATTTATTTGACTATGCAGCCAATGCCCTTAGGTGGCCCTACATAATTCAACCCCCTAACGGGTTTGTTAAATAATAGTAATTTCATTCTTGGAAACTACTTCTTCTAATGCCTTTTAGCTCTTTTTCATATCATTCCTCAGATTCAAATATTATTAAGTCATAGTTTATATATTTTCCCTCATACTTGAGTATGGTAATATGTTTTCAGATAAATTGTCAAGGAATTGAGTCAATTTCAATCCATTTCGGTTAAAGTTATTTCAACCTTAAACATTAGCCTCTTTATGTCCGACGTGCATGACTTTAAACTGCCCACAAAAGACAATGGAACACTGAATAAAAGTCAAGTTCCAGCTCACTAAACATACATTTTGTATGAATTAGGTAATATTGAGCAATTAAGTGATTCAAAGTTTGTAGGATTATTTATAATAATCCTAGTAAAAATAAAACTATGCTTACTAGGCCCATTTTCTTAGGTAAAATTTAAAGTAGGTAGCAGTAAAATACGTGAACAAATGATTGAAGATGAAAGTGTTTTTTTTTTTTATGCACAGGAGATAGAAGGACATCCACAAACTGGAGTCTCTTCTCTTTTTTTAAGAATTACAAGAGGCTTTCAACATAACTCTTCATTTTATTTACGGAATCCCGAGCTTCATCAGCAACCACCCGGAATTCATTCATTCAACTGGATACAATAAGAGATGCAGTGATACTGGCTCTTCTTGGAACAATTGTAAAAGGATGTTCTTGAGTGCAGTTTGAGAAATTTTCTACTGATCAAACAGTGACTCTGTTTCTGTCCAAGAGACTTGGCGGATGGATACATGGATTTGAGAATGGAGTATTGGAAGTAAAGAACCATTTGGAGAGAATAATCTTTTCAGATATTGCTCTAATGCCATGTTTGTCTTCTCTCCACCAAACGGCAGCGGAAAACATTTCATCCCATGGGTTTTCCATTTTCATATCTGCAAGGAAATTACATGGAGGAAAAATTTGAAAGTTTACACCATTTTTGTTTCTCTTAATGCACAACATAACCGAAATAGAGGAGTATCTATGCAGCTGCATCCCAGGCGTATAGTTCTTTGCATCTGGAACATTGACTCCTTGCAGATGACCATGACCATACAGAGGCAGATAGATGCTGTGTGGGAAATCATGATGATATTTCTTCAGATACTTAGCCAATTCCAAAAGAGTGCTTTCGCAGATGGAATAGTAATCATAGCCAAATATGTCCATAATCTCGTCAATTATTTTGCTCGCCAGTTCATCAGCCGTTCTGATTCTCTATGGAGCCATTTGATCTGCACAAAATTTGAATAATTAAATCTTAAAGTATGTTAATTTTTCATAAAATTTTTGAAGGATTTGAAGAAATTGGCTAAGTCATTAAGGCGCGCAATTCCTATAGCATCCCGTCTTTTTATAACATAACTTTTCATTCCATTACACGGAACTGAGGATCTTTAAGGTTTAGTGTCTTGGAAACAAGGAACATAAAACATGAAACAAAAAAAACATTCTTCTTAAACACTTGAAAGGATTCTCCTCATGTTCACCCTAGGCTCATTACTGCATCTCATAACCTGGGGACATACATCAAAAGGAAGGGTGAGCAGAAGGCCCAGCAAGGGAAACAAGTGAAACATTTTACATATGAACTTGAGATACATCAATAAAGTCATGAAAAGAACTTTAAGGCATGAGAAAGAAAATCATGAGGCATTTCATAATAAAAATAACATTTTCCATAACTTGAAGATGTGGCTACATCATTTAACATAGACAATCATGAACATATCACCAAGGTCCATCCCCAAGGTGTCATTTGAAAATTACCAAGGTTATTCACCAAGGTATCATGAAAATTGTAATCTCTAGTGGTTACATCATTACCCAATGCATTGGAGCGCTATCAGGGCGCACCCTTAAATTTGCCTTTATTATCATGTGAGCCACATATATCATCATAAAACATTTCATAAATAACCCATATAGCATAAAGGAAATGGGTTTCATTTCATAATCATAACTTTTTAAAAACTGCTTTAAAGACATGATCTTTATATCACTTTAAAACCCACAGAAAAGGAAGGTGGGTCTCATTTATGTAAATCCCAGAATTTAAAATAGAACATTTTGGTATATATGTGAATACCCCTTTATAAGAAAGAGCTTTGAGTATTCACTTAATAAAATAAAAGAACTTTAGAAAAAGAGATAGACATTTTGAGACAGAAATTCTGCAGCATAATGGCAATGTTCCGAGGTCTTAGAAGACATTAAAAGAGAGGTAAAATGGGTCAAACATTCATAAATGACCCATAAAATAGTAAATGGACAGAATAAGAAGGATACATGATCATGGTAATGAAATTTCAAGGACATACCATTTGAAATGAAAAACATGGAAGGAAGAAAAAAAATTAGATTTCTCTTATGAAAATTCGGCAGCCTTACGGCGTCACTTAACTTCAAAAGAAAATGATTTGACAAGATCAAATAGGGTCCCTCATCATATGATCATAAGAGATCAGTATGATAGATATAGAGATAATTCCCCAACATGACAAAAAGGAACTTGAAAGAATTGACATGAAAGTAGAACTTCAAAACGAGAAGGGTGAAGAACCACTTAAAAATTCGGCAGCCTAACGGCGCCACTTAAAACATCAAAATACTGAATTGAAGAGATCAAATGGGGTCTCTCATCATATGAAAATAAGAGTCCAGTATGATATATATAGAGATCATACCCCAATATAACAAAAAGGAACTTGAAATAATTGACATGAAAGTAGAACTTCAAAACGAGAAGGGTGAAGAACCACTTAAAAATTCGGCAGCCCAACGGCGCCACTTAAAACATCAAAATACTGAATTGAAGCGATCAAATGGGGTCTCTCATCATATGATCATAAAAGATCAGTATGATAATTTAGAGATCATACCCCAACATAATAAAAAGGAACATGAAAGACTTGAATGAAAATAGAACTTGAAAACAAGGAAGGTGAAAGAATCCCTTAAAAATTCGGCAGCCTAACGGCGCCACTTAAACATTCTTAAAACGAATTGATGAGAGCAAGGGGGGGTCTCTCATCATATGAACATGAAAGAGGCAGTAGGATGAATATAAAAGAACATCCTCCAACATAAGAACATGGAGTATAAAAGAAATGACATAAAAGAGATTACTTGAAAAGAAAGAGAGAGGTCGGATCCCTTACCTTAAAATGTAACTCTTAAACCTCAAAGGTTGGGACCTTGAGGGCTTGGGGGAACCTTGGGAGGACTCCTTGGGAGGTAATGAGACCAGAAATTCGTTGGGAATGAGTGGGGAGTCGAATGTATGAGAGGAGGGCTTGGTATTTATAGGGAAAGTGAGGGGACAAGGCATTAATGGCCAAGGGACACCTCACATGTGCTTTTCTCAAATCCATGTGCTCTCCCTTGTCATTTATCATGGAGTTAGGCCACATGGGGCCCCCAAAACAATAATTCATCACCCTTGGCCGGCCAACCCTCAAAAGATATCATTACATCATCATGACACCGTTATGATGTCATTAAACATACCGAAACCCTAAAACTGTATTTTTACTATTCACTGAAAATTCAACTTTCTCAGAAAAATCCCAAAATTTCACATTAACCAAATATCAATGCTCTGATTTCAAAAATGAAATCCATTTTATAAAAATAATTTTCTAAATATTTTTAATTTAATTTTTAAATAAAAACACTATTCATCGAAAATTCATTTTTTTAGAAAAAACCCCAAAAATTACCATAACATAATATCGATGCTCTGAGTTCAAAAATAAAGTCATTTTTATAAAAATAATTTTCTAATTATTTTTAATTAAATTTTTAATTAAAAAAGACTATTCACCCGAAAAAACTAATACTTGAATAATAATTAATGAAACCGTTATTTAACTATTTTATTGAATCACATTACTTAATCAAGGTGCCTAGATTATTTTAAAACTTTCTTTAAGTGAGATTACTAATCCATTTGGTCATATTACTAATCCTAATCATAAAATCACTATTCATAATTTACTATTCATCAAAAATCAAGTTGATCTTATTAGACTCTAAATTTAGTACTGAACATAATTGCAGAAGACCATTTTTTGAAAATCATTACACATTTTTAATTATTTAGGGTTTACATAAACATATTTAAAATATCCTTTTTCTAAAATTCATCAAAAATATGCATACTATATTTATCCGGTCATTTCAAAATTCATAAACTTCATCATAAGAAGAAATCCCAATTTTTATTTAAAACAAGGATTACACAAGGTAGTTACGGTCTCGTTACATAACCCCTTACAATACCAGCATATGACCTAAGAGTAAGGTGTGCTAGGGTGATAGAAGCTTGGGGCGGGTCAGTCAACATTGCCCGAGTAGTAATTTCTATCAGTTTGAACTTCTCACGAAGGCGATTTCGTTCCAGCTTCGCATGATGAAGTTCGGCTTGGATTTGATCCAGAGCAAAGCCCAGTGGTGCTACCTCCTTCCCAAGCTCTGTTAGATGGGCTTCGATCGGTCCAAGACTACTAGGTGAGGCCATCGAATCTTCTTTCTATAATAATTAACCAAGATTACTTATATTTAGAGACAATAATCAAAACATTTTGTTCACAGCGGTCATGTTGACCGATGGTTATATAATAGTCAAAACCCACTGATCTCATTTTAATTATAATCATGTTTATCAAATAAAACATTTTTGTTGAGTATAACAATAACACATAAAATTAGGAAACAAAATTTATTTAAAAATTTCGGGTCGTTACAATCTTCCCCCCTTAAGAAATTGCGTCCTCGCAATTTTAAAATTGGGTTTTGAAATTTCATTGAAAGTCCCACATCGGAAAAGGAGTCAGTAAAACTATTACTTTAAAATAAAGAAAGGGAAGTACAATGGTCACCCGAGTTAACCCACACTAGGGTTCCATGTAGGAAAACATGGACATGGAGGAAAAAACAAAGGGTCAAGTTCTGAGGGAGAGTGATAGAGAACATGATTAGGAGAAAGTTAACCATGAGAAAATCCCAAACTTATGATGTGTGTAAACGGTCTTTGATTACCTAGTAGGAAACGTAAACCAACAACATTTTTGTTTTACGTTTCTTTTCATAATTTTGAGGATTTCATTTACTACATAGAACAAAAACATAAGAAAATATACCTACCTTCAAGTAGAGTTTCATCCTTTAACAAGTCCCTACCAACACTAATCTTTTCTCCAAATGATGAGAATTCAAAAACACTTGGTCTCATAAAAGCACAAGAATAATCTTCTATAGAATCACATAATCTACAAAAGATTAACTATCTATTTCTTCTATCTTTAAACATTATCCCAAAAACAGAAAGGTTAAGGTAAAACAACCCTTCAAAAAGAAAGAATCTCATAGGAATGGAAACTACTTTTAAATCATCAAAGTTCCATGGTACTACCCAAAGTTCATCATAGACCATTCCATAAATAACGGTCCTTAAAATTCCTCAAAACAAACCAAACTAAGATTGAAACCCAAATACAATAAGGATTTGATAACATAGTCTTCCAAAACAACTTCATTGTTCATCTCCAGACAACATCAACCACTCCTAACATCTTAAAAAAAAGTAGCTAACCTAAACATATTTTACCCAAGACAGGTTAGTCATTTCCATAAGTAACCTAAATTACTATAAGTTCACCTTAAATTCATCGATTCTTCAAAATATAAGTCAACCCTACTCCTCAATGAAAATACCGTAGTAATCTATTTACCTCGATCAAATATGGTTCCCAAAATAATGAACGTCTTCCAAAATAATAATCATATTTTAATCCCCTAATCATCCCTGTCATTTTAATACGAAAATCGTCGCATTTCCTATCACATTGCTTGTCGGAACATGTTCTTCCATTTCCCACCATTGACTAAGAAGAGAAAGCATAATTAGGGGCTTAAGTATTTAGCTAATAATCATGAAAAGGAACTGAAAGCATATAAGGATAAATTGTATATGAAAGGTATAACCTAACTTGTGATCTCCTAGGTTCCCATCTAGGTTATGAATGATCATATATTCTTATGTGAACCTTTATTTTATTTTATCTTTGTTCCTTTAACAATGGTTCATACCAAGCTTATGAATTTACCAAAGCATATCCCCCGGGAGTGTCGTAACCAAGAGTGCAGCAAGGCCCGTTGTCGTGTACCAGTTCCCGTTCGAGTCTAGCTCAAAGCGGTGTTTTCGGGTTTTACCCCTATGTACATCTGTGCCAGAGCCACCTCTACCTGCTCGTATCCAGACAGGGATGTATTTGCTTGGCAACCCCTTACTCAATACTCACCAAAATACCAGGAAGATTTCCTATATTAAACTTTTCTATAGGGTTCCTCCTAGAGTTTTCATATCCTAATTTCCACAAATAACTAAACCATCCTTTGATACCAACTATAGCATCCCGTCTTTTTATAACATAACTTTTCATTCCATTACACGGAACTGAGGATCTTTAAGGTTTAGTGTCTTGGAAACAAGGAACATAAAACATGAAACAAAAAAAACATTCTTCTTAAACACTTGAAAGGATTCTCCTCATGTTCACCCTAGGCTCATTACTGCATCTCATAACCTGGGGACATACATCAAAAGGAAGGGTGAGCAGAAGGCCCAGCAAGGGAAACAAGTGAAACATTTTACATATGAACTTGAGATACATCAATAAAGTCATGAAAAGAACTTTAAGGCATGAGAAAGAAAATCATGAGGCATTTCATAATAAAAATAACATTTTCCATAACTTGAAGATGTGGCTACATCATTTAACATAGACAATCATGAACATATCACCAAGGTCCATCCCCAAGGTGTCATTTGAAAATTACCAAGGTTATTCACCAAGGTATCATGAAAATTGTAATCTCTAGTGGTTACATCATTACCCAATGCATTGGAGCGCTATCAGGGCGCACCCTTAAATTTGCCTTTATTATCATGTGAGCCACATATATCATCATAAAACATTTCATAAATAACCCATATAGCATAAAGGAAATGGGTTTCATTTCATAATCATAACTTTTTAAAAACTGCTTTAAAGACATGATCTTTATATCACTTTAAAACCCACAGAAAAGGAAGGTGGGTCTCATTTATGTAAATCCCAGAATTTAAAATAGAACATTTTGGTATATATGTGAATACCCCTTTATAAGAAAGAGCTTTGAGTATTCACTTAATAAAATAAAAGAACTTTAGAAAAAGAGATAGACATTTTGAGACAGAAATTCTGCAGCATAATGGCAATGTTCCGAGGTCTTAGAAGACATTAAAAGAGAGGTAAAATGGGTCAAACATTCATAAATGACCCATAAAATAGTAAATGGACAGAATAAGAAGGATACATGATCATGGTAATGAAATTTCAAGGACATACCATTTGAAATGAAAAACATGGAAGGAAGAAAAAAATTAGATTTCTCTTATGAAAATTCGGCAGCCTTACGGCGTCACTTAACTTCAAAAGAAAATGATTTGACAAGATCAAATAGGGTCCCTCATCATATGATCATAAGAGATCAGTATGATAGATATAGAGATAATTCCCCAACATGACAAAAAGGAACTTGAAAGAATTGACATGAAAGTAGAACTTCAAAACGAGAAGGGTGAAGAACCACTTAAAAATTCGGCAGCCTAACGGCGCCACTTAAAACATCAAAATACTGAATTGAAGAGATCAAATGGGGTCTCTCATCATATGAAAATAAGAGTCCAGTATGATATATATAGAGATCATACCCCAATATAACAAAAAGGAACTTGAAATAATTGACATGAAAGTAGAACTTCAAAACGAGAAGGGTGAAGAACCACTTAAAAATTCGGCAGCCCAACGGCGCCACTTAAAACATCAAAATACTGAATTGAAGCGATCAAATGGGGTCTCTCATCATATGATCATAAAAGATCAGTATGATAATTTAGAGATCATACCCCAACATAATAAAAAGGAACATGAAAGACTTGAATGAAAATAGAACTTGAAAACAAGGAAGGTGAAAGAATCCCTTAAAAATTCGGCAGCCTAACGGCGCCACTTAAACATTCTTAAAACGAATTGATGAGAGCAAGGGGGGGGTCTCTCATCATATGAACATGAAAGAGGCAGTAGGATGAATATAAAAGAACATCCTCCAACATAAGAACATGGAGTATAAAAGAAATGACATAAAAGAGATTACTTGAAAAGAAAGAGAGAGGTCGGATCCCTTACCTTAAAATGTAACTCTTAAACCTCAAAGGTTGGGACCTTGAGGGCTTGGGGGAACCTTGAGAGGACTCCTTGGGAGGTAATGAGACCAGAAATTCGTTGGGAATGAGTGGGGAGTCGAATGTATGAGAGGAGGGCTTGGTATTTATAGGGAAAGTGAGGGGACAAGGCATTAATGGCCAAGGGACACCTCACATGTGCTTTTCTCAAATCCATGTGCTCTCCCTTGTCATTTATCATGGAGTTAGGCCACATGGGGCCCCCAAAACAATAATTCATCACCCTTGGCCGGCCAACCCTCAAAAGATATCATGACATCATCATGACACCGTTATGATGTCATTAAACATACCGAAACCCTAAAACTGTATTTTTACTATTCACTGAAAATTCAACTTTCTCAGAAAAATCCCAAAATTTCACATTAACCAAATATCAATGCTCTGATTTCAAAAATGAAATCCATTTTATAAAAATAATTTTCTAAATATTTTTAATTTAATTTTTAAATAAAAACACTATTCATCGAAAATTCATTTTTTTAGAAAAAACCCCAAAAATTACCATAACATAATATCGATGCTCTGAGTTCAAAAATAAAGTCATTTTTATAAAAATAATTTTCTAATTATTTTTAATTAAATTTTTAATTAAAAAAGACTATTCACCCGAAAAAACTAATACTTGAATAATAATTAATGAAACCGTTATTTAACTATTTTATTGAATCACATTACTTAATCAAGGTGCCTAGATTATTTTAAAACTTTCTTTAAGTGAGATTACTAATCCATTTGGTCATATTACTAATCCTAATCATAAAATCACTATTCATAATTTACTATTCATCAAAAATCAAGTTGATCTTATTAGACTCTAAATTTAGTACTGAACATAATTGCAGAAGACCATTTTTTGAAAATCATTACACATTTTTAATTATTTAGGGTTTACATAAACATATTTAAAATATCCTTTTTCTAAAATTCATCAAAAATATGCATACTATATTTATCCGGTCATTTCAAAATTCATAAACTTCATCATAAGAAGAAATCCCAATTTTTATTTAAAACAAGGATTACACAAGGTAGTTACGGTCTCGTTACATAACCCCTTACAATACCAGCATATGACCTAAGAGTAAGGTGTGCTAGGGTGATAGAAGCTTGGGGCGGGTCAGTCAACATTGCCCGAGTAGTAATTTCTATCAGTTTGAACTTCTCACGAAGGCGATTTCGTTCCAGCTTCGCATGATGAAGTTCGGCTTGGATTTGATCCAGAGCAAAGCCCAGTGGTGCTACCTCCTTCCCAAGCTCTGTTAGATGGGTTTCGATCGGTCCAAGACTACTAGGTGAGGCCATCGAATCTTCTTTCTATAATAATTAACCAAGATTACTTATATTTAGAGACAATAATCAAAACATTTTGTTCACAGCGGTCATGTTGACCGATGGTTATATAATAGTCAAAACCCACTGATCTCATTTTAATTATAATCATGTTTATCAAATAAAACATTTTTGTTGAGTATAACAATAACACATAAAATTAGGAAACAAAATTTATTTAAAAATTTCGGGTCGTTACAATTCCCATAGTTGGCGCGCAAGTATCCTTCGGTTGTGCAAGTATTGGGCGCGCAGGTTTCACCGCGCAAGTCTAAATACCTTAACAGCAGCGCAACACAAGAATCAGAAGCACGACGCAAGAAGCAAGAATCACGGACAAGCAAGAGCCGGGAGTCAACTTGCGCTCCGAGAGAAAAAAACAAGCAAGATCCGGGTGCTTTGCACGAAGTGAGGCCCTCTATTTATAGACAAGGTCGTACCCCTGCACGGAAGACCCTGCGCGCCAGACCTTGCGCGCCTGAAGCTCATTTGCGCGCCATACCCCGTGCGCCCCAATTTCCTTTTGATTCTTGATTTCCTCAGAGTCAAATCCTCATTTATTTTGGATCCAACTCTGAGGGGGGACTTTTGTTGACGCTCCTTTCTTCACAGAGTCTAAAGATTGGAAAAGGGGAATATCTTAGCTCAATGTGATTCAACCTTTGGACAAATATCAAAAATTGACGAAGGAATGAATAAAAAGAACATTGCACAAGGGTCACGCAAGTTCTACCATGGTCGCGCAAGTACACTTTCACGCCGTAAATGATAACCGCCCGGGTCTTCTTCAGCCTATAAATAGCCCCGGTGGGCCCCCCATTTCGGGAGGAATTTTTTTAGAATTCAGATACAGGGCTCTGAACACCCAAGTCTCTTCTTCAGGTCTTCCGAACACTTCTAAGGTAATTCTTTACCTAGAATGGAAGGTCTAAAAAAGAGGAGTAAGGTCTAAGTGTTAGAATTCACTAACACTTGCGCGCCTAAGTGTTTTACCCTTAAGGGAAATGGACACACTTGAGCGCCGCCCTACTTCTTCACCAGAACTTGCGCACCATCTTTTGGAAAGCCTCTAGGGATAATACCAAGGGTTTGAGCCAAGTCTCGTCCAAGTATTACCCTAAGGGCTGAAAATCACGCAAGTACCCATGTGCCACGTAGGTATACCTACGCGACCAGGACTTGCGTGCCCACACAGTACCTGCGCGCCTGCCAGGACTTTCACGCCCCTATCTTTTTGGGTGCCTTTCCTTCCCATTTCACCCATCTTATTCTATTCCACCTCTCCTATTCAAGATTCAGTCTTCAAGACACTCTTCAAAGCCATTTATGACATGATTTTTTGATTCGACTTCCTTATCTGAAAGGAACTCTGTGGAACATCTGTCAAAACCTAGTGATTTACACATATTTATGTCACTAAAGATTGAGATTTCATTCATTCAACCTCATCCTTTAAGATGAGAGAACCCCTTAACTTGGGCCTCCTTTTCAGGAATAAAGCCTCGGTCATAATTCCCATTAATTTTGGGAATCCTCCTTAGGAGTAAGCCCCAAGTCCTCTAATCTGGGCATCCCCCTTAGGAGTAAGCCCCAGTCTTAAAATTCCCAAATATAGGCATCCTCCTAAGGAGTAATCCCTAACCATAATTCTCTTAACCCAAGATTCCTTTTTCAAGAGCAAGCCCCAGTCTCATATTTGGGCCTACTCCTTAGGAGTAATCCCCAAGTCCCTTTAATTTTCAAATCCCTTTAACCTGGGCCTCCTTTTTAGCAGTAAGCCCCAGTCTTAATCTCTTTTTGATCTGGGCTTCC
The DNA here is from genome assembly GCA_963277665.1 of Viscum album. Lineage (NCBI taxonomy): Eukaryota > Viridiplantae > Streptophyta > Magnoliopsida > Santalales > Viscaceae > Viscum > Viscum album. Next base: position 945,296,314 of record OY728132.1, on the reverse strand, counting down.
TTCTTAGGAGTAAAACCCAATCATAAGTCTCCTCCTAACTTGGGCATCTTTCTTAGGAGTAAGCCCCAAGATTAGAGTATCCAAATCTCCATGAAGCACATATACCTTTATGGACCTTGTTCCTGGATATCTTCCCTAAAGTAAATCTTAATCCTCATCTCTTTGGGCATTCATACACACATAAGCCCCACATCATTGCATATCTCATGGCACAACTGTCTGGTTTCACCAATACCTCTTATTTCTCACACCGAGCATGACTCACATGAGCTTAGAGTGTAAAAGTAATCATGACATCTTTCTTTGAGCCATCAATCATGCATAAACATAATACTCCCTTACTCGAACTATGTGGGTTCTGATTCCTTTTCCAAAACAAAGGATACGTAGGTAGCCCATCTGTGGGTACGATCCCAACTTTGAAATAATCCATGTCCTTCTGAATGACAATAAACTTCAAGTGCCCCACTGAGTGGCTTTAAAACCAGTATGGTCATCATAATGACCAAGAGACTTTTATGTATCAAAGGATACCATTGACTAAGAATCTCTAACAAATATAGATGATTCTCTATCAATGAAGAACCTCGAATACAAATAAAAGATTCTCTAAATTTCCTACATATCAATCCTTGATTGTCAGATCTAAAGGAAATCTCATTTTTTTAATTGGTAATGTAATAAGGATTCACGAACATAACTTAAATCTATAAAGAGAGTCCCAAAGTAGACAATAATACCCCTCAAAAAGGTGTGATGAGTCCGACCTCCCATCCTCTCGACCAATGCAAATTCCTAAGCCTCATCAGCCCACAACTAATGAGCGCCTACCTTTGGAAAGTAGGTTCAAAGGGATATGGAATCATTGGATGTTTCTGGTTCTACGAACAAACCCATTAGAAACCATTTGGAATGTTTGAATCTTAAATTAATGAGATCATCCCCCATTCCATAGGGAAACAACCCCATAATCCAGTTAGGCCCATTTGGCCCATTTGGCCCATTTGGTACCTATGCCCGTTAATCTCATTAAGCCCATTAATCCCATTAGGTAAATTAGGCCACTTGGGCCCCTTGGGCCCATTGGGCCCATGAGGGCCATGAGGCCCGTTAGGCCACTTCGGCCCATCAGGCCCATTCGACCACTTAGGCCTATTAGGCCCATTATTCCACTTAGGCCCATCAGGCCCATTAGGCCAATTGGGCCACTTAGGAACATTGTTCCATTAGGCCACTTTGGCCCATTCGGCCAATTGGTCCCATTCGTCACATTAGGCCCCTTTGGCCCATTAGGCCCATAAGGCCACCTAGGTCCATTATATTCATCCCATTTGGCCCATTATTCCACTTAGGCCCATTAGTTCACTATGGACCATTGGACAATTTGGACACTTAGGCCCATTAGGCCCATTAGGCCGATTAACCACATTATGCCATATTGGACCATTAGGCCCATTCATCCACTTAGACCCATTAGTCTGAATCGTCCACTTAGGCCCATAAGGCTGATTAGGCCCATTCAGTTGATTAGGATGATTCAACCACTTAGGTCAGTTAGAACAATTAGGCTGATAAGGCCCATTCATCCAAGTATTCCACTTAGGCCCCTTAGGCCCATTCGGTCGATTAGACCGATTAGGCCCCTTAGATCACTTAGACCCATTAGGCCCATTAGGCCCATTAGGCCCATTAGGCCCATTTGATCAAATTGGCGGACTAGGCCACTTAGTCCCATTTGGTCGATTATCCCGATTAGGCCACTTAGGCCCATTAGGCACTTTAGGCCCATCAGGACACTTTGGCACATTAGGCCCATTAGGCCCATTCGGTCGATTAGGCAGATTATGCCACTTAGGCCCATTAGGTCACTTATGCCCATTAGACCCATTAGTCCCATTCGGTCGATCAGGATAATTAGGCCACTTGGGGCTATTATTCCCATTAGGACACTTTAGCCCATTAGGCCCATTAGGCCACTTAGGCCCATTTGGCCCATTCGGTTGATTAGGCCGATTCGACAACTTAGGCCACTTAGGCCCATTATGCTCATTATGACCATTAGGCTCATTAGGCCCATTAGGCCCATTCAGACACTTAGGCCACTTAGGCATTAGGCCCATTAGGACCATTAGGCCACTTAGCCAAATTAGGCCCATTAGTCTCATTCGACCGATTAGGCCGATTATGAAACTTTGGCCACTTAGCCCCATTTGGCCCATTATGCACATTAGGCCACTTAGTCCCATTAGGCTAATTAGTCCCATTAGGCCCATTTAATCAATTAGGGGGATTAGGCCACTTAGGCTCATTGGGAAGATTAGGCCACTTAGGCCCATTTGGCCCATTAGGCCACTGAGGCCCATTAGGCCCATTAGGCCCATTCGACCCATTAGGCCAATTCAGTCACTTAGTCCCATTAGTCCCATTAGGCAACTTAGGCCCATTAATCCCATCAGGCCCATTAGACCACCTAGGACCATTAGACCACCTAGGACCATTAGACCACCTAGGCCCATTATCCCACTTAGGCCCATTAAACCCACTAGTCCCATTAAGACTATTAGGCCCATTTGGCAACTTAGGCCGATTAGGCCACGTAGACCCATTAGTCCACTTAGGCCCATTAAACCCATTAGTCCCATTAGGCATGTTAGGCCACTTAGGCCACGTAGGCCTATTAGGCCCATTTGATCGATTAACCCGATTAGGCCACTTAGGCCCATTAGGTCCATTAGGCCCATTAGGACACTTGGGCCTATTAAACCCATTAGTCCCACTAGGACCATTTGGACCATTAAGCCACTTAGGCCACTTAGCCCCATTAGACTCATTCGATCGATTAGCCTGATTAGGCCACTTAGGCCACTTAGGCCAATTATGTCCATTAGGCCCATTAGGCCCATTAGGCTCATTAGGCCCATTAGGCCCATTGGTCCCATTAGGCCCACTAGTCCCATTAGGACCACTGGGGCCATAAGGGCACTTAGTCCCATTCAGACCATTAAGCCACTTATGACCATGAGGTTCATTAGGTCCATCAGGCCCATTAAGCCCATGAGGGGCATTCCACCCATGAGGCCCATTAGGACCATGAGGCCCATAAGGCCCATTAGGACCATGAAGCCCATAAGGCCCATTAGGACACCTAGTCCCATTGGGCCCATTGTGCCCATGGGTCCACTTAGGCCCATGAGACCCATTCCCCCCATCAGGCCACTTGGGCCCATTAGGCCCGTTAATTCCATCAGGCCCACTAAGCCCCTTAGGCCACTTAGACCCATTAGTCCCATTGGACCCACTAGTCCCATTCGTCCCATTAGGCCCATTGGGCCCATTAGGCCCCTTAGGCCCTTGAGGGCCATTGGGCCCATTCGGCCACTTCAGCCCATTCAGCCCACTCGACTCTTTAGGCCTACTTAGAACACTTTGGCCCATTAGAACAATTATTCCCATTGGGCCCATGAGGCAACTTAGGCCAATGAGGCCCATTAGGCCCATCAGGCCCAATAGGCCCATTCGGCCAATTAGGCCCATCTATCCCATTAGGCCCTTTAGGCCCACTCAACCCATTAGGCCACTTGGGATCCTTATATCACTTAGGCCACTTCGGTCCATGAGGCCCATAACGCCCATGAGTCCCATTAGCCCACTTAGGCCCATTAGGCCCATTAGGCCACCTAGGCCCATTAGGCCCATTGGGCCCATGAGGCCACTTAGGCCAATTAAGCTCATTCGGCCCATTATGACCATGAGGCCCATTAGGTCCATTAAGCCACTTTGTCCCATTTGGCTCTTTAGGCCCACTAGGACCATTTGGCAACTTAGGCCCATTTAGCGCATTAGGCCACTTAGGCCACTTAGGCCAATTAGGCCCACAAGGTCCATTCATCCACTTAGGCTTAGGAGGTCCATTAGGTCCATTAGGCCCATGATGCCCATTAGTCCCATCAGGACCATGAGGCCACTTAGTCCCATGTGGCCCATTAGGCCCATTAGTCCCATCAGGCCAATTTAGACACTTAGGCCCACTAGGCCCATTAGTCCCATTAGGCAACTTAGGCATATTAGGACCATTCTGCCACTTAGGCCCATTAGGCCCATTTCGCCACTTAGACCCATTTGAACCATTCGGCCCATTCATCCACTTAGGCCCATCAATACCATTAGCCCCATTATTCCCATTAGGACTATTAGGCCACTTTGGTAACTTAGGCCCATTAGACCCAATATGCCAATCGGGACTGTCAGGCCCATTTGGCCACTGAGGCCCATTAGGACCATTAGGCTCATTATGCTCATTAGGACACTTAGCCCCATTATGCCCATTAGTCCACTTAGGCCACTTCGGCCCATTAGGACCATGAGTCCAATGAGGCCCATTAGGCCCATTAGGACCATTAGGCCAATTGGGCGAATGTGGCCCATTAGGTCAATTGGGCCAATGAGGCCCATTATTCCCATTGGGATTATAAGGCCCATCAATCCCATTAGGCCACCTAGGCCCAATGGGCCCACTAGTCCCATTACGCCACTTAGGCCCATGAGGCCCATTAGGACACTTAGGTCACTTAGGCCCATTGGGCCCTTGATTCACATTAGGTCCATCAGGCCAATTAGGCCACTTAGGCCACTTAGGCCCATTAGGCCCATTCAGATACTTATGCCCATTAGGCCCATTAGGCCACTTAGTCCCATTGGGCCACTTCACCCCATTGGGCCCATTCGGCCACTAAGGCCCATCAGGCCACTTAGGCCCATTAGGCCACTGAGACCCATTATGGTAATTAGGCCGATCAGGCCCATTAGGCCCATTAGGCCCATTGGGTCAGTGTGGCCCATTATTACCATTAGAACGATCAGACCCATTATGATATGATACCATATGCGAGTGCAGTATACGTTGGAAAAAATGTGGAAACAAAAGCGAAGAAAGAAGAGGGGAATGGAAATTAAAAGAAATGCAAGGAGAATAAAAGGGGGGAGGGATGATCAATTAGGGACCCCAAGGAGACTTTCCCCTTGAAACTCTAATTATAAATCACCACAAAGGTTGATCACTCCTTTGATGAGCATTACTTGAATTCACCTAAGAACACAAGAAACACAAGCATAATAATGCTAGAGTCTCTCAAATTCTAAATTCACCTTCAATGGGTACAAGAGGTGGCTATTTATAGCCAAATGAAAGGAATACATGTCAAAATACCTATCACACAAAAGTCTAAAGCCTATCCCACGAATTTGACTTTGTTTACACATGTCTATGGCTTTAGGGGACAAGATATATCCAAATAAAACTTTTTGGAACCACCCCCAAAGACTTTGAAGATTCCCACCATGACTTTGGAGACAAGGGGCCCACCACTTTTGACTTTGGATATTTCCTTCATTCAAGTGGATTAATTTTCATGGAAGAATTTGGGTGGGCCTTTTAGATTCACTTTTGGGCTTTAATAAGTGTGATTAAAGGCCCATTTTCTTCTCCCATGCATGCATGTTGGGCATCCTCTTGTAATTTCAAAATGAGGCCATGTAAAGCCTCGAGTTCGGTATTTGTTGGCAAAAATGCAGAAACACAGGCAAAGAAAGAAGAGGGAAATTGAAATTAAAAGAAATGCAAGGAGAATAAAAGGGGAGGAGGGATAATCAATTAGGACTCCAAGGAGACTTTCCCCTTGAAACTCTAATTATAAAGCGCCACAAAGGTTGATCACTCCTTTTATGAGCCTTACTTGCATTCCCCTAAGAACACAAGAAACACAAGCATAATAATGCTAGAAAATGTCAAATTCGAAATTCACCTTCAATGGGTACAAGAGGTGGCTATTTATAGCCAAATGAAAGGAATACATGTCAAAATACCTATTACACAAAAGTCTAAAGCCCATCCCACGAATTTGACTTTGTTTACACATTTCTATGGCTTTAGGGGACAATATATCTCCAAATAAAACTTTTTGGAACCACCCCCAAAGACTTTGAAGATCCCCACCATGACTTTGGAGACAAGGGGCCCACCACATTTGACTTTGGAGATTTCCTTCATGCAAGTGGATTACTTTTCGTGGAAGCATTTGGGTGGGCCTTTTAGGTTCACTTTTGGGCTTTAATAAGTGTGATTAAAGGCCCATTTTCTCCTCCCAAGCATGCATGTTGGGCCTCCTCTTGTAAATTCAAAATGAGGCCATGTAAAGCCTCTTTCATTTTTCTCATTCTTCCTCTTGTCATTGGGACACAAATCCCATGCAATGAGTCTTGTGTATTTTATGCTCCATCCACCAGTCATGCCACGATCGCTCTTGAATCCTCGATGCATATGCCTTCCATTATTCTCATCATTACCTCCCTCTTCAAAAAGATTTTTCCTCGAATCTTTATATTCAAAGGGATCAAGATTAGTAACATTAATGCTAACAATCACATTTGCATACCTTTAAGGTAAGTTAGACTTGTAAGAATTGTCATTGATCTTCCCTAAAACATGGATATGACTATCTTCTTGATGCGTGGTATTTGAATTTATTTGTTCCGAAAACCTTACTTGTAGTAGAAATTTCCATTCTAAACCACCTGGATCAAATGGAAATTGTTTCAAATAGTTCTTTGCTTGATCACCATATTCCTGCAATAAAGGAACAACACAAGAGGTAAAATAATGGTGCAGTTTGTTAGTTGCAAGATAAGCGTCCTTACTAATGAGTAAGAACACTTCCCCGCTCAATAAAGATCCTTTCACCTCACTTTTTCCAGAAAATAAACTCATCTTTCTCTCAACACTCCTGCTTTCAACTCTTTGATTTCTCTTATTTCTTTTTATGTCACTCATCGCCCCTTTTTCCCTCTCAATTTTTTTCACTCTTCTTATTTTCTCTATTTTCTTTTTCCCTCAACTCATCACACTCTTTTTTCTCACTCTCATTTTTACATTTCCCATGTCTTCTTTCACTCTTTTCTTTTCTCTTTTTTTATTCTTAATATATCCTCACTTGATCTTCATATTCTTGTATGGGACCGAGTAGAGTTAAAAAAATCTTTCCACCACTGAAAAAAATGGAGAAATAGTTAGCATGGCCATCATATATAATCCTCCGATCAAACTACCATGGACTTCCAAGTAGTAACTGTTCAGCGTGCATTGGAGCAACATCACAAAGCATCTTATCATGATATTTTCCTATGGAAAACGAAACTATGGACCCTTTTGTGACTTTCACTTCTACACTATCATTCAACCACTGCAACCTATAATATATGAGATGATTTAAAGTAGGAAAACTCAACTTCTCCATCAATAAGTTATTGGCCACATCAGAACAACTTCCACTATCCATGATAATACTACATACCTTCTCTTTGATTTGGCATCTCATATGAAAAATGTGCTCACACTGCTCCTCACCATGATCATCTTTTGGTTGAATGTTTAGAGCTCTTCTTGACACAAATGCATCTTTATGTATGGGTTCTTCAACTTCCACATATGAACACTTTTCCAAAGGAGGCATTTCATCCTCACTAAATCTCTTGTTGTGGGTGTCTCCATAATCCAAAACATTCAACGTCCTTTTTTTGGGCATTGAGAGATGATATGTCCATCTCCCTGGTACTTAAAACACTTAATATCACAAAATTTATAAGGAAAATTTGTGTCACTTTTTCTTTCAAATCAGAAGTAACAAACTTGTTTTTGGCCACTTCTCTTTGTTTTGGTACAAATATTGAATCCCTTGGTTTTGTTTCATTCCACATAGAAGTCAATTTTGGATCTTTTCTATCATCTTTCCAAAAATTAAGGGAACATACTTGACTCCTTTGAGAATATAGTTGTTTTTATACCTTCACCACCTTATGAAGCAACTCTTCCATGTCAATGTAGGTTTTAAGTTCCACCACATCTCGAATTGTCGAATGCAATCCATTGATGAACCTTTCTATTGTGGCATCTTGATCCTCCTCCAAATTGGCTCGAATAATTAACATCTTCATTTCTGTGTAGTACTCCTCCACACATATGGATCCTTACACAATCATTTGAAACATCAAATATAAATATCTATAGTAATGACCAGAAATGTACCTTTTGACCATTACTAGCTTCATTTCTTCCCAAGTTTGAATTTTCCTTTCTCCATTACGTCGCCGACTCACTTGTAATTGGTCCCACCAAACACTCGCATAATCATTTAACTCAAGTGATGCCAACTTTACCTTCTTATCCTCCAGGTAATTGTGAAGTCCAAACACATGTTCAACCTTCCGCTCCCACTCCAAATAAAGATCCAGGTCACTCTTCCCTTGAAAGGATGGAAGTGTCATTTTGATGCTTCCCAAGTCATTCTCTCTTCTAGAACCATGTTTCCTTCACCTAGGAAATGATTTTTCAAAACCAAAGAATGCATCCCCACCTTCATCAAATTCTTTCCTTCGTGGTGCCCTTGAAGTCGAAAACTTTTTCAAATCATCCAACCTAGCATTCAATCTTGTACATTGGTCAGTAAAATATTTCATGAATAAATTGACCTCCATCTCATTTCTTTCACCTTCACTCCCCATTTTTTTAAATCCTCACACACACTTTCTCTCTTTTTTTTAATCTCTCAAAAAAGTTTGTCACACTTTCTAGCACAAAAACTTGGTTCCTACAAGTTTTCTTAAATATAATCAAGAAGAAAACTAATAGAAGCAATCAATTCATGGAAATATTTAAAATCAGAAATTATAAAAGGGTTTGAATCAATGAGGTCCAAGAAATATGGGGGCTAAATGGGAGAAATGGTTATAGAAGAAGGTTGGATATGGATGAAGGAAAGAAGATGATGGATAAGAAAATGCAATCAAATTTATAAATTATGAGCGAACACAATTTTTCAAATGAGAAACATCTTTTATTATTATTATTATTATTATTGATTTTTTTTGCTACTCAATAAACCAGAATTGAGATAAAAAGAGTGAGATTTTTGTGATCAAAGTACAACAAATAAAAAATGTTCTAATCTGATTGCAATGATGTAAATGGTTGAGATAACATGAAATTTAAACTCAAATGGAAATCCGCCTTGGAGATTGTTAGATTTCACAAGGGTGAAACTGTACAAATTGATTCGGCTATATCTCCAAATATATGTGTCGAATTTTAGTGTTTCCAAATAGAGAAGAAGGATGAGGTTCTGAACTATTAAAATGACATATTATACATCCATAAACCCAAATAAAAAGAAGACTAAAATGTGGAATAAAGTTGCATTCAGAATTGGTGATGGCAGAAAATGGAAGAAGGGAAAGGAAAAAAAAGATGGGAGATATAGAAATGGAAGAACCTGGTTTCCATTGCCTTCCTCTGATACCAAATGATATGATTCCATATGCGAGTGCGGTATTCGTTGGAAAAAATGTGGAAACACAAGCGAAGAAATAAGAGAGGAATGGAAATTAAAAGAAATGTAAGGAGAATTAAAGGGAAGGAGGGATGATCAATTAGGACCCCAAGGAGACTTGCCCCTTGAAACTCTAATTATAAAGCGCCACAAAGGTTGATCACTCCTTTGATGAGCGTTACTCGTATTCACCTAAGAACACAAGAAACACAAGCATAATAATGCTAGAAACTCTCAAATTCGAAATTCACCTTCAATGGGTACAAGAGGTGGATATTTATAGCCAAATGAAAGGAATACATGTCAAAATACCTATCACACAAAATTCTAAATCCCATCCCACGAATTTGACTTTTTTACACATGTCTATGGCTTTAGGGGACAAGATATCTCCAAATAAAACTTTTTGGAACCACCCCCAAAGACTTTGAAGACTCCCACCATGACTTTGGAGACAAGGAGCCCACCACTTTTGACTTTGGAGATTTCCTTCATGCAAGTGGATTAATTTTCGTGGAAGCATTTGGGTGAGAATTTTAGGTTCACTTTTGGGATTTAATAAGTGTGATTAAAGGCCCATTTTCTCCTCCCATGCATGCATGTTGGGCCTCCTCTTGTAATTTCAAAATTAGGCCATGTAAAGCCTATTTAATTTTGCTCATTCTTCCTCTAGTCATTGGGCCACAAATCCCATGCAATGAGTCTTGTATATTTTATGCTCCATCCACCATTAATGCCATGATACCTCTGGAATCCTCGATGCGTATTCCCACCATTATTCTCATCACATTAGGCCTAGGAGGCCCATTAGTCCACGGAGGCCCATTAAGCCTATCAAGCCCATTAGGCCACTTAGGCCCATTAGGCTGATTATACCCATTAGGCCCATGAGGCTAATAAAGTTGTTTAGGCCCATGAGGCCACTAAGGTCCATTATTCCCATCAATTCCATTAGGCCACTTAGGCCTATTAGACCAATAAGGCCATGTAGGCCCATTAGGACACTTAGGCTCATTCATCTCATTAGGCCACTGAGGCCACTTAGGCCCATTATACCTATTAGGCCCATCAGGGCCGTTAGGCCCATTAGGCCACTAAGGCCCATTAGGCCACTAAGGCCCATTAGGCGCAATAGGCCACTTAGGCCCATTATACCCATTAGGCTCATTAATCCCATCAGGCCCGTGAGGACACTAAGACCCATTTGGACCATTTGTCCCATCAGGGCCATCGATCCCATTAGGCTACTTAGGCCCATTTGTCCCATTAGACCCATTAGGCCACTTAGGCCCACTGAGCTCATTAGGACTCTTAAGTCCATTAGACCCATCAGACCCATCAATCCCATGAGTCCACTTAGGCCCATTCGGCCCATTAAGGCCATCAGGCCCATCAGACCCATTAGGCCACTTAGGCCCATTTGGCTCATTAGGCCACTTAGGCCCATTAATCCCATTAACCCCATCAGGACCATCGGTCCCATTATGTGCATTTGGTCCATTAGAAAACTTAGGATGCTTAGGCCCATTAAGCCACTTAGTCCCATTCGACCCAATCGACCCATTATTCCACTTAGGCCCATTAGGCCACTTAGGCCCATTAGGCCTTTAGGCCTATTAGGCACATTATTCCACTTAGTCCACCGAGGCCCATTAGGCCCACTAGCCCACCAAGAACCATTAGACTCATTAGGCCCACTAGTCCACTTAGGCCCATTAAGCCCATTAGGCCACAAAGGCCCATTAGTCCAGTTAGACCCATTAGGCCACTGAGGATTATGAGGCCCATTAGTCCACTGAGGCCCATTAGTCCTATTCATTCACTTAGGCCCATTGGGCCACTTAGGCCCATTTGGCCCATTATTCCACTTTGGCCCATTATGCCTATAAGTCCCATTAGGCCACTTAGGCCCATTAGGCCTATTAGTCCACTTACACCCATTAGGCTCATTAGTCCACTTCGACAACTTAGGCCCATTAGTCCAATTACTCTATTGAGGCCCATTCGTCCACTTAGGCCCATTACTCACATTAGGCCACTTAGGACCATTGGCCCATTAGTCCACTTAGGCCCATTAATGGATCCTGATGCTCCTGTTGCCTCCTCTTCATCTCCTATAGTTTTGAGGGTCTACTTGACAGTGATGGTGCCACTTCACCTGATCCGTCATCTTCCTTATATTGATTTATTTTTATTCCCTCTCAACTGATGTGGCTTCCTGGTGTGGTCATCGCATGCCGCTCACCACCCCTCTTTTGATCTATCCCTATGCATAGAACCCACATTCTTGGTCTGTGTGTGTGGGTGCTTTAGATATCCTGGTTCGGCTCTGGTGAGTGGGATTGGTGCCTTCTTCTCCCCTACCTGTGATGGCCTACCCATCACATTTGACTCCACTTTGTCGCACTCTATTCGGGATCTGGGCCTACTTGGGATGGTCCTAGAGTAGGGATGGCCGTTTTCTCTGCTCAGGTTCATTCTTCTATTTGGATCCTTTTCTATTTTTCATATGTGGATTGAGGTCTCGTATGGTGATTTTTTTGGGATTGATTTTATTTCTCTATTATTGGTTCTCTGTTTCATTTGACCAATGTTGTTTCCATATTGGTCCCCTGTCAAGGCCTCCATCTTCTCATTCTTGTTGTGATCATTTCCCTATCTTTCCAGTGCACGGGTCTTTATGGAGGTTCTGGGAGGTGAGGATCGAAGGTATTAGGGTCTTCGAGAGGGAGAATGTCCCATATTTTAAGGTTTTAATGGTTTTGATGTTCTATTTCTATGGTTTTTTGGTGGTGAAGTTAAAGTTTTACAGTGGTGATATGAAGACATCAGTGGTGATTAGTTGACATCCTGGTTCATTTTTCTCTGGTTCTCATCTCCAATGATGATGGTCGATGATAATGAAGGTGGTGTTTCCTGCTGGCGATGTGGTGACTTTGGCAGTGATGGTTATGATGATGATTTTCTATGTGGAAAAAAACAAGGTGATAATGAAAATGGGTTATGATGATTGCGAAAAATTCTTTGATGTGCTATCTTTGATGCAGTGACTGCATGATTTCTGGGATCTTTCGTTGATGTGACGATTCCCGCGGTGATGATACTCATTTCAAATATTAAATCTCTGGAATTTTTTTGAAATTTCAATATGTGGCATATTGTACGGTGTACGGTTCCCACTTTTCCCTCAAAGTGGATTTTATGAAAATAAAAAAAAATGATTTGGAGGGCCTAATGGGACTAAGTGGACTAATATGCCTAAGGATCCTAATGGGCCTAATAGGCCTAATGGGACTAAGTGTCTTAATGGGCCTAATGGGCCTAACTGGCATAATGAGACTAAGTGGCCTAATGCGCCCAATGGGCCTAAGGGGCCGAATGGGCCTAAGTGGCCTAATGGGCCTAATGGCTAATGGGCCTAATGGACCTAATGGGCCTAGTGGGCCTAAGAAACTTATGTGTCATAAAGGTCCTAATAGGCCTAAGTGGCTGAGTAGGCTGAAGTGTCCTAATAGGCCCAATGAGATTAATGAGAATAAGTGGCCTAATTGGCCGAAGTGGTTGAGTTGGACTAAGTGTCCTAATAGGCTCAATGGTCTTAATGGGTATAAGTGGCCTAATGGGCCGAATGGACCAAATGGGACTTAGTGTCCAAATGGTATTAAGTGGCCAAATGGGCCTAAGTGGCCTGATGGGTCCAATGGCTAATGGGGCATAAGGGGCCTAAGTGGCCAAAGTAGCCTAATGTGACTAATGTGCTAGATAGGCCTAAGTGGAATAATGGGCCTAAGTGGCCTAAGTGACCTAATGTGCCTAATGGGCCTAAGTAGATTAAGTGACATAAGGGGCCTAATGGGCTCAATGGGCCTAAGTGGCCTAATGGGCCGAAGCGACCAAAGTGTCATAATGGGGATAAGCAGCCTAAGTGGCCTAAGGGAAAAAATGGGCCTAATGGGCGCAATGGGCCTAAGTGGCCTAAGTAGCCTAATGGGCCTAAGCGACCCTAAGCGGCCTAATATGCCTAATGGGACTAATGTTCCTAAGTGGAAAAATGGGTCTAAGTGGCCTAATGGGCCTAAGGGGCCGAATGGGCCAAATGGGCCTAATGATCCAAATCAGCCTAATGGGCCTAAGTGGCCTCAGGTGCCTATTGGGATTAATGGGCCTAATGGGCCTTAGTAACCTAATGGGGCTAAGTTGACTCCTGGGCCTAATGGTTAATGGGTCTAATGGGCCTAAGCGGCCTAAGTAGCCTAATGGGCCTAAGCGTCCTAAGTGGCCTAATGGGCCTAATGGGCTTAGTGGGCCTAAGTGGCTTAAGTGGCCCAATGGGCCTAAGCAGCCTAAGTGTACTAAGGGGCCAAATGGGATCAATGAGCCTAAGCAGCCTAATGGGCCTAAGTGGCCTAAGTGGCCTAATGGGCCTAATGAGCCTAAGCGACCTAAGTGGTCTAAGGGGCCGAATAGGCCAAATGGGATCAATGGTCCTAGGTGTCCTAATGGTCCTAAGTGTCTGAATGGGCTTAAGTGGGCTAATGGGCATAATGGGTCGAAGTGGACTAATGGGCCTAATGAGCTTAAATGGTCTAATTGTCCTAATGGGTCTAATAGGGATAATGAACTGAATTGGACTAATGGGTGGAATGGGACTAATGGTCCTAGTGGGCGTATTGGACCTCAGTGGCCTAGTGGGCCTAAGTGGCCTAATTTTCCTAATGGGCCGAGGTGGCCTAATTTCCCTAAGTGGCTGAATCGACCTAATGGGCCGAATGGACTTATTTGAACTAATGGGCCTAATGGGCCAAATCTGCCTAATGAACATAATGGGACTAAGTGGCCTAATGAGCCTAATGGGCCTAAGTGGCCTAATGGGCCTTTATGGGACTAAGTGGCCTAATGGGACTAAGTGGACTAATAGACCTAATAGGTCAAAATGGCCTAATGGGCCTAATGGGCCAATTGGTCCTAAGTGTCATAATGAGCCAAATGGGTATAATCAGACTAGTGTCCTAATCAGTGTAATGGGTCTAATGGGCCTAAGCAGCCAAATCATCATAATGGGCCTAATGGGCCCAAGTGGCCTAATGGGCCAATGGGTCTAAATGGCATAATGGTTCAAATGAGCTTAATGGGTTGAGTGGGATGATTGGGACTAATGATCCTATGTGGCCTGATGGGACTAATGGGCCTAAGTGGCCTGATGAGGCTAATGGATCTAAGTGGCGAAATCAGCCTAATGAGCCTAATGGGCCTAAGTGGACGAATGTGCATAATGGGTCTAAGTGGCCTCATGGGATGAATGGGACTAATGGGCCTAATGGGACTAAGTGACCTAATGAGATTAAGTGGCCTAATCGGCCAAATGGTCCTATTTAGGCCTTAGGTATTAGTGTTCCAGATATAGTGTTTTGGGTCTCGGTTTTAGGATTTTTTTGTTATAATTGGCCAAATTGGTCTAAATTGTCCTAAATGAATAAATGACCAATGAGCCTAATGGCCCAATGAACTAATGGGATAATGTCCTAATGACCTAAATGACCTAATTGGTCTAAATAGCCTAATTTCCTAATAGCCTAATGGCATAATTTTCATAATGGACTAATTGGAATAAATGAACTAATTGGTCTAAATGGCCTAATTAGTCTAAATGGATTAAATGGTCTTATGGGATTAAATTTTCTAATTGGAATAACTGGCCTAATTGACCTAATTGTCCTAATTAGCCTAAATGGACAAATGGGTCTAAATGGCCTGATTGGTCAAAATGGATTAAATAGTACAATTGGATTAAATAGTATAATCTGCCTAATTAGCCTATTTAGCCTAATTGTCCTAAATTGGTGTAAATGGTCAAATCACCAAATGACCAATTAGCCTAATTGTGTAATGAACTAATGGGATAATGGACTAATGGACAAATTGGTCAAAATAGCCTAGTGACCTAATTGGGATAAATGACCTAGTTTTTCTAAATGGCCTAATTGGTCCAAATGGATTAAATGATCTAATTGGAATAAATGGTCTAATTAGCCTAATTGTCCTAATTGACCTAAATGATATAATTATCCTAATTGACCTAAATGAATTAATGGACTAAATGGACTAATGTACTAATTGGAATAAATGGATTAAAGACCTAAATTCCCTATGGCCTAATGATCTAATTGGAAAAATGGCATAATTGGACTAAAGGACATAATTGGCCTAAAGGGACTAATTGGCCTATATGGTCTAATTGGCCAAATTGGCCTAATTCACATAAATTCCCTAATTGGCCGATTAGCCAAGTAGGCAAATGGACAAATGATCAAAATTACCAAGTGTTTTAATGACCAAATAACACAACATAAATGGAATTAGACCGAAATGAATATACAAGAGGAATCCATACCATAAATAGGTTTATCTTGTTAATTAATATGGATTGTTTATGTTATGTCACTAGTATTAAATATATAATTAAATGTACATTTAGATGTTTCTTCATTTTATGGATTTCATTAACAAGTACAATTTTAATTCATTCAAGGTTTATCAATTTCATATTATTCAATAATGTAGTATTATACTAATCAATTTCATTTGAAACTAGCATCATCTAGTATCAAAGGTCATGTGCCTCGAGCAAAATTATTTTCTTAACTAGGAAGAAAAATAATGGAAGTTCTGTAAATGCACAAACATAAGAAAAGATTGTAAGTTTTTTTATTGATATTTCAAATTTGGATACATAATTCATAATTAAATATCTTGTTTATATTTTCAACACTATGTCTTGGAGGCCCTCGATGAGAAAGAAGATGACAACTTCAGGCCAACTGATCATTTGAGACAAGTATTAGGTGAGGAGCGCCATGGGATAGTATAATTTTGACCCATGAAAAACATCATACCCACTAGGTATTGGCCATCATCTAGTGCCTCCAAAACCTATCAGACCACCAAGATGAAAAATTCTCATGAAGAAGTAGATAAGGCCAAAAAAATTAGCTATAAAGGAGTGTGAAAGAAGTAAATTGGTCACCAAACACTTACTAAAATATATGTCAGTTATAAGTCCACCACTTCCATGAGATACTTCTATTAGTTTTGATTCATGTATGACATCAATGCTCTCTTTATATGATTCCTTGATTGATTTCAATGAGGGTCATAGTGGTGGTCAAGTTGATGGTGGTGGTGGAGGGGGGGGGGGGGTGGCGGTGGTGGTGGCAGTGTTGGTGACGAAGGAAATGATGGTAGTGGTAGTGTTGGTTGTTTAAACATATAGGAAGCATGCAAATATGTACGGTATATTAAAATTTATTTTAATAATCGTTGCCTAAAACCAAGAGAGGGGATCTAGCACGTCAAATTTAAAATTAATATATTTAATGTTTAAATAAATAAATACCTATGATTAAGAACTTTATTCGTTAATGAATGTTGATCATCCTAAAAGACCCTTTCAGATTACCATCATTTCACTGTGAGGATCCCAGGATAAAATTCCTCTAGTGGAAATTCACATGTGCTCATATGATCTTTGAGAAACACCACTGGATCTCTAGGTGATAGTGCGGAGAGTCCAATGTTTTATGTTGTTCATTATTAATCACTAATTATTTGTTCTTGAAGAAATCTTTCTTGCACTTCTCATTCTTGAGAGAGAGAGAAGAAGGAGTTGAGAGAGAATTCGTTGTGCGCAACAATTTTTTATTCTCAATTTTTGGATGCTCAACACAATAGACATAAATGTCTATTTATAGAGTTAAGATTTAAGTTAAAATATTATTTCATTGCATACCATCCATTAAATGAAATTAATTAAATTCAATAAATTTCATACCGCATAATATTATTATATAATTATTATTTTTTGGTGCACGCAAACTTGCATAATAACGAATATTATTTAATGGTCTTGTTAATTAATATTTGTCGATGAACTCGTTCTTCGTCCATTCAAACTCCTCTATCATTTATTGAACAACCAAATAAATGTTTTATTTATAAATAAATATTTTATTTACATTCTACTGAATAAATATTTATTAAAATATTAAATAAATAAAATAAATATTTTATTCACATGTCGGCGAATAAATATTTAATTAATTTATGAGA
Organism: Viscum album; assembly: GCA_963277665.1. Classification (NCBI taxonomy): domain Eukaryota; kingdom Viridiplantae; phylum Streptophyta; class Magnoliopsida; order Santalales; family Viscaceae; genus Viscum; species Viscum album. The sequence continues at coordinate 945,278,831 of OY728132.1, read as the reverse complement.
TCAATATAAATTGAATAAAATAATTCCCCATACTTGAGAATAATATTGATTCCATTAATTAAACTCAAATATAATTTAATCGAGATCAAAGAAAACACTTAGTGTGTGACCCTCTAGGATTTCTTATCATTGACATTAGACAAACTTACCTAAATTTTGAGATTACTATCTTGCAATGGGTCAAATCACCCAAGAGAAAGAACTTGATGTCACAACATCGAAAACCAAATACGAACACTCACTATGTAATATAATCACTTTTTCACAATATCTCATCAAGAAGGTTGTACATCTATGTCACCAACCAATATGATAGATATGTCTTCCTTTGACTATCTGAAATGAACATATCATTACACAATGGACATGGAATTTAATGTGAGGGTTTTATTCCAATCAAAGGGTCGAGATATCAGCTTCTATAAAGATAGAAGCGAAAAATCCTTCCTCAACTTATTCATTAATGACATGTCACTCGTGACGTACCCAATGTATCCAACTTCTCCATGAGCTGTTATCATCTTGGTTTAAGACATACATCTAAGTATGCGAGTTGTGACATGCTTTAATAATAATCTTAAAGTCTAAGTGATATGGATCATATTCAGCCCAAGGAGAATAATTTTGGGCATGATAAAAATTTTAAGCCCAATTATTATTCGAATTGGACCAGTCCGCACTTCTTGGCATCCAACACCATGGTGGGCCACAACACACTTATTTGGGGCCCAAAATTACTTACCCACATGGAAATGGATGGAAATTCATAGCAACACATTAAAGAAGAGAGAGAAGGTGGAGAAAAGCATTATTAAGTGGGAATCCCGCTACTTTAGCTAGTGGGGTCATTAAATGGAATGGAAAAGTGTTGTTTTGTTCTTTTTATGTGCCTTTTGAGTTACCCATGTCTTGTAACTCGAATTGGGGCATTATTCTTTCTTTATTTTGTCTTTATAATGTATTTTCACCCCTTTGAAATGGTGAGGCTTGAATTGGACGAATTTGTGAAGCTTTCTGTGCATTCTTCAAGCTTTAACCTCTTCCCTTTGCCCAGAATTGGTGGTGCATTTCCATTTCTGGTGACATGGTCTTTAAGCATGGAGAAACCTTGGCAGGTGGATTTTCCTTTAAGCCTTGGTCAATTTGGCTACATTTCGTTGCTCCTTTTCACTTACTCGTTTTGAGCATCCGGCGACGCATCAATTGGTATCTGAGGCACGGTTCTAACAAGTAAGTTCTATCACATTCTTCTTGTTACTCTCCATCATGTCTTGCAAGAGCGGATCTTCTACTCCTCCTGCTCCATGGTAAATAGCCATCACACAACTACAATCGCAAATTACTCAAATCGGTGATCAACTTGCTCAACTGTTGAGAGTGTAGTGACCTGACTCCCCTCCACCGCAGCGGCATCCTCGACATCCATCACCACATAATAGGCGCAATCCAGCACCATTTTATGAAGATCGTGCAAATGGTGATGATTCCAGTGATTCAGAGGTGGATATGCGAAGAATAAGAGATGATGAAGATATTGAAAGAGGGTTGAAGATTGACTTTCCTGATTTTTATGGGAGTATGAATCCGGATGATTTTTTAGATTGGACGCGGGAAATCGAATGGTTCTTTGAATTTAAGAATTGTTCTGACGAGAAGAAGTGCAAGGTACCCATTCTGAAATTTAAAGATTATGTATCTCTTTGGTGGGAAAATATGAAGAAACAGCGGGAACGTGATAAAAAAGGCAAAATACACTCATGAGAGAAGTTGAAAAAGCTTTTAAGGAGATGATTTCTGCCTGAGAATTATAAGAAAGATCTTTATTTTCGAATGCCTAGCCCGCGACAAGGAGATAAATATGTTGAAGAGTAAATTCAGGAGTTTGATCATTTATTGAAGTGAAGTGATGTTCCAGAATATAAAGAGTAGACGATTGCAAAGTTTTTGGGTGGATTAAATGAAGAAATTGCACATTCAGTAGAGTTGCAACCATTCTGCTCACTTGAAGATGTTTGCAAGTTGGCGATCAAGGTGGAAAAGCAAAAGCAGAACTCAAAGGCCTCGACGCTCAAAAACTATAATAGAGGTACAAATTTTTATAAAGGTGTTTCTTCTAATAAATTTAGTATTGGTGAGAATGAATTTGGAAGGAACAAGATGCTGGATAAAGGGAAAGAGAAGGCTATGAAACAACCAAAAGGGAAGTCCAACTCCTTTGAATGTGAGAATCGAAAGTGTTTCAAATGCCATGGATATAGTTAATTTCAGGCCAATTGCCCTAACAATCGAATTATTACTATTAAAGTGATTGAAGAGATTGAAGATGCAATCAAAGAGGATGAACATGATGGTGAAGAATATGAAAATGGTGAACATTTTGTAGAAGAAGCTTATGTGGGAAACATGCTGGTGCTACGAAGAGTTTTGCAAGCTCAAATCTGCCCGAAAGAAGATCAAAGAGAAAACTTGTTACAAACTCGTTGCACTATTAATCAGCAGGTATGCATGGTGATTATTGATAGTGGGAGCTGTACAAATGTGGCTTCAACAACACTAGTGGACAAATTGAAGCTTCCAACTCAGAATCATCCTTTCTCGTATAAATTGCAATGGTTGAACAATGGGAGCACACTCCAAGTCAAAAAATAGGTTCTGATTTCATTCTCTATTGGTAAGAACTATGGTGATGAAGTATTGTGTGATGTTATTCCTATGGATTCTTGTCACTTGTTGTTGGGAAGGCCTTGACAATTTGATAGGGAAGTGAAATATGATGGGAGGAAGAACACATATTATTTTTGATATGGTGAAAAGAATATCACACTTTCTCCTTTGAAGCCATCCCAAACTCTTCAAGAAAAATTTGTTCCAGAAGTGCCCAAAGATAGTCTCTTTATCAACAAAGCTCAAGTGGACAAATCCATAAATAAGAAAAAGCCGGTTTTAGCTTTGTTGATGATGGAAAAGTCATGCCATGAAGAGAAGAGTCATCAACATCCATTAGCTCATTCCTTAATTGGGGAATATCATGACGTTTTTCTTAATGATCTTCCAGTAGGATTACCACCATTTAGAGGCATTGAACACAATATTGATCTTGTACCGGGTGCACAATTTCCAAATAAACCAGCATATTGGTGTAATCCTATAGAATCAAGGGAATTGCAGAAGCAAGTAGACAAGTTGATGGATCGAGGCTTTATAAGGCCAAGCATGAGCCTGTGTTCTATTCCAGAATTATTGGTGTCGAAGAAATATGGTACGTATCGCATGTGCATTGATTGTAGAGCTATCAATAATATTACCATCAAATACAGGTATCCCATCCCATGACTCGATGATATGCTTGATGAATTACATGGTTCATCAATCTTTTCGAAGGTTGATCTTCATAGTGGATACCACCAGATTTGAATGAAGGAAGGGGATGAGTGGAAAACAGCCTTCAAAACTAAAGGTGGATTGTTTGTGTGGCTGTTCATGCCATTCGACCTCTCAAATGCTCCTAGCACATTCAGGAGACTCATGAATGAAGTTCTGAAATCATTTCTTGGTAAATTTGTGGTTGTTTATTTGGATGATATTTTGATTTACAGCAAGGATGTGGAGAGCCACGTGGATCATCTTTGGTGGGTATTTGATGTTCTACGGAAACAAAAGCTATATGGGAAGCTTGAAAAATGCGAGTTCTTTTGAATAGAAGTGGTGTTTTTGGGATATGTGGTAACCAAAGAAGGCATCATGGTGGATGAATCAAAATTTAAAGCAATCAAGTCTTGGGCACAACCAGAATCAATTATCGTTGTAAGAAGTTTCCATGGTTTGGCATCTTTTTATCGTCGCTCTATTTCTAATTTCAGCACTATCATGGAACCTATCACTGAGTGTTTGAAAAGGGGGAAATTTGAGTGGTCAAAGGCAGCAAATGAATCATTTTAAAACATTAAGAAATTTTTTTGTGAAGCACCGGTTTTGGTGTTGCCTGATTTTGATCAAGTCTTTGAAGTGGAATGTGATGCAAGAGGAGTTGGGATAGGCATTGTTCTCATCCAAAGCAAGCATCCTATTGCATATTTCAGGGAGAAACTGAATGATTCAAGGAGGAATTACAGCACCTATGATAAGGAATTTTATGCGGTTGTAAGAGCCCTAGATCATTGGTCTCATTATTTGAGACAGAAGCAGTTTGTTCTTCATTCTGACCATCAGGCATTGAGGTTTATCAATGGTCAACACAAGCTGAGTTCAAGGCATGAAAAGTGGGTGAAATTATTACAATATTTCTCATTTGTCTCCAAATACAAGAAGGGTCAAGATAACCTCATGGCAGATGCTTTATCTCGAAGGTATGCATTACTTACCATTCTAGATGCTCGAATTCTTGGATTTCAGCTTATGAGAGAAGATTATCAGAATGACATGGAGTTTAATTCTATTTTAATCCAATTTCAATATGGATTTGTAGAGGATTATTCTATACATGATGGGTTTCTCTTTAAGAGAAACAAGTTGTGTGTTACAAAGGGTAATTATAGGGACTTTCTCATTCAGAAAGCACATCAAGGGGGACTTGCTAGTCATTTTGGCATCCATAAAACCTTAGACATACTAAAGGAGCATTTCTACTAGCCGAAGATGCAATCAGATGTCCAAGAAATTCTTTCAAGATGCGGAACATGTCAAAGAGAAAAGAGTCATTTCAAGACTGGTTTATACACTCCATTACCTATTCCGAAGCAGCCATGGGAAGATCTCAGCATGGATTTACCAAAGACTCAGCAAGGTAAAGATTCAATTATGGTTGTTGTTGATCGATTTTCTAAGATGGCTCATTTAATACCTTGTCATAAGACTGAAGATGTACTGAAGGTGGAAGAATTGTTTTTCAAAGAGATTGTTTGCCTTCATGGAATTCCTCGCAGCATCCTTTCGGATAGAGACACAAAATTTCTGAGCCATTTTCGGAGGACATTACAGGGGAAATTCGGTACAAAACTTCTTTTTAGCACATCCCATAACCCTCAAATGGATGGTCAAACAGAAGTTACCAATCGTACATTGGGCACTATTCTGAGAGCATTGGTGAACAGGAGCATGAGAGATTGAGATTTACAACTTGCACAAGCTAAAATTGCATACAATAGATCTCCCAGTGCTACCACTCGACATTCTCCATTCGAAGAGGTTTATGTAATCAATCCAATCACTCCTATAGAATTGTGATCTTTGACTCTTGATTTTTAGGTGAATATTGATGTATAGGAGAATACAAAGCAGATGAAGAAGCTTTATGAATCTATTCGTGCTCAAATAGAGAAGTCTAATAAAGCATACAAGAGGCGAGCAAACAAGCATCGGAAGCAGGCTATTTTCCAACCTGGAGACAAAGTGTGGATTCACCTTCATAAGGAGAGATTTCCATCCAAAAGAAAGAGCAAGTTGGCACCAAGAGCTGAAGGTCCATTCAAAGTGCTTGAATGAGTGGGAAAAAATGCCTACAAAATTGATTTACCAAATAAATTTGGCGGCATTTCTGTAACGTTCAACATTGGAGACTTATCTCCTTACATTGAAGAAGATGATGTCATGGAGTTGAGGGAAAATCCTCTCCAACCAGGGGGGAATTATATGGACCAGATTCAGCCCAAGGAGAATAATTTTGGGCTTGATAAAAATTTTAAGCCCAATTGTTATTCGAATTGAAACAGCCCGCACTTCTTGGCATCCAACACCATGGTGGGCCACAACACACTTATTTGGGGCCCAAAATTACTTACCCACATGGAAATGGATGGAAATTCGTAGAAACACATTAAAGAAGAGAGAGAATGTGGAGAAAAGCATTATTAAGATAGAATACCACTACTTTAGCTAGTGGGGTCATTAAATGGCATGGGAAAGTGTTGTTTTGTGATTTTTATGTGCCTTTTGAGTTCCCCATGCCTTGTAACTCGAATTGGGACATTTTGATTTCTTTATTTTGTCTTTATAATGTATTTTCACCCCTTTGTAATGGTGAGGACTGAATTGGACGAATTTGTGAAGCTTGCTGTGAATTATTCTAGCTTTAACTTCTTCCCTTTGCCCGGAATTGGTGGTGCATCTCCATTGTTGGTGATGTGGTCTTTAAATGTGGAGAAACCTTGGCGGGTGGCTTTGCCTTTGGTCAATTCGGCTAAATTTCGCCGCTTCTTTTCACTTGCTTGTTTTGAGCTTCTGGCGACGCATCACTAAGGACCATCACACACACTCATAGATAGAAATATCCGATGACACCAAAACATCCAGAATTCCTACTGGCGGGTCTGTTCTCATAATCTCCCATTTTAGAGATTACCAAGTGCGAACTTTATGAGAAGAAGTCACTTCTGTTTATGATTACTCGTACCTGACAGTCTATGTAGTGTGTGTCCCTTCATAGTATGTTATCTAAATGTCATAAATGACCTAATTGGCCTAATTGGCCTAAATTGGCCTAAATGGCCAAATTGGTCTAATTGGCCAAATTGGTCTAAATGGTCTAAATTGGCCTAAATGGCCCAATTGGCCTAAATTTCGTAAATTACCTAATTGGAATAATTTTCCTAATTGACCTAAATGTCTTAAATTGTCGTAATTGGCCTAAATGACCTAAATTAACCTAATTGCCCTAATTGGCCTAAATTGCCAAAATTTTCTAATTGGTCTAATTGTCCTCAATGGCTTAATTGGCCTAAATGACCTAAATTTTCAAAATCGGCTTAAATGTCTTAATCATCCTAATTGGCCTAATCGGCCTAAATTGGCCTAAATGGACTAATTAGCTGAATTGGATTAAATGGTCTAAATTAGCCTAAATATCATAAATGACCTAAATTGGCCTAAATTGACTAATTGGTCTAAATTGACTAAATTGGACTAAATGACCTAAATTTTCTAATTGGAATAATTGGCCTAAATGACCTAAATGTACTAAATGGAATAATTGGCCTAAATGGTCTAAATGACCTAAATGAACAAATTGATTAATTGGCCTAAATGGCCTAAATTGGCCTAAATGGTCTAATTGGCCGAATTGGACTAAATGGACTAATTGACCTAATTAGCCTAAATAGCCAAAATGGACTAATTGGCATAATTTTTATAATTAGGCTAAATGGCCTAAATTGGATTAATTGGCCTAAATGGCCTAAATTAGTCTAAATAGTCTAAATGGCCTAATTGGCCTAAATGACCTAAATGACCTAAATGGACTAATTGGCCTAAATGGCTTGATTGGTATAATTAGCCCAAGTGACCTAAATTGACCTAAATGACCTAAATTGCCCTAAATGGCATAAATTGGCCTAAATGGCCTAATTGGCTAATTGGCCTCAATTGCCTAATTGGCCTAATTTTCCTAATTGGTCTAAATGAGTTAAATTGGCATAAATGGCTTAATTGTCCTAAATGGCCTAAATGGTCAAAATTGGTCTAATCGGCCTAATTGGTCTAAATGGCCTAAATGGAATAATTGGGCTAAATTGCCTAAATTATGTAATTGACCTAATTGGGCTAATTGGACTAAATGTCCTAAATTAGTCTAAATGGCCTAAATGGACAAAATTTTCCTAAATGGACTAATTGGATTAAATTTCCTAAATTGCATAATTGGCCTAATTTGACCAAATGGTCAAAGTTAGCATAATCAGATTAAATGGAACAATCAACCTAATTGACCTAATTGGTCTAAATTGCCTAAATTGGCCTAAAGGGCATAATTGACTGAATTGGCCTAAATGGTCTAAATTGGACTAAATGGCCTAAATGATCTAAATTGGCCTGAATGGTCTAAATTGGAAAAATGGCATAAATGATCTAAATTGGCCTAAATGGCCTTATTAGCCTAAATATCCTAAATTGGCCTAAATGGTCTAAATGAGCTAAATTTCCTAATTGTCGTAATTGGTGTAATTGTCTTAATTGGCCTAAATTGGACTAAATGGCCTAAATATTATAATTGGCCTAAATTGGCCTAATTGGACTGAATTGGTATCATTGGACTCATTGGCCTAAATGGCCTAAATTAGCCAAAATAGCCTAAATGGACTAATTGGCCTAATTGGCCTAAATGACCTAAATTAGCCTAAATAGTCTAATGGGCCTAATGGTCCTAAGGGTCGAATGCGCCTAAGTGAACTAAGTGGCCAAATAGGTATAATGGGCTTAAGTGGCCAAATGGTCCAAATGGTTCTAATGGGATTAAGTGGCCTAATGGGCCTAAGTGGCCTAATCGCCCTAATGAGCCAATTGGGCCTAATTGGCCTAATGAGCCAATTTGGCCTAAGTGGCCTAATGGGTATAATTGGAATAATGAGATTAATGGCCTAATTGGTCATATGGGCCTAATTGTCCATATGGTCCTAATTGGCCATATGGGTCTAAATTAACCTAAATAGCCTAAATCTCCTAAATTGTCCTAAATGGACTAATTGGCCTAAATGACCTAATTGGCCTAAATGGCCTAATTGGCCTAAATTGGACCAAATGACTTAAATTGTCTAATTGAACTAATTGGACTAAATGAACTAAATGACCTAAATGGTCTAATTGGACTAAATGACCTAAATGTAAAAATTGATTAATTAGCCTAAATGGCATAAATGACCTAAATTGGCCTAAATGGTCTAATTGGTCTAATTGGCCTAAATAGATTAATTAGCCTAAATGGCCTAATTGGTCTAAATTTCCTAAATGGACTAATTGGACTAATTGGTTTAATTAGGATAAATAGCCTAAATTAGCCTAAATGACATAAATTAGGTTAACTGGTCTAAATGGCCTAATTGGCCTAAGGGGCCGAATGGGCCTGATGGGCCTAATGGGCCTCATGGGCCTAGGTGGCATAATGGTCCTAAGTTGCCTAAGGGGCCTAAGTGGACTAATGAGCCTAACAGGCATAAGTGTCCTAATGGGCCTAAGGGGACTAAGTGGCCTAAGGGGCATAAGTGGCCTGATGAGACTTATGGGTCTAATGGGCCTTAGTTGTCTAATCAGCCTAATGCGTCGAATGGTCCTAAGTGGCCTAATGTGATTAATGGGATGAAAGGGCCTAAGTGGCCTAATCAGCCTAAGCGGCCTAACGAGCGTAAGGGGCATAATGGGCCTAATGGGCCTAAGTGGCCTAAGGGGCCTAAGCGGTCTAATAGTCCTAGTGGGACTAATGGGCCTAATGGACCTAGGTGGAATAATGGGCCTTAGTGGCCTAATGGGCCTAATGACCCGAATGGGCCTACGTGGCATAATGGGTATAAGGGGCCTAAGTGACTAATGGGCCTAAGTGGCCTAATAGTCCTAAGTGGCCTAGTGGGCCTAAGTGGCCTAATGGGTTTAGTGGTCCTAATGTTCATAATGGGCCTAATTGGGCTAAATTTCCTAATGGTCGTAATGGGTCATATGGGCCTAAGTGGCCTAGTGGGCCTAATCCAATGGGTTTAGTGGGCCAAATTGGCCTAATAGGCTGAATGGGCCTAAGTGGCCTAATTGGACAAATGTGCCTCCTGGGCCAAAGTGGCCTAAAGGACTTAAGTGGAATAATGGGTCTGATGGACCCAATGGGCCTAAAGTGGACTAATGGGTCTAATTGTCCTAATGGGACTAATGGGTAATATGGGCCCAAGTGGCCTAATGGGCCTAATCTAATGGGTTTAATGGGCCAAATGGCCCTAAGTGGCCTAATGGGTTGAGTGGGTCTAATGGGATGAAGTGGCCCAATGGGACTAATGGGCCTAAGTGGTCGAATGGGTGTAATGGTCGTAATGGGACAAATGGGTCTAATGGGCCTAAGTGTCCTAATCGACCGAATGTGCCTAATTGGCAGAATGGGACTAATTGGCCTAAGTGGCCTCATGGTCCCAATGGGCCTAGGTGGCCTAATGGGCCTAATGGGCCTAAGTGGTCCAATGGGCCTGATGAGCCTCATGGGCCTCATGGACCTAAGTGGCCTAAGTGGCATAATGAGCCCAAGTGGCCTAATGGGCCGAGTGGGCCTAAAGGGCCTAATGGGACGGATGGGCCTATTGAGCCTTATGGTCCTAATGGGCCTCATTGGCCTAAGTTTCCTCTAGGGACCAATCGTCATAATGGGCCTAAGTGGCCTAAGTGGACCTATATAGCTGAATAGTATGAATGTGCTGAAGTGGCCTAATGGGCCCAATGGGCCTCATGGGCCTAAGGGGCCTAATGGGACTAATGGGAAGAATGGGCCTAGTGGGTCCAATGGGCCGAATGGGTCTAAGTGGCCTAATTGAACTATGTGGCCTATGGGGCTTAGTGAGCTTGATGGAATTAACGGGCCTAATGGGCCCAAGTGGCCTGATGGGGCAAATGGTCCTCATGGGCCTAAGTGGACTCATGGGCCTAATGCGCCTAATGGGCCTAAGTGTCCTTATGGTCTTAATGGTCCTCATGGGAAGAATGCCCCTTATGGACCTAACGGGCCTGATGGACCTAATGGGCCTTTTGGTCCTAAGTGGCCTAATGGTCCGAATGGGCCTATATGCCCTAATGGGCCTAGTGGGCCTAGTGAGACTAGTGGGTCTAATGGGACTAATGGGCCAAATAGGCCTAATGAGCCTAATGGGACTAATGGGCCTAATGGGCATAATTGGCCTAAGTGGCCTAAGTGGCCTAATCGGGCTAATCGATCGAATGGGCCTAAGTGGACTAAGTGGCTTAATGGGCCTAGTGGTACTAATGGGTTTAATGGGCCTAAGTGTCCTAATGGGCCTAATGGTCCTACGTGTCCTAATGGGCCTAAGTGGCCTAATCTGGCTAATCGATCGAATGGGCCAAAGTGGACTGATGAGCCTATGTGGTCTAATCGTCCTAAGTCACCAAATGGGCCTAATGGGCTTAATGGGAATAATGAGTTTAATGGGCCTAAGTGGACTAATGGGCCTAGGTGGCCTAATGGGTCTAATGGGATTAATGGGCCTAAGTGACCTAATGGGCCTAATGGGCCTAATGGTACTAAGTGGCCTAAGTGGCTTAATGGGTCGAATATGCCTAATTGGCCTAATGGGCCTTAGTGGCCTAATGGGTCAAATGGTCCTAAGTGGCCTAATGGGCCTAATGGGACTAAGTGTCATAATCCCCCTAATCGACTAAATGGGTCTAATGGGCTTAATTAGCCTAATGGGACTAAGTGGCCTAATGTGCATAATGGGACAAATTGGGCTAAGTGGCCTAAGTTTCATAATCTGCCTAATCGGCTGAATGGGACTAATGGGCCTAATTTGCCTAAGTAGCCTAATGGGCCTAATGGGCCTAATGCCTAAGTGGCCTAAGTGTCCGAATGGGACTAATGGGCCTGCTGGTCATAATGAGCACAATAGGCCTAAGTGGCCTAAGTGGTCTAATCGGCCTAATTAGCCGAATGGGCCTAATGGGCCTAAGTGGCCTAATGGGCCTAATGGGTCGAAGTGGCCTAGTGGGTGTAATGAACCCAAGTAGTCTAATCATCCTAATAAACCAAATGGGCCTAATGGGAATAATGAGACTAAGTGGCCTAATGGGCCTAAGTGGCCTAATCCGCCTAATCGACCGAATGAGCCTAATGGGCCTAGGTGTCCTAATGGGCCTAAAGTGCCTCATGGGCCTAAGTGGCCTAATCAGGCTAATCAACCAAATGGGCCTAAGTGGCCTAGTCGGCCTAATCGATCAAATGGGCCTAATGGTCCTAAGTGGCCTAATGGGCCTAATGGGTCTAAGTGGTCTAAGTGGCCTAATCGGCCTAATCGGCCGAATGGGCCTAAGCGGCCTAATTCGATTAATGGGCCTAATTGGCCTAATGGGTCTAAGTGGCCTAAGTGGCTGAATCGTCCTAATCGACCAAATGGGCCTAATGGACCTTATGGGGCTAAGTAGTCGATTGAGACTAATGGGTCTAAGTGGCTGAATGAGCCTAAAGGGCCAATTTGGCATAATGTGGTTAATCTGCCTAATGGGCCTCATTGGCCGAATGAGGGTTAGTGGCTGAATTGGCCTAATGCGCCTAATGGGCCTAATGGGTCCAATGGGCCTAATGGGTCCAGTGGGACTAAGTGGCCTTATGGGCCAAATGAGCCAAATGGGCCTAATGTGCCTAATTGACTAATGGGCCTAATGGGACTAAGTGGACAAATTGGCCAATGGGCCTTAGTGACCTAATGGGCTTAAGTGGACTAATGGGCCTAATGGACTAGAGTGGCATTATGGGCCTAATGGGCCGAATGGGACTAATGAGCTTAATTGGCCCAATGGGCCTAAGTGGCTTAATGGGACAATGGGCCTAAGTGGCCCAATGGGCCCAATGGGCATAAGTTTCCTAAGTGGCCTAATCAGCCTAATTGAAGGAATGGGCCTAATGGGCCTGATGGGCCTAAGTGGAATAATGGGCCTAATAGGCCGAAGTGGTCGAATGGGTCAGATGGTTCTGATGGGCCGAAGTGGCCTAACAGGCCTCATGGGACCAATGGGACCAAGGGGCCTAAGTGGCCTAATTGCCTTAATGAGCTTAATGGTCTTAATGGGATTAACTAGAATAGGTACGAAATGGGCCAAATGGACCTAACTGGCCAATGGGGCCTAATGGGCCTAAGCGGCCTAATGGGTCTAGGTTGCCTAATGGAATTAATGGGCTTAATGGGTCTAGGGTCCAAATGGGCTTAATGGGTCTAGGGTCCAAATGGGCCTAATGGGACTAAGGGGCTGAATGGGACTAATTGACCTAAGTGGCCTAATGGGCCTTGGTGGCCTAATTGGCCAAAGTTACTTAATCGGCCTAATGGGATTAATGGACCTAGTGGGCCTAATGGGCATAAGGGGCCTAATGTGCCTAATGGGCCAAATTGGCCTTAGTGGCCTAATGGTTCTAAGTGGCCCATCAGGCCGAAGTGGCCTAATTGGCCTAATAGGCCTAATGGGCTTAATGGGCCAAGTGGGTCTAAGAGGCCGAAGAGGCCTAATGGGGCTGATGGGACTTAGTGGCCTAATCTCCCTAATGTGCCTAGTTGTCGAAATGGGTCTTAGTGGCCAAATGGGCTTAATGGGATTAATGGGCCTATGGGAAAAATGGGCATAATGGGCCGAATGGTCTGAATGGGCCTAATTAGCCTAAGTGGCCTAGTAGGTCGAATGGGCCTAAGTGGTCGAATTGGCCTAAGTTGCCTAATCGGCCAAATGGGATTAATGAGCCTAAGGGGCCTAATGGGCCTAATGGGTCTTATGTGCCTAAGTGGCCTAATTGGCCTAATGGGATAATGGGCTCAGTGGGTTAATGGGGCTAATGTGCCTTGTGGGCCTAAGTGGCCTAATGGACCTAATGGGCTTAAGTGGCCTAAGTGGCCTAATAGTCCAAATGGACCTAAGTCGCCTAATGGGCATAATAGTCCTAATGGTCCTAAGTGTTATAATGGGCCTATTGAGCCCAAGTGGCCTAATGGGCCTAATGGGCCTAATTGTCCTAATGGGCCTAATGTGCCTAATTGGAAAAACGGGCCTAATGGTTCTAATGGGCCTAAGTGGCCTAATGGGCCTATTGGGTCTATGTGGCCTAATTGGTCGAAGGGGCCTAATGGGCCTTACGGGCCACATGGGCCTCATGGGCCTAAGTGGACTCATTGGCCTAAGTGGCCTAATGGGTTTAATGGGCCCAAGGGGTCTAATGGGTTTAAGGGGCCTAATGGGATGAATGAGATTAATGGGATTGGGTGCCAAATGGGCTGAATGGACCTAATGGGCCGAATGGGCCTAATGGGCCTCAGTGACCCAATGGGCCTAATCGGCCGAAGTGGCCTAATGGGCCTGAGTTTCTTAATCAACCTAAGGGGCTTAATGATATGATACTGTAAGCAAGTGCGGTATTCGTTGGCAAAAAATGCGGAAGCACAAGCGAAGAAAGAAGAGGGGAATGGAAATTAAAAGAAATGTAAGGAGAAAAAAGGGGAAGGGGGATGATCAATTAGGACCCCAAGGAGACTTGCCCCTTGAAACTCTAATTATAAAATGCCACAAAGGTTGATCACTCCTTTGATGAGCCTTACTTGCATTCACCTAAGAACACAAGAAACACAAGTATAATAATGCTAGAAACTCTCAAATTCAAAAATTAACATCAAAAGGTACAAAGAGGTGGCTATTTATAGCCAAATGAGAGAGATACATGTCAAACAGCTAGTCCCAAAAAGTCAAAAGCCTAAAAAACGATTTTTGACATTTTTTACACTTGTCCATGGCTTTAGAGGACAAGATATCCACCAAGAAGACTTTTTAGCACCACCCCAAAGACTTTGAAGATTACCACCATGACTTTAGAGACAAGGGACCCACCACTTTATGAATTTGGAGATTTCATTCAAGAAAGTAGACTAAAATTCGTGGGATCAATTGGGCGGGCCATTTAGGTTCACTTTTGGGCTTTAATAAGTGTGATTAAAGGCCCATTTTCTCCTCCCATGCATGTATGTTGGGCCTCCTCTTGTAAATTCAAAATGAGGCCATGTAAAGCTTCTTTCATCCTCCCCATTATTCCTCTTGTCATTGGGCCACCAATCCCATGCAATGGGTCTTGTCCATTAATGGTACTTCCACCATCAATGCCATGATCACCCTCAACTCCTCGCAGCATGTGTGCACCATGATCCGCATCATCCCCTACCTCTTCAAAAGGATTCATCCTCGAATCTGCATATTCAAAAGGAGAGAGATAAAAAATATTAAAGGTTGCACTCACATTTCCATACCTTCTGGGTAAGTAAATCTTGTAGGCATTATCATTGATTCTTTCTAAAACTTGAAATGAACCATCTCCTCGTGATTGAAGTTTTGATTTTCTTTGCTTAGGAAACATTTCCTTCCTCAAATGCACCCACACCCAATCTTCGGGTTCTAGTAAAACCTTATGCCTAACCTTGTTTTCTTGCTTCACATATTGTTCATTTCTTCTTTCAATGTTGTATTTCACCTTGGCATGTAAATCCCAAACAAATTTTGCCTTCTCATCACCTGCAATATCAACAACCTCATTAGTAAGTAATGAAAGAATATCTAACAGAGTCATTGAGTTAAATCCATATACAATCTCAAAAGGTGAGAAGTTAGTAGTGGAATGAACTACTCGGTTATATGCAAACTCTATGTGTGGAAAACATTTTTCCCAATTCTTCAGATTTTTTTGAATTATTGCATGCAAGAGGGTAGAAAGAGTCCTATTCACCACTTCAGTTTTCCCATCAGTTTGAGGATGTGCAACAGTTGAGAACAATAATTTAGTTCCCAATTTATTCCACAAATTCCTCTAAAAGTGGCTAAGGAATTTTACATCCCTATCACTTATAATGGTTTTGGGAAGTCCATGTAATCTCACAATTTCTTTGAAAAACAAATCTGTTATATGTATAGCATCATTAGTTTTTGAGCAAGCAATGAAATGGGCCATTTTTCTGAATCGATCCACAACAACAAAAATACTATCTCTTTTCGATTGGGATCGAGGCAATCTCAACACAAAATTCATAGAGATGTCGGTCCAAGGATGTGATGGAACGGGCAAGGGGGAATACAATCCATTAGGTTGAACCTTGGACTTTTCATGCTTACAAGTGACACACTTAGCACAAATTTCAATAACATCTTTTCTCATGCTTGGCCAATAAAAATGTTCATGCAAAGTAGCAAGTGTTTTATCAAACCCAAAATGTTCCATCAAACCACCCCCATGAGTTTCTTTTACAAGCAATTCTTGAGTTGAACAATTTGGAATGCACAATTTATCCCTCTTGAAAATAAACCCATCATTTTTGTAATATTCTTTAAATCCATGTTTTTCACAAGATGTCCAAATTTTAGAAAAATCTCCATCATTTTCATACATTCCCTTTAGTAACTCAAGTCCAAGTAATCTAGAATGAAGAGAAGTAAGAAGTGAATACCTTCATGAAATAGCATCGACAACCATATTTTCCTTACCTTTTTTGTTCTTGATCACATAGGGGAAAGTCTAAATGAATTCCAGCCAAGATGCATGTCACCAATTCAACTTACCTTGGGAATTCAAATACTTAAGGCTTTCATGGTCAGAATGAATAATGAACTCTTTAGGCCATAAGTAATGTTGCCATGTTTCCAGGGTTCGTTTCAAATCATAAAGTTATTTATCATAAGTTGAATAATTTAATGCTGCCCCGTTCAATTTCTCACTAAAGTAAGCAATTGGACGCGACTCTTGAGTCAAAACAGCACAAATACCAACTCACGATGCATTACACTCAATTTCAAAGACTTTGGTGAAGTCTGGTAGCCTTAAAAGGGGAGAATTGACCCATTTTTCTTTGAGTGTGTTAAAGTATTTTTTTGTGTTTTCACCCCATTTAAAGACCACATGTTTCTTTATAAGTTCATTAAGAGGTGCAGCAATGGATGAAAAATCCTTTACAAACCTCCTATAGAAGCTTTCCAATCCATGAAAACTTCTAACCTCGGTTGCACTCTTCGGTGTGGGCCACTCCTAAATTGCTTTGATCTTTTCATCATCCACACGAATCCCTTCCGATCCTACAACAAAGCCAAGAAACACAACAAAATCCATGTAAAAGGAAATTTTTTGAAGATTGGCATAAAGCTGGTTTTCTTTAAGGGTCTCGTACACCAAACGCAAGTGTTCAACATGGTTGTATAGAGATTTTATATACACCAAGATATCATCAAAATAGACAACCACAAATTTTCCAATGAATGAACGAATGACATGGTTCGTTAAGCTCATGAATGTAATTGGTTCATTAGTTAAACCAAATGGCATAACTAACCACTCATACAAACCAAACTTAGTTTTAAAAGCAGTTTTCCACTCATCTCCTTCTTTCATTCGAATTTGGTGGTATCCACTTTTAAGATCAATTTTAGAAAACAAAGATGCCCCATGTAATTCATCAAGCATTTCATCAAGTCGAGGGATAGGATAATGGTACTTAACTGTTATTTTTTTGATGGCGCAACAATCCACACACATTATCCATGTTCCATCTTTCTTGGGTACTAGGATCACCGGAACGATGCATGGACTCTTGATTTCCCTTACTAATCCTTTCTTCATGAGTTCTTCAACTTGACATTGGATCTCTTTAGTATCTTCCAGATTAGCTCTATATGATGTCCTGTTGGGAATTGCGGCATCATGTATGAAGTCAATCCGATGCTCAATGCCTATCAAAGGGGGTAATCCATTGGGTTTTTCTTCGGGAAACAAATCACCAAATTCCTGCAGTAAAGACACAACACAAGAAGGAAAATAATGGTGAAGTTCATTAGTTGCAAGGTAAGAATCCTTACTAATGAGTAAGAACACTTTCCCACTCAATAAAGCACCTTTCACCTCACTTTTTCTAGAAAATAAACTCACCTATCACTCATCACTCTTGTTTTTAACTCTTTGATTTCCCTCATTTCTTTTTATGTCACTTGACTCTCCTTTTTCACTCTTAATTTTTCCACTCTTTTCATTTTTTTTTTCTCTCATTTCTTTTTTCATCAACTCATGACTCGATTTTTTATCACTCAAAATTTTATTTTCCCCACTTTCTTTTTCACTCAATTCTTTTTTCTTTTTGTATTCTTTCTCTATCCTCACTTGATCTTCATATGCTTGTATGGGACTTAGAGGAGTCAAAACAATCTTTCTACTGCTAAAATGAAAATAGAGGTGGTTAGCATAACCATCATACATCACCCTCCTATCAAATTGTCATGGTCTCCCTAGTAGAAAATTTCCATCTTGCATTGGAGAAACATCACAAAACACCTCATCGTGATATTTTCCAATGTAAAAAGAAACTATGGCTTGTTTTGTGACCCTCAATTCACCACTATCATTCAACCACTGCAATCTATAATGTCTAGTATGCCTTAGAGTAGGAAAACTCAATTTCTCCACCAACAAGGTACCAGCCACATTAGTACAACTTCCACTATCAATGATCATACTACATACCTTCTCCTTGATGTGGCATCTCGTATGAAAATTATGCTCACGCTGCTCCTCTTCATGATCATCTTTGGGTTGGATGTTTAAAGCTCTTCTTGCCACCAATGCATCTCCACGTACGAGTTCTTCAACTTCTACATCCAAACTCTCCTCCAAATATGGAATCTCATCATCGCTAGAGTGCTCACTAAGGATGTCTCCATTATCCAAAATAATCATGGCCCTTTTGTTTGGACATTGAGATGAAATATGACCATGTCCTTGACACCTAAAACACTTTATATCACAAGATTTAGAAGGGAAATTTGTGTCCATTTTTCATTTTGAATCAGTGGGGAAGAACTTATTTTTGGCCTCTTCTCTTTGTTTTTTAACAAATTTGGAATCTCTTGGTTTTGTTTCATTCCACTTAGAAGTTGATTTTGGATCTTTCCGGTTATCCTTCCAAAAAATATGAGAACTTACTTGAATACTTCGAGAATGTAGATGTTTTTCAACCTTCACCACCTTATGTAGCAACTCCTTAATGTCAATATAGGTCTATAGTTCCACCACATCTCTAATTATCGGATTCAATCCATTGATGAACCTTTCCCTGGTAGCTTCGTGATCCTCCTCCAAATTAGCTCGAATCATTGATATCTCCATTTCTTTGTAGTATTCCTCCACACACATGGAACCTTGAACCAGTTTTTGTAACTTCAAATGAAAATCTCGATAGTAATGACTAGAAATGTACCTTTTTCGCATTACTATCTTCATTTCTTCCCATGTTCGAATTGGCCTTTCTCTATTTTGTCGTCGACTTACTTGTAATTGGTCCCACCAAATACTTGAATAGTCATTGAACTCAAGCGCCGCTAATTTTACCTTCTTCTCCTCCTAGTAGTTGTAAAGTTCAAACACATGGTCGACCTTCCACTCCCACTCCAAATAAATTTCTAGGTCACTCTTCCCTTGAAAGGATGGAAGTGTCACTTTGATGCTTCCCAAGTCATTTTCCCTCCATGCAGCACGTTGCCCTCGCCTAGGAATTGATTCTTCAAAATCGGAGTACTCATCATCACCTTCATAAATTTCTTGCCTTCTTGGAGCCTTTGTAGACGAGGAAATTTTCATATCATCCAACCTAGCATTCAATCTTGTAAACTGGTCAGCGACTGCTTTCATGAATAATTTAATGTTGATCTCACTTTTTTCTCCCTCACTTGCCATTTTTTTAATTCCTCACACACTCTTTCTCTCTTTTTTTATCTCTCAAAAGGTTCCTCACACTTTCTATCACAACAAATTGGTTCCTAGAAGTGTTCTTAAATAGAATCAAGAAGACAACCAGTAGACGAAATCAATTCATGGCAATATTTAAAAATCATAAATTTTCAAAGTGTTTGAATCAATGAGGTACAAGAAATATGGGGGGGTAAATGGGAGAAATGGTTATAGAAGAAGGTTGGATATGGATGAAGGAAATAAGATGATGGATAAGAAAATGCAATCAAATTTATAACTTATGATTGATCACAATGTTTCAAATGAGCATCATCTTTTTTTTTATTTTTTTTATTTTTTTTGCTACTCAATAAACAAGAATTGAGATACAAAGAGTGCGCTTTTTGTGCTCAAAGTACAAAAAATAAAAAATGTACTAATATAATCGAAATGATGTAAATGGTTGAGATAACATGAACTTCAAACTCAAATGTAAATCCACCTTGGAGATTGTTAGATTTCACAAGGGTGAAACTGTAGCACGAATTGATTTGGCTATATCTCCAAATACAGGTGTCGGATTTTAGTGTTTCCAAATCAAGAAGAAATATGAGATTCTAAACTATTAAAATGACATATTATACGTCCATAAACTCAAAGAAAAGGTAGACGGAAATGTGGAAGAAAGTTGTGTCCATAATTGGTGATGGTGGAAAATGGAAGAAGGGGAAGGGGAAAAAAGATGGGAGAAATAGAAATGAAAGAACCTTGTTTCCGTTGCCTTACTTTGATACCAAATGATATGATACCTTATGCGTGTGTGTTATTCTTTGACAAAAATGCAGAAACAAAAGCGAAGAAAGAAGAGGGGAATAGAAATTAAAAGAAATGCAAGGAGAATAAAAGGGGAAGGGGTGATCAATTAGGACCCCAAGGAGACTTGCCCCTTGAAACTCTAATTATAAAGTGCCACAAAGGTTGATCAATCCTTTGATTATCCTTACTTGCATTCACCTAAGAACACAAGAAACACAAGCATAATAATTCTAGAAACTCTCAAATTCAAAAATTAACCTCAAAGGGTACAAAGAGGTGGCTATTTATAGCCAAATGAGAGAGATACATGTCAAACACCTATTCCCAAAAATTCTAAAGCCTATAAAACGATTTTTGACATTGTTTACACTTTTACATGGCTTTAGGGGACAAGATATACACCAAGAATAATTTTTAGCACCACCCCAAAGACTTTGAAGATTCCCACCATGACTTTAGAGATAAGGGTCCCACCACTTTATGACTTTGGAGATTTCATTCAAGCAAGTGGCTTAAAATTCGTGGGATCAATTGGGTGGGCCATTTAGGTTAACTTTTGGGCTTTAATAAGTGTGATTAAAGGCCCATTTTCTCCTCCCATGCATGCATGTTGGACCTCCTCTTGTAATTTCAAAATGAGGTCATGTAAAGCCTCTTTCATCCTCCTCATTCTTCCTCTTGTCATTGGGCCACCAATCCCATGCAATGGGTCTTGTCCATTAATTCTCCTTCCACCATCAATTCCATGATCACCCTCAACTCCTCGCTGCATGTGTGCACCATGATCCACATCACTTAATGGGACGAATGGGCCTAATGTGGCTCAGTGACTCAATGGGCCTAATCGACCTAAGTGGCCTAGTGGGCCAAAGTTTATTAATCAACCTAATGGGATTAATGGTCCTAATGGACCTAAGGGGTGTAATGGGCCTAAGTGAACTAGTGGGAATAAGGGGGATAAGTGACCTAATGGGCCTAGGTTTCTTAATGAGCTTAATGGACTTAATGGGCCTAGGTGGCTGAATGGGCATTATAGGCCTAATGGGATGAATGGGCCTAAGTGGCCTAATGGGTCCAATGGGCCTAAGTGGCCTAATGGGCCTAAGTGGCCTAATCGGCCTAATGGTCCTAAGTGGCCTAATGGTCCAAATGAGCCTTGGTGGCCTAATGGACCTAGGTGGCCTAATGATAATAATGGGCCTAATGGGCCTAAGTGGCTGAATGGGCCGAATGGGCCTAATTGGCCTAATGGACCTAATCAACCTAATGAACCTAAGTGGTCTAATGGGCCAAAGTTTCCTAATCTACCTAATGGGTTTAATTGGCCCAGTGGGCCTAATGGGAAGAATGGGCCCAAGTGGATGAATGGGTCGAATGGGCCTAATTGGCCCAATGGGCCTAATCGACCTAATGAACCTAAGTGGTCTAATGGGCCAAAGTTTTCTAATTGACCTAATGGGTTTAATTGGCCTAATGGGCCTAATAAGACGAATGGGCCTAGGTGGCATAATGGGACTAAGTGGCCTAATCATCCTAATGGGCTTAATGGGCCTAGTGGACCTAAGTGGCCTAATGGGCCTAATGGGACTTGGTGTCCTAATCGGCCTAATGTGCCTAAGTGACCTAATGGGAATGAGTGGCCTAATGGTATTAATGGGAATAAGAGGCTTAGGGGCCAAATGGGCCTAATGGGCCTAATAGGTTGAATGGGCCGAATTAACCTAAGTGTCCCAATGGGCCAAATGTGCCTAAGTGGCCTAATGGGCCTAAGTTTCCTACTCGACCTAATGGGATTAATGGGACTAAGGGGCCTAATGGGACTAAGTTTTCAAATGGGCCTAAATGGCCTCATTGGCCTAATGGGACTAATGGGTCAAGGGGGCCTAAGTGGCCGAATGGGCCTTAATGGCCGAAGTGGCTGAAGTGGCCGAAGTGGTCTAATGGGTCTAATGGAACTAAGTGGCCTAATGGGCCTAATGGGACTAAGTTGCCTAATGGGCCTAAGTGGATTAATTATCTAAATGGGACTAAGTGGCCTAATGAGCCTAGTAGGTCTACGTGGCCTAATGGGCCAAATGGACCTAAGTGGCCTAATGGGATGAAGTGTCTGAATGGGCCTATTGGACATAATGGGCGTAAGTTGCAGAAGTGGATTAATGGGCCTAAGGGGACTAATTGGCCTAATGGGCCTAATTTGTCTAAGTGTCCAAATGGTCCTAATGGGCCTAAGTGGCCTAAATGGCCCGATTAGCCTTTGTGGCCTAATGGGCCTTAGTGGCCTAATGGCCCAAATCGTCCTAAGTGGCCTAAGTGGCCTAATGGGTCTAATCATCCTAAGTGGCCTAATGGGGCTAATGTGCCTAAGCGGCCTAATGAGATGAATGAGCCTAGGTGGCCTAATGGGCCTGATTGTTCTGATGGGGCTGATGGGCCTCAGTGGCCTAATGAGCCAAATAGGCCTCAGTGGCCTAAGAGGCCTAATGGTCCTGATGTACCTAAGTGGCCTAATGAACCGAATGGGCCTATGTGGCCAAATGGGCCTAATGATCCTAATGGACCTAAGTGGCCTAATGGGCCTAATGGGCATGATGGGCTTAATGGGTCCAAGTGGCCTAATGGGTCGAATGGACATGAGTGGCCTAATGGGTCTGATGGGCTTGAAAGGCCAAATGGACTGAATGGGCCTAAGTGGCTGAATGGGCCAGATGGGTGGAATAGGCCTAAGTGGCCTAGTGAGCCAGATTGGCCTAAGTGGGATAATGTTCCTAATGGACCTAAGTGTCCTGATGGGCCAAATGAGCCTAATGGGACTAATGGGATTCAGTGGCCTCATGGATCTGATGGCCTAATGGGTATCATGGGCCTAAGTGGCCTAATGGGCCTAATCGGCCTTAGTGGCCTAATGGGACTAAGTAACCTAATGGGCCTAATGGTCCTCAGTGGATTAATGGGCCTAAGTGTCCTAATGGGCCTAGTGGCCCTGAGTGACCTAATGAGATAAATGGGCCTAATAGACCTAATGGGCCTAAGTTACCTAATGTGTGTGATGGGCCTTTAGTGGCCTCGTGAGCCTAATGAGACTAATGGGCTTCAGTGGCCTGAGTAGTCTAATGGGCATAATGGGCCTAAGTGGTCGAATGGGTATGATGGGAATAATGGGCCTTAGTGGCCTAGTTGGCTTCATGGGCCTAATTGGCCTGATAGGCCCAATGGGACTAATGGGTCTTAGTGGCCTAATGGGCCTATGTGGCCTAATGAGCCGAATGGGCATAAGTGGCCTAATGAGCCTGATGGGCCTGATGGGCCTAATGGGCCTCACAGGTCTAAGTGGTTCAGTGGGCCCTATGGGCCTTTGTATTCTAATGGGATGAGTGAGCCTAATGGGACTAAAGAGCCTAATGGTCCTAATTTTTCGAATGGGCCTCAGTGGCCGAATGTGCCTAATGAGCCCGTTAGGTCCAATGGGCATAATGGGCCAACGTGGCCCAATGGGCCTAATAGGCCTAAGTGGCCAATGGTCCAAATGAGCCTAAGTGTCTTAATGGGTCTGATGGGCCTAATGGAACGAACGGTCCTAAGTGGCCTAATCTGCACAATGAGAATCAATGGCCTAATTGTCCTAATGATCCTAAGTGGCCGAATGGGTCTGATGGGCTTAATGGGTTGAATGATCCCCAGTGGACAAATGGGCCTCATGGGATAGATATGACCAATTGGAATAATGGGTCTAATGGGAAGAATGGGCCTAAGTGTCTTAATGGGCCCAATATGACTAAGTGCCTGAATGGGCCTAATGGGCCTAATGGACCTAAGCGGTCGAATGGGCCTAATGGACCTAAGTAGAAGAATGGGACTAATGGGCCTAAGTAGCCTAATGGTCCTAAGTGGCCTTCTGGTCCTAAATGGATTAAGTGGATGGATGGGCCTAATGGGCCTCATGGGACTAATGGGCCTCAGGGGCCTAAGTGGTTGAACAGTCCTAGTGGGCCTAATGAGCCTAATGAGTTTAAGTGGCCAAATGAGCCGAATGGGCTTAATGTGACTAGTGGGCCTAAGTCGCCAAAGTGCATAATGGGCCTAATAGGCCTAAGTGGCTAATGGGCCTAATGGGCCTAAGTGACCTAAGTGGTCAAATCAACATAATCGAACAATTGGGCCTAATGGGCCTAGGTGTCCTAATCGGCCAAATCGACCTAGGCATCAGAATGGGCCTAAGTGGCCCACTAGGCCTAGTTTTCTTGGGTGGTCGAATGGGCCTGATAGGCCTAAGTGCCTGGCCTAATGTGCCTAATAGGCCTAAGTGGCCTAATGGGCCTTAGTGGGCCTCTTGGACCTCATGGGCCTAAGTGGACTAATGGGACCAAGTGGCTTAATGGGCCTAATGCGATTAATGGGATTAACAGACCTAGTTGCTAAATGGTCCGAATGGGCCTAATGGGCCTAAGTGAACTAATGGGCCTAAATGGCCTTAGTGGCCTAATCAACAAGTGGGCTTAATGGTCCTAATGGGCCTAATGGTCTTAATAGGCCTAAGTGTCCTAATGGACCTAAGTGGCCTAATTGGCCTAAGTGGATCAACGTTCCTGATTGGCCTAATGTGATTAATGGGCTTAACGGGCCTAGAGGATAATGTTCCTAATGTGATTAATGGGCCTTAGCGGCCTAATGGACCTAATGAGCCTAATGGGCCTAATCGACGTTATGGTCATAGTGGGTCGAAAGGGCCTAATGGGCCTAAGGGGACTAATGGGCATAAGTTTTCTAATGGTCATAGGTGGTTTATTGGGATTAAGGGGCTTAACGAGCCTAGGTTCTAAATGGTCCAAATGGGCCTAATTGGCCTCAGTGGACTAATGGGCCTAATTGGCATAATGGGATTAATGGGTCGAAGTCGCCTAATGGAAAAAGTTTCCTAATCAGCCTAATGGGAATAATGTGCCCAATGGGCCGAATAGGCCAAATAGGCCGAAGTGGCCTAATGGGCCTAATTGGCTTAAGTGGACAATTGGGCCAAAGTGGTTTAATGGTCCAAAGTTTTCTAGTTGGCCTAATGGGCTTAAGGGGCCTAGTGGGCCTAATTGGCCAAAGTGGCCTAAGTGGCCAAATCGACCTAATGGATTTAATGGGTTGAGTGGGCCTTAGTTGCCTAATTGGCCTAATGGGGCTAAGTGTCATAATGGGCCTAAGTGTCCTAATGAGCTTATTGGGCTTAACGGTCCTAAGGGCCTAATGGGCATAATGGGATGAATGAACATAATTAGCCTAAGTGGCATAATGCGCCTAATGGGCCTAAGTTGCCTAATCGGTCTAATGTGATTAATGGTCCTAAGGTGCCTAATGGTCCTAATGGGCGCAATGTGCTTAAGGGTCCTAATGGGCCTAAGTGGACTAATGGTCCTAAGTTGCCTAATCAGCATAATGGGATTAATGGGCCTAGTGGGCCTAAGTGGCCTTATGGGCCTAATGGGCCTAAGTGGCTTCATCGACCTAATGAGCCTAAGTGGCCAAATAGGCCTAAGTGGTCCAATGGGCAAAATGGGCCTAAGTGGTCTAATGTGTCTAATTAGCCTAAGTGGTCGAATGGGCCGAATGGCCCTAATTATCCCAATGGGCTTAATGGGCGTAAGTGTTATAATGGGCCTAATGGGCCTAAGTGGTGTGATGGGGCTAATGGGCCTAAGTGGCCTCATGAGCCTTGGGGACCTTAGTGGCCTAATGGGCCTCACTGACCTCATGGGAAAAATAGGCTTAATAGTTTTAATGGAGATAATGGGATTAAGTGGCCTATGTGGTCCAATGTGCCTAATGGGCCTAAGTGGCCTATGTGGTCCAATGGGCCTAATATGCCTAACTGGCCTATGTGGTCCAATGGGCCTAATGGACCTAATTGGCTATATGGTCCTAATTTGCCTAATGAGACTAATGGGACTAAGTGGTCGAATGTGCCTAATGTCCTAATAGGCCTAATGGGTTTGATGATCCTAAATGGCCTAATGGGCCTAATGGGCATAATGGGCCGAAGTGGCCAAATGGGCGTAATGAGCCTAGGTGGCCCATTGAGCACAATGGGCCTGATTGGCTTAATGGATGGAATGGGTCGAATGGGCCGAAGTGGCAAAATCGGCCTAAAGGGACTAATTGACCAAAGTTTCCTAATGGACCTAAGCAGCCAAATGGGCCTAAGTGGCCTAATGGGGCTAATGGGATTAAGTGGAAGAATGGGGCCAATGGGCCTAAGTAGCGAAATGGGCTTAAGTGGCCCAATGGGTCTAATGGGCCTAATGGGTGTAAGTGGCCTAATGGGCATAATTGTCCAAATGGGCTGAAGTGGCCTAATATGCTTAATGGGACCAAGTGGCTGAATGAGCCAAATGGTTCTAAGTGGACCAACTAGCCTAATGGGCCTAATGGGCTGAATGGGAAGAATGGGCCTAAGTGGCCTAATGGGCCTAATGGGCCCAGGTGGACTAATGGGCCTAATGGGCCTAAGTGTCATGAGTGGTCTAATCAACCTAATTGACCGAATGGGCCAAAGTGGCCTAATGGGCCCAAGTTCCCAAATGGTCCGATTGGGGCTTAGTGGCCCAATGGGCCTAATTTTTCTAAGTGGCCTAATGGGCCTAATGGGACGAATGGGATGAATGGGCCTAATGGGACTAAGTGGCCTAATGGGCCTAATTGGTCTAATAGGCATAAGTGGCATAATGGGCCTAAGTGGATGAATGAGCCTAAGTGGCCCAAATGGGCCTAATGGCCCGAATGGGGCTAAGGGCTCGAATGGGTCTAACGTGCCGGATGAGCCTAACATGCCGAATGGGCCGAAGTAGCCTAGTGGGCCGAAGTAGCCTAGTGGGCCTAATTTTTCTGAGTGGCCTAATGGGACTAAGTGGTAAAATGGAACTAAGTGGATGAATGAGCCTAAGTGGCCCAAATGGGCCTAATGGCCCGAATGGGGCTAAGGGCCCGAATGGGCCTAACGTGCTGAATGGGCCTAACGTGTCGAATGGGATAAAATGGACTAATAGGCCTAAGTGGTCTAATGTTCTTAATGGGCCTAATGGGCCTAAGGGTCCCAATGGGATGAATGGGCCTAATTGGACAAAGTGGACTAATGGTCCTAATGGGACTAATGGTCCTAATGGATCTAATGGGCCAAATGGGCCAAAGTGGCCTAATCAGCCTAATGGGACTAAGTGGCCTAATGGGCCTAAGTTTCCTAATGGGAAAAAGTGGCCTAATGGGACTAATGGGTCTAATTGGCTTAATTGGCCTTAGTGGTATAATGGGCCTAAGTGTCCTAATGGACCTAATGGCTGTAAGTGGCCTAATGGGCCGAAGTGGCCTAATGGGCCTAAGTGGCCTCATGGGCATAATGGGCCTAAGTGTACTAATGGGCCTAATGGTCCTGATGGGCCAAATGGGCTTAATGGGATGAAGTATCCTAATGGACCTAATGGCCTAATGGGCCTAAGTTGTCTAATGAGCCTATGTGGCCTCATGGGCGTAATGGGACTAAGTGACCTAATGCGCCGAATGAGCCTAATTGGCCTAATGGGCCTAATGGGTCTAAGTGTCCTAAGGGGATTAATGAGACTAATGGGCCTAAGTGGCCAAATCGAAATAATGGGATAAGTGGGTTGAAGTGGCCTAATGGACCTAATGGACCAAAGTGGCCTAATGGGACCAATGGGCCAAAGTGGCCTAATGGGACTAAGCGGCCTATTGGGACTAATGGGCCTAAGTGGACTAATCATCCTAATGAGATTATGGGCCTAAATGGACTAATGGGTATAATGGGATGAAGTGACCTAAGTGGCCAAATGGGAATAATGGGCCAAAGTGGCTAAATCGGCATAATGGGCCTAAGTGGCCTAATGGGCCTAAGTGGCATAACAAGTCTAAAGGGAATAAGTGACCTAATGGTTCTAATGAGACTAAGTGTCTTGATGGGCCTAATGGGCCTAAGTTGCCTAATGATCTTATTGGCCTAAGCAGCCTAATGAGCCTAATGGGGCTAAGTGAC
Source organism: Viscum album (assembly GCA_963277665.1). Classification (NCBI taxonomy): domain Eukaryota; kingdom Viridiplantae; phylum Streptophyta; class Magnoliopsida; order Santalales; family Viscaceae; genus Viscum; species Viscum album. The sequence continues at coordinate 945,250,803 of OY728132.1, read as the reverse complement.
CTAATTGGCCTAATCAGACAAAGGTGGCTAATGGGCCTAAGTGTCCTAATGGGCCTAAGTGGTCCAATGGGCCTAAGTGGATGAAGGGGACGAATCAGACGAATGAGACTAATGGACCGAATGGGGCTGATGGGCCTAAGTGTCTTAATGGATGTAATGGACCTAAGTGGCCTAATGGGCCTAAGTGGCTTAATAGGCCTAATGGGCAGAATGGGCCTAATTGTCCTAATTCGCCTAAGTTGCCTAATGGGCCTAAATTGACTAATGGGCCAAATGGGATAAATGGGCCCAAGTGGCCTAATGGGCCTAATCGTCTAATTAGGCCTAAGTGGCATAATGGGCCTAATGAGCCTAATGGGTTTAAGTTTCCAAATGGGCCGAATGGGCCGAAGTTGCCGAATGGGCATAATGGGCCAAAGGTATTAATGGGTTGAATGGACCTAATGATCCTAATGGGCCTGAGTGGCCTAATAGTACTAATGGGCCTAAGTGGCCTAATGGGCCTACGGGTCCTAATGGGTCCAATGGGCCTAATGGGTCGAAGTGGCCTAGTGGGGCGAATTGGCCGAATGCGCCTAATTTGCCGAAGTGGCCGAATGGGCATAATGGGTCCAATGGGCCCAATGGGCCAACTGGACCGAAGTTGCCTAATGGGATGAATGGGCATAAATGTTCCAATGGGCATAATGGGCCGAATGGACCGAATGGGACTAAAGGGCTAATGAGCCTAATGGGCCTAATTAGCCAAATGGGTCAGATGGGTCGAATGGACTTAGTGGGCCGAAGTGGCTCAATGGACATATTGGGTATAATAGACCTAATGGACCTAATGAGCCTAAATGACCTAATGGTCTTAATTGGACAATTGGATCTAATGTGCATGGGCGTAGTGGGTATAATGGGCCTAAGTAAACCAATGGTCCTAATGGGTCTATGTGACCGAATATACCTAATGGGCCCAATGGGCCTAAGTGGACCAATGGGCCAAATGGGCCTAAGTGGTCTAATGGTCCTGAGTGACCAAATTGGCCGAATGGGCCTAATGTGCCTAATGTGCCTAAGGGGTCGAATGTGCCTAATGGGCCTAAGTGACCTAATGGGCCAAAGTGTCCTAATGGACCTAATGGGCCTAATGGGCCTAATGGGCCTAATGGGCCTAATGGTCCTAATTGGCCTAAGTGGCCTAATGGGTCGAATTGGCCTAATGGGATGAAGTGGAATAATGGACACAATGGGCCTAAGTTTCATAATATGCATGAGGAGCCTAAGTGTTCTAATGGGACAAAGTGGACGAATGGGTCTAATGGGTCTAATAGGCATAATGGGCCTTAGTAGAGAAATCAACATAATTGGCATAAAGGGCCTAGTGTCCTAATGGGCCTAAGTGGGCCTACTAGCCTTATTGGGTCTAATGGGACCACTGGGCCTCATGGGCCCACTAGACCTCATGGGCCCACTGGGCCTCATGGGCCTATGAAGACAAATGGGACTAGTGGGCCTAATGGGTCTAATGGGCCTAATGGGACTAAGTGGCGTAATGGGCCTAAGTGGCATAATGGGAATAAGTTTCCTAATGGATCTAATGGGCCTAAGTGGCCTAATGGGTACAATGGTCCTAATGGGCCTAAGTGGCCTAATGTGACAAAGTGGATGAATTGGCCTAATGGGCTTAATGGGCATAATGGGCCGAAGTGTCCAAATGGGCCTAATGGGCCTAAGTGTCCTCATGGGCCTAATGAGGCTCAGCGGCCAAATGGGCCTAATGGTTCTAATGGGACTAAGTAGATGAGTGGGCCTAATGGGCCTAATGGGCCTAATGGCACAAAGTCGCCATATGGGCCTAATGGTCCTAGGTGGCCTAATGGTCCTATTGGGCCTAAGTGGCTTAACAAGTCTGATGGGACAAATAGGCCTATCTTTCCTAATTGGATAAATTGGGTGAATGTGCTTAATGTGATGAATATGCATAATGGGCCTAATGGCCCTAAGTGGCCAAATGGGCCAAATGGGCCTAAGTGGCCTAATGGGCCTAAGGGGACTAGTGGGCCTAAGTGGCCTAATTGGACTAAGTGGCCTAATGGGCCTAATGGGCCAAAGTGGTCGAATGGGCATATGTGACCTAATGGGCCTAATGTGACAAAGTGGATGAATGGACCTAATGGGCCTAAATGGGAATAATGGGACCAATGGACCGTAGTGGTCTAATTGGACTAATGGGCCCAGGTGGACTGATGGTCCAAATGGGCCTAAGTGGTCGAATTAGTCTAATAGGCCTCATGGGCCTAATTTTCCTATCTGGCCTAATGGGACTAAGTGTTTGAATGGGTCTAATGGGCCTAGGTCGCCTAAGGGGCCTAATGGGCCTAATGATCCTAACTGTATGTGTGGGATTAATGGGCTTAAGTGGCACATTAGGCCTAATGGGCCTAATGGGCCTACGTGGCCTAATGGGCCTAAGTAGCTAAATGGTACTAAGTCGCCTAAGGGGCCTAATGGGCCTAAGTGGACTAATGGACCTAATGGTACTATGTGTCCTAATGGTCCTAATGGGGCTAATGGGATAATGGACTAAATGGGCCTAATGGGATAATGGGCCTAATGGGCCTAACTGGGTGAATGGGCTTAAGTGGCATAATGGGTCTAACTAACCTAATGTTCATAATGGTCCTAAGTGGCATAATGGGATTAATGGGATAATGGGCCTAATTTTCCTAAGTGGTTGAATGGGCCTAATGGCCCTAAGTGGCATAATTAGCCAAATGGGCCAAATGGGCGTAAGTGGCCTAATGGGCCTAAGTGGCCTAATTGGCCTAATGGAACTAAGTGGCCTAATGCGTCTAAGTAGACGAATGGGCCTAAGTGGCCTAATGGGCCTAATGGAAATAAGTGGCCTAATGCGTATAAGTGGACTAATGGGCCTAAGTGGCCTAATGACTTGAAGTGGCCTAAGTGGCCTAATGGGTTTAAGTGGCCTAATGCAACTAAGTGGAATAATAGGCCTAAGTGGCCTAATGGGCCTAATGGCCTGAAGTAGCCTAAGTGGCATAATGGGTTTAAGTGGACGAATAGGCCTAATGGGCCTAAGTGCCTGAGTGAGGCTAATGGGTCGAGGTGGCCTAATGGGCCTGATGGGCCTAATGGGCTTTAGTGGCCTAATGGGCCTAATAGGTCTAATGGGCCTAATAGGCCTAAGTGGTCTTATAGGCCTAATGATCCTAACTCGCTTAACTGGCCTAATAGGCAGAATGAGCCTCAATGGCCTAATGGTCGTAATGTGCCTAATGGGTCGAATGGGCCTAAGTGACCTAATCGGACAAAGTGTCATAATGGTCATAATGGGACTAAGTGTCCTAATGAGCCTAAGTGGCATAATGGAACCAATGGGGCTAATGGGCCTAAGTGGCCTAATGGGCCTAACGAGCCTAAGTGGATGAATGGTCTTAATGGGTCTAAGTGACCTAATTAGCCTAATGGGCCGAAGTGTACTAATGAGCCTAAGTGGCCTAATGGGACTAATGGGTTATTGGTCATAAAGGACCTAATGGGCCTTAGTGGCTTCATGAGACTAATGGGACTCAGTGGCCTAATGGGCCTAAGTGGCCAAATGGGCATAATGGGCCTAATGGCCTAATGGGCTGAATGGGTCTCAATGGCCTAATGGGATTAATGGGCCTAAGTGGATTAATGAGCCTAATGTAATTAATTGTCCTAATGGACCAAAGTGGCCTAATGGGCCTAATTGGCCTCAGTGGCCTAAGTAGTTTAATGGTCCTAATGGGTTGGATGGGACAAAGTAGCCTAAAGGGCCTAATGGGCCTTAGTGGCCTGATGGGCATAATGGGCCAAGTGGGCCTAAGTGGCCAAATGGGACTAAATGGACCAATGGGCCTAAGTTTCCTAATGGAACTAAGTGGATTAATGGGCCTAATGGGCCTCAGTGTCCTAAGGGGGCGAAGTGGCCTATTAGGCCTGATGGGCCTAATGGTCCTAATGAGCCTAATGGGCCTCAGTGGCCTAATAGGCCTATGTGGCCTAATGCATCGAATGAACTTAAGTGGAATAATGGGATTAATGGGCCTAATTGGAATAATGAACCTAAGGGGCCTAAGTGGCCTAATGGGGCTAATGGGCCTAAGTGGCCTAAGGGGCCTAATGGGCCTAATGTTCCAATTGGTCCTAAATGGCCTAAAGGGCCTTAGTGGCCTAATGGGCCTAATGCACCGAGTGGGCCTAAGTGTTATAATTGGTCTTAGGGTCCTAAGTGGCTAGATAGGCTTAAGTGTCCGAATGGGCCTAAGTGGCCTAATGGGTTTAGTGGGCCTAATGGGCATAATTGGGCTAATTGGACTAATAGTACTAATGGGCCTAATGGGCCATATGGGCCTAAGTGGCCTAATGGGATTAATACAACGGGATTGATGAGACAAATGGGAAAAATGGTCCTAATGGGCCTAAGTGTCCTAGTGGGCCAAATGGGTCTAAGTGGCCAAATGTGCCTAAGTGGCATAATTGGCCTCATGTGCTTCATGGTCTTTAGTGGCCTAAAGGGCATAAGCGGCCAAATGGGTCTAATGGGACAAATGGTCCTAAGTGGCCAAATGGGTTGAATTGGACTAATAGGTATAAATTTCCAAAATGGGCCTAAGTGGCCTAATGAGCCTAATCTAATGGACTTAATTGGCCAAATGGCCCTAAGTGGCCTAATGGGTTTAATGATCCTAATGGGTCGAAGTGGACCAATGGGCCTAATTGGCCGAATGGGCCTAATGGGCGTAATGGGACAAATGGTTATAATGGGCATAAGTGTCCAAATGGGCATAATGAGCCTAATGGATGAACCTGATGGCTCCACACTCTCCTGGATCCCGACGCTCCCCATGCGTCCTCTTCCAATCCTAGGGTTTTGAGGGTCATCTTTATAGTGATGGTGTCACTTCACATGGTCTATCTTCTTCCTTATATTGATTTCCTTTTCTTCCCTCTTGAATGGTGTGGCTTGCTAGTGTGGTCATCGCACGTCGTTGACCACCCATCTTTCAATATTTCCCTACACATCAGACCTCAATTTTGAGTTTGTGTGTGCGGGTGCTTTAGACGGCTTGGGGCGTCACCGATGAGCCTGTCTGATGCCTTCTTTCTCTTCTACCCATGCTAGCCTACCCATCACATTTGACTCCACTTTTTTCAAGCTTGATTTGAGATCCAGGCCTACTTGGGATGGTGCAAGAGTAGGGTTGGCAGTAGTCTCAACTCGGGTTAATTCCTCTGGTTGGATCCTTTTCTATTTTGAGGATGCGGATTATGGTCTCATATGGTGATTTTGTTTGGGATTGATTTTGTTTCTCTATTATTGGTTCTATATTTTGTTGGACCGATGCGGTTTCTGGCTTGGTCCCCTATCGAGGCCTCCATCTTCTCATTCTTCATGCACTCCTTTCCCTGATAGTTCGGTGCGCGGGACTTCATGGAGGTTCTGGGAGGTGCAGATCGAGTGGATTAGGGTCTTCAAGAGGCTTATGGTCAATGAAGATGAAGGTGGTCTTCCCGCTGGCGATGTGGTGACTCTAGAGATGATGTTTACGATGATGCTGTTCGGAGTGGATGACAACGAGGAAATGATGATAACGAGTGATGATGATGGCGACAACTTCTTCGACATGCTATCTTCAATGCAGTGGCTTTTATAAAAATTTGAAAAATGATTTCGAGGGCCTAATGAGCCTAATATAACTAATGGGCCTAATTGTCCTAAGTGGGCTAATGGGCCTAAATGGCCAAATGGGATGAAGTGGTCTAATGGGCCTAAGGGGTAGAATGGGCCTAATGGGCCTAACTGGCCTAATGATCCTAATTGCTAATGGGTCTAATGGGCCTAAGTGGCCTAAATTTCCTAATGGGACTAAGTGGTTGAGTGGTCCTAAGTTGGCTAATGGGCCCAATGGGCCAAATGGTCATAAGTGGACTAATGGGCCTAAGTGGCCTAATGGACCTAATGGGCCTAATGGGCCTTAGTGTCCTAAGAGGCCTAAGTGGCCCAATGGGCTTAAGTGGATTAATGGTCCTAAGTGGACTAATGGGCCTAATGGACATTGGGTCTAATGGGCCTAAGTGACCTAAGTGTCCTAGTGGGGATAATGGGCCTAAGCGGCCTAAGTGACCTAACGGGCTCAATGGGCCTAAGTGGCATAATGGGCCTAAGTGGCCTAATGGGCCTAAGTGGCATAAGTGACCTAAGGGGCGTAATGGGGATAATGGGATCAATGGGATTGAGTGGCCTAATGGGCCCAATGGGCATAAGCAGCCTAAGTGGCCTAAGGGGCCAAATGGAATAATTGGGCTCAATGGGCCTAAGTGGCCTAATGGGCCTAAGTGGCCTAGTGGACCTAATGGGCCTAATGTGGATAATGGGGACAATGGGACTAATTTTCCTAATGGTATGAATGGTCTAAGTGGGCCTAATAGGCCTCAGTTGTCTAATGGGCCTAAGTGGCCTAATTGGCCCAATGGGCCCAGGTGGCCTAATCTGCCTAATGGGATGTATGGGTTTAAGTGGCCTAAAAGGCCTAATAGGTCAAATTATCCTAATGAGCTTAATGGGCCTAAGTGGCCTAATGGTCTTAATGGGACTAATGGGACTAAGTGGGCTAATGGGCCTTTGTGGGACTAAGTGGACCAATGGGCCTAAGTGGCCTAATCAGCCTAATGGGCCTAAGTGGTATAATGGGCCTAATGGGACAATTGAGACTAAGTGGACTAATGGGCCTAATGAGCCTAATGATCCAAAGTGGCCTAATTGTCATAATGAGCATAATGGGCCTAAGTGGGCCAATCGTCGTAATGGGACAAATGGGCCTAAGTGGCATAATGGTCCAATGGGACTAAGTGGCCTAATGCTTTGAATGGGCCTAATCGGTTGAGTGGGCTGAATTGGACTGATGGTCCTAAGTGGACTAATGGGCATAATGATCCTATGTGTCCTAATGATCCTAATGGGTTTTTGTGGCCAAATCGGCCTAATGGGCCTAAGTGACCAAATGGGCCAGATGGGCCTAAGTGGAATAATGGTCTGAATGGGCCTAAGTGACCTAATGGAACTAAATGGCCTAATCGTTCTAATAGGCCTAATTAGGCCTTAGGTATTAGTGTTTCAGATATAGTGTTTTGGGTCTAGGTTTTAGGATTTTTTGGGTTCAAATTGGCCTAAATTGGTCTAAATTGGCCTAATTGACCAAAATAGGGCATTTAGGCCAATTAAAACATTTAGGCCATTTATTTAAATTAGTAAAATTAGTCCAATTGTGCAATTTAGTACATTTAGGCCATTTAGGCCAATTTAGGAAATTTAGGCTAGTTGGGCCATTTAGGCCAATTTAGGACATTTAGGCTAATTGGGCCATTTAGGCCAATTTAGGTCATATAGCCTATTTATGCATATTTAGACCAATTAGGTCAATTCATCCAATTATTCCATTTAGTCCAATTTTGGAAATTTAGACCAATTGTGTCAATTATGTCGATTATGCCATTTTAGCTGATTAGGCCAATTTTGACCATTTGGGCCAATTAGTCCAATTATGCAAATTAGGCAATTTAATCCAATTAGCCCATTTAGGAAAATTTTGTCCATTTAGGCCATTTAGACCAATTTAGGCCATTTAGGCCAATTAGACCAATTAGGTCTATTACACAATTTAGTCAATTTAGCCCAATTATTCCATTTAGGTGAATTTAGTCCATTTAGACCAATTAGGCCAATTATACAAATTTTGGTCATTTAGTCCATTTAGGAAAATTAGTCCATTTAGGCCAATTTAGCTCATTTAGACCAATTAGGAAAATTATGCCAATTAGGTAATTCATGCCAATTAGACCAATTAGGTCATTTAGGCTAATTTATGCCATTTAGACCAATTTAGGTCATTTGGGTCAATTTAGGTCACTTAGTCCAATTAGACCAATTAGGTCATTTAGTCCAAGCAAGGGTTTTGGGCCTCCTCTTGAAATTTTATGATTAATCCATTTAAGGCCTCCTTCATTCTCTTGGTCTGCTCCTTTGTCATTGGGCCTCCAATTTCACACAATGGGTCTTGTACACTTGTGTGAATTCCACCCTCCTCATCAAGTCCGCCTCCAACCCCATGATGCCCATGTGTTCCATGATCCTCATCAATAGGTATGACATTAAAACACCTGCTCGATCCACATCTCCCACTCCAAGTATGCTTCTGGATCGCTTTTCCCTTGAAAAGAAGGGACCTTCATCTTGATTCCACCAATTAGGTCATCAATATGTGGTCTCCTTTGGCCTCCTCTAGGTTGTTGGTACAACCTCCTCCTTTGTGGGACGTCCTCAAAATCATCATCAAGGTTTTCTGTCTTCTCCTTCATGATGTGGGGACGATGGGGAGCTGAAGCTCGCCGTGGGTTATCATGGATCATCCTTGGGCTTGGTTGATTCTCTAGGTTATCAATCATATCATGTAGCACCTCCAAAATTCGATCAAGAAGCCTCTAAAAATGGATCACCAAATCATGCATTTGGAGTGCTGTTGATTTGGGTGCGGGAGATCTACTTCAACTTCCTTCATCCCTAACATGAGCAATTTTCTTCCCATGATCTTCTTCCATGATAAGTTACACAAACACAAACACACATCGGGGGGGGGGGGGGACAACACAATGATGCTCACTCACTAACACATGCGAGATGTACACACACACACAATATGTACACACTCACACAATCAATATGTAGACACACACACACACACAATAAGATGCACACACTTACACACACAAGATATATATTTTTTGCTTATTTCTCTCCACTCTCAACACTCAATTCAAATTCCAAGCTCTCATGAAATATAATACCTTGTTTAAGGTGATCACCTTTTACCAATCCTTCCCCAATCAAGATTGTGTCAGGGGATGGTTTAACACAACCCACTTGAGTGGTAAAGGGTAAAGGATGAAAAGAGGGTAGAAAGGTGGTATTAGGGTTTTTCCTGATTGTGCAAGATAAGAAATATCAATTACAGTATGAGCCAAATATAATATGGGGATGAAGTAAAATGATGGAGAAAGTGATTGAAATGGAAAGTGGTAATAATGCAAAGCGTGATGATGAAGTAATTGTATCCACTTTTTTTTCTTTTTTTCATCAAATCTCCCCAAAAAGTGTTGTGCTTGGAGAACAAGATGATGAACAGAGAGCAAGGAATTTTTTTTTTGAAATATCGCAAAGAAAAGATGTGCTTAATTTTGAAAAAGAACAAAATGATGAGTTGATAGATTTTTTGTGTGTTTTTTTTCGGATACAAATCACATATAGAGAATTAAAGGAAAAAAGATGGATGAATAATTGACTCAATGTAAAAATATTTTGATTTTTCAGAATAAAGGCCAATTCAGAAGGTTTTCAAAGAATTTTTTTTGAATGGGTGGATAATAAGGAAATATAATAAGGGTAATGGAAAAAATTAAAGTAAATGAAGGGATAGATGTCTACCATGTCAACTCAGATGTAGGATGCGGTTTGGGGCTAAGTGGTGGATGATGGGTATGGATAGCGGATGCAAGTAGTAAATCAATTCTAAAAGGAGTGCGACCTACTACTTATACAACACAGTCAAGGGAGGGATGTGATAGACAATCCACACAATAATGCACTTGGGTTGAGGCACAGAATTGGGGGCTTTGTGATCTTGGATCACCAATCTAACTTGTAGATTAACAACGAAAGAATGCACAATAGCAAGGGGGAAATTCGGAACAATTCTCACACAACGGATAGAAACAAATCATAAGATCTCAATTAAATCTTGAATGCCATATAAGTGCCATGATGGTGGCTATTTATAGCCAAGGGGGTGCTACAATAGTCAAGGGTCAAATACCCTAAAGTCGTAAAGTCTAAACTACTTTGTTCCCTTAAATTCAAAAAGATAAAGTCTACCAAAGACTTTTGGAAAATTATCACACAAATTTCCAACTATATCCCACCGTATTTGACTTTGAGTGCATAGCCCACCAGATTTGACATTGTTGTCCAAAGATGCCATTTCTAGAATCCTCCATGTGGGATAGGCACCCAAATTCATGAAACCATGTGGGGAAACCTTTAAAAATAAAATTTGGGATTAAATAAGTGATATTATAGTCCCATTCACTCCATCCATGCAAGGCAAGATCCATTGGGCCTTTAATGAAGCAAGATGCGCGCCCATTGTAGCATTGAGCCTCTTTAATCTTCCTCACGACTTTGGGCCTTGCAAATCCAAGTCTTCCTCTCACGCAATCGACTCAGTGCCATTAACATGGTTCTCATTTTCCTCCCCCTCTTGAAAAGGATTCATCCTCGACTCTTCATCCTCTACACCCAAAAAATTAGAAATATCAGAAACATTGAAAGTGGCACTTACACCATACTCACCTAGCAAATATATCTTGTAAGCATTGTTGTTAATCTTCTCAAGCACTTGGAATGGTCCGTCTCCTCGTGGAATGAGTTTTGATTTCTGTTTATCAGGAAATCTCTCCTTTCGCATATGAATCTAGACCAAGTCTCTGGGCTCGAACAACACTTGTTAGCAACCCTTGTTTGCACGATCAACATATTTCTGGGTCATCCGCTCAATGTTTTTCCTTGCCTTTTCATGGATTAGTTTGATGAATTCTGCGTGCCCTTTCACATCCATATTAGTTGCTTCCTGTAAAGTCAAAGGAACTAGATCAATATGAGAAAAAGGGTTAAAACCGTAAACAATTTATAATGGAGAATATTGAGTAGTGGAGTGCTTGGCCCTGTTATATGCAAATTCCACATCTGGAAGACACGCCTTAGAATTCTTGATATTCTTCTTGACAATTTTTCATAGAAGGGATGATAGTGTTCGATTCACCACCTCTGTTTTCCCATCGGTTTACGGATGACACGTTGTGGAAATAGTAACTTTGTACTTAGTTTGCTCCACAAGGTCTTCCAAAAGTAACTAAGAAATTTTGTGTCTCGATCCGACACAATCATCCTTGGCATTCCATGGAGTTTGACTAATTCCTAAAAGAAAAGTGTTGCAATGTTAGTGGAATCATCTCTTTTGTGACAAGGAATAAAATGCGCCATTTTGGAAAACTGATCCACCACAAAAAAAATGGAATCTCTCCCCCTCTTGGTCTATAGTAACCCCACAATAAATTCCATTGATATGCCCTCCCAAGGGGTGTTGGGGATTGGGAGAGGAAGATATAGTCCATGTGGGTTTATTTTCGATTTGGATTTATGGTAGATAATTCATTTTCCCACAAATTTATCAACATCTCTAGATATTCTAGGCCAATAAAAATGCTCACTAAGAACACTTAGAGTTTTTTCAACACCAAAATGTCCCATTAACCCACCCGAATATGACTCATTCAGTAAAAGTAAACAGATAGAGCAATTGGGAATGCAAATCTTATCAATCTGGAATAAGAATACATCATGTAAATAGAAATTTTCCCAACTAACTCCAGGTTTACAATGTTCATAAGGCTCTCTAAAATCACTATCAGTGGCATATAAATCCTTAATGTATTCAAAACCAAGGAGTTTTGAATCCAACAAGAATAAAAAAGAATATCTACATGAAAGTGCATCGACCACAATATTTTATTTTCCCTTTTTATGATTGATGACATATGGAATTGATTCAATGAATTTTAGAAATCTAGCATGTCTCCTATTTAGTTTATGTTGGCTCCTAAGGTACTTAGGATCCTCGTGATCAGAATGGATCACAAATTCTTTAGGCCAAAGATAGTGCTTCCATGTCTCTAGTACTCTAAAAAATGCATAAAAACTCTTTATCATATGTAGCATAGTTTAGAGTAGGTCCATTTATCTTCTCACTAAAATAAGCAATAGTATTACCTTCCTACATGAGTACTCCACCAATACCAATTCGACTTCCATCGCATTCAATCTCAAAGGTCTTACCAAAGTCTTGGAGTGCAAGTAGAGGGGTGTGGGTGAGTCGATGCTTGAGAGCATTGAAAGCCTTCTCTTGAGTTGTTTCCCATTTGAAAGAAACGTTCTTCTTTGTCAATTCATTCAATGGTGCTACTAGTGTGTTAAAGTCCTTCAAAAATCTCCTATAAAAACTAGAAAGTCCATGAAAACTTCATACCTACCCAACGAAGGTCGGAGTTGGCCATTATTGTATTGCTTTGATTTTCTCGGTGTCTACTTCAACTCCATTCCCGCTCATAACAAATTCAAGGAAAACAATCTTGTGGAGGCAAAATTAACACTCATTAATGTTTCCAAACAAGTTTTCTTTCCTTAACACCTCTAGGACTTTTCATAAGTGATCTACAAGTTCATGTAAAGTCATACTATACACCATAATATCATTTAAGTAAACTATCACAAAATTTTCAATATATTCATGTAAGATATGATTCATTAAACTCATAAATGTGATAGGTGCATTGGTGAGACCAAATGGAATGATTAACCAATCATAAAGTCCTTGTTTTGTCTTAAATGCAGTTTTCCACTTATCTCCTTCTTTCAGTCAATGCTCATTCTCCATGTTCCATCCTTCTTTGGTATTAGAAGCACTGGTACAACACAAGGACTAAGGATCTCTCTGACATATCCCACATCCAACAGCTCTTGAAATTGCCTTTGAATCTCTTTTGTCTCTTCCGGGTTGGTGCGATATGCAGGGCGGTTTGGTAGTGATGCTCTAGGTATGAGGTTAATTTGATGCTCAATACCTTTGATGGGTGGCAAACCAAGTGGCACATCTTCAGGAAACACATCTTCATATTCCTGCAACAATGAATCAATAACATGTGACAAAGGATATGTTAAGTCGTTAGTGTTCAACATCACCTCTTTGTACATAAGTAATAAGAGATTTTGTCGAGAAATCAAAGCTTCCTCAACCTCACTCTTTTTTGCCAACATCACACTTTTCTATCCTCTCAAATCTTTTCCCCCTCTTGATTTTTCTTTGCTCTCTATTTCTTTTCTTCCCTCATTTTCTATTTTTCCCTCATTCCCTCCTTTTTCATTTTCTCTCTTTAGTTCCTCATCACTCATTTTTTTCTTTTCTCTCAAAATGTGATCTTCTATAATTTGTTTTGGGGTCATGGGGTTGAGGGTTATAGGTTCCTCTCGTAGTAAAAAAGAGTGATGGTTTAAGAAACCATCATGAGTAACATGATGATCGTACTTCCACGGTCTACCCAACAGCAAGTGTTAGGCCTTCATAGGAACAATGTCACACAATACCTCATCCTTTTATTTACCAATGGAGAACAATACCTTCACCTATTTGGTAACCTTAATCTCTCCACAATCATTCAACCACTGAAGCCGATATAGATGTTGATGCTTCAAATTAGGATGATGCGACTCATGGTGCACACATGCAGTGAGGAGTTGAGGGTGATCATGGAATTGATGGTGGAAGGAGCATTGATGGACAAGACCCATTGCATGGGATTGGTGGCCCAATGACAAGAGGAAGAATTAAGAGGATGAAAAAGACTTTACATGGCCTCATTTTGAAATTACAAGAGGAGGCCCAACATTAATGCATGAGAGGAGCAAATGGGCCTTTAATCACACATATTAAAGCCCAAAAGTGAACCTAAAAGGCCCACCCATATGCTTCCACGAAATTTAATCCACTTTCATGAAGGAAATCTCCAAAGTCAAAAGAGGAGGGCCCCTTGTCTCCAAATTCATGGTGGGAATCTTCAAAGTATTTAGGGTGGTTCCAAAAAGTCTTCTTTGGAGATATTGATGCGGATCATGGTGCACACAAGCAGCAAGGAGTTGAGGGTGATCATGGCATTGATCGTGAAAGGAACATTAATGGAAAAGACCCATTACATGGGATTGGTGGCCCAATGACAAGAGGAAGAATGAGGAGGATGAGAGAGGCTTTACATGGCCTCATTTTGAAATTACAAGAGGAGGCCCAACATGCATGCATGGGAGGAGCAAATGGGCCTTTAATCACACTTATTAAAGCCCAAAAGTGAACCTAAAAGGACCACCCATATGCTTCCACGAAATTCAATCCACTTGCATGAAGGAAATCTCCAATGTCAAAAGTGGTGGGCCCCTTGTCTCCAAATCCATGGTGGGAATCTTCAAAGTCTTTGGGGTGGTTCCTAAAAGTCTTCTTTAGAGATATCTTGTCCCCTAAAGTCATGGACATGTGTAAACAAAGTCAAATTCGTGGGATAGGCTTTAGAATTTTGTGGGATAGGTAGTTTGACATGTATTCCTCTCATTTGGCTATAAATAGCCACCTCTTGTACCCCCTTGGAGGTTAATTTCGAATTTGAGAGTTTCTAGCATTATTATGCTTGTGTTTCTTGTGTTCTTAGGTGAATGCAAGTAAGGCTCATCAAAGGAGTGATCAACCTTTGTGGCGCTTTATAATTAGAGTTTCAAGGGGCAAGTCTCTTTGGGGTCCTAATTGATCATCCCCTTCCCCTTTTATTCCTATAGCATTTCTTTTAATTTTCATTCCCCTCTTCTTTCTTCGCTTGTGTTTCCGCATTTTTGCCAACGAATACCGCACTCATATACGGTATCATATCATTTGGTATCAGAGGAAGGCAACGGAAACCAGGTTCTTTCATTTCTATTTCTCCCATCTTTTTTTTTCTCCCCCTTCTTCCGTTTTCTGCCATCACCCATTCTGGACGGAACTTTCTTCCATATTTTCGTCTGCTTTCTCTTTGAGATTCTGGGCGTATAATATGTCATTTTAATAGTTCAGAATCTCATCTTTCTTCTCGATTTGGAAACACTAAAATCCGACACCTATATTTGGAGATATAGCCGAATCAATTCGTGCTATAGTTTCACCCTTGTGAAATCTAACAATCTCCAAGGCGGATTTCCATTTGAGTTTGAAGTTCAAGTTATCACAACCATTTACATCATTGCAATCAGATTAGTACATTTTCCATTTGTTGTACTTTGAGCATGAAAAGCGCACTCTTTGCAATTCTTGTTTGTTGAGTAGCAAAAAAAAAATCAAAAAAAAAATCAAAAAAAAAAAAAAATCAATCAAAAAAAATACAAAAAAAAAGGGAAGCTGCTCATTTGAAACATTGCGTTTGCTCATATGTCATAAATTTGATTGCAATTTTCTTATCCATCATCTTCTTTCCTTCATCCATATCCAACCTTCTTCTATAACCGTTTCTCCCATTTACCCCCCACGTTTCTTGGACCTCATTGATTCAAACCCTTTTAAAATTTCTGATTTTTAAAGATTGCCATGAAATGATTGCTTCTACTAGTTGTCTTCTTGATTCTATTTAAGAACACTTGTAGGAACCAAGTTGTTGTGCTAGAAAGTGTGAGGAACCTTTTGAGAGATAAAAAAAAAGAGAAAGAGTGTGTGAGGAATTAAAAAAAATGGCAAGTGAGGGAGAAAGAAGTGAGATCGACATTAAATTATTCATGAAAGCAGTCGCTGACCAGTTTACAAGATTGAATGCTAGGTTGGATGATATACAAAGTTCCTCATCTTCAAAGGCTCCAAGAAGGCAAGAAATTCATGAAGGTGATGATGAGTACTCCGATTTCGAAGAATCAATTCCTAGGCGAGGGCAACGTGCTGCTTGGAGAGATAGTGACTTGGGAAGCATCAAAGTGACACTTCCACCCTTTCAAGGGAAGAGTGACCCAGAACTTTATTTGGAGTGGGAGCGGAAGGTTGACCATGTGTTTGGACTTCACAACTACTCGGAGGAGAAGAAGGTAAAATTGGCAGCCCTTGAGTTCAATGACTATGCAAGTATTTGGTGGGACCAATTACAAGTAAGTCGACGACGAAATGGAGAAAGGCCAATTCGAAAATGGGAAGAAATGAAGATAGTAATGCGTAAAAGGTACATTTCTAGTCATTACTATCGAGACTTACATTTGAAGTTACAAAAACTTATGCAAGGTTCCATGTGTGTGGAGGAATACTACAAGGAAATGGAGATATCAATGATTCGAGCCAATTTGGAGGAGGATCGCGAAGCTACCATGGCAAGGTTCATCAATGGCTTGAATCCGGCAATTAGAGATGTGGTGGAACTACAGACCTACATTGACATGGAGGAGTTGCTACATAAGGCAGTGAAGGTCGAAAAACAACTACATTCTCGGAGAATTCAAGTAAGTTCCCATAATTTTTGGAAGGATAACCGGAAAGATCCAAAATCAATTTCTAAGTGGAATGAAACGAAACTAAGGGATTCTAAATTTGTTCCAAAACAAAGAGAAGAGGCCAAAAATAAGTTCTTCCCCACTGATTCAAAAGGAAAAATGGACACAAATTTCCCTTCTAAATCTCGTGATATAAAGTGTTTTAAGTGTCAAGGACATGGTCATATTGCATCTCAATGTCCAAACAAAAGGGCCATGATTATTTTGGATAATGGAGACATCCTTAGTGAGCACTCTAGCGATGATGAGATTCCATCTTTGGAGGAGGGTTCCGATGTAGAAGTTGAAGAACCCGTACTTGGAGATGCATTGGTGGCAAGAAGAGCTTTAAACATTCAACCCAAAGATGATCATGATGAGGAGCAACGGGAACATATTTTTCATACGAGATGCCACATCAAGGAGAAGGTATGTAGTATGATCATTGATAGTGGAAGTTGTACCAATGTGGCGAGTACATTGTTGGTGGAAAAGTTGAGTTTGCCTACTCTAAGGCATACTAGACCCTATAGATTGCAATGGTTGAATGATAGTGGGGAAGTGAGGGTCACAAAACAAGCCATAGTTTCTTTTTCCATTGGAAAATATCATGATGAGGTGTTGTGTGATGTTGCTCCGATGCAAGCTGGACATTTGCTACTAGGGAGACCATGGCAATTTGATAGGAGGGTGATGTATGATGGCTATGCTAACCGCTTCTCTTTTCATTTCAGCGGTCGTAAGATTGTTTTGACTCCTCTAAGTCCCATACAAGCATATGAAGATCAAGTGAGGATACAGAAAGAATACAAAAAGAAAAAAGAAATGAGTGAAAAAGATAGTGGGAAAAATAAAATTTTGAGTGATAAAAAAGAGAGTGATGAGTTGATGAAAAAGGAAATGAGAGAAAAAAATGAAAAGAGTGGAAAAATTAAGAGTGAAAAAGGAGAGTCGAGTGGCATAAAAAGAAATGAGGGAAATCAAAGAGATGAAAACAAGAGTGATGAGCGAAAGGTGAGTTTATTTTCTGGAAAAAGTGAGATGAAAGGTGCTTTATTGAGCGGGAAAGTGTTCTTACTCATTAGTAAGGATGCCTACCTTGCAACTAATGAACTTCACCATTCTTTGCCTTCTTGTGTTGTGTCTTTGCTACAGGAATTTGGTGATTTGTTTCCTAAAGAAACACCCGATGGACTACCCCCTTTGAGAGGCATTGAGCATAGGATTGACTTCATACCCGGTGCCGCAATTCCAAATAGGCCAGCATATAGAGCTAATCCGGAAGAGACTAGAGAGATCCAGTGTCAAGTTGAAGAACTCATGAAGAAAGGATTAGTAAGGGAAAACATGAGTCCCTGCGCCGTTCCGGTGATCCTAGTACCCAAGAAAGATGGAACATGGAGGATGTGTGTGGATTGTCGCGCCATCAACAAAATAACAGTTAAGTACCGTTATCCCATCCCTCGACTTGATGACATGCTTGATGAATTACATGGGGCCTCTTTGTTTTCAAAAATTGATCTTAAAAGTGGATACCACCAAATTCGAATGAAAGAAGGAGATGAGTGGAAAACTGCTTTTAAAACTAAGTTTGGTTTGTATGAGTGGTTAGTTATGCCATTTGGTTTAACTAATGCACCAAGTACATTCATGAGCTTAATGAACCATGTCCTTCGTTCATTCATTGGAAAATTTGTGGTTGTCTATTTTGATGATATCTTAGTGTATAGCAAATCTTTAGACAACCATGTTGAACACTTGCGTTTGGTGTGTGAGACCCTTAAACAAAACCAAATTTATGCCAATCTTGAAAAATGTTCCTTTTGCAAGGATTCTGTTGTGTTTCTTGGCTTTGTTGTAGGGGCGGAAGGGATTCGTGTGGATGATGAAAAGATCAAAGCAATTCAGGAGTGGCCCACACCGAAGAGTGCAACCGAGGTTAGAAGTTTTCATGGATTGGCAAGCTT
Source organism: Viscum album (assembly GCA_963277665.1). Lineage (NCBI taxonomy): Eukaryota > Viridiplantae > Streptophyta > Magnoliopsida > Santalales > Viscaceae > Viscum > Viscum album. Next base: position 945,232,620 of record OY728132.1, on the reverse strand, counting down.
TTATAGGAGGTTTGTAAAGGATTTTTCATCCATCGCTGCACCTCTTAATGTACTTGTAAAGAAACATGTGGTCTTTAAATGGGGTGAAAAACAAGAAAAAGCTTTTAACACACTCAAAGAAAAATTGGTCAATGCTCCCCTTTTAAGGCTACCCGATTTCACCAAAGTCTTTGAAAATGAGTGTGATGCATCGGGAGTTGGAATTGGTGCTGTTTTGACTCAAGAGTCACGTCCAATTGCTTACTTTAGTGAGAAATTGAACGGGGCAGCATTAAATTATTCAACTTACGATAAAGAACTTTATGCTTTGAAACGAACCCTGGAAACATGGCAACATTACTTATGGCCTAAAGAGTTTATTATTCATTCTGACCATGAAAGCCTTAAGTATTTGAAGTCCCAAGGTAAGTTGAATCGGCGGCATGCATCTTGGCTGGAATTCATTGAGACTTTCCCCTACGTGATCAAGCACAAAAAAGGTAAGGAAAATGTGGTTGCTGATGCTCTTTCACGAAGGTATTCACTTCTTACTTCTCTTCATTCTAGATTACTTGGACTTGAGTTACTAAAGGGAATGTATGAAAATGATGGAGATTTTTCTAAAATTTGGACATCTTGTGAAAAACATGGTTTTAAAGACTATTACAAAAATGACGGGTTTCTTTTCAAAAGGGATAAATTGTGCATTCCAAATTGTTCAACTCGAGAATTGCTTGTAAAAGAAACTCACGGGGGTGGTTTGATGGGGCATTTTGGGGTTGATAAAACACTAGCTACTTTGCATGAACATTTTTATTGGCCAAGCATGAGAAAAGATGTTATTGCAATTTGTGCTAGGTGTGTCACTTGTAAGCATGTAAAGTCCAAGGTTCAACCAAATGGATTGTATTCCCCCTTGCCCGTTCCATCCCATCCTTGGACCGACATCTCTATGGATTTTGTGTTGGGAATGCCTCGATCCCAATTGGGAAGAGATAGCATTTTTGTTGTCGTGGATCGCTTTAGCAAAATGGCCCATTTCATTGCATGCTCAAAAACTAATGATGCTATACATATAGCAGATTTGTTTTTCAAAGAAATTGTGAGATTACATGGACTGCCCAAAACCATTGTAAGTGATAGGGATGTGAAATTCCTTAGCCACTTTTGGAGGACATTGTGGAATAAATTGGGAACTAAATTATTGTTCTCAACTGTTGCACATCCTCAAACTGATGGGCAAACTGAAGTGGTGAATAGGACTCTTTCTACCTTATTGCGTGCAATAATTCAAAAAAATCTAAAGAATTGGGAAAAATGTTTGCCACACATAGAGTTTGCATATAACCGAGTAGTTCATTCCACTACTAACTTCTCACCTTTTGAGATTGTATATGGATTTAATCCAATGACTCCATTAGATATTCTTTCATTGCCTACTAATGAGGTTGTTGATCTCGCAGGTGATGAGAAGGCCAAATTTGTTCGGGATTTACATGCCAAGGTGAAAGCCAACATTGAAAGAAGAAATGAACACTATGCAAAACAAGCAAACAAGGGTAGGCATAAGGTTGTACTAGAACCTGGAGATTGGGTGTGGGTGCATTTGAGGAAGGAAAGGTTCCCGGAGCAAAGAAAATCAAAACTTCAGTCACGAGGAGATGGTCCATTTCAAGTTTTAGAAAGAATCAATGATAATGCCTACAAGATTGACTTGCCCAGCAGGTATGGAAACGTGAGTGCTACCTTTAATATTTCTGATCTCTCTCCTTTTGAATATGCAGATTCGAGGACGAATCCTTTTGAAGAGGGAGGGGATGATGCGGATCATGGTGCACACAAGCAGCAAGGAGTTGAGGGTGATCATGGCATTGATCGTGAAAGGAACATTAATGGAAAAGACCCATTACATGGGATTGGTGGCCCAATGACAAGAGGAAGAATGAGGAGGATGAGAGAGGCTTTAGATGGCCTCATTTTGAAATTACAAGAGGAGGCCCAACATGCATGCATGGGAGGAGCAAATGGGCCTTTAATCACACTTATTAAAGCCCAAAAGTGAACCTAAAAGGACCACCCATATGCTTCCACGAAATTCAATCCACTTGCATGAAGGAAATCTCCAATGTCAAAAGTGGTGGGCCCCTTGTCTCCAAATCCATGGTGGGAATCTTCAAAGTCTTTGGGGTGGTTCCTAAAAGTCTTCTTTAGAGATATCTTGTCCCCTAAAGTCATGGACATGTGTAAACAAAGTCAAATTCGTGGGATAGGCTTTAGACTTTTGTGGGATAGGTAGTTTGACATGTATTCCTCTCATTTGGCTATAAATAGCCACCTCTTGTACCCCCTTGGAGGTTAATTTCGAATTTGAGAGTTTCTAGCATTATTATGCTTGTGTTTCTTGTGTTCTTAGGTGAATGCAAGTAAGGCTCATCAAAGGAGTGATCAACCTTTGTGGCGCTTTATAATTAGAGTTTCAAGGGGCAAGTCTCTTTGGGGTCCTAATTGATCATCCCCTTCCCCTTTTATTCCTATAGCATTTCTTTTAATTTTCATTCCCCTCTTCTTTCTTCGCTTGTGTTTCCGCATTTTTGCCAACGAATACCGCACTCATATACGGTATCATATCAGATATCTTTTCCCCTAAATCCATGGACATGTGTAAAAAAAGTCAAATTCGTGGGATAGTGATGCGTCGCCGGAAGCTCAAAACGAGTAAGTGAAAAGGAGCAGCAAAATGTAGCCGAATTGACCAAGGCCAAAACGCAAAGCCACCCGCCAAGGTTTCTCCACACTTAAAGACCACGTCACCAGCAATGGAGATGCACCACCAATTCCGAGCAAAGGGAAGAGGTTAAATCTAGAAGAATGCACAGAAAGCTTCACAAATTCATCCAATTCAAGCATCAACATTACAAAGAGGTGAAAATACATTATAAAGACAAAATAAAAAATCAAAATTCCCCAATTTGAGTTACAAGGTATGGGGAACTCAAAAGGCACATAAAAATCACAAAACAACACTTTTCCATGCCATTTAATGACCCCATTAGCTAAAGTAGCGGGATTCCCTCTTAATAATGCTTTTCTACACCTTATATATCTTCTTTAATGTGTTGCTACGAATTTCCATCCATTTCCATGTGGGTAAGTAATTTTGGGCCCCAAATAAGTGTGTTGCGGCCCACCATGGTTTTGGATGCCAAGAAGTGCGGGCTGGTCCAATTTGAATAACAATTGGGCTTCAAATTTTTATCAAGCCCAAAATTATTCTCCTTGGGCTGAATCTGATCCATATCATTCCCCCGTGGTTGGAGAGGATTTTCCCTCAAATCTATGACATCATCTTCTTCAATGTAAGGAAAAAAAGTCTCCAATGTTGAACGTTGCAGAAATGCCGCCAAATTCATCTGGTAAATAAATTTTGTAGGCATTGTTTCCCACTCATTCAAGCACTTTGAGTGGACCTTCAGCTCTTGGTGCCAGATTTCTCTTTCTTTTGGATGGAAATCAATCCTTTCGAAGGTGAATCCACACTTTGTCTCTAGGTTGGAAAATAGTCTTCTTCTGATGCTTGTTTGCTCGCCTCTTGTATTCTTTATTAGACTTCTCTATTTGATCACTAATAGATTCATAAAGCTTCTTCATCAACTTTGTCTTCTCCTCTGCATCAATATTCACCTAAAAATCAAGAGGCAAAGAGCACAATTCTATAATAGTGATTGGATTGATTCCATAAACCACTTATAATGGAGAATGCTAAGTGGTAGCACTGAGAGATCTATTGTGTGCAAATTAAGCTTGTGCAAGTTTCAAATCCCAATCTCTCATGCTCTTGTATTCAATTGAAAACAGTTCTTCAATTTCTTACCCAGAAGATGGTAAGAACTTTCTGGACTTTGTTAAGAAAAAAAACAAGTCCGATTTTCCCAGTCTGATTCCTCTGAGTACGATTATCCCTGATACGATTGTTCATGATATGATTATTATTGGTAGGATATTCCCCAATATGAAAAGTATAACTTTGATAGAATGAGATAGAGATGAATCAACACTACTTCAATTCTCCATCTTCCTCAATCTAGAAGACCGAGTATGGAAATCACGATCTGATTAATCCATCCCAATACGATGATCAGCCGAATACGATTAACAAGACAAATACAATAATCAGCTGAGTATGATAAACATTGAGTACGATGATCATCTGAATACAATGCTTTGATCTTGTTTCTTCACTTTCACTTCAATCCGTCAAAACTTCTTCAACAAAAGTGAATGCAAAAACTTTTTATTCTCTCTAAAACTAGGATCTTCTCTCTCATGAATAGTACATCAGTCCACCTCAAGTACAACATATTTTTCTCCTTTTATAGGTGACCCTTGAGATGCTTTGGTAGGAATCCAAAAAAATCCCGCTTAATCAAATTCACCCTAATCTCAATTTCCCCTAAAATATGGGGTGTATTTTCACTCCATCAACTCTTCTATAATATTTTTGATTCTTCTAAAACTTTCACTTCTCCTTATAAATGCTGAATATGATAATTCTTTTAAATGAAGATCTCCCCCTCAATTTTACATCCATCAAACTTTTCTTTCAAACCACTTTTACTTCTTCATTTCTTCTCTTTACGCACTTGAAAATATAAAACAATTCTACTATAATACAATAACCATTGACCCAATTGAAACCTACAAAGTAATTCAACCCTTTTGAAATGGTTTACTACATTATTGATCTCATTATTTCCTTCTCTTTTCAATCATCAAACTCAAGTAATTCCTTCTCTGAATATGATTGTCCAGAGTATGAACTTTCTGAGAACAGTTGACCTGAATACGATCATATTGGGTATGATATTTTTCATCCTGAGCCTGAGTGTGATCATCCTGTGTACGAAAGTTTTCTTATGCATAAGATGGATAATAGGATGCTACAGTGCCAGATAATGATCATTTTGGGTATGACCATTCTGATTACGATCCTCACTTTTTTCTATCTTTCCTTCTTAGCCCAAATTTGATTACACTGGGTATAATTACTTTTCTATTGGCATCATCTCTTTCTTCTCTTCCACCTAGATACGATAAATCTAGATATGATTTGGAATACCTATTTTTCCCTTTCTTTCATCAAGATTTCATCATAAGTTATCCAATAAAATTATGATTTATGAAATAAAAATCAGTAAAGCATAGTCACATTTAATTTTATCATAGTCAGCAGACTCTGATAATTTATTAAAACAAACACTTCTTTCATACATGATGGAGTGTGAATCTGATGACCATTTACTTCTAGAAAGATGCATTATCCATGTGAACAATTCTCTATTTCCAGAAAATGATCAATTCCTCATTATGATATTTTCACATATCAGACCCAAGACAAGTCTGATCAGTACCTTTTATTTCAAACAACTTTGCCTCGTTATGATGGAAAAAGTGAGTCCGGTTCTTTTGAAAACAATGTCCAGTATGAGTTCCACAAAATAAAAAGTTAGGTGATTTTATTTCTTCAAAATCTTTCCTTGACAACAAAATACACCACATGAAAACAAACACTTTCCTCATTAGCTTGGTCCTAACAATTCCCACTTTGGATTTTGTTGTCAACCAAGTTTCATAAATCATTGAACTTAGGCCATTAGTCCCATTGTCCAATTAGTCCCATTAGGACACTTAGGCCCATTAGTCCCATTAGGATACTTATGACCATTAGGCCAATTAGGCCACTTAAGCCACTTAAGCCCATTAGGCCCATTATCCCATTAGGCCCATTAGAACACTAAGGTCCATTAGGACCATTGGTCCAATTGGACCCATTAGGCCACTTAGGCCCATGACGCCCAATAGGCCACTTCGGCCCATTAGGCCCATTAGGTCACTTATGAACATGAGTCCCATTAGGCCACTTCAACCCATTAGGCTACTTAGGACACTTAGTCTCATTGGATTCATTAGGCCCATTACGCCCATTAAGCCTATTGGTCCCATTAGGTAACTTTGTGAACTTAGGTCTATTGGACCCATTGGGCCCATTGGGCCCATGGGGCCCATTAAGAAACTTAGGCCACTTAGCCTCATTATGCCACTTAGGCCCATTGGACCCATTATGCCCATTAGGCAACTTAGTCCACTTCGACCCATTAGGCCCATTCAACCTATTGGGCCCATTAGGTAACTTTGTGAACTTAGGTCCATTGGACCCATTGGGCCCATTGGGCCCATTGGGACCATGGGTCCCATTAGGAAACTTAGGCCACTTAGGCTCATTATGCCACTTAGGCCCATTGGACCCATTATTCCCATTAGGCAACTTAGGCCACTTCAGCCCATTAGGCCACTTAGGCCCATTAGACCCATTCATCCCATTAGGCCACTTAGGCCCATTCAATCCATTCGGTCCATTAGGCCCATTAGACTCATTAGTCTGATTAGGACACTTAGGCCCATTAGACCTATTAGACCCATTAGACCCATTAGGCAACTTAGACCACTTAGTCCAATTTGAGCACTTAGACCCATTGGACCCATTAGGCCCATTAGGAAACTTAGGCCACCTTGGCCCATTAGGCCACTTATACCCATTGGACGCATTATGCAACTTAGGCCACTTAGGGCTATTAGGCCACTTAGACGCATTGGACCCATTAGGCCCATTAGGCAACTTATACCACTTAAACCCATTGGAACCATTAGTCCCATTAGCCAACTTAGGACAATTCGACCCATTAAGCCACTTAGGTCGATTAGGCTAAATTATCCATAATGGTCCCATTAGGCTCATCATGCCCATTGGCCCCATTAGACCACTTAGGCCCAATAGGACCAATATACCCATTAGTCCACTTAGGCCCATTAGCCTCCTTAGACCCATTAGGCCCCTGGGTCCATTGGGCCCCTGGGTCCATTGGGCCCCTGGGCCCATTGGGCCCCTGGGCCCATTCAGCCAATTAGACCATTCTTCCAATTAGGACGAATTGGTCGTAATGGGCCCAATATTCCCATTAGGCCTATTAGGTCACTTAGGCCACTTAGGCCCATTATGCCACTTAGGCCCATTAGGACCCTTAGAACCATGAGACCCCTTAGACCCATTGGGCCCCTTAGGCCCATTAGACCAATTAGACCATTGGGCCCATTAGTCCTATTAGGTCACTTAGGCCCAATAGACCCAATAGGACCATTAGGCATATTAGGTCACTTAGGCTACTTAGGTCCATTAGGCCACTTAGGCCCATTAGGCCCCTTAGACCCATTAGGCCCATTAGGCCCATTAGACCCCTTAGCCCCATTAGGTCACTTAGTCCCATTAGGACACTTAGGACCATTAGGACACTTAGGCCACTTAGGCCCATTAGGCCCCTTAGACCCAATAGGCCCATTAGGCCCATTAGGTCCATTAGGCCAATTCGGCCATTTAGCCAATTATGTCAAATTGACCATAATGGGCCCATTAAGCCACTTAGGACCATTAGTCCACTTAGGCCCAATCATCCCATTAATCCCATTAGGCTCATTAGGCCCATCAGGCCACTTAGGCCCAACAGGTTCATTCGACCCATTAAGCCCATTAGGCCCATTAGGTTGAATTGGACTTAATGAGCCCATTAGGACACTTAGTTTCATTAGGCCACTTAGGGCCAATAGTCCCATTTGACCCATTAGGCCACTTAGGCCTCTTAGGCCCATTCTCTCACTTTGTCCCACTGGACCCATTAGACCCATTAATCCCATTAGGCCCATTAGACCCATTAGGCCACTTAGGCCCAATTGGCTAATTAGGCTAATTCGACCACTTAGGACCATTAATCCCATTAGGTCCATTATGTCACTTAAGGCCATTAGACCCATTAGGCCCATTAGGCCACTTAATCCCATTGGACTCATTACACTACCACAAAATAGGCTTTTATCAACGCTAAAAAAGGTCTTTATCAGTGTGAAAAAATTGTTGTTAATCTCAGCAAAGATAAAGGGGGTCCATTTTATCAGTGCTTAGAAAAGCACTGATAACAGACCCTTTTATCAGCACTAAGAAAAGCACTGATAAAAGTTAAAAAACATTTAAAAAAAATCTGCAAATCAGGGAGGGGCTTCAACAGCGCTTGAACCCCCCCTTCAACAGCCTCCCCCCCACACCCCAGCCCGCACGCCCAAGCCATCCCCCCAACCTTTAACAGCACCCCCACCCAACCTTTAATAACACTATCCCTTATTCCACCCACGTGCGCGACCTTCCTTCTCCTGGATTCGAACTCGGGACCTGTTGCCTGCGCACCTAAGCCTTTACTACTCCACCATATTACTTTGCTCTTCATTTATTAATATATCTATTTATTTATATATATATAGTTATATTAATATATGTATATATATTAATATATATATAGTTATATTAATATATATATCCATATATTAATATATGTATAGTTATATTTATATATTAATATATTTATTTGTATATTAATATATATTTATAAGATTAGTTTTAAATACATTTATAAAATATGTTTTTGTGTGTGTGTTTATAAACAAATAAATACATATATACAACAGACACACACACACACACACACACACACACATATAAATATTATATGTGCATCTATAAGTATAATTATACAGATTTATATATATTTACAAATATTATATATTAATATGTATATACATATGCTTAGAATATATAGATAATATATATCAATTTGTCAATACAGATGCGCGCGCGCACACACACACACACACATATTTACACATACACATTATATAAGTATATAAATATTCATATATATTTTTTTAAATAAAATGGATATTAATTTTTTATTTAGATAAGGCTTATATATTGAGAAATATATTTTATATGTAAATATGTTTAATTATTTATTTATAAAATTCTTTTTTTTGTGTTAATATATAAAAAATTTGTATATATTGTTATATATTTGATTATAAATAACAGTACATTATGAAAAATGATAACAAGCCCTGAAAACCTAAAAAACAGGTAAAAAATGGAGAAACCTTCAAAACCCGTAAATACAGTCAGAAAGTCAAATAAACCCTAAACTCATGGTAACAACAAAAACTTCTGATCTTAGAGCCCGTTATAGATCTATGACCAGTCAAATAAAATATCATCAAATAATATTTGATATGATAGGTGGTGTAGGTCGAACGAACAGACAGATCATATGTTACAGTTGTTTGAAAAAAATAGGAGATAGGAAAAAAAGTGTTAGAAATGGGGGCTTGAAAAACCTAACAAACTGCAGAGTCACTGAAATGGGAATAAATTCTGATTCGGGTGTCCGTTTCAGCTTCGTGACCATTCAAACCGAAGATCATGGAATTAACTACAATATAAAAGGTGGAGGAGCCCAAACAGACACACAGATCATGATTTATTACCGTTTTAAGAAAAATTTGACATGGCACCAGACATGGAAATAGAGTTTTGGAGGCCTTATGATGGTTTTTGGGGGTTTTAGGGTTTGATACATGATTGGATCTTTTTTCAAGTCACACTTATGCATAGATCTGTTTGCTTTTTTATATTTGATATTTGGTAGAGCCCAAAATGACACCCAAAGTGAAAGTTATGGTCATTTGAAGTTGGAGTTTTTTTTAGAGTGGTATAACTGATATATCTTCCGCTTCTTTGATCTTATCATGGTTTCTATTATACATGGTTCTTACTCATCTCAAGATATTTTATTTTACTGGTCCCGGCGCTCAAATGGAAACTCGAAGTAGGAGTTATGGATGTTTTAGTGAGTTATGTGTTTCTTTGGTTTTTAGGCGCTAGGAGGGTTTCTCAATTTCGAACAATCATAACTTCTGATACGTATGTCCATTTTCTCTCTACCACATATAAAATCGAATCTTGTAAAAATATACACACTCTAGTGTCCATTTTAACCCCTTATCACATTCATCAAGTCCAAAAAAGGCCCATAATTCCTCCCAATGGTCATAAGTTCTGCTCCAGGTGTTTTTTTTGCCATAACATCTGCTCCGGGTGTCTGTTTTTCCTCTACCACATATCAAATCGATCAAAAACATATTTAAAAAATATATATTATATTTATATCAACATAAATATACTTATATATCAATATATTATTTTTTATGAAATATAATTTTTTTTAAATATACACTTTTTCAATGCTTGGAAAAAAAAGCACTGATAAAGCCCCTCCTTTGTCAGCACTACTAAAAAAAGTGATGATAAAGGGGGGACCCATTAACAACGCTAAAAGAAAGTGCTGATAAAGGGGGTGCATTTATCAGAGATTTTTTTAGTGCTGATAAAGGCACCCCATTTATCAGTGTTTTTTTTAGAGGTGTTAAAGGGTGGCGCTGCAGAAACCCAATTTTATGGTAGTGTTAGCTCCATTAAGACACTTAGTCCCATTTGACCCATAGTCCCATTAGGCCCATTAGTCTATTTAGTCCAATTTTGGTCATTTAGGACAATTAGACCAATTACTCCATTGAGGCCATTTAAGCCAATTAGGCTATTTATGTCATTTAAGCTGATTTAGACCATTTAGGCCAATGAGTCCAATGAGATCAATTCAAGCCAATTTAATTCCTTTAGATCATTTAGGCCAATTATAATATTTAGACTATTTAATCCAATTTAGGCCAATTAATCCAATTAGGACAATTAGGCCAATTAGGCCAATTAGGCCAATTAGGCAATTTAATTCACTTAGTCCATTTAGGAAAATTTAGTTCATTTAAGATAATTAGTCAATTTAGGCCAATTTAGGTCATTTAGGCTATTAGGCCAATTTAGACCATTTAGGCCAATTATGCCATTTAGGCTAATTTAGGTAATTTAGACCAATTAGGCCAATTAGGGTCATTAGTCTATTTAATCTGATTATGCCAATTTAGAATATTTAGGCTAATTAGGCCAATTTAGTCCATTTAGGCCAATTTTTCCATTTTGGTCATTTAGGCCAATTAGGCCAATTAGGTCAATTAGATAATTTAGGTAATTTAGGACAATTAGTCCATTTAGGACAATTTAGCTCATTTATACCAATTATTAAAATTATACCAATTAGGAAATTCATGCCCATTAGGCTAATTAGGCCATTTAGGACAATTTAGGCCATTTAGGCTAATTTAGATCATTTAGGCCAATTTAGGCTATTAAGGTCAATTTAGGCCAATTAGGTCATTTATACCATTTAGGATAATTAGGTAATTTAGTGCAATTATATCAATTAGGCCATTTAGATCACTTAGGCCAATTAGACCATTTAGACAAATTTAGGCCATTTAGACCAATTAGGCCAATTAGGCCAATTTAGGACATTTAGGATAATTTAGCCCATTTAGACTAATTAGAAAAATTAGTCCAATTAGTTCATTTAGTAAAATTAGGCCAATTATTCCATTTAGGCCAATTATTCCATTTAGGCCAATTAGGCCAATTAGACCATTTAGGCCAATTTATGCCATTTATGTCATTTAGGCCATTAAGGCCAATTAGGCAATTAGGTAATTTAGTTCATTTAGGAAATTTAGGCCAATTAGAACTTTTATTCCATTTAGTTCATTTAGGTAAATTAGGACAATTAGGCCAATTAGACAATTTAGATCATTTAGGCCAATTTAGGCCATTTAGGCCAATTTAGTTCATTTAGACTGTTTAGGATAATTTATACCATTTAGGCCAATTTAGCCAATCAGACCATTTAGGACAATTAGGTTGATTAGGACATTTAAGCTAATTTGGCCAATTTAGGCAATTTAGGCCAATCAGGCCCATTAGGACAATTAGACCAATTAGACAATTTAGTCAAATTAGGTCAATTAGGCCAATAAGGATAATTGAGGTCATTTAGGCTAATTATTCCATTTAATCCATTTAGTAAAATTTAGGCCATTTATACCAATTAGGACAATTAAACCAATTAGGTAATTTTTGGAAATTTAGGCCAATTAGGATTTAGGCCAATTTAGACCATTTAGACCAATTAAGCCAATTAGGCAAATTTTTTCAATTTATTCCATTTAAGAAAATTTAGTCCAATTAGGTCAATTAGGATATTTTGGACATTTAGTCCAATTTAGGTCATTTAGACCAATTAGGCCAATTAGTCCAATTAGGCCATTTAGGCCAATTAGGCCATTTAGGCCATTTAGGCCAAATTTAGGGCATTTAGGCCATTCAGGGAAATTAGACCAATTAGACCATTTATGCCATTTAGGAAAATTAGTCTATTTAGGACAATTAGACCAGTTATTTCATTTATGCCATTTAGTCCAATTAGTCCATTTAGGCCAATTAAGCCATTTAGGCCATTTAGACTAATTTAGGCCATTTAGACCAATTTAGGTCATTTAGACCAATTAGGTCAATTATGCCAATTTACTTTATTTAGACCATTTGGGAAAATTATTCCATTTAGGAAAATTAGACAAATTAAGCCATTTTTTTAATTTAGGCCAATTAGTTCATTTTTTTTATTTAGACCAATTAGGCCAATTAGTCCAATTTAGGGCATTTAGGCTAATTTAGTCCATTTAGGCCAATTAGACCAGTTAGGCCATTTATGCTAATTAGGAAAATTAGGCCATTTAGACCATTTAGGTCAATTAATCCATTTAGCCCAATTAGTCCAATTAGTTCATTTAGGTCATTTTGGAGAATTTAGGCCATTTAGGTCAATTAATATGATAAGTCCATTTAGGCTAATTAATCCATTTAGGCTAATTTTGGCCATTTAGGCCATTTAGGTCAATTAAGCCATTTAGGCCATTTAGGCCACTTTGGGACATTTAGGCCAATTAGGTCAATTAGGCTAATTAGAAAATTTAGGTCATCTAGGTTAATTAGTCAATTTAGGCCAATTTATACCATTTAGGCCAATTAGGCCATTAGGTCAATTCCAACCATTTAGGTCATTTAGTCCATTTAGGCCAATTAGGCCATTTAGCCCATTTAGGCCAATTTTTGCCATTTAGGACATTTAATCTATTTAGTCCAATTAGGCCAATTAGTCTAATTAGGCAATTTAGGCCAGTTAGGCCATTTAGGTCATTTAGCCCAATTAGGCCATTTAGGCCAATTTAGGCCATTTAGAACAATTTAGGTCATTTAGGGAAATTAAGCCAATTAGGATGCCATGAACCAATCCAGGTCGACCCTGAACCGGTCACCCAACAACTATATAATAATCTCTACACAGAAAGGCTTTACATTTTCTTTGACCCATAGGAGTTTCAAGTTTCAAAACAGAAGGCATTATTTCCACATTTAGACCCGACAAATCAAGAACCTGAGAAGCAATGAAATATGAGATGCACCTGTATCAAAAAATGCTTGCATATGGGTAGAATTCAAAAGAATTGCACCTCTCAACATCGATGGTACAAGTTGGCTATTCACAATAACCCGATCAGCTCCAAATACCTACTTACTCGCCAAACTTTTATCTTTATTCCCCTTCTGAAATTTCCCATGTCGAGGATTCATGGTATTCTTGAAATTATCGTGACTAAATATGTTCTACTAATGAGGGGTATTATGTTTTTCTCCTCCTATTGATTCATAAGACAACTGTGAACCTTGATAAGTGTCTCGAACACCCGACCTTGGAGAATGGAAACAATAACAATGAAGATTCCCCATCTAATTATAATTATGGCATGCTCTATGTGGTGATGTACATTCTCGCTTCATGTGTCTTAGAGTGCCACATTGGAAACATCCTGACTTTCTATTAAGATTCATAGGAAGGTTCAGTGATCCTTTCATCAGATTTTGAGCTATATGCCCACCTTGTAAAAAAGTGTCCCTCTTCCACTAGCTCCCCGCATTATAGTTTCCAAAATTTCCCATAGGTATCACAATATATCCTCCACCCATCACCCCTAAGATGTCCCTTTAATCCATGGTTTCCCTGTTGACCATCTCCGTACAATATGTTATACAAATTACCGAAATCATCAAAAAAAATTCCTACCTCATCCCAGATTAAAAAAAGCGTGTCTTCAAAGATGCACTATAAGCAACCTCAGGTGAAAAATGGACTAAATTCATGAATTTACCCACTTATTTCTGTCACAGAAAGGTTATACCACTTCAAACAAAAGAAATCCATCGTTCTATGAATTCTAAACGTGTGAGGATAGAATTTTTTGTTTAAAAATTCCTCAAAATCCTCCCATGCCATACCTTGGTCCACTTTAGCCTAGATCACGAACTCCCACCACTAACATGGAAGATATTCCATCATGTACGTTAATAACTTGACTTTGAACTCCATTAGTGTGCCTAGGAAATCAAAGATTCGATTTATCCTATTTAGCCACATCTCCACCCTTTATGGTTCTGAATCACCCCAAAAGATGGGTGGATTTTTCTTCTAAAACTGAACCAAATTTTCCACATGCCTTGGTTCATCTCTTTTATTCCCACTATCGACAGCTTCAAAGATTTCACTATGCTCTGCACCAGCTGCTGGTTTACCTGGGGCTCAGGTGAAATCACATTTTTAATAGATTACTCAGGTTGGTTTCTACGATGCCTACCAGGTTCCATTCTATGTTCACATGAGAAACACCATAAGTCTCACTCTCTAGAAATAGAAGGCTTAACAATTTCAAATTCTATCACATTTCAACTATCATAACCATGATTTCCAAAATCCAACATTTCCCATGTTCAATAATTTTTGAAAAAAAATCCACCATGTTTTGAAAATTGACCCATTTTCAAAATACCACAACCATTCTCTTTTCAAAATCACACATTTGAAAACACTTTACAGAATTTTCAAAAATAAACAAATTCACATCACAACATAAATCATTAGTCCAAATGAGATAAGAAATCCTAGTGGGGAGTCATCTAAACCATGCATGTCATGATCTTCTCATTTTCTAAACCCACGATAATGAGACCACTAGGCCCATTAGGCCACTTAGGCCCACTAGGCCCGTTGGGCCCATTCGTCCCATTCAGCCCATTGGTCCCATTAGGCCCATTAGGATCATTCATCCCAATAGGCCCATATAGCCACTTAGGCCCATTGGGCCCATTCAGAACATTAGGCCCATTAGGTGCATTATGCCCATAAGGCCCATTCATCCACTTAGGTCCATTAATCCACTTAGGCCCATTAGGACACTTATGCCCATTAGGCCCATTAGGCCCATTAGGCCCACTAGACCCATTAGGTAACTTAGGCCCATTAGGCCACTTAGGCCCACTAGGCCCATTAGGCCACTTCGACCCATTAGGCCACTTATGCCCATTAGACTCACTAGGCCCATTAGGCCAATTGGGCACATTAGGCCCATTCAGCCACTTAGTCCCACTAGGCCCATTACGCCACTTGGGCCCATTAGGACATTTCGCCCATTAGGCCCATGAGGCCCATTAGTCCAATTACGCCCATTAGGCCCAGTAGTCCCATTATGTCACATAAGCTCATTCGTTTACTTAGGCCCATTAGGCCCATTAACCTCATTAGGCCAATTTGGACCATTAGGCCCATTCGGCCACTTAGTCCCACTAGTCCCAATCGGGCACTTAGGCCCATTCGACCAATTATGTCGATTAGGCCACCTATACCCATTAGGCCCATTAGGCCACTTAGGCCCATTATGCCCATTAGGTCCATTCAGCTGATTAGGCCGGTTAGGTCACTTAGGCTCATTCGGCTAATTATACCCATTAGGCAACCTAGGCCCATTATGCCCATTCGACCGATTAGGCCACTTGGGCCCATTCAGTCGATTAGTCTCATTAAGCCACTTAGGCCCATTAGGCCCATTAGGTCACTTAGTCCCATTAGGCCCATTCAGACGATTAGGCAGATTAGTCCCCTTAGAGCCATTAGACCCATTAGGACCATTAGGCCACTTAGACCCACTAGGTTCATCAGGCATATTCGATTGATTAGGTTGATTAGGCCACATCGCCCTATTAGGGCCATTAGGCCCATTGGGTCGATTTGGCCGATTCACCCACTTAGACCACTTAGGCCCATTATGCTCATCAGGCCCATTTGGACCATTAAACCACTTAGGCCACTTAGGCATTAGGCCCATTAGGCCCATTAGTCCCATGCAGTTGATTGGGCTAATTAGGCCACTTTGGCCGATTAGGCCCATTAGGCACATTAGGCTACTTAGGCCCATTAGGCCCATTCAGCCAATTATAGGGATTAGGCCACATATTCCTGTTAACCCCATTAGGCCACTTAGGCCCATTAGCCCCACTAGGCACATTAGGCCACTTAGGCCCATTAGGCCCATTAAACCCATTAGTCCCATTAGGCCCCTTTATCCCATTTGGCCACTTAGGCCCATTAGAGCCATTTGGACCATTAAACCCCTTATTCTCATTAGGCCAATTAGGCCCGTTAATCAATGTATTCCACTTAGGCCCATTAGACCCATTATGCCATGTAGACCCATTTGGCCCATTAGGACACTTAGGCCTATTAGGACCATTAAACACATTAGTCCCACTAGGCCCATTAGGCCCCTTAATCAACTTAGGCCACTTAGCCCATTAGGCCTATTTGGTGGATTAGCCCGATTAGGCCACTTAGGCCACCTAGGCCAATTAGGTCCATTAGGCTCATTAGCCCAATTGGGCCCATTAGGCCCATTAGGGAACTTAGCCCCATTCGGCCACTTAGGACCATTAGGCACATTAGGCCCATCAGTCCCATTTGGCCCATGAGGCGCATTCCGCCCATGAGGCCCATTACGACCATGAGGCCCATCAGACCCATGAGGACACTTAGGCCCATTAGGCCCATTGGGACCATGGGGTCACTTAGGCCCATGAGTCCCAAGAGGCCCAGTAGACCCATCAGGCCACTTGGATCAATTAGGCCCATTAATCCCATTAGGCTCACCTGGCCCATTAGGCCCCTTGGGCCCATTATCCCCATTAGGAACATTAGGTCCACTAGGCCCATTTAGGCACCTGGGCCCATTTGACCCATTAGGCCACTTATGACCATTTGGCCCATCTATCCCATTAGGCCCATGAGGCGCATTCTACCCATAAGGCCCATGAGTCCCATTAGGACCACAATACCCATTAGGCCCATTAATACACTTAGGCCCATTAGGCCCATTAGGCCAATGAGGCCACTTAGACTCATGAGGCTCATTAGACCCATTAGGCCACTTGGGACCATTAGGCCCATTAGGCCCATTAATACCATTAGGCCTGCTAGGCCCTTTAGGCCACTTAGGACCATTAGGCCCATTAGGACCACTAGGCACATTCATCCCATTAGGCCCATTGGGCCTATTAGGCACATTAGGCCCACTCAACTCATTAGGCCCCTTAGGCCCATTGGGCTCATTAGGCCACTTAGGCCCATTCCCATGAGGCATCTTAGGCCCATGAGGCCCCTTCGGCCCATTAGGCCATTTTGGCCCATTCGGTCCATTAGGCCTATCAGGCCCACCAGGTCCATTAGGCCACTTAGGCCCATTAGGTCACGTAGGTCCTTGAGGCCCATCAGGCTCATTACACCACTTAGTCCCATTAGGCCCATTATTCCCATTAGGCCACTTAGGCCCATTGGGCCCATGAGACCACTTATGCCAGTTTGGACCATTTGGCCCATTAAGACCATGAGGCCCTTAGGCCCATGGGGTTGCTTAGGTCCATTAGGCCCATTGGTCCCTTTAGTCCCACTAGGCCCATTCAGCCACATCAGCTATTAGGCCACTTAGGCCCCTTAGGCCCATTAGGACAACTACCCCCATTAGGACTCTTCGGCCGATGAGGCCCATTATGCCCAATAATCCCATTAGTCCCATTAGTCCCATCAGGCCCATGAGGCCACTAAGTCCTATGAGGCCCATTAGTCCCATTATGCATATTACGCCACTTATGCCAATTAGGCCCATTGGGCCCATGAGGACACTTAGACCCAATTGGCCCACGAAGCCCCTTCGGCCCTTGAGGCCCTTGATACCCATTAGGCCCATCAGTCCCATTCAACCACTTAGGGCCATTAGACCCATTAGGTCACTTAGGCCTATTAGGCCCATTCCGCCACTTAAGCCCATTAGGCCCATTCCGCCACTTACGCCCATTAGGCCCACTAGGCCCATTAGGCCAATTTGGCCACTTAGGCCAATTGGGTCCATTAATCCACTTAGTCCCATTAAGTCCATTAGTCTCATTAGGTCCATTAGGCCACTTAGGCCCATTAGGCCAATTAGACCCATTAGGCCCATCGTGTCTATCAGGCCCATTAGGCCACTAAGGTCCATTAGACCCATTAGGACACTTTGGACCATTATGCCCATTAGGCCACTTAGGACCATTAGGACCATTAGGCCCATGTGGCCCATCAGTCCCATTAGACCCATTAGGCCACTTAGGCCCATTAGGTCACTTAAGCCCATTAGGCCCATTGGGCCAATTAGGCTCATTTTTTCTATTGGGCCTATCAGGCCCATTCGACCACTGAGGCCCATTATGCCCATTATGCTCATCAGGCCCATTCGGCCCACTAGGACCATTAGTCCACTTTAGCTCATGAGGCCCATTTAGGAAACTTAGGCCACTTAGGCCCATGAGGCCCACTGGGCCACTTCTCCCCATTGTACCCATCAGGCCTATTAGGCCCACTGGCCCCATTTGGACCATTTGGCCACTAAGGTACATCATGACACTTAGGCCCATTGGGCTACTGAGGCCCATTGCGCCACCTAGGCCCATTGGGACACTGAGGCCCATTTTGGCCACTAGGCCAATCAGGCTCATTAGGCGCATTTGGCCACTAAGGTCCATCAGGTCCATCTGAGGCCTTTGAGGCCCATTAGCCCACTTAGCCCACTTCGACCCATTAGGCTCAGGAGGCCCATTAGGCCCATTTGACTCATCAATTCCATTAGGCCATTGATGCTCATTTGGCCCATTAGGCCACTTAGGTCCATTCAACTCATTAGGCCACTCATGCCCATTAGGCCACTCAGGTCACTTAGGACCATTAAGCCACCTAGGACCATTACGCCCATTAAGCCCATCAGGGCCATTAGGCCCATTAGGCCACCGAGGCCCATTAGGCTCAATAGGCCCATTAGGCCACCTAGGTCCATTATGCCAATTAGCCTCATTAGGCCCATGAGTCCCATTAGGATATTGAGGCCCATTTGGCTCATCATGCCCATCACGCCCATTAGGCCACTTAGGCACATTAGGCACATTAGGCCCATTACTCCATTTAGGCCCATTCATCTCATTAGGCCACATAATCCCATGAGACCCATTAGGCCATCGGGCCCATCAAGCCCATATGACCACTTATTCCCATTCGTCCCATTATGCCCATTATGCCCATCAGGCCCATGAGGCCACTTAGGCTCATTCAACTAATTAGGCCACTTAGGCCCATTTAGCCTATTATTCCCATCAGGACCCTTAGTTCACCTAGGTCTATTCGACTAATTAATCCACTTAGGCCCATTTAGCCTATTATTCCCATCAGGCACCATATGCCACTTAGGCCATGATATGGATCAGATTCAGTCCAAGAAGAATAATTTTGGGCTTGATAAAAATTTCAAGCCCAATTGTTGTTCGAATTGGACCAGCCCGCACTTCTTGATGTCCAACACTATGGTGGGCCACAACACACTTATTTGGGGCCCAAAATCACTTATCCAAATGGAAATGGGTGGAAATTCGTAGCATCACATTAATGAGGAGAGAGAAGGTGGAGAAAAGTATCATTAAGAGAGAATCCCGCTACTTTAGCTAGTGGGGTCATTAAATGGCTTGGGAAAGTGATGTTTTGAGCTTTTTATGTGCCTTTTGGGTTTCCCATGCCTTGTAACTCTAATTGAGACATTTTCCTTTCTTAATTTTGTCTTTATATTTTATTTTCATCCCTTTGTAATGAAAGTTTTTGAATTGGACGAATTTGTGAAGCTTGTTATGCATTCTTCTAGCTTTAGCCTCTTCCTTTTGCCCAGAATTGGTGGTGCATCTACATTGCCGGTGACGTGGTCTTTAAGTGTGGATAAACCTTGGCAGGTGGCATTGCCTTTAATCATTGGTCGATTCGGCTACATTACGCTGGTCCTCTTCACTTACTCATTTTGGGATTTCCAGCGACGCATCAGTTGGTATCAGAGTCGCGGTTCCAACGAGTAAGTTCTATCGCATCCTTCTTGTTACTCTCCATCATGTCTCGCAAGAGCGGATATTCTACTTCTCCTGCTCCATGGGAAATAGCTAACGCATAACTACAATCGAAAATTACTGAAATCGGTGAGCAACTTTCTCAACTATTGAGAGCGCGGCGACCTGACTCCCCTCCACCGTAGCGGCATCCCCGACGTCCATCACCAGATAATAGGTGAAATCCAGCACCATTTTATGAAGATCATGAAAATGGTGATGATTCCAGTGATTCAGAGGTGGATATGCGAAGAAGAAGAGATGATGTAGATATTGAAAGAGGGTTGAAGATTGACATTCCAGATTTTTATGGGAGTATGAATCCGGATGATTTTCTGGATTGGATGCAAGAAATCGAACGGTTCTTCAAATTTAAGAATCGTTCTGATGAGAATAAGTGCAAGGTATCCATTCTAAAATTTAAAGATTATGCATCTCTTTGGTGGGAAAATCTGAAAAAACAGTGGGAACATGATGACAAAGGCAAAATACGCTCATGGGAGAAGTTGAAAAGGCTTTTGAGGAGACGATTTTTGCTCGAGAATTATAAGCAAGAGCTTTATTTCTGAATGCATTGCCTGCGACAAGGAGATAAATCTGTTGAAGAGTATATTCGGGAGTTTGATCATTTATTAACGCAAAGTGATGTTTCAGAATATAAAGAGAAAAGAATTGTAATATTTTTGGGTGGATTAAATGCAGAAATTGAACATTCAGTGGAGTTGCAACCATTCTGCTCACTTGATGATGTTTGCAAGTTGGCGATCAAGGTAGAAAAGAAATAGTGGACCTCAAAGGCACCGGTGCTCAAAAACTACAATAGAGGTACAACATTTTATAAATGCATTTCTTCTAATAAATCTGGTTTTGGTGAGAAGGAATTTGGAAGGAACAAGATGCTGGATAAAGGGAAAGAGAAGGTGATGGAACCACCAAAAGGGAAGTCCAACTCCTCTGAACATGGGAATCGAAAGTGTTTCAAATGCCACAGGTATGGTCATTTTCAGGCCAATTTCCCTAACAATTGAATTATTACTATTATGGATATTGAAGAGATTGAAGAGGAAATCAAAGAGGATGAACATGATGGTGAAGAATCTGAAAATTAGGAACATGTTGTGGAAGAATCTGATGTGGGAAACATGCTAGTGCTACGAAAAGTTTTGCTAGCTCAAATCTGCCCGGAAGAAGATCAAAGAGGAAACTTGTTCCAAACTCACTGCACCATTAATCAGCGGGTATGCATGGTGATTATTGATAGTGGGAGCTGTAAAAATGTGTCTTTAACCACACCAGTGGAGATATTGAAGCTTCCAACTCAAAATCATCCTCAATCATATAAATTTCTATGGTTGAAAAATGGGAGCGCACTCCAAGTCAACAAACATGTTCGGATTTCATTCTCCATTGGTAATAACTATGTTGACGAAGTATTGTGTGATGTTATTCCTATGGATTCTTGTCACTTGTTGTTGGGAAGGCCTTGGCAGTTTGACAGGGAAGTGAAATATGATGGGAGGAAGAACACATATTCTTTTCCATCTGGGGAAAAGAACATCACACTTGCTCCTTTGAAGCCATCCCAAACTCTTCCAGAAATTTTTTTTCTGGAAGTTCCCAAAGATAGTCTCTTTATCAACAAAGCTCAAGTGGAGAAAGCCATAAATAAGCAAAACTAGTTTTTTCTTTGTTGATGATGGAAAAGTAATTCCATGAGGAGAAGATTCATCAACATCCCTTAGCTCATTCCTTAATTGGGGGATATCATGACATTTTTCATAATGATATTCCAGCAAGATTACCACCATTTAGAGGCATTGAACACCAGATTGATCTTGTACCTGGTGCACAATTTCCAAATAAACCAGCATATCGGTGTAATCATGGAGAATCAAGGGAATTGAAAAAGCAAGTAGACGAGTTGATGTATCGAGGTTTTATAAGGCCAAGCATGAGATTGTGTTCTGTTCCAGCATTATTGGTGCAGAAGAAAGATGGTATGTATCGCATGTGCATTGATAATAGAGCTATCAATAATATTACCATCAAATACAGGTATCCCATTCCACAACTCGATGATATGCTTGATGAATTACATGGTTCATCAATCTTTTCGAAGGTTGATCTTCGTAGTGGATACCACCATATTCGAATGAAGGAAGGGAATGAGTGGAAAACGACCTTGAAAACTAAATGCGGATTGTTTGAGTGGCTGGTCATGCCATTCAGCCTCTCAAATGCTTCTAGCACATTCATGCAACTCATGAATGAAGTTCTGAAACCATTCATTGGTAAATTTGTGGTTTTTTATTTGGATGATATTTTGATTTACAACAAGTATGTGGAGAGCCTTGTGGATCATCTTTGGCGGGTATTTGATGTTTTACGGAAACAAAAGCTATATGGAAAGATGAAAAAATGCGAGTTCTTTTCAACAAAAGTGGTGTTTCTGGGATATGTGGTAACCAAAGAAGGCATCATGGTAGATTAATCAAAAGTGGAAGCAATCAAGTCATGGCCACGACCAGAATCCATCACCGAAGTAAGAAGTTTCCATGGTTTGGCAACTTTTTATTGTCGATTTGTTTCCAATTTCAGCACTATCATGGCACCTATCACTGAATGCTTGAAAAGGGGAAAATTTGAGTGGTCAAAGAGAGCAAATTAATCATTTGAAATCATTAAGAAAAAGTTGTGTGAAACACCAGTTTTGGCATTGCCTGATTTTGATCAAGTCTTTGAAGTGAAATGTGATGCAAGTGGAGTTAGGATAGGCACTGTTCTCATCCAAAGCAAGCATACTATAACATATTTTAGTGAGAAATTAAATGATTCAAGGAGGAATTACAGAACCTATTATAAGGAATCTTATGCGGTTATAAGATCCCTAGATCATTGGTCTCATTATTTGAGACCAAAGCAGTTTGTTCTTCATTCTGACCATCAGGCATTCAGGTTTATCAATGGTTAACACAAGCTGAGTTTGAGGCATGAAAAGTGGGTGGAATTATTACAGTAATTCTCATTTGTGTAAAAATACAAGAAGGGGAAAGATAATCTGGTGGAAGATGCTTTATCTCGAAGGTATGCATTACTTACTATTCTAGATGCTCGAATTCTTGGATTTCAGTTTATGAGAGAAGATTATCAACATGATATGGAGTTTAATTCTATTTTAACCCAATGTAAATATGGATTTGTGGAGGATTATTCTGTACATAATGTGTTTCTCTTTAAGAGAAACACGTTGTGTGTTACAAAGGGTAATTACAGGGACTTTCTCATTCGAGAAGCACATGAAGGGGGACTTTCTGGTCATTTTGGCATCCATAAAACCTTGGAGATACTAAAGGATTATTTCTACTAGCCGAAGATGCAATCATATGTCCAAGAAATTCTTTTGAGATGTGGAACATGTCAAAGAGAAAAGAGTCATTTCAAGCCTGGTTTATACACTCTGTTACCCATTTTGGAGCATCCATGGGAAGATCTCAGCATGGATTTCATTATGGCTTTACCAAAGACTCATCAAGGTAAAGATTCAATAATGGTTGTTGTTGATCGATTTTCTAAGATGACTCATTTCACACCTTGTCATAAGACTGAAGATGCGGTGAAAGTGGTAGAATTTTTTTTCAAAGAGATTGTTCTCCTTCATGGAATTCCTCGCAGCATCGTTTCAGATAGAGACATGAAATTTATCATCCATTTTTGGAGGACATTATGGGGGAAATTCGGTACAAAAATTATTTTCATCACATCCCATCACCCTAAAACGGATGGGAAAATAGAAGTTACCAATCATACATTGGGAAATATTCTGAGGACATTGGTGAATAAGAGCATGAGAGATTGGGATTTTCAACTTTCCCAAGCTGAATTTTCATACAATAGATCTCCCAGTGCTACCACTAGGCATTCTCCATTCGAAGTGGTTTATGGAATCAATCCAATCACTCCTATAGAATTGGGCTCTTTGCCTCTTTATTTTCAGGTGAATATTGATGCGAAGGATAAGAAAAAGAAGATTAAGAAGCTCCATGAATCTATTCGTGCTCAAATAGAGAAGTCTAATGAAGCATACAAGAGGTGAGCAACCAAGAATTGGAAGCAGGATATTTTCCAACCTGGAGACAAAGTGTGGATTCACCTTCGTAAGGAGAGATTTCCATCCAAAAGGAAGAGAAATCTGGCACCATGAGCTGAAGTTCCATTCAAAGTGCTTGAACGAGTGGGAAACAATGCCTATAAAATTGATTTACTAGATGATTTTGGCTGCATTTCTATAATGTTCAACATTGGGGACTTATCTCCTTACATTGAAGAAGATGATGTCATGGATTTTAGGGCAAATCCTCTTCAACAAGGGGGGAATGATATGGATCAGATTCAGCCCAAGGAGAATAATTTCGGGCTTGATAAAAATTTCATGCCCAATTGTTGTTTGAATTGGACCAGCCCGCACTTCTTGATGTCCAACACTATGGTGGGCCACAACACACTTATTTGGGTCCCAAAATCACTTATCCACATGACAATGGGTGGAAATTCGTAGCAGCACATTAATGAGGAGAGAGAAGGTGGAGAAAAGAATCATTAAGAGAGAATCCTACTACTTTAGCTAGTGGGGTCATTAAATGGCTTGGGAAAGTGTTGTTTTGTGCTTTTTATGTGCCTTTTGGGTTTCCCATGCCTTGTAACTCGAATTGGGACATTTTTCTTTCTTAATTTTGTCTTTATGTTGTATTTTCATCCCCTGGTAATGGAAGTTTTTGAATTGGACGAATTTGTGAATCTTTTTGTGCATTCTTCTAGCTTTAGCCTCTTCCCTTTGCCCAGAATTGGTGGTGCATCTCCATTGCTAGTGACGTGGTCTTTAATCCTGTAGAAACCTTGGCGGGTGGCATTGCCTTTAAGCCTTAGTCGATTCGGCTACATTACGCTGGTCCTCTTCGCTTACTCATTTTGAGATTTCTGGCGATGCATCAGGCCCATTAGGCCACTTAGGCCCATTCGGCCCATTCAGCCCATTAATACACTAAGGCCCATTCAGTCCATTAGGTCACTTAGGCACATTTGTCTCATTAGTCCACTTAGGCCCATTAGGCCCATTAGGTCCATTAGTCAACATAGGCTCATTATGCCAATTAGGGACAGTATGTCACACATGCTCATTAGGCACATTAGGCCACTTTGGCCTATTAGGATACTAAGGCCCATTAGGCCCCTTAATCCCCTTAGTCCCATTAGGTCCATTAGGTCACTTAGGCCCATTAGGCCACTTAGGCACCTTAGGCCACTTAGTCCCATTATGCCCATTAAGCCCATTATGCCACTTATGCCCATTAGGACCATAGTCCAATTAGGCCACTTAGGCCCTTTAGGCCATTTTGGCCACTAAGTCCCATTAGGTCGTTGGGTCCCATTATGTCCATTATACCACTTGGACCCATTAGGCCATTTTGGCCACTCAAGCCCATTAGGCTCATTAGGCCACTTAGGCTCATTCGAATCATTAGTTCACTTAAGCCCATCAGGTACATTAAGCCTATTAGGCCACTTAGGGTAATTAGGCCCATTAGGCCACTGAGTACCATTAGGCGAATTAGGCTCATTAGGTCACTTAGGCCACTTAGACTCATTAGGCTCATTAGTCCCAATGGGCCACTAAGTCTCATTAGGCTCATTCGTCCACTTAGACCCATTAGGCCCATTAGGCCACTTAGGCCTATTAGGCGACTAAGTCCACTTAGGCCTATTAAGCCACTTCGGCGCATTATGCCCATTAGGCCCCTCAAGGCCATTAGGCCAATTAGGCCCATTTGGTGCATTAGGCCCATTACGACCTATAGGCTCATTGGGCCACTTGGGCCACTTAATCCCTATAGGGCCATTAGGCCCATGAGGCCACTAAGGTCCCTGAGGCCCATCAGGCCTATTCGTCCACTTAGACCCGTTAGTCCCATGAGGTCCATTAGGCCCATGAGTCCCATTAGACCACTTAGGCCCATTCAGCTCATTAGGCCACTTAGTCCCATTAGTCTCAACAGGCCCATCAAGACCATTTGGCCACTTAGGCCCATTTGGCATGTTATTCCCATCAGGCCCATCAAGCCACTTAGGCCCATTCGGCTCATTAGACCACTCCAGCTCACTAGCCCCATTAGGCCCATCAGGCCCATTAGGCCCATTAGTCCACTTAGGCTTGCTATACCCATTAGGCCACTTAGGCCCATTCGGCTCATTAGGCCACTTAGGCCCATTAATCCAATTAGCCCCCTTAGGCCACTTAGGCTCATTAAGCCACTGAGGCCCATTAGGCCCATTAGGCCACATATGCCCATTTGTCTCATTAAGTCACTTAGGCCTATTAGGCCCATTAATCCCATTTTTTCACTTGGACCCATTAAGCCCATTAGGCCACTGAGGCCCATTAGGCTCATTAGTCCAGTTAGGCCCATTAGGCCACTTAGGCCCATTAAGCCCAATAGGACACTTCGGCCCCTTAGGCCCACTAGTCCACTTAGGCCCATTTGGCTACTTAGGCCCATTAGGCCCATTAGTCCACTTAGGCCACTTAGGCTCATTATACCCATTAGGATCATTAGGCCACTTAGGCCCATTAGGCCACTCAATCCCTTTAGGCCACTTAGTCCCATTAGGCCACTTAGACCCATTAGGCCACTTAGACCCATTAGGCCACTTAGGCCCATTATGCTAATTAGGCCAATTAGGGCCATTATGAAATTTCAGCCACTTAGCCCCATTAGTCCCATTAGGCCACTGAGGCCCATTACTATTATGCTACTTAGGCCCATTAGGCCATTTCAGCCACTTAGACTTGTTAGGCCCATTATGCCACTTAGGCCCCTTAATCCCATTAGGCCACTTAGGCCCACTACACCCATTAGGCATATTAGTCCCATTAGGCCACTTAAGATCATTAGACTCCTTAGGCCACTGAGTCCCATTAGTCCCATTAAGCCCAATAGGTCACTTAGGCCCATTAGGCCACTTAGGCCCATTAGGCCACTAGGGCCACTTTGCCCCATTATACCCATTAGGCCCATTAGGCCAATAAGGCTCATTAGGCCACTTAGGCCCATTAGTCCAATTAAGCCTCTTAGGTCCATTAGGCACATTATGCCTCTTAGGCCACTTTGAACCATTGGGCCCATTAGGCCATTGAGGCCCATTCAGCCCATTAGGCAACTTAGGCCCATCAGGCCCATTAGGCCATTGAGGCCCATGGGGCCCATTAGTACCATGAGGCCTATTAGTCCACTTAGACCACTTTGTCCCATTAGGCCCATTAGGCCCATTAGGCGACTTAGGCCCATTAGGCTACTTAGACTCATTAGGCCACTTAGGCCCATTTGGCCCATTAGGCCACTTTGGCCACTTTGGCCCATTATGCCCAGTAGGCCCATTAGCCCACTTAGGGCCATTATTCCACTTAGGCACATTAGGCCGATTAGGCCACTTAGGCCCATTTGGCCACTTAGGTCCATTTGGCCTATTAGGCCACTTCAGCAACTTAGGCTCATTAGGCCACTGAGTCCCGTTAGGCCCCTTAGGCCCATTCGACTCATTAAGAAACTTAGGACCATTTGGCCCATTAGGCCTATTAGGCCTCTTAGGCAGCTTGGGCCCATTAGGACCATTAGGCCCATTCATCCACTAAGGCCAATTAGGCTCATTAGGCCACTTAGTCTCATTAGGCCCATTTGGCCACTCAATCCCATTAGGGCCATTTGACCTATGAGGCCCATTAGGAAACTTAGGCCCATTCGACCCATTAGGCCACTTAGACCACTTAGGCCAATTAGGCCACTAAGGCCCATTAGGCCTATTAGGCCACTTAGGCCACTAAGGCCCATTTTTCCCATTATGTCCATTTGGAAACTTAAGCCCATTATGCCACTAAGGCCCATTAGGCCACTCAGGCCCATTAGGCCACTCAGGCCCATTAGGCCCATTAGACCACTTAGGCCCATTAGGACACTTAAGCACACTTGACCCATTAGGACACTTAGGCCCATTAGTCCACTTTAGACACTTAGGCTCATTAGGCCCATTAGGCCACTGAGACCCACTAGGCCCATTAGACCACTTAGGCCCATTAGGACCATTAGGCCACTTAGTCCCATTAGGCCACTTAAGCCACTTACGACTATTAGGCCACTTAGGCCCATTAGGCCACTTAGGCCCATTATGCCCATTAGACCCATTAGGTCACTTATGCACATTAGGCCACTTAGGCCCATTAGGCTCATTACGCTACTTAGGCCCATTAGGCCCATTAGGCCACTTAGGATCATTAGGTCACTTAGCCCATTAAGCCACTGATACCTATTAGGCTCATTAGGCCACTTAGACCCATTTTTGACTTAGTCCCATTAGGCCCATTAGGCCCATTCATCCATTTAGGCCCATTAGGACACTTGGGCCCATTTGGTCACTCAGGCCTAATAGGCCCATTCAGTCCATTCAGCCCATTCTTCCCATTGGGCCACCTAGGTCCATTCAGCCCATTCGACTACTTAGGCTCATTCAGCCCATTACTTCACTTAGGCCAGTTCTGCCCATTAGGCCCTTTAGGCCACTTAGGCTAGTTAGACCCATTATGCCACTTTGGCCAGTTAGGTCCATTAGGCTCAGTGGACCCATTATGCCACTTAGGTTCGTTCAACCCGTTATGCCAATTGGGCCACTTAGGCCAGTTCGGCCCATTAGGCCACTTTGGCCAGTTAGGCCCATTAGGACCATTGGGCTCATTAGGCCACTTTGGCTACTTAGTCCCACTAGACCAACCCATTAGGCCCCTTGGTCACCTTACGCGAGTTAGGACAGTTAGGTCCATTTGACCCCTTAGGCTAGTTAGGACCATTGGTCCCATTAGGCATATTTGGCCCATTAGGCTCATTGGTCCCATTGGGTCAGTTAGGCCACTTAGGCCAATTAGACCCATTTTGCTCATTGGGCGGACACTTATACCAGTTAGGCCTGTTATTCCACTTAGGCCCATTGGGCCCATTAGGACAGTTAGGCCAGTTATGCCAGTTGGACCCATTCGACCCTTTAGGTCTATTAGGCCACTTAGGCCTATTAGGCCCATTAGGCCCATTCAACCCATTAGGCCACTTAGGCCCATTCGGCCTATTAGGCCATTTAGGCATACTTGGCCCATTGGGCCCATTATTTTCCTTAGTCTAGTTAGGCCCATTAGTCCCATTAGGCCCATTAGGCCTCTTAGGCCAGTTAAGCCCATTCGACCACTTAGGCCCATTATGCTCATTAGGCCTGTTAGGACCATTAGGCCCATTTGGACCCTTGGACCCATTAGGCCACTTGAAAGTCCCCAACAGATGATTGTATCGCTGAGAGGGGGAGGGGTTTAAATCAGTGATACTTTTTTCTCTTATATTTCTTTTTAAATGAAACAACCTTCGCCTCCTGATAAAGATTCTATTCCCTACTGAAAACAATTCAAACACACATCCACAAGAACAAAAGTATTTACAAGATTCAGTATTCAATAAGAATTACTACATCCTTGGTATGGTATGGAAGTGATCCAATACCACACAATCCACTAGAAAAAATCATTGGATTCTAATGAGTAGGATATTTTCTTTTACTCGTGTAGCGCTATGTAAACAATCCAATAGTGTGTGCGCACCCGCTTAGCACAAATAGGGTAATGCAATGACTGTGCATCAACTCATGTTACCTATGCTTCTTTTCAATTCCACAAATGTATTCAATTGAAAACACTTCTTCAATTTCTTACCCATAAGATGGTAAGAACTTCCTGGAATTTGTTGAGAAGAAAAACCAAGTCTGATTTTCCCAGTACAATTTTCCCAGTCCGATTTCTCCGAGTACGATTCTCCCTGATACGATTCTTCTCAATATGATTTTCCCAATACGATTACACTCAGTGCGATTCTCCCTAGTACGAAAAATATAACTTTGATAGAATCACTACCACAAAATAGGGAAAGGGAAGCGCTGCCCTTTATCAGCGCTAAACAGAAAGCGCTGATAAAGGGGTATGCTTTATCAACACTATATAAAAGCGCTGATAAATGTTACATTTATCAGCTCTAAAATAAGTGCTGATAAAGGGTACCCCTTTATCAGTGCTTTTTTTAGTGATGATAAAATGTAACATTTATCAGTGCGTTTTTTAGCACTGATAAAGGTAGGTCTTTATCAGCGCTAAAAAAGCGCTGATAAATGAATGTTTTATCAGCGCTTTTATTTTAGCGCTGATAAAACATACCTTTATCAGTGCTTTTAACAAGCACTGATAAAGGTTCTGTCGGTTTTTATTTAATAACCCTAATAGGCCATCCTCACTTGCACGCGGTCAAGCTCTCGCGGAAGCTGAACCAGGCCCCTCGCTGCGCGACCTCATCCTCCTCGTCCTCCTCCTTCCTCCTCCTCTTCCTCCTCGTCCTCCTCCTTCTCCGCCGCTACCGCCGCCTCCGCCCCTGCTCCCGCTACCACGACTGCCTCTGCCTTTGCCGCCTACACCCTCGCTGCCGCGACCGCCGCCGCCTCTGCCGCCGCCTCCACCTCTGCCACCGCCGCCGCCTCCACCCTCACTGCCATGACCATCGCCGCCTCGTCCTCCTCCTCCTCGTGCTCTCAAGGTGGGAGGTGAGTTCCATGGATGGTATTCCCTTGGTATATTATTTATATATTGTGTGTGTGAGGACCAAATAGTGAATATAAATGTGAGATAGGAATGATACCATATCTTGAGCCTAATTCCAGTAAGGATTTCCATAATAGATAGTGTGGTCTTAATGTGATAATGATTATGTCTAGGGATGTGATTCATAATTAGTGATGAGTGTCGAAATAAGAGATGTTATTGATATTTATCAACACAAGTGGGTTTTTTGTGAATGATGTGGAATTGGATACCCTATAGGTTCCATAGGGATATCTTGACTCTAAGATGAAGTATATGGTAATTGGTTAGTTATGATGGTTCACATGTGTGAGAGGTATACCAAGGTTATGTGTGATGACTTCTGTGGATAACCAACCCTTGTTTTCATTTTTTTTATTTTGAGTTACCATGGGAGGTAAGTTCTACCCCTTTGAGTTGAATATTTATGTATGAGATACAAAGGAAATAGTTTTTAATCTTATGGTTATATGGATTGCCAAAGATTATCCCAATGGAAATGATGATGGATCCATATTAATTTTCATCACATAGCATAATCTCATAGTTATATGATTAGACAAAGATGAACCCATAATACAAAACATATCACCTAGTATGTCTGTCACATATATGAATAAATAAATTAGAAAAAAACATGCTACAAAGCATAAAGGTACCATTAAATACTTACATTGGTCAACTTGTTTTAGAAATTGTTTATCTTCATCCGTGCCTTGTACTTTCACCCATGAATTTGAAGGTGAGTATGCATACATGATAGTTGACCTTCTTAGAGAAGAGTTTCTGGAAGAGTATAAGAGACATGAAGCAATGAAGATCGTTAGAGTGTTGGATCAAATGTGGTTGCTACGAACAATGTGGCAATCGGCTTGTGCAACGTGGCCTAAGTTACAACTTGCAGGTATTGTAACTTAGGCCATGTTGCACAAGACGATTTCCATAATGAATAGCAATGATATTCATTGCTTCATGTCTCTTATACTCTTCCAGAAACTCTTCTCTAAGAAGTTTAAATATCGTGTACGCATACTCACCTTTAAATTCATGGGTAAAAGTACAAGGCATGGGATGAAGATAAACAATTTCTAAAACAAGTTGACCAATGTAAGTATTTAATGGTACCTTTAGGCTTTGTAGTATGTTTTTTTCTAATTTATTTATTTGTATATGTGACAGATATACTAGGTGATATGTTTTGTATTATGGGTTTATTAGGAGTCTGTATGATTTCTTGTTTCCACATTTCATTTTAAATAACATGTTATAATTATATATTTACTGTACCCTAATGGCTCAAATAGTCAGGCATATTTTAGATGTTGCTAGAATGCTGTAGGATTCTTTTTCCCCAATGGTAGTACATTTTTAGGATGTTTTCACTGATGAGGTATAAAATTTACTTCTTAATAAAGAGATAAACTTTCTAATCTAGTTAGTTTTGGGAGAAAATTCAGTTTCTATCACAATTTCTAAAATAACACCAAAAGAGAATCAGTTGTTTGAATTACAATTTGATGATATAGAATATAATGGTTTCATATGGCATATTACTTTACCATGGGGTTTTATAGTTCTCTAAAATAGATGGTTGATTGGTATTTATTATTTTTTTGGACTATTGGAGATTGAATCTGATGAGAGTCATGAATATGTATCCTCATCCATGCATTGATAGTCACATTGATCATCTATGAGGTTCTATGATCTTCTCCAAGATAGATTTGACATTAGGATACCATTAGATGAGTTGGACATCGATGGACCTACCATGGAATGCTTTTAGGAGTAGTTATGGCTTGTATGATTTTTTAGCGATGATTTTTGGTTTAACTAATGCATTGGTTGTATTAAGGGACTTGATGAATAGGATATTTCATCCTTTTCTGGATCAGTTTTTAGTAGTTTTTTCAATTAAATATTAGTGTACTCCCAACCCATAGTTGATATTGACCAACATCTTATCATCACCTTGATTACATTGAGATAGCATCATATTTATTACTGTTTTCTCCTGTTACTCATTGGTTTCTTCTTGTTCGCATGTCATGTATTTTCTAAGGAATCATTCAGTCTTTGTAAGACTAACTTGGAATAAATTTGATATATGTCAGATTAAATCAGGTATCTTATACATACACAATGTTCACCCTACTGGACACACCATGTATATGGATTTCACATGTGTTTAAAGGCATTTGTACCATGATTTGTTTTTATAAAACCCAAACAATGATACCTGATTAATTAAAACATAATATTAGGCATGTTCTCAAGATCGAACCCATAAAGACGATGAATATGAATAAATAATGGATGAATTCCAATCGGTTGACAAAAGAGTATAAAGATGGCATGAAAGAGTTTATCAAGTTTGTAGAAGATCATGCATGTGACCCGTCTCAAATCCTTTGTTTGTGTTTACGCTGTTGTTATTCAAGAAAAATTAGTCCAGAGGAGTTGGAAGAACACCTGATCTGTCACAGAATAGATCGAAGTTATACATGTTGGAATAAACACGGGGAAAAAACCAATGTAGGTAGTGACTCAGAGAACACGACATTTTATAGATCATCTTATATGATTAGAAGTGTGAACAGTGAAGACGATCGTATGGAGGGTGTGATTACAGATGTGAATGATGATGAAGATCATATTGAGGAAATGACAAGGAAAGTTGAAGATGAACTTAGTGATTTCCCAAAATTGTTTGATAAGTTAAAGAGTTGTGAAAAAACGTCATTGTATGCTGGTTTCACTAAATATACAGCATTGTCAGCCGTATTGAAGCTGTATAATTTGAAAGCAGGCAATGGGTGGAGTGACGCCAGTTTTACGGAACTACTTGCTCTCCTGAATGACATGCTCCCATAAGATAATGAACTCCCAAGCCGAACATATGATGCCAAACAAATGCTACGATCGATGGGTATGATCTCTGAAAGAATACATGCTTGCCCGAATGACTGTATATTGTTTCGCAAGGACCAAAAATCACTTAAAGAATGCCCAAAGTGTGGTGCTTCCCGATACAAGAAAGATGATTCTAGTACTACGAAAGTTGTATGGTACTTTCCAATCATTCCTAGATTTAGACGCCTATATAGAAGTGAGGAGAATGCAAGACAATTGACATGGCATGCAGATACAAGAATTAAAGATGGGAAACTACATCACCCTGCAGACTCTCCTCGGTGGAAGAGAATTGATCACGAGTATCCTGAATTTGGGAACGAGCCGAGAAACCTTCGTCTGGCATTATCTACAGATGGGGTGAATCCTTTTGGTTTTCAAAGCAGCAGTCACAGTACATGGCCGGTTATGTTGGTAAATTATAATTTACCACCGTGGTTATGCATGAAACGAAAATACATCATGTTATCTACGCTTATATCAGGACCAAAACAATCGGGTAATGATATTGATGTTTATTTGGCCCCATTGATCGAGGATTTAAAAATATTGTGGGATTCAGGTGTTACGATGTATGATGCTTACAAAAATGAACAGTTCACTTTGAAAGCCATGTTGTACGGGACGATAAATGACTTTCCTGCTTATGGAAATTTGTCAGGATATAGCATTAAAGGAACTCAAGGGTGTCCCGTTTGCGAACAAGGTACACAGTCAATTAGGTTGAAACATTCATTGAAAACCGTGATTCTAGGACATCGCAGATTTCTACCCCGACGACATAAGTACCGATCTTGGATGAAATCATTCGACGGAAGTTCAGGGGAACGTACAACACCGTCTCCACTAACAGGTGATCAATTGTTTGAGAAATTGAAAGATTTGGACACTACTTTTGGTAAAACGTTTTTGAAAAACCTTACAAAAACTGGTTGGAAAAAGAGATCAGTTTTTTTTTGAATTACCATACTGGAATTGTCTGTATGTTATACATTTTCTTGATGTTATTCATGTTGAAAAAAATGTATGTGATAGTGTCATCGGAACGTTTCTAAATGCACCCGACAAAACAAAGGATAGAATTGAGGCTAGATTCTACATGGTTGAGATGGGAATACGAGAAGAGTTGGCACCAGTGAAGGGTGAAAAATGAACATTTCTTCCTCCTACTACTTGCACTCTTTCAGGCAGGAGAGATATCAGTTTTTCAACTTCTTGAATGACGTAAAGGTTCCATAGGGGTATTCATCAAATATCAAGAACATCGTGTCAATGGGAGATTTAAAATTAAAGGTTCTGAAATCACATTACTTCCATGTTTAGATGCAAGATCTAATTCCAATAGCTTTACGTTGCATTTTTTCCAAGAATGTCCGCCATACATTAACGAAGATCTGTTTCTTCTTCAAAGCTATATGCAGCAAAGTTATAGACCCGACGAAATTTTCAACTATGGAAAGAGAAATTTCTGTCATATTATGTGAATTGGAAATGTTCTTCCCGCCAACATTTTTCGATATGATGGTTCATTTGATGGTTCATTTGGTGAGAGATATTCGACTATGTGGTTCTGTACATTATAGATGGATGTACCCCATTGAACGGTATATGAAGATTTTGAAAGGGTATGTCAAAAACCGAAGTCGGCCAGAGGGTTGTATTGCGGAGCAATATATTGTTGAGGAAGCTGTTGAATTTTGTACTGAATACCTGTCTGGTGTGGAAATCGTTGGCCTACCAAAATCTCGTCACATTGAGTGGCTTGAGGGTGAAGGAATTTCTAGAAGAGAGGTTGTCACAATCAATATTACAGATCAGGAGCAGGCCCACCTTTACGTTTGGTATAACAGTTTCGACGTTGAACCATATGTTCAAACCCACAAAGAAATTCTTAGGCGTTTGAATACTTCTAGGGATGAAAAATGGATATCAGATACACATAATCGACGGTTTATAGGATGGTTTCGAGACCATATTTTTAAGTAGTTAGATGAAAATCCAGACTCAATTTCAGAACGACTTCAATGGCTGGCCGGAGGAGCAAGTGTGTACGTATTATCTTACAATGATTATGCAGTTGACGATTATACATTCTATACTAATGAACATGATGAAGACAGTACCATGCAGAATAGTGGGGTTACACTTATGGCTAAGGTGATGCATGTTTCCGATGCTAAGGACAAAAATCCAATTTATGCGAATATGTCATACTTTGGCATCATCAAACGAATATGAGAGTTGGATTATATGAAATTCAAAGTGCCAATTTTTCAATGCAAGTGGGTTGATAATAGGACTGTTGTTAAAATAGATGAATTAGGATTCGTGAAAGTTGATTTTAGTAAGGAAGGGGAGAAAGACGAACCATTTATAATGGCATCACAGGTAGTACAAGTATTTTATGTTCCAGACCCCGCAAACCAAAATTGGTCAATTTTTCTGTTATCGACCAAAACAACTGAAGGGTCAGATGAAAGTTCAACGGAGGTTGACCCTTTTATAGGGACTTCACAATCATTTCGCAGCAGTCCAAATGTGGACGGCATTTTTTATGTCAGAGGAGACCACAGTGAAGGAATTTACATAGTCGATAGAGGAGTCGAATCACTTCAGACTTTAAAGAAAAAAAAAGAATGTACAATAATCAGGTTATTTGTTTATTGTAACATACATTGTGTTATGTTATGTTATTATCTGTTCGCTGCTGTTTTTATGTAATATAAATTAAATATTAAACCACTTCTATAGATAATGACTTCTGCACCTGCTGATGCGCCCAATCCCGAGGCACAAAATGTCTCTCAACCAACAGCCGGTGTTCCCACTGTAGAGCAACAAGAGGTTTCTCAACCAAATGCTGGTGGTCCCAGTGTAGAGCAACAATAGGTTTCTCAACCTGTTGTTGTTGGTCCTAGTGCTGAGGTACAAAAGGTTTCTCAACCTGTTGCTGCTGGTCCCATTGCTGATGCTAGCGCTCCGGGGGAAGATATTGATGCTACTTCTGAGGAAATGGTAGGAAATAAAACCCTGAAAGTGCAAAAAAAACAAGAGCATCGTATTTTTATAGTGTTGGACAAAATCCTTAAGGCAAAAGCAAAAACATCAAATTTGAGGTGGGATGGAATAAGCGAGGCCAACATGTTAACTCCAACAAAGCCATCTTTAGTAGCTACATTGGATTCCTCACTCGGCAACACATGTCGATTGATGTACAGTCGTGGCACCATGTTATCATCGTGCTGAAGACACTAATGTGGGAAGAGATTATGGTAACATTATGATATCATTTTTTTTTAATTTATTAAAATAAAATAAAATACCAAAACATTGACTTACTCTTCATCATCCATTACAGAGTGCATTTATAGTAGATGTCTCACACAAGGAATATGTATTAAGAGTTGCAAGAAGGATTCATAGAGGTTTCCGCACAATTTTAACGAAATATCATCTTAAAGATGCAGAAAGGAAAATCAAGCCGCACCCACCTCCTCTTTACACACACTTGATATCCCAAGGAGTGTGGGATGCGTTTAGCAACCGTCGTGGGGAGCATACTTTTCAGGTACATTGTATGGGGTAATACGTTGTTTGACGTTTTCTTGTATTCATCACTCTGATTGACAGTTTTTTATTTATGAAATAGCTACTGAGTGCTGAAAATAAAAAACACGCAACAGAACCAGCGTACCCTTACCGTAAAGCAAGAATGGGGTACGCTGAACTTGAGAAAAAATTGGTACGTCTTTTAAATCTACCCTACTACTAGTATGTGACATAAAACAACACCATAACCATGTTTCTCTGTTTATATGCATATTGATGAATCAAAATCGAAAGCCATATCCATCTCACACCATGTGCTATGGAAGGAGGCTCGTGTAAATAAAGAGGGGACATTGATAGATGAAAACACACAAAAAGTGTGGGAAACATGTGTAAGTATGACATAATATAAATTTGAGTTTCTTTAAATCGCTATTTCATTACAATAACTACTTATTTTTATATATTTTATATCTGAAATATTCACAAGAATCAACAACAACCGCACCAGATTCAGACATACTTTCAGCAGCCTTGAAGCAGCCAGAAAAGTATGGCCGCATTAGAGGTGCGGGTTTTGGGGTGACACCCCGGACATATTTTCAAAACCAAAAACAAGCGGAGGATCAAAATGAAAAAATGGAAAAGCTGCAAGAACAATTATCTATTTTTCAAGAAGAATTACAATACCAGAGAGAGATGATAGAAAAATTGATGGGGGAGAGGCAAAGAGAAGAAACAACTCAACAACAACACGTGCGTGACGATCTCTCCCCACCCCCCCACCATCTTTGAGGCGAGCCATTCCCCTAAAAAACCTAACTTAGATGAGGTAATCAATGATTTAATAATTGTTTCTGTGAAATGTGATTTACATAGACACTGATACCTTTCCTATACTAATATTCCATAGGGTGAAAATGACTGTGATTTATATTTATCAACTCCCACCTATCGCCTTATAGCGAGGGATACAGTGTTCAATATGCAAAACGACATGCTACACAATAGAAATATTCCAAAAGATCATCTTAGAGTGTCAATTAACGTAGCTAATGAGATGAGTGCCGAGCTACCTGTTCCAAATGATGATGATGACATTCATACGGTTGAACAAGCTGTTGGAACATTCATCGCATGGCTGACAGTTCTTGTAAAAAAACATGTCGAGAAAAAGGTATTCATTTCTTATTTATTTTTCAATCTGGACCTTTAACATTTAATGAAAAAAGGTCTGAACCGATGACTGTTATTACAGAATGACAAAGACTATGGGGTGAAGCGAAATATTAGCTCAAAACTATCTCAAGGATCAACCAACTGATTGAAACGGTCTACTGAGAGCACTTTCACCCCGCCCGTTCTATATCCACAGTTAATATCATTGCAGGCTCATGTGGATACAAAGTTTAAAGACGGTAGTACTCACATAGTTTCTTTCTAAAAATATATGTATGGAGAAGAGATATCAGATTTCATTAGTGCTAAAAATGTAAATGAATTCCTCAAGTATGAATGCCTAGGCACCTCAGTTGTAAATGTATACATGAGTTAAGTTTTCATGATTTGATTTTACAAAAGCTGATATACTCTGATAATTTTGACTAAATACATTTTATATTTGTCGCAGACGTATATATGAAAAACAATTGAAGGGATTTCCCCATGAACAAAAATTTGGACTCATTAGTCCTCACACCACATCTTCAAAAGATGAAATAGATTCTGTTAAAGAGGCTGCAATAATGTCATCCCTGCTTAAATCGTTTGAAAATGAAATTACGGATGACAAACTCTTTTTAATACCAACGATGCAGGGGTAAAACTCTAAAATTTAATCATATCAACTATATTTTCATTTCTTTCTTTACTTATTCTTTTTTGTATTTTTAGGGAGCATTGGATGATGATTGCAGTCAATTTGTATACTCCAAAGATTTATTTTCTGGATTCAACGCATGGATATCCAACAAACCGACCACGCATGATGGCGTTTGTTAATTTTTAATACACTAGATCCAAAATTTTAAAACAAAACATCTAGTTATATTATTTATGTTGTCTTTTAATGAGGATTCTGTTATGATAGGGTGGTGCATCAATATCGTCTAATGCATGGAATGAATCCAAGGCATAAGGATGAGCACGCCTACAAGATCTACAACTGGAAAAGTATCTGGGTATATATAATAACATTGCACTATCCAAACACATATC
Organism: Viscum album; assembly: GCA_963277665.1. Lineage (NCBI taxonomy): Eukaryota > Viridiplantae > Streptophyta > Magnoliopsida > Santalales > Viscaceae > Viscum > Viscum album. The sequence goes on along the minus strand of OY728132.1, from coordinate 945,193,060 downwards.
AAAACAAATTACTTATTGTTGTCGATGTTTCTGTAGTGTCCAAAACAAACAAACGGAAAGGACTGTGGTTATTATGTTTGTAAATTTATGAAATAGATCGTATTTCATCAACAAACTAGCATCCTTGATGAGGTATTTTCGAAAATAATTACGAGTTCATTTAAAATATTTATTAATCCTTTGTGTATTTATATTTTTTCATTACTACTATGATTGTCGCAAAAACTCATATTCAGAAGATGATATACATGTGTTTAGAAACGAATGGGCAACATACCTGATGGAAGATTTTACACAAATAGGATGAAGGTGAATTCCTACCACTTATGTTATCTATATATGATCATTGATTATCCTCCAACCTTCTTTGGTGAATTGAGAATGCTCCGATGTATTGAAATCTTAATTTATTACTCAATGTTTTCTATATCTGGATTCATATTATTGATCTTTGAACAAATCAATATTGAAGTAAGGCATGATGGTGTGCAGTGTGTATGGGGTGAACGACGAAACCACCGAGGATCAACAAAATCCATTTTCTGTATCTCGTTTGTTTGAACTTGTATTTGAGCACATGTGTTGTTGTTTGACTTGCACAATTATTTCTAGGTAGATGCATGAGATAATCAGTATCGTTGAGGGATTTTTTGGAACCAAAATATGTGTCCCAGGATAATTCAAGTAAGGGAAAGGCTAGTTAAGATGAAATCCAAGCTCAAACGACCAGTACATCATCAAAAGAATCAACCGTGTGATGCACCATCATGTAGAATCTGGTCATCGTGATGTTTTGAGGTGTTTATGGAAGGTATGGGGAGTCTAATAAGCCCCATGTCCACCATAAATAATGTTTACAAACAGCTCCACATGTTTTTTGTGCCTCGTGCCTCTTTACAAGGATCACGCCATTCACATGGTCCATCTTAGCACATATGTCCCATTCATCCCATTGCTACTCTTGGAAGAACCTGAGAATCTGACAATGCATAAGCCCCACAAGACCCATACCCATCCAACCAAGAGTATTCTTAGTGTGAAGGGAAGCTAACCATGGGTAATACCCACAACATACCTCTTTTAAATATATGGGTTTTGATCCTTGTATTCTAAATAGGGTACGTAGGAAGCCTCCATGAGGTTAAATCCCAACCAATGGTAAACCATGGTGACCCCCTCATTGGGGTACACCTTCGCTTATTTTCCCTCCTGTATTTCCCTTAGTGGCATTCGAATAATTCTTGAAAATGAGAAACCTTACCTTTATGGGATGCACCACACTTGGGTCAGACCTCATTGGGCGTTTTGATCCATCTATCAGGTAAACATTCCAGGTGCTCCCTCCTAGAGATGTACCTAACTGATCCACCTTTATAAGTGTTTTGATCCACCCAGGTCTTACATCTCTGTAAGACATTAAATCATGACCCTCTATCCTTGTGGGATGTTAAAATCATGGAATACCACAAGTTAAACATAGGTTTCCATTAATATAATCAATATTAATGTTTAATCAGTCCTTATTAAGGTATTGTGGAGGTGTTGTTTTATGTTTTCCAGCAGATTTCGGAAGATTCCACGCTTTATGTAGGTGATTCCATACTTTTACGTTATATGATGATTTTATTATGCTGTATTTTCTTGCTAAGTGTACTATATGAAATGTTTGTGTGGTTAAAAATGTGTTATCAAAGGAATTTAGGGTGTGTATAGACTTGAAAGTTATTTTTAAAATGAATTCAGTTGTATTTCTTGTAGATTTTCATGTTAAGTCCTTTAAATGTGTTTGAAAAAATGAGAAAGTTGTGTGATGGGTGTTTTCAAATGGATTTAATGTGTTTGTAAATTTTAAAGAGGGTTTTCTTATGAGATGTAGAGAGTCTATATATGTGTATTTACATTGAATTAAAGTACATGAGAATGTGTTGATATATATGTTGTGTATAATGTAAATTGAGAACAATTTCCATACAAGGTATTTTCTTTATGATGTGCAGGGGACAGGGTGAGAGGGCAGGGGTGGTTTTCTGGGGGAGGGGGAAGGGGGAAAAGTGGTAGGGGGAAGGGGTTGGGGGTGTTCTGGGTTCTTTTGAAACATGTAAGGGGTGGGCAGGGGGGTGTTCAATGGGTAGGGGGGAAGTGCAGTGGGCAGGGGTGTGCTGGGGAAGGGGGCAGGGGGTGTTCAGGGGGCAGGGAGTGTGCAGGGGTAGGGGGTGTGCTCGGGGGTGGGCAGTGTGTAGGGGGTGTGCTGGGGAAGGGGGCAGGGGTTCTTCTTTTTTATGGAATGGGGGGAAATATAGCCATGATCTACTAAACATTGGGCCATTTGATTATTATAGATGATTATCCCTAACCATGCACCAATTTCGTTAGTTGGTTATTTTATGTTTTGTGCCTCACTAGTATAATTCCATTTAGCAACCCCATTCTTTATTTCATTATTGTATTAATAACATAATATTTGTTTTATTATGTAGGTGAAATATTTTTCCTCAGTTCGAATGCTTTGTTCGGAAACCGCCGCTATGGACGACAATTTTTTAGAGCGGATGGATGCAAAAAGGATGGAACATCATTGTTTTTTAACTGTTTGTTGGATAAATGTAATTGTAACCAAATTAAACATTGTTTGAAATATATATATAAGTGTTTTGTTTTGTATTCATGATTTCAAGTAAATGTATGTATCAGTTTTTTTCTTCTGTGCTTTGTGTGTGGGTGTTGTGTGTGCTGTGTGCAGGTTTTGTTTGGACTATGTGCAGGTGTTGTAATGTGTGCAGGTGCTGGGCAGGTTCTGTGCAGGTTTTGGTTTTGGATATGATCTTTGGCCTTTATCAGCGCTAGTTAAGCACTGATAAATGGATAATATATCAGTGCTATTTTGAGCGCTGATAAAGGTAGTTTTTATCAGCGCTCACAATAGCGCTGATATATTATACATTTATCAGCGCTGAAAATAGCGCTGATAAATACTACCTTTATCAGCGCGTACTTAGCACTTATAAAGTGGACCCCCTTTATCTTCGCCGAGATTAACAACACTTTTTTAGCACTGTTAAAGGCCGTTTTTAGCGCTATTATAAGCCATATTTGTAGTAGTGAATTCAAAAAAGATGAATCAACACCACTTCAATTATACATCTTCCTCAGTCTGGAAGACCCAGTACAGAAATCCTGATATGATTAATCCATCCCAATACGATGATCATTCAAATGCAATTGACAAGATGAATATGGCAATCAGCTAAGTACGATAAACACTGAGTACGAGGATCTGGTGAATACAATATTTTGATATTGTCTCTTCTCTTTTCCTTCAATCCATCAAAACTTCTTAAAAAAAGGGAATATGGAAACTTCTGCTTCTCTCTAAAACTTGGAGCTTCTCTATCATGAATAGTACATCGGTCCACCTCAAGTACAATGTACTTTTCTCCTTTTATAGGTGACCCTCGAGATGCTTTGGTAAAAATCCCAAAAAAAATCCCGCTTAATCAAATTCACCCTAATCACAATTTCCCCTAAAATCTAGGGTGTATTTTGACTTCATCAACTCTTCTCAAAGCTTCTCGATTCTTCTACAACCTTCACTTTTCCTTCCGAATGCTGAATATGATAATTCTTTTGAATGTCAAGATCCCCATCAATTTCACATCTAGAAAACTTTTCTTTCAAACCACTTTTACTTCTTCACTTCTTCTCTTGAACCACTTGAAAATATAAAACAATTCCACTCTAATACAATGAATCATGACCCAATTGAAACCTACAAAGTAATTCAACCCTTTTGAAATGGTTGACTACATTTTTATCTCATTATTTCCTTCTCTTTTCAATCATCGACCTCAAGAAATTCCTTATCTAAATATGATTGTCCAGAGTACGATCTTTCTGAGAACGGTTGGCCATAATACGATCATACTGGGTATGATCTTTTTCTTCCTGGGCCTCAGTACGATCATCCTGGGTACGAATGTTTTCTTATGCATACGATGGATAATAAGATGCTAAGGTACCTGATAATGATCATTCTGGGTACGACCATTCTGATCACGATCCCCAGTGCCTTCTTTCTTTCCTTCTCATCCTGAATCTAATTGTACGATATCCTTTTCGATTGGCATCATTTCTTTCTTCTCTTCCACTTAGATATGATAAATCTGGATACGATTTGGAATACCACTTTTCCACTTTCTTCCATCAATCTTGCATCATAAGTTCTTCAATCAACTTATGATTCATGAAATATGAATCAGTAAAGCATAGTCACATTTAATTTTATCATAGTCCGCAGACTTCGATACTTCATCAAAACAAACACTTCTTTCATACCAGATCCACTTAGTCCCATTGGAACCATCAAGCCCATTATGCAACTTATGCCACTTAGGCCCATTAAGCCACTTACACTATGGAAAAATTGACCATTTTCGATGGATTATTTACGACGGGACAATCGGCCCATCGCAAATAATAGTTATTTGTAACAGGGGGGGTGGGGGTTAGGACCCGTCGCAAAAGGTGTGGCACCAAATGTGCATCAAACCGCGGGTAGGGGTATTTGTTATGTGTTCCAATTCCCATCGCAAATACCCGACGACGGTTTTTAGTATTTGTGACGGGATACTTGTCTCATCACAAATAATTTTTTTCGTCCGACTTTAATTAATGCGGGCAGTGGGCATTTGCGATGGAACCCGTCGCAAATAATCTAACCTATATATACCCCTATCCATTTTTCCTCTCATTCTACTTCTTTGTCAACTTCTCTCTCTATCTCTTCTGAAAAATTTTCTTCTAAAATTTTTCATAGGTTAAACTTTTAAATCAGAGCATAATCTGCAGCTTTTATGCTCCGAAAGCTTCAGTTTCAAGGTATTTGTCTATTTTTTTTATTATTTAGTTAATTTAATTTATTTTAAATTATTTCTAATTTCTCTTAGTTAGATGGAATTAAATTAAATTATAATTAGATATTTTTTTCAGTATTTATTTTTATGAATAATTATGTCTAAGTATTAATTATAAATAATTAGTAATAATTAGTAATAAATTATAATAATTAGCAATAAATTGTAATAATTAGTAATAAATTGTAATAATTAGTAATAAATTGTAATAATTAGTAAATAAATTGTAATAATTAGTAATAAATTTTAATAATTAGTAATAAATTGAAATATTTAGTAATAAATTGAAATAATTAGTAATAAATTGAAATAATTAGTAATAAATTTAAATAATTAGTAATAAATTGAAATAACTAGCAATAAATTGAAATAATTAGAAATAAATTGTAATAATTAGTAATAAATTGTAATAATTAGTAATAGATTGTAATAATTAGTAATAAATTGTAATAATTAGTAATAAATAGTAATAATTAGTGATAAATTGTAATAATTAGTAATAGATTGTAATAAATTGTAATAAATTGTAATAATTTGTAATAATTTGTAATAATTTGTAATAATTTGTAATAATTAGTAATAATTTGTAATAATTTGTAATAATTAGAAATAATTAGAAATAATTAGAAATAATTAGAAATAATTAGTAATAATTAGTAATAATTAGTAATAATTAGAAATAATTAGTAATAATTAGAAATAATTAGTAATGATTAGTAATAATTGGTATTAGTTAATATTTATTTGTATTACTTAGTATTAGTTCGTAATAAATTGTAATAATTAGTAATAAATTGTAATAATTAGTAACAAATTATAATAATTAGTAATAATTAGTAATAATCAGTAATAAATTGTAATAATTAGTAATAAATGGAAATAAATTGTAATAATCTGTATTAATTTTTAATAATTAGTAATAATTAGTAATAAATTGTAATAATTAGTAATAATTAGAAATAATTTGTAATAATTAGTTATAATTAGAAATAATTAGAAATAATTAGTAATAATTAGTAATAAATTGTGATAATTTGTAATAAATAGCAATAATTATTAATAAATTGTAATAATTAGTAATAAATTTTAAAAATTAGTGATAAATTATAATAATTAGTAATAAATTGTAATAATTAGTAATAATTAGGATTAATTAGGATTAATTTGAAATAATTTGTAATAATTTGTAATAATTAGTAATAATTTATAATAATTAGAAATATTTAGTAATAATTAGGGATAATTGTTAATAATTAGGATTAATTCATAATAATTATTTATAATTAGTATTAATTAGTAATAATTAATAATAATTAGTAATATATTGTAATAATTTTTAATAATTAGTAAAAAATGTAATAATTAGTAATAATTAGTAACAATTAGTAATAATGAGTAATAAATTGTAATAAATCGAAATAAGTAGTAATAATCAGTAATAATTAGGATTAATTAGTAATAATTAATAATGATTAGGATTAATTAGTAATAATTACGATTAATTAGTAATAATTAGGATTAATTGGTAATAATTAGGATTAATTTGTACTAATTAGGATTAATTAGTAATAATTAGGATTAATTTGTAATAATTAGGATTAATTAAGATTAATTAAGATTTATTAGGATTAATTAGTAACAATTAGTAATAATTAGTAACAATTAGGATTAATTTGTAATAATTGGGATTAATTAGTAATAATTAGGATTAATTAGTAATAAATTAGAATAAATTTGAGTGCATTGATAAGCTGACACAATTTCCAGTGGATAGACGACATTCCTTTTGATTGACATGTCAGCTCCTTACAACTTTCTCCCATTGAAATCAGTATGAAAAATATGTTCCAACGTATGTCGGAGCATATTTTTCATAGTGATTTAAGTCGGAGAAAGTTTCAAGGAGGTGATCTGTCAGAAAAAAGAGGCACTTTTACCTGATGACTCATCTCCTTGGAACTTATCCGACTGAAATCACTATGAAAAGTATGCTTCGATGTAAAGATATCAATTTCCGTATGCACAAGCATGGAGAGAAGCATGGTGAGGCCTCCATGCTCTCCATCATCGTGCATACGAAAATGGATATTCATATGTCAAAGTAGACTTTTTAAAGTGATTTTAGTCATAGAAAGTTTCAAGGGGATGTGTCATCGGGAAAAAGAGTTACTTCCAATCTGTTGGAAATTGTGTCGCGGGTAATTAACAATAATTAGTAGAAAATTCCTGTAACTAATAATAATTAGTGGTAATTAGTATAAATTTTTATAAATGAGTGTAGATTAGTATAAAAGCTTAGAAAATAGTACAAATAACTATAAAATAATAGAAATTATTATAAATTTCTAGAAAATAGAATTTAATTGTCTTCCCTTTTTTGGATAGTGTTTATCATATATTTAATTATAAAAAATAACTAATTATTTTATATATTTTTTTGAAAAATATGAAACAAGGAAGTTGACAATAATCATTATTAGATTATCATGCTTGGATAAATCAGCACACAAATCCAAATGGTTTTGGTTTAAATCCCGTATATATTGTGGGTGTTCAAGCTTTCTTACAATTTTCATCATCACAACCAAAATTTGTTTCAGAAGAGACAATTAAGTGTCCTTATAAAAAATGTGATCTGAGGATGTATGACACATTTGACAATGTTGGTGATCATTTATTGCATTTTGGTTTTCAACCAGATCATGTTTTTTGGTATCAAGATGGTGAACGCAGTTTTAGAGAAGATACTTATAATTTTGGTTCCAAATGCAACACAGTTTCAAAATTTAGTAATGATGTGGTAGGTCCTTATTTTCAACAAACTGAAACTTAGGATGATATTGATTAAACTCCTGAGTTTGAACCATCTCATTTATATAAGTTTTTAACATCCGATGAGGATTTATTATATCCTGGTTATAAGATCAGAAACTTTAAAGTAATTTCTAAATTTATGGCTATTAAATCAAATAATGGAATGTCAAATAGTTATTTTGATCAGATATTTTCATTGTTAAAAATACTGCTACCTGAAGGAAATGTGCTGCCTCTAAATTTATATGAGAGTAAGAGGCTGGTTCATAATCCGGGTCTTGGTTATTAGAAGATTCATGCATGATCAAATGATTTCGTCTTATATTATGGTAAAAATGAGTCTTGGATAGTTGTCATAAATGTAGAAAATCAAGGTATAAAGAAGCTACATTAGGGAGGTATGGATTTATTCTTGTAAAACAATTGAGATATTTCCCACTCACACCCAGATTGCAGCATTTATTTATGTCTCAAAACATAGAATCATTGATGTCATGGCACAAAACCAACATTTCAACTAGTAAAAGTTTAAATCATCCCTCTGATGGTGATTCATGGAAATAGTTTGACCAACTACATCCATCTTTTTCTTTAGCATCCCGAAACGTGCGATTGGGTCTTTTTACTGATGGTTTCTGTCCATTTAGTTATTACGATAGTCAGTATTCATGTTGGACCATCTTTATAACTCTGTATAATTTACATCCATGGATGTTGATGAAGAAGCCATATATATTTTTGACCTTATTAATTCCAGGTCATTCGAAAAAGAATATTGATGTTTATTTGAAACCATAGATTGATGAGTTAAATTCAATATGGATTAATGGTGTCAGAACATATGATGTTCCTGCGAAACAAAACTTCCTACTGAAAGTTGCATTGATGTGGACAATTAGTGACTTCCCAGCATATGATATGTTATCTCGATGAAGTACACATATTCCAAAATCATATTTATACTTTATGAGAGATAGAAAAGTGTTTATGATCTTCAATGGAAAAAAACTTGTTTTTCGGCTGTCATCGCAGATTTCTTCCAACCAATCATCCTTTTCGAAGAAAAAAAAATATCATTTCAGAAAAGGAACAGTTGAAAGAGATGGGCCTCAAATAATGATCTCAGGTACAGAGTTAAAATAAATTGTCTCTTCAATACCTCCCATCACATTTGGACCAAAAATAAACCAATAGAAAATTGATGGGTTTGGAAAAGAGCCTAATTGGACAAAACGAAGCATTTTGGGGGATTTTCCAAATTTGTCTGATTTGTTGGTCTGTCACATGTTGTATGCGATTCATATTGAGAAGAACTATTTTGATAATATATTTCATATAGTTTTGAGTACACCTGGTAAGACCAAAGATAATGTAAAGGCACGATTAGATTTTGCCCAGATTTACAAGCGACCAAAACTTGAACTATTTGAAAATGTCAGATCATAGAAGTTAATGAAGAAAAAAGCATCTTATACACTGTCCAAGGAGAGTCGCTTATTATTTTGTCAATGGATTGCTGATTTGAGACTTCCAAATGGTTATCCTTCCAATTTGGGCAGATGTGTCAGAAATGGTCATATTATCAGATTGAAAAGTCCTGAATATCATATTTTAATAGAAATACTTATGCTGATTTGATAAATAGGTTTGTAAAATCCTATGATTTGAGATAGGATAACATACATATCATATTTTTTTAAGATATTTGTGCTTCAAAAATAGACTATGATGCAGTAAGAAAACTATAACAAGATTTCGTTTTAATTTTATGTAAACTTGAAAAAAAATTCCCTCCTGGTTTGTTTGACTCAATGGAACATTTGATATTACATTTTCCACATGAAACAAATGGTGGAGGTATGATATAGTTCTAATAGATATACCCATTTGAGAGATGCATGCAGGAATTGAAAAAAAATATACGTAACAAGCATCAGTTGAAGGCTCAATTTCAAAAGCATATTTGCAAAAGAAAATTTATATTTTCTAATATCATTAATTTAAATATGAATATCCCTCAAAAAAACCACATGAGCCATAATGAGGAAAATGTTGATGATTTCATGAGCTATCAATTATCATTTTTCAATCAGCTCAAACTTGTCTTAGATGGCATTAATGAACGATGGCGTTCAGATGGTGAACATCACAGATCTTATACATATATTCTGCTGAACTGTGAAGAAATAGCACCATTTGTAATGTGAGTGCTCCTATAACTTATTCTATAATTTTTTAGTAGTATATTAATCTTATTTTATTTTTAGGTTATATTATAATCATATTAAGAAATAATTTCCACAAAATACAGCAGTTTCTTTTCAAGAACGTCGTTAAAAAAAATTTCCTACTGGTTTCAAAATCTGTAACATAAATTATTTTTTATTTCACATAAAAAATCAATTTAATACTTTTTATAGTGATAACTATTTTACAAATTTTCAAGTATCTCAACATACTGATAAAACTGATAATTGATTGTGTGTATTGAATAACCCACCATCCAAAATGATTAAATATTATAATGCATATGTGGTGAATAGATTTCGATTTCATACACATGCATATGGGGAATAAAAAAAACAATGAATAGTGGTGTTTTCTTGAGAGGATCTCATCATAGAGAAACTCAAGTTGACTTTTACGGCATGCTGGAATAAATCATTGAACTATGTTATCTGGGACAACATTACATAATGATGTTTAAATATTAGTGGTTGGATACTGAGATAGGCTTGTGTGTTCATCTGATCCATGAAATCGTTGATATTCAATATAAAAGTATTCTTGTAGTAAATGAACCTTTTTATTGGCTCGCCAAGCACATAAATTTTATTATAAAAAAACCATGCTACTTCAAGGGAGTTTGGTGATTGGTGGATCATAATAAAAATTAAATCTCAAGAGAATCAGTTTACTGAAAGTGAATGTGGTTCCTCTGAAGTGCAAAGAATTGAATTTTTTCAAGAGACTGCTCTGAATCAATCTTTTTCATGAAGAGACATAAATATCATTGATAACACCCAATGTTTAAGGTCTGATTGTGACGATGATGTTAATAACGTTACAACTGAATTTTAAATGACAAGAGATGATGAAACTGAAACTAATATGGAAATTGATGATGCTGAGGAGGAAGATGAAGACATTGACATCGATATCTATGAAAGTAAGGATGAGGATGGACATAAACACAGTTAAATTATGGTTACAATCATATATAATATATATCTATATAAAATAGTTGTTTTCAAATATTTTCTAACAATCATTTCACATTTCAGATGGTTGAGGAACTGTATCATATGTTGTGGAAGGATTATCTACATTTGGATGAGTAAGATGTCAGATCATCTGACCCTCAGACTGCTGGTGGTTCAGGGGGTGCTCGGAGGGGGTGTGGTCTTGCCCGAGTGATGATTCCCGACCCTATCCTCGAGCGACATCCACATCTTGGGTTCGATCCATGTGTGCAGACGTATGTTTACTTGTGTATTTTAGATAGTTTTAATTTATTAATTTATATTCTAATTGTTTGATTTTTTTCATAGCTTTATGCATATAGTTGTTGGAAAAGGGAGCACTATATTGCGCAATTATTTTTATAATGCATGGGTGTCATGGGATCAGATTTTCATTGATGTACAACACCACATGTTCGAGCATTGGCTGGTATGTAAATAAATAATATTTTTTTTGAAATTAATTTAATTAATAACTTGATATAAAAAATAATTTGTAGGGTTTATGGTATCCCATTGATGAGATCATGCACGAGGCTATCTGGAAGGAATGGCAGGGAGCTATGTGTCTGCATTACACTCAGTTTTTTCACAATTTGAAAAGGAAAGCAACAGAGAAAGTAGAAGTGTCAGAGTTTTATGAGACATGACGTGTCCACAGACCTGATTACATTTCATCTTGGGTTTGGTATGGATTATGTACAGACTGTATGAGTATGCATTTTTAGAGTAGATCATCAGTAGGTCAGAAAAATTGGGGAAGACAAGAGGTGACTCATCAAGTTGGTAGTCGTACATTCAATACACATAGGGAGCATATGGTAAGTACATTTTCTTTAAACATTTTATGTAACTTTAAATGTAAACAGTTTATTTTATATTAATATAGGTAGTCACACAGCCCGATATTACGGATTACGACATTTATAAGAGGATGTATAGTGATCCATCCACTAGAGAGATTAGAGGTTCTCACTAGCATGATATTGTGGTCAGTATTATTTCTTTTTGAGTTTTAAATTTAACTGCAGTTTATATTTTAACTATTTTAATTTAAATTTCAATTGAAAGAGTCATATGTGGTTGTGACATCTCAGACACATATTGAGAGTTAGGTTGTGACCGATAGTCATACTAGTACCCCCCCTGATTTGATGAGGTAGCATGGTTGTAGGCAATCCAATATGCCTTCGAAAAAGGTTGAGTTATTGGTATCGGCTCTCGATTGACCCATGGGGGTTTTTATGGCACCTTTGTGATGTCGGCGTCCAGCCTGAGAGGATCTCGTGAAGATTCATCATCATCTCATGCACAGTATGAGGAACATCTGTGAGCTCAGAGTAAGCTTATAGATACTATGCATAGGGAGTAGGAGGAGATGAGTTAGTGGCAGCAACAACAACAGGAAGAGTTCCTACGATAACAGTAGTAGGAGATGCAGGATGAGATGCGTCGATGGTGACATTAGTAGGAGTAGGAAAATATGGAGTAAATGCGACGTCTAACTTGCAGTTTAGGGATGAAGTTCCATCTACCATCTCCTCTAGCTCCTCCAGATGACCCTACCCCTCAGTGATGTATTTTTATTTTATAATGAAATATTTGAATGTATTTTTTTGTAATATTAACTACTAAATGTTTTAAATAGTGATTTTTTTATATTGTCTCGAATACTAAATTTTTTATTTTTTATTATATTTTTTATTTTATTAATTAATATATTTTTATATTTTTGTGAATACTAAGGTTTTTATTATATTACTAATATTAATATTATTATTTCATTAATATTATTAATAATATTATTATATTATTTAATTATTTCATAGTTAATTTTATTTTACAAATATTAATATAATTATTTCATTTATATTAATATTATATTATTATTATTAATATTATTTTATAAATAATTTTATTATTCTAACATTAATATTATTATTTCATTTATATTAATATTATATTATTATTATTATTTTTTAATATAATTTTATTTTATTTTTTCAACTATTTGCAACGAGCCCATCGCAAAAGGGGTTTTTTTTGTATTTTTTACAGTATTTTTAATGGACCATCGCAAATACTAATTAGGATGGTCTGTCGCAATTTTTTTAAAAAAAAACAGGAAAACGATTTGCGACGAGTGGTCGGCCCATCGCAATAGAATTTTAAAAAAAAACATTGAACCTATTTATGACGGTACCACTACCCATCCCAAATAATAACCTTTTGCGATAGACCATCGTAAAAGATAATATTTGCGATGTCCTTTTTTGCAATGGGCCATTTGCAATGGGATCTCGTCACAAATGCATCGTCACAAAAAGCCCTTTTTTGAGTAATGTTAGTCTCATTCTACCCATTTGACCCATTAGGCCACCTAGGATCATTCGACCCATTAGTCCCATTAGACCCATTAGGTCGATTAGGCCACTTAGGCCCATTAGACACATTAAACCCATGAGGCCCATTAGGCAACTTAGGCCACTTAGGCCCATTGAGCCACCTAGAACCATTGAACCCATTAGACCCATTAGGCAACTTGGGCTACTTAGGCCCATTAGGCCACTTATCCCTATTTGACCCATTAGGCCTATTAGACCCATTAGACCCATTATGCCCATTAGGAACATTGGTCAACTTAGGGCACTTAGTCCCATTAGGCCCATTTGGCCCATTAGGCCACTTTGGCCCATTAGGAAACTTAGTCCACTTTGGACAATTTGACCCATTGGGCGAATTATGTCACTCAGGCCCATTAGGACACTTAGGCCCATTAATCCCACTAGGCCACTTCAGCCCATTAGGTAACTTAGGCCACTTAGGCTTGTTGGACCCATTATACCCATTAGGCCCATCGGTCCCATTAGGACCATTCGGCCCATTGGGCCGATTAGGTAGCTTTGGACACTTAGGCCCATTAGCCCCATTAGGCCCATTGGTCCTATTAGGACACTTAGGCCACTTAGGCCACTTAGGCCCATTAGACCCATCACGACCATGAGGACCATTAGGCCCATTAGGCAACCTAGGCCACTTAGGCCCATTAGGCCACCTAGTCCCATTATACCCATTCATCCCATTAGGCCACTTAGGCCCATTCAACCCATTCATTCCATTAGACCAATTAGACCCATTAGGCCGATTAGGCCACTTGGGCCCATTAGACCCATTAGAACCATTAGGCTCATTAAGCTCATTATGCAACTTAGGCCACTTAGTCCCATTCGACCACTTAGACCCATTGGACCCATTAGGCACATTAGGCAACTTAGGCAACTTAGGCCCATTAGGCCACTTAGACCCATTGGACCCATTAGGCCCATTAGCCAACTTAGGCCACTTAGGACCATTTGAACACTTAGACCCATTAAACCCATTAGGTCTATTAGGAAAATTAGGTCACTTAGGCCCATTGGATCCATTAGGCCCATTAGAAAACTTAAGCTACTTTGACCCATTATGCCACTTAGGCCCATTGGACCCATTAGGTTGAATTATCCATAATGGGCCCATTAGGCCCATCATGACCATTGGGCCCATTGGACCACTTAGGCCCAATAGGCTCAATAGGCCCATTAGGCTACTTAGGCCCATTAGGCCACTAAGACCTATTAGGACCCTTAGACTCATTAGGCCCATTGGGCATATTGGGCCCTTGAGGCCCATTAGGCCAATTAGTCCATTAGGCTCATTAGGTCACTTAGGCCTAATAATCCTAAAAGACCCATTCGAACCAATGGGCCCATTGCCCCCCTTTAGCCAATTTGGCCAATGAGGCCAATAGGCCCATTGGCCCCATTAATTCCCTTAGTCCCAATAGCCTCATCAGGCCTATTAGGTTACTTAGACCACTTAGGGCCATTAGGACCCTTGGACCCATTAGTCCCATTGGTCCCCTTAGGCTCATTGGGCCCAATAGGCCACTTAGACCCATTCAACACATTAGGCCAGTTAGGCCACTTGGGCCCATTTGTCCACTTAGGCCCATTAGGCCCCTTAGACCCATTAGGCCCATTGTGCCCATTAGGCCCATTAGGTCCATTATGCCAATTTTTCCTGTAGGCACATTAGGCTCAATTGACCATAATGGGTCCATTCAGCCACTTAGGCCCATGAGGCCCATCAGGCCCATCAGGACACTTAGTCCCAACTAGTCCATTTGACCCATGAATCCCATTAGGCCCATTAGGACGAATTGGACTTAATGGTCCCATTAGTACACTTAGGCCCAATAGGCCCATTAGGCCACTAAGGCCCAATAGGCCCATTCATCCCATTAGGCCACTTAGGCCCATTATGCCACTTCGTACAAGTATACTCATTAGGCCTATTAATCCCATTAGGCCCATTAGACCCATTAGGCCACTTAGGCCCAATTGGTCCATTAGACTGATTAGGCCACTTAGGCCCATTAGGCCACTTAAGCCCATTAGACCCATTAGGCTCATTAGGCCACTTAGGCCACTTTGGACCATTCGACCCTTAGGCCCATTAGTCCCATTAGGAAATTTAGGCTAATTTAGGTCACTTGGGACAATTAGGCTAATTAGTCCATTAAGATGAATTAGGCCATTTAGGCCATTTAGTTCAATTTAGGCCATTTAGGTCAATGATGCCAATTCAGACTAATTAGGCTAATTTAGGCTCTTAAGGACATTTAGTCCCATTAGAATATTTAGGCCACTTTAGGCCAATTAACCCAATTAGGCCAATTAGGCCAATTTTCCAATTTGGAAATTTAGTTCATTTAGGCCATTTAGGCCAATTTAGGTCATTTAGGCTAATTAGGTGATGCGAACCATGTTGAAGGCACCGAGTTTATTACCCGAGTGGAGGAGTTGGATTTGCAAGGCCTGATGACGCGTGGGAGATTAAAGAGGTTGAATGGAACAATGGGTGCCAATCTCATTTTATTAAAGGCCCAATGGATCTTGCCTTGCATGGATAGCGAAAATGGGCCTATTATCTCACTTATTCAAGCCCAAATATGATGTTTAAATTTTGGTCCACATGGTTGCACGAATTTTAGAAGCCTTACCCACATGGATAATTCTAGAATAGCATATTTGGACACCAAAGTCAAATCCGGTGGGCAAGGTACTCAAAGTCAAATTCGGTGGGCTTTTGGTGGAAAGGCATGTGCTACTTTTCCCAAAAGTCTTTGTTAGACTTTATCTTTTTTACTTTAAGGGGAAAAGGTATATTTAGCCTTTATGACTTTAGGTTATTAGACCCTTGACTGTTGTATCACCCCTTGGCTATAAATAGACACCCCATGGAATTGTATTTTTATTCAAGAATTAATTGAGATATTATGCTTTGTTTCTCTTCATTGTGTGAGGATTACCCTGGGTTTTCCCCTTACTCTTGTGCATTCTTGCCTTGTCAATCTACAGGTTAGATTGGTGATCCAAGATCACAAATCCCCCAATTATGTGCCTCAACCCAAGTGCGTTGTTGTGTGGATTGGCTATCACATCCCTCCCTTGAGTGTGTTGTCTAAGTAGTAGGTCGCGCTCCTTATAGCGTTGATTGAATACTTTCATCCACTATCTGTACCCATCATCCGCCACTTATCTCTGAACGGCGTCCTTCATCCGCTGACCTACGCCGTGAATATTGAGCCACCCCGTGCGTCTCACATCAGTTGGTATCAGCTCTTCGATTGACACGGTAGGAATATATCCCTTCATTTACTTTAATTCTATCCATTACCCTTCTTATCCTTCCATATTATTCACCCATTCAACAAAAAAAATCATTTTCTTGAAAGCCTCCCGAATTGGCCTAGTTTGTCCAAGTTTGGATATTTATAAATTGATCCAAATTTTCATTCACCTTCTTTCCGCATTTAATTATCTATATGTGATTTGTATCCAGCCAAAAAAAATCAAATTCTCTCAACTCATCATTTTGTGCTTTTCAAAATTAAGCACATCCTTTATTCGAGATATTTTAAAAAAAAAATTGTCTTACTCTCCGTTCAATCATCTTGTGCTTTAAAACTCCAAGCACAACACTTTTTGGGTAGAATTGACAAAAAATGCAGATACAATTACTCCTTTGTGATTTACATTATTAGCACTTTCTATTTCCTTACATCACTTTCTCCATCACTTTACTTCATACCCATATTATATTTGGCTCATATTTCAATTAATTTTTCTTATCTTGCACAATCGGGCAAAACCCAACCTTTCTACCCCTTTTACACCCACCCTTTATCCATTTTCTACCCTATTTTCACCCTTTAACCTTTACCACTCAAGCGGGTTGTGTTAAACCAGCCCCCAACACAATCTTGGTTGGGGAAGGATTGGCGTCATGTGATCACCCTAAACAAGGTATTATATTTCATAAGAGCTTGGGATTTAAATTGAGTGTTGAGAGTGGAGATAAATAAGCAAAAAAAATCTTGTGTGTGTGAGTGTGTGCATCTTGTTGTGTGCGCATGTGTGTATCTTGCGTGCGTGAGTGTGTATCCTTGTGTGCGTGAGTGTGTACATCTTGTGTTTGTGTGAGTGAGTGTGTATCATTGTGTGTGTTCCCCCGGTGTGTGTTTGTGTTTGCATAACTTATCATGGAAGAAGATCATGGGAAGAAAATTTCTCATGTTAGCGAAGAAGGAAGTCAAAGTAGATCTCCCACACCCAAAGCTACACAACTCCAAATGTAAGATTTGGTGAGCCACTTCGAGAAGCTTCTTGATAGGAAGTTTTAAGAGCTACATAAGAGGATTGATGAATTGTAGAATAAACCAAGCCCAAGGATGTTCCATGATAACCCACGACGTGCTCCGGCACCACGTTGGCCCCACATCATGGAGGAGGAGATGGTGAACTTTGATGATGATCTTGATGATGTCTCACAAAGGAGGAGGTTATACCAACAACCTAGAGGAGGAAAAATGAGACAACATGATTATGACCTACTTGGCGGGAACAAGGTAAAGGTCCCCTCTTTTCAAGGGAAAAGTGACCCGGAAGCATACTTGGAGTAGGAGATGCGGATTGAGAAAGTATTTTCATGCCATATGTATTCCGAGGAGAAAAAAGTCAAACTTGATTCCCTTGAATTTTCTGATTATGCATTAATATGGTGGGATCAAGTTCAAAAAGAGAGGTCTAGATATGGTGGACATCCCATCAACACTTGGGAAGACATGAAGTTCTCCATGTAGAAGCGGTTTGTTCCCACACATTACCATAGATATCTCCACAACAAACTTCAACGCCTCACCCAAGGGAGTAAGAGTGTAGAAGACTACCACAAGGAGATGAAAATTTCCATGATTCGGGCAAACGTTGAGGAGGATTCAGAGGCAACCATGGCATGGTTTTTATATGGTCTCAATCCGGAGATTGTCGATCAAGTGGAGATGTACCACCATGTGTAAATACAAGATATGATTCATCAAGCCACCAAGATCGAGCAACAAATCAAAATGAGCAACATGAGGAAAATTTCTACCCCTTTCATGCCATGGAGAAATTCGAGGAAAAGAGGTATTTGATCGCAAAAGTGATAAGGTAATTCTTCCACCTAAGAAACCTAATTTTGAGGCTATATAAACCAGGAATTGGGATATTCGGTGTTTCAAATGTCAAGGAATGAGTCACATTTCTAGTGAGTGCCCAAACCGGTGCACCATGATCATCAACAAGTATGGAGAATGGGAGACCAATGGAGAGAGATCAGAAGAGGAGGAAGAAGAATCTCCAGAAATTGATAGTGGAGAGTTTGCAGAAGATGGTGATATTCTTGTCACTAGGAGAGTTCTAAGTGCACAAATGACCATGGGAGAGAAGGAGTAGTAGGAGAACCTTTTCCATACACAATGCAAGATCCATGGGAAGGTATGTAGTGTTATTATTGACGGAGGAAGCTGTAGTAATGTTGCGAGCACTGAGTTAGTAGAGAAGTTGGGACTTCCTAATTTGAAGCATCAACATCTATAATGGCTTCAGTGGTTGAATGATTGTGGGGAGAATAAAGTCACCAAGCAAGTGAAGGTACTGTTCACCATCAGGAAGTACAAAGATGAGGTATTGTGATATGTTGTTCCTATGAAGTCTTTCCATTTTTTGTTGGGACGGCCGTGGCAGTATGATCGGTATGTTACCCATGATTGTTTCTTGAATTGTCACTCTTTTGTACTCTGAGGGGAACCTATAACCCTCAACCCCATGTCCTCCAAACAAATTATGGAAGATCACATTTTGAGAGAAAAGAAAAAAAAATAAGTGATGAGGAAAAAAATAGTGAAAATGAAAAAGGAGAGAATGAGAGAAAGAGAGAAAATGAGAGAAGAAATGAAATAGAGAGCAAAGAAAAATCAAGTGGTAAAAAGAATTTGAGAGAAGAGAAAAGTGTGATGTTGGAAAAAAAGTGAGGTTAAGGAAGCTTTGTTTTCATAGCAAACCCTCCTAGTATTCATGTACAAAGAGGTGTTTCTAAATACTAACGACTTACCCCATTTTCGAAATGTTGTTGAGTCCTTGTTGCAGGAGTATGATGATGTCTTTCCTGAAGAGGTGCCACCGGGTTTGCCACCCATTAGAGGTATTGAGCATCAAATTGACCTCATACCTAGAGCATCACTACCGAACCACCTTTCATATCACACCAACCCAGAAGAGACAAAAGAAATTCAAAGGCAAGTTCAAGAGTTGTTGGATGTGGGATATGTCAGAGAGAGTCTTAGACCTTGTGTCGTACCGGTGATTCTAGTACCAAAGTAGGATGGAACATGGAGAATGTGCATTGACTGTAGAGTCATCAACAACATCATGGTCAGGTATTATCATCCTATCCCTAGGTTAGATGATATACTAGATGAATTAAATGGTTCAACTATTTTCTCAAAAGTTGATTTAAGAAGTGGCTACCATCAAATTAGGATGAAAAAAGGAGATGAGTGGAAAAGTGTATTTAAGACAAAACATGGAATTTATGAATGGTTAGTCATGCCCTTTGGTCTCACCAATTCACCTAGCACATTTATGAGGTTAATGAATCATGTATTACATGCATATATTGGAAAATTTGTGGTAGTTTACTTTGATGACATTTTGGTTTATAGTAGGACCTTGATTGAACATGTAGATCACTTAACAAAAGTCTTAGAGGTGTTAAAGAAGGAAAACCTGTTTGGAAACATAAATAAGTGTGAATTATTTCTCGATAAGATTGTTTTCCTTGGATTTGTTGTGAGTGGAAATGGAGTTGAAGTGCACACCGAGAAGATCAAAGCAATACAAGAATGGCCAACTCCAACCTCTGTTGGACAAGTAAGAAGTTTTCACGGGCTTGCTAGTTTTTACAGGAGATTTGTGAAAGAATTCAACACACTAGCAGCACCATTGAATGAGTTTACAAAGAATAATGTTCCTTTCAAATGGGGGACAACTCAAGAGAAGGCCTTCCTTGCTCTTAAGGAGATACCCACCCATGCCCATCTACTTGAACTTCCGGACTTCAGTAAGACCTTTGAAATTGAATGTGATGCAAGAGGAATTGGAATATGAGGAGTACTCATGCAATAAGGTAAGCCTATTGATTTTTTTAGTGAGAAGTTAAATGGACCAACTCTAAACTATGCAACATATGATAAAGAGTTGTATGCATTGTTTAGAGTACTAGAGACATGGAATCACTATCTTTGGCCTAAATAATTTGTGATCTATTCTGATCACAAGGCTCTTAAATACCTTAGGAGCCAACATAAACTAAATATGAGACATGCTAGATGGATGGAATTTATTGAATCATTTACACATGTTATCAAGCATAAAAAGGGTATAGAAAATATTGGGGTGATTCACTTTCATGTAGATATTCTCTTTTATCCTTCTTGGATTCAAAACTCCTTGGTTTTGAATACATTAAGGATTTATATGCCACTGATAGTGATTTTACAGAACCTTATGAACATTGTAAACCTGGAGTTAGTTGGGGAAAGTTCTATTTACATTATGGATTCTTATTCCGGATTAATAAACTTTACATTCCCAATTGCTCAATTTGTTTACTTTTAATGAAGGAGTCACATTTGGGTGGGTTAATGGGAAATTTTGGTGTTGAAAAAACTCTAAGTGTTCTTAACGAGCATTTTTATTGGGCTAGGATATCTAGAGATGTTTATAAATTTGTGGGAAACTGCATTGTCTTCCATAAAGCCAAATCAAAACTAAAACCACATGGACTATATATTCCTCTCCCAATTCCCAACAACCCTTGGGAGGACATATCAATGAACTTTATTATGGGGTTACCATGGACCAAGAGGGGGTGATATTCCATTTTTGTTGTGGTGGATCAGTTTTCAAAAATGGCACATTTTATTCCTTGACACAAAATTGATGATGCCAATAACATTGCAACACTTTTCTTTCAGTAAGTAGTCAAACTTCATGGAATGCCAAGGACGATTGTGTCGGATCGAGACACAAAATTCTTCAGGTACTTTTAGAATACATTATGGAGAAAACTAGGCCCATTAGGCCCGTTAATGGGCCTAATGGGCCTAAGTGGTTGAATGGTCTAAGTGGAACTAATGGGCCTTAGGACCTAATGGGCCTTAGGACCTAATAGGACTAATGGGCCTTAGGACCTAATGGGCCTTAGGACCTAATGGGCCTTAGGACATAATGGGCCTAATGTGCCTAATGGGCCTAATGGGGCTAATGGTATAAGTGGAATAATGGACCTAATGGGCCTTAGGATCAAATGGACCTAATGGGCCTAATGGTCCTAATGGGCCTAAGTGGTCCCATTTGGCCCGTTAATGGGCCTTAGGACCATGATTTTAAAAATCCAACATTTCCCATGTTCAATAATTTTTGAAAAAACCTCCACCATGTTTTGAAAATTGACCCATTTTCAAAATACCACAACCATTCTGTTTTCAAAATCACACATTTGAAAACACTTTCCAGAATTTTCAAAAATAAACAAATTCATATCACAACATAAATCATTACTCCAATTGAGATATGAAATCCTAGTGGGAAGTCATTTAAACCATGCATGTCATGATCTTCTCATTTTCTAAACCCATGATAATGAGACCACTAGGCCCATTAGGCCACTTAGGCCCATTAGGCCCGTTAGGCCCATTCGTCCCATTGGTCCCATCAGGCCCATTCATCCCATTTGTCCCATATAGCCACTTAGGCCCATTGGGCCCATTCAGAACATTAGACCCATTAGGTGCATTATGCCCATAAGGCCCATTCAGCCACTTAGGTCCATTAAGCCACTTAGGCTCATTAGGCCACTTATGCCCATTAGGCCCATTAGGCCCATTAGGCCCATTAGGCCCATTAGGACCACTAGACCCATTAGGACACTTAGCTCATTAGGCCACTTAGGCCCGTTAGGCCACTTAGGCCCATTAGGCCACTTAGGCCCACTAGGCCCATTAGGCCACTTAGACCCATTAGTCCACTTACACCCATAAGACCCATTAGGCCCGTTGGGCCAATTGGGCACATTAGGCCCATTCAGCCACTTAGGCCCACTAGGCCCAATACGCCACTTAGGCCCATTAGGACATTTCTCCCCATTAGGCCCATGAGTCCCATTAGGCCACTTACATCCATTAGGCTCAGTAGGCCCACATTATTCCATATAACCCATTCGTTCACTTAGGCCCATTAACCCCATTAGGCCAATTTGGACCATTAGGCTCATTCGGCCACTTATTCCCATTAGTCACAATCAGCCACTTAGGCCCATCATACCCATTTGACCGATTATGCCGATTAGGCCACCTATACCCATTAGGCCCATTATGGAACTTAGACCAATTATGCACATTAGGCCCATTCAGCCGATTAGGCCGATTAGGCCACTTAGGCCCATCAGGCTCATTATACCCATTAGGCCACCCAGGCCCATTATGCTCATTTTATTTATTAGGCCGATTAGGCCACTTAGGCCCATTCAGTTGATTAGCCTCATTAAGCCACTTAGGCCCATTAGGTCACTTAGTCTCATTAGGCCCATTCAGTCGATTAGGAAAATTAGTCCACTTAGACTAATTAGGCCCATTAGGACCATTAGGCCACTTAGGCCCACTAGGTCCATCAGGCATATTCAATTGATTAGGTTGATTAGGTCACATCGCCCCATTAGGCCCATTGGGTAGATTTGGCCGATTCGCCCACTTAGGCCACTTAGGCCCATTATGCCCATCAGGCCCATTATGCCTATTAGGCTCATTAGGACCATTAAACTACTTAGGCCACTTAGGCATTAGGACCATTAGTCATATTAGTCCCATGCGGTTGATTGGGATAATTAGGCCACTTTGGCCAATTAGGCCCATTAGGTACATTAGGCCACTTAGGGCCATTAGGCCACTTAGGCCCACTAGGCCCATTCAGTCGATTCGAGTGATTAGGCCACTTATTCCCACTAATCCCATTAGGCCACTTAGGACCATTAGTCTCGTTAAGCACATTAGACCACTTAGGCCCATTAGGCCCATTAAACCTATTAGTCCCATTAGGCCCCTTAATCCCATTTGGCCACTTAGGCCCATTAGAGCCATTTGAACCATTAAACACATTATTCCCATTAGACCCATTAGTCATGTTAAGCCATGTATGCCACTTAGGACCATTAGGCCCATTAGGCCACGTAGACCCATTAGGCCCATTAGGACACTTAGGCCCATTAGGCCCATTAAACTCATTAGTCCCACTAGGCCCATTAGGTACCTTAATCAACTTAGGCCACTTAGGCCCATTTGGTGGATTAGCCTGATTAGGCCACTTAGGCCACCAAGGCCAATTAGGTCCATTAGGATCATTAGCCCAATTAGGCCCATTAGGCCCATTAGGGAACTTAGCCCCATTCGTCCCATTTGGCCACTTAGGAACATTAGGCACATCAGGCCCATTTGGACCATTTTTTCCATGAGGCGCATTCCGCCCATGAGGGCCTTCAGACCCATGAGGACACTTAAGCCCATTAGGCCCATTGGGCCCATGAGGCCACTTAGGCCCATGAGGCCCAAGAGGCCCAGTAGACTCATCAGGACACTTGGACCCATTAGGCCCATTAATCCCATTATGCTCACTAGGCCCATTAGGCCCTTTGGGCCCATTATCCCCATTAGGAACATTAGGTCCACTAGGCCCATTAGGGCACTTGCGCCCATTCGACCCATTAGGCCACTTAGGACCATTTGGACCATTAGGCCCATCAGGCCCATTAGGCCCATGAGGCGTATTCTGCCCATAAGTCCCATGAGTCTCATTAGGACCATGAGACCCGTTAGGCCCATTACGACACTTAGGCCCATTAGACCCATTACACCCATGAGGCCACTTAGGCTCATGAGGCCCATTCGACCCATCAGGCCACTTGGCCCCATTAGCCCCATTAGGACCATTAATCTCATTAGGCCCTTTAGGCCACTTAGGACCATTAGCCCCATTGGGACCACTAGGCCTATTCATCCCATTAGGCCCATTGAGCCTATTAGGCACATTAGGCCCACTCAACTCATTAGGCCCCTTAGGCCCATGAGGCCCATTGGGCCCATTAGGCCCATTAATCCACTTAGACCCATTCAAACCATTAGTCTCTTTAGGCCCACTTAGGACCATTAGACCACTTAGGCCCATTATGGCCATTGGGCCCATGAGGCGTCTTAAGCCCATTAGGCCCATGAGGCCACTTCGGCCCATTAGGCCATTTTGGCCCATTCGGCCCACCAAGCCCACCAGGCCCATTTGGCCACTTATGCCCATTAGGTCACATAGGTCCTTGAGGTCCATCAGGCCCATTACGCCACTTAGTCTCATTCGGCCCATTATTCCCATTATGCCACTTAGGTCCATTGGGCCCATGAGACCACTTAGGCCAGTTTGGACCATTTGGCCCATTAGGACCATGAGGCCCTTAGGCCCATGGGGCTTCTTAGGCCCTTTAGGTCCACTAGGCCCATTCAGCCACATCGGCCCATTAGGCCACTTAGGCCCATTAGGACAACTACTTCCATTAGGACTCTTAGGCCGATGAGGCCCATTATGCCCAATCGGCCCATTAGTCCCATTAGGACCATCAGGCCCAGGAGTCTACTAAGTCCCATGAGTCCCATTAGGCCCATTATTCATATTAATCCACTTATTCCAATTAGGCTCATTGGGCCCATGAGGACACTTAGACCGATTTGGCCCACGAAGCCCCTTCGGCCCTTGAGATCCTTGAGACCCATTAGGCCCATCAGGCCCATTCAACCACTTAGGGACATTAGGCCTATTAGGTCACTTAGGCCTATTTGGCCCATTCTGCCGCTTAATCCCATTAGGCCCATTCCGCCACTTAAGCCCATTAAGCCCACTAGGCCCATTAGGCCACTTAGGCCACTTAGGCCTATTAGGCCCATTAATCCACTTAGGCCCATTAAGGCCATTAAGCCCATTAGGTCCATTATGCCACTTAGGCCCATTAGGCCAATTAGACCCATTAGGCCCATTAGGCCCATCGTGTCTATCAGGCCCATTAGGCCACTAAGGCCCATTAGGCCCATTTGGCCACTTTGGATCATTATGCCCATTAGGCCACTTAGGCCCATTAGGACCATTAGGCCCATGTGGCCCATCATTCCCATTAGGCCCATTAGGCCACTTAATCCCATTAGGCCACTTAGGCCAATTAGACCCATTAGGCCCATTGGGCCAATTAGGCTCATTTTGCCCATTGGGCATATCAGGCCCATTAGACCATTGAGGCTCATTATGCCCATTATGCCCATCAGGCTCATTAGTCACACTAGGACCATTAGTCCACTTTATCCCATGAGGCCCATTTAGGACACTTAGGCCACTTAGGCCCATGAGGCCCATTAGGCCCATCATGCCCATTAGGCCACTTAGGCACATGAGACCCATTGGGACACTTCTCCCCATTGTACCCATCGGTCCTATTAGGCCCACTAGGCCCATTTGTACCATTTGACCACTAAGTTCTATCATGAACCTTAGGCCCATTGGGCCACTAAGGCCCATTGCACCACCTAGGCCCATTTGGACAATGAGGCCCATTTTGGCCATTAGGCCAATCAAGACCATTAGGCTCATTAAGCCACTAAGGCTCACCAGGCTCGTTAGGCCCATTAGACCTCTTAAGTCTATTATCCCAATTAGGCCCTTGAGGCCCATTAGCCTACTTAGCCCACTTCGACCCATTAGGCCCGGGAGGCCCATTAGGCCCATTTGGTCCATCAATTCCATTAGGACACTTATGCCCATTTGGCCCATTTGGCCACTTTGGCCCATTCAACTCATTAGGCCACTCAGGCCCATTAGGCCACTCATGCCACTTAGGCCCATTAAGCCACCTAGGACCATTACGCCCATTAATCCCATCAGGGCCATTAGGCCCATTAGGCCACCGAGCCTCATTAGGCCCAATAGTCCCATTAGGACACCTAGGCCCATTAGTCCAATTAGCCTCATTAGGCACATGAGTCCCATTAGGACACTGAGGCCCATTTGGCCCATCATGCCCATCAGGCCCATTAGGCCACTTAGGCCCATTAGGCCCATTAGGCCTATTAGTCCATTTAGGCCCATTCATCTCATTAGGCTACATAATCCCATGAGACCCATTAGGCCATCGGGACCATCAAGCCCATAAGCCACTTAGGCCCATTCATCCCATTATACACATTATATCCATCAGGCCCATGAGGCCACTTAGGCCCATTCGACTAATTAGGCCACTTAGGCCCATTTAGCCTATTATTCCCATCAGGCCCCTTAGGCCACTTAGGACCATTCGACTAATTAGGCCACTTAGGCCCATTTAGCTTATTATTCCCATCAGGCCACATATGCCACTTAGGCCCATTTGGCTCATTAGGCCACTTAGACCCATTAGGCCACTTAGGCCCATTCAGCCCATTAAGACACTAAGTCCCATTCATCCCATTAGGTCACATAAGTGCATTTGTCTCATTAGGCCACTTAGACCCATTAGGCACATTAGGTCCATTAGGCAACATAGGCCCATTAAGCCAATTAGGTCTAATAGGCCACACATGTCCATTAGGCCCATTAGGCCACTTTGGCCCATTAGGCTACTAAGGCCCATTAGGCCCCTCAATACCCTTAGGCCCATTAGGTCCATTAGGCCACTTAGGCCCATTAGGCCACTTAGGCACCTTAGGTCGCTTAGGCCCATTATTCCCATTAAGCCCATTAGGCCACTTAAGCCCATTAGGCCACTTAGGCCCATTAAGCCCATAGTCCAATTAGGCCACTTAGGCCCTTTAGGCCATTTCGTCCACTGAGATCCATTAGGCCGTTGGGTCCCATTAGGCCCATTAGGCCGCTCAGGCCCATTAGGCCACTTAGGGCCACTCAACTCATCAGGTCACTTAAGCCCATTAGGTCCATTAAGCTCATTAGGCCACTTAGGGCCATTAGGCTCATTAGGCCACTGAGTCCCATTAGGCGAATTAGTCCCATTAGGCCACTTAGTCTACTTAGACTCATTAGGCCCATTAGGCCCAATGGGCCACTAAGTCCCATTAGGCTCATTCATCCACTTAGGCCCATTCGGCCCATTAGGCCACTTAGTCAACTTAGGTCCATGAGGCCCATGAGTCCACAGAGGCCCATTCGACCCATTAATCCCTTCATGCCCATTAGGCCACACAGGCCCATTAGGCCCATTCGACCACTTAGGCCCATTAGACCACTTAGGCCTATTTAGTGTTTTAGGCCACTTAGGCCCATTAGGCCCATTAGACCACTAAGGCCACTTAGGCTTATTAGGCCACTTCGGCGCATTACGCACATTATGCTCATCAGGGCCATTAGACCAATTAGGCCCATTGGGCACATTAGGCCCATTACGCCCTATAGGCCCATTAGGCCACTTGGGCCACTTAATCCCTATAGGCTCATTAGTCCCATGAGGCCACTGAGGCCCATCTGGCCCATCAGGCCTATTAGTCCACTTAGGCCTGTTAGGCCCAAAAGGCCCATTAGGCCCATTAGTCCCATTAGACCACTTAGGCCCATTCAGATCGTTAGGCCACTTAGGCCCATTAGTCCCAACAGGCCCATCAAGACCATTAGGCCACTTAGGCCCATTTGGCCTATTATTCCCATTAGGCCCATCAGGCCACTTAGGCCCATTCGGCTCGTTAGACCACTCAAGCCCACTAGCCCCATTAGGCCCATCAGTCCCATTAGGCTCATTAGTCCAATTAGGCCTCTTATGCCCGTTAGGCCACTTAGGCCTGTTCGGCTCATTAGGCCAGTTAGGCCCATTAGGCCACTGAGGCCCATTGGGCCCATTAGGCCACTTAGGACCATTCGTCTCATTAAGCCACTTAGGCCTATTAAGCCCATTTGGCCACTTAGACCCATTAGACTCATTAGGCCCATTAGGCCACTAGGGCCCATTAGGACCATTGGGCCACTTAGGCCCATTAGGCTACTTAGTCCCATTAGGCCACTTAGGACCATTAAGCCTAATAGGACACTTCATCCCCTTATGCCCATTAGTCCACTTAGCCCCATTAGGCCACTTAGGCCCATTAGGCCAATTAGTCCACTTAGTCCACTTAGGCTCATTATGCTCATTAGGATCATTAGGCCACTTAGGCCCATTAGGCCACTCAAGTCCTTTAGCCACTTAGTCCCATTAAGCCACTTAGACCCATTAGGCCACTTAGGCCCATTAGGCCACTTAGGCCCATTATTCCAATTTGGCCAATTAGGCCCATTATACAATTTCATCCACTTAGCCCCCATTAGTCCCATTAGGCCACTGAGGCCCATTACGCCTATTATGCTACTTAGGCCCATTAAGTCATTTCAACCACTTAGACTCGTTAGGCTCATTAGGCCACTTAGGACCCTTAGTCCCATTAGGCCACTGAGGCCCACTACACCCATTAGGCCTATTGGTCCCATTAGGCCACTTAAGATCATTAGGCTCATTAGGCCACTGAGGCCCATTAGTCCCATTAAGCCCAATAAGCCACTTAGGCTCATTAGGCCACTTAGGCCCATTAGGCCACTAGGGCCATTAAGCCCCATTATAACCATTAGGCCCATTAGGCCATTAAGGTTCATTAGGCCACTTAGGCCCATTAGTCCCATTAAGCCTCTTAGGTCCATTAGGCACATTATGCCTCTTAGGCCACTTTGGCCCATTGGGCTCATTAGGCCACTAAGGCCCATTCATCCCATTAGGCAACTTAGGCCCATGAGGCCCATTAGTCCATTAAGGACCATGAGGCCCATTAGTCCCATGAGGCCCATTAGTCCACTTAGAACACTTAGGCCCATTATACCCATTAGGCCACTTAGGCCCATTAGGCCACTTATACTCATTAGGACACTTAGGCCCATTTGGCCCATTAGGCCACTTTGACCACTTTGGCCCATTATGCCCAGTAGGCACATTGGTCCACTTAGGCCCATTAGTCCACTTAGTCCCATTAGGCCCATTAGGCCACTTAGGCCCATTAGGCCACTTAGGTCCATTTGGACTATTATGCCACTTCAGCCACTTAGGCTCATTAGGCCACTGAGTCTCGTTAGGCCACTTAGGCCCATTCAGCTCATTAGGCAACTTAGGACCATTAGGCCCATTAATCCCAATAGGCCTCTTAGGCTACTTGTGCCCATTATGCCCATTAGGCCCATTCAGCCACTAAGACCCAATAGGCTCATTAGGCCACTTAGTCTCATTAGGCCCATTTGGCCATTCAAGCCCATTAGGACCATTTGACCATTGAGACCTATTAGGCCCATTAGGAAACTTAGGTCCATTCGACCCATTAGGCCACTTAGGCCACTTAGGCCCATTAGGACACTAAGGCCCATTAGGCCTATTAGGCCACTTAGGACACTTAGGCCACTAAGGCCCATTATGTCCATTTGGACACTTAAGCCCATTAGGCCACTGAGGCCCATTAGGCCGCTCAAACCCATTAGGCCCATTAGGCCCATTAGGCCACTTAGGCTCATTGGGCCACTTAAGCACACTTGTCCCATTAGGCAACTTAGGCCCATTAGTCCACTCCATCCACTTAGGCTCATTAGGACCATTAGGCCACTGAGACCCACTAGGCTCATTAAGCCACTTAGACCCATTAGGCCCATTAGGCCACTTAAGCCACTTAGGCCTATTTGGCCACTTAGGCCCCACTTAGGCTGACTATGCCCATTAGACCCATTAGGCCACTTATGCACATTATTCCACTTAGGCCCATTAGGCCCATTACACTACTTAGGCCCATTAGGCCCATTATGCCACTTAGGCTCATTAGGTTAATTAGGCTCATTAGGCCACTAAGGCCCATTAGGCCCATTTTTGACTTAGTCCCATTAGGCCCATTAGGTCCATTAGACCCATTCATCCACTTAGGCCCATTAGGCCACTTAGGCCCATTTGGCCACTCAGGGCCAATAGGCCCATTCAGCCCATTAATCCCATTCGGCCCATTCGGCCCATTCTTCCAATTTGGCCACCTAGGCCCATTCAGCTCATTGGGCTAGTTAGGCTCATTCAGCCCATTACGCCACTTAGACTCGTTCTGCCCATTAGGCCCTTTAGGCCACTTAGGCCAGTTAGGCCCATTAGGCCACTTTGGATAGTTAGGCCCATTAGGCTCAGTGGGCCCATTTCGCCACTTAGGTTCGTTCCTCCCATCATGCCAATTGGGACACTTAGGCCGGTTCGTCCCATTAGGCCACTTTGGCCAGTTAGGCCCATTAGGACCATTGGGCTCATTAGGCCACTTTGGCTAGTTAGGCCCACTAGACCCACCCATTAGGCCCCTTGGTCCCCTTACGCGAGTTAGGTCAGTTATGTCCATTCGGCCCCTAAGGCCAGTTAGGCCCATTGGTCCCATTAGGCCTATTTGGCCCATTAGGCTCATTGGTCCCATTGGGTCTGTTAGGCCACTTAGGCCAATTAGACCCATTTTGCTCATTGGGCCGACACTTATGCCAGTTACGCCCACTATGCCACTTAGGCCCCTTAGGCCCATTAGGCCCATTATGACAGTTAGGCTAGTTAGGCCAGCTGGGCCCATTCGACCCATGGGTCCATTAGGCCACTTAGGCCCGTTAGGCCCATTAGGCCCATTCAACCCATTAGACCATTTAGGCCCATTCGGCCTATTAGGCCACTTAGGCCAGTTAGGCATAGTTGGCCCATTGGGCCCATTAGTCCCCTTAGTTCAGTTAGGCCCATTAGGTCCATTAGGCCCATTAGGCCTCTTAGGCTAGTTAAGCCCATTCGACCACTTAGGCCCATTATGCTCATTAGGCCTGTTAGGACCATTAGGACCATTTGTCCCCTTGGACCCATTAGGCCACTTGAAAGTCCCCAATAGATGATTATATCACTGAGAGGGGGAGGGGTTTAAATCAGTGATACTTTTTTCTCTTATATTTCTTTTTAAATGAAACAACCTTAGCCCCTGTTAAAGATTCTATTCCCTACTGAAAACAATTCAAACACACATCCACAAGAACAAAAGTATTTACAAGATTCAGTATTCAATAAGAATAACTACATCCTTGGTATGGTATGGAAATGATCCAATACCACACAATCCACTAGAAAACAATCATTGTATTGCAATGAGTAGGATATGCCCTTTCACTCATGTAGCACTATGTAAACAATCCAATAGTGTGTGTGCACCCGCTTAGCACAAATAGGGTAATGCAATGATTGTGCATCAACTAATGTTACCTGTGCTTCTTTTCAATTCCATAAATGTATTCAATTGAAAAAACTTCTTCAATTTCTTACCCAGAAGATGGTAAGAACTTCCTGGACTTTTTTGAGAAGAAAAAACCAAGTCTAGTTTTCCCAGTACAATTTTCCCAGTCTGATTCCTCTGAGTACAATTCTCCCAGATACGATTCTTCTCGATATGATTTTCCCAATATGATTATGCTCAGCACGATTCTCCCCAGTATGAAAAATATAACTTTGATAGAATGCGACAAAGATGAATCAACACCACTTCAATTATACATCTTCCTTAGTCCGGAAGACCCAGTACGGAAATCCCAAACTTATTAATTCATCCCAATATGATGATCATTCAAATGCAATTGACAAGATGAATATGGCAATCAACTGAGTATGATAAACACTAAGTACGAGGATCAGCTGAATACAATATTATGATCTTGTCTCTTCTCTTTCACTTCAATCCATCACAACTTCTTCAAAAAAAGTGAATATGGAAACTTCTTCTTCTCTCTAAAACTCGGAGCTTCACTCTCATGAATAGTACATCAGTCCACCTCAAGTACAATGTAATTTTATCCTTTTATAGGCGACCCTCGAGATGCTTTGGCAAGATTCCCAAAAAAAATTCTGCTTAATCAAATTCACCCTAATCTGAGTGCCTTCTTTCTTTCCTTCTCATCCCGAATATGATTGCACTAGGTATGATATTCTTTTCGATGGGCATCATCTCTTTCTTCTCTTCCACTTAGATACAATAAATCTCGATACGATTTGGAGTACCACTTTTCCACTTTCTTCCATCAAGCTTGCATCATAAGTTCTCCAATAAACTTATGATTTATGAAATACGAATCAGTAAAGCATAGTCACATTTAATTTTATCATAGTCAGCAGACTTCAATACTTTATCAAAACAAACACTTCTTTCATACCAGATCCACTTAGTCCCATTGGAACCATCAAGCCCATTAGGTAACTTAGGCCACTTAGGCCCATTAAGCCACTTATGCTATGGAAAAAATGACCATTTTTGACAGATTATTTGTGACGGGACAATCGGCCCGTCATAAATAATAGTTATTTGCAACAGGGGGTGGGGGGTTAGGACCCGTCGTAAAAGGTGTGGGGCCAAATGCATGTCAAACCGCGGGTAGGGGTATTTGTGATGGGTTCCAATTCCCATCGCAAATACCCGATGACGGTTTTAAGTATTTGCGACGGGATACTTGTCTCGTCGCAAATATTTTTTTTCGTCCGACATTAATTAATGCGGGCAGTGGGCATTTGCGATGGGACCCGTCGCAAATAATCTAACCTATATATACCCTCACATGTTTTTCCTCTTATTCCACTTCTTTCTCAACTTCTCTCTCCATCTCTTCTGAAAAATTTTCTTCTAAAATTTTTCATAGTTTAAACTTTTAAATCGGAGCATAATCCGCAACTTTTATACTCCAAAAGCTTCAGTTTCAAGGTATTTGTCTATTTTTTTATTATTTAGTTAATTTAATTTATTTTAAATTATTTATAATTTATGTTAGTTAGATGGAATTTATCTAAATTATAATTAGATATTTGTTTTTTCAGTATTTATTTTTATGAATAATTATGTCTAGGTGTTAATTATAAATAATTAGTAATAATTAGTAATAAATTATAATAATTAGTAATAAATTGTAATAATTAGTAATAAATTGTAATAATTAGTAATAAATTGTAATAATTAGTAATAAATTGTAATAATTAGTAATAAATTGAAATAATTAGTAATAAATTGAAATAATTAGTAATAAATTGAAATAATTAGTAATACATTGAAATCATTAGTAATAAATTGAAATAATTAGTAATAAATTGAAATAACTAGTAATAAATTGAAATAATTAGAAATAAATTGTAATAATTAGTAATAAATTGTAATAATTAGTAATAAATTGTAATAATTAGTAATAAATTGTAATAATTATTAATAAATAGTAATAATTAGTGATAAAGTGTGATAATTGGTAATAAATTGTAATAAATTGTAATAATTAGTAATCATTAGTAATAATTTGTAATAATTTGTAATAATTAGTAATAATTAGTAATAATTTGTAAGAATTAGAAATAATTAGAAATAATTAGTAATAATTAGAAATAATTAGTAATAATTAGAAATAATTAGTAATAATTGGTATTAGTTAATATTTATTAGTATTACTTAGTATTAGTTAGTAATAAATTGTAATAATTAGTAACAAATTGTAATAATTAGTAATAATTAGTAATAATTAGTAATAATTAGTAATAAATTGTAATAATTAGTACTAACTGGAGAGAAATTGTAATAATTTGTATTAATTTGTAATAATTAGTAATAATTAGTAAAAAATTGTAATAATTAGTTATAATTAGAAATAATTTGTAATAATTAGTAATATTTAGAAATAATTAGAAATAATTAGTAATAATTAGTAATAAATAGTGATAATTTGTAATAATTTGTAATAATTATTAATAAATTGTAATAATTAGTAATAAATTTTAAAAATTAGTGATAAATTGTAATAATTAGTAATAAATTGTAATAATTAGTAATAATTAGGATTAATTAGGATTAATTAGAAATAATTTGTAATAATTTGTAATAATTAGTAATAATTTATAATAATTAGAAATATTTAGTAATAATTAGTGATAATTATTAATAATTAGGATTAATTTGTAATAATTATTTATAATTAGGATTAATTAGTAATAATTATCAATAATTAGTAATATATTGTAATAATTTTTAATAATTAGTAAAATAATGAAATAATTAGTAATAATTAGTAATAATTAGTAATAATGAGTAATAAATTGTAATAAATCGAAATAAGTAGTAATAATCAGTAATAATTAGGATTAATTAGTAATAATTAATAATAATTAGGATTAATTAGTAATAATTAGGATTAATTAGTAATAATTAGGATTAATTAGTAATAATTAGGATTAATTTGTAATAATTATGATTAATTAGTAATAATTAGGATTAATTTGTAATAATTGGGATTAATTAGGATTAATTTAGATTTATTATGATTAATTAGTAATAATTAGTAATAATTAGTAATAATTAGGATTAATCTATAATAATTAAGATTAATTAGTAATAATTAGGATTAATTAGTAATAAATTAGAATAAATTCGAGTACATTGATAAGGTGACACAATTTTCAGTGGATAGACATCATTCCTTTTGATCGACATGTCAGCTCCTTACAACTTTCCCCCATTGAAATCAGTATGAAAAATATGTTCCAACGTATGTCGAAACAAATTTTTCATAGTGATTTAAGTTGGAGAAAGTTGCAAGGAGGTGATCTGTTAGACAAAAGAGGCTCTTTTTCCTGATGACTCATCTCCTTGGAACTTATTCGACTGAAATCACTATGAAAAGTATGCTTCTATGTAAAGATATCAATTTTCGTATGCACAAGCATGGAGAGAAGCATGGTGAGGCCTCCCTTCTCTCCATCATCGTGCATACGAAAATGGATTTTCATATGTCAGAGAAGACTTTTCAAATTGACTTTAGTCATAGAAAGTTGCAAGGGGATGAGTCATCGGGAAAAAGAGTTACTTCCAATCTGTTGGAAATTGTGTCGCGGGTAATTAACAATAATTAGTACAAAATACCTGTAATTAATAATAATTAGTGGTAATTAGTATAAATTTTTATAAATGAGTGTAGATTAGTATAAAAGCTTGGAAAAATAGTACAAATAACAATAAAATAATTGAAATTATTATAAATTGCTAGAAAAGAGAATTTAATTGTCTTCCCTTTTTTGGATAGTGTTTATCTTATATCTAATTATAAAAAATAACTAATTATTTTATATTTTTTTTGAAAAATATGAAACAAGGAAGTTGGTAATAGTCATTATTAGATTATCATGTTTGGATAAATCAGTACATGAATCCAAACGGTTCTGGTTTAAATCCTGTATATATTGAGGGTGTTCAATCTTTCTTATAATTTGCATCATCACAACCAAAATTTGTTTCAGAAGATACAATTAAGTGTCCTTATAAAAAATGTGATCTTAGGATGTATGACACATTTGACAATGTTGGTGATCATTTATTTCATTTTGGTTTTCAACCAGATCATGTTTTTTGGTATCAACATGGTGAACACAGTTTTAGAGAAGATACTAATAATTTTGGTTCCAGATGCAACACGGTTTCAAAATTTAGTAATGATGTGGTAGGTCCTTCTTTTCAACAAACTGAAACTTAGGATGATATTGATTTAACTCCTTATTTGGAACCATCTCATTTATATAATTTTTTGAGGTCCTATGAGTATTTCTTATATCTTGCTTATAAGATAAGAAAGTTTAAAGTAATTTCTAAATTTATGGCTATTAAATTCAGATAATGGAATGTCAAATAGTTGTTTTGGTCAGATATTTTCTTTATTAAAAACACTGCTACCTGAAGGAAATGTGCTGCCTCTAAATTTATATGAGAGTAAGAGACTGGTTCATAATCTTGGTCTTGGTTATTAGAAGATTCATGCATGATCAAATGATTTCATCTTATATTATGGTAAAAATTAGTCATTGGATAGTTGTCCTACATGTATAAAATCAAGGTATAAAGAAGCTAAACCGGGGAGGTATGGATTTATCCTTGTAAAACAATTGAGATATTTCCCACTCACACCCAGATTGTAGCATTTATTTATTTATCAAAACATATAATCATTGATGTCATGGCACAAAACCAAAATTTAAACTAGTAAAAGTTTAAATCGTCACTCTGATGGTGATTCATGGAAACAGTTTGACCAACTATATCCATCTTTTTATTTAGAATCCTGAAATGTGTGATTGGGTCTTTCTACTGACGGTTTCTGTCCATTTATTTCTTACGGTAGTCAGTATAATTTACCTCCATGGATGTTGATGAAGAAGCCATATTTATTTTTGACCTTATTAATTCTAGGTCATCCTAAAAAGAATATTGATGTTTATTTGAAACCATATATTGTTGAGTTAAATTCACTATGGATTAATGGCGTTAGAATATATGATGTTCCTGCGAAACAAAACTTCCTACTGAAAGCTGCATTGATGTGGACAATTAGTGACTTCCCTGCATAAGACATGTTATCTCAATGAAGTACGCATGTTCCAAAATCATATTCATACTGTATGAGAGATAGAAAAGTGTTTATTCTCTTTAATGGAAAAAAACTTGTTTTTTGACTGTCATCACAGATTTCTTCCAACCAATCATCCTTTTCGAAGAAGAAAAATATCATTTCAGAAAAGGAACAGTTGAAAAATATGGGCCTCAAATAATGATCTCAGGTACAGAGTTAAAATCAACTGTCTCTTCAATACCTCCCATCACATTTGGACTAACAATAAACCAACAAAAAATTGATGGGTTTTGAAAAGAGCATAATTGGATAAAACATAGCATTTTTTGGGATTTTCCATATTGGTCTGATTTGTTGGTCTGTCACATGTTGGATGTGATTCATATTGAGAAGAACTATTTTGATAATTTATTTCATATAGTTTTGAGTACACCTGGTAAGAACAAAGATAATGTAAAGGCACGATTAGATTTTGCCCAAATTTGCAAGCGACCAGAACTTGAACTATTTAAAAATGTCAGGTCACAGAATTTAATGAAGGAAAAAGAATCTTATACACTATCCAAGGAGAGTCGCTTATTATTTTTCCATTGGATTGCTGATTTGAGAATTCCAGATTGTTATCCTTCCAATTTGGGTAGATGTTTCAGAAATGGTCATATTATCATATTCAAAATTCATGACTATCATATTTTAATAGAAAGACTTATGCTGATTAGATAAATATGTTTTTCAAATCCTATGATTTGGGATGTGATAACAGACATATCATATTTTTTCAAGAGATTTGTGCGTCGAAAATAGACTATGATGCAGTAAGAAAACTACAAGAAGATTTCATTTTAATTTTATGTAAATTGGAAAAAAAATTCCCTCATGGTTTGTTTGACTCATTGGAACATTTGATATTAAATTTTCCACATGAAACAAATGGTGGAGGTCTAATATAGTTTTAATGGATATACCCATTTGAGAGATGCATGCAGAAATTGAAAAAAAATATATGAAACAAGCATCAGTTGAAGGCTCAATTGCAAAAGAATATTTGTAAAAAAGAAATTTATTTTTTATATTCTCATTAATTTCAATATGAATATCCCTAAAAAAGCCACAAGAGCTCTAATGGGGGAAATTTTGATGATTTCATGAGCTATCAATTATCATTTTTCAATCAGTTAAAACTTGTCTTAGATGGCATTCATGAACGATGGCTTTCAGATGGTGAACATCACAGATCTCATACATATATTCTGCTGAACTCTAAAGAAATAACACCATTTGTACTATGAGTGCTCCTATAACTTATTCTATAATTTTTTAATAGTACATTAATATTATTTTATTTGTAGGTTATATTTTAATCATATCAAGAAATAGTTTCCACAAATTACAGTAGCTGCTTTTCAAGAACGCCGTCAAAAAAAAATTCCTACTTGTTTCAAAATCTGGTAACATAAATTATTTTTTATTTCACATAAAAAACCAATTTAATACTTTTTATAGTGATAATTTTTTTAAAAAATTTCAGGTATCTCAACATGCTAATAAAATTGATAATAAATTGTGTGTATTGAATAACCCACCATCCAAAATGGTTAAATCTTGTAATGCATATGTGGTGAATATCTTTCGATTTCATACACATGCATATGGGGAATCAAAGAAATAATGAATAGTGGTGTTTTCTTGAGAGGATCTCATCATAGAGAAACTGAAGTTGAATGTTACGGTATGCTGAAATAAATCATTGAACTGTGTTATCTGAGACAACATTACATAATGA
This sequence comes from Viscum album, assembly GCA_963277665.1. Lineage (NCBI taxonomy): Eukaryota > Viridiplantae > Streptophyta > Magnoliopsida > Santalales > Viscaceae > Viscum > Viscum album. The sequence continues at coordinate 945,154,410 of OY728132.1, read as the reverse complement.
TGTTTAAATGTCAGTGGTTGGATACTGAGATAGGCTTGTGTGTTCATCTTATCCATGAAATCGTTGATATTCAATATAAAAGTATTCTTGTAGTAAATGAACCTTTTTAGTGGCTCACCAAGCACATAAAATTTATTATGCAAAATCTATGATACTTCAAGGGAGTTGGGTGATTGGTGGATCATAATAAAAATTAAATCTCGAGAGAATCAGTTTACTGAAAGTGAATGTGGTTCCGATGAATTGAAAGGAATTGAATTTTTTTAAGAGACTACTTTGAATCAATCTTTTTCCCGAAGAGACATAAATATCATTGATGACACCCAAAAGTTAAGGGATAATGGTGACGATGATGTTAATGATGTTACAACTGAATTTTAAATGACAAGAGATGATGAAATTGAAACTAATATGGAAATTGATGATCTTGAGGAGGAAGATGAAGACATTGACATTGATAGCTATTAGAGTGAGGATGAGTATAGAAATAAACACAGTTAAATGCTGGTTACAATCATATATAATATTTAGCTATATAAAATAGATTTTTGAACTATTTTCTAAGAACAATCATTTCACGTTTCAGATGGATGAGGAATTTTATCGTCTGTTGCAGAAGGATTATCTATCTTTAGATGAGTAGGATGTTCGATCCATGCATGCAGCTATATGTTCACCTGTGTATTTTAGTAAGTTTTAATTAATTAATTTATATTCTAATTGTTTGATTAAATTTTTTTCATAGATTTACACATATAGCTATTGGAAAGGGGAGCACTATATTGCGCAATTATTTTTCTGATGCATGGGTGTCATGGGATCAGATTCCCGTTGATGTAAAACATCACATGTTCAATCATTGGATAGTATGTAAATAAATAATATTTATTTTGAAATTAATTTAATTAATAACTTGATATAATAAATAATTTGCAGTTTTTATGGTATCCCATTGATAAGAGAATGCACAAGGCTATTTGGAAGGAATGGCAGGGAGCTATGTGTCCACATTGCACTCAGTTTTTTCACAATTTGAAAAGGAAATCAATAGAGAAAGAAGAAGTGTCAGAGTTTTATGAGACATGTCACATCCACAGACCTGATTATATTTAATCTCAGGTTTGGTATGGATCATTTACACACTATATGAGTATGCATTTTCAAAGTAGATCATCATTAGGTCAACAAAATTGGGGAAGACAGGAGGTGACCCATCGATCTCGTAGTCGTACATTCAATACACATAGGGAGCATATGGTAAGTATATTTTCTTTAAATATTTTATATAACTTCAAATATAAACTGTTTATTTTATATTCATATAGGCAGTTGTACAGCCCGATATTACGGAGTATGACATTTATAAGAGGATGTATAGTGATCCATCCACTGGAGAGATTAGAGGTTCTTGACAGCATGAGATTGTGGTCAGTATTATTTCTTTTTGAGTTTTAAATTTAACTAAAAATAATATTTTAACTATTTTAATTTTAAATTTCAATTGAAAGAGTCATATGAGGCCGCGACTTCTCAGACACATAGTGAGAGTCAGGTTGAGACCGAAGGTTAGACTAGTACCCCCCCCCCCCCCCCGATTTGATGAGGCAGCATGGTTTCAGGCGATCCAGTATGTCGTCGAAAAAAGTTGAGTTATTTGTATTGGCTCTCGATTGACCCTTGGGGGTTTTATGGCACCTCTGTGATGTCAGCATCCATCCTGAGAGGATCTTGCGAAGATTCATCATCATCTCATGCACAATATGAGGAATAGCTGCGAGCTCAGAGTGAGCTTATAGATACTATGCATAGGGAGTAGGAGGTGATTCGTCAGTGGCAGCAACAACAACAGGAAGAGTTCCTATGACAGTAGCAGCAACAGTAGTAGGAGATGCAGGATGAGATGCGTCGATGACAGCATTAGTAGGAGCAGGAGCAGATGGAGTAAATGCGACGTCTAACTCACAGTGTAGGGATGAAGTTCCCTCTACCATCTCCTCCAGCTCCTCCAGACGACCCTCCCCCTTAATGATGTATTTTTATTTTATAATGAAACATCTGAATGTATTTTTTTTGTAATATTAAATACTTAATGTTTTAAATAGTGAATTTTTTGTATTGTCTCGAATATTAAAATTTTTATTATTTATTTATTTTTTATTATATTTATTATTTTATTAATTAATATATTTTTATATTTTTGTGAATACTAAGGTTTTTATTATATTACTAATATTAATATTATTTTTTCATTAATATTATTAATAATATTATTATATTATTTAATTATATCATAATTAATTTTATTTTACGAATATTAATATAATTATTTCATTTATATTATTATTATTATATTATTATTAATACTATTTTATATATAATTTTATTTTTCTAATATTAATATTATTATTTCATTTATATTAATATTATATTATTATTAATATTATTTTTTTTAATATATTTTTATTTTATTTTTTCAACTATTTGCTACGGGCCCATCGCAAAAGGGTTTTTTTTTGTATTTTTTACATTATTTTCAATGGACTATCATAAATACTAATTAGGATGGTCCGTTGCAATTTTTTTTAAAAAAAATTAGGAAAACGATTTGCGATGGGTGGTCGGCCCATCACAATAGAGTTTTAGAAAAAACATCGAACCTATTTGCGACGGTGGCACTACCCATCCCAAATAATAACCTTTTGCGGTAGACCGTCATAAAAGATAATATTTGTGATGCCCTTTTCTGCAATGGGCCATTTGCGACGGGATCCCGTCACAAATGCACCGTCACAAAAAGCCCTTTTTCGAGTAATGTTAGTCTCATTCAACCCATTTGACCCATTAGGCCACCTAGGATCATTCAAACCATTAGTTTCATTATACCCATTAGGTCAATTAGGCCACTTAGGCCCATTAGACACATTAAGCTCATTAGGCCCATTAGGAAACTTAGGCCACTCAGGCCCATTGAGCCACTTAGAACCATTGAACCCATTAGACCCATTAGGCAACTTAGGCTACTTAGGCCCATTAAGCCACTTAGACCTATTAGACCCATTATGACCATTAGACCCATTGGATGCATTAGGCCCATTAAGAACATTGGTCAACTTAGGCCAGTTTCCTAATGGGCCTCGTTGTCCTGAGTGACCTAATGAGATAAATGGGCCTAATAGGACTAATGGGCCTAAGTTACTTAATGGGCATAGTGGGCCTTAGTGGCCTCATGGGCCTAATGGGACTGATGGGCGTAATGAGCCTAAGTGGCTGAATGAGCATTATGGGCCTAATGGACCTTAGTAGCCTAGTTGGCTTCATGGGCTGAATTGGCCAGATAGGCCTAATGGGAGTAATGGGTCTTAGTGGCCTAATGGGCCTTATGAGCCTATGTGGCCTAATGGGCCGAAGGGGCATAAGTGGCCTAATGGGCCTGATGGGATTGATGGGCCTAATGGGCCTCACAGTTCTAAGTGGTTCTGTGGGTCCTATGGGCCTTAGTGTTCTAATGGGATGAGTGAGCCTAATGGGACTAAGGGGCCTAATGGGCCTTATTTTCTGAATGGGCCTCAGTGGATGAATGTGCCTAATGGTTCTGGTAGGTCCAATCGGCAGAATTGGCCCACGTGGCCCAATGGGCCTGATGGGCCTAAGTGGACAATGGGTCGAATGGTCCTAATGGGCCTAATAGGCCTAAGTGGCCTAATGGGTCTAATGGGCCTAATGGTACGAATGGTACTAAGTGGCCTAATCTTCATAATGGGCCTTAGTGGCCTAATGATCCTAAGGATCTTAAGTGGCCTAATGGGCCCGATGGGCTTAATGGGTCGAATGAGCCCCAATGGACGAATGGGCCTCATGGGACTGATAGGACCAATTGGAATAATGGGCCTAATGGGAAGAATAAGCCTAAGTGGCCTAATGAGCCCAATAGACCTAAGTGTCCGAATAGGCCTAATGGGCCTAATGGGCCTAAGCGGCCGAATGGGCCTGTTGGACCTAAGTGGCAGAATGGGCATAATGGGCCTAAGTTTCCTAATGGTCCTAAGTGTCCTCTTGGTCCTAATTGGACTAAGTTGATGGATGGTCCTAATGGGCCTCATGGGACTAATGGGCCTCAGGGGCTCAAGTGGTTGAACGAGCCTAGTGGGCCTAATGAGCCTAAGTCGCCTAATGGGCCTAATGGGTTTAAGTGGGCAAATAGGACGAATGGGCTTAATGTGACTAGTGGGCCTAAGTGGCCAAAGGGCCTAATGGGCCCAATAAGCCTATGTGGCCAATGGGACTAATGGGCCTAATGGGACTAAGTGACCTAAGTGGCCAAATCAACCTAATCAAACAATTGGGCCTAATGGGCCAAGGTGTCCTAATCAGCCAAATCGGCCTAGGCATCAGAATGGGCCTAAGTGGCCCACTGGGCCTTGTTTTCTTGGGTGGTCGAATGGACCTGATAGGACTAAGTTCCTGACCTAATGTGCCTAATAGTCCTAAGTGGACTAATGGTCCAAACAGGTATCATGGACCTAAGTGGGCCTCTTGGGCCTCATGGTCCTAAGTGGACTAATGGGCCCAAGTGGCCTAATGGGGCTAATGGGATTAACAGGCCTAGGTGCTAAATGGGCCGAATGGGCCTAAATGGACTAAGTGGCCTAATCAAAAAATAGGATTAATGGTCCTAATGGGCCTAATGGGATTAATAGGCCTAAGTGTCCTAATAGACCTAAGGGGCCTAATTGACCTAAGTGTCTCAATGGTCATGAGTTTCTTAATGGGATTAATGGGAAAAACGGGCCTAGCAGATAATGGTCCTAATGTGATGAATGGGCCTCGTGGCCTAATGGACATAATGAGCCTAATGAGCCTAAGTGGCATAATCGACTTTATGGTCATAGTGGGTTGAAAGTGCCTAATGAGCCTAAGGGGACTAATGGGCATAAGTTGTCTAAATGTCCTAGGTGGACTATTGGGCTTAAGGGGCTTAACGAGCCCAGGGTCCAAATGGTCCAAATGGGCCTAATTGGCCTCAGTGGCCTAATACGCCTAATGGGATTAATGGGTTGAAGTTTCCTAATGGGTAAAGTTTCCTAATCGACCTAATGGGCATAATGTGCCCAATGGGCCGAATGGGCCAAATAGGCCTAAGTGGTCGAATGGGCCTAATTGACCTGATTGGCCTAAGTGGACAAATGGACCAAAGTGGCTTAATGGGACAAAGTTGTCTAGTCGTCCTAATGGGATTAAGGGGCCTAATGGGGATAATTGGCCTAAGTGGCCTAAGTGGCCAAATCGACCTAATGGGCTTAATGGGCCAAGTGGGCCTAAGTGGCCTAATGGGCCTTAGTTTCCTAATTGGCCTAATGGGGTTAAATGGCATAATGGGCCTAAGTGTCCTAATGATATTATTGGTCTTAACGATCCTAGGGGCCTAATGGGCCTAATGGGATGAATGAACCTAGTTAGCCTAAGTGGCCTAATGCGCCTAAGTTGCCTAATCGGTCTAATGTGATTAATGGTCCCAAGTTGCCTAATGGTCCTAATGGGCCTAATGTGCTTACTGGTCCTAATGGGCCTAAGTGGACTAATGAGCCTAAGTTACCTAATGGGCATAATGGGCTTAATTGGCCTAGTGGGCCTAAGTGGACTTATGGGCCCAGTGGGCCTAAGTGGCTTCATCGGCCTAATAAGCCTAAGTGATCTAATATGCCTAAGTGGCCCAATGGGCATAATGGGCCTAAGTGGCCTAATGCGTCTGATTGGCCTAAGTGGCCGAATGGCCCCTAATTAGCCCAATGGGCCTAATGGGCGTAAGTAGCCTAATGGGCCTAATGGGCCTAAGTGGTGTTATGGGGATAATGGGCCTAAGTGGCCTCATGGGCCTTAGAGACCTTAGTGGCCTAATGGGCCTCAATGACCTCATGGGACAAATAGGCTTAGTAGTCCTAATGGGCCTAATGGGCTTAAGTGGCCTATGTGGTCCAATGGGCCTGATGGGCCTATGTGGCCTATGTGGTCCAATGGGCCTAATGGGCCAAAGTGGCCTATGTGGTTCAATGGGCCTAATGGGCATATGGGCTATATGGTTCAAATTTTCCTAATGAGACTAATGTGACTAAGTTGTCGAATAGGCCTAATGGACTAATGGGCCTAATGGGTTTGATGGGCCTAAATGGCCTAATGGGCCTAATGGGCGTAATGGGCCAAAGTGGCCTAATGGACCCAAGTGATGAAATGGTCCTAAGTGGACTAATGGGGCTAATGGGCCTAAGTTTTCAAATGGGGCTAATGGGCCTAAGTAGCGAAATGGGCTTAAGTGGCCCAATGGGTTTGATGGGCCTAATGGGTGTAAGTGGCCTAATGTGCATAATTATCCAAATGGGCCGAAGTGGACTAATATGCTTAATGGGACCAAGTGGCCGAATGATCCAAATGGTCCTAAGTGGCCCAACTAGCCTAATGGGCCTAATGGGCCGACTGGGAAGAATGGTCCTAAGTGGCATAATGGGCCTAATGGGCCTAAGTGGACTAATAGGCCTAATGGACCTAAGTGGCCTCATGGGCCTAATGGGCCTAAGTGACATAAGTGTTCTAATCGACTTAATTAACAGAATGGGCCAAAGTGGCCTAATGGGACCAAGTTCCCAAATGGGCATGTTCGGCCTTAGTGACCCAATGGGCCTAATTTGCCTAAGTGGCCTAATGGGCCTGATGGGATGAATGGGATGAATGGGACTAATGGGACTAAGTGGACTAATAGGACTAATTGGTCTAATGGGACAAAGTGGCATAATGGGCCTAAGTGGATGAATGAGCCTATGTGGCCCAAATGGGCCTAATGGCCTGAATGGGGCTAAGGGATCGGATGGGCCTAACGTGCCGAATGGGCCGAAGTAGCCTAGTGGGCCTAATTTTCCTGAGTGGCCTAATGGTCCAAATGGGACAAATGGGATGAATGGGCGTAAAGTGACTAAGTTTCCTAATGTTCCTAATTGGTCAAATGGGACCAAGTGGCCTAATGGGCCTAAGTGGTCGAATGAGCCTAAGTGGCCCAAATGGGTCTAATGACCGGAATAGGGTTAAGGGCCTGAATGGGCCTAACGTGCTAAATGGGCCTAATGTGTCAAATGGGACGAAGTGGCCTAATGGGCCTAAGGGTCCTAATGAGATGAATGGGCCTAATGGGAAAAAGTGGACTAATGGTCCTAATGGGTTACGAGGCCTAATGTGACTAATGGTCTAAATGGACCTAATGGGCCAAAGTGTCCTAATCTGCCTAATGGGCCTAATGGGACTAAGTTTCCTAATGGGAAAAGTGGAATAATGTGATTAATGGGCCTAAGTGTCATAATGGTTCTTAGTGGTCTAATGGGCCTAAGTGTCCTAATGGGCCTAATGGGCGTAAGTGGCTTAAGTGGCCTAATGGGCCGAAGTGGCCTAATGGGCCGAAGTGGCCTAATGTGCCTAAGTGGCCTAATGTGCCTAATTGGCCTCACAAGCATAATGGGCCTAAGTGGCCTAATGGGCCTAATGGTCCTGATGGGACGAATGGGCCTAATGGGCTGAAGTGGCCTAATGGGCCTAATGGGTCTAAGTGGCCTAATGGGCCTAAGTTTTTGAATGAGCCTAAGTGGCCTCATGGGTGAAATGGGACTAAGTGACCTAATGCGCCGAATGGGCCTAATTGGCCTAATGGGCCTAATGGGTCTAAGTGGCCTAAGGGGCTTAATGGGCCTAATGGGCCTAAGTGGAGTCGACATAATGGGCTTAGTGGGTAGAAGTGGCCTAATGGGCCTAATGGACCAAAGTGGCCTAACGAGCCTAATGGGCCAAAGTGGCCTAATGGGCCTAAGCGGCCTATTGGGACTAATGGGCCTAAGTGGACTAATCGGTCTAATGAGATTAATGGGCCTAAATAGACTAATGAGCATAATGGACTGAAGTGGACTAAGTGGCCTAATGGGAATAATGGGCCAAAGTGACCAAATCAGCATAATGGGCCTAAGTGGCCTAATGGGAATAATGGTCCAAAATGAACAAATCGGTATAATGGGCCTAAGTGGCCTAATGGGCATGAGTGGAATAACTAGCCTAAAGTGCCTAAGTGACCTAATAGTTCTAATGGGACTAAGTGGATTGATGGGCCTAATGGGCCTAAGTGGCCTCATGGACCTAAAGGCCCTAAGAGGGCCTAATGGGCCTAATGGGCCAAAAGGGCTTAGGGGTCCTAAGTGGCCTAATGGGACTAATCAGCCTAATGAGCCCAAGTAGCCTAATGGGCCTAATGGGCTTAAGTTTTCTAATGGGCCCAATAGGACTAATGGGCCTAATAGGCCTAAGTGGTCTAATGGGCCTAAGTGACTAATCAACCTAATGGGCCTAATGGGTGTAATGGGATTAAGTGGTCAAATGGTCCTAATGAGCCTAATGGACATAATGAGCCTAAGTGGCCGAATTGGCCTAACGGGCCTAATGGGCCTAAGTGGCATAATGGGCCTAATGGGCTGAATAGACCGAATGGGCCTAATGTGCCGAGTAGGCCTAATGGGTCTAAGTGGCCTAATGGGACTAAGCGGCCAAATGGGCCTAATGGTTCTATGTGGCCTAATGGGTCTAATGGAAAAAATGTTCCTAGTGGGCCTAATGGGCCTAAATGGCCTAATGGGCCTAAGTGGCCAAATGGGCATACTAGTCCTAAGTGGCATAATGGGTCTAAGTGGACTAATGGGCCTAATGGACCAAATGGGTGGACATGGCCTAATAGGCCTTAATGGCTTAATGGGATTAATGGGCCTAATGGGCCTAATGGGACCAATGAGTATAATGGGGTTAAGTGGCCTAATGGGCCTAAAAGGCCTAATGGGCCTGAGTGGCCTAATTATCCCAACGGGCCTAAGTGGTGTAATGGGTCGAACGTGCCTAATGGGCCTAAGTGGCCTAAGGTGCCTAAGTGGCCTAATGGTCCTAATTGGCCTAAGTGGACCAAAGGGAATAATGGGCTTAATAGGGCTAATGGGCCTAACAAGAAAAATGATCCTATGTGTCATAATGGGCCTACATGGCCAAATGGGCCTAAGTTGACTAATGATCCTAAATAGCCTAATCAGCCAAAGGGGCCTAATGGGCCTAAGTGGCATAATTGTAGCCTAATGGGCTTAAGTGGTCTAATGGGTCCAATGTGTGTAATGGGCCTAAGTGCCTAATGGACCTAATGAGACTAAGTGGACTAATTGCTTGAATGGGATGAATCAGTCTAATGGGTCTAATGGGCCTAAGTGGCCTAATTGTCCTAAAGAGCATAATGGGCCAAAGCACCCTAATGGGCCTAAGTGGCATAATCGTCTTAATGGGACTAAGTGGTCTAATGTGCATAAAGGACCTAATTGGAAAAAGTATCCTAATGGGCCTAAGTGGCATAATCATAACCAAATGGGCCTAAGTGGCCTAATTGGCCTAATGGGCCTATGTGTCTTAATGGAACTAATGAGCCTAAGTGGGCGAATGGGCCAAATGGATTGAATGGGCCAAATGGACTGAAAGGGCCTAAGTGGCCTAATGGACTGAATGGGCCTAAGTAGCCTGATGGGACAAATGGACCTAATGGGCCTAAGTGGACGAATGGACCTAATGGGCCGGATGGGCTTAATGGTCCTAATTGGCTTGAGTTGCCTAATGGGCCGAATGGGCCGAATGGGCCTAAGTGGCCTAATGGGCCTAATAGGTCAATTAGGCCTAAGTGGTGTGATGGGCCTAATGAAACGAATGATCTTAAGTTGCCCAATGGGCCTAATGTGCTCAATGGGCCGAAGTTTCTGAATGGGCCTAATGTGCTGAAAGGTCTTAATGGGATGAATGGGCCTAATGATCCTAATTGGCCTAAGTGTCCTAATAGTCCTAATGGGCCTAAGTGGCCTAATGGACCCAAGTGGTATAATGGTTCTAATGGGCCTAATGGGTTGAATGGACCCAATGGCTCGAAGTGGTCTAGTGGGGTGAATTAGCCGAATGGGCCTAATTGGTCAAAGTAGCCTATTAGGACGAATGGGCCTAAAGGGTCCAATGGGCATAATGGTATAAATGGGTCGAATGGGACTAAAGGGTCCAATGGGCCTAATCGGCCTAATTCTCTGAATGGGTCGGATGGGTCTAATGGGCATAGTGGGACGAAGTGGCTTAATGGACTTACTGTGCCTAATGGACCTATTGGGCCTAATGGACCTAATGGGCCTAAGTGGCCTAATGATCTTAAGTGAAAAAATGGACCTAATGCGCCTGATGGGAGTAATGGGCGTAATGGGCCTAAGTGAACCAGTGGGCCTAATGGGTTTAAGTGGTCTAATGGGCCTAATGGGCCTAAGTGGACCAATGGGTCTACTGGGCCTAAGTGGTCTAATGGGCCTAAATGCCCTAATGGGCCTAATTGGCTGAATGGTCCCAAATGGGTCGAATGGGATTAATGGGCCTAAGTGGCCTAACTGTCCAAAGTGGCCTAATGGGCCCAATGGTCCTAATAGGCCAAAGTTGCCTAATGAGCCCAATGGTCCCAATGGGCCAAATGGTCCAAATGGGCCTAAGTGGTCCAATGAGACTAAGTGGAATAATGGGCATAAGTTCCCTAACGGGTCGAAGTGGCCTAATGGACACAATAGGCCTAAGTTTCATAATGGGGATGGGGGCCTAAGTGGTCTAATGGGCCAAAGTGGAAGAATGGGCATAATGGGCATAATGGGCCTTAGTGGCCAAATCGTCTTAATGGGTAAAATGGGCCTAAGTATCTGAATGAGCCTAATGGGCCGAATGAGCTTAATATTACTAATGGGCCTAAGTGGGACTACTGGGCCTACTGGGCCTAATGGGTCTACTGGGCCGAATGGGCCTACTCGGCGTAATGGGACTATCAGGCCTACTGGGCCTAATGGGACTAATGGGCCTAAGTGGCATAATGTGCCTAAGTGGCATAATGTGCCTAAGTGGCATAATAGGCATAGGTTTCCTAATGGGTCTAATGGGCCTAAGTGACCTAATGGGTTTAATGGGCCTAATGGGCCTATGTGGCCTAATGGGCCAAAGTGGATGAATGCGCCTAATGGGATTAATGGGCATAATGGGCTGAAGTGACCAAATGGGCCAAAGTGTCGTCATGGGCCTAATGGACCTCAGTGGCCGAATGGGCCTAATGTGCCTATTGGGCCTAAGTTGTCTAATGAGCCAAAGTGGACGAATGGACATGTGGGCCTAATAGGCATAATGGGCCTAATGGGTCTAATGGACCTAATGGGCCTAAGTGGCCCAATGAGCATAATAGTTCTAATGGGCCAAAGTGGATGAGTGGGCATAATGGGCCTAATGGGACAAAGTGGAAAAATGGGCCTATTGGGCCTAATTGGCTTAACAGGCCTAATGGGCCTAAGTGGCCTAATGAGACAAAGTGGATGAATGTGCCTAATGGTAAGAATAGGCATAATGGGCCTAATGGGCTGAAGTAGACAAATGGGCCAAATGGTCCTAAGTGGCCTAATAGGCCTAATGGGACTAATGGGACTAAGTGGGTAAGATTTCACTTTTCAATTGCACTAGGTATGATTCCTTTTTGATAAACATCATCTATTTCTTCTCTTTCACCTAGATACAATAAATCTAGATATGATTTGGAATACCTCTTTGCCCCTTTCTTCCATCAAGCTTGCATGATAAGTTCTCCAATCAACTTATGATTTATGAAATACGAATCAGCAAAGCATAGTCACATTTAATTTTATCATATTCAGTAAACTCCAATGGGTCTAATGGGCATAGTGGGATGAATGGGACTAAAGGTTCCAACGGGCCTAATGGTCCTAATTATCCGAATGGTTCGGATCGGTCTAATGGGCCTGGTGGGGCGAAGTGGATTAATGGACTTACTGGGACTAATAGAACTATTTGACCTAATGGACCTAATGGGCCTAAGTGGCCAAATGGTCTTAGGTGGACAAATGGACCTAACGCACCGAATGGGCGTAATGGGCGTAATGGGCCTAAGTAAACCGACGGGCCTAATGGGATTAAGTGGATGAATGAGCCTAATGGGCCTAAGTGGACCAATGGGCCTAAGTGGACTAATGAGACTAAGTGGCTGAATGGGCCTATTGGGCCTAATGGGCCTAATGGGTTGAATGGGACTAACGGGCCTAAGTGGCCTAACAGGCCAAAGTGGCCTAATAGGCCAAAGTGGCCTAATGGTCCTAATGGGCCTAATGGCCCAAAGTTGCCTAATGAGACCAATGGGCCCAATGGGCCAAATGCTCCAAATGGGCCTAAGTTCCCTAATGGGTCAAAGTGGCCTAATGGACACAAGGGGCCTAAGTTGCATAATGGGCATGAGGGGCCTAAGTGGCCTAATGGTCCAAAGTGGATGAATGGGCATAATGGGTATAATGGGCCTCACTGACAAAATCGGACTAATGGGAATAATGGGCCTAAGGTTCTGAATGGTCCAAATGGGCCTAAGTGGACCAATGGGCTGAATGGGCTTAAGTGGACCAATGGTCCAAATGGGGGTAATGGGCCTAAGTGGGCCTATTGGACCTAATGGGTTTACTGGGCCTAATGGACCTACTGGGCATAATGGGACTACTAGGCCTACTGGGCCTAATGTGACTAATGGGCCTAAGTGGCATAATGTGCCTAAGTGGCCTAATGGGCATAATTTACCTAATTGGTCTAATGGGCCTAAGTGGCATGATGGGTTTAATGGGCCTAATGGGCCTATGTGGCATAATGGGTCAAAGTGGAAGAATGGGCCTAATGGGATTAATGGGAATAATGGGCTGAAGTGGCCAAATGTTCCTAATGGGACTAAGTTCCCTCATGGGCCTAATGGGCCTCAGCGGCCAAATGGGCCTAATGCGCCTATTGGGCCAAAGTGGCCTAATGGGCCAAAGTGGATGAATGGACATGTGGGCCTAATGGGCATAATGGACATAATGGGCCTAATGGACCTAATGGGCCTAAGTGTCCTAATGGGCATAATGGTCCTAATGGACTAAAGTGAACGTGTGGGTATAATTTTCTTAATGGGGCAAAGTGGCCAAATGGGCCTAATGGGCCTAAGTGGCCTAAGGGGCCTATTGGGCCTAACTGGATTAATGGGTCTAATGAGCCAAATGGGCCTAAGTGGCCTAATGGGACAAAGTGGATGACTGTACCTAATGGGCTGAATATGCATAATGGGCCTAATGGTCTAAAGTGGCCAAATGGGCCAAATGGTACTATGTGGCCTAATGGGCCTAATGGGCCTAAGTGGATACAATTGAACTTTGATTGCACTGGGTACGATTCCTTTTCGATTAGCATCATCTCTTTCTTCTCTTCCACCTCGATACAATAAATCTGGATACGATTTGGAATACCTATTTTCCTCTTTCTTCCATCAATGTTGCATAATAAGTTCTCCAATCAAATTAAGATTTATGAAATACGAATCATAAAATCATCGTCAAATTTAATTTTTTCATAGTTCGTAGACTCTGATACTTCATCAAAACAAACACCTCTTTCTTACTAGATCTAGTGTGAATCCGATGACCATTTACTTCAAGCAAAATGCATTCTCCATGTGACCGATTCTTGCTTTCCAGATAACTATTAATTCCTCATTATGATCTTTTCACATACCAGACCCAAGACAAGTATGATTAGTGCCTTTTATTATAAAAATATTTTCCTCATTATAATGGATAGAGTGAGTTTGATTCTTTTGAAAACAATGGCCAGTACGATTTCCACCAAAATACAAAGTGAGGAGATTCTCTTTCTTCAAAAGCTTTCCTTGACAATAAAAGACAAATCATGAAAACAAACACCTTCCTCGTCAGCATGGTCCCAACAATCCCCCACTTTGGATTTTGTTGTCAACCAAGTTTCATAAATCATTGAACTTAGGCCCATTTGGCCCATTTCCCACTTAGACCCATTAGAGAAACAAGGCTTATTAGGCACATTAGTCCACATACACCCATTAAACTCATTAGTCCACTTAGGCCCATTAGGCCCATTAGGCCCATTATCCCATTTGGCCCATTTGGCCACTTAGGCCCGTTAGGCCCATGAGGCCCATTAGGCCACGTCAGCCCATTAGGACACTTTAGCCCATTAGGCCCATTAGGGCACATAGGAACTTTAGGCCCATTAGGGAAACTAGTCCTATTAGGCCAATTAGGCAACATACACCCATTAGACTCATTAGGCCACTTAGGCCCATTAGGCCCATTAGGCCCATTATCCCATTTGGCCCATTTGGCCACTTAAGCCCGTTAGGCCCATGAGGCCCATTAGGCCACATCATCCCATTAGGCCACATTGGCCCATTAGGCCCATTAGGCCACATAGAAACTTGAGGCCCATTGGGACACTTTTTACCATTAGGACACTTAGGCTCATTGGACACATTAGGCCTATTAGGCCCATTCAACCCATTCATCCCATTGAGCCAATTATGCAACTTAGGCCACTTAGGTCCATTAGGCCACATAGGCCCATTAGAACCATTAGGCCCATTAGGTAACTTACGCCAAATAGGCCCATTAGGACACTTAGTCTTAGTCGACCCATTTAACATGTTAGGCCACTTAGGCCCATTCAACCCATTAGGCCCATTAGTCCCATTAGACCCATTAGATTGATTAGACTACTTAGGCCCATTAGACCCATTAGGACTATCAGGCCCATTAGGAAACTTATGCCACTTAGGGCCATTGAGCCACTTAGACCCATTGGACCCATTAGGCCCATTAGGAAACGTAGGCAATGTAGGACCATTAGGCCACTTAGACCCATTACACCCATTATGCCCATTATTCCCATTACCCATTAGGCTTGTTAGGCCACTTATGACCATTAGACCCATTTGGCCACTTCATCCCATTAGGCCCATTAGGACGCTTAAGCCCATTAAGCCAAATACGCCACTTAGACCCATTTGGAAACTTAGGACACTTAGGCCCATTGGGGCCATTAGGCCCATTCATCCCATTAGATGCATTAGGTAACTTTGTCCACTTAACCCCATTGGACACATTAGGCCCATTGGACCCATTAGGCCCATTGGTCCCATTAGGAAACTTATGCCACTTAGGCCCATTAGGCCACTTAGGCCCATTGGACCCATTAGACCCATTAAGAAACTTAGGACACTTAGGCCCATTAGGCCACTTAGGCCCATTCGGCCCATTCATCCCATTAGCCCAATTAGGCCCATTCCACCCATTAGGGACATTAGACCCATAGGCCGATTAGGACACTTAGTCCCATTATACCCATTAGGCCCATTGGGCCCATTAGGCAATTTAGGCCACTTAGGCCCTTTCGACCACTTAGACCCATTGGACCCATTAGGCCCACTTAAGCCCATTTTGACACTTAGGTCAATTACGACCATTAGGACACTTAGGCCCATCATGCCCATTCGGTCAATCAGACCCATTTGTCTGATTTGGCCCCTTTGGCCTCTTAGGCCCATTGGACCACTTATTCACATTAGGCAACTTAGGCCCATTAGGCCCCTTCGTCCGATTAGGCCAATTAGTTCACTTAGGCCCATTAGGCTCATTAGGCCGCTTAGTCCAATAAGCTCATTAGGCCACCTAGGCCCATTAGGCCCATTAATCCACTTACTCCCATTAGAACCATTAGGTCACTTAGGCCCTTTAGACTCGTTATGCCACTTGGGCCCATTAGGCCACTTAGACCCATTAGGCCGATTTGGCCACTTTGGCACATTAT
Organism: Viscum album; assembly: GCA_963277665.1. NCBI lineage: Eukaryota > Viridiplantae > Streptophyta > Magnoliopsida > Santalales > Viscaceae > Viscum > Viscum album. The sequence goes on along the minus strand of OY728132.1, from coordinate 945,138,657 downwards.
TCCCATTAGGCCACTTAGGCCACTTCGGCCTATTATGACCATTAGTCCATTTAGGTCCATTAATCCCATTAGGCCTATTAGTCCACTTAGGTCCATTAGGCCCAATAGGCCGCTTAGGCCCATTAGGCCACTTTGGCCCATTAGGCCCATTAGTCCACTTTGGTCCATTAGGCCCATTAGGCCACTTCAACCCACTAAGACCATTATGTTTATTAGGCCACTTCGTCCCATTAGGCCCATTAAGCCCCTTAGGCCACTTAGATGCATTATGCCCATTAGGCCCATTCTGCGCATTAGGTCACTTAGTTCCATTATGCCCATGAGTCCAATTAGGCTCATTAGACAACTTAAGACCATTAGGTCACTTAGGCCCATTAGGTCCATTTGGCCCATCGGGACCATTAATCCCATTAGGCCACTTAGGCCCATTAGGCCACTTAATCCACTTACGTCCATTAGGCCCATTAGGATACTTAGGCCCATTATACCACTAAGGCTCATTATGCCACTTAGGCCCATTAGTCCCATTAGGCCACTTTTTCCCATTATGCAACTTAGGCCCATTAGGCCACTTAGACCCATTAGGCCGATTAGGCCACTTTGGCCCATTTAGCCTATTAGGTCCATTTGGACCATTAGTCCCATTAGGCCCCTTAGACTCATTAGGCCCATTAGGACTATTAGTCCACTTTGTCTAATTATCCCCATTCATCCCATTGGGACCCTTAGGCCCATTCAGGCCATTAGGACCATTAGGCCACTTAGACCCATTAGGCCACTTCGGCCCATTCGATATGTCAGGCCCATTCAGCGCGTTAGGCCCATTCAGGCCCTTAGCCCCATTCAGGACATTAGGTCCATTTGGGCCACTTATGCTCATTTGGCCACTTCGGCCCATTATGCCACTTAGTCTCATTAGACCAATTAGGCACATTAGGAAACTTAGTCCCATTACGCTCATTCATCCCATTTGTCCCATTTGGCCCATTAGGACACTCAGGAAAATTAGGCCCACTAGGCTACTTCGGCCCATTCGGCACGTTAGGCCCATTCGGCACGTTAGGCCCTTTCAAGCGCTCAGCCCCATTTGGGCCATTAGGCCCATTTGGACCACTTAGGCTCATTCAGCCACTTAGTCCCATTATGCCACTTAGGCCCATTAGACCAATTAGGCACATTAGTCCACTTAGTCCCATTAGTCCCATTCATCCCATTCGTCTCATTAGGCCCATTAGGCCACTTAGGAAAATTAGGCCCATTGGGCCACTAAGGCCCAAAAGGCCCATTTGGGAACTTAGGACCATTGGGCCACTTTGGCCCATTCAGTCAATTAGGTCGATTAGACCACTTATTCCACTTAGGACCATTAGCCCCATGAGGCCACTTAGGTCCATTAGGCCCATTAGTCCACTTAGGCCCATTAGGCCAATTAGGTCACTTAGGCCCATTCTTCACATTCATCTCATTAGGCCCATTTGGCTAGTTGGGCCACTTAGGACGATCTGGCTCATTCGGCCACTTGGTCCCATTAATCATATTAGGCCACTTCATCCCATTTGGACAATTATGCCCATTAGGCCACTTACACCCATTAGGCCCATTAGACCCATTGGGCCACTTAAGCCCATTTTTGCTACTTAGGCCCATTAGCCCCATTCGTCCACTTAGGCCCATTAGCCCCATTAGGCCACTTAGGCCTGATGCAAACCATGCGGAAGGCACGGAGTCGATTGCTCGGGTGGAGGAATTGGATTTGCAAGGCCCAATGACACGAGGAAGATTAAAGAGGTTGAATGCTTCAATGGGCGCTCATCTTGCTTCATTAAAGGCCCAATGGGTATTACCTTGCATGGATGGAGCAAATGGGCCTATAATATCACTTATTCAAGCCCAAAATTGATGATTAAAACTTGGCCCACATGGTTGCACGAATTTGGAGGCCTTGCCCACATGGAGGATTCTAGAAATGGCATCTTTGGACACCAAAGTCAAATCCGGTGGGCTATGCACTCAAAGTCAAATCCGGTGGGCTATGTTGGAAAGTTGTGTGCTTCTTTTCCAAAAGTCTTTGTTGGCTTTTATCTTTTTGACTTTTAAGGGGACAAGGTAGGTTTAGACTTTATGACTTTAGGGTATTAGACCCTTGACCATTGTATCACCCCCTTGGCTATAAATAGCCACCCCATGGCATTGTATTGGCATTCAAGACTTAATTTGAGAGCTTATGCTTTGTTTCTCTCCGTTGTGTGAGGATTATCCCGAGTTTTCCCCCTTGCTCTTGTGCATTCTTGCCTTGTCAATCTACAAGTTAGATTGGTGATCCAAGATCACAAAGCCCCCAATTCCGTGCCTCAACCCAAGTGCGTTGTTGTGTGGATTGGCCATCACACCTCTCCCTTGAGTGTGTTGTCTAAGTAGTAGGTCACGCTCCATATAGCGTTGGTTGACTACTTGCTTCCACTATCCATACCCTTCACTCGTCACTTAGCCCCAAACCGCATCCATCATCCGCCGCCCTACGCCGTGAAGATCGGGCCCCCCGTGCGTCTCGCATCAAGGCCCATTTGGCCGCTTAGGTCCACATGGACACTTTGGCCCATTATTCCATTTAGGTCGATTGGGCCACTTAGGCCCATTCGGCCCATTCGACCCATTCGACCCATTAATCCAATAAGGCCCATTGGGCCCATTGGGCCACCTAGGCTCATTACGCCCATTTGGTCACTTCGGCCCACTACGCTGATTAGGCCCATTAGGCCATTTAGGCCCATCAAACCCATTATGCCCATTAGGCCATTAGGCCCATTCGACCACTTAGTCCCATTAGTCCCATTAGGAAAATTAGGACCATAAAGCCAATTAGGCCCATTAGGCCCATTGGACCACATAGGCCCATTAGGGCCATTGGACCACATAGGCCACTTAAGCCCATTAGGCCCATTAGGACTATTAAGCCTATTTGTCCCATGAGGTCACTGAGGCCCATTTGGCCGCTAAGGTCCCTAAGGCCCATGAGGCCACTTAGGCCCATTAGCCCCATCACACCACTTTGGCCCATTAGGCCCATTAGGCCACTTACGCCTATTAGGCCCATTGGGCTAATTAGGGCCATTCGACCCATTCAGCCACTTAGGCCAATTAGACACATTAGGCCACTTAGGCCCATTATGCCCATTGGGCCACTTAGGCCTATTAGCCCACTTGGGCTCATTAGGCCGATGAAGCCACTTAGGCCCATTAGGCTCATAAGGCCACTTAGGCCCACTAGGCCCATTAAGTCCATTATGCAGATTTGGAAACTTAAACCCATTAGTCCACTTAGGCCCATTAGGACCATTAAGCACATTAATCCCATTAGGACCATTAGGCATCTTAGAACCATTAATCACATTAGACCAATTTGGAAACTTAGGCCCATTAGGCGCATTAGGCCACTTAGGCTAATTAGGTTCATTCATCCCATTAGGCCCATTAGGCCCCTAGGACCGTTAAGCCCAATAAGCTCATTAGGTCACTTAGGCCCATTATGCCACTTAGCCCCATTAGTCCAATTAGGCAACTAAGGCCCATTAGGCCACTTAGGCTCACTCACCCCATTAATCCCATTAGGCCGATTTGGCCACTTAGGCCACTTAGGCTAATTAGGCCTGTTAGGCCCCTTAAGCCCATTTGGCCAACTAGGAAACATTGGACCATTAGGCCACTTTGGCCCATTTTTTCACTTAGGCCAATTAGGCCGATTAGGCCCATTAGGCCACTTAGGCCTATTTGGCCCATTCGGCCCATTGGGCACATTATGCCCATTAGGCTGATTAGGAAACTTTTCCCATTATTCAACTTCGACCCATTAAATCCATTAGGACCATTAGGCCCATTAGGCCACTGAGGCCAATTAGGCCCATTTGGATCATTTTGACCCTAGGCTCGTTAAGCCCCCTAAGCCCAATAGTCCACTTAGGACCATTGGAACCATCAAGATATCCATACCCATCATCTAAGTAGTAGGTCTCACTCCTTATAGTGTTGATTGACTACTTGCATCCGCTATCAATACCCATCATCCACCACTTAGCCCCAAACCACATCTTACATCTGCGGCCCTATGCCGTGAAGATCGGGCCACCCCGTGCATCTCACATCAGTTGGTATCAGAGCTTCGGTTGACACCGTAGGCATCTATCCCTTCATTTACTTTACTTTTGTCCATTACCCTCCTTACCCTTCTATATTATTCACCCTTTCAACAAAAAAAAATCTGTTTTCTTGAAAGCCTCCCGAATTGGCCTAATTTGTGCAAGCTTGGATTATTATAAATTGAGCCAAATTTTCATTCATCTTCTTTCCACATTTAATTCTCTATATGTGATTTGTATCCTGCAAAAAAATCAAAAAAAATCAAATTCTCTCACCTTATCATTTTGTGCTTTTCAAAATTAAGAACATCCTTTATTTGAGAGATTTCAAAAAAAATATTGTCTTACTCTACATTCAATTATCTTGTGCTTTAAAACTCCAACCACAACACTTTTTGGGGAGAATTGACCAAAAAAAAGAAAAAATAAAAAAATGGATAAAATTACTCCTTTGTGCTTTACATTATTAGCACTTTCCATTTCCATACATCACTTTCTCCATCATTTTACTTCATCCCCATTTTTTATTTGGATCATATTGTTATTAATTTTTCTTACCTTTCCCAATTGGGAAAAACCCAAATACCACCTTTCTACCCCCTTTTCACCCACCCTATATCCATTTTCTACCCTCTTTTCACCCTTTACCCTTTACCACTCAAGCGGGTTGTGGTAAACCAGCCCCTTACACAATCTTGATTGGGGAAGGATTGATGGAAAGTGATCACCTGAAACAAGGTATTATATTTCATAAGATCTTAGAATTTAAATTGAGTGTTGAGAGTGGAGAGAAATATGAAAAAAAAATCTTGTGTGTGTGAGTGTGTATATCTTGCTTGCGTGAGTTTGTATCCTTGTGTGTGTGAGTGTGTATATATTGCATGTGTGATTGTGTATCCTTGTGTGTGTGAGCGTGTACATATTGTGTGTGTGTGTGTCCATCTCGCGTGTGTGAGTGAGTGTGTATCATTGTGCGTGTGTTTCTCCCCGTGTGTGTTTGTGTTTGTGTAACATATCATGGAAGAAGATCATGGGAAGAAAATTGCACATGTTAGCAATGAAGAAAGTCGAAGTAGATCTCCCACACCCAAAGCTATACAATTCCAAATGCAAGATTTGGTGAGACACTTTGAGAAGCTTCTTGATCAGAAGTTGGAGGTACTGCATGAGAGGATTGATAACCTGGAGAATCAACCAAGCCCAAGGACGGTCCATGATAACCCACAGCTAACTCCGGCACCACGTCACCCCCACATCATGAAAGAGGAGATGGAAAACCTTGATGGTGATTTTGAGGTTTTCACACAAAGGATGAGGTTGTACCAACAACCTAGAGGAGTCCAAAGAAGACCACATGATGATAAACTACTTGGTGGGATCAAGGTGAAAGTCCCTTCATTCCAAGGGAAAAGTGATATAGAAGCCTACTTGGAGTGGGAGATGCGGATCGAGCAGGTCTTTTCATGCCATGCATATTTCGAGGAGAAAAAGGTCAAACTTGATTCCCTTTAATTTTATAATTATGATTTAATTTGGTGGGATCAAGTTCAAAAGGAGAGGGCCCAATATGGAGGACATACGATCAACACTTGGGAAGACATGAAGTTTGCCATGCGGAGGCGGTTTGTTCCCACATATTACCATAGAGATCTCCACAACAAACTTCAACACCTCACCCAAGAGAGTAAGAGTGTATAAGACTACTACAAGGAGATGCAAATTGCCATGATTCGAGCAAACGTTGAGGAGGATCCAGAGGCAACCATGACATGGTTTTTACATGGGCTCAATCGGGAGATTTATGATCAAGTGGAGATGTATCACCATGTGGAAATACAAGATATGATCCATCAATCCACCAAGACCAAGCAACAAATCAAAAGTAGGAGCAACATGAGGAAACCCACTACCCATTTCACTCCATGGAGAAATTCAAGGAAGGAGATTGGAGAATCATCAAAGGAAAAAGAGGTGGTTGATCGCAAAAGTGACCAGGTAATTCTTCCACCTAAGAAACCTACTTTTGAGGCTAGCCAAACTAGGAATCAGGATATTCGTTGTTTCAAAAGTCAAGTAAGGGGTCACATTGCATGTGAGTGCCCAAACTAGCATACCATGAACATTAACAAGTATGGAGAATGAGAGACCTATGGAGAGAGCTTGGAAGAGGAGGAAGAATATCCAGAAATTGATAATGGATAATTTGCAGAAGACGGTGAGATTCTTTTCACTAGGAGAGTTCTAAGCGCACAAATGACTGTGGGAGATAAGGAGCAGTGGGAGAACCTTTTCCATACATGGTGAAAGATCCATGGGAAGGTATGTAGTGTTATTATTGATGGAGGAAGATGTAGTAATGTTGGAAGCACCGAGTTAGTAGAGAAGTTGGGACTTCCTACTTTGAAGCATCAACATCCATATCGGCTTCAGTGGTTGAATGATTGTAGAGATATGAAGGTTACCAAACAGGTGAAGGTATTTTTATCCATTGGTAAATACAAGGATGAGGTATTGTGCAACATTGTTCCAATGAAGGCGTGCCACTTGCTATTGGGTCGACCGTGGTAGTATGATCGGCGTGTCACTCATGATGGTTTCCTGAACCATCACTCTTTTGTACTCCGAGGGGAAACTATAACCCTCAACCCCATGTCCCCCAAGAAAATTTTGGAAGATCACATTTTGAGATAAAAGAAAAAAAAGATTGATGTGGGAAAAAAGATAGAAAATGAAAAAGGAGAGAATGAGGGAAAAATAAAAAATGAGAGAAGAAAATAAATGGAGAGCAAAGAAAAATCAAGAGGGGAAAAATATTTGAGAGGAGATAAAAGTGTGATGTTGGAAAAAAAGAGTGAGGTTAAGGAAGATTTGATTTCTCGACAAAATATCTTAGTACTTATGTACAAATAGGTGATGTTGAACACTAACGAATTAACATCTTCTTTTCCACATTTTGTTGAGTCTTTGTTTTAGGAATTTGAAGATGTGTTTCCCAAAGATGTGCCACCTGGTTTGCCACCCATTAGAGGTATTGAACATCAAATTGACCTCATACTTGGAGAATCACTACCGAACTGCCCAGCATATCTCACCAACCCCAAGGAGATAAAAGAAATTCAAAGGCAAGTTCAAGAGTCATTGAATGTGGGGTATGTGAGAGAGATCTTTAGTCCTTGTGTGGTACCGGTGCTTCTAGTACCAAAGAAGTATGGAAAATGGAGAATGTGCATTGACTACAGAGCCATCAATAACATCACAGTTAGATATCGTCATTCTATACCTAGATTAGATGATATTCTAGATGAATTAAATGGTTCAACTATTTTCTCAAAAATTGATTTAAGAAGTGGCTACCATCCAATTAGGATGAAATAAGGAGATGAGTGGAAAACTACATTTAAGACAAAACATGGACTTTATGAATGGTTAGTCATGCCCTTTGGTCTCACCAATGCACCTAGCACATTTATGAGGTTAATGAATCATGTCTTCGTGCATATATTGGAAAATTTGTGGTAGTTTACTTTGATGATATTCTGGGGTATAGTAAGACTTTTCATGAACTTTTAGATCACTTAAGGAAAGTTCAATAGGTGTTAAGGAAAGAAAAATTGTTTGGAAACATCAATAAGTGTGAATTTTGCCTCGATAAGATTTTTTTCCTTGGATTTGTTGTGAGCGGCAATGGAGTTGAAGTTGAAACTGAAAAGATCAAAGCAATACAAGAATGGACAACTCCAACCTCTATTGGACAGGTAAGAAGTTTTCATTGTCTTGCTAGTTTTTACAGGAGATTTGTAAAGGAATTCAACACATTAGCGGCACCATTGAACGATTTGACAAAGAAGAACGCTCCTTTAAAATGGGAGATAACTCAAGAGAAGGCCTTCCATGAACTTAAGGAGAGACTCACCCATGCCCCTCTACTTGCACTTCTGGAAATTGGTAAGACCTTTGAAATTGAATGTGATCCAAGTGGAATTGGTATAGGGGGAGTACTCATGCAAGCAGGTAAGACTATTTCTTTCTTTAGTGAGAAGTTAAATGGCCCATCTCTAAACTATGCTACATATGATAAAGAGTTGTATGCATTGTTCAGAGTACTAGAGACATGGCAGCACTATATTTGGCCTAAATAATTTGTGATCCATTCTGATCATGAGGCTCTTAAGTACTTTAGGAGCCAAAATAAACTAAATAAAATACATGCTAGATGGATGGAATTCATTGAGTCATTTCCATATGTCATCAAGCATAAAAAGGGTAAATAAAATATTGTGGCCGATGCACTTTCACGTAGATATTCCCTTTTATCCTTGTTGGATTAAAAACTCTTTGGTTTTGAATGCATTAAGGATTTATATGCCACTGATAGTGATTTTAGAGAACCTTATGAACATTGTAAACCTGGAGTTAGTTGGGAAAAGTTATATTTACATGATGGATTCTTATTCTAGATTGATAATCTTTGCATTCCCAACTGCTCTATCCGTTTAATTTTACTAAAAGAGTCACATTCGGGTGGGTTAATGGGGCATTTTGGTGTTACAAAAACTCTAAGTGTTATTAGTGAGAATTTTTATTGGCCTAGGATATCTAGATATGTTGAGAAATTTGTGGGAAAGTGCATTGTTTTCCATAAATCCAAATCAAAACTGAACCCACATGGATTATATATTCCTCTCCCAATCCCCCAAAACCCTTGGGAGGACATATCAATAGAATTTATTGTGGGGTTACCAAGGACCAAGAGGGGTATAGATTCCATTTTTTTGTGATGTATTGGTTGTATAAAATGGAACATTTTATTCCTTGTCACAAAACAGATGATGCCACTAACATTTCAACACTCTTCTTTCAGGAAGTAGTCAAACTCCATGGAATGCCAAAGGCAATTGTGTCGTATTGAGACACAAAATTTCTTAGTTAATTTTGGAAGACCTTGTGGATAAAATTGGGTACAAAGTTACTATTTTCCAATACTTTTCATCCACAAACCGATGGGAAAAAGGAGGTGGTGAATCAGACACTATTGTCCCCTATGTGAACCATTGTGAAGAAGAACATAAAGAATTGGGAGGAGTGTCTGCCACATGTGGAATTCGTATATAACAGGGCCAAGCATTCCACTACTCAATATTCTCCATTTTAAATTGTTTATGGCTTTAACCCCCTTTCCCCTATTGATCTAGTTCCTTTGCCTTTGCAGGAAGCAGTTAATATGGATGTGAAAGGGCGTGCAGAATTCATCAAGAAAATCCATGAAAAGGCAAGGATAAATATCGAGTGGATGACCTAGAAATATATTGATCGTGCAAACAAGGTTCGAAAGCAAATGTTGTTTGAGACCGGTGACTTGGTTTGGATTCATAGGCAGAAGGAAATATTTCCCGACAAGAGGAAATCAAAACTCATGCCACGAGGTGATGGACCTTTCCGAGTGCTTGAGAAGATTAACAACAATGCTTACAAGATAGATTTTCCAGGTGAGTATGGTGTAAGTGCCACTTTCAATGTTTCTGATATTTCTCCTTTTTGGGGTATAGAGGATGAAGAGTTGAGGACGACTCCTTTTCAAGAGGGGGAGGATGATGCGAACCATGTTAAAGGAACCGAGCCGATTACCTGAGTGGAGGAGTTGGATTTGAAAGGCTTGATGATGTGTGGGAGATTAAAGAGGTTAAATGCAACAATGGGTGCCCATCTCGCTTCATTAAAGGCCCAATGGATCTTTCCTTGCATGGATAAATAAAATGGGCCTATTATCTCACTTATTCAAACCCAAACATGACGTTTAAAGCTTGTACCACATGGTTGCACGAATTTGGATGTCTTTCCCACATAGAGGATTCTAGAAATGGCATCTTTGGACACCAAAGTCAAATCCGGTGTGTTATGCACTCAAAGTCAAATCCGATGGGTTATAGTTGGAAAGTTGTGTGCTACTTTTCCAAAAGTCTTTATTAGACTTTATATTTTTTACTTTTAAGGGGACAAGGTAGGTTTAGCCTTTATGAATTTAGGGTATTAGACCCTTGACTATTGTATCACCCCTTGGCTATAAATAGCCACCCCATGGCATTGTATTTTCATTCAAGATTTAATTGAGAGCTTATGATTTGTTTCTCTCCATTGTGTAAGAATTGTTCCAAATTTCCCCCTTACTCTTGTATATTCTTGCCTTGTCAATCTATAAGTTAAATTGGTGATCCAAGATCACAAAGCCCCCAATTTCGTGCATTAACCCAAGTGCGTTGTTGTGGGGATTGGCGATCACATCCCTCCCTTGAGTGTGTTGTCTAAGTATTAGGTCGCGCTCCTTATAGCGTTGATTGAATACTTGCATCCGCTATCCATACCCATTATCCACTACTCAGCCCCAAACCACATCCAACATCTGTCACCCTACGCCATGAAGATTGGGCCACCCCGTGCATCTCACATCACCTTAGGCCCATTAGGCCCTTTTGACCCACTATGACCATAACGTCGATTAGGCCACTTAGGCTCATTAGGCCCATTAGGACCATTAGGCTGCTGAGCCCCATTCAGCACATTAGAACCATTATCTACTAGGCCTGTTATGCCCATTAATCTTATTAGGCCACTCAGGACCATTAAGCCACTTAGGCCAATTATCCCCCTTAGGTCCATTAGGACACTTAGTCCTATTAAGACCATTAGGCCCATTAGGACCATTAAGCCCATTTTTCGATTAGGACACTTAGGCCATTTAGGCCCATTAGTCCACTTAGGCCCATTAGGCCCATTCGACCCATTTAGAACCTAGGCCTGTTAATCTCATTAGGCCCATTAGGCCCATTAAGCCACTTGGGTCCATTAGTCCACTTAGGCCCATGAGGCACAAGACGCCCACTTACGTCCATGATACCCATTAGGCTCATTAGGCCACTTAGGCCTATTAGGCACATTAGGCCAGGCACTTAGGCCTATCAAAACCATTCGACCACCCAAGAAAACTAGGCATAGTGGGCCACTTAGGCCCATTCTGATGCCTAGGCTGATTTGGCCGATTAGGAAAACTAGGCCCATTATGCCCAATTGTCCGATTAGGCTGATTTGGCCACTTAGGCCACTTAGGCCCATTAGGCCCATTAGGCCCATTGGCCACTTAGGACTATTAGGCTCATTAGGCCCTTTGTCCACTTAGTCCCACTAGTCACATTAAGCTCATTTAGCCCATTTGGCCACTTAAACTCATTAGGCCCAATATGCGACTTAGGCTCATTAGGCCCACTAGGCCCGTTCAGCCACTTAGGCCCCTGAGGCTCATTAGTCCCATGAGGCCCATTAGGATCACCATCCACTTAGGCCAATTAGGACTATGAGGCCACTTAGGACCATTAGACTACTTAGGACCATTAGGCCCATTCTGCCACTTAGGTCCATTAGTCCCATTTGGCTGCTTAGGCCCGTTAAGCTCATTCAGGCACTTAGGTCTATTGGGCCCTTTAAGCCACTTAGGCCCATTCTTCCCATTAGTCCCATTATTCCAATTGGTCCTATCAGGGCCATGAGGCCCATTCGTCCATTAGGGATCATTTGACCCATTAAGCCCATTAGGCCCATTAGGCCACTTAGAATCATTAGGACCGTTAGGCCACTGAGGCCCATTATGCAGATTAGGCCACTTAGGACCATTCGTACCATTAGGTCCATCAGACCCATTAGGCCACTTAGGCCCATTAGGCCCATTGGCCACTTAGGCCCGTTAGGCCCATTGGGCCATGTGGGCCCATTATGCCCATTGGACCTACCAGGCACATTCGACCACTGAGACCCATTCAGAAAATCAGGCCCATTAGGCCCCTTAGTCCCATTAGGCTCACTCAGCCCATTCGAACACTAAGGCCCATAGGGCCCACTGAACCACTTAGACCTGTGAGGCACACTTGGCCCATCAGGCCCATCAGGCCCATTAGGCCACTTATGCCCATTTGGCCCATTAGGCCCATCATGCCAATTTGGCTACTTAGGCCGATTACGCCCATTAGACTACTCAGGCCACTGAATCCCATTAGCCCCATTAGGCCCATGAGGCCACTAAGGCCCATCACACCCATTAGGCAACTTAGGCCCATTAGGCCTATTAGGCCCATTTATCTCATTAGGTTACTCAGGCCCACTTGGCCCATTAGGACACTTAGGCCCATTAAGCCACTGAGGACCATTATGTTACTTAGGCCCATTAGGCCACTAAGGCCCATTAGGCCCATTAGGCCACTTAGGCCCATGATACCCAGTAGACCATCAGGCCTATGAGGCCATTGAATCCCATTAGTCCCATTAGGCTCATCTAGCCCATCAGGACAATTAGGCCCATTAGGAACATTATCCCACTTAGGCCAATTTGGATCATTAGGCCACTTACACCTATTCCGCCCATCTAGCCCATTCGACCACTTAGGCCCATTCAGCCCATTTGGCCCATCAAGACCATCAGACCCATTAGGCCACTCATGTCCATTCGTCCCATTAGGCCACTTGGACCCATTAGGCCCATCACGCCCATCAGGTCCATTAGGCCACTTAGGTCCATTTGGCTCATTAGGCGCATTTGGCCACTTAAGCCCATTCAGTTCATTGGGCCACTTAGGCACATTAGGACCATAAGGACCATTAGGCCATTGAGGCCTATTCGGATCATTAGGACACTGAGGCCCATTAGGCCCATCAGGCCAATCAGGCCCATTAGGCCACTTAGGCCCATTAGGCCACTTAGACCCATTCATCTCATTAGGCCGCTTAGGCCCATTAGGCCACTTAGGCCACTTAGGATGATTAGGCCACTTAGGCTACTTAGGACGATTTGGGCCATTAGGCCACTAAGGTCCATTAGGCCACTAAGGCCCATCAGGTCATTTAGGCTACTTAGGCCCATTAGGCCCATTAGTCCACTGAGTCTGATTAGGCCCATTAAGCCACTTAGGCCCATTAGACCACTTGGAACCATTAGGCCACTTCGGACCATTCGGCCACTAAGTCCCATTAGGCCACTTAGGCCCATTAGGCCCATTTGACCACTTAGACAAATTATTCTCATTAGGCCACTTAGTCCCATTAGGACCATTAAGCCACTAACACAACTTACGCCCATTATGTCTAATAGTCCCATTCAGACACTTCGCCCCATTAGGCCACTTAGGCCCATTTGGGCCATTAGGCCATGTAGGCCCATTAGGCTCATTAGGCCACTTAGGCCCATTCGGAAAATTAATCCACTTAGGCCCATTAGGCAACTTAGGCCCATTAGGGCCCATAAGGCCACTTAGTCTCATTAGGCCCATTAGACCACTTCGGCCACTTCGGCCATTGAGGCCCATTTGGCCACTTAACCCCCCTTGACCCATTAATCCCATTAGGACAATGAGGCCATTTAGGTCCATTTGACCACTTAGGCCCATTATTCCCCTTAGGCCCATTAAGCCCATTAGGTCGAGTAGGCAACTTAGGCCCATTAGGCCCATTGGGACACTTAGGTTAATTAGGCCCATTTGGCCCATTTGGCCCATATGCCTCTTATTCCCATTAAGCCCATTAGGCCTTATGTCCATTAGGCCACTTAGGAACATTAGGCCGATTAGAACACTAAGTCCCATTAGGCCCATTAGGCCACTTAGGTCCACTAGGCCCATTAAGCTCAATAGGATGATTAGGCCACTTAGTCCCATTAGACCACCAAGGACCATTCAACCCATTAGGTCCATTAGGTGAATTAAACCCATTAGGTCGATTAGGCAACTTTTTCCCATTAGACCACTTAGGTTCATTAGGTCGATTAGGCCCATTAGGCCAATTAGGCCCATTTGGCCCATTCATCCACTTTGTCCCATTCGGCTGATTAGGGCCATTAGGCCAATTAAACCCATTAGGTCAATTAGGAAACTTCGGCCCATTAGACCACTTATGTTCATTAGGTTGATTAGGCCCATTAGGCCAATTAGGCCCACTCGGCTCATTCAGCCACTTAGGCCCATTATGCCCATTATGCCCATTATGCCCATTATGCCAATTAGGACCATTCGTCTCATTCAGCCACTTAGGCCCATTATGCCCATTACGATCCTCAATGCCTTCTTTCTTTCCTCATCAGCCTGAATCTGATTACACTGGGTACAATTTCTTTTCGATTAGCATCGTCTATTTCTTCTCTTCCACCTAGATACGATAAATCTGAATATGATTTGGAATACCTCTTTTTCCCTATCTTCACATATCATACCCAATACACGTCTGATCGGTGCCTTTTCTTTCAATCAACTTTGCCTTGTTATGATAGACAAAGTGAGTCTGATTCTTTTGAAAACAATGGACAATATGATTTTCACAAAATAAAAAGTGAGGTGATTTTCTTTCTTCAAAATCTTTCCTTGACAACAAAATACAACACATGAAAACAAACACCTTCCTTATGAATTTTCTTTGCTAGTGAATTTTGATCATCCGAAAATACCCTTTAAGGTTACCATCATTGCACTGTTAGGATCCCAGGATAAAATCACTATAGTGGCGATCCACACATGCTCCTATGATCTATGAGAAACACCACTCGATCTCGAGGTGCTAGGCCCAATCGGCCTTTATCGGCTGAATGGGCCTAATGAGCCTAAGTGGACTAATAGGCCTAATGGGCCTAATGGGTCTAAGTGGCCTAAGTGGCCTAATCGGCCTAATCCATCGAATGGGCCTTGTGTGCCTAAGTTGTCGATTGGGATTAATGGGACTAAGTGGTCGAATGGGCCAAATTGGCCTAATAGGGTTAATGATTTGAATGGTCCTAAGTGGAAAAATGGGATTATGTGGCATAATGGCCCTAATGGGCCTAATGGGCATAAGTGGCCTAATGTACCTAATGGGCCGAATGGGCCTAGTGGAATTAAGTGGCCGAATGGGCGTAATGGACCTAATGCGCCTAATTATACTAATGGGCCTAAGGGGAATAAGTGGCATGATGGGCCTAAGTGGATGAATGGGCCTAGTGTGCCTAAGTGGCCTAATAGACCTAGTGGGACTAAGTGGACGAGTGGGCCTATTAGGCCTAATTGGCATAATGGGCCTAATAGGTTTAATGGTTGTAAGTTTCCTAATGAGCCTAACTGGCCTAGTGGGCCTAGTGGGCCTAATGAGATTAATGGACCTAATGGGCCTAATGAGCCTAAGTGTCCTGATGAGTCGAATGGGCCTCATGGGCCTAAGTGGCCTCATAGGCCCAATGTGCCTAATGGGACTAAGTGTCCTAATGGGCCTGATGGGCATCATGGGAAGAATGCACCTCATGGCCTAATGGGCCTGATAGACCTAGTGGTCCTCAGTGGCCTAATGGGATTAATGGACCTAATTTCCATAATGGGCTTAGTAGACCTAATGGGCCTAATGGGTCTAATGGGGCTAATGGACCTAATTGGCCTAAGTGGCCTAATTGTGAAAATCGATCGGATGAGCCTAATGGGCCTATGTGGCCAAAGTGAATTAACAGTTCTAATGGTCCTAGGGGGACTAATGGATTTTATGGGCCTCATGGGCCTATGTGGCCTAATGGGACAAGGTGGCCTAATCGAGCTTATCGACCGAATGGGCCTAATGGGCCTAAGTGGCCTAAGTGACTTAACGGACCTAATGGGTTTAATGGGACTGATGGGTTCAATGGGCCTAATTGTATTAATGGGCCTATGTGGCCTAATGGGCCTAATGGGCCTAAGTGGCCAAATGGGCCTAATTGGCCCAATGTGAATATTGGGTTTAATGATCCTAAGTGGGGTAATGGGCCTAATGGACTAATGGGCCTAAGGAGACTAATAGACCTAAGTGGAATAATCCCCCTAATTAACTGAATGGGACTATTGGACCTAATGGGCCTAATCAGCCTAAGTGTCCAAATTGGCCTAATCGACCTAATTGAATGATGGGACAAATGGTCCTAATGGGCCTAAGTGACCTAATGGGCCTAATGGGCCTAATGGGCCTAATGCCTAAGTGGCCTAAGTGTCCTAATTGGACTAAGGGGCATAATGGGTCTAAGTGGACTAATCAGTCTAATTGCCCGAATGAGCCTAATGGGCCTAAGTGGCCTAATGGGCCTAATGGGTCTATATGGCCTAATCGGTCTAGTCAACCGAATGGGCCTAATGGGTATAATAGGTTGAAGTGGTCTAATGTGCCTAATGGGTCTAAGTGGCCTAATATGCCTAATCGACCGAATGATCTAAATGGGTCTAAGTGGTCTAATGGGCCTAAATGGACTAATAATCATAAGTGGCCTAATCGGGCTAATAGAATGAATGGGCCTAAGTTTCCGAATCAGCCTAATCAATCGAATGGGCCTAATGGGCCTAAGTGGCCTAATGGGCCTAATGGTTCTAAGTTCCCTAATCAGCCTAATCGACCGAATGTGCCTAATGGGCCTAAGTGGCATGATGGCCCTAATAGGACTAATGGGTCTATGTGCCCTAAGTGGCCTAATTGCCATAATCAATCGAATGGGACTAATGGGACTCATGGGCCTAAGTGGATGATTAGGACTAATGGGCCTAAGTGGTCAAATGATCCTAATGAGCCAAATTGGCCTAATAGGGTTACTGGACCTGATGGGCCAAAGTGGATGAATGGGCTTAAGTGGCATAATGGGCCTAATGTGCTTAAGTGGCCTAATGGGTCTAAGTGGACTAATGGGCCCAGTGGGATTAATTGGTTGAATGGGCCTAATGGGACTAATGCACCTAATTGGTCTAATGGGTCTAATGGGCGTAAGTGGGCCGAAGTGGGCCGAAGTGGCCTAATGAGCCGAATGGGCCTAAGTGGGCCTAAGTGGCCGAATGGTCCTAATTGGCCTAATGTGCATAATTCAACTAATGGTCTTAATGGTCCTAATGGGCGTAACTAGACTAATGGGCCTAAGTGGACTAATGGGCCTAGTGGGCCCAAGTGGTCGAACGTGCCTAATGGGCCTAATGTGCCAAATGGGCCGAATTGGCCTAATAGGCCGAATGGGCCTAGGTGGCCATATGGTCCTAATGGGAAAAATGGGCCTAATGGGCCCAATGGTCCTAATGGGACCAATGGGCCTAATGGTCCCGATGGACCTAATGGGACCAATGGGCCTAATGGGCCTAAGTGGCCTAATGGGCCTAAGTGGATGAATGAGATTAACGGGCAGAATGGGCCTATGGGGCCCAATGTTCCTAAGTGGCTTTATGGGTCTAATGTTCTGAATTGGCCTAATGGGCCTAATGGTATTACTTGTCCAAGTGGGCCTAAGTGGCCAAATGGACTAATGGGTCTAAGTGGTATAATGGGACTAATGGGTCTAAAGGGCCTTAGGAGCCTAATCGGCCTAATTGAACTAATAGGCCTAATGGGATTAATGGGCCTAAGTTATATAATGGTCCAAATAGGAATAAGTGGAAGAATAGGCCTAATGGGCCTAATGGGTCGAAGTGGCCTAATGGACCTCATGAGCCTAAGTGAACTATTGGTCTTCATGGGCCTAAGTGGCCTAAGGGGACTAATGGGCATAACGGGCATCATGGGCCTAATTGGACTAAGGGGCCTAAGTGGTCGAATGGGCCTCATAATACATAGTGGCCTTACAGGTCTAATGGGCCCAAGGGGCCTAAGTGGATTGATGGCCATAATGGGCCTAATGGGCTTAATAGGATTAACAGGCCAAGGTTCCAAATGGGCCTAACTGGCCTAAGGGGCATAATGGGCTTAAGTGGCCTAATGGGACTAAGTGGTTGAATGGGCTTATTGGGCTTAACGGGTCTAAGGGCCAAATGGGCCTAATGGGCCTAATTTTTTTAAGTGGCCTAATGGGCCTAAGTGTACTAATGGGACAAAGTTTCCTAATCAACCTAATGGGTGTAATGGGACTAATGTGCCTAAGTGCCATAATGGGCCTAATGGTCTTATTAGGCCTAAGTGACCTAATGGGTCTAAGTGGCCTAATTGGCCTAATGGGATTAATGGGTCAGGTGGGCCTAAGTAGCCTAATGGGCTTTAGTGGCCTAATCAGACTAATTAGGCTTTGGAGCCCCCTTACCTATAGCGACCGCCAGTGGCAGTCGCTAGGTTTTCCCAAAAAAAGGGGGGGCTTCACCCCCCTCCCTGAACCCTCCTCCTCCCTCGCCTCGCTGCGTGCCCTACCCCGTCGCCGCCCTCCCCCATCGTCGCGCGCCCTGCCCCGTCGCCGCGTGCCCTCACTCGCCGCCATCCCCCGTCGCCCTGTCGGCCTCTGACCTCCACCATCTGCCCTCCATCTTCCCTCTGCCATACCCTCCACTCCTCCGGCCTTCCTCCGCCTTCGGCCGCCCTCCGCCCTGCGGCCACCCTCCGGCCACCCTTGAGCCTCCCTCTACCCTCGGGCCTCCCTCCACTCGCCTCTAGCAGCCCTCCGACAGCGCTCTGCCCTCTGGGCTCCCGCCACCCGCCTCCGGCCTCCAGCCCCTCCGGCCTCTGACCCCTCTGCCCTCCGGCCTCCACCCCCTCGCCCCCCCCCCCCCCCCCCCCGCACCCCGGACACCCCCCCCCCTCGCACCCCGCCAACCCCCGTCCCCTCCGTCTTCGTCCCCTCCCTTACTGCACCACCGCTGCCTGTCCCCTCCCTCACCGTCCTCTCCCTTGTTGCACTGCCGTCGCCCGGTCCCCTCCCTCCCTGCACGGCCGCTACTCATCCCCTCTCCACCGCCGCCCGTCCACTCCGGCTCCCCCTGTCCTTGGTCCCCTCCTTCTTCGTCCCACCCTCACTGCATCGTCGCCACCTCATCGCCTCCTCTCCTCTAGCTCCCCGTCGTCGCCGCCACCCGTCCCCTCCCTCTCCGCACCGGCTCTGGCTCCGGCTCCCCTCCGCTACCTCTCCTCTCCCTCGTAGCACCACCTTCGGCTCCCCTCCCTTCTAGGTTTGTAGCGCAATCAGGTATGACATGGGATTTCACTTACATTATTATTTTATTAATGGTTCACAAACAATTAATTAGTATTTATTTTAAATATATTTGATATGAAAAATGAAAATGTAATAAGTCTTGTGTAAATGTTTTTTATAGGAATCTTATTATGGATAAGAGTTGGATTGATCTTCCAAATCAAACATCTAGAGAATATTTTAGTGGCATTATGCAGTTTATTGACTTCACTAGAGGATTTGAAAGTGACTGTATTAGTTGTCCATGTAGAAAATGTGCTAACAGATATCAATTCACACGAGATACTGTGAGGGAGCACCTATTCTTTAATGTATTTCTGAAAAATTATAATAGTTGGACTCGTCATGGAGAAGAATATGTTCGTTGTCAAAATACGGATGCAGTTCAGATGGATGTTGATGCAAGGATGAATGATCCAATGCATGAAATGCTTACTGAAATGGTACGTGGGTTGGATCCTGAAGGCATTGACATCCAAAATTTTGAGACCGGTGAGATAAATCTTCGCTCTGGTGTAGATCGTGATTCGAGGAGGTTTTATGAAGCACTTGATGATACAAAAACAAAATTATATCCTGGATGTACTTCTTATAATAAATTGTCATTTATCGTGGATTTGTTGCATTTGAAGACTTTGAATCATTGGTCAGACACATCATTCAACATGTTGTTGGTGTTATTGAAAAAGTTTCTTCCTGTCGATGCTATGATTTTCGAGTCGTATTACCATGCTCATAAGTTGACATAGAACTTAGGTTTTACATATGAGACCATAGATGCATGTGCAAACAACTTTATGTTGTTTAGAAATGAAACTACCCATTTGGATATTTGTACAGTTTGTGGTGATTCCATGTGGAAAGAGAACAGGGGAAATCAGACTCATCAAAGTCAGATTACGATACAGGGGAAACCGATTTCCGTAAAACAAATGCGTTACTTTCCCCTTAAACCGAGGTTGAAAAGATTTTTTATGTCATCTAAAGTTTCTAATTTAATGAGATGGCATGCAGAAAGAGTTCATGAAAGTGATATGTTAAACCACCCGATAGACCCTCATGCATGGAAGGATTTTGATAAGAGACATCCTGAATTTTCTAAAGATGTTTGTAATGTCTGATTGGGATTGGCAGCAGATGGTTTCAATCCATTCAAGTCTATGGTTGGTACAACTCATAACACATGGCCCGTGGTGTTGGTTCCGTATAATCTTCCTCTGTGGATTTTTATGAAGCAACATATTATATTAATTTCCACTCTTATTGATGGACCTAAAAGTCTGAGGGATAAGATTAATGTTTATCTTTAGCCATTTATTGATGAGTTGAATGAATTTTGGGGCGATGGTGTGATGACTTATGACTGTGAAACGAATGAAATGTTCAAACTTCAGGCTGCTTTATTGTGGACAATCAATGAATTCCCAGCTTATGCAAATTTATCAGGCTGGAGTACGAAAGGGGAATTTTCTTACCCTTTTTGCAACAAAAGTAAAAAATCTGTATGGATTAAGCATTCCAAAAAATGGGCATACATGGGTCACAGACTTTTTCTCCCCCCTCAGAACAGGTTCAGAAAGGACAGAGTGGCATTTGATGGTTCTAGAGAGTTCATCCCAGCACCAAAGATCATGACAGAATTCAAAATGTTATCGCAGATTGAGGAAGAAAACATCCACATGGTATATGAAATTTAGGATTTTGTGGCTGCTCTGGTACGTAATATTCGTGCTACGGGTAGGCAACACAGTCACAATTGGAAAACGAAAAGTATTTTTTAGTCTTCCGTATTGGAAAACTAACATGCTGAGGCATAATTTGGATGTCATGCACATTGAAAAAAATGTTTGTGATAACATATTGTGGACCATTTTAGGTGTCAGTGGAAAATCAAAGGACCATGTTAATGTACACCGTGATTTGGAAGAAATGGGTTTAAGGAAACAGTTGCATTTATAGTTAGTTGAGGGAAACAAGGCATATATGCCTGCTTCATAGTATACGATGACTACAAAGGATAAAGAGACATTTCCTTCCATTTTGAAGATGCTCAAGGTGCCTTATGGTTACTCTTCTAATATTTCAAAGTGTGTGAATCTAATGAGCAAGACATTGCAAGGGTTGAAAATTCATGACAATCACATACTACTTCAGTAGTTGATTCCAATCGCAATTTGTGATTGTTTATCCCCCAATGTTGTTCAGCCGTTGATTGAGATGAGTAATTTTTTTAGATAGCTTTGTTTAAGAAATCAACGAATGAGTGATTTAAAAAGTTTACAGGACCAAATTGTACTTACGCTTTGTCACTTTGAGAAAATATTTCCCCCCTCATTTTTCGATGTTATGGTCCACTTGATAGTGCACCTAACTGATGAAGTAATGGTTGCTGGTCTAGTGAAATTCAGGTGGATGTATCCTATAGAGCGGTATTTGAGTACATTGAAACAATTTGTATGCAACAGAGCTCGTCCGGAGGCATCAATAGCCAATGGTTATTTGATGGATGAGTGTACTAATTTTTGTGTAGAATATCTTACGGATGTTGAAAAAAAAATTAGATAATCCCTCTCGGATTCATGATGGTCCAGTTGGAGAAGGAACCACATATGATATGTACAACATCAAGTGGATACAAGCGCATCGATATATCTTGTTCAATACTCCATCAGTTGCACCATTAATGCAGTAAGTATCTTATCACTTTTATTGTTTAACTTTTACATGTTTTGTTTGCATAGGTTGATCATTTAAACATCGCGTTATCATTTCTAGGAAACACATTAATGAGATAAAAGAAAATATGTATCGTGCGACTGAGTTGCAAATTCAACAATCTCATTATGCATCATTTCATGATTGGTTCAAGGATTATGTACGTATAAATTGATTTTCTTTATGAGTGAAGTATTATACTAATTTCTTTCTGCATATATCATTATTGAATTCTATGAATTATGTAGGTTCATAAGCTGAGGGAGTTAGGGGACCCCACGTAACTGAAGAATTTATCCAACTGGATGAGGGTCCTTCTATAACGGCTCCTCGTTATAAATCTATAGATGCTAATGGTTTTCGATTTCGCATTAAAGATGTTGATGACAAATGAGCAACACAAAACAGTGGCATCGGTTGTCCATTTGTTGATTATAGTTATTACTATGGTCAATTGATAGACATCATTGAAGTTTTATACACACACGGGTTGAAGTACATATTGTTAAAGTGTAATTAGGTTGATCCAGTGCGTGGATGTAAAGTCGACCAATATCAGTTTTCATTGGTGAATTTTAACTATATGTTATACAGAAATGAACGAGTTGATAATGAACCTTTCATTTTGAAATTACAAGCAGAACAAGTATTCTTCGTTACTTTTCCTTCGAATCCAAGTTGGCAAGTTGTTGTCAAAATGTCTCGGTGAGGAGTTTTTGTATTTGAACAAGATGAACCCGAGACTGTTCCTTTTGTTTCCCAACAGCTTGATCAACATACCATAGTTCAACATGAAGAAGATATTTATTGGGTCAGAGTGGCTGTTGAAGGAGAAATAGTCGATTTTCATTCTTAATGAAAGGTATAATTGTTTTCCCACTATTCAACCTAGGATATCATAAATTATCTAACCATTTTATAAATCCTTGTAAGTTTTAATTCTCACTTTTGGAAGTTTATTCAGTTATAAATATTTAGGGTGATTTAACTCATGTTATATTGATGTTATTGTCGGTGTATCTTCCCATTGAGGTATTCTTCATTTGGTTCATGTGCTGCTTTAATTTTTATTAATTCAATTTGAAATTTGTCTATGCATTTATTGGTTTTGTACATAATTTGTATATCTATTTTGTTAACTTTCTGATTTTTTAAAATTCATTCACAACTAATTATTAAATCCCTTTTTGTTTGATTAACTACTGTACAAGTTTGATTTTTTTAAAACAATCCTATTTATCATTTGGACACTTTGGATAGTCCCCTTACTAATGTTTTCCATGACTGCAGGCATGTCAGGGGAAGAGGCAGCAGATCCACATCATTCATCTGAGGCATCTACGTCTCAGGGTCGAGGTATGTTTGAATGTCATTGTCTATATTTTTTATGTAATTGATAAACATATATATATATATATTTATAACATCTGTCAATTTATATATAAAATTATTTTCAACAGGATCAGACTCGACTGTTTCTTCCTCTCACAAGAGAGGCCCTGGTCGTGGCATATTATCATGAAATTCCGACACGACTTTTGATGTTTCATTTCATGAGGTATTTCATCCTGTGGGACGGAATGACCCTGCATTTATTCGCCAGCTGAGTCATATCATACGTGACCCACATCGATTTCCATTGACCACGCGTGACTGGGCTTCTATACCTCAGGACACATTAGATCGTCTTTGGAGGGAGATTTAGGTAAGAAGACCATTTTAATTTATTCCCTATGTATAAAAAATAATAACATATGTGATTTTTTTCTTTAATAGAAAAATTTGAAAGTATGTAGCGATGAGTTTCGGCCAGTGTGTATGAGAAAATGTCGTAAGATGTGGAAATACTATAAAGGCAAAGTCAAGAGGGACCACTGGGTACCAAATGTGGGTGCCCCAGACATTCTGAAAAAAGTCTCGAGAGGTGTCCGCCCAGCTCAGTGTCATGATTTAGTTGCATATTGGTCTACTGAGGGTGTTTAGGTTTGTATATTTATTTTGGTATATATATTTTTAAGAATGTGTGATCTTTTTGAAATTTGAATGAATTGAATGTAGGAGGTGTCAACACGCCATTCTGAGAATCGAGCATTGCAGGGACCACCTCACAGGCTCGGGACTCATCATGTGTCTCAGATCCGACATGAGGTATTTATTATTAATTTTTTAATTTATTAATTAATATGGTTTTGTGTTTATATACTATTCATATACAGTTGCGGGAGCAAGGTCCACTGACTGATAAAATGTCGGTGTGGATGAGGACTCGTGATCGCAATGATCCAGAGGCTGCAGCATTGATAGTAAGTGCTTGTACTCATTACCAATACTTACATAAAATCTATATATTAATATATGTATATATATTTAAATATTTCACAGTCTCAATTTGAAGCTGAGTTAGAACATCTTCCAGAGGACCAGTGACAGCTTCCCATGCGAAGGGATGAGATCTTTCATCGCATTATTGGTCAGGATGGGCATGGATATAGTTTGACCTATGGAACAAGGATTCCTCGTTCTGTAGTATCACGCGTTGTGGTTGTCGGTCCTGCTATTGCTCAGATGACACAGCGGTTGTCAGATTTCGAGGCACAACTGCGTGCTTCCGAGGAGGTAAATGCGCAATTGATCGCTGAGGGTAGAGCACTGCGGCAATATGTGCGTCCAGGTGATGGTGCAGGGGATCAGACGACGTAGGTTTATACTGTATTTATTTATTTAATTTATATTATTTTTGTTATGAAAATATTCATAATGTTTTTTTTTGTTGTAGGCCCCTGACCCACCTGATGGAAGTAGTAGTCATGACCACACATGACACATCATATTTACGAGGTGTGTTTCTGTTTTTAATGGTGGGGTTGTTATTGATATTTAGGTTGGGTTTCTAGTGATATTTTTTGTGATTTTGGGGTATCATGTGTGTTTTGTCCTGATGCAATGTTTGTGTGCACGAATTGAGAAGTAACCATGAAATTGATTAATGATTTGGATATTTTTTGTTCATTTAATTCTTCAATGTTTTTAATAGAATGTTCTGTAATATTTTTGAAAAAACCATGTGATTCTTAATATAAACCATTAAACTTGTTTTTGATGAATGAGCTGAGGTTCACTATTTGTAGTCCCCGGCCCACCCCAGACAGCTCTCCCCGCACCCCGGACAACCCTCCCCGCACCCCGGACAGCCCTCCCCACACTTCGGACAGCCCTCCACGCACCCCAGAAAGGCCCCCCTGCACCCCGGACAACCCTCTCCGCACCCCGGACAACCCCTCCCCTCACCCCGAACAGCCCCCCCGCACCTCGAACAACCCCCTGCACCCCGGACATCCCACCCGTACCCCGGATAGCCATCCCCGCACCCCGGAAAGCCCCCCCCCCCCCCCCCGCACCCCAGACAGCCCTCCCCGCACCTTGGACAACCCCCATCCCCCCCCCCCCCCCCCCCCCCGCACCCCGAACAGCCCCGCCCCCCTCCCCCCCCCCCCCGC
Organism: Viscum album; assembly: GCA_963277665.1. NCBI lineage: Eukaryota > Viridiplantae > Streptophyta > Magnoliopsida > Santalales > Viscaceae > Viscum > Viscum album. Next base: position 945,113,371 of record OY728132.1, on the reverse strand, counting down.
ACCCTAGATAGGCCCCCCCGCACCCCGGACAGGCCCCCCGCACCACGGACAATCCCCCGCACCCCGGACATCCCTCCCCGCACCCCGGACAGCCCCTCCTTGCACCCCGGACAGCCCTCCCCGCGCCCCAGACAACCCCCCTGCACCCCGAACAGCCCCCCCGCACTCCAGACATCCCCCCCAAACCCCGGACAGCCCCCCCGCACCCCGTACATCCCTCCCCGCACCTCAAACAACCCTCCCCCCCCCCCTCCCCGCACCCCGGAAACAATAGGAATATTATTCGTGACGTGTAGGAGGATACGGTCGAATTCGGAGAAAACGTGATCCGAATGACCTAAAACCACACGAAAATAATAGGAATATTATTCGTCACGTGTAGGAGGAGACGGCACGCCCATCGGACGTGCGGTGCGCGCGGTACGGCCGATTGTGTCGTTTTCAGCAGCTCAGCGTGCGATAAAAGGGCGCGTTGGGGGTCAAAAACACCAAAATCACCTCGGAATTCCATTAAATCATACGACAATAGCCGTTGTGTGAATTTTGAAATGGTCGGGTAGACGACATGTCAATCGGAGGTGTCGTTTGACCGCGGTGACCGAAAAAGCGTTTCTGGAGTCATAAAACACCAAAACGGCGTGAGACGGTTGAATTCGGAGAAAACGTACTCCTAATGTCCTAAAACCACACTAAAACAATAGTAATTTTATTCGTGATGTGTAGGAGGAGACGGAACGCCCATCAGACATGCAGTGCGCGCGGTACGACCGATTGTGTCATTTTCAGCAGCTCGGCGCGCGCTAAAAGGGTGCGTTGGGGGATCAAAACCACCCGAATGACCTCGGAATTCCATGAAATCATACGACAATAGCCACTATATGAATTGTGAAATGGTCAGGCAGACATCAATTGGAGGTGTCGTTTGACCGCGGTGACCGGAAACGCGTTTCCGGAGTCATAAAACACCAAAACGGCGTGAGACGGTCAAATTCGGAGAAAATGTGCTTTGAATGACCTGAAACCACACGAAAACAATAGGAATATTTTTTCTGGACGTGTAGGAGGAGACGACACTCCCATCGGACGTGTGGAGCGTGCGGTATGACCGATTGTGTCGTTTTCAGCAGCGCGGCGCGTGCTAAAAGGGCTCGTTGGGGGGTCAAAACCACCCGAAAGACCTCAGAATGCCATGAAATCGTACGAAAATAGTTGTTGTGTGAATTGTGAAATGGTTGGGTAGACGGAACATCAATCGGAGGTGTCGTTTGACCACGGTGACCAGAAACGTGTTTCCGTAGTCATTAAACACCAAAACGGCATGAGACGGTCGAATTCGGAGAAAACATGCTCCGAATGACCTAAAACCACACGAAAACAATAGGAATATTATTCATGGCATGTAGGAGGAGACGAAACGCCCATCAGACATGTGGTGCGCACAGTACAATCGATTGTGTCGTTTTCAGCAGCTTAGTGCGAGCTAAAAGGGCGGGTTGGGGGGTCAAAACCACCCGAACGACCTCGGAATGCCATGAAATCACACGACAATAGCCTTTGTCTGAATTTTGAAATTTTCGGGTAGACGACAGGTCAATCGGAGGTGTCGTTTGACCGAGGTGACCGGAAACGCGTTTCCGGGGTCATAAAACACCAAAACGGCGTGAGACGGTCGAATTCGGAGAAAACGTGCTCCGAATGACCTGAAACCACACGAAAACAATTCAAATATTATTCTTGATGGGTAGGAGGATACGGAATTCCTATCAGACATGCGGTGCGTGCGGTATGACCGATTGTGTCGTTTTCAGCAGCTCGGCGCGCGCTAAAATGGCGCGTTGGGGGGTGAAAACCACCCGAACAACCTCGTAATGCCATAAAATCATACGAAAAAATCCATTGTGTGAATTTTGAAATGTTCGGGCAGACATCACGTCAATAAGAGGTATCCTCTGACCGCGGTGACCAAAAACGCATTTCCGGAGTCATAAAACACCAAAACGGAGTGAGACGGTCGAATTCAGAGTAAACGTGCTCCGAATGACCTTAAACCACACAAAAACAATAGGAATATTATTTTTGACGTGTAAAAGGATACAGAACGCCCATCAGATGTGCGGTGCATGCGGTACGACCGATTGTGTCTTTTTCAGCAGCTCGACGCACGCTAAAAGGGCCCGTTGGGGGGTCAAAACCACCCGAATGACCTCAGAATGCCATGAAATCGAACTAAAATAGACGTTGTGTGAATTTTGAAATGGTCGGGTAGACGACACGTCAATCATAGGTTTCTTTTTACCATTGTGACCGAAAACGTGTTTCCGGAGTCATAAAACTCCAAAACGGCGTGAGACGGTCGAATTCGGAGCAAACATGATCTGAATGACCTGAAACCACACGAAAACAATAGGAATATTATTTGTGATGTGTAGGAGGAGACGAAACGACCATCGGACGTGTGGTGCATGCAGTACGACTGATTGTGTCGTTTTCAGCAGCTCAGCGCGCGCTAAAAGGGCGTGTTGGGGAGTCAAAACCACCCGAACGACCTCGGAATGCCATGAAATCATAAGACAACAGCCGTTGTGTGAATTGTAAAATGGTCGGGCAGACAGCACGTCAATCGGAGGTGTCGTTTGACCACGGTGACCGGAAACGCATTTTCAGAGTCATAAAACACCAAAACGGCGTCAGACGGTCGAATTCGGAGAAAACGTGCTCCGAATGACCTGAAACCACACGAAAACAATAAGAATATTATTTGTGATGTGTAGGAGAAGATGGAACTCCCATCGGACATGCAGTGCGTGCGGTACGACCGATTCTTTCATTTTCAGCAGCTCAGCGCGCGCTAAAAGGGCGCGTTGGGGGATCAAAACAACCCGAACGACCTCGGAATGCCATGAAATCATACGAAAATAGGCGTTGTGTAAATTGTAAAATGTTCGGGCAGACAGCACATCAATCGGAGGTGTCGTTTGACCGCGGTGGCCAGAAACGTGTTTTCGGAGTCATAAAACACCAAAACGGCGTGAGACGGTCGAATTCGGAGAAAACGTGCTCCGAATGACCTGAAAACACAAAAAAACAATATTAATATTATTCGTGATGTGTAGGAGGAGACGGAACGCCCATAGGACGTGCGGTGCGCGCGGTACGACCGATTGTGTCGTTTTTAGCAGCTCGGTGCACGCTAAAAGGGCGCGTTGGGGGGTCAAAACCACCTGAACAACCTCAGAATGACATTAAATCGTACGAAAATAGCCGTTGCGTGAATTGAGAAATGGTTGGGTAGACGGCATGTCAATCGGAGGTTTCGTTTGACCGCGGTGATCGGAAACACGTTTCCGGAGTCATAAAACACCAAAACGGCATGAGACGGTCGAATTTAGAGAAAACATGCTCCGAAAGACCTGAAACAACACGAAAACAATATGAATATTATTCGTGATGTGTAGGAGGAGACTGAACGCCAATCAGACGTGCGGTGCGCGTGATACGACCGATTGTGTCATTTTCAGCAGCTCGACGCGCACTAAAAAGGCGCGTTGGGGGGTCAAAACCACTCGAACGACCTCGAAATTCCATGAAATCGTACGACAAAAGCCGCTGTGTGAATTGTGAAATGGTCGGGTAGATGGCACGTCAATCAAGGGTGTCGTTTGACCGCGGTGACCGGAAATGCATTTCCAGAGTCATAAAACACCAAAACGGCGTGAGACAGTCGAATTCATAGCAAACGTGCTCCGAATGACCTGAAACCACATGAAAAAAATAGGAACATTATTTGTGACATGTAGGAGGAGTCGAAATGCCCATCGGACATACGGTGTGTGCGGTACGGCCGATTGTGTCGTTTTCAGCTGCTCGGCGCGCGCTAAAAGGGCGCGTTAGGGGGTCAAAACCACCCAAACGACCTCGGAATACCATGAAATATTATGAAAACAACCGTTGTATGAATTTTGAAATGTTTTGGTATACGTCACGTCAATCGGAGGTGTCGTTTGACCGCGGTGACCAAAAGCGCGTTTCCGGAGTCATAAAACACCAAAACGACGTGAGACGGTTGAATTCGGAGAAAACGTGCTCCGAATGACCTGGAACCACACGAAATCAATAGGAATATTATTCTTGACGTGTAGATGGAGATAGCACACTCATTGGATGTGCGATACGACCGATTGTGTCGTTTTTAGCAGCTCAACGCGCGCTAAAAGGGCGCGTTGGGGGGTCAAAATCACCCAAACGACCTCGGAATGCCATGAAATCATACGACAATAGCCATAGTGTGAATTTTGAAATGTTCGGGTAGACGACACATCAATCGAAGGTGTCGTTTGACCGCGGTGACCATAAACGCATTTTTGGAGTCATAAAACACCAAAACGGCGTGAGACGGTCGAATTTAGAGAAAACGTGCTCCGAATGACCTGAAACCACACGAAAACAATAGGAATATTATTCGTGACATGTAGGAGGAGACAACACGCCCATCAGACATGTGGTACGACTGATTGTGTCATTTTCAGCAGCTCGGCGCGCGCTAAAAGGGCGCATTGGGGGGTCAAAACCACTCGAATGACCTCATAATGCCATGAAATCATACGACAACAACCACTGTGTGAATTGTGAAATGGTCGGGTAGACAGCATGTCAATCAGAGGTGTCTTTTGACCGCGGTGATCAGAAACGCGTTTTCGGAGTCATAAAACACCAAAACGGCGTGAGACGGTCGAATTCGGAGCAAACGTGCTCTGAATGACCTGAAACCACACGAAAACAATAGGAATATTATTTTTGATGTGTATGAGGAGACGACACACCCATAGGACGTGTGGTGTGTGTGATACGACCGATTGTGTCGTTTTCAGCAGCTTGGGGCGCACTAAAAGGGCACGTTGGGGGGGTCAAAACCACCTGAATGACCTCGGAATGCCATGAAATCATACGAAAACATCTATTGTGTGAATTGTGAAATGGTCGGGTATACAGAATGTCAATCGAAGGTGTCGTTTGACCGCGGTGACCGGAAACACGTTTTTGGCGTCATAAAACACCAAAACGGCGTGAGACGGTCTAATTTGGAGAAAACGTGCTCCGAATGACCTGAAACCACACGAAAACAGTAGGAATATTATTTGTGACGTTTAGGAGGAGATAGAACGCCCATCGGGCATGCAGTGCATGCGGAGAACATTCCTTTTTAGACAACAAAACAATTTAACAAACTAAACCAAATAAGAAAAAAAATCCTGAAATGATAGCATTTCTTAAATTGGGGGTTTTAAATTATTATAGCACCATGATTTGATGTTAGATTTAATTTTATTATATGTATATAATAACTGAATAAATAGTTCTAATTTACGTTTGTTTTGTTTAGTTGTTTTTTTTGTCTTATTGTAGGTTTATTGAAGCAGAAGATTGAAATGGATGGACCTACTCGGATCGTTGAAGCACATTTATCATTTATTGTTTATAACGATCTTGATGTTTATGATGTTTGAAATTGTTTTCCATTTTTTATGATTTTTACCTTGTTTTATCTTTGATTTTTCACCGTGAATTAAAAAAAACACAATTTGTACATTTCATTAAAAAAATGAAAATCCACAAAAAATATCACAAATTAACCCTAACACATTTTTATGTTATGTTTTTAAAAAGATAAGTTTATATTGAAATAAAAAATTTATAAATGTACTAGAATTTATGTTTAAAATAGGCTCTCCATTAAGAGGTAGTAAAATTACATTTTTAGAGAAATACAAATTGTAAGCATAAAATTTGATTTATTATTAGCATATGCTTAACAAACCTATTGGATGAATAAGAAAAATATTTTATTTAATATTATATATATATTTATTTATTTCACTAATAACCTTAAATAAGTGTATTTTATTTATTTTCTATTATAATAAAACACATTTTTATTCTTAAAAATATTTCATTTAAATGCCCTGTGAATTTTTTTAAATTTTTTTTTCCCAGACTAGAGACCGCCTGTGGCGGTCGCTATTGGCTGCCTGCCGAGTCAACATTAGCGAACGCCAATGGCGGTCACTGTAGGCTGGAATTTCTGCCACCTACAGGGACCTCCATTGGCGGTCGCTAATGTTGACCCATCAAAAAGCACAGTGACCGCTAGGTGGTTGCTGTAGGCCGGAATTTCGGCTACCTAGAGCGACCGCCAATGGCGGTCGCTGTTGGCCTATTGTGACGAGGCTAAAGGGACCGCCAATGGCGGTCTCTATAGCCCGAATTTTTAGTAGTGGGCTTAATGGGCTTAACGGGCCCAAGGGCTAAATGGGTCTAATGGGCCGATTGGGCCTAGTAGACCTAATTATCCTAAGTGGTCAAATGGGAATAATGGGCCTAAGTGTCCTAATGGACCTAAGTTGCCTAATCGGCCTAATGGGATTAATGGGCCTAATGGGCCTAGTGGGCATAATGGGCTTAAGTGTGCTAATGGGCCTGATGGGTCTAAGTGGCCTAAGTGGCCTAATCAGCCTAATCAATCAAATGGAACTAATGGGCCTAAATGTCACAATGGGCCTAATGGACCTAATTGGTCTAAGTGTCCAAATTGGCCTAATTGACTGAATGGGCCTAATGAGCCTTATGGGCCTAAGTGGACGATTGAGCCTAAGTGGATGAATGGGCCTAATGGGCCAAATTGGCCGAGTTGGGAGAATGGGCCTAAGTGACTGAATGGGCTTAAGTGGGATAATATCCTTGATGGGCCTAATGGGCATAAGTGTCTTAATGGGAAAAATGGTCCTAGCTATCTTTATGGTCCTGGTGGGCCACAATGGTCGAATGAGCCAAATTGGCCTAATGTTCCTAATTGGCCTAATGGGCCTAATGGGCGAAAGTGGTCTAATGGGTCTAATGGGACTAGTGGGCCTAAGTGCCCAAATGGGTCTAATTGTACTAATGTGCCTAATGGGCCAAATGGGCCTAAGTGGCCATATGGGCCTAATGGGTCGGATGGGTCTAATGGGCCTTATGGGATTTATGGGCCTAATGGGATGAAGTGTCCTCATCGGCCTAAGTGGCATCATCGGCCTAATTGGCTTAGTGGTCCTAGTGGGCCTAAGTGGCTAATGGGCCTAATGGGTCGAAGTGGTCTAATGGTTCTAAGTGACGTAATCGACCTAATGGCCCAATGGGCCCAATTGGCCTAATGGACCTAGTGGACTAAGTGTCTGAATGGGCCGAATGGGACTAAGTGGCAGAATGGGCCTAATGGGCCTTAGTGGCTCAATGGGCCTAATGGGCCTAAGTGGTCTGACTGGTCTAATGGGCCTTAGTGGCCTCATGGGCCTACAGGGCCTAATGGGCCTAAATAGACTAAGTAGACTAATGGGAAAAATGGGCCTAATGGGATGAATGATCATAATGGGCCTAGTAGTCCAAATGCACCTTAGTGGCCCAATGGACCTAATGGGACGAATGGGCCTAGTGGCCAAATGGGCCTAATGGGCCTAAATTGCCTAATTGGTTGAATGGGCCTAAGTGTCCTAAAGGAACTAATGGGTCTAAGTGGCCTAATGGGCTTAATGGTATATTGGGTCTAAGTGGCCTAATGGGTCGAAGTGAACTTATGGGCCTAAGTGGCCTAATGGGCCTAGTGGGCCTAATGAGCCTGTGTGGCTGAATGGGCTTAATGGGTCGAAGTGACCTAATGGGATGAATGGGGCGAATGAGCTTAGTGGGACTAAGTGGCATAATGGGCCTAATGGGCCCAATGTTTCTAATGGCCCTATGTGGCTTAAGTGTCCTAATGGGCCAAATGGGCCTAAGTGGCCTAATGGGCCAAATGGACCGAATGGGCCAAATGGGCCTAAGTGGCCTAATGGGCCAAAGTTACTAAATCGGCCTAATGAGATTAATATCCCAAATGGGCCAAATCACCTGAATGGGACTAAGTGGCCTAATGGGATGAATGGGCCTAATTAGACTAAGTGTCCTAATGGGATTAATAGATATAATGGGCCTAAGGGGGCTAATGGGCCAAAGTTTCCTAATTCACCTAATGGGATTAATTGGACTAATGGACCAAATTGTCCAAATGAGTTGAATGGGCCTAAGTGTCCTAATGTGCCTAAGTGGACTTATCGGCCTAACGAGCTTAATGGGCATAGTGGACCTAAGTGGCCTAATCCGCCTAATTTTCCTAGGTGGCCTAAGGGGCCTAAGTGGCCTCATGGGCTTAATCGGAATAACGGGCTTAGGAGACAAATGGGCTGAATGGGCCTAATGGGCCTAATTAACCTAAGTGGCCTAATGAACCTAAGTGGCCTAATGGGCCAAAGTTTCCTAATTGGCCTAATGGGCTTAATGGGCCTAAGAGGTCTAATGGGATAAGTGGCCTAATGGACCTAAGTGGTCTCATCGGCCTAATGGGATTAATGGACGAAGTGGCCCTAAGTGTTTGAATGGGCCTAATGGTCATAATGCTCCTAAGTAGAATAATGGGCCTAAGTGGTCTAATGGGCCTAATGGGCCTAGGTGGCTAAATGGGCCGAAGTGGCGGAATGTGCCTAATGGACATAATGGGACTAAGTTGCCTAAGTGGATTAATGGAACTAATGGGATTAAGTGTCCTAATGGGTCAAAGTGGCCAAAGTGGCCTAATGGGCATGATGGGTATAATGGGCCTAAGTGGCCTAATGGGCCTTAGTGGCCTAATCGGCCTAATGGGCCTAAGTGGCCTAATGGGTCGAAGTGGACTTATGGGCCTTAGTGGCCTAATGGGTCTAATGGGTCTAAGTTGCCTAAGTGGCCTAATGGGTCAGAGTGGCCTAATGGGCCTAATCGGCCTATGTGGACTAAGTGGCCTAATGGGATTAATGAGCCTAAGTGGATAAATGAGTCAATAGGCCTAAGTGGACTAATGGCCCTCAGTGGTCTGATGGGCATAATTGGAAAAAGTGTCCTAATGGGACTAAGTGGCCTAATGAGCCGAATGGACCGAAGTTTCCTAATGGGCCTAATGAGCCTAATGGGCCTAAGTGGTCTAATGGGCATGATGGACCTGATGGGCCTGATGGGCCTAATGGGCCTAAGTGGCCTAATGAGACAAATGGAAATAAGTGGTCCAATCGGCCTAATGAGCCGAGTGGACCTAAGTGGCCTAATGGGCCTAATCGGCCTCAAGGGACTAATGGTCTTAAGTGGCCTAATTACCTGATTGGGCCTAATTGGCCTAATGGGACTGATAGGCTTAATGGGCCTAAGTGGACCGATGTGCTTGATGGGCCTGATGGTTCGAATGGGCCTAAGTGGGCTCATGGGATGAATTGGCCTAAGTTGCATAATGGGCCTCATGGGCATAATGGGCCTAGGTGGCCTAATGGTCCAGATGGGCCTAACGGGCCTCATGGGACTTAGTGGCCTAATTGGCCACATGGGCCTAATTGGGAGAATTGGTCCAATGGGCCTTAGTGGCCTAATTGGGCTAATGGGACTAATGGGCCTAAGTGACCTAATGGGTCTAGTGGGCCTAATGGGCCTCACTGGTCTAAGTGGACTAATGGGCCTCATGGGCCTAGGTTTCCTAATGGGCTAAGTGAGCCTAATGGGACTAAGCGGCCTAATAGGCCTGATTTGCCTAATGGGCCCAATGGACCTCAATGGACGAATGTGCCTAATGGGCCCAATGGGTCTGGTATGTCTAATGGGCATAATGGGAACAAGTGGGCCGAATGGTCTGAATGGGCCTAATATCCCTAATGGCCCTAAGTGGCCTAATCGGTATGATGGGCCTAATTGGGTGAATGGATGTAAGTGTCCTAAGTGGCCTAATGAGAATAATGGGCCTAAGTGGCCTAGCGGGCCTAAGTGTCCTAATGGACCTGATGGGCATAATGGAATGAATGGGCCTCAGTGGACTAATGGGACTAATGGGTATAATAGGCCAAATGGGCATAATGGGCCGAATGAGCCTAAGTGGATGAATAGGCTCGATTGGCCTAATGGACCTAAGTGGAAGAATGTGCCTAATGGGCCAAGTGGCCTAATGGTCCTAAGTGGACGCATGGGCCTAACATGCCTAAGTGGACTGATGTTTCTAGTGGGCCTTATGGGCCTCAGGGGCCGAAGTGGCCTAACTGTCCTAGTGGGCCTAATGAGCCTAAGTGGCCAAATGGTTCTAATGGGTTTAAGTGGCATAATTGGTCGAATGGGCCTAATGTTCCTAGTGGTCCTAAGTGGCCAATGGGACTAATGGGACTAATGAGCCTAAGTGGCCTAATCCGCCTAATCAAACAATTGGGCCTAAGTGGCCTAATGGGCCAAATCGACCTAGGTGGCCGAATGGGCCTAATTTGCCTAGGAGGCCGAATGGGCTGAATAGGTTGGATATACCTAAGGGGACTAATGGGACTCATGGGCCTAAGTGGCCTAATAGGACAAATGGTCCTAGGTGGCCTAATGGTCCAAATGGGCCCAAGGGGCCAGTGGGCCTAATGGGCTTAATGGGCTTAACGGGCCTAGGTACCAGATGGGCTTATTTGGCCTAATGGGCCTAATGGTGCTAATGGGACTAAGTAACCTAATGAGACTAACGGGGCTAAGTGGCCTAATGGGCCTAAGTGACCTAATCGACCTAATGGGCTTGATGGTCCTAATGGGCCTAATGGGCTTAATGGGTCTAAGTGGCCTAATGGACTTAAGGGGCCTAATGGGCATAAGTGGCCTAATGGGTCTGGGTGGCCTAATGATCTCAATGAGCTTAACGAGCCTATGGAAAAAATGGACCTAATGGGATGAATTAGCCTTAATAGCCTAATGGGCCTAAGCGGTCTAATGGGCCTAAGTGGCCTAATGGGCGTAAAGGGCGTAATGGGCATAATGGGTGTAAGGGGCCTAATGGGCCTAAGGGGACTAATTGTCACAAGGTGCCTAATGGTACTAAGATGCCCAATGGGACTAGGTGGCCTAATGGGCTTAATGGTATTAATGATAATAGGGTCCAAATGGGCCAAATGGGCCTAACTGGCCTCAGTGGCCTAATGGGTATAATGGGCATAAAGGGTCGAAGTGGTATAATGGGACAAAGTTGTCTAATCGGCCTAATGGGCATAATGGGCCCAATGGGCTAGATGAGCCAAATGGGCCTAGGTGGCCTAATGGGCCTAACGGGCTTAGGTGGCCTAATGGGCCTAAGGGTAATAATGGGCCTAGGTGGCCTAATGGGCCTAATGGGCCTAGGTGGCCTAATGCACCTAAGGGGAATAATGGGCCTAGGTAGCCTAATGGGCCTAGGTGACCTAATGGGCTTAATGGGATTAATGGGCCTAGGGTCCAAATGGGCCTAATAGGCATAATTAGCCTTAATGGACTAATGGATCTAAAGTGCCTAATGGGTCAAAGTGGCCTAATGGGCCAAAGTTTTCTAATCGGCATAATGGGCATAATGGACCCAATGGACCCAATGGGTGTGGGTGGCATAATGGGGCTAATGGGCCTAATGGACCTAAGCGCCTAAGTGGACTAATGGTCTAAAGTGGCCTAATGGGTCAAAGTTTCCTAATCGGCCAAATGGGATTAATGGGCCCAATGGGATTAATTGACCTAAGTGGCCTAATGGGCCTAAGTGGCCTAATCATCCTAATGGGATTAATGGGCCTCGTGGGACTAAGTGGCCTAATGGGCCTTAGTTGCCTAATCTGCCTAATGGGGCTAAGTGGCCTAATGGGACTAAGTGGCCTAATGGGCTTACTGGGCTTAATGGGTCTAGGGGACTGATGGGCCTAATGAGCCTAATTGGATGAATGGGCCTAATTACCCTAAGTGGCCTAATGCGCCAAATGGACCTAAGTGGCCTAATGGGTCTAAGTTTCCTAATCAGCCTAATCTGATTAATGGGCCTAAGGGGCCTAATGGGCCAAATGGGCCCAGTGCGCTTAATGATCCTAATGGGCTTAAGTGGCCTAATCGGCCTAATGGGCTTAATGGGCATAGTGGGCCTAAGTGGATTAATTGGCCTAATGGGCCTAAGTGGATTAATCAACCTAATGGTTATAAGTTTCCTAGTAGGCCTAAGTTTCCCAATGGGCCTAATGGGCCTAAGTGGCCTAAGTGGCTTAATTGGATGAATTGGCCTAAGTGGTCGAATGGGCCGAATGGGCATAAATGGCCCAATGTGCCTAATGGGGATAAGTGACCTAATGGGTCGAATGGGCATAAGTGGCCTAATGGGCGTAATAGGCCTAAGTGGCCTCATGGGCCTTAGTGGCCTCACAGGCCTAATAGTCCTAATGGGACTAATGGGATGATGGGCCTAAGTGGACGAATGAGCCTAATGTGCTAAGTGGATCAATGGGCCTAATGGGTTCAATGGGCCTAAGTGGTTCATTAGGCGTAATGGGATGAAGTGGCCAAATGGGCATAATGGGCCGAGATGGACTAATGGGCCCAGTGGGCCTAAGTTGCTTAATGGGTCGAATGGGCCTAAGTGGCATAATCGTCTTAAAGGGCCTAATGGGCCAAAGTGGTCTGATAGACATAAGTGGCCGAATGGGCCTAAGTGGCCTAATGGGGTGAATTGGCTTATGTGGCTAAATGGGTCTATGTGGACTAATGGGGATAATGTGTCTAAGTGGTTGAATGCTCTTAAGTGGCCCAATGGGCCTAATGGGTGTTAGTGGCCTAATGTGCCTAATTGTACTAATGGGCCAAAGTGGCCTAATGGGATTAATCGGACCAAGTGGCTGAATGATCCAAATGGGCCTAAGTGGATCAACTAGCCCAATGGGCTGAATGGGATGAATGGGCCTAATGGGCTTAAGTGGCCTGGGCCTAATGGGCCTAAGTGGCCTCATTGTCCTACTGGGCCTAAGTGGCCTAAGTGGACTAATCGGCCTAATCAACCGAATGTGACTAATGGGACTAAGTTTTATAATGGGCCCAAGTTTCCAAATGGGCCTATTGGGCCTTAGTGGCCCAGTGGGCCTAAATTACCAAAGTGGCCTAATGTTCCTAATGGGATGAATGAGATGAATGGGCCAAATGGGATTAAGTGGCTTAATGGGCCTGATTAAGATAATGGGACTAAGTGGTCTAATGGGCCTAAGTGGCCTAATGGGTCTAAGTGCCTAAATGCACCTAAGTGGCCTGAATGGGCCTAATGGCCCAAATGGCCTAATGTCCGAATGGGAATAATGTGAATGGGCCTAATGGGATAAAGCGTACTAATGGGACCAAGTGGACTAATGGTTCTAATGGGCCTAATGGCCTGAATGGGTCTAATGGTACGAATGGACCTAATGGGTCAAATGGTTCGAATGGACCTAAGGGTCAAAGTGGCCTAATGGGCCTAACAGGTCTAATAGGACCTAATGGACCTAATGGGATGAATTTTCCTAATGGGACCAAGTGGACGAATGGGCATAATGGGACTAAGTGGCCTAATGGGCCTAATGGGCCTAAGTGGACAAATGGGCCTACTCGTTCTAATGGGCTTACTAGGTCTAATGGGCCTAATGGGCCTACTAGGCCTAAGTGGCATAATGGACCTAAGTGGAACAATGGTAATAAGTTTCCTAATGGATCTAATGGGCCTAAGTATCCTAATGGGTCAAAGTGGAAGAATGGGCCTAATGGGCTTAATGGGCATAATGGCCCGAAGTGGCCAAATGGGTCGAATGGGCCTAAGTGTCCTAATGGGTCAAAGTGGATGAATGGGCCTAAAGGGCCAAAGTGGCCAAATGATCCTAATGGACCTAATGAGCCTAAGTGTCCTAATGGGTCTAATGGTCCTAGTGGGCCAAAATGGACGAATGAGCATAATGGGCCTAATGGGCATAATGGGCCTATGGGGTCAAAGTGGGAAAATTGGACGAATGGGCCTAAGTGGCCTAATGGGAATATTGGCCCTAAGTGGCTTAATTTGAAAAATTGGACTAAGTCTCCTAATGGAACTAAGTGAATGAATGGGCCTAATGGGGCGAATAGAAATAATGGGCCTAATGGGATGAAGTGGCCAAATGAGCCTAAGTGGTCTAATGGGCCTAAGTGGCCTAATGGGACTAAGTGGCCTAATGGGCCTAATGGTCCAAATGGGAATAGGTGGCCTAATGGTCCTAAGTGGCCTAAGTGGCCTAATGGGACTAATGGGCCTAATGGGCTTAAGTGGCCTAATGAGCCTAATGGGTCTAAGTGGCTGAATAACCTAATGGGCCAAAGTGGCTGAATTATCCTAATGGGATGAAGTGGCCTAACAGGCCTAATTGGACCAATGGACCTAAGGGTTAATGGGTATTATGGGCCTAATGTGCCTATTGGGCCTAATGGGCCTAAGTGGCCTAATGGAACTAATGGGCCTCAGTGGCCTAATGGAACTAATGGGCCTCAGTGGCCTAATGGGCCTAATCAGCCTAAGTGGGCTAATTGGCATAATGGGCCTAAGTGGTCTAATGGTCCTAAGTGGCCTAACGAGTCTTATGGGCCTAAGTGGGATAATGGGCCTGAGTGGCCTAATGGGCTTAATGGGCCTAAGCGGCATAATGGGCCTAAGCGGCATAATGGGCCAAGGTGTCCTGATGGCCCTAATGGGTCATAGTGGCCTAATGGGTCATAGTGGCCTGATGGGCCTAATGGGCTGAATGGGCCTAAGTGGCCTAATGGGTCTAATGGGCCTAAGTGGCATAATGAGACGAATGGGCCTAAGTGGCATAATGGGCCTCGGTGGACTAATGTGCCTAATGGGCTCAAGTGGCCTAAGTGGCCTAATGGGCCTAATGGGCATAAGTGGCCTAATGAGCCAAATGAGCCTAAGGGGCCTAATAGGCATAGTGGTCCTAAGTGGCCCAATGGGCCCGATGGAAAAGATGGGCCAAATGGGTTTAATGGTCCTAAGTGGCCTAATGAGACGAATAAGCCTAAGTGGCCTAATGAGCCTGATGGGCCTGATGGGCATAATGGGTCGAATGGGCCTAAGTGGCCTCATGGGGTTGATGGGCCTGATGGGATTAAGTAGCCTAATGAGCTGAATGGGCCTAAGTGGCCTAATGGTCCTAATTGGCCTAATGGGCCTAATGCTCTTAAGTGGCCTCATGGGCCTAATGGGTTTGATGGGACAAATTTTCCAAATGGGCCTCACTGGCCTCGTGGCCCTAATGGGCTTAATGGGGCTAAGTGGCCTAAGTGGTCTGATGGACCAAATGGGCCTCAGTGGACTAATGAGCCTAATGTTCCTAATGGCCCTAATGGACCTAATGAGTGTAATGGGCCTAAGTGGATTAATGGGCCTAAGTGGCCTCAATGGCCTAATGGGCCTAAGTGGCCTAATGCACTGAATGGTCTTAAGTGGCCTAATGGGTCTAATGGGATTGATGGGCCAAATGGGCCTTATGGGCCTCGGTGGCCTCATTGGCCTAATGGGCCTAATGAGCTTAAGTGGCCGAAGTAACCTAATGAGCCTCATGGGCCTAACAGGCCTAAGGGAATTAAGTGGACTGATGGGTCTGATGGGCCTAATCGGCCTCAGTGTCCTAATTGGCCTAATGGGTTTGATCAGCCTAATGGCTATAATGAGCTTCAATGGCCCAATGAGCCTTATTGGCCTGATAGGCCCAATGGGAAAAAGGGGCCTATATGGACCAATGGGCCGAATGGGCCTAAGTGGGCTAATGGGCCTAATGGGCTTCATGAGCCTCATGGGCCTAATGGTCATAATGGGCCTAAGTGGATTAAGTGGGCTAATGGGTGTAATGGGCCTAAGTGGCCTAATGGGCCTAATGGGCCTAATGGACCTTAACGTCCAAATGGTCCTGATAGGCCTAAGAGGCCTAAGTGGCCTAATGGGCCTAATGTTCTTAATGGACCTAAGTGGCTTAATGGGCCCAATGGGCCTAAGTGGATTGATGGTCCGAATGGGCTTCAAGGTCTGAATGGGCCTCATGGGCCAAATGGGCCTAAGTGGCCTTGTGAGCCTTATGGTCCTAATGAGCATAAGTGGCCTAATGGTCATAATGGGTCTAATGGGTCTCATGTGACTAAGTGGCCTCATGGGCCTAATAGGATTAATGGGCATAATGGTCCTTCTAGGCTGAAGTGGCCTAATGGGCCTAGTGGGCCTAATGGGCCAAAGTGGTCTAATGGGCCTATGTGCCTGAATGGGCCTAGTGGGCCAAAATGGACCAATGGGCCAAACGAGTCAAAGTGGCCTGATGGGCCTAATGGGCCTAATGGGCCAAATGGTCCAAATGGTCCTAAGTGGACTCATGGTCCCAATGAGCCTAATAGGCCTAAGTGACCCAATGGGCCTAATGGTCCTAATGTACCTAATGAGCCTAAGTTTCCTGACGGAATTGATGATCCTAATGGGCCTCATGGATTCAAGGACCTAAGTGGCCTAATGGTCCTAATGGGCCAAAGTGTCCTAATGGACCGAGTGGGCCTAATGGGCCTAATTGTCCCAATGGGACTCATGGGTCTATGTTGACTTGTGGGCCCAATGGCCATAATGTGCCGAATGGGTCTAAGTGGTCGAAGTGGGCCTAAAGGGATTAATGGTCTAAATAGGCCTAAGGGGTCTACTGGTTTGAGTGGGACGAATGGGAAAATGGGACTAGTGGGCCCAATGAGCCTAATGGGCCTAAGTGGCCTAATGGGTCTAAGTGGCCTAAAGGTCCCAGTGGGCCTAATGGGATTAATGGGCCTAATGAGCCTATTAGGACCAAGTGGGATGATGGTTCTAATGTGCCTCATGGGTCTCATGGGACTAAGTGGACTCATGGGCCTAATGGTTTGAATGGGCCTAAGTGTCATAATGGGCCTGATGGGCATAATTGGCCTTATGGGAAGAATGTGCCTAATGGGCCTGATGGGATTGATGGGACTAATGAGACTCATGGTCATAAGAGGATTAATGGGCCTAAGTGCCCTAATGGGCCTAGTAGGCCTAATGGGCCTGATGGGGCTAATGGGCTCGATGGACCAAATTGGCCTAAGTGGCCTAATCAGGCTAATCGACCGAATGGGCCTAAGTGGCCTAAGTGGATTAACAGGCCTAATGGTCCTAGGGGGACTAATGGGTTTAATGGGACTAATGGGCCTAAGTTTCCTAATGGGTATAATGGGCCTACGTTTCCTAATGGGACCAATGTGCCTAGGTGGCCTAATCGAGCTAATCGATTGAATGTGCCTAAGGGGTCTAAGTGGCCTAAGTGGATTAACGGGCCTAATGGGACTAATCAGTTTAATGGGTTCAATGGCCTAAGTGGCCAAATGGGTCTAAGTGGCATAATGGGCCTAAGTGGACTAATGTGCCTAATAAGACTATGGCCTAATGGGCCTAATGAGACTAAGTGGCCTAATTCCCCAAATCAACTGAATGAGCCTAATGGGCCTAGTGGTCCTAAGTGGCCTAATGGGACTAATGGGCCTAAGTGGTTTAATGGGCCTAATACCAAAGTGTCCTAAGTGTCGTAATGAGCCTAATGGTCATAATGGGCATAATGGGTCTAAGTGGACTAAGTGGTCTAATCAGCCTAATGGGCAAAATGTGCCTAATGGGCCTAAGTGGCCTAATGAGCCTAATGGGCATATGTGGCCTAATCGGCCTAATCAACCGAATGGGCCTAATGGGATGAGTGGGACTAAGTGTCCTAATGGCACTAATGGTACTAATGGGTCCAAGTGGCCTAATCTGCCTAATCAACCAAATGGGCCTAAGTGGCCTAATGGGCTTGAAGGGCCTAATGGGCCTTAGTGGCCTAATCTGGCTAATCGGCTGAATGGGTCAAAGTGGCCAAATTAGGCTAATCGATCTAATGGGACTAATGGGCCTAATGGGACTAAGTGGATTAATGGGCCTAAGGGGTTTAGGTGGCCTAGGTGGCCTAATCGGCCTAATCGACTGAATGGGCCTAATGAGCCTAAGTGGCCTAATGGGCCTAATGGGTCTAAGTGGCCTAAGTGGCCTAATCGTCCTAATCCATCAAATTGGCCTAATGGGACTTATGATCCTAGGTGTCTATTAGGACTAATGGGCCTTAGTGGCTGAATGGGCCTAATGGGCCTAAGTGGATGAATGGGCTTAAGTGGCATAATGGGCCTAATGGTCCTAATGGGCGTAAGTGGCATAATGGGCCCAAGTGTCCGAATGGGCCTAGTGTGCCTAAGTGGCCTAATGGGTCTAAGTGGCTGAATGGGCCAAGTAGCACTAAGTGGCTGAGTGGTCCTATTGGGCCTAATTGGATTAATGGGCCTACTGGGCCGAA
Organism: Viscum album; assembly: GCA_963277665.1. Taxonomy (NCBI): domain Eukaryota; kingdom Viridiplantae; phylum Streptophyta; class Magnoliopsida; order Santalales; family Viscaceae; genus Viscum; species Viscum album. Next base: position 945,095,138 of record OY728132.1, on the reverse strand, counting down.
TGAGTGTAAGTGGCCTAATGGGCCTAAGTGTCCTAAAGGTTGTAGTGGGAATAATTGGATTAATGGACCTAATGGGCCTAATGGGCCCAAGTGGCCTGATGGGTCTAATGGGCCTCATGGGCCTTATGGGCCTAAGTGGCCTCATGGGCCCAATGTGCCAAATGGGACTAACTGTCTTAATGGGCCTGATGGGCCTGATGGGCCTAATGGTCCTGATGGGCCTCTTTTAAAGAATGCACCTCATGGGCCTAATGGGCCTGATGGCCCTAATGGTCCTAAGTTTCCAAATGGGCCTAATGGGCCTAAGTGCCCTAATAGGCCTAGTGTGCCTAATGGGTCTAATGGGGCTAATGGGGCTAATGGACCTAATTGGCCTAAGTGACCTAAGTTTCCTAATTGGGCTAATCGACCGAATGGGCCTAATGGGCCTATGTGGCCTAAGTGGATTAACGTGCCGAATGGGCCTAGTGGGACTAATGGGTTGAATGGGCCTAATGGGCCTATGTGGCCTAATGAGCCAAGGTGTTATAATCAAGCGAATCAACCGAATGGGACTAATGGGCCTAAGTAACCTAAGTGGATTAACGGTCCTAATGGGCTTAATGGGACTAATGGGCCTAATGGGCCTCAGGGGCCTCATGGGCCAAAGTGGCCTCATGGGCCCAATGTGCCTAATGGGACTAAGCGTCCTAATGGGCTTGATGGGCCTCATGGGCTTGATGGGCCTCATGCGCCTCTTGTGCGGAATGTGCCTCATGGGCCTAATGGGCCCGATGGCCCTAATGGTCATAAGTGGCCTAATGGGCCTAATGGGCCAAATTTCCCTAATGGGCCTAGTGGGCCTAATGGGGATAATGGACTTAATTGGACTATGTGGCCTAATTGGGCTAATCGACTGAGTGGGATGAATGGACCTATGTGGCCTAAGTGGATTAACAGACCTAATGGGCCTAGTGGGACTAATGGGTTGAATGGGACTAATGGGCCTACATGGCCTAAGCCTAATGGGTCTAATGTGAATAATGGGCCAAAGTGGCATAATGGGCCTAATGGGCCTAATGGGACAAAATGGGCCTAAGTGGCCTAATGAGCCTAATGCCTAAGTGGCCTAAGTGGCCTAATTGGCCTAATGGGAATAATGGGCCTAAGTGGCCTAAGTTGTCTAATGGGTCTAATCGGCCGAATGGGCCTAATGGCCCTCTATGGCCTAATGAGCCTAATGGGCTTAAGTGGCCTAATGAGCCTAATGGGACTATATGGCCGAATCGGCCTAATCAACCGAATGGGCCTAATGGGAGTAATTGGCCTAAGTGCCCTAATGGGCTTGATGTGTCTAAATGGCTTAATATGCCTAATCGGCCAAATGGGCCAAATGGACCGAAGTGGCCTAATCAGGTTAATCGACCGAATGGGCCCAAGTGACCGAATCAGTCTAATCAATCAAGTTGGCCTAATGGGCCTAAGAGTCATAATTGGACTAATGTTCTGAAGAGGCCTAATGGGTCTAAGTGCCCTAATCAGCCTAATCGACCAAATGGGCCTAATGGACCTAAGTGGTCTGATGTCCCTAATGGGACTAATGGGTCTAAGTGGCCTAATTGGACTAATTGATTGAATGGGCCTAATGGGAATTACATGCCTAAGTGGCTGATTGGGACTAATGGGCCTAGGTGGCTGAATGGGCCTAATGGGCCAAATTGGCCTAATGGGGTTAATGGACCTAATGGGCTTAAGTGGAAAAATGGGCTTAAGTGGTCTAATGGGCCTAATGGGTGTAATGGGCGTAAGTGGCCTAATGTGCCAAATGGGCCGAAGTGCCCTAATGGGCGTAAGTGGCTTGATGGGCCTAAGTGGCTGAATGGGCCTAATGCGCCTATTTGGCCTAATGGGTTTAATGGGTGTAAGTGGACTAATGGGCCCAGTGGACCTAAGTGGCCTAATGGGCCCAGTGGGCCTAAGTGGCCTAATGGGCCTAAGTGGTTGAATAAGTCTAATGGGCCTAATGCGCCTAACTCACCTAATGGGACTAATGGGCCTAATGAGTATATGTGGCCTAATGGGCCTAAGTTGACTAATGGGATGAGTGGGCCTAAATGTTCGAATGGTCCTAATGGGCCTAATACACCTAACGGGCCGAACGAGCCTAATGGGCCTAATGGGCCTAATGGGCCTAATGGGCCTAATGGTCCTAATGGTCCCAATGGGCCTAAGTGGCTATATGGGCCTAATGGCCCTAATGGGACTAATGGGCATAATGGGCCTAATGGGCCTAAGTGGACTAATGGGTCTAAGTGCCCAAATGGGCCTAACAAGCTGAATGGGCCTAAGGGGGCCAATGGGCCTAAGTGGCCTTATGGGCCTAATGGTCCTAATGGGAATAATGGGACTAATGGTCCTAATGGACCTAATGGACCTACTGGGCCTAATGGGCCTAAGTGGCCTAATGGGCTAATGGGACTAAGAGGCCTAATGGGCCTAATGGGGCTAATGGGGATAATTGGCCTAATCGAACGAATGAGCCTAATGGGAATAATGGGTCTAAGTGACATAATGGGCCAAATGGGCCTAAGTGGCTAAATGAGCCTGATGGGCCGAAGGGGCATAATGGGCCTCATGGGCCTAAGTGGCCTAATGGTATTCCTGGGCCTAAGTGGGATAAGGGGACTAATGGGCCTAACAAGCCTCATGGGCCAAAGTGGCCTAATGGGCCTCATGGTCCTTAGTGGCCTCATGGGCCTAATGGGCCTCATGGTCCTTAGTGGCCTCATGGGCCTAATGGGCCCAAGGGGCTTAAGTGGCTTAATGGGACTAATGGGACTAATTGGATTAATGGTCTTTACATGTCAATGTGCCAAATGAACCTAACTGGCCTAAGGAGACCAATGGACCTAAGTGGCCTAATGGGCCTAAGTGTCCGAATGGGCTTAATGGGCTTAACGGGTCTATGGACCAAATGGGATGAATGTGCCTAATTGTCCTAAGTGGCCTAATGGGATTATGTGTCATAATGGACCAAATTTTCCTAATCGTCCTAATGGGCATAATGGGCCTAATGGGCCTAAGTGGCCTAATGGGCCTAATGGTCGTATTGGGCCTAAGTGGCCTAATGGATCTAAGTGTCCTAATTGGGAGAATGGGCTTAATGGGTCCAGTGGGCCTAAGTGGCCTAAGGGGATTAATGGGCTTAATGGGCCCAGGTGCCAAATAGACCCAATTGGCCTAATGGGCCAAATTAGCCTAAGTGGCCAAATGGGCCCAATGGGCTTAAGTGGCCTAATGGACCTAAGTTTCCTAATCTGCCCAGTGGACTTAATGGGCCTAAGGGGCCTAATGGGCCCAATGTGCCTAAGTGGGCTAATGGGACTAATGGGCCTAATGGGTCTAAGTGGCCTAAGTGGCATAATCGACTAAATTGACTGAATGTGCTTAATGGGCCTAAGTGGACTAATGAGCATAATTGGACTAATGAGTCTAAGTGGATGAATCAGACTAATCGAATGAATGGGCCTAATGGGCCTTATGGGCCTAATAACCGATTGAGCCTAAGTTGTTGAATGAGCCTAATGGGCTAAATTGGAATAGTGGGGCTAATGGGTATAATGGGACTAAGTGGCCGAATGGGCTTGAGTGGCATAATGGTCCTGATGGGCCTAATGGGCCTAAGTGGCTTGATGGGCCTAATGGTCCTAATGGGACTAAGTGTCTTAATGGGTCGGGTGCGCCTTAATTGTTGAATGGGACTAATGGGACTAATGCGCCTAATTGGACTAGTAGGCCTAATGGGAGAAAGTTGACTAATGGGTCTAATGGGCCTAGTGGGACTAAGTGGCCAAATGGTTCTAATGGTCCTAATGTGCCCAATGGGACCAATGGGCCTAAGTGGCTATATGGGAAAAGGGGCCAAATGGTCCAAATGGGCCTTATGGGCCTAATGGGTCTAATGGGCCCAAGAGGCCTCATCGGCCTAAGTGGCCTCAGCGGCCTAATGGGCTTAATGGACCTAGTTGGCCTAAGTGGATGAATGAACCCAATGCGACGAAGTGGCCCAATGGGCTGAATGGGCCTAAGTGACGTAATCAGCCTAAGTGGCCTAATGGGCCCAATGAGCCTAGTGGCCTAATTAGACAAATGGGCCTAATGGGACTAAATGGAGGGATAGGACTAAGGGTCTTATGTGGCCCAATGAGCCTAATGGGCCTAAGTGGAATGACAAGCCTAATGGGCCTTAGTGGCCTCATGGGCCTAATGGGCCTAATGGGACTAAATGGACTAAGTGGACTAATGGGACTAATGGGCCTAATGGATCTAGTGGGATGAATGGGAATAATGGACCTAGTGGGTCTAATGGGCCTAAGTGGCCCAATGGGCCTAATGGGACGAATGGGCCTAGTGGTCAAATGGGCCTAATGGGACTAAGTTGCCTAATTGGTTGAATGAGCCTAAGTGACCTAATTGGACTAATGGGTCTAAGTTACTTAATGGGGATTAGTTGCCTAATTGACCTAATGGGATAATGGGTCAAAGTGGCCTAATCGGTTGAAGTGGCCTAATGGGCCTATGAGCCTATGTGGCTGAATGGGCCTAATGGGTCGAAGTGGCCTTATGGGCCGAATGGGCCTAATGGTCCTAGTGGTTCTAATTGGCCTAAGTGGCCTAATGGTCCTAATGGGACTAAGGGGACTAATGGGCCTATGTGGATTAAGTTTCCTAATGAGCTGAATGGGCCAAATGGGACTAAGTGGAAAACTGGGCCTAAGTGGCCTAATGGGCCAAAGTTGTCGAATCGGCCTAATGGGATTAATAGGCCAAATGCGCCGAATCAGCCAAATGGGCCTAAGTGGCCTAATGGGCCAAATAGGCCTAATTGGACTAAGTGATCTAATGGTCCTAATGGACCCAATGGGCCTAAGGGGCTTAATGGGCCAAAGTTGCCTAAACGAACTATTGGGCTTAACTGGCCTAATGGGCCAAATGGGAAAAATGGGTCGAATGGGCCTAAGTGGCCTAATGGGCCTAAGTGGACTTATCGGCCTAATTGGATTAATGGGAATAGTGTAACTAAGTGGCTTAATGGGCCTAATGGGCCTTATTGTCCTAGTCGGCTGAATGTGCCTAAGTGGCCTAATGGGATTAATGGGCATAATGGGCCTAAGTGCCAAATGAGTTGAATGGGGCTAATGGGCCTAATTAACCTAAGTGGGCTAATGGGCCTAATGGGCCTAATGAGCCTAAGTGGCCTAATGGGACTAAGTTTCTTAATCTTTCAAATGGGCTTAATGAGCCTAAGGGGCCTAATGGGCCTAAGTGGCCTAATGGGCACAAGTGGCCTCATCGGCCTAATGGGATTAATGGGCCAAGTCCGCCTATGTGGCCCAATGGGCCTCAGTGGACTAATGGGTCTAAGTGGCTTGATGGGCCTAAGTAGCCTGATGGGCCTAAGTGGCCAAATCGGCCTAATGATCCTAAGTGGCCTAAGGGGCCTAATGAGCCTAATTAGTCTAAGTGGCCTAATGTTATAGGTGGTTGAATGGGTCAAAGTGTCCAAATGGGTCTAATGGATATAATGGGCCTAAGTGTCCTAAGTGGATCAATGGGACTAATGGGCCTAAGTGGCCTAATGGGACAAAGTGGCCTATGTGGCCCAATGGGCCTAATTGGACTAATGGGCCTAATGGGCCTTAGTGTCCTAGTAGGCCTAATGGATCTAAGTGGGCTAATGTGTTTGTGTGGCCTAATGGGCCTCAGTGGCCTAATGGGTCTAGTGGGCCTATGTGGCCTAAGTGGCTTATATGGTCATAATGGCCCTTAGTGGCCTAATGGGCCTAATCAGCCTATGTGGCCTAAGTGGCCTAATGGGATTAATGGGCATAAGTGGCAAAATGATCCAAATGGGCCTAAGTGACCTAATGGGGCTCAGTGGCCTAATGGGCCTAATTGGCACAACTGGCCTAATGGGCCTAATGGGCTTAGGTGTCCTAATGAGCCGAATGGGCCTAAGTTTCCTAACAGGCCTAATGAGTCTAATTGGCCTAAGTGGCCTAATGAATCTGATGGGCCTGATGGGCATGATGGGGCTAATGGGCCTAAGTGGTCTAATGAGACAAATGGACCTAAGTGGCCTAATCGACCTAATGAGCCGAATGGACCTAAGTGGCCTAATGGACCTAATGGCGCTCAAGGGCCAAATTGGCCTAAGTGGCCTAATGACCTGAATGACCCTAGGTGGCCTAATGGGCCTTATGGGCTTAATGGGCCTAAGTGGCTTGATGGTCCTGATGGGTCTAATGGGCCTAAGTGGCCTAATGAGCCAAATTGGCCTAAGTGGACTGATGGGCCTCATGGGCCTCATGGGCATTATGGGCCTATGGGCCTATGGGCCTCGTGGGCCTCATGGGCCTCAATGGCCTAATTGTCCTCATCAACCTAATTAGCTTGACATGCCCAACAGGCCTAATAGGTCAAATGGGCCTAAGGGGCCTAATGGGTCTCACTGGTATAAGTGGCCTAACTGGCCTAGGTTTCCTAATGGGATGAGTGATCCTAATGGGACTAAGGGGCCTAATGTGCCTGATTTTACAAATGGGCCCAATGGACCTCAATGGTTGAATGTGCCTAATGGGCCTAATGGGTCTCGTAGGACCAATGAGCATAATGGGCATAATACCTAATGGGCTTAAGTGGCCTAATGGGCCTGATTGGTCTAATGGGGTGAATGAACGTAAGTGGCCTAAGTTGCCTAATGGGAATAATGGGCCTAAGTGGCATAGTGGGCGTAAATGGCCTAATGGACCTGATGTGCCTAATGGGCTGAATGAGCCTCAGTGGCCTAATGGGACGAATGGTTCCAATAGGCCCAATGGGCATAATGGGCTGAATGGGCCTAAGTGGATGATTGGGCCTAATTGGCCTAATAGTCTTAATGGACCTAAGTGGAAGAATGGGCCTAATGGTCCTAAGTGGCCTAATGGTCCTAAGTGGCCTCATAGGCTTGATGGTCCTATGTGGACTGATGTGTCTAATGGACCTTATGGGCCTCAGGGGCTGAAGTGGCCTAACGGTCCTAGTGGGCCTATTGAGCCTAAGTGGAAAAATGGGACAAATGGGTTTAAGTGGCCTAATTGGCCGAATGGGCCTAATGTGACTAGTGGGCCTAATTGGCCAATGGTCCTAATGAGACTAATGAGCCTAAGTGGCCTAATCGGCCTAATCAAACAATTGGGCCTAAGTGGCCTAATGGGCTGAATTGTCCTAGGTGGCCGAATGGGTTTAATTTTCCTAGGTGGGCGAATGGGCCTAATAGGTTGGATATGTCTAAGGGGAACAATGGACCTCAGGGGCCTATGTGGCCTAACAGGTCGAATGAGCCTAAGTGGCCTAATGGGCCAAATGGGCCCAAGGGACCTAATGGGCATAATGGTCTTAATGGGATTAATGGGACTAAGTACCAAATGGGCCTATTTGGCCTAATATGCCTAATGGTCCAAATAGGCCTAAGTGACCTAATGGGCCTAAGTGGCCTAGTCGACCTAATGGACTTAATGGTCCTAATGGGCCTAATGGGCTTAATGGACCTAAGTGGCCTAATGGACCTAAGAGTCCTAAGGGTCTTAAGTAGCCTAATGGGCCTGGGTGGCCTAATGGGATTAATGGGGGTTAATGTGCCTAGGGAAAAAATGGGCCTAAGGGGGTGAATGGGCCTCAACAGCCTAATAGGCCTAACCGGCAAAATGGGCCTAAGTGGTTTAATGGGCGTAGTGGGTGTAATGGGTATAATGGGTGTAAGGGGCCTAAGGGGCCTAATGGGAATAAGGTTCCTAATGGTTATAAGTGGCCTAATGGGCCCATGTGGCATAATGAGATTAATGGGATTAACGGGACTAGGGTCCAAATGGGCCTAATTGGCCTGAGTGACCTAATGGGTCTAAAGGTCCTAATGGGTCGAAGTGGCCTAATGGTCCAAAGTTTCCTAATTGGACTAATGGGCATAATGGGATAAATGGGCCGAATGGGCCAAATGGGTCTAGGTGGCCTAATGGGCCTAATGGATCTAATGGGCCGAATTGGCCGAATTGGCCTAAGTGGACTAATGGCCCAAGGTGGCCTAATCAGCCAAAGTTTCCTAATCAACCTAATGGGATTAATGGGACTAATGGTCCTAATATAGGTCTAAGTGGCCAATGGGCCTAAGTGGCCTAATCAGTCTAATGGGCTTAGGGGTCCTAGTGGGTCTAAGTGGATTAATGTGCCTTAGTCACCTAATCGGTCTAATGAGGCTAAGTGGCCTAATAGGCCTAAGTGGCCTAATGGGCTTAAGGGGCTTCATGAACATGGGCGGCTTATAGGATTAATGGGCCCAATGGGACGAATGGGCCTAATTAGCCTAAATGGCCTAATGCGCCCAATGGGCCTAAGTGGCATAATGGGCCTGATCATCCAAATGGGCCTAAGTGACCTAATGGGTTTAATGGGTGTAATGGGAGTAACGGGAGTAATGGGCCTAAGGGGACCAATGGGCCTAAGTTTCCTAATAGGCCTAGGTGGCCTAATGGGCTTAATGGGATTAACGAGCTTAGGGACCAAATGGGCCTAATTAGCCTCAATGGCCAAATTGGTTTAATGGTCCTAATGGGTCAAAGTGTCCTAATGGGCCAAAGTTTCCAAATCGCTCTAATGGGCGTAATGGGCCCAATGGGCAGAATGAGCCAAATGGGCCTGGGTGGCCTAATAGGCCTAATGGGCCTAATTGGCCTAAGTGGACTAATGTTCCAAAGTGGCCTAATGGGACAAAGTTGCCTAATCGGCCAAATGGGATTAATGGGCCAAATGGGCCTAATTGGCCTAAGTGTCCTAATTGGCATAAGTGGCCTAATGGGCCTAAGTGGCCTAATCAGCCTAATGGGATTAAGGGGCCGAGTGGGCCTAAGTGGCCTAATGGGCCTTGGTCGCCTAATTGGCCAAATGGGGTTAAGTGTCCTAATGGGCCTAAGTGGCCTAATGGGCTTATTGGGCTTAGAATACCTATGAGACTAATTGGTCTAATGGGCCTAATGGAATGAATGGGCCTAATTAGCCCAAGTGACCTAATGTACCTAATGGGCCTAAGTGGCCTAATGGGCCTAAGTTGCCTAATTGGCCTAATAGGATTAATAGGCCTAAGGGGACTAATGGGATTAATGGGCCTACTACATCTAATGGGCCTAAGTGGCCTAATCAGCCTAATGGGCTTAATGTGCCTAGTGGGCCTAAGTGGCCTAATGGGCCTAATGGGCCTACGAGACTGAATCAACATAATGGGACTAATTGGCCTAACTGGTCGAATGGGATGAATGGACATAAGTGGCCCAATGGGCCTAATGGGTGTAAGTGGCCAAATGGGCCGAATGGTTCTAAGTGTCCTGATGGGCCTAGGTGGCCTAATGGGCCTTAGTGGCCTAGTGGGACTCAAGGGTCTCACATGCCTAATAGGCCTAATGGGCTGAATGGGCCTAATGGGCCTAAGTGGACGAATGAGCCGAATGGGCCTAAGTGGCACAATGGGATTAATGGATTCGATGGGCCTAAGTGGCCTAATGGGTGTAATGGGACGAAGTGGCATAATAGGTGTAATGGGTCTATGTGGAATAATGGGCCCAATGGGCCTAAGTGGCTTAATGGGTCAAATGGGTCAAATGGGCCGAATGGACCTAACTGGCCTAATCAGATTAAAGGGCCTAATGGTACAAAGTGGCCTAATGGACTTAAGTTGCCGAATGGGCCTAAGTGTCATAATGGGTTGAATTTTCCTAAGTGTCTAAATGGGCCTAAGTGGACTAATAGGGCTAATGGGCCTAAGTGGACAAATGGTCTTAAGTGTCCCAATGGGCCTAATGGGTGTAAGTGGCGTAATGTTCCTAATTGTACTAATGGGACGAAGTGGCCTAATGGGCGTAATGGGCCCAAGTGGCTGAATGAGCCAAATTGGTCGAAGTGGCCCAACTGGCCCAATGGGCTGAATGGGCCGAATGGGCCTAATGGGCCGAAGTGGCTTGATAATCATAATGGGACTAAGTGGCCTCATGGGCCTAATGGGCCTAAGTGACCTAAGTGGCCTAATCATCCTAATCGACCGAATGGGCCTAATGGGACTAAGTGGTCAAATGGGCCCAAGTTTCCAAATGGGCATATTGGGCCTTAGTGGCCTAGTGGGCTTAATTTAAAAAAGTGGTCTAATGTTTCTAATGGGACAAAAGAGATGAATGGGCCAAATAGGCTTAAGTATCCTAATGGGCCTAATTGAGATAATGGGCCTAAGTTGCCTAATGGACCTAAGTGGCCGAATGAGTCTAAATGGACCGAATGGCCTAATGGCTAAATGGGAATAATGTAATGAATGGGAATAATGGGGTAAAGTGGCCTAATGGGCCTAATTGGCCTAATGGTCATGATGAGCCTAATGGCCCGAATGGTTTGAATGGGCCGAATGGGCCCAAGTGGCCTAATGGGCCTAATGGACCTAACAGGTCTAAGGGGCCTAATGGGCCTAATGAGATAGAAGGTCCTAATGGATCTAAGTGGTCGAATGAGCATAATGGGCCTAAGTGGCCAAATGGTCCTAATTGACCTAAGTGGACCAATGGGCCTAATGGGCCTAATGGGCCTAATGGGACCAAGTGGGCCTACTGGTCCCAATGGGATTACTAGGCCTAATGGTCCTAATGGGAATACTAATCCTACTAGAACTACTATGCCTAATGGTCCTAATGGGACTAATGGCCTTAAGTGGCGTAATGGGGCTAAGTGGCCTAATGGGCATAAGTTGCTTAATGGGTCTAATGGGCCCAAGTGGCCTAATGGGTCTAATGGGCCTAAGTGGCCCAATGGGACAAAGTGGATGAACGGAACTAATGGGATTAATGGGAATAATGGGCCTAATTGACCAAATGGTCCTAATGGGCCTCAGTGGCTTCATGGGCCTAATGGGCCTCACTGGCCTAATATCAAGAACCGAATCTAGTCACCATCAAAACCGGCACCATACTCAGCATGTGACAAGGTTTGAAGGGTGTTCTCGATCCCCACGAGTTGGTATAAGTGCCCGAATATCATAAACTGAAATTGGGAATGATTTACTGGAGTTTATAAACTTAAAACAACAAACGAATCCAATAAAACGAATCTGTATTTTTCAAACAAAATCATCTTTTACAAAATTTTAGAATTGATTTACACAATTTAAAACAATGTTCAAAGACCACTAAAAAGGTACAAAACCAAAAATTACGTCCCAAAAACCTCCTCATGGCAAGAGGCACCACCCTCAAGCCATCTCCACAACACCTTATCGTGAAGGACCACTAAAACCAGAACCATTGGCACAAAAGCTGTTCCCAAAACAGTGAAAACAAAATAATCAAGTCTACTTACACCCAAAGGTATAATTAGTGTGTGAGAAAAATCTTAGTAGGATACCACCACTTAGAGATTTCATGTGATAGACATTTAAAAATGAAAAGCTTGCAAGTTTAGGAAAACAAGAAATGATAGTTATAATTTCCAAAGGATGAAACTTTAAATAAAAACATTTTTCAAGAGGGCTATTTTAAAGAATCAACAATTTTAAATAAAATACCAAAGCTACTGAAATTTTCCATCCAATCATACTATATGCCGATGGTAAGCTTAAGTCATCCAATGAGCACAAGCAATGGGAAAATAACCCCTAAGAACTAGCTCGTTGTGGGTCCCAGGTACCTCGTATCTCAGTGAAAGTTACCATCACAAATATCTGTTCTTGTGTATGATCCACTAGTAGGGAACATACCCATAACCTAGTGGTCCCCCATCATCATCATCATCATAGTCTAGTTAGTGTCATAAGCGTCAAACTTGTTACGTGAAACTGAGGTCAAACCCCACAGGATCACTAGAATACTAATACACGTCCACCCACCTAGATACCCGGGTTTCCCTCTTGGGCTCAAAAAAGTTCAACAAGCCATGAAATATAATTTGAACATGAAAATACCACTTCCACATCACACATTCACCAAATATCTCACATGTACATCACACAAGTCACATCATCCCCCATTTTATTCAAATTGATTTTGAAATCAAACTCACACTAAAATAGCCCACAACACTTTTCACATCTCTTTAACAATTCAACAAATCCTTTAAAAGAATTTAAAAAACCTTTCCAAGATATTCCAATTCACACAACATCCCACAAACATAACACATAATACTTCTTTCATCAAAAAAATCATTTTACACATCACACTCACACAAAACAGCCCACAATCGTGTTTCGCACCTCTCTTTCCATTTGATAAAACATTTCATCACTTTATAAAACATTATAAAAATGTTTTACATCTTAAATCACCACTTTACCTTTCAAAAACCCATATTAGGTGAACACACTCACCAAACAGTACATATACACACACTACAGGAAAACTGAATATTTGCAACGGGTGATTTGCGACGGGATCCCGTCGCAAAAGGTCTTTTGCGACGAGGCTCCATCGCAAATCGCCCGTTGCCGAAAACGGCGTCGCAAATAGGTGTTTTTTTGGAAGTCCCGTCGCAAATAGGTGTTTTTGCGGCGGTCCTGTCGCAAAAAGAGTATTTGCGACGGTATTTTTTCCCCGTCATAAATGGGTTTTTGTTTATATATAAAAAAGGTATTTGCGACGGGCCGTCGCAGATATATTAGATGCGACGAGTTTCTAACCCATCGCAAATGCGAAATTTTAAAAAGGTATTTGCGACGGACCATCGCAAAAATGTTTTTATGATGGGTATTCTTCCCGTCGCAAATGTTACAGTAAAAAAATATTTACGACGGGAAATCTCGTCGCAAATATTTCCGTCGCAAATACTAAAAAAAATAATTAATACAAATCATATAATATTATATAAAAATAATAATAATATTAATAATATAAAAAAAATTATATTATTATAATATAAATAAAATAATATAAAAAATATAATTATGAAATATTAATATAAAATAATAATAATATGAATATAAATAATATAATATAATATAATAATACTAATATTAATAATATAAAAAATTAATATAATATTATTATTATTAAATTCTGTATATAATAATAATAGTAATATTAATAATATAAATAAATTATATTATTATAATATTAATAATAAAAAATATATATAATATAATTATGAAATATTAATATCAAAAAATAATAATAATATGAATATAAATAATATAATATTATATATTATGAAATATTAATATCAAAAAATAATAATAATAGTACTAATATTATTAATATAAAAACTTAATATAATATTATTATTATTAAAATAAACATACATATTTATGAAAAAATAATATTAATATTATTAATATTAATAAAATTATAAAATTATAAACTTCTCAATATTAACAATAAATATAAAATATTAAAAGTAATATTACTAAAATAAGCAGACATTAAAAATAATACTAATAAGTAATAAAATATTAAAAAAAATAAAAACAAATTAAATCATGCAATATTTATACCAATATGAAAGAGGAATTGTAAATAGTTAATATGACAATAAACTACGAACTCAAATGTTTATTACATCTAAAAAATCACTGGGGGGTGGATAATCTGGAGGACTTGGAGGAGGTGGTGGAGGAAACTCCATCCCTAAACTATGAGTCAGACAACGCATATACTCCATCTTCTCCTGGTGTTGCTCCTCATATCGACGTCTCTCCTCATCCTGCTACTAACGCATCCGCTCCTGCCATCGACGCATCTCTTCATCATGCTGCTGATGCATCTGCTCCTGCCCCTAACGCAATTCCTCTATAAGCTGACTCTGAGCACGCAGCTGCTCCTGATACTATGAGGTAGAAGATGATGTCTCTCCATGAGATCCTCTCGAGCTGGATGCCGACATCGTAACAGTACCATAATAAGCTGCAGGAGTCAAATGAGAGCTGATACCAACTACTCGGTCCTTTTCGAAGCCATACTGGGTCACCTATATCCATGTCGTCTCATCAAAATGGTGGGCACTAGTCTGATCACCCGTATCGTCTTGACTCTTATCGTGTTTCTGAGAGGTCGCGACCTCATATGAATCCTTGAGTTTCAATTAGAAATTAAAATAATGAAAAGATTATATGTATTTAATTTGGAAACTGAAAAGAAAATAATACTGACCACAATCTGACACTGGCAGTCACCTCTAATCTCTCCAGTAGCCGGGTCAGTGTACATCCTTCGATAAACGTCGTACGTCATAATACCGGGATTCTCGACTTCCTATATGAATATAAAATAAATTGTTTATATTTAAAGTTGTATAAAATATTAAAAAAAGTACTTACTAGATGCTCTCTATGCGCACTGAATGTACGACTACCGGCTCGATGCGTCACCTCTTGTCTCTCCCGATTCTGTCGACCCAATGCAGATCTCCTCTGAAACCCACCACCCAACCAGTGTGTACATAATCCATCCCAAACGTGAGATGAAATGTACTCTGGTCGGTGGGCTCTACAAGACTCATCAAATTCTGTCACTCTGGCTTTCTTCACAGCCGTCTTTCTCAAATTATGCAAAAACTGACAGAAACGGTCACGCATAGACACCACCCATGCCGCGTGGATAGTGGCACACATGCTCTCATTGATGGGATACCATAAACCCTGATATAAAGTTATTAATGAATTAAATTTCAAAATAAATAATATTTAATTACGTACCAGCCAATGATCGAACATGGCGGTCTGCACATCAGCAGGAATCTGATCCCATGTGAGCCAGGGATGAGAAAAATAATTGCGCAAGATAGAGGTCCCATGTCCAATAGCTATATGCGTAAAACTGTGGAAAAAGAAAAAATAATCAAACAATTAGAATATTAATAAATTATAATGAAAGATAACTAAAATACACAGGTTACCATACCACCGCGTGTGCGCATCGAATCCAAGAGGTGGATGTCGCTCCGGGATAGGATCTGGAATCACCAGTTTGGCAAGACCACGCCCCCTCCGAGTGCTCCCTATAGTGCCAACAACCTGAGGGTCAGATGACTCAAGAACCTCATCATCCATAGGTATATCAACCTCCAACAACTGACGAAACATTTCCGAGTCCATCTGAAACATGAAATGATTGTTATTAGCAAACAATTGAAAATAACTATAATGTATAGATATATATTTGTTATGATTCTAACCAGTATTTTACTGTGTCAATGTTCATATTCATCATCATCTTCATAATTGTCAATGTCAATGTCTTCATCTTCCTCATCAACATCATCAATTTCAATATTAGTTTAACTTTCATCATCTCTTGTCATTTCAAATTCAGTTGTAACATCATTGACAACATCTTCACCATCGACCCTTAACTGTGGGGTGTCATCCTCGATATTCATGTCTCTTTGTGAAAAAGATGTGTTTTGAGGAGTGTCCTGAAAAATTTCATTTCCTTACACTTCAGTGGAACCACATTCAGTTTGAGTAAACTGATTTTCTCGAGATTTAACTTTTATTATACTCCACCAATCATCCAACTATTTTGCAGTAGCACAGTATTTTGCATAATAAATTTGATGTGCCTGATGATCCAATAAAAATGGTTCATTTACTGCAAGAAGACTTTTATGTTTAATATCAAAAATTCCATGAGTCGGATGAAT
This sequence comes from Viscum album, assembly GCA_963277665.1. Lineage (NCBI taxonomy): Eukaryota > Viridiplantae > Streptophyta > Magnoliopsida > Santalales > Viscaceae > Viscum > Viscum album. The sequence goes on along the minus strand of OY728132.1, from coordinate 945,079,463 downwards.
ACGCAAGCCTCTCTCAGTATCCAACCATCGACATTTAAACATTGTTACATAATTCTGTCCCAAATAACACAGTTCAATAATTTCTTCAAGCATGCCATAAAAGTCAACTTCAATATCTCTATGATGTGATCCCTTCAAACAAACACCACTATTCATTGTTTTCTTTTATTCCCCATATGCACGTGTATGAAAGCGATAACTATTCACCACATATGCATTATAAGATTTAACCATTTTGGATGGTGGGATACTCAATATACGCAATCAACTATCAATCTTATCAGCATGTACAGATACCTGAAAATTTGTAAAAAAATTATCACTATTACAAGTAATAAATTGATTTTATATGTAAAACCAAAAAAGAATGAATGTTACCAGTTTTTGAAACCAGTAGGCAAATTTTTTTTGCCGACGTTCTTCTAAGCCTGATGCTATAATTTGTGGAAATTGTTTCTTAATATGATCATCATATAACCTACAAATACAATATGATTAATTTAATATAACAGAATCTATAGAATAAGGGATAGGAGCACTCACTGTACAATTGGTGACATTTCTTCACAGTTGAGTAGAACATATGTATGAGCTCTATGATGTTCATCATCTGAAAGCCATCTATCATGAACTCCACCAAAGCCAATTTCGGGCTGATTGAAAACGGATAATTAATTGTTCATATCATCATCAACATTCCCCTCATTACGGACCATGCGGTTAAATTTTGAGGGATATTCAGATTCAAAATAATGAGAGCAGAATAAAGCAATTTCCTCTTGCAAATAAGCTTCAGCAATTGAGCCTTCAATTGATGCTTTGTTACGGACTTTTTTCTTCAATTTCTGCCTGCATCTCTCAAATGGGTACATCTATCGAAACTGAACCGGACCTCCACATTTTTCTTCATGTGGAAAATGTAATATCAAATGTTCTATTGAGTCAAAGAAAGCTGGCGGAAAGATTTTTTCTAGTTTGCATATAATTACAACAATAGCTTCTTCCAGTTTTCTTAGTGTATCATAGTCTGTTGTCGCTGCACACATGTCTCAAAAAATATATGATATATCTGTTATCGAATCCCAAATCTCAGAATTCAAAAAACCTCTTAATCCAATAGGCATAAATCTTTCCATTATAACATGGCAGTCATGACTTTTTAATCCGGTAATATGACCATTTTTAACACATCTGCCCAAGTTGGAAGCATAGCCATCTGGAAGTCTCAAATCTGCAATCCACTGAAAAAATAATAAGTGACTCTCTTTGGTCAGTGTATAAGCTGCTTTTGGCTTCATTAATCTATGTGATATGACATTTTCAAACAATTCAAGTTCTGGTCGCCTGCAAATTTGGGCAAGATCTAATCGTGCCTTTACATTATCTTTGGTTTTACCTGGTGTATCCAAAACTGTATGAAATAAATTATCAAAACAGTTCTTCTGAATATGCATGACATCCAACATGTGTCGGACCAACAAATCAGACCAATATGGCAGATTCCAAAAAATGCTCCGTTTTGTCCAATTGTGTTCTTTCCCAAAGCCATGAATTTTCTGTTGGTTTATTGTCGGTCCAAAAGTGATGGAAGGTAATGAAAATACAACTGATTGTAACTCTGTACCTGAGATCATTTTTAGAGGTTCATCTCTTTCAATTCTGCCTTTTCTTAAATGAGATTTATTCCTCCGAAAAGGATGATCGATTGGAAGAAATCTGCGATGACAATCAAAATAGCAAGGTTTTTTTCCATTCACGAGTATAAATGCTTTGTTGTCTCCCATACAGTAAGGACATGATTTTGGACAATGTGTAATCCATCCAGATAACATGCCATATGCTGGGAAGTCACTAATTTTCCACATCAAAGCATCTTTCATTAAAAAATTCTGTTTCGCAGCAGCATCATATGTACCAACACCATGACTCCACAATAAATTTAACTCATCAATCAATGGTTTCAAATAAACATCAATATTCTTTTTCAGATGTCCTAGGATTAATAATTCCAAAAAGATATAACGCACTTTCATCAACATCCATGGAGGCAAATTGTACGGAGTTATAATGACAGGCTAATAGGAATACTGACTACCAAAAGATCCAAATGGACAAAAACCGTCAGTAGAAAGACCCAATCGCACGTTCCGGGATTCTAAAGCAAAAGACGGATGCACTTGATCAAAATGTTTCCATGAATCACCATCAGATGGATGAATAAAGCTTTTACCATTTGAAATATTGGTTTTGTGCCATGACATCATTGTCGCTGTGTTCTGAGACATAAATAAATGCTACAACCTGGGTGTAAGAGGGAAATATCGCAACTGTTTTACAGGAATCAATCCAAACTTTCCTGATTGAGCTTCTTTATACCTCGATTTTCCACATGTGGGACAACTATCCAACGACTCATTTTCACCAGAATATAAGATGAAATCGTTTGAACATGCATGGATCTTCTGATAATTAAGGCCCAGATTATGAACTAGTCTCTTGCTCTCATAATAATTAGCAGGCAGCACATTTCCTTCAGGTAACAGTGCTTTAACCAAAGAAAATATCTTATCAAAACAGTTATTTGACATTCCATTATCTGATTTAATAGCCATAAATTTTGCAACTGCTTCTAATTTTCTCATCTTGCAACCAGGATATAATGCATCCTCAACAGAACTGAACAACTCCGCAAATTCATATGGTTCCAACTCGGGAGGTAAATCAATATCATCCTCGATTTCTGTTTGTTGAAAGGATGACCCTGCAACATCATGTACTAAATTCTAAAACCGTGATGGATCCAGAATCAAATTATTAGTATCTTCTCTGGAACTGCGTTCACCGTGTTGATACCAAAAAATATAATATGATTGAAAACCATAACGCAAGAGATGTTTCCCAATGATGTCAAATGTCTGAAACGTTCTTAGAGCACATTTTTTACAAGGACACTTAATTTTCCCTTCTGAAACAAATTCCGAGTTTGATTATGCAAATGATAAGAAAGGTTCAACACCATCAACATATATAGGATTTAAACTAGAACCGTTTGGATTTTTGTGCTGATTTATCCAAGCTAGATCATATAATAATGATTGATGTCGATTTCTTTGTTCCATATTCATATATATGTTTCTACAAAATTTAAAACCATTACTGTTGTTAAATAATTTGATATAAGAAAAACAATATCCTAAAAATAGAAGATACATAATTACAGTTATTTCTTAGTAATTACCAATAATTATAGGCGACACAGTTAGTTTGTAATCATCCCCACTAATTATTATTAATTTAGCAATACTTATCAATACTTGGAAAAATGAAATATGCTTGAATAATGAAATAAAATTTCTTAATCATCGTTGTGGAGATTATATTACTAATTATTCTGATTTGTCCGATTGCTCATCTCTTTTTAACTTTCTCCTGACTGAAATCAGTATGAAAAACTTGCTCTGACATACATTAGAGCACATTTTTCATACTGATTTTAGTGGGAGAAAGTAGCAAAGATATGAGACGTTGAACAAAGGTATCCACCAATTCGCTGGAAATTGTGCCAATTTATAACCATGTACTTGAATTTATTTGATTTTTGATTAATTATTATTAATTATTACTAATTATTACAAAGCTCAATATTTCCAACAGATTTTTCTCTATTCTTAACATGTTCAAATCTTAAAGAGTTTTCAATTTTCAGGTCATGCCATATAAAAAGTTTGCGTCAACCATGTCCAATTTAAACTCTATAATTGTCCTTACATGGTTGATCACTTCGCAAGTAGTGTTGCAATAGGAAAACACAAGTAATGAGAAAGACATGACTTGGGTTGTCCTATTGCAATGTGATGAGAATCAAGGTGTGCATATGCAGCGAGGAGTCGAGAGTGATCCTGACAGTAATGGTGGATGGAGCATAAATGCACAAGACCCATTGCATGGTATTGGAGGCCCAATGACAAGAGGAAGGATGAGGAGGATGAAAGAGGCCTTACATGGCCTCATTTTGAAATTACAAGGGCAGGCCCAACATGCATGCATGGGAGGATCAAATGGGCCTTTAATTACACTTATTAAAGCCCAAAAGTGAACCTAAATGGCCCACCCATTTGATCCCACGAATTTAAAGCCACTTGCATCTTCAAATTCAAAAGTGGTGGGGCCCTTGTCTACAAAGTCATGGTGGGAATCTTCAAAGTCTTTGGGGGTGGTGCTAAAAAGTCTTCTTGGTGGATATCTTGTCCCCTAAAGCCATGGGCATGTGTAAAGAAAGTCAAAAATCATTTTTAGCCTTTAGACTTTTGTGAGATAGGTATTTTGACTTGTATCCCTCTCATTTGGCTATAAATAGCCACCCCCTTGTACCCCTTGAGGTTAAATCGCGAATTTGAGTATTTTCTAGCATTATTATGCTTGTGTTTCTTGTGTTCTTGGATGAATGCAAGTAAGGCTTATCAAAGGAGTGATCAACCTTTGTGGCGCTTTTTATAATTAGGGTTTTAAGGGGCAAGTCTCCTTGGGGTCCTAATTGATCACCCCCCCTTCCCCTTTTAGTTCTTCCGCACTTCATTTTATTTGCATTTCTCCCACTTTCATCACTTGCGTTTCCACACTTTCGCCAACGAGCACCACACCTCCATACGGCATCATATCATTTGGTATCAGAGCTAAGCAACGGAAACCAGGTTCTTTCATTGTTCTATTTCTCCCAACTTTTTCATCCGCTTCTTCTATTTTCATCCATCAGCCAGTTCTGGACGGAACTTTCTTCTGCCATTTCGTCTCCTTTTTTCTTTGCGTTTCTGGACGTATAGCATGTCATTTTGATAGTTCAGAACCTCATCTTTCATCTCGATTTGGAAACAGAAAAATCCAACAAGTATATTTGGAGATATAGCCGAATCAATTCGTGCTACAGATCCAGCAATCCTCCAAGAACGGATTTCCAATCGAGTTTGAAGCTCATATTTTTCTCACCCTTTTATATCATTGCAATCAGATTAGAGTATTGTGACATTTTCATCTATTGTACTTTGAGCACAAAAAAAACGCAGTCCTTGTTTCCAATTTCTTGATTTTTGAGCAGCAAAAAAAAATACAGAAAAAAAATCAAAAAAAAATCAAAAAAAAAAAAAAAATACAAAAAAAAACTGCTCATTTGAAATGTTGCGTTTGCTCCTTAAGTCACAAATTTGATTGCATTTATTTTTCTTATCCACCATCTTCTTTTCTTCATCCATATCAAACCTTCAACCATTTCCCTTTATCCCATCTCACTTTACCTCTCATATTTCTTGGACTCCATTGATTCAAACCCTGTTAAAATTTCTGATTTTTAAAGTTTGTCATTAATTGATTGCTTCTTAATTGTTGTCTTCTTGATTCTATTTAAGAACACTTGTAGGAACCAAGTTGTAGTGCTAGAAAGTGTGAGGAACCTTTTGAGAGGAAAAAAAATAGAGAGAAATAGTGTGTGAGGTTTTAAAAAAAATGGCAAGCGAGGGAGAAAGAAGTGAGATCGACATCAAATTATTCATGAAAGCTGTTGCTGACCAATTTACAAGATTGAATGCTAGGTTGGATGATTTGCAAGGTTCTTCAACTTCAAGGGCTCCGCGAAGGCAAGAAGTTGAGGAAGGTGATGATGAGTACTCCGATTTCGAAGAATCAATTCCTAGGAGAGGGAAACGTGCTGCTTGGAGAGACAATGACTTTGGAAGCATCAAAGTGACACTTCCACCCTTTCAAGGGAAGAGTGACCCAGAACTTTATTTGGAGTGGGAGCAAAAGGTTGACCATGTGTTTGGACTTCACAACTACTCGGAGGAGAAGAAGGTAAAATTGGCAGCCCTTGAGTTCAATGACTATGCAAGTATTTGGTGGGACCAATTACAAGTAAGTCGACGACGAAATGGAGAAAGGCCAATTCGAACTTGGGAAGAAATGAAGATAGTAATGCGCAAAAGGTACATTTCTAGTCATTACTATCGAGACTTACATTTGAAGTTACAAAAACTTGTGCAAGGTTCCATGTGTGTGGAGGAATACTACAAGGAAATGGAGATATCAATGATTCGAGCCAATTTGGAGGAGGATCGCGAAGCTACCATGGCAAGGTTCATCAATGGCTTGAATCCGGCAATTAGAGATGTGGTGGAACTACAGACCTACATTGACATGGAGGAGTTGCTACATAAGGCAGTGAAGGTCGAAAAACAAATACATTCTCGGAGGATTCAAGTAAGTTCCCATAATTTTTGGAAGGATAACCGGAAAGATCCAAAATCAATTTCTAAGTGGAATGAAACGAAACCAAGGGATTCTAAATTTGTTCCAAAACAAAGAGAAGAGGCAAAAAATAAGTTCTTCCCCACTAATTCAAAAGGAAAAATGGACACAAATTTCCCTTCTAAATCTCGTCATATAAAGTGTTTTAAGTGTCAAGGACATGGTCATATTGCATCTCAATGCCCAAACAAAAGGGCCATGAATATTTTGGATAATGGAGACATCCTTAGTGAGCACTCTAGCGATGATGAGATTCCATCTTTGGAGGAGGGTTCCGATGTAGAAGTTGAAGAACCCGTACATGGAGATGCATTGGTGGCAAGAAGAGCTTTAAACATTCAACCCAAAGATGATCATGATGAGGAGCAACGGGAACATATTTTTCATACGAGATGCCACATCAAGGAGAAGGTATGTAGTATGATCATTGATAGTGGAAGTTGTACCAATGTGGCGAGTACATTGTTGGTGGAAAAGTTGAGTTTGCCTACTCTAAGGCATACTAGACCCTATAGATTGCAATGGTTGAATGATAGTGGGGAAGTGAGGGTCACAAAACAAGCCATAGTTTCTTTTTCCATTGGAAAATATCATGATGAGGTGTTGTGTGATGTTGCTCCGATGCAAGCTGGACATTTGTTACTAGGGAGACCGTGGCAATTTGATAGGAGGATGATTTATGATGGTTATGCTAACCGCTTCTCTTTTCATTTCAGTGGTAGGAAGATTGTTTTGACTCCTCTAAGTCCCATACAAGCATATGAAGATCAAGTGAGGATAGAGAAAGAATACAAAAAGAAAAAAGAAATGAGTGAAAAAGAAAGTGGGAAAAATAAAAATTTGAGTGATAAAAAAGAGAGTGATGAGTTGAGAAAAAAAGAAAAGAGAGAAAAAAATGAAAAGAGTGGAAAAAATAAGAGTGAAAAAGGAGAGACGAGTGACATAAAAGGAAATGAGGGAAATCAAAGAGATGAAAACAAGAGTGTTGAGCGAAAGGTGAGTTTATTTTCTGGAAAAAGTGAGGTGAAAGGTGCTTTATTGAGCGGGAAGGTGTTCTTACTCATTAGTAAGGATGCTTACCTTGCAACTAACAAAATTCACCATTCGTTGCCTTCTTGTGTTGTGTCTTTACTACAGGAATTTGGTGATTTGTTTCCTGAAGAAACACCCGATGGACTACCACCTTTGAGAGGCATTGAGCACAGGATCGACTTCATACCCGGTGCCGCAATTCCCAACAGGCCTGCATATAGAGCTAATCCAGAAGAGACTAGGGAGATCCAGTGTCAAGTTGAAGAACTAATGAAGAAAGGATTGGTGAGGGAAAGCATGAGTCCCTGTGCAGTTCCGGTGATCCTAGTACCCAAGAAAGATGGCACATGGAGGATGTGTGTAGATTGTCGCGCCATCAACAAAATAACAGTTAAGTACCGCTATCCCATCCCTCGACTTGATGACATGCTTGATGAATTACATGGGGCTTCTTTATTTTCAAAAATTGACCTTAAAAGTGGATACCACCAAATTCGAATGAAAGAAGGAGATGAGTGGAAAACTGCTTTTAAAACTAAGTTCGGTTTGTATGAGTGGTTAGTTATGCCATTTGGTTTAACTAATGCACCAAGTACATTCATGAGCTTAATGAACCATGTTCTTCGTTCTTTCATTGGAAAATTCGTGGTTGTCTATTTTGATGATATCTTGGTGTATAGTAAATCTCTAGATAACCATGTTGAACACTTGCGTTTGGTGTGTGAGACCCTTAAAGAAAACCAACTTTATGCCAATCTTCAAAAATGTTCCTTTTGCATGGATTCTGTTGTGTTTCTTGGCTTTGTTGTAGGGGAGAAAGGGATTCGTCTGGATGAAAAAAAGGTCATAGCAATCCAGGAGTGGCCAACACCGAAGAATGCAACCGAGGTTAGGAGTTTTCATGGATTGGCAAGCTTCTATAGGAGGTTTGTTAAGGACTTCTCATCCATCGCTGCACCTCTTAATGAACTTGTTAAGAAAAATGTGGTCTTTAAATGGGGTGAAAAACAGGAAAAGGCTTTTAACACACTCAAAGAAAAATTGGTCAATGCTCCCCTTTTAAGCCTAACGGATTTCACAAAAGTCTTTGAAATTGAGTGTGATGCATCGGGAGTTGGTATTGGTGCTGTTTTGACTCAAGAGTCACGTCCAATTGCTTACTTTAGTGAGAAATTGAACGGGGCAGCATTAAATTATTCAACTTACGATAAAGAACTTTATGCTTTGAAACGAACCCTGGAAACATGGCAACATTACTTATGGCCTAAAGAGTTCATTATTCATTCTGACCATGAAAGCCTTAAGTATTTGAAGTCCCAAGGTAAGTTGAATCGGCGACATGCATCTTGGCTGGAATTCATTGAGACATTCCCCTATGTGATCAAGCACAAAAAAGGTAAGGAAAATGTGGTTGCCGATGCTCTTTCTCGAAGGTATGCACTTCTCACTTCTCTTCATTCTCGATTACTTGGATTTGAGTTACTAAAGGGAATGTATGAAACTGATGGAGATTTTTCTCAAATTTGGGCATCTTGTGAAAAACATGGATTTAAAGAGTACTACAAAAATGATGGATTTCTTTTCAAAAGGGATAAATTGTGCATTCCAAATTGTTCAACTCGAGAATTGCTTGTAAAAGAAACTCATGGGGGTGGTTTGATGGGGCATTTTGGTGTTGACAAAACATTAGCTACTTTGCATGAACATTTTTATTGGCCAAGCATGAGAAAAGATGTTATTGCAATTTGTGCCAAGTGTATCACTTGTAAGCATGCAAAGTCCAAGGTTCAACCTAATGGATTGTATTCCCCCTTGCCTGTTCCATCTCATCCTTGGACCGACATCTCTATGGATTTTGTGTTGGGAATGCCTCGATCCCAATCGGGGAAAGATAGCATTTTTGTCGTTGTGGATCGATTTAGCAAAATGGCTCATTTCATTGCATGTTCAAAAACTAATGATGCTATTCATATAGCTGATTTGTTTTTCAAAGAAATTGTGAGATTACATGGAATGCCCAAAACCATTGTAAGTGATAGGGATGTGAAATTCCTTAGCTACTTTTGGAGGACTTTGTGGAATAAATTGGGGACTAAATTATTGTTCTCAACTGTCGCACATCCTCAAACCGATGGTCAAACTGAAGTGGTGAATAGGACTCTTTCTACCCTCTTGCGTGAAATAATTCAAAAAAATCTAAATAATTGGGAAAAATGTTTGCCACACATAGAGTTTGCATATAACCGAGTAGTGCATTCCACTACTAACTTCTCACCTTTTGAGATTCTCTATGGCTTTAACCCAATGACTCCGTTAGATATTATATCGTTGCCTACTAATGAGGTTGTTGATCTTGCAGGTGATGAGAAGGCAAAATTTGTTCAGGATTTACATGCCAAAGTGAAAGCCAACATTGAGAGAAGAAATGAACAGTATGCGAAGCAAGCAAACAAGGGTCGACATAAGGTTGTACTAGAACCTGGAGATTGGGTGTGGGTGCATTTGAGGAAGTAAAGGTTTCCGGAGCAAAGAAAATCCAAACTTCTACCACGAGGAGATGGACCTTTCCAAGTTTTAGAAAGAATCAACGATAATGCCTACAAGATTGACTTGCCCAGCAGGTATGGAAATGTGAGTGCCACCTTTAATGTTCCGATCTCTCTCCCTTTGAATATGAAGATTCGAGGACGAATCCTTTTGAAGAGGGAGGGGATGATGAGAATCAAGGTGTGCATATGCAGCGAGGAGTCGAGAGTGATCCTGACAGTAATGGTGGATGGAGCATAAATGCACAAGACCCATTGCATGGTATTGGAGGCCCAATGACAAGAGGAAGGATGAGGAGGATGAAAGAGGCCTTACATGGCCTCATTTTGAAATTACAAGGGCAGGCCCAACATGCATGCATGGGAGGATCAAATGGGCCTTTAATTACACTTATTAAAGCCCAAAAGTGAAGCTAAATGGCCCACCCATTTGATCCCACGAATTTAAAGCCACTTGCATCTTCAAATTCAAAAGTGGTGGGGCCCTTGTCTACAAAGTCATGGTGGGAATCTTCAAAGTCTTTGGGGGTGGTGCTAAAAAGTCTTCTTGGTGGATATCTTGTCCCCTAAAGCCATGGGCATGTGTAAAGAAAGTCAAAAATCGTTTTTAGCCTTTAGACTTTTGTGAGATAGGTATTTTGACTTGTATCCCTCTCATTTGGCTATAAATAGCCACCCCCTTGTACCCCTTGAGGTTAAATCACGAATTTGAGTATTTTCTAGCATTATTATGCTTGTGTTTCTTGTGTTCTTGGATGAATGCAAGTAAGGCTTATCAAAGGAGTGATCAACCTTTGTGGCGCTTTTTATAATTAGGGTTTTAAGGGGCAAGTCTCCTTGGGGTCCTAATTGATCACCCCCCCTTCCCCTTTTAGTTCTTCCGCACTTCATTTTATTTGCATTTCTCCCACTTTCATCACTTGCGTTTCCACACTTTCGCCAACGAGCACCACACCTCCATACGGTATCATATCACAATGCTACTTGCGAGGTGATCAACCAAGCAAGAACAATTATAGAGTTTACATTGGACACGGTTGATGCAAACTTTTTATTGGGCATGACCTGAAAATTGGTGACACTTTAAGATTTGAACATGTTAAGAATAAAGAAAAACTTGTTAAAAATATTGATAATTGTAATATTTTATCAATTTTTTATAATTATAATAATATTAATATTTTTTTAAAATATTAAACATATAATAATAAAATAATTATATTATTAGTATTATTGAATTATTAATATTAGAGTAATATAATATTTTATATTATGTTACTATTTATGTTACTATTTATGTTACTAATTATATTACTAATTATGTTACTAATTAGAAATGCGAAGATATGCATATAGGTCGGGTGGTTAATCAATCATTGAATAGAAAAACAAACGTAATTAACCGCTCATCTATCTCAATTTTCTTTTCATTTGTGTGTTGAGGCTTGACAGGAAAATTCTGCCTCCACATGTAATATCTGCTTTTACTGTCAAAATTATAAACCTCCTCACCTCTATGTTGGCGAGGAGGTTCATAATTTTGACAGTAAAAGCAGATATTACATGTGGAGGCAGAATTTTCCTATCAAGCCTCAACACACAAATGAAAAGAAAATTGAGGTAGATGAGCGGTCAATCATGCTTGCTAATTTTCTTAATTATTTTTAAGTCTTTCCTAATTGTTTTTAAGTCTTTCCTAATTATTTTTAAGTCTTTCCTAATTATTTTTAATTGTTTTCTTAATTATTTCTAATTGTTTTCGTAATTATTCCTAATTGTTTTCGTAATTGTTTCCTAATTATTATAATTGTTTCCTAATTATTATAATTGTTTCCTAATAATTATAATTGTTTCCTAATTATTATAATTGTTTCCTAATTATTATAATTATTTTCTAATTATTATAATTGTTTCCTAATTATTATAATTGTTTCCTAATTATTATAATTTTTTCCTTATTAAATCTAATTGTTTCCTAATTAAATCTAATTGTTTTCTAATTAAATCTAATTGTTTCCTAATTAAATTTAACTGTTTCCTAATTAAATCTAATTGTTTCCTAATTAAATCCAATTGTTTCCTAATTAAATATAATTGTTTCCTAATTAAATCTAATTATTTCCTAATTAAATATAATTGTTTCCTAATTAAATCTAATTGTTTCCTAATTAAATCTAATTGTTTCCTAATTAAATATAATTGTTTCCTAATTAAATGTAATTGTTTCCTAATTAAATCTAATTGTTTCCTAATTATTTTAATTATTTCCTAATTATTTTAATTATTTCCTAATTATTTCTAATCAATTAAATCTAATTATTTCCTAATTATATGATAATTATTTTAATTAAATCTAATTAAATCTAATTATTTCCTAATTATATGATAATTATATATTTATTTCTAATTATTACCAAAACATCCTCCGGGAGTGTCGAACCAAAAGTGCAGCAAAGCCCGTTGTCGTGTACCAGGTTACCCCGAGTCAAGCTCAAAACACATTGTCAGAGTTTTCACTCCTAGGTATATCTGTGTCAGAGCCGTCTCTACTTGTTCGTATCCAGACAAGGATTATTTGGAACAACCACTTAATCTAATTATACCATATAGCTACTAAACATTCTATTAAAAAAAAAAAAATTTACAATTAAAAATTAAAATTAACAATTAAAAATAATTTAACAATTAAAAATAATTTAAAAAATAAAAAAAATATAAATACTTTCGATATTTTGAAGTAATCTGCGTCTTCTAACTCCGTCTCTCCGCTTCTCAAAAGAAAAAATTAAAACAAAAAAAAATTTCTACACAGAACTGAAAGTTAGAGAGAGAGGGGAAGAGAGATCTAAATGTTATTGAAAAAAACAGGTGGGGTGTATATATAGGTTAGATTAGTTGCGACGGTCGTATTTGCGACGGGATATCGTCGCAAATACCTTCGCCTGCATTAATTACGGGCGGCGGTTAAATGGTTTTTTGCGACGGGCTCGTCGCAAATAGATGTCTGTCGACACACTATTAGCGACGGGCGGATATTCTCGTCGAAAATTCCAATTTACCGCCGCCGGTATTGGCGACGAGCCCCATCGCAAATACCTTTGCCTGCATTAATTACGGGCGGCGGGTAAAAGGGTTTTTGGGACGGTCCTGTCGCAAATATCTGTCTGCTGACACACAATCAGCGACGGGCGGATATCCCCGTCGCAAATTCCTATTTACCACCGCCGGTATTTGAGACGGGTCCCATCGCAAATACCACCCGGTGAATATTTTTTTGCGATGGGACAATTTACCCGTCGCAAATAGTATTTACCACCGCCGGGTAGTTACGACGGGTCGAAGGCAACCGTCGCAAATAGGCTTTACCGCGGCCTGTATTGGCGATGGGACCTGTCGCAAATAACACCTGGTGAATAATTTTTTGCGACGGGACAATTTTCCCGTCACAAATACTATTTACCATCGCCGGGTACTTGCAACGGGTAGCCTTCTACCCATCGCAAATAGGCTTCCCGCATTTTGGCGCGCAAACCACGCCATTGCAATTGCGACGTGTCCTGTATTTCCGTCGCAAATAACTGACCATTTGCAACGGGAATATATTCCCGTCGCAAATATGCTTTTCATCGGAGTTTTTGCGACGGGAATAAAGCCCGTCGCAAATACCCCATCGCAATAAGCGTTTTTTCCTGTAACTATGTCTTGCACCAAGACCCAACCAAATCAGAAATGGGAATCCCTTTCAACATTTATTAAACCATTCTAAAGTGCTATAAAATTACCCCAAATAATACCACAAAAGATACCCATGAAAAACACACATTTTCATAAAACACTTTCAAGGAGTGTAACAAGGTTTTACACATAACACCCATTCAAAACCCCCCTTTTAAGGCCCACGTGACACCAAAGCATTAACAAACCCAAATTGGAAGCCCCTTTCAACAATAATAAATCACTTTCATATGTTATAAAATACACCCAAATATTACCCCAAGAGTCACACATGAAAAGCAACCAATTTTAATCTAAAATGAAACTATAAAATTAAACGCTTAACCAAATCCATCAAAAACAGTTTTCACACCACACAAAACATATTAAGAACATAAAAAATAAGTAAATCAAGCATTATAACTCATCAAGGAATGTCTACATATGGAATCACCTACCTTTTTTGTTGAAACCCTCAAAACTTGGTGTGAAACATCAATCGCACCACTGCCGCACCACAAGGGGGTGAAAAGTAACCAAAAACCACAATATTTAACCAAAAAGACCACTTGTTAAACCCTAGGTATGAACCCTAGCTACTGGACACATTATAACTTCAAGAAATGGTGAAGGAAACCCTATGGAAAGGGAAGAAATCAAAGAGAGGAAAAAGTCCCAATTCGAGTGTGCATAACGGGATTAATGGGACTAATGGGACTAAAAGGCACATAAAAAGCATAAAACAACACTTTCCCAAGCCATTGTAACTCGAATTGGACTAAGTGTTCTAATGGGCCTAATGGGCCTAAGGGGCCTAAGTGGACTAATGGGCCTAAATGACATAAGTGTCGACCTAATGGGCCTAATGGGTCGAAATGGACTAAGTGGCCTAACTGGCCCAATGGGCCAAACGAGCCTAATGGGCCTAACCAGCCTAATGGGTCCAATGGGAATAACTGGCCCAATGGACTGAATGGACCAAACTGGCCTAACTCGCATAAGGGGGCCAAGGTCCCTAAGGGTCTAATGTGTCCAATGGGACTAACTAGCCAAAGTGGCCTAATGGGCCCAATGATCCTAATGGGACCAACTAGACAAAGTGGCCTAATGGGAATAACTGGCCTAAGTGGTCTAATGGACTGAATGGGTCTAAGTGGCATAATAGACCCAATGAGCCCAATGGGCCTAACTGGTCAATGTGGCTTAATGGGCCTAACTGGCCTAAGTGGCCTAATAGGCCTAATGGGTTGAACAATCCTAAGTGGCATAATGGACTGAATGAGATGAAGTAGCACAATGGGCTAAATGAGATTAAGTGGCCCAATGAGCCTCATTGGCCTAATGGCCCAAATGGGCCTAATGAGCCTAAGTGGCCTAATGGGCCTAAGTGCCTAATGGGCCTAAGTGGCCTAGTGGGAATAATAGGCCTAAGTAGAATAATGATACTAATGGGACTAAGTGAAAAAATGGGCCTAATGGGCCTAAGGAGCCTAATGGGCCTAAGTGGCATAATGGGCCTAATGAGACTAAGTGGCCAAATGGGCCTAAGTGGCCTAAGTGACCTAAGTGGCCTAATTGGCCTAATGGGCTTAAGTGGTGTAATGGGCCTAATGTGCCTAAGTGTCCTCATGGGCATAATGGACATAATGGGCCTAAGTGGCCTAAGTGGCCTAATGGGCCAAATGGGCCAAAGTGGCTTAATAGGCCTAAGTGGCCTAAGTGGCCTTGTGGGCCTAAGTGGCCTAAGTGGCCTAATGGGATGAATGAGTCTAAGTGGCCTAATGGGCCTAAGTGTACTAATGTGCCTAAGTGTCCTAATGGGCCTAAGTGGTCGAATGGGCCCAAGGGGCCTAATGGGATTAAGTGGCCTAATGGGCCTAATGGGGGTAGGTGGCCTAATGGACCTAAGTGGCCTAATGGGACTAAGTGACCTAATGAGAATAATGAGAATAATGGGTCTAAGCGGCTAATGGTCCTTATGGGGCTAAGTTTCCTAATGGGCCTAAGTGGCATAAGTGGTCTAATGGGTCTTAGTGGCCTAATGGGTCTAATGGGCCTTAGTGGCATAAGGTCTTAAAGGGTCTAATGGGCCTAAGTGGACTAATGGACCTAAGTGGACTAAAGGGACTAAGGTCCTAAGTGGCCTAATGAGACTAATGGGCCTAAGTGGCCGAATGGGCCTCAGTGGAGTAATTGGCCTAATGGGCCTAAGTTTCCAAAGTGGCCTAATGGGCATAATGGGCATAAGTGGCCTAATAGGCCTAATGGGCCTAAGTGGTCTAACAAGATTTATAGGCATAATGGGCCAAAGTGGCATAATGGTCCAAATGGGCCTAATTGGTCCAATGGGCCTCAGTAAACTAATGGGCCTCATAAGCCTAAGTGGAATAATGGGCCTAACTGAACTAATGGGCCTCTGTGGCATAATGGGCATAATGGGCCTAAGTGGCCTAATGGGCCTAATGAGCCTAATGGGCCTCAGTGGGCTAATGGGCCTAATGGGACTCGATGGACTAAGTAGAATAATGTGCCTAATAGTCTTGGTGGGCCTAATGGGCCTAAGTGGCCTAATGGGCCTAAGTGGAATAATGGGTCGATTGGGTCAAATGGGACTAAGTGGCTTAATGGGCCTAAGCGGTCTAAGTTTTCTAATGGTCCAAATGAACATAATGGGCCCGATGGGCCTGATGGGGCTAATGGGATTAAGTGGCCTAATGAGCTGAATGGGCCTAAGTGGCCTAATGGGTTTGATGGGCCTGATAGCCTTAATGGACCAAATGGGCCTAAATGGACTCATGTGCTTGATGGGTCTAATGGGTCTAATGGACTTAAGAGGCCTAATGAGCTCAATGAGCCTAAGTAGCATAATGGGTCTAATGGGATGAATGGGCCTAAGTGGCCTAATGGGATCGATGGCCCTGATGGGACAAATGGGCCAAATGGGTTTTAGTGTCCTCATAGGCCTGATGGGCTTAATGAGCCTAATGGGCATAATGGGCCTAAGTGGCCTATTGTGCCTAATGGGCCTTACTGGCCTAATGGGCCTAATGGCCCTGATGAGCCTAATGGGCCTAATGGTCGTAATGGGCCTAAGTATCTTAATGGGCCTAACTGGCCTAAGTGGCCTAATGAGATGAATGGGTCTAAGTGGCCTAATGGGCCTAAGTGGCCGAATGGGTCTAATATGCCTAAGTGGTCTAATGGGATTGATTGGCCTAATGGGCCTTAGTGGCCTCATGAGCCTAAACAACATTTGTAGCCTCATGGGCCTAATGGGCATAATCAGCCTAATGGGCCTAAGCGGCCTAATGAGCTTGATGGGCTTAATGGGCCTCCGTGGCCTAATGGGCCTCCTAGGCCTAATGGGATTGATCGTTCTAATGGTCATAATGGGCCTCACTGGCCCAATGGGCCTAATGGGTCTAATGGACATCAAGGGCCTAATGGGCCTGATCGGTCTAATGGCCATAATGGGCCTTAGTGGCCTAATGGGCCTAAGTGGCTTGATGGGCCTCAGTGGCCGAATGGGCCCAATGGGGTGAAGTGGCCCAATGGACCGAAGTGTCCCAATGGGCCTAAGTGGCCCAATGGCCGTAATGGGCATAAGTATCTGAATGGGCCTAATGGGCCAATGTGGCCTAATTCATATGACGGACCTAATGCGAATCATGGGCCCAATGGGCCTTAGTGACCTAAGTATCCTAATGGGCCTCATGGGCCTAAGTGTCGTAATGGTCCTAGTGGGCTCAATGGGCCTAGGTGGCCTAATGGGCTTGATGGCATAATAGGGCTAATGGGCCTCATAGGCCTGATAAACCTAATGGGAATAATGGGCCTCATTGGCCCAATTGACCTAATGGGCCTAATGGGCCTCATTAGCCCAATTGGCCTAATGGTCTTAATGGGCATGATGGGCCTCATTGGCCTCATGGTCCTAATGGGCCTAAGTGGCCTAATGGGCCTAAGTGTCCTAATGGGCCTAATGGGCCTTAGTGGCCGAATGGTCCTGGTAGGACTGATTGGCATATTGGGCCTAATGGGCCAAAGTGGACAAAGTGGCCTAATGGTCATAATGGGAATAATGGGCCTAATGCTCTTGATGGGCCTTGAAGAACCTTTATAGTTTTTTGTTTATCAAAGTTTTGTATTTTTTGACAACTAATCTTTTTGTTGAAGAATGTTTTTGAGTTACAGAAAGTTGAAGTTGTTGGTTGCTGAAGATTTCCTTAAAGAAGATTTTGTTGAAGAATGAGATGTCAGAAGTTTAGAAAGTGTCTCAAACATTCTAAAAATGAACCAGACGATGCTTTTCTGATCTTAAAGATCACTCATATCATGATAAGTTTCATGATAAAAGCTATTGAAGGAATGGTGAAGAGGATTGATGTTTTTCTCTAAGGAACATTCTGAGGAAATTTGGAACCAGTTTTCCAGAACCATTTTTCCTGAGCGAGAAGTTCAGAGTCTACTTGCTAAGCCAGAAGTTGGGAGTCTACTTGCTGAGCCAGAAGTTCGGAGTCTACTTGCTGAGCCAGAAGTTCAGAGTCTACTTGCTGAGCCAAAAGTTCGGAGTCTACTTGCTGATCCAGAAGTTCAGAGTCTACTTGCTGAGCCAGAAGTTTGGAGTCTACTTGCTGAACCAGAGGTTTAGAGTCTACTTCCTGAACCAGAAATTCAGATTGTACTTTCTGAGCCAGAAATTCAGAGTGTACTTCCTGAACCAAAAATTCGGAGTGTACTTCCTGAGCCAGAAATTCGAAGTGTACTTCCTGAACCAGAAATTCGGATTGTACTTCCTGAATCAAAAATTCAGAGTGTACTTCCTGAGCCAGAAATTTTGAGTGTACTTCCTAAACCAGAAATTCGAAGTGTTCTTCCTGAACCAGAAATTCAGAGTGTACTTCCTGAACCAGAAATTCGGAGTGTACTTCATGAACCAGAAATTCGGAATGACAATCCTGAGCAACATGTTGAGAAATTCGGAATGACAATCCTGAGAAACATGCTGAGAAATTCGGAATGACAATCCTGAGCAACATGTTGAGAAATTCAGAATGACAATCCTGAGAAACATGCTGAGAAATTCAGAATGACAATCTTGAGCAACATGCTGAGAAATTCGGAATGAAAATTCTGAGTTCAAGAAAACCATAATTTCAAATTTTCTTAAATCTCAGAGAAATTTAAGGATATTTGAAGAAGTCAAAGATTGAAGATTAAATGTGAGAGATTTGTGGAGTTTATGAAATTTGAGGAAGTGGGAAAGTTTTTCAAGATTCCCGACTTTGTTTTCTGAGTTGCCTATAAATATATGCTCAGATAATTTTCTCATTTACTACCTTTATATACACATGGAAAAGGTAGAGCGCTGGAGAATTTAGATTGAGATTTTGTGCTGAGTCATCATTTTCTTTACTGAGAAGACCGAATTCAGAAGTTCGGATCCAAGAAATCTGGATTGCATATTCAGAGTGGATATTTTTTTTGGAGTTATATTTCCTTGCCGAGAAGACCGATTTCAGAAAATCGGATTCAAGAAATTCGTACTGAGTATTCGGAGTGGGCATTCCTTTGGAATCATTATTTCCTTGCTGAGAAGTTTAGTTTCAGAAAACCAAATTCAAGAATTCTGGATTGAGTATTCGGAGTGGGTTTTTTTTGCAGAGTCATAGTTTCCTTGCTGAGAAGTTCGGTTTCAGAAAATCTGATCCAAGAAATCGGATTGAAGATTCAGAGTGAGCATTTGTAGAGCAGTTTCAACAAAGTTCTTATTCTTATGAGTAGATCATTGTTTTTTCTTTAATAAAACTTTGTAAACTGATAGGATTCAGTATAATCTTTCCTATCAGGAGATATAAGTTGTCTAACGGGAGTTGGCATAAGTTGTATTCACTTCTTCATTATAGTGGATTTCCATAGACACACGGGAGTGGCTATGGCAAGGACGTAGGTTCTCTTATTAAGTCAGAACCTTGTAAATCTTGTGTGCCTTTCCTGATTTACCTTTCTTGCATGCTTGAGTTTTTTACTAAAATATTGATAAGGAAATAATTCTTAACAGGTTTCAAGGGTTGAGTTTCTTAAAGTTTTGAAACTTATAAAATTTAAACAACCGATTCAACCCCCCCCCCTCTCAGTTGTTATTTGTTCCTTGGAACTTCAAGTGGTATCAGAGCGAGGTTACCTTGTTTAATCCTTATCATGGAGAATATCAATTCTTTTAATAGTAGTGTAATTCCTACATTCGATGGAAAGAATTATTATGGATGAAAAAATAGGATGATTCCTTATCTCCTATCTCCTGGCCTTGAAGTTGTTGATGCTGCTACTATTGGCTTTACACCTATTGAGAAAAATGCTCCTATGACATTTGCTGACAATAGGAACATAGAAGTTGATGGAAAGGAAAGAAATGCTATTCTTATGTCCTTATCAGAAAATGTTTATCAAAAGGTGATGGGTCTCACAACATCAAAAAGCATGTGGGACAAGCTGGAAAGTGTTTTTGAAGGAAACACAAAAGTCAAGGAGGCCAAGCTACAAATTTGGCATAGCAATTTTGAAGACATCAGGATGAGAGATGACGAAACAATTGATGAATACTTCACCAGAGTTAATGAAATTGTATGAAACAGTAGGGGATTCGGAGAAGACTTGGAAGATTCTACAATTGTGAAGAAACTTATGAGAAACTTTCCAGACAGGTTTGATTCTAAAATTTCATCTTTAGAAGATAAGGATGATTTATCTCTTGATGAACTGCATAACTTTATTGTTGCCTATGAAATGAGGAAATCTTCTATCTTTAAGAATAAGATAAAATATGAAATGGCTTTTGAAGCTATGAGAAAGATGAAAATCCAAGATGATGATGAAGCTGATCCTTGTGAGTCTGTTGACAAGGAAGATGAAGGGTTGAATGAAAAAATCATGTCCCTCATCTCTAAGAACTATCGAAGAGGAGGAGGAAAATATTTAGGGAAACTTCCTCTCAAATGTTTTGAGTGTGGTGGTATCAGGCACTTTTCTATGAATTTCCCTAAGAAGAAAGTTGGATAATATTAAGATGTTTCTAATGAGAATCCTCGATGGAAGAAGTATAACAAGAATGAAAAAGAAGATAATAATTCTAAAGAATTCAAGAAGAAATTTTCTGGAAAGAAAAGAAGTATGTTGAGAAAGAAGGTTGAATCAAAATCATCCGAAAATGATTCCTCAGAATATGAAAGTAAAGAAAGATTCATAACCTTCATTGCAAAAGTTGAGAAAAAAATGTTTCCTCAGAGAGTGAAGAAGGTGGTGACGAATCTTACAGAGAATATCAGCTAAGATTCGAACTTATTGCTTGTCTTGATCAAAACAAATCTCTCAAGAAAGAAATTCGTGTGATGAAGAAAAATCATGAAGAAGTTCATGAGGGAAGTAAAGATGATACCAAGAAGGAAGATGAATACATTCAAGAAATTTTAAGTTACAAACTTAGAATTGATGAACAAGGAAAGATGATTAATGATCTTAGCAAGAAGCTGGAAACCAAAGAAGAAGAGGTCAATAAGTTGCAATCAAAAGTTATTGAATCTGAAAATACCCTAAGGAAGATGAATGAAAACTTCCACAAAGCTGAGACTTCCAAGATTACTGAGAAGGCTTACCATGAGAATCAGGTGAAATCTTCTCCTATCAAAAATAATGTCTTGTCAGATTCTTCTAACATTTCAGGCTATGGGAAAAGTATTAGTAAAACTTGGGTGGAGAAAGGATGTGAGAAACCTATCAATCCTAAAAAAGTTGAAAACTCAATCAAAAGAAGAGATGGCCTACATCCTGAGTTTCCTAGAGCTAAAAGAAGTTATCAACCTCAACAAAGTTTCTATAAAGAAAGATCCTTCTTTAATAGAAAATCAAGATTTGAGGGCTATTTCTGGTGTTGTGGAATGTATGTTCATAGAGCTTATAATTGATGGCACAATTTATCTCTACCCGGAATAAGTCTTGAGAAAAGTGGAAGAAATAGTGAAAGAAGAATGAGTAACTTTCTGTACTCACAGAAAGTTAAAAAGATGAATTCTAAAGATGTCAGAAACATTCCAACAAAGAATCAATTTGAATGTTTGGAAGAAGTTCGTGGAAGATGTGATCAGTCTGATTATCATGCTGAATGATGTATGACTCTTATTACAGAACAAGTTTCCAATGATATGAAAAAAAAGAAAGCTGAAAATAAGAAGGATGATGAGAGATAATTTGTTGTTGAGATAGCTTTGAAAGCAAGTAAGAGGAACAAACCATGGATTCTTGATAGTGTTTGTTCTTCACACATGATAGGTGATATAAAAATCTTGGATCATGTTGAAAGTCATGATGGAGGAGGAGTTACTTTTGGAAATGATAGTTCTTTCAAAATTAAGGGAATCAGAACGACAGAGATTGAACCAGAGAAACTAAAATCTAAGGAAGTCCTGCTTGTTGATGGGCTAAAACATAACTTACTTAGTGTAAGTCAACTTTGTGATGATGGAAAAGAAGTTATCTTCAGAAAAGATTCTTGTGTCATCAAAAGTGTGAAAAATTGAAAAGTGATTAAAAAATGAGAAAGAACCAGTGGGAATCTCTTTAAAATTGGAGAATCCAATAACTCTTGTTATTTGAGTGCTGAAGATGAAAAAATGTTGTGGCACTGAAGACTTGGCCACCTTGGGCAGAAGAACATGAGTAAGCTTTCTAAAGTTGATGTTGTTTGACATTTTCCATAACTGAAAAGAAGAGATGAAGATGTTTGTGTTACTTTCCAGGAAGGAAAGATGACTAACAAAAGTCATAAAAGAGTTGAGATTCAATCTTACAAACCACTTGAGCTTATTCATTCCGATCTGTGTGGGCCGATGAGACATCAATCAACAAAAGGATATTTGTATTTTATCAACTTTATTGATGATTTCACTTGGATGACAAACATCATGTTCATGAAGCATAAGTCAAAGGCTATTGAAATGTTTAAATTATTCAGAAGAGATGTTGAGAATGAATTAGGAGTTTCCATAAAGAAGTTGAGAACAGACAATGGTACCGAATTTACAAGCAATGCTTTTGAAACTTATCTAAGGAAGCATGGTATCAAACATCAGTATAGTGCTCCCTATACTCCACAACAAAATGGAGTAGCAAAAAGGAAAAATAGAAGCTTGTTGGAAATGGGAATAAGTATGTTATCAGAATACAAACTTTCAAAATTCTTCTGGAGAGAAGTTGTTATAACTGCAGTACATGTTCAAAATAGATGCTTGTTGAGACCGAAAACCAACATGACTCCTTACGAGATGTGGTATAACAAAAATCCTTCTTTTAATTACTTCAAAGTTTTTGGAAGTCCATGATTTCTCAAAATCAAAAATCTAGACTTAGGAAAGTTTGATGAGAAAGCTGAAGAAGGAATATTTATGGGATATTCACCGAATTGAAGAAGTTAAAAATGCTGGAACAAACGTTCACAGAAGTTGGTGGACTCATATGATGTGATGGTAATTGAAAATCCAAGTTCCTTCACAAAATTGGTTGAAAATATTGAGGAAGATAAATAAAATAATTCTCATAAAAGTGAAAGTGACTCAGATGAGCCACATGGGAAAGAAAGTGATGCTAGGAAAGAAGATGTGAGTTTTCCTACCTTATGAAAACATGTTGAATCTGAAAATATTATTGGAAATTATAAGGCTCCAGTTCAGACAAGAAGAAAGTTGAGATTAGAAAATCAGACTTCCCTTATCTCAAAAGTTGAACCAGAATCAGTTTCAGAAGATATTCAACATAAAGAATGGGTGGATTCTATGAATGAAGAACTGTATCAGATTGAGAAGGATCAAACATGGGAACTTGTTCCAAGGCCAGAAAATAAGAATGTTATCGGAACCAAGTGGGTTTACAGAAGCAAATTAAATGAGCATGGAGAAGTTACAAGAAACAAAGCAAGGCTTGTGTGTAAAGGATATGCCCATGTGGAAGGTGTGGATTTTGATGAAACTTTTTCCCCTGTTGCAAGATTGAAAACTATTTGCATGTTTCTTGCTGTGGCTGCTCATCGAAATTACAAGGTTTATCAGATGGATGTAAATTCAACTTTCTTAAATGGTGAGATTGAGGAAGAAGTTTACATTGAACAACCTTGTGAGTTTTTTCTTAATGATGATGAAAAAAAAGTTTTCAAATTTAAGAAAGCATTATATGGGCTGAAACAATCTCCACAAGCATGGTATTCGAAGCTTGATAATTCTTTGAGAAAAATGAATTTTTCTAAAGGAAAGGTTGATATCAACTTGTATGTTAAAGATGTCAACTCTGGAACTTTAATTGTAATCATTTATTTGGATGATATAATTTTTGCTGGAGATGAAGAAAAGGTCTGTGAAAAGTTTGATAAAGAGATGAAAGAAAATTTTGAAATGTCAATGTTGGTAGAATTAACTTTCTTTCTTGTATTACAAGTTCAACAACACGAAAACTACATCTTCTTGTCCCAAGAAAAGTATGCCAAGGAATTGTTAAAGAAGTTTGGGATGGAAGAATAAAAGTAAGTTTCAACTCCTATATTAGTGAGCACAAAGTTGATCAAAGATGAGTCAGGGAACAATGTGAATCAGAAAGACTTTCAAAAGTTGATAGGAAGTCTTCTTTATCTTACAACTTCAAGGCATGATATTGCTTATGCAGTGACTCTTTGTTCCTGATATCAAAGTAATCCAAAAGAATCACACATGTTGGCAGTCAAGAGGATTCTGAGATATGTTAAAGGAACAACTTCACATGGGTTGTTATACAAAATAAACAATGAGATGAAGTTTCATGGCTATACTTATGTTGATTGGGCTAGTGATTGTAATGATAGAAAATCAACATTAGGAGGAACATTTTTCTTAGGGGAATGCTGTGTAAGTTGGCACAGCAAGAAAAAAAGTTCATTAACCTTAAGTATAGCTGAATCCGAATATGTTGCAGCTACTCAGGCTTGTACTCAAATGATGTGGATGAAAGTTCAGCTGGAAGATTTGAAAGTGAAAGTTTATAAACCTTTGAAAATACTCTGTGATAATCAAAGTGCCATTGATCTTTCCAAGAATCTTGTTCAACATTCAAGATCAAAGCATATTGATATAAAGTATCATTTTTTAAAAGAGAAATCTACTGCTGGAGATGTCTTACTAGAATATATTTCAACAAAGTATCATATTGCTGATATTTTTACAAAAGCAATGCCAAAGGAAAGGTTTCTTGAACTGAGGCTATAACTCCATATTCAGCCTCCTCCCAAGACTTCATAAAACTCATAAGGAAGTCATCCCCCATCATGCTTTGGATTATGTTGACAAAGTGGGAGAGTAAGTTTTCTTTTATGAATATAAAGCTGTGGTTATCATATAATGGGGGGGAGAGAGAAAGAAAAATGAAAGAAAAATGAGAAAGAGAAAGATAAAAGTTGAGGGGGAGTTAGAGTAAGGTGAAGTTTACCCTTACATGTCCACAATATTTT
Organism: Viscum album; assembly: GCA_963277665.1. Taxonomy (NCBI): domain Eukaryota; kingdom Viridiplantae; phylum Streptophyta; class Magnoliopsida; order Santalales; family Viscaceae; genus Viscum; species Viscum album. The sequence goes on along the minus strand of OY728132.1, from coordinate 945,054,356 downwards.
CTTATCACCGAGGGATGGAAATACTTCAAAAACATTACTTTATCCAGTAGTGTGGTGTCATGACACTCTCTTTTTGAGATAGGCTATGTTTTGGTAAAATTCATTTTTGAGAGGTGAAAACTTGTTAACCAGGGTTGCCAACAAATCCAATGGGGGAGATTGAAGAACCTTTGTGGTGTTTTTTTTATCAAATTTTTTTATTTGTTGAAAAATAATATTTTTGTTGAATAATTTTTTTGAGTTACAGAAAGTTGAAGTTGCTGGTTGCTGAAGATTTCCTTAAAGAAGATTTTGTTGAAGAATGAGAAGTCAGAAGTTTAGAAAGTGTCTCAAAACTTCTAAAAACAAATCAGACGATGCTTTACCGATCTTAAAGTTATCACATATCATGATAAGTTTCATGATAAAAGATGTTGAAGTAATGGTGAAGAGGATTGATGTTTTTCTCTAAGGAACATTCTGAGGAAATTCCGAACCAGTTTTCCAGAACTGTTTTTCCTGAGCCAGAAGTTCGAAGTCTAATTGCTAAGCCAGAAGTTCGGAGTCTACTTCCTGAGCCAGAAGTTCAAAGTCTACTTGCTGAGCCAGATGTTTGGAGTCTACTTGCTGAGCCAGAAGTTTAGAGTCTACTTGCTGAGTTAGAAGTTCGGAGTCTACTTGTTGAGCCAGAGGTTCGGAGTCTACTTCCTGAACCAGATATTCGGAGTGTACTTCCTGAGCCAGAAATTCAGAGTGTACTTCCTGAACCACAAATTTGGAGTGTACTTCCTGAGCCAGAAATTTGGAGTGTACTTCCTAAACTAGAAATTTGGAGTGTATTTCCTGAACCAAAAATTCAGAGTGTACTTCCTGAGCCAGAAATTCAGAGTGTACTTCCTGAACCAGAAATTTAGAGTGTACTTCCTGAACCAGAAATTCAGAGTGTACTTCCTCAACCAGAAATTCGGAGTGTACTTCCTGAACCAGAAATTCGGAATGACAATCCTGAGAAACTTGCTGAGAAATTTGGAATGATAATCTGGAGCAACATGCTGAGAAATTCAGAATGACAATCCTGAGAAACATGCTGAGAAATTCGGAATGACAATCCTGAGTAACATGCTGAGAAATTCGGAATGACAATTATGAGTTCAAGAAAACCAGAATTTCAACTTTTCTTAAATCTCAGAGAAATTTAAGGAGATTTGAAGAATTCAAAGATTGACGATTAAATGCAAGAGATTTGTGGAGTTTTTGAAATTTGAGGAAGTGGGAAAGTTTTTCAAGATTCCCACCTTTTTTTTCTGAGTTTCCTATAAATATGTTCTCAGATCATTCGCTCATTTACTACCTTTATATACACGTGGAAAAGGTGGAGTGATGGAGAATTTAGAGTGAGATTTTGTGATGAGTCATCATTTCCTTACTGATAAGACCAGATTTAGATGTTCAGATCCAAGAAATCCGGATTGCATATTAGGAGTGAATATATTTTTTGGAGTCATATTTCCTTTCCGATAAGACCGATTTCAGAAAACCGGATTTAAGAAATTCGTACTGAGTATTCAGAGTGGGAATTACTTTGGAATCATTATTTCCTTGCTGAGAAGTTCTGTTTCAGAAAACCGAATTCAAGAATTCCGGATTGAGTATTCGGAGTGGGTTTTTTTTTGCGGAGTCATAGTTTCCTTGCTAAGAAGTTTGGTTTCAGAAAATCTGATCCAAGAAATATGACTGAAGATTCAGAGTGAGAATTTGTGGAGAAGTTTAAACAATGTTCTTATTCTTATGAGTGGCTCATTTTTTTTCTTAAAGAAAACTTTTTAAACTGATGGGAGTCAGTATAATCTTTTCTATCGGGAGATAGAATGTGTCTAACGGGAGTTGGCACAAGTTTTATTCACTTCTTCATTATAGTGGATTTCCATAGACCCACGAGAGTGGCTATGGCAAGGACGTAGGTTATCTTATTGAGGCCGAACCTTGTAAATCTCGTGTGCCTTTCCTGATTTACCTTTCTTGCATGCTTGAGTTTCTTGCTAAAAGATTGATAAGGAAATAAATCTTAACAGGTTGCAAGGGTTGAGTTTCTTAAAGTTTTGAAACTTATGAAAGTTGAACAACTGATTCAACCCCCCCCCCCTTCTCAGTTGTTATTTGTTCCTTAGAACTTCGGGCCTAAGTGGATTGATTGACCCAATGGGCCTAAGTGGCCGAATGGGCTGAATGGTTCAAATGGGTCTAAGTGGTGGAATGGGTCTAATGGGCCTAAGTGGCGGAATGGTCCTAATATGTATAAGTTGCCTAATGGGACTAATGGGCCTAATGGGCCTAAGTGTCTGAATCGGCCTGATAGGACTAATGGGCCTCATGGGCCACATGGGACTAAGTGGCCTCATGGTCCTGATGGGCCTAATGGGCGTCATGGGCCTAATGGCCCGAATGGGCCTCCTAGGCCCCAGTGGCTGAATGGACTTAGTGGGCCTAATTAGCCTAAGTGGGCTAAGTGGCCTAATGCACTGAATGGGCCTAAGTTTCCTAATCTTCCTAGTGGGACTAAAGGTCCAAATAGGACTAAGTGGCCCGATGGACCTAATGGGCCTCATGGTCCTAATGGGCCGAATGGGCCTAATTGGTCTAAGTGGCATCATGGGCCCAATGGGCCTAATGGGCCTAGTTGGCCTAGGTGGTCTAATGGGCCTAATGACCCTAAGTGGGATAATGTTCCTCTTGGGCATCATGGACCTAAGTGGCCTAAGTGGTATAATGAGCCCAAGTGGCCTAATGGGCCGAGTGGGCCTAAAGAGCCTAATGGGACAGATGGGCCTAATTGGATGGATGTGCCTATTGGGCCTTATGGGCCTCATTGGCCTAAGTTGCCTCATGGGACCGATGGGCATAGTGGGCCTAATGGGCCTAAGTGGCCTAAGTGGTCCTAAAGAGACGAATGGGTTGAATGGGATGAAGTGGCCTAATGGGTCCAATGGGCCTAATGGGCCCAATGGGCCTAATGGGCCCAATGGGCCTAATGGGCCCAATGGGCCTAATGGGATGAATGGGACCAGTGGTTCCAATGGGCCTAATGGGTCTAAGTGTCCTAATTGGTCTAAGTGGCCTAAGGGGCTTAGTGGGCCTGATGGAATTAATGGGCCTAATGGGCCTAATGGGCCCAAGTGGCCTAATGTGGTGAATAGGTCTCATGGGCCAAAGTGGACTCGTGGGCCTAATGGGCCTAATGGGCCTCATGGTCCTAATGGGTGTCATGGTAGGAATGCCCCTCATGGGCTTAGTGGGCCTGATGGACCTAATGGGCCTCATGGTCATAAGTGGCCTAATGGTCCTAATGGGACTAAGTTCCCTAATAGTCCCATGGCCCTAATGGGACTAGTGGGCCTAATAGTCCCAATGGGCCTAATGGGCCTAAAGAGCCTAATGGGCCTAATGGACATAATTAGCCTAAGTGGCCTAAGTGGCATAATCAGGCTAATCGACTGAATGAGCCTAATGGGCCTAAGTGGCCTAAGTGGCTTAACGTGCCAAATGGTCCTAGTGGGATTAATGGGTTTAATGGGTCTAATGGAACTACATGGCCTAATGGGCCTTAGTGGCCTAATCGGGCTAATCGATCGAATGGGCCTAATGGGCCTACGTGGCCTAAGAAGCCTAACTTGCCTAATAGGACTAATGGGTTTAATGGGCCTAAGTGGTCTAATGGGCCTACGTGGCCTAATCAGCCTAAGTCACCAAATGGGCCTAATGGTCTTAATGGGACTAATAGGTTTAATGGGGCTAAGTGGGCTAATGGGTCTAGGTGGTCTAATGGGCCTAATGGGATTAATGGGCCTAAGTGTCCTAATGGGCCTAATGGGACTAAGTTTCTGAAGTGTCCAAACGGGTCTAATGGGCCTAATTGGCCTAATAGGCCTAATGGGCCTCCATGGCCTAATGGGCCAAATGGGCCTAAGTGGCCTAATGGGCCTAATGGGCCTAAGTGGAATAATCCCCCTAATTGAATAAATGGGCCTAATGGGCCTAATTAGACTAATGGGACTAAGTGGCATAATGTGTATAATGGGTCAAATGGGGCTAAGTGTCCAAAGTTTCATAACCTATTGAATGGGACCAATGGGCCTAATTTGCCTAAGTGGACTAATGGGCCAAATGCCTAAGTGGCCTATGTGTCTGAATGGGCCTAATGAGCCTAATGAGCCTAATGGTCATAATGAACATAATGGGCCTAAGTGGCCTAAGTGGTCTAATCAGCCTAATTAGCCGAATGGGCCTAATGGGAAAAATTGGCCTAATGGGCCGAAGTGGTTTAATGGGCATAATGGACCCAAGTGGCCTAATCAGCCTAATCGACCAAATGGGCCTAATGGGTCTAATGGGTCTAAGTGGCCAAATGGACCTAAGTGGCATAATCTTCCTAATCGACTGAATGGACCGAATGGGCATAATGTGACTAAATGTCCTAATGGGCCTAAAGTGCATAATGGGCCTAAGTGGCCTAATTGGCTAATCGATCAAATGGGCCAAGTGGCCTAGTCGTCCAAATCGATCAAATTGCCCTAATGGTCCTAATGGGTCTAAGTGATCTAAGTGGCCTAATCGGTCTAATAGACTAAATGAGCCTAATGGGCCTAGGTGGACTATTTGGATGAATGGGCCTAATCGGCCTAATTGGTCTAACTGGCCTAAGTGCCTGAATCATCCTAATCGACTGAATGGGCCTAATCGGCCTTATGGGCCTATGTGGACGATTGAGACTAATGGGTCCAAGTGGCTGAATGGGCCTAATGGGCCAATTTGTCATAAAGTGGTTAATCGGCCTAATGGGCCTAAGTGGAAGAATGGGCTTAAGCGGCATAATGGGCCTCATTGGTCGAATGAGCGTAAGTGGCCGAATGGGCCGAATTGGCCTAATGCTCTTAATGGGCATAATGGCTCCAATGGGCCTAATGGTTCCAATGGGCCTAAGTGGCCTTATGGGCCTAATGGGCCTAAGTGTTCAAATTGGCCAATGGGCCTTAGTGACCTAATGGGCCTAAGTGGACTAATGGGCCAAATGGGATGAATATAATAGACCTAAGTGGCCTTATGGGCCTAATGGGCCTAAGGGGGAATGGGCTGAATGGGACTAATTGGTTGAATGGGCCTAAGTGTCTGAATGGGACAATGGGCCTAAGTGTCCCAATGGGCCTAATGGGCCTAAGTGTCCCAATGAGCCTAATGGGCCTGATGGGACTAAGTGGAATAATGGGCCTAATATGCCTTAGTGGTCGAATGGGCTTGATGGCCCTGATGGACTGAAGTGGCCTAACAGGCCTCATGGGCCCAATGGGCCCAAGAGGCCTAAGTGGCCTAATTTCCCTAATGGGCTTAATAGGATTAATGGGCATAGGTACCAAATGGGCCAAATAGGCCTAACTGGCCTATGGGACCCAATGGTCCTAAGCGGCCTAATGGACTTAATGGGCTTAACGGGTCTAGGGGCCAAATGGGCCAAATGGGCCTAAGGGGCCGAATGAGACTAATTGACCTAAGTGGACTAATGGGCCTTGGTGGCCAAATGGTCCAAAGTTTCTTAATCGGCCTAATGGGCATAATGGGCCTAGTGGGCTTAATGGGCCTAAGTGTCCTAATGTGCCTAATGGGCCAAATTGGCCTATGTGGCCTAATGGGCCTAATGGCCCTAAGTGGCCTATCGAGTCAAAGTGGCCTAATTGGCCTAATTGGACTAATGGGCTTAATGGGCCAAGTGGGCCTAAGAGGCCTAAGAGGCATGATGGGCCTGATGGTCCTTAGTGGCATAATCGCCCTAATGTGCCTAGTCGGCCTAATGGGCCTAAGTGGCCCAATGGGCTTAATGGGATTAATCGGCCTATGGGCCAAATGGGTATAATGGGCCAAATGTGCCTAATTAGCCTAAGTGGCCTAGTGGGTCAAATGGGCCTAAGTGGCCTAATTGGGCTAAGTTTCCTAATCGGCCAAATGGGATTAATGGGCCTAATGGGTATAATGTGCTGAAGTCGCCTAATCGGCTTAATGGGATAATGGGCTCAGTGGGCTAATGGGCCTAATGTGCCTTGTGGGCCTAATGGGCCTAAGTGGCCTAATGGGCCTAATGGGCATAAGTGGCTTAAGTGGCCTAATGGGCCAAATGGGCCTAAGTCGCCAAATGTGCCTAATGGTCCTAATGGGCCTAAGTGTTCTAATGGGCCTAATGGGCCTAATTGGCCTAATTGGCCTAATTGGCCTAATGAGACTAATTCTATAAATGGTCCTAATGGTTCTAATGGGCCTAAGTGGCCTAATGGGCCTATTGGGTCTAAGTGGCCTAATGGGTCGAAGGTGCCTAATGGGCCGAATAGGCCACACGGGCCGCATGGGCCTAAGTGGCCTCATTGGCCTAAGTGGCCTAATGGGTTTAATGGGCCCAAGGGGTCTAATGGGTTTAAGGGGCCTAATGGGATGAATGGGATTAACGGGCTTGGGTGCCAAATGGGCCTAATGGGCCGAATGGACCTAATGGGCCGAATGGGCCTAATAGGCCTCAGTGACCCAATGGGCCTAATCGGTCTAAGTGTCCTAATGGAGCTTAGTTTCTTAATCAACCTAATGGGCTTAATGGGCCGAATGGACCCAAGGGGCCTCAATGACTCAATGGGCCTAATCGGCCTAAGTGGCCTAATGGGCCTAAGTGTCTTAATCAACCTAATGGGCTTAATGGTCCTAATTGGCCTAAGGGTTTTAATGGGCCTAAGGGGCCTAATGAGCCTAAGGGGCCTAGGTGACCTAATGGGCCTAAGTGGCCAAACGAGCTTAATGGACTTAACGGGCCTAGGGGCCAAATGGACATTATGGGCCCAATGGGACGAATGAGCCTAATGGGCCTAAGTGGCCTAATGGGACTAATGGGCCTGAGTGGCCTAATGGGCCTAAGTGGCCTAATCGACCTAATGAGCCTATGTGGACCAATGGTCCAAATGGGACTTAGTGGACTAATGGGCCTAGGCGGCCTAATGGGAATAATGGGCTTAGTGGGCCTAGGGGCCAAGTGGTTTAATGGGATGAATGGGACTAATTGGATTAAGTGGCCAAATAGGCCTAAGTGTCCTGATAGGCCAATGTTACCTAATCTGCCTAATGAGATTAATAGGCTTAATGGGCCTAATGGGCCTAAGTGGCTTAATGGACCTAATTGGCCTAATGGGCCTAATCAACCTAATGGACTTAAGTGGTCTAATGGGAAAAAGGTGCCTACTTGACCTAATGGGTTTAATTGGTATAATGGGCCGAATGGACTGAATGGGCCTAAGTGGCCTAATGGGACTAAGTGGCCTAATCATCCTAATGGGCTTAATGGGCCTAGTGAACCTAAGTGGCCTAATGGGCCTAAGGGGGACTTAGTATCCTAATCAGCCTAATGTGACTAAGTGGCCTAGTTGTCATAAGTGACCTAATGGGATTAATGGGAATAAGAGGGTTAGGGGCCAAATGGGTCAAATGGGCCGAATGGGCCTAATGGGTTGAATGGGCCTAATTAACCTAAGTGTCTCAATGGTCCTAATGGGCCAAAGTTTCATAATGGGCCTAAGTTTCCTAATCGGCCTAATGGACTTAATGGTACTAAGGGGCCTAATGGGCCTAATGGGCTTAAGTGGTCAAATGGGCCTAAATGGCCTCATCGGCCTAATGGGATTAGTGGGCCAAGGGGGCCTAAGTGGTCGAATGGGCGTTAATGGCCGAAGTGGCCGAAGTGGTCTAATGGGCCTAAGGGGATTAAGTGGCCTAATGGGCCTAAGTTGCCTAATGGGACTAAGTGGCCTAATTGTCCAAATAGACCTAAATGGGATAATGGGCCTAATGGGCCTAAGTGGCCTAATAGGCCTAAGTGGCCTAATGGGATGAAGTGGTCAAATGAGACTATTGGACATAATGGGCCTAAGTTGCGTAAGTGGCTTAATGGGACTGATGAGATAAAGTGGCTTAATTGGACTAATTGGTCTCAGTGGCTGAATGGGCATAATGGGCCTAAGTGGCCTAATGGGCCTCATTGGCCTAATGGGCCTAAGTGGTCTAATGGTCCCAAGTTTTCTAATAGTCCCATGTGGTCTAATGGGCCTATGTGGCCTAATGGTCCTAATGAGACTTAGTGGACTAATGGGCCTAAGTGGCCTAAATGGCCGGGTGGGACTTAGTGGCCTAATGTGCCTTCGTGGCCTAATGGACCAAATCGTCCTATGTGGCCTAAGTGGCCTAATGGGCATAATCGTCCTAAGTGGCCTAAGTGGCCTAATGGGCCTAAGTTGCCTAATGGGCTTGATTGGCCTGATGGGCCTAATGGGCCTTAGTGGTCTAATGAGCTGAATAGGCCTCAGTGGCCTAATGGGCCTAATGGCCCTGATGTGCCTAAGTGGCCTAATGAGCTGAATGAGCTTAAGTGGCCAAATGGGACTAATGAGCCTAATGGACCTAAGTAGCCTAATGGGCCTAATGGGCATGATGGGCTTAATGGGTCCAAGTGGCCTAATGGGCCGAATAGACATGAGTGGCCTAATGAGTCTGATAGGCTTGATGGGCTGAATGGGCTGAATGGGCCTAAGTGGATGAATGGGCCTGATGGGCCGAATAGGCCTAAGTGGTCTAATGAGCTGAATTGGCATAAGTGGCCTAATGTTCCTAATGGGCCTAAGTGTCCTGATGGGCCAGATGAGCCTAATGGGACTAATGGGCTTCAGTGTCCTTATGGGCCTGATGTCTTAATGGGCATCATGGGCCTAAGTGGCCTAATGGGTCTAATGGGCCTTAGTGGCCTAATGGGCCTAAGTAACCTAATGGGCCTAATGGTCCTTAGTGTCTTAATGGGCCTAAGTGTCCTAATGGGCCTAGTGGGTCTGAGTGACCTAATGAGATGAATGTGCCTAAGTTAACTAATGGGTGTGATGGGCATTAGTGGCCTCATGGGCCTCATGGGACTAATGGGATTCAGTGGCATGAGTATCCTAATGGGCATAATGGGCCTAAGTGGTCGAATGGGCAGGATGGTCCAAATAGGCCTTAGTGGCCTAGTTCGCTTCATGGGCCTAATTGGCCAGATAGGCCAAATGGGCCAATGGGTCTCAGTGGCTCAATGGGCCTATGTGGACTAATGGGCTGAATGGGTATAAGTGGCCTAATGGGCCAGATGGGCCTAATGGGAATCACAGGTCTAAGTGGTTTAGTGGGCCCTATGGGCCTTAGTGTTCTAATGGGTTTAATGAGCCTAATGGGACTATGGGGCCTAATGGGCCTAATTTTTCGAATGGGCCTCAGTGGTCGAATGTGCCTAATGAGCCTAATGGGTCTAGAAGGCCCAATGGGAATAATGGGCCCTAATGGCCCAATGGGGCTAATGGGCCTAAGTGGCCTAATGGGCCTAATGGCCCTAATGGGCTTAATGGGCCTAAGTGGCCTAATAGGTCTGATGGGCCTAATGGTGCGAATGGGCTTAAGTGGACTAAGTGGCCTAATTGGAATAATGGGCCTTAGTGGCCTAATGTGCATAGTGAGCCTAAGTCGCCTAATGAGCCTGATGAGCTTAATGGTTCGAATGAGTCTCAATGGCTGAATGGGCCTCATGGATCTGATAGGACCAATGGGAATAATGGGCCTAATGGGAAGAATGGGCCTAAGTGTATTAATGGGACCAATAGGCCTAAGTGCCCGAATGGGCCTAATGGGCCTAATGGGCCTAAGTGGCCGAATGAGCCTAATGGACCTAAGTGGCAGAATGGGCCTAATAGGCATAAGTGGCCTCTTGGTCCTAATTTTCCTATGTGGATGGATGGTCCTAATGGGCATCATGGGACTATTGGGCCTTAGGGACCTAAGTGGCCAAATGGACCTAGTGGGCCTAATGAGCCTAAGTCGCCTAATTTTTCTAAGTGGATGGATGGGCCGAATGGGCTTAATGTGACTAGTGGGCCTAAGTGGTCAAATAGCCTAATGAGCCTAATAGGCCTAAGTGTCCCATGGGACTAATGGGTCTAATGGGCCTAAGTGACCTAAGTGGCCAAATTATCCTAATCAAATAATTAGGCCTAATGGGCCTAAGTGTCCTAATCAGCCAAATCGGCCTAGGCAGTCGAATGGGCCTAAGTGACCCACTAGGCCTAGTTTTTCTGGGTGGTCAAATGGGCGTGATAGGCCTAAGTGGCTGGCCTAATGTGCCTAATAGGCCCAAGTGGCCTAATGGGCATAATGGTTATCATGGACCTAAGTGGGCCTCTTGGGCCTCATGGGCCAAGTGGACTAATGGGCCCAAGTGGCCTAATGGGCCTAATGGGAGTAATGGTCTTAACATGCTAGGTGTTAAATGGGCCAGGGCCTAAGTGAACTAATGGGCCTAAATAGCCTAAGTGGCCTAATCGACAAATGGGATTAATGGTCCTAATGGGATTAATGGGCCTAAGTGGCCCAATGGACCTAAGGGGCCTAATTGGACAGAGTGGCTCAATGGTCCTGAGTGGAATAATGGGATTAATGGGCTGAACGGGCCTAGTAGAAAAATGGTCATAATGGGATGAATGAGCCTCAACGGCCTAATGGACACTACTGGAAATTCGGGCTATAGCCACGGTTCTAAACCGTGGCTATAGGCCCTCAAACCGTGGCTATAGGTAATAGCCACGGTTTGAGGAACCGTGGCTAAGTTTGGCGTGGCTATAAACCTATATCCACAGTTGAAACCGTGGCTTTAGGTATATAGCCACGATTTGGAACCGTGGCTGTATACTTAATGCCACGGTTTCAACCGTGGCTATATTAGACGCTGTACAGGATCTATAGCCACGGTTGGAAACCGTGGAGTTAGGTCTATAGCCACAGTTAAAAACCGTGGCAATAAACCAATAGCCACGGTTTAAAACCATGGCTATAGGGTCTGCACATACATAAAAAAATACCCCCCCAACCCCCTAGACACCCCCCTGGAAACCCCCCTGGACACCCCCCTGACACCCCCTGGACACCCCCATGGACACCCCCTAAACACCCCCTGGACACCCCCTAGACACCACCCTGAACACCTCCTGCACCCCTCCCCTATGCCTTGCAGACCCCCCCCCCCCCTTGCCCTCCTCCCCACTGCCTTGCAGACACCCCCTGCCAGTCCCCCCTGCCCCCTGCCACCCCCCTGCCAGCCCCCTGCTTGTCCCCCTACCCCCCTGCCAGTCCCCCCTGCCCCTGCCACACCCCCTGCTAGTCCCCCTATGCCACCCCCCTGCCAGTCCCCCCTGCCCCCTGCCACCCACCTGCTTGTCCCCCTGCTTGTCCCCCTGCCAGCCCCCCTACCCCCTGCTAGTCCCCCCCTGACCCTTGATAGTCCCCCCCCTGCCACCCCCCTACCAGCCCCCTGCCCCCTGCTAGTCCCCCCCTGCCACTCCCCTGCTTGTCCCCCCCTACCCCCTACCCCCTGCCACCCCCCCTGCCAGCCCCCCTGCTTGTCCCCCTGCCCCCTGCCAGTCCCCCCTGCCCCCTGCCACACCCCCTGCTAGTCCCCCTCTGCCACCCCCTGCCAGTCCCCCCTGCCCCCTGCCACCCACCTGCTTGTCCCCCTGCTTGTCCCCCTGCCAGCCCCCCTGCCCCTTGCTAGTCCCCCTTGCCACCCCCTGCCAGCCCCCCCTGCCCCCTGCCCCCTGCTACTCCCCCCTGCCACTCCCCTGCTTGTCCCCCCCTGCCCCCTGCCCCCTGCCACCCCCCTACCAGCCCCCCTGCTTGTCCCCCTGCCAGCCCACCCCCTCCCCCCTGCCAGTCCCCCCCTGCCCCGCCCCCCCCAGCCCCCTGCTAGTCCCCCCTGCCACCCCCTATCAGTCCCCCCTGCCCCCTGCAACCCCCCAGCCCACCTGCACCAGCCCCCCCCTTGCAGCCCATCTGCACCAGGATCCAAAAGTTCATATTCTCATTTCTGCACTTGTGGAACTATCACCAAGAAGGCTCTTCACTTCTTCCTTGAAGGAAGGACGTCATCTCCACTATAAAATAAGAAATGATATGAGTTCAAGGAGAGATAGGTATGGAAAGAGCTCTGATGAAGCAAATCAGTAATGGCGATCAAGGTTTTCACCAGAGGAAACCTATAGAAATATCTTAGAGGATGAGAAATACAAATGATCAAGATTTTGAAGATACTTGGGTCATAGGGGTTATCAATACCCTTACACTACAGTACCTCAAAATGGAACAACCAATCTGGTGAGGCCACAAATCCACATGAAACAAAACACCCCCCTGCACCCCCAATGCCCCCCATAGTCCCCCATGCCCCCCCTGCACCCCACTGGACAGCCCCCATGCCCCAACTGGACAACCCCACTGGACAGCCCCACTGGACACCCCCTACACCCCCTGGACAGCCCTCCCCACCCTTCCGGACACCCCTCCCCCCTGCCTGGACACCCCCTCCCCCTACTGGACACCCCTCCCCCTGCTGGACACCCTTGCCCCCTGCCCCCTGCCCCCTGCACCCCACTGGACAGCCCCCATGCCTCAACTGGACACCCCTGGACACCACCCACTGGACACCCCTGGACACCACCACCTGGACCCCCACTGGACACCCTTAGACACCACACCTGGACACCACCTGGACCCCCTAAACCCCGGGACACCCCCTGAAACCCCTGGACCCCCTCCCCCTGCTGGACAGCCCCCCCCGCCTACTGGACAGCCCCCCCCCCCCCCTGCTGGACAGCCCCCCCTGCTAGACAGCCCCCCTGCTGGACAGCCCCCCCTGTTGGCCAAATGAAATTTCCTTGGTGTGATTCAAATTTCTTTCTCTCTTTGTATATAAATATCCACCCCCTTGTACTCTTGAAAGATCATGAATGAAGGTAATGTTATTATAGTGAGTTTTGCTTTCAACCTTTGTGTTCTTGCTTAATTCTTAACTTATCAAAGGATTGGTCATCCTTTGTGGCATATTGTAGCTAGAGTTCTTAGAGACAAGTTCTCTTTGGGTTCTACCTTTACCATTTCCCCCTTCCTTCTCATTTTCACTATCCGCACACCACCTTCATTTGTTTTCTTGCGGAGATCCGTGTGCTCAACACACGAATAGTGTACAAGGTTCCTAGGACACTTCCTAGTGGGTCTTGCATCGCGTCTCATAATGGGCCCCATGGGCTTAATGGGCCAAATGATCCAAATGGGCTTAAGTGGCCTAATGGGCCTAAGTGCCTAATGGGCATAAGTGGACTAATGGGCCTAATGAACCTAAATGGACAAATGGGCCTAATCAACCTAACGAGCATAAGTGAAAAAATGGGCCTAATGGGCCTAATGGGCCTAATGGGCCTAAGTGGGCTAATGAGCCTAATGGGACCAAGTGGCCAAATGGGCCTAAGAGGCCTAAGTGACCTAAGTAGCCTAATGGGCCTAATGGGCCTAAGTGGTGTAATGGACCTAATGGGCCTAAGTGGCCTCATGGGACTAATGGGGATAATGGGCCTAAGTGGCCTAATGGGCATAATGGGCCAAAGTGTATTAATATGCCTAAGGGGCCTAAGTGGCCTAAGTGGTATCATGGGCCTAAGTGGCATAAGTGGCCTAATGGGACGAATGAGCCTAAGTGGTCTAATGGGCCTCAGTGGCCTAATGGGCCTAAGTGGTCAAAGTGGCCTAATGGGCCTAAGTAGGCTAATTGGATTAATGGGCGTAGTGGCCTAATGTTCCTAAGTGTCCTAATGGGCCTAATGGGCATAATGGACCTAAGTGGCCTAAGTGGCCTAATGGGCCTAATGGGCATAAGTGGCCTAATGTGCCTAAGTGGCCTAAGTGACCTAATTGGCCTAATGGGACTTAGTGGTCTAATGTGCCTAATAGGCCTGAGTGGCCTAAGTGGCCTAATGGGCATAAGTGGACTAATGGACCCAATGGGCCTTAGTGGCCTAAGGGGACTAATGGGTCTAATGGGCCTAAGTGGACTAATTGGCCCAATGGTCCTAAGTGACCCAATAAGCCTAATGGGCCTAAGTGGTCGAATGACCTCACTGGACTTATTGGGCTAATGGGCCTAAATTTATGAAGTGGCCTAATGGGCCAAAGTGGCCTAATGGGCCTAATGGGCTTAAGGGGCATAATGAACCTAATGGGCCTAATGGGTATAATGGGCCAAAGTAGCCAAGGTGGCTTAATGGGACAAATGGGACTAAGTCGCCCAATGGGCCTAAGTGGCCTAATGGACCTAATGGGCCTAAGTGGCCAAATGGGCCTCATGGGGCTAATGGGCCTTAGTGGCCTAATGGGCCTAAGTGGCCTAATTGGACTAATCGGCCTGAAGGGCCTAATTGGCCTAATGGGCCTTAGTGACCTATTGGGCCATGGTGGACTAAGTGGCATAATGTGCCTAATGGGATTAATGGGCCTAAGTGGCATAATGGGTCGAATGGGTTGAATGAGACTAAGTGGCCTAATGGGCATAAGTGGCCTAAGTTGCCTAATAGACCAAATGAACCTAATGAGCCCGATGGGCCTCATGGGCCTAATGGGATTAATGAGAATAAGTGGACTAATGAGCTGAATGGGCCTAAGTGTCCTAATGAGCCTGATGGGCCTGATGGCCATAATGGGCAGAATGGGCCTAAGTGGCCTCATGGGTTTGATGGGCATGATGGCCCTACTGGGCTTAAATGGCCTAATGAGCTAAATGGGCCTAAGTGACATAATGGGCCTAATGTTCCTAATGAGCCTAAGTGGCCTAATGAGTATGATGGCCCTAATGGACCTCAGTGGCCTCATGGGCCTAATGGGCCTAAGTGGGCTAATGAGTTGAATGGGCCTAAGTGGCCGAATGGGCCGAATGGACCTAAGTGGCCTGATGGGCCTTTGTGGGATAATGAGATTGATTGGCCTAATGGGCCTTAGTGGCCTCATGGGCCTAATGGGACTAATGGGACAAATGGAAATAAGTAGCCTAATGAGCCTAATGTGAATAATGGGCCTAATGGGCCTGAGTGGCCAAATGGGTCTGATGGGCCTAATGAGCCATCGTGGCCTAATGGGCCTCATGGGCCTAATGGGCATGATATGCCTAATGGCCATGATGGGCATCAGTGGCCCAATGGGCCTAAGTGGACAGATGGGTCTCAGTGGCCGAATGGGCATAATGGGCCTAATGGGCATGATAGGCCCAATGGGCATAATGGGCATAAGTGGTTGAATGGTCCTAATGGGCCTAATTATCCTAATGGGACTAATTCTACTAATGGGCCTGATGGGCCTAATGTGCCTCCTTGTCCTAATGGGCCTAAGTGGCCTAAGTTTCCTAATGGGCCTCATTGGCCTAAGTGGCATAATGGGACAAGTAGGCCCAAAGGGCCATGGTGGCCTAATTGGCCTGATGGGCATAATGGGACTAATGGACCTCAGTGGCCTAATGGGCCTAATGGGCCTGATAGGCCCAATGGGCATAATGGGCCTCATTTTCCCAGTTGTCCTAATGGGCCTAATAGGCCTAATGGGCCTAAGTGGCCTAATGGGCTTGATGGGCCTCATGGGCCTAGTGGGTCTCATGGGTCTCACGGGCCTCATGGTTCTAGTGGGCCTAAGTGGCTTGATGGACATAATGGTCCTAAGTGGCCTAATGAGCCTAATTAGCCTTAGTGGTCGAATGGGCCTGATAGGCCTGGTTGGCATATTGGGCCTTATTGACGTAATGGACTTAATGGGCCTAAGTAGCCTAAGTGGACTAATGGGCCTAATGAGCCTAATGGTCTTAATGGGCCTAAGTGGATTAATTGGCCCAGTGGGCCTAAGTGGCCTAATGGGCCTAAGTGGCGAAATGGGCCTAATAGGCTTAAGTGGTAGAATGGTCCTAATTGGCCTAATTATCCTAATGGTCCTGATGGGACTAATGGGCCTCAAGGGCCCCAAGGGCTCAATCTGCTTCATGGGACAAATGGGCCTAAGTGGCCTCATGGACCCAATGGGCATAATGGGCCTAATGATTCTCATGGGACTAAGTGGCCTCATGGGCCTCATGGGCATAATGGGCCTCATGATCCTAATGGGCCGAATGGGCCTCCTAGGGCTAAGTGGCCCAATGGGCCTAGTTGTCCTAATGGGCCCAAGTGGCCTAATTGGCCTAATGGGTTGAATGGGCCTAAGTTTCTGAATGGGCCTAGTGTTCCTAAAGAGCCTAATGGGACTAAGTGGCCCAATGGTACAAATGGGCCTCATGGTCCTAATTAGCCGAATGGGCCTAAGTGGGCTCATGCGCCCAATGAGCCTAATCGGCCAGGTGGCCTAATGGGAAGAATGGTCCTAAGTGGCTTAATGGGCCTGATGAGCCTAATGGGCCTCATGGACCTAAGTGGCATAAGTGGCATAATGGGCCAAATTGGCCTAATGGGTTGAGTGGGCCTAAAGGACCTAATGGGCATAATGGGACGAATGAGCATAATTGGTCGGATGGTCCTATTGGACCTCATGGGACTAATGGGCCCAATGGGCCTCATGGGACCAACGGGCATAATGGGCCTAATGGGCCTAAGTGACCTAAGTGGGCCTAAATGGTCAAATGGGTCGAATGGACCTAAGTGGCCTAATGGACCTAGTGGGCCTCATGGGCCTAAGGGGCCTAATGGGCTCAATGGGATGAATGGGACTAGTGGTCCCAATTTTCCTAATGGATCTAAGTGGCCTAATTGGTCTAAGTGGCCTAAAGGGTTTAGTGGGCCTGATAGGATTGATAGGCCTAATGGGCCTAATGGGCCCAAGTGGCCTGATGGGTCTAATGGGACTCATGGGACCCATGGGCCTAAGTGTTCTCATGGGCCCAATGGGCTTAATGGACCTAAGTGTCCTAATGGGCCTCATGGGCCTCATGGGTAGAATGCCCCTCATAGGCCTGATGGGCCTAATGGGCCCAATGTTCCTAAGTGTCATAAAGGGCTGAATGGGCCTAAGTTTCCTAATGGTCCTAGTGTTTCTAATAGGCCTAATGGGCCTAATGGGATTAATGGACACAATTGAACTAAGTGGCCTAAGTGGCGTAATCGGGCTAATCGACCAAACGGGCCTAAGTGGCTTAACGAGACTAATGGGCCTAGTGGGACTAATGGGTTTAATGGGCCTAAGAGGTCTATGTTTACAAATGGTCCTAATGGGCCTATGTTCCCTAATGGGCATAATGGACCTAACTATTCTAATCGATCGAATCGACAGAATGGGCCCAATGGGCCTACGTGGCCTAATGGGACTAACATGCCTAATGGGACTAATGGGTTTAATGTTCCTGATGGGCTTAAGTGGACGAATGAGCCTACGTGGCCTAATGGGTCTAAGTAGACAAATGGGCCTAAGTGGTCTCGTGGGCCTACGTGGCCGAATGGGCCTAGGTAGCCAAATGGGCCAAATGGGCCTAATGAGGCTAATGAGTTTAATGGGTCGAATGGACCTATGTTTCCTAATGGGCCTAATGAGCCTAAGTGGCCTAATGTCCCTAATGAGACTAAGTGGCCTAACCCCCCTAATAGACTGAATGTGCTAATGGGCCTAAGTGGACTAAGTGGCTTAATGGACCTAATGGCCCTAATTGGCTGAATGAGTCTTATGTGCCTTAGTGGGCTAATGGGCCTAATGAGTGTAAGTGGATAATGATCCTAATGGGACTAAGTGGCATAATCCCACTAATTGGCTAAATGGGCTTAATGGGCCTAATGAGCCTAATTGGACTAAGTGACCTAATGGGCTTAATGGGCCTAATGGGCCTAAGTGGCCTAATTTTCCTAATCTATCAAATGGTACTAATGGGCCTAATGAGCCTAAGTGGACTAATGGACCTAATGGGCCTAATGACTAAGTGTCCTAAGTGGCCTAATGGGCCTATTGGTCATAATGGGACTAAGTTGCCTAATGGGCCTAAGTGGCTGAATTTACCTAATGGGCTGAAGTGGCCTAATGGGCCTAGTGGGCCCAAGTGGCCTAATCGACATAATCGATCGAATGTGCCTAATGAGCCTAATGGGCCTAGGGGGATGAAGTGGCCTAATGGGCCTAATGGGCCCAAGTGGCCTAAGTGGGCTAATCTTTCTAATCAACCGAATGGGCCAAATGGGCCTAAGTGGCATAATGGGCCTATTGGGCCAAAGTGGCCTAATCGGGCTAATCAATCGAATGGGCCTAAGTGGCCTAGTCGGTCTAATCGATCGAATGGTCATAATGAGCATAATTGGCCTAAGTGGTCTAATGGGCCTAATGGGCCTAAGTGCCCTAAGTGTCCTAATCGACGCAATCGACCGAATGGTCCTAATGAGCCTAAGTGGCTAAATGGGACAAATGGGCCTAATGGGTCGAATAGATCTAAGTGACCTAAGTAGATGAATTGACCTAATCGACCGAATGGGCCTTATGGGCCTAAGTGGCCTATTGGGACTAACAGGCCTAAGTGGATAAATGGGCCTAATGGGCTAAATTGGCCTAATGTGGTCAATGGGCTTAAGTTTAAGTATGGGATTAAGTTGAATATTGGGCATAATGATCCGAATGGGATTAAGTGGCATAATGGGCCTAATGGCCCTAAGTGGCCTAATGGGTCTAGTGGGTCTAAGTGGTCGAATGAGCCTAATGCGCCTCATTGGCCTAATGGGCCTAATGGGAGTAAGTGGCCTAATGGGCTTATCGGGTCTAAGGGTCCAAATGGGCCTATTACACCTAATAGTCCTAATGGACCTAATGGTTCCAATGGGCCTAAGTGGCCTTGTGGGCCTAATGGGAAGAATGGGCCTAATGGGCCTAATTGCACTAATCGGACTAATGGGCCTAATGGGTCGAATGGTCCTAAGTGTCCTAATGGGCCAATGGGACTAAGTCACCTAATGGTTATAAGTGGCCTAATGGGCCAAATGGACCTAAGTGGCCTTATGGGCCGAATGTGCCAAATGGTCCTAATGGCCAAATGGGACTAATGGGCCTAATTGGCATAATATGCCTAAGTGGCCTAATGGAATAATGGGCCTAAGTGTCCAAATGGGCCCAATGGGCCTAATGGGCCTAAGTGGCATAAGTATCCTAATCGACCTAATCGAACGAATAGGCTAAATGGGCCTGATGGGCCTAAGTGGAATAATGGGCCTAATAGGCTGAAGTGGCTGAATGGGCCTGATGGGCCTGATGGGATGAAATGGGCTCAGGGGCCTAATGGGCCTCATGGTCCTAAGTGGCCTAATGGGTCTCATGGGCCTAAGTGGCCTCATGGTCGCAATTGGCCCAAGGGGCCCAAGTGGCCTAATAGGCCTAAGGAGATTAATGGGCCGAATGGGCTAAATGGGCCTTGCTAGCCTATGGGGCCTAATGGGCCTAAACGGTATAATGGGCCTTGCTTAAAACCTTTGTGTTCTTTCTTAATTCTGGAATTATCAAAGGATTCTTCATCCTTTGTGGTGTCTTGTGGCTAGAGTTCTTAGAGACAAGTTCTCTTTGGGTTCTACCTTGACCATTTCCCCCTTCCTTCTCATTTTTCAATTTTCGCACACCACCTTCATTTTTTTTCTTGCGTCGATCTGGGTGCTCAACACGCGAATATTGTACAAGGTTCCTAGGACACTTCCTAGTGGTTCTTGCATCACGTATCATTTGGTATCAGAGCCAACTTGCAAGAAATCAGGTTCCTTCTTTCTTATTTATTCTTCTTTCTTCAATTCTCTTCGAATCGGGCCGACATCAATTCTGGTCCATTTTCTTCTTCACCTATAGAAATAATTTCTTCACTATTTTTGATGTACAGTATATCATTCTTTTATTTTAGAATATCATATTTCTTCTCCATTTTGAATCATCGAAATCAAAGCTATAAATCGCGAGATACAATGGGTTCAAATTTTGCAATGAATTCTGCAATTTTAAAACCATGCAAATATCACATTGATTCCATTTGATGTTACAAATTATTTCTTCTCCTACATTTTAATATTTAAAAAAATCCATCTAGTTGCTGCCTAATTTACTCAAAATAAAGGGAGCCAAAAAAATAAAAAAAAAAAGAAAAAAGAAATTTAAAGGCTAAAAAAATACAACATTTTGAATTCTACGTCCCATTTTCATTCTTCTTTATCCATTTTCTTCCCCTTCCCACATTTTTTTATCTTGAATCCATTTTGAATTTTATCTTTGAATTCTAGTTTGGGATTGCCACATTTCAAAAATTCTTTCAATTTGTTGAAATTGGTTAAGAACGCTATAAAAAGCAAGTTGAGTAGTAAAAGGCAAGAGTGTTACATTTTGATAAAATCCAAAATTGAGTGAAACACGGGGGAGCATATTATTTTTGAGTGTAAACACATGAGGGAGTGTGTGAGGTCCATTTTCCTTTATCTTCATTTGTTTTACAGGATTCTTAAATGGCGAAGTTGAGTAACACTAATGAAGCAGACATTAAGATGTTCATGAGGGATGTACAAGAACAATTCCAAAGGTAGAATGCAAGGATGGATGAACTTCAATCCCCTTCCAATTCTAGAGCACCACCAAGGAGGCGGGTTGTTGAAGAAGAGGAGGAGTTATCCGATTTTCACGAGTCACTAATTCGGAGAAATCAACCACCAAGGATGCAAGCCAATGATATTGGAGGAGTAAAGTTGAGGATCCCTTCATTCCAAGGTAAGAATGATCCAGAAACTTACTTGGAATGGGAAAGAAAGGTAGAACATGTGTTTGGTTGTCACACCTATTTGGAGGAAAACAAAGTGAAGTTGGCGGCCATGGAATTCACCGACTATGTTAGTATTTGGTGGGACCAACTAAAAGTGAGTCGACGATGAATTGGAGAAAGACCCATCCGCACTTGGGAGGAGATGAAAGTGGTAATGCGTAAAAGGTTCATTTATAGACACTATTATCGTTATTTGTTCCTCAAGTTACAGGGTTTGAAACAAGGGGTCATTAGTGTTGAGGAGTATCACAAAGAGATGGAGATAATCATAATTCGGGTGAATATTTATGAGGAGAGAGAGGCCACCATGGCAAGGTTTGTGAACGGCCTCAACCATGACATTCAGGACATAGTGGACATGCACCACTACTTGGACATGGAGGATCTAATTCACATGGATACCAAAGCGGAGAGGCATTGTGCCTCACAATGCCCAAACAAGAGGACAATGATTATTTTGGATAATGGAAATGTTCTTAGTGATAAAATTCCATCACTTGAGGATGATTCTGATGTGAAAGTAGAAAGCCCCGTACATGGAGAAATGCTTGTGGAAAGGCGTGCTTTGAGTGATCAACCGGAAGGAGAACATGATCAAGAGCAAAGGGATCACATTTTTCATACTATATGCCTCGTCAAATATATTTTATGTAGTATTATTATTGATGGGGGTAGTTGTACAAATGTAGTAAGTGGTTTGATGGTTGATAAAATGGGATTGTCTATGACTGGACATCCTAGGACTTATAGATTGCAATGGTTAAATAATAGCGGGGATGTCAAAGTGACTAAGAAAGCACAAGTTCCATTTTCTATTGGGAAGTAAGATGATAAGGTGATGTGTGATGTTGTTTCGATGCATTCTAGTCACATTTTTTTGGGAAGACCTTGGAAATTTTATAGGAGGGTCACACATGATGGATACACCAATCAATATTCTTTTGAGTATAATGGGAGGATGATTACTCTTACACCATTGAGGCCTTTGCAAGCTTATGAAGACCAAGTGAGGATTGAGAGAGATTGTGAGAAGAGAGAAAAGTAAAAGAGAGAAAAAAAATAGAGAGAATGAGAAGAGTGGAAAAATCAAGAGTGAAAAAGGAGTGTTGAGTGAAAGCAAAAAAAATGAGGGAAATAAAAGAGTTGAAAACAAGAGTGAAAATAAGAGTGAAAACAAGAGTGTTGAGGGAAAAGTGAGCTTATTTTCAGGAAAAAGAGAGATAGAGAGATCTTTAGAGGGGGAGGAAACTCTCGTGCTTCTATGAAAGGGAGAATAGTTTACCACTAACTCTCATAACCCTTCAATGCCTTCTAGTGTTATGTCCATTTTGTAGGAATTTGGTGACGTGTTTTCGGATGAAATTCCCGATGGCTTACCTCCCTTGCGGGGTATCGAGCACCACATCGACTTCCTCCCCAGAGCAACGCTTCTCAATCGACCGGATTATTGGGCTAACCTAGAGGATACTCGAGAAATCCAATGACAAGTGGAATAATTTCTAAGGAAGGGATTTGTCGAGAGAGCTTGAGTCCGTGTAAGGTACCAGAAATTCTTGTCCCAAAAAAAGATGGTAAGTGGAGAATGTGTGTTGATT
This sequence comes from Viscum album, assembly GCA_963277665.1. Taxonomy (NCBI): domain Eukaryota; kingdom Viridiplantae; phylum Streptophyta; class Magnoliopsida; order Santalales; family Viscaceae; genus Viscum; species Viscum album. The sequence continues at coordinate 945,032,093 of OY728132.1, read as the reverse complement.
GTCGAGCTATCAACAAAATCACGATAAAGTATCACTATCCCATACCTCATTTGGATGATATGATTGATGAACTCCATGGTTCATGCTTGTTTACTAAAATTGACCTAAGGTGTGGATACCATCAAATTAGAATGAAAGAGGGAGATGAATAGAAAACCACATTTAAAACAAAGTTTGGATTGTATGAATGGATAGTTATGTCTTTTGGACTAACTAATTCCCCTAGTACATTCATGAACTTAATGAATCATGTTTTCCATCCATTCATTGGGAAATTTGTGGTAGTGTATTTTGATGACATCCTTTTTTATTCTAAGAGACTTGATGAACATCATGAACATTTGAAACATGTTTTTGCGACTCTTAGGAAAAATAGGTTGTTTGCAAACTTGGAAAAATGTACATTTTGTTTAAATTCAGTTGTTTTCCTTGGTTTTATGGTAGGATATTATGGCATGAGTGTTTATTAAGAGAAGGTGAAGGCGATTCGGGATTGGACAACACCAAAGAATGCCAACGAGGTGAGGAGATTCCATGGACTTGAGAGTTTTTACCTAAGGTTCGTGAGGGACTTTTCAACCATTGTAGCACCATTGAATGAGTTGGTCAAGAAAGGGGTGAACTTAAAGTGGGTAAAAGCTCAAGAATATTCCTTCTTCACACTCAAAGGTAAGTTGAACAATTCACCTCTCTTAATTCTTCCCTACTTTTCTAAAGTTTTTGAGGTTGAGTTTGATGCCTCCAGAATAGGAATTGGGGCTATTTTAATGAAAGACTCTAAGCCTATCGTATAATTTAGTGAGAAGCTTAATGGGGCTGTATTGAACTACTCTACCTATGAAAAGGAATTATATGTTCTCAAAAGAACTTTATAAAATTGGTAACAATACTTTTGTCCAAGGGAATTTGTGATTCATTTGGATCATGAAAGCCTAAAATTTCTTAAGTCACAAGGAAAGCTGAATAGGCGGCATGCAAGATGGCTTGAATTCATTGAAACATTTTCTTACATCACTAAGCATAAACAAGGAAAAGAAAATGTTGTTGCTGATGCTTTGTCTAGGAGATACTCTCTTATGACTTCTATGCATGCTAAAATACTTGGTTTTGAAATGTTGAAAATCATGTATGAGAATGATGTGGATTTTTCTGAAATTTGGAAGTTGTGTGAAAAACAAGGCAAAAGTGATTTTTACAAACATGATAGATTTTTTTTTCGGAAAAATGAATTGTGTGTTCCATATTGTTCCATGCATGAATTTTTTGTTAGATAAACTCATGGTGGTGGATTAATGGGGCATTTTGGGATTGAGAAAACATTGTCCTTATTGAGTGAACATTTTTATTGGCCTCACATGCGTAGGGATGTGGTAAGTGTTTGTGGAAATTGTAATGTGTGTAAACATGAAAAGTTGAAAGTGATTCCACATGGAGTATACTCCCCTTTGCCTATTGATTATCATCCTTGGGTTAACATTTCAATGGATTTTTTACTCGGCTTTCCAAGATCACAATCAGGTAAGGATAAAATCTTTGTGGTGGTGGACAGGTTTAGTAAAATGGCTCATTTTATTTCTTGTTCTAAAACCAATGATGCAACTCATATCGATGATTTTTATTTCAGGGAAATTTTTAGGTTTCATGGCTTACCAAAGAGCATTATGAGTGACAGGGGTGTCAAATTCCTTAGTCACTTCTGGAGGAAATTTTGGAACAAAATTAGAACCAAACTTTTGTTATCCACCACTGCACACCCAAAAACAGATGGTCAAACTGAGGTGGTCAATAGAAAAATTTTCACATTGTTATGTGCCATCCTTAGAAAGTATTTGAAACATTGGGAAATATGCTTTACTCACATTGAATTTGCTTATAATCGAGTGGTTCACTCCACTACTAATGCTTCACCGTTTGAAGTTGTGTATGGTTTTAACCCATTAAATCCACTTGATATTTTACCTTTACCTACTAATCAGTTTTCAAATCTTGAAGGTGAAAAAAGGAAAAGTTTGTGCAGGAGTTTCATGCAAAGGTAAAATCCAATATTTAGCGGAAGAATGAACACTTGGCAAAACACGCCAACAAAGGTCGGAGGAAAATGGTGTTTCAACCAGGAGAATGGGTGTGGGTACACTTGATGAAGGAGAGGTTCCCAGAGAAACGAATATCAAAACTTCATCCACGAGGAGATAGTCCTTTCCAAGTCATAGAGAAGATTAATGATAATGCCTACAAGATTGATTTGCCCGACAGGTATGGGAATGTTAGTTCCACCTTTAATGTAGCTAATCTTTCTCCCTTTGAATTTTCAGATTCAAGGAAGAATCCTTTTGAGGAGGGAGGAGATGATGAAGATCATGGCACACATGGTCATCGCAGGGTTGGAGGCGGACTTGGTGAGGAGAATGGAATGCACACAAGTGGACATGACCCATTGTGTGGAATTTGAGGCCCAATGACAAGGGAGCAGACCAAGAGAATGAAGGAGGCCTTAAATGGATTAATCATGAAATTCCAAGAGGAGGCCCAACACCCTTGATTGGGGGAAGCATTTGGGCCTATAATTACATTAATTAAGTCCCAAAAATGATTTTAAAAATCCAACACAAGTGGTGCTTCGAATTTTCAAGCCCACCCCACCATGGAATCTTCAAAGTCAAAAGGTAGTGGGATACTTGTCTTTACTTTTCCAAGAGGGTGTGCTACTTGTCTCCTAAAGTCATGGTCAAGTGCCAAAGTTGTCAAAAAGCATCCTATAGGATTTTTTGACTATGGAAAAATATCCATTAGACTAATGTAAAGAGCCACCCCATGTGTAATTCTAATTTCAAGTTTCTTTGGCTATAAACAGCCACCCCCTTGTACTCTTGAAACATCATGAATGAAGGTAATGTTATTATGGTGAGTTTTGCTTGTAACCATTGTGTTATTGCTTAATTCTTGACTTATCAAAGGATTGGTCGTCCTTTGTGGCATCTTGTGGCTATATTTCTTAGAGACAAGTTCTCTTTGAGTTCTACCTTGACCATTTCCCCCTTCTCATTTTTCACTTTCCGCACACCACCTTCATTTGTTTTCTTACGGCGATCCGGGTGCTCAACACACGAATATTGTACAAGGTCCCTAGGACACTTACAAGCGGGTCTTGCATCGCGTATCACCACTTAGGCCAATTAGGCCCATTAGGACCATTAGTCAACATAGGCCCATTCCATTCATTTGGCCACTTAGGCCCCTTAGGCCAACTAGGCCATTGAGGCCACTTAGGCCCATTAAACCACATAGGCCCATTTTTTCCTAAGCCCATCAAGGCCATTAGGCCAATTAGGTCTATTCGGCACATTAGGCCCATTATGACACTTAGGCCCATTAGGCCTATTAGGCTCATGAGGTCCATGGGTCCACTAAGGCTAGTGAGGCCTGTTAGGCCCATTTGGCCCATTAGGCCTATCAGACTCATTAGGCCACTTAGGCCCATCAGGCCCATGAGGCCCATTTGGCCCATTACACCACTTAGGCACATTAGGCGCATTAGGCCACATAGGCCCATTATACCCATCATTCCCATAAATCTCATTAGGCTGCTTTATCCCATTCGACGCATTATTCCACTTAGGCCCCTTAGACCCATTAGGCCACTGAGGCCCACTAGACCCATTAGGCCACTTAGGCCCATTTGTATCATTAGGCCACTTAGGCCCATTAGGCCCATTAGGCCACTTAGGCCCATTAGGCCACTAAGGACCATTTGGCCACAAAGGCCCTTTAATCTCATTATGCCACTCAGGCCCCTTAGACCCATTAGGCCCATTTGGCAACTTAGGCCCATTAGGCCCATTAGACCATTTAGTCCACTTAGGCTCATTATACCCATTAGGCCAATTAGGCCAGTCAGGCCCATTAGGCCAGTCAGGCCCATTAGGCCACTTAGGCTCATTAAGCCACTTAGGCCCATTAGGTAACTTAGGCCCATTAGGCAACTTAGGCCCATTAGGCCACTTAGGCCCATTATGTCAATTAGGCCACTTAGACCCATTATGCAATTTTGGCCACTAAGCCCCATGGGTTCGATTCGTCCCATTAGGCCACTGAGGCCCATTAGGCCACTTAGGCCCATTATGCCATTTCAGCCACTTAGGCCAATTAGGCCCATTAGGCCACTGAGGCCCATTCGGACACTTAGGCCCATTTTCCCATTATTACCATTAGTCCCACTCGGTGGATGAGGCTAATTAGGCCTCTTTGGCCACTTTGGTCCATTAGGCCCATTAGGCCACTTCAGCCCATTAGGCCACTTCAGCTCATTAGGCCCATTAGGCCACTTAGGCCCATTTGACCCATTTAGTTGATTAGGGGGATTAGGAAACTTGGGCCCATTAGTCCCCTTAATCACTTAGTCCTATTAGGTCCTTTAGGCATGTTAGGCCCATGAGGCCAATTAGGATCATTCAGCCACTTAGGCCCATTAGGCCCATTAACCCCATTAGTCCCATTATGCCCATTAGGCCCGTTTGGTTCATTTGGCCACTTAGCCCCATTAGACCCATTAGACCACGTAGTCCCATTAGGCCCACTAGGCCACTTAGTCTCATTAGGCCCATTAAACCCATTAGTCCCATTAGTCCCATTAGGCCCGTTAAGACACTTAGACCACTTAGGCCCATTAGGCCTATTCGGTCGATTAACCCAATTATGCCACATAGTCCCATTAGGCAACGTCTTCCCATTAGGCCCATTAGTAAAATTAGGCTCATTAAACCCATTTGTACCATCAGTCCCATTAGGATCGTTATTAGGCCCATTCGGTCGATCAGCCTGACTAGGCCGCTTAGGCCACTTAGGCCATTAGGTCCATTAGGCCCATAAGGTCCATTCGGCCCACTAGGAACATTAGGTAACTTAGGCCCATTAGGCCACTGATGACCATTAGACCCATTAGGCCCTTCAGGCCCATGAGGTGCATTCCACCAATGAGGCCCATGAGGCCCATTAGGCCCAGAAGGACCAACAGGCCCATTAGGACACTTAGGCCTGTTAGGCCCTTTAGGCCCATGAGTCCACTTAGGCACATGAGGCCCATGAGTCCCATTAAACCCATAAGGTCACTTAGGCCCATTAGTCCCATTAGGCCCATTAATCCCATTAGGCACACTAGACCCTTTAGGCCACTTTGGCCCATTAGGCCCATTGGGCCCACTTGGCCAATTCATCCCGTGAGGCCCATTAGGCCCATTCATCCCATTAGGCCCACTAAACCCATTAGTCCCCTTAACCCCATGAGGCCCATTGGGCCCATTAGGCCCATTGGCCACTTGGCCCCTTCAGTCCATTAGTCCCCTTCGACCCACTTAGCCCACATAGGCTTATTAGGCCCATTATGCCCATTGGGCCCATGAGGCAACTTAGGCCCATTAGGTCCATTTGGCCCATGAGGCTCATTAGGCCCATCAGGATAATTAGGCCCATTCATCCCATTAGGTACATTTGGCCCACAAGGCCCAATAGGTCACTTAGGCCCATTAGGCCACTTAGGTCATTTAGGGCCATGAGGCCCATTAGGCCCATTATTGTTAGTTTAGACAATGAGAAGAGCATGAAATGCATGGTATAAATGACTTCCCACTAGGATTTTATATCTCATTTGGAGTAATGATTTATGTTGTGATATTAATTCGTTGATATTCGAAAAATCAGGGAAGTGTTTTCAAATGTGTGATTTTGAAAGGAGAATGGTTGTGGTATTTTGAAAATTGGTCGTTTTTCAAAACATGGTGGATGTTTTTTCAAAAATTATTGAACATAGAAAATGTTGGATTTTTTAAGTCATGGTTATGATAGTTGAAATGTTATAGGATTTGAAATTTTTAAGCCTTATGTTGCTAGAGAGTGTGACTTATGGTGTTTCTCATGTGAACAGAGAATGGAACCCAATAGGCATCGTAGAAACCAACCAGAGGAAGGTACTTAAAATGTGGTTGCACTTGAGACCCAGGTGAACCAGTAGCTGGTGAAGAGCATAATCCAAGCTTTTTAAGCTATCGATAGTGGTAATAATAGAGATAAACCAGGGCATGTGGACCATTTTGTTCAGTTTAAGAATCAAAATCCACCCATCTTTTGGGGTGATTCAGAACCAGAAAGGGTGGAGGCATGGCTAAATAAGATGAATCAAATCTTAGATTTCCTAGGCACACTTTTGGAGTTCAAATTCAATTTAGTGACATACATGTTGTAAGATATTTCGTATTAGTGGTGGGAGTTAGCGATCTAGGATAAAGTGGACCAGGGTATGGAATGGGAGGATTTCGAGGAATTGTTCAACAAAAAATTCTATCCTTACACGTTTATAATTCAGATAATGATGGATTTATTTATCTTGAAGTATTAGAACCTTTATTTGATAGAATATGTGGATACATTCATGAATTTAATCTAGTTTTCACCTGAGGTTGCTACTAGTGAACCTTTGAATACACGCATTTTTTAATCTGGGGTGAGGTAGGAAATTTGTTTGAAGATTGCAGTAATCTGTATAATAGATTGTACGGAGATAGTTAATAGGGAAATCATGGATGAAAGGGAAATCTTAGGGGTGATGGGTGGAGGAGATATCATGATACCTATGGGAAATGTTGGAACTATAATGCGGGGAGCAAGTGGAAGAGGGACACTTATTTCTAAGGAGAGAGTATGGATTAGAATCTGATGGAAGGATCACTGAATCTTCCTATGAAGCCTAAGAGAAAGTCGGGATGTTTCTAATGTGGCGATCTAAGACACATAAAGTGAGAATGTACATCACCACCTAGAGTATGCCATAATTGTAATTAGACGAGGCATCTTCAGTGTTATTATTGTCGTGATCCAAGGTCAGGTGTTCGGAACACTTCTCAAGGTTCACAGTCATCTTATGCCTCAATGGGACGAGGACAGAAAAATACCCCTCATTAGCATAATAGAGTTAGTCATGGTGATTATAGGAATACCATGACTCCTCATCATGGGAAATTTCATCAGGGGAATAAAGATAAAAGTGTGGTTATTAAGCAGGTATTTGGAGCTGAGTGGGTTATTGTGAATGGCCAACTTGTACCATCGATGGTGAGAGGTACGATTCTCTTGAATTCTACCTTTATGAAAGAATTTTTTGACATGGGTGCATCTCATATTTCATTTATTCTCATGTTGTTGATTTTTTGGGTCTAAATGCAGAAATGATGCATTCTATTTTGAAACTTCAAACTCCTCTGGGTCAAAGAAAGTGTCGAGCATTTTTGTGTAGAGCTTGTTGTATAGTCGTTGGGTGACTGGTTCAGGGTCGACCTAGGTTGGTTCATGGTAGCCTAAGTGGCCTAATTTCCCTAAATGACCTAAATTGTTATAAATGGCCTAAATTGGACTCATTACAAAATTGGTCTAAATGACCTAAATGGCCTAATTGGCCTAAATGGACTAATTGGACTAATTAGACTAATTGGCCTAATTGCACTAAATGGACTAAATGGATTAAATGACCGAAATGGCCTAATTGTCCTAAATGGACTAAATTTCCTAAATTGTTGAAATTGACCTAATGGCCTAATTGGCCTAATTGGACTAATTGGACTAAATTGGCCTAAATTGACTAATTGACCTAAATGACATAAATTTCCCAATTGGCCTAATTAGTCTAAATGGCCTAAATGGATTAATTGACCTAAATGGCCTAAATATCCAAAATTGTCCTAAATGGATTAATTGGCCTAAATGTCCTAATCAGCCTAATTGACCAAAATGGCCTAAATTGGCCTAAATGGCCAAATGACCTAATTGGCCTAAATGGTCTAAATGGCATAATTTTCCTAATTAGCATAAATGGACTGATTGATCTAATTGGTCTAAATGGAATAAATTAACCTAAATGACCTAAATTGTCCTGATTGGCCTAATTGGTCTAAATGGTCTAAATGGCCTAATTGGCCTAAATGGACTAAATGCCCTAATTAGTCTAATAGGCATAAATGGACTAATTTTCCTAAATGTCCTAAATGGCCTAAATTAGCATAATTGACCTAATTGGTCTAAATGGCCTAAATTGGTCTAAATAGCCTAAATGACCTAAATGACCTAACTGGTCTAATTGTCTTAAATGGACTAATTTTCCTAAATGACATAAATGGTCTAATTGGTCTAATTGGTCTAATTGGCCTAAATGACATGAATGGTCTAAATGACCTAAATTGGTCTAAATGGACTAGTTGGCCTAAATGGCATAAATTGCCTAATTGCCCTAATTGGACTAATTGGCCTAATTGGTTGAAATGACCTAAATTTTCCTAAATGGAATAAATAGCCTAATTGCACAAATTGGCCTAAAATTGGCCTAAATGGAATAAATAGACAAAATTGGCCAAATTGGCCTAATTGTTCTAAATGGTCTAAATTGGCCTAAATGTTACAATTGGCCTAAATTATATAAATTACCTAATTGGATTAATTGGCCTAATTCGCTTAAATGACCTAAATTTTCTTGAATGGATTAAATGGCCTAATTGAACTAAATGACCTCAATTATAATAATTGTCCTAATTGACCTAAATTGCCTAAATTGTCTAATTGGTCTAATTGTTTAAATTGGCCTAATGGGCCTAAATGGCCTAAATTGGCTAAATAAGCTTAAATGTCATAATCGGCCTAATTGGCCTAAATGGCCTAAATTGGACTAAATGGGATAATTGGTTGAATTGGATTAAATGGTATAAATTAGCTTAAATAGACTAAATGAACTAAATTGGCCTAAATGGCCTAAATTGGCCTAAATGGCCTAAATTTTCTAATTGGCCTAATTAGCCTAGTTGACCTAAACGACCTAAATGGCCTAAATGGCCTAATTTCCCTAAATGGCCTAAATGACCTAAATGAACTAATTTCCTAATTGGTCTAAATGGCCTAATTGGCCTAAATGGACTAAATTTGCCTAATTGGCCTTAATTGATTAATTGGCCTAAATGGACTAATTGGACCAATTGTCATAAATGGTCTAAATTAAAAAATTGGCCTAATTTTCCGAATTAGGCTAAATGGCATAAATTATCCTAAATTGCCTAAATTGGCCTAATTGGCCTAATTAGTCTAAATGACCTAAATTTGTCTAAATGGTCTAAATGGCCTAATTGGCCTAATTGGCCTAAATGACCTAAATGACCTAATTGATATAATTGGACTAAATTACCTAAATTACCTAATTGTCCTAAATTGACCTAAATGGCCTAAATTGGCCTAAATGGCCCTAATGGGCCTAAATGACCTAATTGGCCTAATTGGTCTAATTTTACTAATTAGTCTAAATGAGCTAAGTTTAGATAAATGGCATAATTGGACTAAATTTCTTAAATTTTCTAATTGACCTAATTGGCATAATCTGCGTAAATGGCCTAAATTGGCCTAAATGGCCTAAATGGACAAAATTGACCTAAATGGCCTAAATTGGCCTAATTGGCCTAAATTGCCTAAATTGCATAATTGGCCTAATTAGGCTAAATGGTCTAAATTGGCCTATTTGGACTAATTGATCTAAATTACCTAAATTGGTCTAAATGGCATAATTGGCCTAATTGTCCTAAATGGTCTAAATTGGCCTAAATAGCCTAAATGACCTAAATTGGCCTAAATGGACTAATTACCCTAAATGGACAAAATTGGCCTAAATGGCCAAAATGAACTAAATTTCCTAATTGGCCTAATTGGCCTAAATTTGCCTAAATTGCCTTAATCTTCTAATTGGCCTAAATAATCTAAAGGGCCTAAATTGGCCTAATTGGCATGAATTGGTCTCATTGGCCTCATTGGCCTAAATGGACTAAATTGGATTAAATTACCTAAATAGCCTAATTTTCCTAAATGGCCTCAATGACCTAATTATCCTAATTTTCCTAAATGGCCAAAATTGGCCTAAATGGTCTAATGGTCCTAATGGGCCTAAGGGTCGAATGGGCCTAAGTGGCCTAATGAACATAATGGGTCTAATGGGATTAAGTGTCCCAATGGGCCTAATGGGCCTAATGGGTATAATGGGATTAAGTGACCTAGTGGTCCTAATGGGTATAATGGGCCTAAGTGGCCTAATCGGCCTAATGGGCCAATTGGGCCTAAGTGGCCTAATGGGTCTAATGGGCCTAATGGGCTTAATGGGTCTAATGGATCGACTGGGCCAAAGTGAGCAAATGGGACTAAGTGGCCTAAGTGTTATAATGGGGAGAATGGGCCTATTTGGCCTAAGTGTCCTAATGGGCCCATTAAGTCCAATTTGGCCTAATGGGCCTAATGGAATTAATGGGTCGAATGGACCACTTGGTCCTAAGTGGCCTGATGGTCCTAATGGGCTGAATATGCCTAATGGGCCTATTGGGGCTAAGTTGATTAATGGGCCTAATGGGCCCATTATGGTCAATTCGTCCTAATGGGCTAAATGGCCGAATTTTCCTAAAGTACCTAATGGGCCTGATGGGCCTAATGGGTCTAAGGGGCCGAATGGGCCTAAGTGGATGAATGGGCCTAAGTGGCATAAGTGTCCTAATGGGCCTAATAGGCCTAATGGGCCTAAGTAGCATAATGGTCCTAATGGGCCTAAGGGGCTCAATGGGCCTAGTGGGTTTAAGGGGGTCTAATGGGCCTAAGTGGCCCAATGGACCTAAGTGGCCTAAGTGACCTAGTTGGTCGAATGGGCCTATTGGGCCTAAGTAAGATAATGGGACTAATGGGCCCAATGGCCTAATTGGGCTAATGGTCCTAAGGGGGGAATCATGTCTAATGGGTCTGAGGGGCCTAATGGGCCTAAGTGGGCTAATGGGCCTAAGTGACCTAAGTTACCTAATAGGCCTAATGGGCTTATTGGTCCTATTGGGTCTAAGTGGGCTAATGGGCCTAATGGTCCCATTATGGCCAATTCGATCTAATGCGCCTAATGGCCTAATGGCCTAATTGGACTAATGGGCCTAGGAGACCAATGAGCCTAATGGGCCTAAGTGGCCTAATGGGCCTAAGTGTCCTAATGGTCATATTGTTCCAAAGTGGTCTAATGGGCATAATGGGCCTATTGGGCCTAATGGGTCTATTATGGATAATTCAGCCTAATGGGTCCAATGGCCCTAAGTGACCTAATGGGTTGAAGTGGCCCAAGTTGGCAAATGGGACTAATGGGTCAAATGGGTCTAAGTGGCCTAAGTTTCCTAACAGGACGAATTGGTCCAATGGGTCTAAGTGGTCTAATGGCCCTAATTGGCGTAAGTTGCCTAATGGGCCTAATGGGACTAATGGGTCCAATGAGTCTAAGTGGCCTAAGTTTCTTAATGGGCCTAATGGGTCCAATAGGTCTAAGTGGTCGAATGGGCCTAAGTGGACTAAGTTTCCTAATGAGCCTAATGGGCCTAATGTCTCTAATGTGTCTAATGGGCCTAAGTGGCCTAATCGGCCTAATGGGCCTAAGTGGCCTAATCGGCCTAATGGGCCTAATGGGCTTAATGGGGTGAATGGATTGAATGGGCCTAAGTGGATTAATGGGCTGAATTGGTCTAATGGGACTTAGTGTCCTAATGGGCCTAAGTGGCCTAAGTTGCCTAATGTGCCTGATGGGTCCAATGGGACTAAGTGGCCTAATGGGCCTAAGTTTCCTAAGTTTCCTAATGGGACCCATGGGCCTAATGGGTCTAATGGGACTAATGGGTCCAATGGACCTAAGTGTCCAAAGTTACCTAATGGGACCAATAGTCTGAATGGGCCTAATAGGTCCAATGGACCTAAGTGGCCTAAGTTTCCTAATGGTCTAAAGTGGCCTAATGGGCTTAATCGTCCTACGTGTCCAAATGGGTCTAATGGGCCTAAGTGGCCTAATGGGTCCAATGGGCCTAAGTGACCTAGGTTTCCTAATGGGACAAAGTGGATTAATGGGACTAATGGGCCAAGTGGGCCTAAGTGGCCTAAGTTGACTAATGGGCCTAATAGGCCTAATGGGTCTAACGGACCTAATGGGTCTAATATGTCTAAGTGGCCAAATGGGCCTAAGTAGACTATGTTGCCTAATGGGCCTAATGGGTCCAATGGGTCTAAGTGGCTCAATGGGCCTAAGTTGCCTAAGTTTCATAATGGGCATAATGGGACTAATGGGCCTAATGGGCCTAATGGAAATAATGGGTCTAATGGGCCTAAGTGGTCCAATCGACCTAACGGGTCTAATGGTCCTAATGGGTCGAATGGGCCTAAGTGGCCTAATGGTTCGAATGGGACTAAGTGGACTAATGGGTCTAAGTGGCCTAAGTTTCCTAATGGGACTAAGTGGCCCGATGGGCCTAAGTGGCCTAAGTTGCCTAATGGGTCTAATGGGATGAATGGGCCTAATGGGCCAAATGGGATGAATGGGCCTAATGGGTCCAATGGGCCTAAGTGTCCTAAGTTGCCTAATGGGTCGAAGTGCCCTATGGGACCCATGTGCCTAAGTGGACTAATGGGACTAATGGGCCAAAGTGGCCTAATGAGCCTCATGGGCCTAAGTGGCCAAATGGGCCCAATGGTCCTAATGGACCTAAGTCGTCTAATGGGCCTAATGAGATAATGGGCATAATGGGCCTAAGTGGCCTAATTGGCCTAATCGGCATAAGTGTTCTAATGGGAATAATGAGACTAAGTGTCCTAATGGGAATAATTGGCCAATGGGATTAATGGTCCTAAATTCAGTGATTTATGAAACTTGGTTGACAATAAAATCCAAAGGGGGAATTGTTAGAACCAAACTGATGAAGAAGGTGTTTGTTTTCATGTGTTGTCTTTTGCTTTCAAGGAAAGCTTTTGAAGAAAGAAAATCACCTCACTTTATATTTTTTGGAAATCATATTGTCCATTGTTTTCAAAAGAATCGGACTCACTCTGTCCATCATAACAAGGCAAAGTTGATTGAGAGAAAAGGCACGGATTAGACTTGTCTTTGTTATGATATGTGAAGAAATGGAAAAATAGGTATTCCAAATCATATCTAGATTCATCATGTCTAGGTGTAAGGGAAGAAATAGATGATGCCAATTGAAAAGGAATTGTACCCAGTGTAATTAGATTCAGGCTGAGAAGGAAAGAAAGAGGGCATTGAGGATCGTAATCAGAATGATCGTACCCAGAATAATCATTGTATGGTATTGTAGCATCATATTATCCATCGTATTCATAAGAAAACCTTCATACCCAGGATTATCATACTCAGGATCAGGAAGAAAAAGATCGTACCCAATATGATTGTACTCAGAACAACCATTCTCAGAAAGATCATACTCTGTACAATCATATTCAAAAAGGAATTTCCTGAGGTTGATGATTGAAAAGAGAAGGAAATAATGAGATCAACAATGTGGTAAACCATTTAAAAAGGGTTTAATTACTTTGTAGGTTTCAATTGGGTCAAGAATCATTGTATCAGAGTGGGATTGTTTTATATTTTCAAGTGGGTCAAGAGAAGAAGTGAAGAAGTAAAAGTGGGTTGAAAGAAAATTTTGTTGGATGCACAATTCAGGGGGAGCTCAACATTCAAAAGAATTATCATATTCAGAATTCAGAAGGAGAAGTGAAAGTTTTAGAAGAATCGAGAAGCTTCGAGAAGAGTTTATGAAGTCAAAATACACCCCATATTTTAGGGGAAATTGAGATTTGGGTGAATTTATTAAGAGGAAATTTTTTTGGGATTCCCACCAAGTCATATCGAGGGTCAACCATAAAAGAAGAAAAATATTTTGTACTTGAGGTGGACCGATGTAATTTTCCTGAGAGAGAAGCTCCTAGTTTTAGAGAGAAGAAAAAATTTATATATTCACTTTTGTTGAAGAAGTTTTGACGGATTGAAGTGAAAGAGAAGAGACAAGATCACAACATTGTATTCAGCTGATCATCGTACTCAGTGTTTATCATACTCAGCTGATTACTATATTCATCTTGTCAATTGTATTCAGATAATCATTATATTAGGCTGGATTAATCAGATCGTGATCTTCATACTGGGTCTTTCAGACTGAGGAAGATGGAGAATGGAAGTAGTGTCGATTCATCTCTATATCATTCTATCAAAGTTATACTTTTTATACTAAGGAATATCGTACCGAGTAGAATTGTATTGGGAAAATCTTATCGGGAAGAATTGTATCAAGGAGAATCATACTCGAAGGAATCAGATTGGGAAAATCGGACTTCATTTTTTTCTTAACAATGTCTAGAAAGTTCTTACCATCTTCTGGGTAAGAAATTGAAGAAGTGTTTTCAATTGAATACATTTGTGTAATTGAAAATTAGCACAGGTTACATGAGTTGTTACACAATCATTGTATTACCCAATTTATGCTAATAGGGTGCACATGTACTATTGGATTGTTTACATAGAGCTACATAGGTAAAAGGGTATATCCTACTAGTTGTAATCCAATGAGTGTTTTCTAGTAGATTGTGTGGCATTGAAACAATTAAATTCCATACCATGGATGTAGTTATTCTTATTGAATAGTGAATCTTGTAAATACTTGTGTTCCTGTGGATGTGTTTGAATTGTTTTCAGTAGGGAATATAATCATTAATAGGAGGCGAATGCTGTTTCATTTGAAAAGAAACATAAGAGAAAAAAGTATCACTGATTCACCCCTCCCCCTCTCAGTGATACAATCATCCATTGGGCACTTTCAAGTGGCCTAATGGGCCCAAGGGACCTAATGGGCCTAAGGAGCCTAACTAACCCAATGGGACTAATGGGACCAATGGGCCTAACTGGCCTAAGGGGCCTAATGGCCCCTATGGTCTAATTGGGCCTAACTGGTCTAAGTGGCCTAATAGGTCTAATGGTCCTAAGTGTCCTAATGGGCCTAACAGACCTAAGTGGCTTAATGGGACAAATGGGATAAATGGGACCAAATCGCCTAAGTGGCCTAACTATCCTAATGGCCCCAATGAGCCTAAGAGGCCTAAGTGGACTAACTGACATTTGTGTCGACCCAATGGGCCTAATGGGTCAAACTTGCCTAAGTGGCCTAACTGGTCCAATGGGCCTGACGAGCCTAATGGGACTAACTAGCCTAATAGGCCTAATGTGACTAACTGGGCCAATGGGCTAAATGAGCCTAACGAGCCTAATGGGTCTAACTGGACAAAGTGGCATAATGGGCCTAACTGGCCAAAGTGGTCTAATGGGCTGGGCCTAAGTGGCATAATTGGCCCAATGAACCCAATGGGCCTCACTGGCCAAAGTGGCCTAATGGACCTAACTCACCTAAGTGGCCAAATGGGCTGAACGGGCCTAAGTGACGTAATGTGCCGAATGAGCTTAAGTAACACAATGGCCTGAATGGGCCTTGTGGTCCAATGGTCCTCATGGGCTTAATAGGCCGAATGGGCCGAATGGGCCTAAGTGGACAAATGGGCCTAAGTTCCTAATGAGAATAAGTGTCCCAATGGGCCTAAATGGATGAATGAGACTAATGGTCCTAATGGTCCTAAGTGAAAAAATGGGCATAATGGGCCTAAGTGAGCTAATGGACCTAATGGGCCCAAGTGGCCAAATGGGCCTTAGTGGCCTAAGTGACCTAAGTAGCCTAATGGACCTAATGGGCCTAAGTGGAAAAATGGACCTAATGGGACTAAGTGGCCCCATGGGCCTAATGGGAATAATGGGTCTAAGCGGCCTTATGGGCATAATGGGCCTAAGTGGCTTAATAGGCCTAAGCGACCTAAGTGGCCTAAGTGGTCTCATTGGCCTAAGTGGCATAAGTGGCATAATGGGACGAATGGGCCAAAGTGGAATAATGGGCCTAAAAAGACTTAGTGTCCTAAAGGGCCTCAGTGGCCTAATGGGCCTAAGTGGCCAAAGTGGCCTAATGGGCCTAAGTGACCTAATGGGCCTAAGTAGCCTAATTAGCGTAATCTGCATAGTGGCCTAATGGGCCTAATGGGCATAATGGACCTAAGTGGCCTAAGTGGCCTAATGGGCCTAATGGGCATAAGTGGCCTAATGTACCTAAGGGGTCTAAGTGGCCTAATGGGCCTAATGGGCCTTAGTGGACTAATGGGCCCAATGGGAATAAGTGGCCTAATGGTTCTAATGGGCCTTAGTGGACTAATGGGCCTAATGGGTCTAATGGGCTTAAGTGGACTAATGGGTCTAATGGTCCTAAGTGGCCTAATGGGCCTAAGTGCCCGAATAGGCCTCGGTGGCCAAATTGGCCCAATGGGACTAAGTTGCCGAAGTGGCCTAATGAGCCTAAGTGGCCTAATAGGCCTAATGGGCTTAAGTGGCATAATGGACCTAATGGGCCTAATGGGATAAAGTGGCCTAATGGGCCAAATGGGCCTAAGTGGACCAATGGGCCTAAGTGGCATAATGGGCCTTGGTGGACTAAGTGGCATAATGTGCCTAATGGGCCTAAGTAGCCTAATGGGCCTAAGTGGCATAATGGGTCGAATGGGTTGAATGAGACTAAGTGGCCTAATGGGCCTAAGTGGCCTAAGTTGCCTAATAGGCCAAATGATCCTAATGGGCCTGATGGGCCTGATAGGCCTAATGGGATTAATGGGCCTAAGTGACCCGATGAGACGAATGGGCCTAAGTGGCCTAATGGGCCTGATGGGCCTGATGGACATAATGGGTCGAATTGGCCTAAGTGGTCTCATGGATTTGATTGGCTTGATGGGTCTAATGGGCTTAAATGGCATAATGAGTTAAATGGGCCTAAGTTGCCTAATGATCCTAATGTGCCTAATGGGATTAAGTGGAAAAATGGGTCTGATGGCCCTAATGGGCCTCATTGGCCTCATGGGCCTAATGGGCCTAAGTGTACTAATGAGTTGAATGGGCCTAAGTGGCCTGATGGGATGAATGGTCCTAAGTGGCCTAATGGGCCTTTGTGGCCTAATGGGATTGATGGGCCTAATGGGCCTAAGTGGCCTCATGGGCCTAATGGGCATAATGGGACAAAGGGTCATAAGTAGCCTAATGGGCCTAATGGGCATAATGGGCCTAATGGACCTAAGTGGCCAAATGGGCCTGATGGGCCTAATGAGCCTTCATGGCCTAATGGGGCTCATGGGCCTAATGGGCATGATCAGCCTAATGGCCATAATGAGCATGAGTGGCCCAATGGGTCTAATGGGCCTAAGTGGCCAGATGAGCCTTAGTGGCTGAATGGGCATAATGGGCCTAATGGGCATGATAGGCTCAATGGGCCTAATGGGCATAAGTGGTTGAATAGGTCTAATGGGTCTAATTGGCCTAATGGGCCTAATTGGACTAATGGTCTTGATTGGCCTAATGTACCTCTTGGGCCTAATAGGCCTAAGTGGACTAAGTGTTGTAATAGGCCTCATGGGCCTAAGTGGCCTAATGGGCCAAGTAGGCCCAAAGGGCCTTGGTGGCCTAATTGGCCTGATGGGCATAATGGGACTAATGGACCTTAGTGGCCTAATGGGCCTAATGAGCCTAATAGGGCCAATGGGCATAATGGGACTCATTTTACCAATTGGCCTAATGGACATAATGGGCCTAAGTGGCCTAATGGCCTTGATGGACCTGATGGGCCTCACAGGCCTCATGGTTCTAATGGGCCTAAGTGGCCTGATGGGCATAATGGGCCTGAGTGGCTTAATGGGCCTAATGGGCCTCAGTGGATGAATGGGCCTGATAGGCCCAATTAGCATATTTATCCTAGTGGACCTAATGGTCTTAATGGGCCTAAGTGGCCTAAGTGTCCTAATGGGCCTAATGAGCCTAATGGTCTTAATGGACCGAAGTGGATTAATTGGCCCAATGGGCCTAGGTGGCCCAATGGGCTTGAGTGGCAGAATGGGCCTAATGGGAATAAGTGGAGGAATGGTTCTAATAGGCATAAGTAGCCTAATGGGCCTAAGTGGTGAATGGTCCCGATGGGCCTAATGAGCCTCAAGGGCCCCAAGGCCCGAATGGGATTCATGGGCCAAATGGGCCTAAGTGGCCTCATGGGCCCAATGGGCATAGTGGGCCTAATGAGGCTCATGGGACTATGTGGCCTCATGGGTTGGATGGGCCTGATGGGCCTCATGGGCCTAATGGGATGAATGAGCCTCCTAGGCCTAAGTGGCCTAGTGGGCCTAGCAGGCCTAATGGGCCTAGTGGGCCTAATGGTCCCAAGTGGCCTAAGTGGATGAATGGGCCGAATGGGCCTAAGTTTCTGAATTGGACTACTGTCCATAAAGGGACTAATGCGACTAAGTGGCCCGATGGGCCAAATGGGCCTCATGGGCCTAATGGGCCTAATGATCCTAAGTGGCCTTATGCACCCAATGGGCCTAATGGGCCTAAGTGGCCTAATGGGATGAATGGTCCTAAGTGGCCTAATGGGCCTGATGATCCTAATGGGACTCATGGACCTAAGTGGTCAAAGTGGCTTAATGGTCTGAGTGGGCCTAAAGGACCTTATGGGTCTAATGGGACGAATGGGCCTAATTGGTCGGATGGGACTATTGGGCCTCATGGGCCTAATGGGCCTAATGGGCCTCATTGGACCAATGGAAATAATGGGCCTAATGGGCCTAAGTGGCCTAAGTGGGTCTAAATGGTCAAATGGGTTGAATGGGCCTAAGTGGCCTAATGAGCCCAATGAGCCTTATGGGCCTAAGGGGCCCAATGGGCCCAATGGGATGAATGTGACTAGTGGGCCCAATGGGCCTAATGGATCTAAGTGGCCTAATTGTTATAAGTGGCCTAAAGGGCTTAGTGAGCCTGATAGGATTGACAGGCCTAGTGGTCCTAATGGGCCCAAGTGGCCTAATGGGTCTAATGGGCCTCATGGGCCTCATGGGCCTAGGTGGCCTCATGGGCCTAATGGGCTAAAGTGGCCTAATCGGTCTAATCAACTGAATTGGGCTAAGTGTCCTAGTCAACCTAATTGATCGAATGAGCCTAATGGGATTAATGGGACTAAGTGGAAAAATGGGCCAAATGGGCATAAGTGCCCCGAGTGGCCCACTCGGCGTAATCGACCAAATGGTCCTAATAGTCCTCAGTGGCCAAATAGAGCTAATGGGTCGAATGGATCTAAGTGGCCTAAGTAGATGAATCGACCTAATCGACCGAATGGGCCTTATGGGCCTAAGTAGCCAATTGGGACTAACATGCCTAAGTGGCTAAATGGGCCTAATGGGCCAAATTGGCCTAATGTGGTTAATGGGCCTAAGTTGGAGAATGGGATTAAGTGGTATAATGGGCCTAATGGGCCGAATGGGATTAAGTAGCCTAATGGGCCTAATGGGCCTAAGTGGCATAATGGGCCTAGTGGGTCTAAGTGGTTGAATGGGCCTAATGCACCTCATTGGACTAATAGGCCTAGTGGGAGTAAGTGGCCCAATGGACTTAGTGGGCCTAAGGAGACGAATGGGCCTAATGCGCCTAATGGGCCTAATGGGCCTAATGGGCCTAATGGTTCTAATGTGCCTAAGTGGCCTTATGGTCCTAATTGGAAGAATGGGCCTAACGGGCCTAATTGGAAGAATGAGCCTAACGGGCCTAATTGGACTGATGGGTCCATTCGCCCACTTTGTCCCATTAGGCCCATTAGGCCACTTAGGTCCATTTGGACCATTAGGCCCATTAGGCCACTTAGTCCCATTAGGTCACTTAGGCCCACTAATCCCATTAGGACCATTAGTCAACTTAGGTCCATTTGGCACATTTGGCCATTTCGGTCCATTAGGCCCATTATGCCTATTCATCCCATTAGGCACATTCATCCACCTTTTCCCATTAGGCCACTTAGGCCCATTTGGCTCATCAGGCCTATTAATCTAGTTAGGCCCAATAGGCCCATTTGGACACTTTGTCCCATTAGGCCCATTAATCCCATTAGGCACACTCATCCACTTTGGCCCATTAGAACCATTAGTCCCATTAGGCCACTTAGGACCATTAGGTTCATTACGCACATTTGGCCACTTTGGCTCATAAGGCCCATTAGGCCCATTAGGCCCATATTCCCATACATCCACTTTGGCCTATTAGGCCACTTATGCCCATTATCCACATTAGGCCCATTAGGTCACTGAGGCCCATTAGTCCCATGAGTACACTTAGGCCCATTTGGCCACTTCGGCCAATTATGCCCATTAATCACATTAGGCCCATTCGTCCACTTTATCCCATTAGGCCACTTAGGCATTAGGCCCATTGGACCCATTAGGCCACTTAGGCCCATTCGATCTATTAGGCAACTTATTCCCATTAGGCCACTAAGGCCCATTACGCCACTTTGGCCCATTAGGCCCAGTAGTCCCATTAGGCCTAGCAGGCCCATGAGGACCAATAGGCCCAT
The DNA here is from genome assembly GCA_963277665.1 of Viscum album. NCBI lineage: Eukaryota > Viridiplantae > Streptophyta > Magnoliopsida > Santalales > Viscaceae > Viscum > Viscum album. The sequence continues at coordinate 945,011,763 of OY728132.1, read as the reverse complement.
TAGGCTTCGTAGGCACACTTAGTCCCATTAGGCCCATTGGGACACTTAGGCCAATTATGCCCATTAAGTCGATTTGGCCACAACGACCCATTATGCCCATTATGCCCATTAGGCCCATTAGGCCCATTCATCCACTTTGGCCCATTAGGCCACTTAGGCCCCTCAATCCCAATATACAACTTAGGCCCACTGTGTTTATTAGGCCACTTCATCCCATTGGGCCACTTCAGCTGATGAGGATCATGGAACACATGGGCATCACGGGGTTGGAGGCGGACATGATAAGGAAGGCGGAATGCACACAAGTGGACAAGACCCTTTGCGTGGAATTGGAGGCCCAATGACAAGGGAGCGGACCAAGAGAATGAAGGAGGCCTTAAATGGATTAATCATGGAATTCCAAGAGGAGGCCCAACACCTTTGCTTGGGGGAAGCATTCGGGCCTATAATTACATTAATTAAGGCCCAAACATGCTTTTAAAAACCCAACCCAAGTGGTGCTACGAGATTTCAAGCCCACCCACCATAGAATCTTCAAAGTCAAAAGGTGGTGGGCTACTTGTCTTTTCTTTTCCAAAAGGGTGTGCTACTTGTCTCCTAAAGTCTTGGTCAAGTGCCAAAGTTGTCAAAAGCATCCTATAGGCTTTTTGACTATGGAAAACTAGCCATTAGACTAATGTAAAGAGCCACCCCATGTGTAATTCGAATTTCAAGTTTCTTTGGCTATAAATAGCCACCCCCTTGTACTCTTGAAGCATCATGAATGAAGGTAATGTTATTATGGTGAGTTTTGCTTGCAACCTTTGTGTTCTTGCTTAATTATTGACTTATCAAAGGATTGGTCATCCTTTGTGGCGTCTTGTGGCTAGAGTTCTTAGAGACAAGTTCTCTTTGGGTTCTACCTTGACCATTTCCCCCTTCCTTCTCATTTCACTATCCGCACACCAAATACACTTGTTTTCTTGCGGCGATCCGGGTGCTCAACGCGCGAACATTATACAAGGTTCCTAGGACAATTCCTAGCGGGTCTTGCATCGCGCATCATTTGGTATCAGAGGCCATTTGCAAGAAATCAGGTTCTTTCTTTCTTATCCTTTCTTCCATTTTCATTTCTCTTCAAATCGGGCCAACAACAATTCTGGTCCATTTTCTTCTTCCCCTACAGACGTCATTTCTTCGTCTTTTCGGACGTACAGTATATCATTCTTGTAGTTAAGAAGCTCATCTTTCTTCTCCATTTGGAATCATCAAAATCAGAGCTATACATAGCGAGATACAGCGGGTTCAAATTTTGCAACAAATTCTGCAATTTTAAAACCACGCAAATCTCACGTTGATTCCATTTGATGTTACAAATTATTGCTTCTCCTGCATTTAAATATTGAAAAAAATTCATCTTGTTGCCGCTGCATCTACCAAAAAAAAAGAGCCAACAAAAAAAAACAAAAAAAAAAATCAGAAAAAAAAAATTAAAGGCTCAAAAAAAAAAAATTGCAACATTTTGAATTCTACGTCCCATTTTCATTCTTCTTCTTCCCTTTTCTTCCTCTTCCCAAATTTTTCATCTTGAATCCAATTTGAATTTTATCTTTGAATTCTAGTTCGGGATTGCCACATTTCAAAGATCCTTTCGATTTGTTGAAATTGGGTAAGAACGCTATAGGAAGCAAGTTGAGTGGTAAAAGGCAAGAGTGTTACATTTTGATAAAAGCCGAAATTGAGTGAAACACGAGCGAACAAATTATTTTGAGTGTAAACAAGTGAGGGAGTGTGTGAGGTCCATTTTCCTTTCCCTTTCAATTTTTCTCACAGGATACCTAAATGGCGGAGTCGAGTAACACCAATGAAGCGGACATTAAGATGTTCATGAGGGCTGTACAAGAACAATTCCAAAGGTTGAATGCGAGGATGGATGAACTTCAATCCCCTTCCAATTCTAGAGCACCACCAAGGAGGCGAGTTGTTGAAGAAGAGGAGGAGTTATCCGATTTTCACGAGTCACCAATTCGGAGAAATCAACCACCATGGAGGCAAGCCAATGATCTTGGAGGAGTAAAGTTGAGGATCCCTTCATTCCAAGGTAAGAATGATCCTGAAACATATTTGGAATGGGAAAGAAAGGTCGAACATGTTTTTGGTTGTCACACATATTCGGAGGAAAACAAAGTAAAGTTGGCGGCTGTGGAATTCACCGACTATGCGAGTATTTGGTGGGACCAACTACAAGTGAGTCGACGACGAAGTGGAGAAAGACCCATCCGCACTTGGGAGGAGATGAAAGTGGTAATGCGTAAGAGGTTCATTTCTAGCCACTATTATCGTGATTTGTTCCTCAAGTTGCAGGGTTTGGCTAATTAGGCCCATTAGACCCATTTAGTCGACTAGGGGGATTAGGCCACTTAGGCCCATTAGGCCACTTAGGCCCATTTGGCCCATTAGGCCAGTGAGGTCCATTAGGCTAATTAGGACTATTAGACCCATTAGGCCACTTAGGACACTTAGTCCTATTAGGCCCATTAGAACCATTCGGCCACTTAGGCCCATTAAGCCCATTAGGCCCATTAGGCCACTTAGGCCCATTAAGCCCATTAGGCCACTTCGACCCATTAAACCCATTAGTCCCATTAAGCCTATTAGTTCCATTTGGAGACTTAGGCCGATTAGGCCACGTAGGCCCATTAGTCCACTTAGGCCCAATGAACCCATTAGTCCCATTAGGCATGTTAGGCCCCTTATCCCACGTAGGCCCATTAGGCCCATTCGATCGATTAGCCCGATTAGCCACTTAGGCCCATTAGGAAACATAGGACCATTAGGCCCATTTGGAAAATTAGGCCCATTAAACCCATTAGTCCCACTAGGCCCATTAAGCCACTTAGGCCACTTAGGCCCATTAGGCTCATTCGACCGATTAGCCCGATTAGGCCACTTAGGCCACTTCGGCCAAGTATGTCCATTAGGCCCATTAGTCCCATTAGGATCATTATCCCTATTCGGCCCATTATGATCATTAGGCCCAATATTTCCACTAGTCCCACTAGGCCCATTTGGGCACGTAGGCCTATTCGGACCATTAGGCCACTTAGGACCATGAGGCCCATTAGGTCCATCAGGCCCATTAGGTCCATGAGGGGCATTCTTCCCATGATGCTCATTAGGCCCATTAGGACACTTAGGCCCATTAGGCCCATTAGGACCATGAGTCCACTTAGGCCCATGAGGCCCATTCGCCCATCAGGCCACTTGGGCCCATTAGGCCCGTTAACTCCATCAGGCCCACTAAGCCCCTTAGGCCACTTAGACAAATTTGGCCACTTAGACCCATTAGGCCCATTGGACCCACTAGGCTCATTCTTCCCATTAATCCCATTGGGCCCATTAGGCCCCTTAGGCCCATGAGGCCCATTGGTCCCATTATCCCACTTCAGCACATTCAGCTCATTAGGCCCACTTAGGCCACTTAGGCCCATTATGCCCATTATGCACATTATGCCCATTGGTCCTAAGAGGCAACTTAGGCCAATGAGTCCCATTAGGCCCATAAGGCTCAATAGGCCCATCCGGCCAATTAAGACCATTCGTCCCATTAGGCCCTTTAGGACCACTCGGACCATTAGGACACTTGGGCTCATTATTCCACTTAGGCCACTGAGGTCCATGAGGCCCATCAGGCCCATTAGACCACTTAGACGCATTAATCCAATTAGGCTACCTAGGCCCATTAGGCCCATTAGGCTCATGAGACCACTTATGCCAATTAGGCCCATTCGGCCCATTAGGACCATGAGGCCCACTAGGACCATGAGGCCCATTAGGTCCATTAGGCCAAGTAGTCCCATTTGGCCCTTTAGGCCCACTAGTCACATTCAGAAACTTAGGCCCATTCTGTACATTAGGCCACTTAGCCCACTTAGGCCCATTAGGCCCACTGGGTCTATTCATCCACTTAGGCCTAGGAGGCCCATTCGGCCCATTAGGCCCATGAGGCCAATTAGGCCCATCAGGACCATGAGGACACTTAGTCCCATGAGTCCCATTAGTCTAATTAGGCCCATTAGTCCCATCAGGACAATTAGGCCACTTAGGCCCATTAGGCCTATTTGTCCCATTAGGAAACTTAGGCCTATTAGGACCATTCTTCCACATAATCCCATTAGGCCCATTCTGCCACTTAGGCCCATTAGAACCATTCTTCCCATTCGGCCACTTAGGCCCATTGGGTCAATTAATCCACTTAGGCCCATCAAGACCATTAGTCCCATTAGGACCATTAGGGCACTTAGGCCACTTAGGCCCATTAGGCCCAATATGCCAATCGGGGTATCAGGCCCATTCGGTCGCTCAGGCCCATTAGGCCCATTAGACCACTTATGCCCATTATGCTCATTAGACCACTTAGTCCCATTAGGACCATGAGACCCATGAGGCCCATTAGGCCCACTAGGCCAATTGGGCCAATGAGGCTCAATATGCCCGTTGGGCCTATCACGCCCATCAGGCCCCTGAGGCCTATTAGCCCCATTAAGCCCATCAGGCCCATTAGGCCACTTATTCCCATTTGGATCTCTAGGACCATTACGCCAGTTAGGACCGTGAGGCCCATTAGGACACTTAGGCCACTTGGGCCCATTGGGCCCATTATGCCCATTCAGGTACTTATGCCCACTAGGCCCATTGGGCCACTTAGGCCCATTGGGCCACTTCGCCTCATTGGGCCCATTCGACCACTAACGCCCATCAATCCACTTAGGCTCATTAGGCCACTGAGGCACATTATGGCCATTAGGACGATCGGGCCCATTAGGCCCATGAGGCCCATTGGGCCAGTGAGGCCCATTATGCCCGTTAGGCCAATCAGTCCCATTAGGAAGAGGAGGCTCATTCGGCCACGAAGGTCCATTAAGCCTATTAAGCCCATTAGGCCACTTAGGCCCATTAGGCTGATTATGCCCATTAGGCCCATGAGGCAACTAATGTCCCTTAGGCCAATTAGGACCATGAGTCCACTAGGGCCCATTATGCCACTTAGGCCCCATTAGCCCACTTTGGCCCATTCATCTCATTAGTCCACTGAGGCCACTTAGGCCCATTAAGCTACTTAGGCCCATTACATCCATTAGGCCCATTAAGGCCATTAGGCCCATTAGGCCACTGAGGCACATGAGGTGCAATAGGCAACTTAGGCAACTTAGGCCCATTATGCCCATTAGGCTCATTAAGCCCATCAGGCCTGTGAGGACTCTAAGACCCATTTGGCCCATTTTTTCCATCAGTTCCATCGATCCCATTAGGCTACTTAGGCCCATTTGGCCTATTTGGTCCATTATGCCACTTAGGCCCATTGAGCTCATTAGGCCACTTATGTCCATTAGACCCATTAGGCCCATCAAGCCCATGAGTCCACCTAGGCCCATTCGTCCAATTAAGGCCATCATGTCCATTAGACCCATTAGGCCACTTAGGCCCATTCAGCTCATTAGACCACTTAGGCCCATTAATCCCATTATCCCCATCAGGCCCATCGGCCCCATTATTTCCATTTGGCCCATTAGGAAACTTAGGCCACTTAGGCCCCTTAGGCCACTTAGTCCTATTCGACCAAATCGACCCATTAAGCCACTTAGGCCTATTAGGCCACTTAGGCCCATTCAGCCCATCAGGCCTATTAGGAACATTATTCCACTTAGTCCACTAAGGCCCAATAGGCCACCGAGGCCCATAACACTCATTAGGCCCATTAGGCCACTTAAGCACATAAATCATATTAGGCCACAGAGGACCATTAGGCCAATTAGGCCAATTAGGCCCACTACGCCACTTAGGACCAAAGACCCATTAGGCCACAAAGGCCCATTAGGCCATAGAGGTCCATTAGGCCACTTAGGCCCATTAGGCCCATTGGGACACTTGGGCCCATTTGGCCCATTATGCCACTTTGGCCACTTTGGCCCATTATGCCTATAAGTCCCATTAGGGCCTCCAGGATACACTGTTGAAAATATAAACAAGATATTTAATTATGAATTATGTATCAAAATTTGAAATATCAACAAAAAAACTTGCAATCTTTTCTTGTGTTTGTACATTTACATCACTTCCATTATTTTACTTCCTAATCAAGGAAAATAATTTTTCTTGAGGAACACGACCTTCGATGCCAAATTCTACTTGCTATAAATGAAATTGATTAGTATAATACTACGTTATTGAATAATATAAAAGTGATAAACAAAGAATGAATTAAAATTGTAGCTATTGAAGAAATCCATAAAATGAAGAAGCATCTAAAAATAAATTTAATTAGAAATTTAATACTAGTGACCTAACATAAATAATAAATATTAAATAGCACGATAAACATGTGTATAGTATGGATTCTTCTTGTATGTTCATTTTGGTGTAATTCCATTTATGTTGTGTTATTTCGTTATTTGGTCACTTGGTAATTTTTATCATCTTTCCATTTTTCTAATTGGCTAATTAGTCCATTTAGGTGAATTAGGACAATTGGTCCAATTAGACCAATTATTTTAGTTTGAAAAAATAGGTCTTTTAGGATAATTATATCAATTAGGCCAATTAGGCCATTATGCCATAGGCAATTTAGGCCTTTAATCCATTTAGGTCATTTAGTCCATTAGGCTATTTAGGCCAATTAGGTCAATTATACCATTTATGTAAATTAGGAAAATTATGCTAATTATACCATTTAATCCAATTAGATCATTTAATCCATTTAAACCAATTATTCCATTTAGACCAATTAGGTCATTTATGCCAATAAGGCCATTAGGCTATTTAGACCAATTTAGCCATTAGGACATTATCCCATTAGTTCATTACACCATTAGGACACTTTTTTATTTGGTGATTTGACAATTTATGCCAATTTAGGATAATTAGGCCAATTAGGATAATTATGCCAATTAGACCACTTAATCCAATTAGACCATTTAGTCCCTTTGGAACAATTAGACCATTTAGACCCATTTGGCCATTTAGGCCAATTTAGGACAATTAAACCAATTAGGCCAAATAGATCAATTAGGAAAATTAGGCCAATTATTCCATTTAATCCAATTAGACCATTTAATAGATTTAGACTAATTAGTCCATTTAGAAAAATTAATTCATTTATGCCAATTAGGCCATTATGCCAATTAGGCCACTAGGCAATTGGGCCATTAGTCTATTTAGACCAATTAGGTCATTTAGGTCATTATAACATTATCCCATTAGTTCATTGAGCCATTAGGCTAATTGGCCATTTGGCCATTTGGTCAATTAGGCCAATTTAGACCAATTTAGGGCAATTTGAACTAAAAAAATCCTAAAACCTAGACCCAAAACACTACATCAGAAACACTAATACCTAAGGCCTAATTAGGCCTATTAGGATGATTAGTCCATTTAGGTCCATTATGTCACTTAGGCCCATTCAGACCATTAGGTCACTTAGGCCCATTTGGCCCATTTGGCCCATTTGGCCACTTAGGCCCATTAGGCCAATTTGGCCAAAAAACCCCCATTAGGCTCATTAGGCCACAGAGGCTCATTAGGCCCATTAGGCCACTCCAGACCATTAGGCAAATTCATCCCACTCGACCCATTAGGCCCATTCACACCATTAGGCCACTTAACCCCATTGGACCATTATGCCACCTAGGCCCATTAGTCCCATTACGATGATTGAGACACTTAGGCCCATTGGGCCCATTACGCCAATTAGGCCACTTAGGATTATTAGGCCCATTAGTCCACTTAGGCCAAATTGTCCAATTAGGCCCATTATACCACTTAGTCCCATTAGACTGATTAGGCCACTTAGGCTCATTGGTCCACTTAGTCCCATAAAGGCCCATTAGAACACTTAGGCTCATTAGTCCCATTAGTACCATTAGGCCACTTTGGCTCATTAGGCTCATTAGGCGCATTCGACCCATTATGCCCTTTAGGCCACTTAGACTCATTCATCCCATTAGGACGATTAGGCCACCTATGCCCATTGGGAAAATTAGGCCACCTAGGCCCATTAGACGACTAAGGCCTATTAGGACCACTTGGACCATTCATCACATTATGCCAATTAGACCCATTGTACCCATTATCCACATTAGGCCCATTAGTTCCACTAGGCCACTTAGGCCCATTAGGCTACTTAGACCCATTCATACACTTAATCCCATTAGGCCACTTAGGCCCACTAAGCCCAATTATTCCATTTGTCCCTTTTGGCCACTTAGGCTACTTAGGCCCATTTGGCCCATTTGGCCACTCGGGCCCATTGATCCCATTATGCCCATTACGCCCCTTAGGTCACTTATGCCGCTTAGGCCCATTATGACACTTAGGCCACATAGGCCCATTATGCCACTTAGGCCCATTTAGCCCATTAGGCCACTTAGGCCGCTTAGTCCCATTAGCCCCACTAGGCTACTTAGGTTACTTAGGCCCATTAGACCCAATAACCGTTGGGCCCATTAGGTCACTTAGGCCCATTAAGACACTTAGGCCCATTAAGCCACTTAGGCCCCTTGGTCCACTTAGACCACTTCGGCCCATTTGGTCACTTAGGCCCATTAGGCCACTTAGTACAATTAGTCCCATTAGTCAATTAGGCTCATTAGACCCTCAAACTCATTTTTTAAATTTTCATAAAATCCACTACATCGAAGATAGCATGTCTAAGAAGTTGTCGCCATCATCATCACCCGTTATCATCATTACCTCGTTGTCTTCCACTCCGAATAGCATCATCATAACCATCATCGCTAGAGTCACCACATCGCTGGTGGAAACACCACCTTCGTCGTCATCTACCATCATCGTCGGAGCCGAGAACCAGAGCAAAATGAACCAGGATGTCCACTAATCACCGCTGATGTCTTCATATCATCATTATAGAACTCCAACATCACCACCAAAAAAACCATCAAAACATAACATTACAACCATTTGAACCTTAAAAGATGAGCCATATACCCTATTTAATACCTTAAGACAATCTATTTGCACCTCCTAGATCCTCCATGAAGTCCCGCGCACCAAACTGATAGGGAAAGGAGCGCAGGAAGGATGAGAAGATGGAGGATTCGGTAGGGGACCAAGCCGGAAAACGCATCGGTCCAAAAAAATAGAGAACCAATAATAGAGAAACAAAATAAATCCCAAACATAATCACCATATGAGACCTCAATCCGCATCCTCAAAATAGAAAAGGATCCAACTAGAGTAATGAACCCGATATAAGACTATTTCCAACCCTACTCTAGCACCATCCCAAGTAGGCCTGGATCCCGAATCGAGCCTGAAAAAAGTGGAGTCAAATGCGATGGGTAGGCTAGCATGGGTAGAAGAGAAAGAAGGCACCAAACACACTCTTCGGTGTCGAACCAAGCCATCTAAAGCACCCACACATGAAAAACCAAAATGGGGGTCCGATACGTAGGGAAAGATCGAAAGAGGGGTGGTCAGTGGCGCACGATGACCACACTAGAAAGCCACACCAATCAAGAGGGAAGAAAAAGAAAACAAGATAAGGAAGAAGATAGACCGTGTGAAGTGACACCATCACCGTAAAGCAGACCCTCAAAACCCTAGGAGGGGAAGAGGAGGAATGGGGAGCATCAGGATCTAGGAGAGTGTGGAGCCATCAGGTTCATCCATTAGGCTCATTAGTCCCATTTGGCCACTTAGGCTCATTAGACCCATTTGTCCCATTACGCCCATTAGGCCCATTTGGCCATTTAGGCCCACTAGTCCACATTGTCCCATTAGACCCATTAGACCCATTAGTCCACTTGTGACCATTTGGCCCATTAAGTCCATTAGATTAGGCCCATTAGGCCACTTAGGCCTATTTGGACCTTTATACCCATTAGGCCAATTAGACCCGTTAGGCCACTTAGGCACATTTGTCCCATTTGTCCCATTTGTCTCATTAGACCCATTTGGCCTCTTTTTTCCTTTAGGCCACTAAGGACCCTGAAGAACATGAGACCAATTAGGCCACTTAGGCCCATTTGGCCACTTAGGCCCATTTGGACCAAAAGGACACTTAGTCCCATTAGGACCATTTGGCCCATTTGTCCCATCAATCCCATTGTATTAAACCCATTAGGCCACTTAGGCCCATATGGCCCATTAGGCCCATTAGTAAAATTCTCCCAATTAACCCAATTATGCCCATTAGGCCCACTAAACCCATTAGGCCACTTAGGCACATTAGGCCACTTAGACCCATTTTTCCACTTAGAACCCTAAGACCAATTATAACACTTAGGACCACTCAGTGGATTAGGCCCATTAGGCCACGAATGCACTTTAGGCCACTTAGGCCCAATAGGAACATTATGCCCATTAGGACCCCTTGGCCACTTAGGCCCATTAGGCCACTTAGGCCGCTTAGTCCCATTATGCCACTTATGCCCATTAAGCCCATTATGCCACTTAAGTTCATTCAGTGCATTAGGCCCATTAAGCCAATAAGTCCCATTGGGCCCATTAGGCCCATTAGGTCCATTATGCCACTTAGTACCCTTAGGCCACTTAGTCCCCTTAGTCCTATTAGGCCACTTAGTCCCATTATCCCCATTAGTCCATCTAGGCCCCTTAGGCTACTTAGTCCCTTTGGCCACTTAGGCCCATTAGGCCACTGAGGCCCATTAGGCTCATTAGGACCATCAGGCCTAATAGGCCACTTCATCCCCTTAGGACATTGAGGCCCATTAGGCCCATTAGGCACATTCATCCACTTAGTTCCATTAGAACACTTAGGACTAATGGGCCACTTAGGCCCATTCGGCCACTTAGGCCCACTTGGCTCATTATGCCCATTAGGCCACTAAGGCCCATTAGGCCCTTTAGGCTACTTAGTCTCATCTGACCCATTAAGCCCATGAGGCCATTGAGGCCAATTAGGCCCATTAGGCCACTTAGGTTCATTAGGACCATTCATTCCATTAGTCCCATTAATCCACTTAGGCCCATTAGTCCCATTAGGCCATTGAGACCCATTCAGCCCATTAGGCCATTAGGCCCATTATGCCCATTTGGCCACTTATGCCCATTAGTCCACTGAGTCCCATTAGTACCCTTAGTCCACTAAGGCCCATTAGGCCCATTATTCCCAATAACCCATTAGGCCCATTAGGCCACTTAGGCACATTAGTAAACTTCGGACCATTAGGCTAATTAGGTCACTTAGACCCAATAGGCCCATTCGGCCACTTAGTCCCATTAGGCCCATTAGGACACTTAGGCGCATTAGGTCCATTAGTTCCATTATGCCACTTAGGCTCATTAGGAAACTTAGGCCCATTAGGACCATTAGTCTACTTTGTCCCATTAGGCCACTTAGGCCATTCGACTCATTAGGCACATTACGACCATTAGGACACTGAGGCTTATTCCGTCTATTAGGCCAGTTAGGTGAGTTAGGCCCATTAGGCCTATAAGACCACTTAGGCCTGTTAGGCCCATTAGGCCACTAAGGCCCATTATTCCCATTAGGCCCATTAATCACATTGGTCCACTTAGGCCCATTAGGCCACTAAAGCCCATTAGGCATGTCAGGCCCATTAGGCCACCTCGGCCCATTAGCCTCACTCGGCCACTTAGGCCCATTAGAACTATTCGTCCACTTAAACCCATTAGGCCACTTAGGCCACTTCGGGCCATTAAGTCCATTAATCCACTAAGGCCCATTAGTCCACTTAGTTGCATTATGCCACTTAAACCCATTAGGCCACTTAGGCCACTTCGAGCCATTAGGCCCATTAGTCCACTTAGGCACATTAGTCCACCTAGATGCATTATGCCACTTAGTTCCATTAGGTCCATTAGGCCACTTAGGCCCAATAGGCCACTTACATTTAGCCCCTTTGGCCAATTATGCCACTTAGGGCCATTAGGCACATTCAAACACTTAGGAAAATTAGGCTCATTATCCCATTAATCCCATTATGCCACTTAGGCCCATTAGGAACATTAGGCCAGTTAGGCCCATTATGCCACTTAGGCCCATTCACCCACTTAGGCCCATTAGGCCCATCATTTCATTAGGCCCATTAAGACCATTAGTCCCATTAGGACCATTAGGACACATAATCCCATTAGGCCCATTAGGCCACTTAGACCCATTAGGACCCTTAGGCGACTTAGGCCCATTTATCCACATAGTCCCATTAGGGAACATGGGCCCATTTTTTCACTTAGGCCCATTAGTCCCACTCATCCTGTTAGGATCATTAGGCCCATTGGTCCTTTTAGGCGACCTAGGCCCATTAGACCCATTCGAACACTTAGGCACATTAGGCCAAATAGGAAAATTAGGCCCATGATGCCCATTAGGCTAATTCAGCCACTTAGGCCCATTAGATCCCTTAGTCCACCTGGGACCATTAGTCCAATTAGACCACTTCGGTCCATTAGTTCCATTGTGCCCATTAGGCCCATTAGGTCCATTCATCCACTTTGTCCCATTAGGCCCATTAGGTCACCTAGGCCCATTTAGCCACTTAGGCCCATTAGGCCACTTAGTTCAATTAGGCCACTTAGGCCCACTAGTCCCTTTAGGCCCATTAGGCCACTTAGGCCCATTTGTCCCATTTGGCCACTTCATCCCATTAGGCCCATTATGTATATTCGTCCCATTAAGCACATTCATCCACTTTGTCCCATTAGGACACTTAGGCCCATTTGGCCCATTAGGCTTGTTAAGCCACTTAGGCCTAATAGGACCATCAGGCCACCTGGCCCATTAGACCCATTTGGCCACTTTGTCACATTCGGCCCATTATGACCACTCATCTACTTTGGCCCATTAGGACCATTAGGACCATTAGGCCACTCAGGCACATTAGGTCCATTATGCCCATTTGGCCACTTGGGCCCATGAGGCCCAATATGCCAATTAGTCCCAAATTCCCATTCGTCCACTTTGGCCCATTAGGCCACTTAGTCCCATTAAGCACCTTAGGCCCATTTGGTCACTTTGGCCACTTCGGCCCATTAGGCCCACGAGGACACTTAGGCCCATTTGGCCCATTTGGCCACTTCGGCCCATTACGCCCATTAAGCCCATTAGGCCAATTCGTCCACTTTGTCCCATCAGGCCACTTAGGCCCATTAGGCCCATTATACCAATTATGCCACTTAGGCCCATTAGATCCATTAGGAAACATATTCCCATTAGTCCACTTAGTCCCATTATACCACATAGTCTCATTAGGCCCATTAGACCCATTAGGCCCACTAGTCCCATTTGGCTTCATAGGCCCATGAGGCCCAGTGGGCCCATCAGACCCAGTAGGACCACTTAGGCCCATTAGGCCCATTTGGTCCATTGGTCCACTTAGGACCATTAGGCCCATTGGGACACTTAGGCCCTTTATGCCCATTAGACTGATTTATCCACTAAGGCCCCTTATGCCCATTAGGCCCATTAGGCCCATTCGTCCACTTTGGCCACTTAGGCCCCTCAGGCCTATTATGCAACTTAGGCCCATTGTGTCCATTAGCACACTTCATCTCATTAGGCCAATTCGACCCATTAGGCCACTTAGGCCAATTAGGACCATTAGGCCCATTAGTCCCATTAGGCCCATTGGGTCCATTAGTGATGCGTCGCCGGAAGCTCAAAAACTAGTAAGTGAAGAGGAGCAGCGTAATGTAGCCGAATGACCGAGGCTTAAAGGCAATGCCACCCGCCAAGGTTTCTCCACGCTTAAAGACAACGTCACCAGCGATGGAGATGCACCACCAATTCCGGGCAAAGGGAAGAGGCTAAAGCAAGAAGATTGCACAGCAAACTTCAAAATCCCGTCACATTCATCTATCCCATTACAAAGGAGTGAAAATACAATATAAAGACAAAATAAATAAAGAACAATGCTCCAATTCGAGTTACAAGACATGGGGAACCCAAAAGGCACATAAAAAGCATAAAATAACACTTTCCCATGCCATTTAATGACCCCACTAGCCAAAGTAGCGGGATTCCCTCTTAATGATGCTTTTCTCCACCTTCTCTCTCCTCATTAATGTGCAGCTACGAATTTCCACCATTTGCCATGTGGATAAATGATTTTGGGTCCCAAATAAGTGTGTTGTGGCCCACCATAGTGTTGGACATCAAGAAGTGTGGGCTGGTCCAATTCGAACAACAATTGGGCTTGGAATTTTTATCAAGCCCAAAATTATTCTCCTTGTGCTGAATCTGATCCATATCATTCTCCCCCGGTTGAAGAGGATTTGCCCTCAAATCCACGACATCATCTTCTTCAATGTAAGTAGATAAGTCCCCAATGTTGAATGTTGCAGAAACGCTGCCAAAATCATCTGGTAAATCAATTTTGTAGGCATTGTTTCCCACTCGTTCAAGCACTTTGAATGGACCTTCAGCTCGTGGTGCCAGCTTGCTCTTCCTTTTGGATGGAAATCTCTCCTTACGAAGGTGAATCCACACTTTGTCTCCAGGTTGGAAAATAGCCTGCTTCCGATGCTTGTTTGCTCGCCTCTTGTATGCCTCATTAGACTTCTCTATTTGAGCACGAATAGATTCATGGAGCTTCTTCATCTGCTTTGTCTTCTCCTCCGCATCAATATTTACCTGAAAATCAAGAGGCAAAGAGCACAATTCTATAGGAGTGATTGGATTGATTCCATAAACCACTTCGAATGGAGAATGTCGGGTGGTAGCACTGGGAGATCTATTGTATGCAAATTCAGCTTGTGCAAGTTGCAAATCCCAATCTCTCATGCTCTTGTTCACCAATGTTCTCAGAATAGTGCCCAATGTACGATTGGTAACTTCTGTTTGCCCATCCGTTTGAGGGTGATGGGATGTGCTGAAAAGAAGTTTCGTACCGAATTTCCCCCATAATGTTCTCCAAAAATGGCTGAGAAATTTTGTGTCTCTATCCGAAACGATGCTGCGAGGAATTCCATGAAGGCGAACAATCTCTTTGAAAAACAATTCTGCCACTTTCACTGCATCTTCAGTCTTATGACAAGGTATGAAATGAGCCATCTTAGAAAATCGATCAACAACAACCATTATTGAATCTTTACCTCGCTGAGTCTTTGGTAAAGCCATAATGAAATCCATGCTGAGATCTTCCCATGGCTGCTCCGGAATAGGTAACGGAGTGTATAAACCAGGCTTGAAATGACTCTTTGCTCTTTGACATGTTCCGCATCTTGAAAGAATAGCTTGGACATTTGATTGCATCTTCGGCCAGTAGAAATGCTCTTTTAGTATCTCCAAGGTTTTATGGATGCCAAAATGACCAGCAAGTCCCCCTTCATGTGCTTCCCGAATAAGCAAGTCCCTGTAATTACCCTTTGGAACACACAACTTGTTTCTCTTAAAGAGAAACCCATCATGTACAGAATAATCCTCCACAAATCCATCTTGACATTGGATTAAAATAGAATTAAACTCCATATCATGCTGATAATCTTCTCTCATAAGCTGAAATCCAAGAATTCGAGCATCAAGAATTGTAAGTAATGCATACCTCCGAGATAAAGCATCTGCCACTAGATTATCTTGCCCCTTCTTGTATTTTGACACAAATGAGAATGATTGTAAGAATTCCACCCACTTTGCATGCCTCGAACTCAGCTTGTGTTGACCATTGATAAACCTCAAAGCCTGATGGTCAGAATGAAGAACAAACTGCTTCGGTCTCAAATAATGAGACCAATGATCTAGGGCTCTTATAACCGCATAAAATTCCTTATCATAGGTGCTGTAATTCCTCCTTGAATCATTCAGTTTCTTGCTGAAATATGCAATAGGGCGCTTGCTTTGGATGAGAACAGCGCCTATCCCAACTCCACTTGCATCACATTCCACTTCAAAGACTTGATCAAAATCAGGCAACGCCAAAACCGGTGCTTCACACAACTTTTTCTTAATGATTTCAAATGATTCATTTGCTGCCTTTGACCACTCAAATTTCCCCCTTTTCAAGCATTCAGTGATAGGTGCCATAATAGTGCTGAAATTGGAAACAAAGCGACGATAAAAAGATGCCAAACCGTGGAAACTTCTTACTTCGGTAATGGATTCTGGTTGTGGCCAGGACTTGATTGCTTCCACTTTTGATTCATCCACCATGATGCCTTCTTTGGTTACCACATATCCCAAAAACACCACTTCTGTTGAAAAGAACTCGCATTTTCCAAGCTTCCCATATAGCTTTTGTTTCCGTAGAACATCAAATACCCACCGAAGATGATCCACATGGCTCTCCACATCCTTGCTGTAAATCAAAATGTCATCCAAATAAACTACCACAAATTTACCAATAAATGGTTTCAGAACTTCATTCATGAGTCGCATGAATGTGCTAGGAGCATTTGAGAGGCCGAATGGCATGACCAGCCACTCAAACAATCCGCCTTTAGTTTTGAAGGCTGTTTTCCACTCATCCCCTTCCTTCATTCGAATCTGGTGGTATCCACTACGAAGATCAACCTTTGAAAAGATTGATGAACCATGCAATTCATCAAGCATATCATCGAGTCGTGGGATGGGATACCTGTATTTGATGGTAATATTATTGATAGCTCTACTATCAATGCACATGCGATACGTACCATCTTTCTTTGGCACCAATAATGCTGGAACAGAACACGGGCTCATGCTTGGCCTTATAAAGCCTCGATCCATCAACTCATCTACTTGCTTCTGCAATTCCCTTGATTCTCCAGGATTACACCGATATGCTGGTTTATTTGGCAATTGTGCACCCGGAACGAGATCAATCTGGTGTTCAATGCCTCTAAATGGTGGTAATCCTGCTGGAAGATCATTAGGAAAAACATCATGATATTCCCCAATTAAGGAATGAGCTAAAGGATGTTGATGACTCTTCTCCTCATGGCATGACTTTTCCATCATCAATAAAGCAAAAACTGGCTTTTGCTTATTTATGGCTTTCTCCACTTGAGCTTTGCTGATAAAGAGACTACCTTTGGGTACTTCCGGAACAGATTTTTCTTGCAGAGTTTGGGACGGCTTCAAAGGAGCAAGTGTGATATTCTTTTCCCCAGATCGAAAAGAATAAGTGTTCTTCCTCCCATCATATTTCACTTCCCTGTCAAACTGCCAAGGCCTACCCAACAACAAGTGACAAGCATCCATAGGAATAACATCACACAGTACTTCATCAGCATAGTTCTTACCAATGGAGAATGAAATTAGAACCTGTTTTTTGACTTGGAGTGTGCTCCCATTGTTCAACCATTGCAATTTATATGAGTGAGGATGATTCTGAGTTGGAAGCTTCAATTTCTCCACTAGTGTTGTTGAAGCCACATTTGTACAGCTCCCACTATCAATAATCACCATGCATACCCGCTGATTAATGGTGCAGCGAGTTTGGAACAAGTTTTCTCTTTGATCTTCTTCCGGGCAGATTTGAGCTTGCAAAACTCTTCGTAGCACCAGCATGTTTCCCACATCAGCTTCTTCCACAACATGTTCCTCATTTTCAGTTTCTTCACCATCATGTTCATCCTCTTTGATTGCCTCTTCAATTTCTTCAATCTCTTTAATAGTAATAATCCGGTTGTTAGGGCAATTGGCCTGAAAATGACCATACCCATGGCATTTGAAACACTTTCGATTCCCACGTTCAAAGGAGTTCGACTTCCCTTTTGTTTGTTCCATAGCCTTCTCTTTCCCTTTTTCCAGCATCTTGTTCCTTCCAAATTCCTTCTCAACAACACCAGATTTGTTAGAAGAAATACCCTTATAAACAGTTGTACCTCTATTGTAGTTTTTGAGCGCCGGTGCCCTTGAGGTCCGCTTTTGCTTTTCCACCTTGATCGCCAGCTTGCAAACATCATCAAGTGAGCAGAATGATTGCAACTCCACTGAATGTGCAATTTCTTCATTTAATCCACCCAAAAACCTTGCAATTGTTTGCTCTTTATATTCTGGAACATCACTTCGCATCAATAAACGATCAAATTCCCGAATGTACTCTTCAACAGACTTATCTCCTTGTCGTAGGCTATGCATTCGAAAATAAAGATCTTGCTTATAATTCTCAGGCAGAAATCGTCTCCTCAAAAGCTTTTTCAACTTCTCCCATGAGCGTATCTTGCCTTTATCATCACGTTCCCGCTGTTTCTTCAGATTTTCCCACCAAAGTGATGCATAATCTTTAAATTTCAGAATGGCTACCTTGCACTTCTTCTCGTCAGAACAATTCTTAAATTCGAAGAACCGTTCGATTTCCCGCATCCAATCCAGAAAATCATCCGGATTCATACTCCCATAAAAATCTGGAATGTCGATCCTCAACCCTCTTTCAATGTCTTCATCATCTCTTCTTCTTCGCATATCTACCTCTGAATCGCTGGAATCATCACCATTTGCATGATCTTCATAAAATGGTGCTGGATTGCGTCTATTATGTGGTGATGGACGTCGAGGATGTCGCTGCGGTGGAGGGGAGTCAGGTCGCCGTGCTCTCAAAAGTTGAGCAAGTTGCTCACCGATTTGAGTAATTTGTGATTGTAGCTGTGCATTAGCTATTTCCCATGGAGCAGGAGGAGTAGAAGATCCGCTCTTGTGAGACATGATGGAGAGTAATAAGAAGAATGTGATAGAACTTACTCGTTGGAACCGCGCCTTTGATACCAATTGATGCGTCGCCGGAAGCTCAAAAACTAGTAAGTGAAGAGGAGCAGCGTAATGTAGCCGAATGACCGAGGCTTAAAGGCAATGCCACCCGCCAAGGTTTCTCCACGCTTAAAGACAACGTCACCAGCGATGGAGATGCACCACCAATTCCGGGCAAAGGGAAGAGGCTAAAGCAAGAAGATTGCACAGCAAACTTCAAAATCCCGTCACATTCATCTATCCCATTACAAAGGAGTGAAAATACAATATAAAGACAAAATAAATAAAGAACAATGCTCCAATTCGAGTTACAAGACATGGGGAACCCAAAAGGCACATAGCCAAAGTAGCGGGATTCCCTCTTAATGATGCTTTTCTCCACCTTCTCTCTCCTCATTAATGTGCAGCTACGAATTTCCACCATTTGCCATGTGGATAAATGATTTTGGGTCCCAAATAAGTGTGTTGTGGCCCACCATAGTGTTGGACATCAAGAAGTGTGGGCTGGTCCAATTCGAACAACAATTGGGCTTGGAATTTTTATCAAGCCCAAAATTATTCTCCTTGTGCTGAATCTGATCCATATCAATTAGGAAACTTGGGCCCGTTAGGCCACTCAGGCACAATAGGCACATTCGACCCCTTTGGCACATTAGGCCCATTAGGCCCATTCGGCCAATTCGGCCACTCAGGCCCATTAGACCACTTAGGCCCATTAGGCCCATTGGTCCACTTAGGACCATTGGGCCCATTAGGTCTATTCGGTCACTTAGGCCCATTGGTTCACTTAGGCCCATTATACCCATTACACCCATTAAGCGCATTAGGTTCAATTTTTCAATTAAGACAATTAGGCCATTTATGCCCATTAGGTCCATTAGGTCTATTATGCCCAATAGGTCCATTGAGCCAATTCGGCCCACTAAGTCCATTCGATCCATCTGACCCATTCGACTAATTAGCCCCATTAGGCTCATTGTCCCTTTAGTCCCATTCAGTCCATTCGACCCATTATGACTGTTGGACCATTTAGGCCCATTCATCCCATTAGGCAACTTCGGTCCAATAGGCTCATTGTGCCCATTGGACCCATTAGGCCCATTCAGCCACTTCGGAAAATTAGGCACATTGGCCAATTCACCCCACTAGGCCACTTCGACCCATTGGGTCCATTCAACCCATTAGGCCCATTAGACCTATTAGGCCCCATATTCCAATTAGGCCACTTAGGCCCATTAGTACTATTAGACCACTTAGGCCCATTAGGATCATTAAATCCATTCGACCCATTAATACCTTTCGGCCCATTAGGCCCATTCGGCAACTTCGGTCAATTCAGAAACTTCGGCCCATTCAGCCTATTAGGCCCATTCGGAAACTTAATCCCATTAGGCTCATTAGGCCCATTATGCCACTTAGGCCTAATTGACCGATTAGGCCTATTAGGTCACTTGGGCTTATTAGGCAATTTAGGCCCATTAGGCAACTTATGTCAATTAGGCCAATTAGGACCATTCTGCCCATTAGGCCTATTAGGCCACTTAGGCCCATTAGGCCACTTCGGTCCATTATTCCCATTAGGCGACGTAGGCCCATCAGGCCCATTTGGTCCATCAGTCACAATCGTCTTATTCGGCCCCTTCGGCCACTTAGGACCACTGGACCACTTAGGACCATTAGGCCACTTAGGCCCATTAGGCCCCTTCGTCTGATTAGTCCAATTAGGTTACTTAGACCCATTAGGCTCATTAGGCCGCTTATTCCAATAATCCCATTAGGCTGATTATGCCCCTTAAGCCCATTAGGCCACTTTGGCCCATTATGCCCTTTAGGCTGATTAGGCCACCTAGGCCCATTTGGCCCATTCGGCCACTTAGGCCCATTTGGGTATGATTATACCACTTAGGCCCATTAGGCTGATTATGCCACTTAGTCCCATTAGGATGCCTTGGCTCATTAGGCCCTTCAGGCTGATTAGGCCACTTAGGCCCATTAGGTCCATTTGGCCCATTAGACCACTTAGGCCCATTAATCCCATTAGGGTACTTTTTCCCATTATGCCTATAAGGCTCATTAGACCAATTAGGTCCATTAGGCTACGATTATGACACTTAAACCCATTAGGCCCCTTTGGCCGATTAGGCTCTTTAGGACCATTAGTTCACTTAAGCCCATTTGACCACATAGGCCCATTAGGCCACTTAGGCCTATTTTTCCAATTAGGACCATTAGTCCCGTTATGCCCATTATTCCCTTTAGCCAGTTGGTCCCATTAGAACCATTAGGACACTTAGGCCCATTAGGCTCGTTCAGACCATTAGGCAACTTAGGCCCATTGGGCGAATTATGCCACTTAGGCCCATTAGGTGCTTTAGTCCCATTAGAACACTTCAGCCACTTAGGCCCATTATACCCATTAGGCCAATTTGGCCCAATAATCCCATTATGCCACTTAGGGCCACTAGGCCACTTCGGCCCATTGGGCCCATTAGGCCACTTAGGCACATTAGGACACATAGGCCCAATAGGCCCATTATGACACTTAGGCCCAATATGCCCACTAGGAACCTTGGTACCATTAGGCCCATTTGTCCCATTAGGCCACTTCGGCCCATTAGGCCCATTTGGCCACTTAGGCCAATTGGGCCCATTAGGCCTAGTAGGCCACTTCATCCCATTAGGCCTACTAGGCACATTATGCCCATTCGGTCTATTCAGCCCATTGGTCTCATTATGCCACTTAGGCCCATTAGGCACATTTGGCCAATTCTGCCACTTAGGCCATTATGCCCATTAGGACCACTAGGCACATTAGGCCCATTCAGCCAATTAGGCTCATTCAACCACTTAGGCCCATTACACCAATTAGGCCCATTAGGATAATAAGGTCACTTCAGCCCAATATGCCACTTAGGCCCATTAGGTCCATTAGGCCACTTATGCCCATTCATCACATTAGTCCCCTTAGGCCCTTTAGGCCCATTCGTCCACTTAATCCCATTATGCCCATTAGGTTTATCAGGTTGATTAAGTCACTTAGGCTCATTAGACCACTTAGACCCATTAGGCCCATCAATCCTATTGGGCCCATTAGAAAACTTAAGCTCATTAAACCCATTAGGCTACCTAAGTAAATTAGGTTGATTAGGTCCATTAGGCCACTTAGGCCCCTTAAGCCCTTTAGGCCCAGGAAGCCAGTGAGGCCCATTAGGCCCATTAGGCCCATGAGGCCACTTTGGCCCTTTAGGACCATGAGGCCACTTAGGACCATTAGGCCCACTATGCCACTTAGGCCCATTGGGCCCATTAGGTCCAGTAGACTACTTAGGCCCTTTAGGCCCATTATGCCACTTAGGCCCATTAGGCCACTTAGGCCCATTAAGTTGATTAGGAAACTTTGGCCAATTAGGCCCATTAGTTCACTTAAGCCACTTCGGTCCATTAGGACCGTTAGTCCATTTAGGACCATTAATCCCATTAGGCTGATTTGGCCACTTAGGCCCATTAGGCCCAATAGGCCACTTTGGCCCATTAGGCCCATTAGGACACTTTGGCCCATTATGCCACTTAGTCCGACTAATCCCATTAGGTCAATTATGCCACTTAGGCCCATTAGGCCCATTAATCCCCTTAGGCCACTTAGACCCATTAGTCCCATTGGGCCTATTGGGACCATTGGACCCATTAGGCCCATTCGGCCCATTATGCCACTTAGGCCCCTTACGCCCATGAGGCCACTTAGGCCCCTTACGCCCATGATGCTACTTAGGCCCATTAGGCCCCTAAGGGAATTTAGGCTACTTAGGCCCATTAGGCCACTTCATCCCATTTGGCCCACTAGGCACATTCGGCCCATCAGGACCATTAGGCCCATTAGCCCATTTAGGCCCATTATGCCCATGAGGCCACTTACACCCATTAGGCCACTTAGCCCCATTAGGTCACTTAGGCCCATTAGGACCATTAGGCCACTTCTGTCCATTATGTCATTTAGGCCACTTAGGCCCATTATGCCAATTAGGCCCATTAGGCCACTTAGGCCCATTATGCCACTTAGGCCCATTAGGCCCATTAATAAATTTTTTCTCATTAGGCAACTTAGGCCCATTAGGCCACTTAGTCGCATTAGGATGATTTGGACACTTTGGTCCATGTGGCCTATTAGGCTTGTTCATCCCATTAGGCCCATCCAACCCTTTAGACCCATTAGGTCCATTAGCCCATTGGTCCACTTTGGACCATTCGACCCATTCATCCCATTGGTCCCCTTGGTCCCATTCAGTCCGTTAGTCCCATTAGGCCACTTAGTCCCATTTGGATCATTCGACACGTTAGGCCCATTCGACATGTTAGGCCCATTCGGGCCCTAAGGCCCATTCGGGCCATTAGGCCCATTCGGGCCATTAGGCCCATTCGGGCCATTAGGCCCATTCGGGCCATTAGGCCCATTGGGGCCACATAGGCTCATTATGCCACTTAGTACCATTATGCCAGTTAGACCCATTAGACCAATTAATCCCATTTGGCGACTTAGTCCCATTAGGCCCATTCATCACATTCATCCTGTTAGGACCATTAGGCCACTTAGATTAATTAGGCCCACTGAGGCCCAATAGGCACGTTTGGCAACATGGTCCCATTAGACCCATTAAGCCACTTAGGCCCATTAGGCCCATTTGGTTGTTTAGTCCACTTAGGCCACTTGGGGCCATTAGGCCCATGAGGCCACTTAGGCCCATGAGGTCCATCATGCCACTTATGCCCATCAAGCCCATTAGGCCACTTAGGCCCATTCAACCCGTTCGGCCCATTAGGTCCATTGGGCCAGTTGTTCCACTTAGGGCCATTTGACTCATTCGGCCACTTGGTCCCATTAAGCCCATTAGGACACTTCAACCCATTAGGATAATCAGGCCACTTACACCCATTAGGCCCATTAGACACATTGGGCCACTTAATCCCATTCTGCCACTTAGGCCCATTAGTCGCATTGGGCCACTTAGGCCCATTTGGACACTTAGACCCATTAGCCCCATTAGGCCAATTTTTCCCATTCTTTCACTTAGGTCCATTAGGCCACTTTGGCCCATTAGGCCCTTTAGGCCCATTGGGCCACTTAGGCCCTTTTGGCCAATTGGTCCACTTAGGCCCATTCGGCCCATTCGGCCCATTGGACACATTAAGACACTTAGGCTCACTGGGCACATTAGTCTACCTAGGCTCATTACACCCATTGATCCTCTTCAGCCCATTACACCCATTAGGGCCATTAGGCCATGTAGTCCCATTAAATCCATTAGGCCCATTGGCCCATTAGGCCCATTCATCCACTTTGTCCCATTAGGCCCATTAGACCAATTAGGCCCATATGTCCCATTAGGCCCATTAGTCCAATTTGTCCCATGAGGCCACTAAGGCCCATTAGACCCATTAGGCCCATTAGGACCATTATGCATATTCGGCCAATTTAGCCAATGACGCCAGTAAGGCCCAATAGGCCACTAAATTCCTTTTGGCCCATGACTCCACTTAGTCCCATTAGGCCTATCAAGCCACTTAGGCCCATTAGTCCCATTTGTCCACTTACACCCATTAGGCCCATTAGGCACATTGGGCTACTTAGGAACATTCGGACACTTAGGAAAATTAGGCATGTTAGGCCACTTAGGCCCATTATGCCCATTGGGCCACTTAGGCCCATTAGGCTGATCAAGATACTTAGGCCCATTAGGCCACTTAGTCTAACTAGGCCCATTAATCACATTAGGCCGATTAGGCCACTTAGGACCATATGTCCACTTAGGCCCATTAGGCCCATTAGGCTCCTTAGGCCCATTAATCTCCTTAGTCTGATTAGGAAACTTAGGTCCATTAGGCCACTTAAGCATATTAGGCGCATTAGGCCACTTAGACAAATTGGACCCATTCGTCCCATTAGGCCAATAGGCCTGTTAAGCCCATTAAGATCATTAGGCCACTTAGGCCCATTATGCCACTTAACCCTATTAGGACTATTAGGTGACTAAGTCCCATTAGTTCACTTAGGCCCACTATGCCCATTAATCCCATTAGTCCGATTTGGCCACTTAGGACAATTAAGCCCATTAGACCCATTAGACCCTTAATCACATTAGGCATATTAGGCAACTTTGGCCTATTAGGCCACTTTGGCCCATTAGTCCACTAAGGGCAATTAGGCCCATTAGGCCACTTAAGCCCATTTGGATCATTTGCCCAATTATTCCCATTAGGACGATTAGGCTACTTTGGCCCATTAGGCCACTTCGACCCATTAGGCCCATTAGGACACTAAGTCCAATTAGGCCCATTTATACCATTTGGACCCTAGGCCCATAAATCCCATTAAGCCCATTAGGCCACCTAAGCCCATTAGACAACTTATGCCCATTAGCCCCATCAGGCCCTTTAGACCCACTATGACCATTAGGTCAATTTTGCCACCTAGGCCCATTAGGATGCTTAGATCCATTAGGACACTAAGGCCCATTCAGCCTATTAGGAAATTTTTCCCCTAGGCCCGTTAATCCCATTAAGCCCATATGGCCACTGAACCCCATTAGGCCACTCAGGACCATTAGGCCCCTTATGTTCATTAGGCTACTTAGTCCCATTAATCCCATTAGGCCCATTAGGACCATTAAGCCCATTAGTTCGATAAGGTCACTTAGGCCATTTAGTCCCATTAGTCCACTTAGGCCCATTAGGCCCATTCGGCCCATTCGGCCCATTAAGCCCACTCATCCCCTTTAGCACCTAGGTTTGTTAAGCCTATTATCCCCATTAGCACTATTGGGACCATTGGTCCCATTAGGTCCATTAGGCCACTTAGGCCCATTCATCCCATTAGGCAACTTTGGCCCATGAGACCCACTTAGGCCCTTGAGGTCATCCCATTAGGACACTTAGGCCTTTCAGGTTCATTAGGCCAGTCACTTAGGCCCATCAGGCCCATTAGGCCCATTTTTCCACCCAAGAAAATTAGGCCCAGTGGGCCACTTAGGCCCATTCGGCCACCTAGGCCGATTTGGCCCATTAGGACGCTTAGGACCATTAGGCCCAATTTTTCGATTAGGTTGATTAGGCCACCTAGTCCACTTAGGCCCACTAGTCACATTAGGCCCATTTATCTCATTAGGCCACTTAAACCCATTTGGCCCATTAGGCGACTTAGGCTCATTAGGCCCACTAGGCCCGTTAGGCCACTTAGTCCCTTGAGGCCCATTAGCCTCATTAGGCCACTTAGACCCATTAGGTCCATTAGGTCCATTAGGACCATTAGGACACTTAGGCCCATTAGGCCCATTGGGTCACTGGGGCCCATTGGCTCACTCAGCCCATTATAACACTAAGGCCCATAAGGCCCATTGGACCACTTAGACCAATGAGGTCCATTAGGCCCATCGGGCCCATCAGGACTATTAGTCCACTTAGGATCATTTGGCCCATTAGTCCACTTATCCCCATAAGGCCCATTGGTCCACTAAGGCCCATTGGGCCACTGAGTCCCATTAGTCCCATTGGGCCTATCCATCATATTAGGCCCATGAGGCCAACTAGGTCACTAAGGCCCATTAGGTCCATCAAAAACATCATTCACATTAGGTCTCTTATGCCCATTAGGCTCATTAATATACTTATTTCACTTAGGCCCATTAGGCCCATTAAGATATTTAGTCCACTTAGGCCCATTATTCCCATGAGGCCAATGAGGCCCATCTTGCCCATTTTGTCACTTAGGCCCACTAGAACCCTTAGCCCCATTCATCTCTTTAGGCCACTTAGGCCCACTAGGCCCATTAGGACACTTAGGCCCATTAAGACACTTAGGACCACTAGGCCCATTAGGCTACTTAGGCCCACTAGCTGCATTAGGCCCATTAGGCCACTAAATCCCATTAGGCCCATTAGTCCACTTAGGCCCATGAGGCCCATGAGGCCATCAGGCCCAAAAGTCCATTGAGCCCCATTAGTCCCATTGGGCCCATCAGGCACATTCATCCACTTAGGCTCGTTAGGCAAATTAGGCCACTTAGTCCAATTCGGATCATTATGCAACTTAGGCCTATTCGACCCATCATACACATTCAGCCACTTCGACCCATTCGGCCAATCACACTCATCAGGCCCATCAGGCCAATTAGGCCACTTAGGTCCATTCAGCTCATTAGGCCACTTAGTCCCATAGGCCCATCATGCCCATCAGGACCATCAAGCCCATCTAGCCACTTAGGTACAATAGGCTCATTAGTCCCATTTGGCCACTTAGGCTCATTCGGCTCATTAGCCCCATCATGCCCATCAGGCCTATCAGGCCCATCAGGCCTATCAGGCCCATCATGCCACAAAGGCCTATTTGGTTCATTAGGACACATAGGCCCATGAGGTCCATTAGTCCCATCAGGCCAATCAGGCCCATTATGCCACTTAGGCCCATTACGCCCATTAGGCGCATTAGGCCACTTAGGCCCATTCATCTCATTAGGCCACTTATCCCCATTAGGCCACTTAGCCCCATTAGGCCACTTAGGCCCATTAGGCCACTGAGGACCATTAGGCCCATTTGGCTCATTTGGTCACTTCGTCCCATTAGACCCATTAGAACACTTAGGCCACTTAGGATGATTAGTCCCATTAGGACACTAAGGCCCATCGAGCCATTTAGGCCACTTAGGCCCATTATGCCCATTAGCCCAATGCGTCCCATTATGCCCATTAGGCCACTTAGGCCCATTATGAAACTTTGGCCCATTAGGCCACTTAGGCCCATTAGGCCATTGAGGACCATTAGGCTCATTAGGCCACTTAGGCCATTTCGTCTCATTTGGTCACTTAGGCCCATTAGGCCCATTAGGCTCATTAATCCACTTAAGCCACTTTGGACGATTAAGCCCATTAGGCCACTGAGGCCCATTATGCCCATTAGGCCACTAAGGCCCATCAGGCCATTTAGGCCACTTAGTTCCATTAGACCCATTAGGCCATTAAATCCCATTAGGCCCATTAGGCCACTTAGGCCCATTATGAAACTTAGGCCCATTAGGACACTTAGGCCCATTAGGCCACTAAGGCCCATTAGGCCACTTAGGCCCATTAGGCCACTTATGCCCAATAGGAAACATTAGACCCATTATGAAACTTAGGCCCATTAGGCCACTAAGTCCCATTAGGCCACTTAGGCCCATTAGGCCCATTAGGCCACTTAGACCCATTAGTCCACTTAGGCCTATTATGTCCATTAGGCCCATTCAGAAACTTCGGCCCATTAGGCCACTTAGGCCCATTAGGTCACTTTAGTCCATTAGGACCATTAGGAAACATTGGCCACTTCGGTCCATTAGGCCCATTAGGCCACTAAGGCCCATTCAGCCACTTAGGCCCCTTGGCCCATTAATCCCATTAGGACAATGAGGCCATTTAGGCCCCTTCGGCCACTTAGGCCCATTATACCCATTAGGCCCCTTAGTCCCATTAAACCCATTAGGCCTATTAGGTAACTTAGACCCATTATCCCACTTAGGCCCATTAGACCCATTAGGCCCATTGGGCCACTTAGATTAATTAGGCTCATTCAACCCATTTGGCCCATTTGGCCCCCCATTAGGCCCATTTGGCCCCAAGTCCTGTTATACCCATTAATCCCATTAGTCCATTTAGGTACATTAGGAGGATTAGGACACTAAGTCCCATTAGCACCATTATGACACTTAGGTCCACTAGGCCCATTAAGACCATTAGGCAAATTAGGCCACTTTGGCCCATTAGGCCACTTTGGCCCATTCGACCCATTAGGCCCATTAGTCTAATTACGCACATTAGGTCGATTAGGCAACTTTGGACCATTATGCCCCTTATTCCTATTAGGTCTATTAGTCCCATTAATCCAATTAGGTCCATTCGGCCCATTTGGCCACTTAGGTCCATTTGGCCCATTAAGCCGATTAGGAAGCTTTGGCCCATCAGGCCCATTTGGCCAATTGGGATCATTCATCCCATTAGGCCCATTTGGACCCTAGGCCTATTAATCCCATTAAGCCCATTAGGCCACCTAGGCCCATTAGGCCACTTAGGCCCATTAGGCCGATTAGGCCACTTAGGCCCTGTATGCCACTTAGGCCCATTATACCCATTAGGCCACTTAGTCCCATTTAGACCATTAGGCCCATTAGGCCCATTATGCTCATTTATCCCCTAGATCCATTAAGCCCAATAAGCCAATTAGGTCACTTAGTCACATTAGGCCCCTTAGTCTCATTAGGCCCCTTAATCCCATTAGGCCACTTAGGCCCATTACGCCCCTTAGACCCATTAGGCCCATTAATCCCATTAGATCGATTAATCCACTTAGGCTCATTAGGCCACTTAGGCCAATTAGGCCCATTAAGCCACTTAGGCTCATTCGTCCCATTAGGTTCATCTGACCCATTAGGCCCATTTGGTGCCAAGACTCGTTAATACCATTCATCCCATTAGGCCCCTTAAACCCATTAGACCCCTTAGGCCCATTAAGCCCATCAATCCACTTAGGCCAATGAGGCCCATGAGGCCACTTAGGCCCAGGATACCCATGAGGCCCATTAGGCCTCCTAGACCCAATAGACCCATGAGTCCACTTAGGCCCATTAAAACCATTAGGCCCATTAAGCTAATTAGGCCGATTAGGTCACTTAGTCCAATTAGGCCCATTAGGCCACTTATCCCCATTAGGCAACTTAGGACCATTAGGAACATTAGGCCCATTAGGCCACTTCAGCCCATTTGGCCCATTCAGCCACTTAAGCCACTTAGGCCCATTAGGCCCATTAGGCTACTTAGGCCCATTAGTCCAATTAGGCCCATTAGGCTCACTAGGCACATTAGGACCAGTCGGACCATTAGGCCCAGTCGGACCATTAGGCCACTTTGACCCATTAGGCCCATTCATCCACTTAGGCTCATTAGGCCCATTATGTCACTTAGGCCCATTAGGCCCCTTAGGACATTTCGACCCATTAGGCCCATTCGACCACTTAGTCCCATTAGGCCACTTTGGCTCATTAGGCCCATTAGGCCGATTAGGCTGCTTAGGCCACTTATGCCCATTGGGCCAATTAGGGCACTTAAGCCCATTAGGCCCATTAGGCCACTTAGGCTCGTTATGCCCATTAGGAAACTTAGGCCCATTTGGCCCATTTAGATACTCGGCCCATTTGGCCCATTTGGCCCATCAGGCCACTTAGGCCAATTCAGCTACTTAGGACCATTATGACCACTAGGTCCACTATGATCATTCATCCCATTAGGCACATTAGGACCATGTGTCTACTAAGGCCCATTAGGCCACTAAGGCCCTTTAGACCCATGATGCCACTGAGTCCAATTCGACACATTATTCCACTTAGGACCATTCATCCCAATGGACCATTCAACCACTTAGGCCCATTAGGGCCATTAATCCACTTAGTCCCCTTTGGCCCATTAGGTCGATTGGACCCATTGGGCCAATTAGGCCTATTAGGATACTTAGGCTGATTGGTATACATAGGCCCATCAAGCCTATTCGACAACTCAGGCCCAATGGGACCATTAATCCCATTAGGCTGATTAGGCCACTTAGGCACATTAGGCCCATTAGGCCCCTTAGGCCCATTAATCCCACTAGGTCGATTTAGAAACTTAGGACCATTGGGCCACTTAAGCTCATTAGTCCCATTAGGCCACTTAGGCTAATTATGCCCATTCGTCCCATTAGGCTTATTCGGCCCATTATGCCCAATTAGCCTCTAAGCCCATTAAGCCCATTACACCCATTAGGCCACTTTGGCCCATTAGGCTGATTAAGTACATTAGGGAGACTAGGATACTAAGGCTCATTAGGCCCATTATGCCTCTCATGCCACCTAGGCCCATTAATCCCATTAGGCCAATTAGGCCACTTAGGCCCATTATGCCCATTATGCCCATTAGACTCATTAAGACCATTAGGGAAATTAGGTAACTTTGGCCCATTATGCCCATTAGGCCACTTAAGAAAATTAGGCCTATTTAGCCCATTAGGCACATTAGGCCCATTCGGCCCATTCGGCCCATTAAGCCCATTAGGCCGATTAGGAAACTTTCACCCATTAGGCCACCAAGGCCCATTAGGCCACTTAGGCCAATGGGGCCCATTCGGCCCCTTAGGCCCATTTGGACCATTTGGCCTCTAGACCTGTTAAGACCATTAAGCCCATTATGCCACATAGGCCCATTAGGCCGCTTAGGCCCATTAGGCCCCATAGGCTAGTTAGGCCTATTTGACCCATTCATCCCATTCGACCCATTAATACCATTAGGCCTATTAGGCCACTTGGGCCCCTTGGGCCAATTGGGCCCATGAGGCAACTTAGGCCTATGAGGCCCATTAGGCCCCCTGAGGCCATTTCAGCCCATCAGGCCCATTAGGCCCATTCATCCACTTCAGCCTATTAGGCCCATTATTCCACTTAGGCCCATTTGGCCCATTTGGCTCATTCATTTGATTAGGCCGATTAGGCCACTTAGGCCACTTAGTCCCATTAGTCCCATTAGGCCCATTAGGCCCATTAGGAAACTTAGGCCCATTATCCCATTAGTCCATTTCGTCTTATTATGCCAATTAGGCCTATTAGTCCCATTAGGCCCATTAGGCCCATTAGGCCCATTCGGCCCATTCGTTCCATTTGGCTCATTCGTCCCATTTGGCCCATTGGACTACTTAGACCCATTAGGTGACTTAGTCCCATTGGTCCATCAGGCCACTTAGGCCCATTAAACCCATTAGGCCCATTTGGCCCATTAGTCTCATTTGGCCCATTAGTCCCATTAGTCCAATTAGGCCCATTAGGCCCATTTTTCCCATTAGGCCCGTAAGGCCACTTAAGCCCATTGGAACCATTAGGTCCATTAGGCCCATTAGGCGCATTAGGCCCATTCGGCCCCTTAGGCCTGCTAAGACCATTAGTCCACTTACGCCCATTAGGCCCATTAGGCCAATGAGGTGCATTAGGCCCATTCAACCACTGAGACCCACTAGGCCTATTAGGCCACTTAGGTCTGTTAGGCCCATTATGCCACTTAAGACCATTCGGCTCATTAGGCCCATTATGCCACTTAATCCCATTCTTAATCTTAAGCCCATTAACCACATTAGTCCAATTTAGCCCATTAGGCCCATTAACCATTTAGGCCCGTTAGTCCCAATCAGCCACTTAGGCCCATAAGGCCCATTCGGTCGATTAAGTCGATTCATCTACTTTGGACACTTAGATCCATTCGACCCATTAGGCCCATTCAACCCATTAGGCCACTTAGGCCCATTAGGACCGTTCGGTCGATTACGCCGATTAGGCCACTTAGGGCACTTAGGGCGATTAGGCACATTAGACCACTTAGGCCCATTAATCTCATTAGGACCATTCGATCGATTAGGACGACTAGGCCACTTAGGCTCATTTGGTTGATTAGCCCAATTAGGCCACTTTCGCCTATTAGGCCCTTTATGCCACTTATGCCCATTTGGCCCAGTTAGTCAATTAGAAAGATTAGCCCACTTAGGCCACTTGGGCCCATTAGGCCCATTAATCCACTTAGGCCCATTAGGCCCTTTAGGCACATTTGATCGACTATGTCGATTAGGCCACTTGGACCCACTAGGCCCATTAGGCCACTTCAACCCATTAGGTACATTCAGCCACTTAGCCCCATTAGGCCACTTAGGCCCATTTCACTGATTAGGCCGATTAGACCACTTAGGCCACTTAGTCCCATTATGACCACTAGGCTCATTAGCCCACTTAGGCCACTTAGGCATTAGGCCCATTAAGCCCATTAGTCCACTTCATCCCATTAGTCCCATTCAACTGATTAGGCCAATTAGGCCACTTAGGCCCATTAAGTCCATTAGGTCACTTAGTCCCATTAGGCCCATTAGGCACATTAAGCCCATTTAGTCAATTAGTGGGATTATGCCACTTAGTCCCGTTAAGACCATTAGCCACTTATTCCCATTAGGCTCGTTAGCCCACTAAGGCCCATTTGACCCATTCAGCCAATTATGGCCATGAGGTCCATTAGGCCACTTAGGCCACTTAGGCCCATTAGGCCCATTCAGTCGATTAGGGGGGTTAGGCCACTTAGTCTCATTAGGCCCATTCGGCCACTTAGGCACATTAAGCCCATTAGGCCACTTAGGCCCATTCGACCTATTAAACCCATTAGTCTCATTAGGCCCATTTGGCTACTTAGGCCCATTCGGCCATGTAGGCCCACTGGACCACTCAGGCCCATTTGTCTACTTAGGCCCATTAGGCCACATATGCCCATTCTGCCACTTAGGCCCATTAGGCCCATTAAACCCATTAGTCCCATTAGGCATGTTAGGCCCATTAGGCCACGTAGGCCTATTGGGCCCATTCGGTCGATTCGCTCGATTAGGCCAGTCATGCCCATTATGCCCATTACAGAACGTAGGCCCTTTAGGACCATTAGTAAACATGGACCTATTAGGCCCATTAAACCCATTAGTCCCACTAGGCCAATTAGGCTCGTTAAGCTACTTAGGCCTCTTAGGCCCTTTAGGCACGTTTGGTCGATTAGCCCGATTATGCCACTTAGGCCACTTAGTCCAATTATGTACATTAATACCATTAGGCCCATTTGGTCCATTAGGTCCATTAGGAACACTAGAACAATTAGGGAACTTAGGCCCATTCATCCCATTATGCCACTTAGAACCATTGGGCCCATTAGGCCCATCAGACCCATGAGGGGCATTCTGCCCATGAGGCCCATGAGGCCCATGCGGCCCATTAGAACACTTAGGCCCATAAAGTCCATTGGGCCCATGAGGACACTTAGGCCCATGGGGACCATGAGTCCCATTAGACCCATCAGGCCACTTGGACCCATTAGGCCCATTATGCCTATTGATCCTATCAGGCCCACTAAGCCCTTTAGGCCACTTGGACCAATTAGGCCACTTAGATCCATTAGGACCATTGTTCCCACTAGTCCCATTCATCCCATTGGGCCCATTAGGCCCCTTAGACCCATGAGGCCCTCTGGGCCCATTAGGCCACTTAGGCCCATTCGACCCATTTGACAATTTAGGCCCACTTAGGCCACTTAGGCCCATTAGGCCCATTATGTCCATTGGTCCCATGAGGCCCATTATGACCATTGGTCCCATGATTCCCAACAGGACCATCCGACTAATTAGGCACATTCATCCCATTAGGCCCATTAGGTCCTTTAGGCCCACCCAGCCCATTAGGCCACTTTGGCCCATTAGGCCACTTAGGCCACATAGGTCCATGAGGCCCATTAGGCTCATCAAGCCCATTAGGACACTTAGGACCATTCATCCCATTAGGACACCTAGGCCCATTTGGTCCATTGGGCGCATGAGGCCACTTAGGCCCATTCGACCCATTAGGACCATGAGGCCCATTTAGCCCATCGAGCGACTTAGTCCCATTAAACCCTTTAGGCACACTAGGCCCATTCATACCATTAGGCCACTTAGGCCACATGGGCGCATTAGGACCACTAGGACCATTAGGCCACTTAGGCCTAGGAGGCCCATTCGGCCCATTAGGATCATAAGGCCCATTAGGCCCATCAGGACCATGAGGCCACTTAGTCCCATGAGGCTCATTAGGCCCATTATGCCCATTGGGCCCATGAGGCCACTTAGGCCCATTTGGCCCATGAATCCCATTCAGCCCTTGGGAACCTTGAGGCCCATTAGGCCCATCGGGCCTATTAGGCTACTTAGGCCTCTTAGGAACATTCTGACACTTAGGCCCATTCCACCACTTAGGCCCATTAGGCCACTTAGGCCCATTGGTCCAATTAATCCACTTAGGACCATTAAGACCATTAGGCTCATTAGTCTCATTAGGCCACTTAGGCCACTTAGGCCCATTAAGACCATTAGGTCAATTAAGTCCAATATGCCAATCGGTCTTATTAGGCCCATTTGACCACTAAGGATCATTAGGCCCATGAGGCCACTTAGGCCCATTGTTCCCATCCGTCCACTTAGGCTCATTAGGACCATGAGGCCCATGAGGACCATGAGGCCCATGAGGCCCATCAGGACCATGAGGCCCATCAGGCCCATTATGCCACTTGGACCCATTAGGCATATTAGGCCCATTATGCCAATTGGGCAAATGAGGCCCATTATGCCAGTTGAGCCTATTAGTCTCATTATGCCCATTAGGGCACTAAGGTTCGTTAGTCCCATTACGCCCATCAAACCAATTAGGCCACCAAGTCCCTTTGGGCCTACTTGGCCCATTAGGCCACTTAGGCCCATGAGACCACTTAGGCCCATTAGGCCCATGAGGCACATTAGGCCCATCAGGCCCATTAGTCCAATTAGGTCCATTAGGATAATTAGGCCCATTAGGCCCATTCAACCACTTATGCCCACTAGGCCCATTATGCCTATCATGCCCATTAGGCCCATTCGGCCACTGAGGCCCATCTGGCCAGTTAGGCCCATTGGGCCACTTATGCCCATTATGGCCATTAGGCAGATCATGCCCATTAGGTCCATGAGGCCCATTAGGCCATGAAGGCTCATTAGGCGCATCAGGCCCATTTGGACACTTAGGCCCATTAGGCCCATTATTCCTATTAGGATCATTAGGCTACTTATGCCCCTTTGTCCCATTAGGCCCATAATTCCACTGAGGCCTATTATGCCCATCAATCCCATTAGACCACAAAGGCCCATTAGGCCCATTCAACCCATTAGGTCACTTATGCCCATTCAACTCATTAGGCCACTTAGGCCCATTAGGCCCATGAGACCCATGAGGCCACTGAGGCCCATTAGGGCCATCATACCCATTAGGCCCATTAGGCACATTAGGCCCATTATTCCACTTAGGCCCATTCAGCTCATTAGGCCATTTAAGCCCATTAGACCCATTAAGCCCATC
The DNA here is from genome assembly GCA_963277665.1 of Viscum album. Classification (NCBI taxonomy): domain Eukaryota; kingdom Viridiplantae; phylum Streptophyta; class Magnoliopsida; order Santalales; family Viscaceae; genus Viscum; species Viscum album. The sequence goes on along the minus strand of OY728132.1, from coordinate 944,976,150 downwards.
AAACCCATGAGGCCACTTAGGCCCATTCTTCCATTATGGCCATCAGGCCCATCAGGCTCATTAGGACACTTAGTCACATTCGGCTCATTAGGCCACTTAGGCCAATTAATCCCATTAGGCCCATGAGGCCCATCGGGCCCATTAGGTTCATTTGGCCTATTAGGAAACTTAGGCCACTTAAGCCCATTAGGCCCATTAGTCACATTATGCCACTTGTCCACTAAGGCTCATTAGGCCACTTAGGCCCATTAGGTCACTAAGGCCCATAAGGCCAATTGGGCCCTTTAGGCCCATTAGTCCACTTAGGTCACTTCGTCCCATTAGGCCCATTAGGCCACTAAGGCCCATTTGGCTCATGAGGCCCATTAGGCCACTTAGGCACATTCGGTCCATTAGGCCACTTAGGCCCATTGGGCGACTTAGGTCCATTTGTCCCATTAAGCCACATTTCCCACATTGGCCCATTAGTCCCATTAGGCCCATTAGGTCCATTATTCCCCTTAATCCCATTAGGCCCATTAGGCCACTTTGGCCCATTAGGCCACTTCAGAAACTTAGGCCCATTTGGCCAATTAGGCCAGTGAGGCCCATTCTGCCACTTAGGCCCATTAGGCTCATTGGGCCACTTAGGATCATTGGGCCCACTAGTCCACTTAGGCCCCTTGGACCCATTAGTCCCCTTAGGCCACTAAGGCCCATTAGGCCACTTATGCCCATTAGACCCATTAGGCCACTTCGGCCACTCGGGCCTATTAGGTCCATTAGGCCACTAAGGCCCATTAGGACACTGAGGCCCATTAGGCCTATTAGGCCACTTAGGCCACTTAGGCACATTAGGCCACTTATTCCCATTAGGCCCATTAGGCCACTTAGTCCACTTAGGTCCATTATGACCATTAGGCCCATTAGGCCACTTAGGCCCATTAGGCCACTACGCCCATTAGGCCAATTAGGCTACTTAGGCCCATTAGGCCACTTCAACCACTTAGTCCCATTAGGCCACTAAGTCCCATTAGACCACTTAGGCTCATTCTTCCCATTAGGCCACTTATGCCACTTAGGCCCATTAGACCACTTAGGCCACTTAGGCCCCTTAGGCCTATTAAGCCACTTTGGCCCATTATACGCATTAGGCCACTTAGGCCCATTATCCTCATTAGGCCCATGAGTCCACTTATGCCCATTAGGTCCATTACACCACTTAGGCTCATTAGACTACTTAGGTCACTTAAGCCACTTAGGCCCATTTGGCCACTTGGGCCCATTAGGCCCATTAGCCCACTTGGGCCCATTATGACCATTAGGCCCATTTTTTCACTTAGGCTCATTAGGACCATTAGGCCCATTCATCCATTAAGGTCCATTAGGCCCATTAGTCCACTTATTCCCATTAGGCACTTAGGCCCACTAGGACACTTAGGCCCATTAGGCCTATTCGGCCCATTAAGCCCATGGGGCCCATTGGGTCACTTATGCCCATTCATCCCATTGTGCTACTTAAGCTCATTCATCCCATTACGCCACTTAGGCTCGTTCATCCCATTAGACCCATTAGGAAACTTAGGTGAGTTATGTCCATTAGGCCACTTTGGCCAATTAGGCCCATTGGGTTCATTGGGCCAATTATGCCACTTAGGACCATTCATCCCATTAGACTACTTTGGCCAGTTAGGCCCATTATGCCACTTTGTCCAGTTAGACCCATTAGGCTCGTTAGGCTCATTCAACCCATTGGGCCAATTAGTCGCATTGGGCTTATTAGGCCAATTTGACCCATTAGGCTCGTTAGGCCCATTGGTCGAGTTAGGACACTTTTGGCGAGTTCGACCCATTAGGCCCATTGGGCAGACACAAATTTCAGTTAGGCCACTTAGGCCCCTTAGGCCCATTGGTCCCATTACGATAGTTAAGACAGTTACTCTAGTTGGTCCCATTTAGCCCATTGGGCCCATTAGGCCACTTAGGCCCATTAGGCCCATTAGGACACTTATGACCATTCATCCTATTAGGCCACTTAGACTAGTTACGCCCAATTGGACCATGGGGACCATTAGGCCCCTTAGGCAAGTTAGGCCCGTTAGGTCCATTAGGCTCGTTGGGCCCATTAGGCCCATTAGGCCAGTTAGGCCCATTAGGCCCTTTGGGCCCATTAGGCCACTTAAAAGTGCCCAATGGATGATTGTATCACTGAGAGGGGGAGGGGTGAATCAGTGATACTTTTTTCTCTTGTGTTTCTTTTCAAATGAAACAACATTCAGCTCCTGTTAAAGATTATATTCCCTACTGAAAACAATTCAAACACACATACATAGGAACACAAGTATTTACAAGATTCACTATTCAATAAGAATAACTACGTCCTTGGTATAGAATTGAAGTGTTTCAATGCCACACAATCTACTAGAAAATAATCATTAGATTACAATAAGTAGGATATACCCTTTCACTTATATAGCACTATGTAAACAATCCAATAGTACATGTGCACCCTCTTAGCATAAATTGGGTAATGCAATGATTGTGTAACAACTCATGTTACATGTTCTTCTTTTCAATTACACAAATGTATTCAATTGAAAAAACTTCTTCAATTTCTTACCCAGAAGATGGTAATAACTTTCTAGACATTGTTAAGAAAAAAAACCAAGTCTGATTTTCCCAGTCTAATTCATCCGAGTATGATTCTCCTTGATACAATACTTCCCGATAAGATTTTCCCAATACGATTCTGCTCGGTACGATATTCCTTAGTATAAAAATTATAACTTTGATAGAATGATATAGAGATGAATAGACACTACTTCAATTCTCTATCTTTCTTAGCCCAAATGGCCCAAAGAAATTCATTTTTATTGATTTTTGATAACCCCCCTTTCAAGGGATGAGGGGGAATCCTTACAAGGCCCATAGGATCAGAGATTACATGGACCATAGGCTTAAGAGATTACATGACCCGAAGGTCTTAGAAAATTCAACCAGACTATCTACAAGGAACTTCCACTCCCCAGTATCTGCATCATGATAGTAGCTCTCCACCTTCGCATGGTCGTCTGGCTAGGCTTCCCGTGCAAGAACAGGCTAGTACCGATGGCATATCCATACCCTCTCATTCTAACAATCCATTTGGATCTACTCTTGTGAGTGCTTCTTCTCTGAATCCACTTATAGGGCTGCTCCTTTTTTGTAGTCTGTCTGGGGAAACTACATGTGGCCCGAAGGCCTTGAGGTGGTCCAAGGGACTTAAAGGTGTCCCGAAATCCCTACTGACCCGAAGGCCTGGGTGGCCCGAAAGCCTTAAGGACTCTAAGCTCAAACTGGTGGCCTAAGGTGAATAGTTCCAGCTGCTACAGTGTCAAATAGTACCTGCTACAGTAACTACTACAGTGCCCGCACAATGTATAATTAGCTACAGTACCCTGCAGAATGTGCAGTTCTACTACAGTACCATGCACAGTGTACAGTCTCTTCTAGAGTAATGCTACAGTGCCTGCTACAGTATTGCTACCGTACCAGAAATATGCCTCTACCTGGTTTTGAACCTGGGTCTTGTGGATGCACTTCAGGATACCTCACCAACTGGGCTGAGGCTCTGTGCTCATCTTCCTCAGTCTGGAAGACCGAGTATGGAAATCACAATCTGATAAATCCAACCCAATATAATGATCATCCGAATACGATTGACAAGATGAATATAGTAATTAGTTGAGTATGATAAACACTAAGTATGATGATCAGCTGAATATAATGTTATGATCTTGTCTCTTCTCTTTCACTTCAATCCATCAAAAATTCTTCAACAAAAGTGAATTCATAAACTTTTTCTTCTGTATAAAACTAGGAGATTCTCTCTCAGGAAAATTACATCGGTTCACCTCAAGTACAACATACTTTTCTCCTTCTATAGGTGACCCTCGATATGCTTTGGCGGGAATCCCAAAAACATTTCCGCTTAATCAAATTCACCCTAATCTCAATTTCCTTTAAAATATGGGGTGTATTTTGACTTCATAAAATCTTCTCAAAAGCTTCTCGATTCTTCTAAAAATTTCACTTCTCCTTCTGAATGCTAAATATGATAATTCTTTTGAATGTTGAGCTCCCCCTCAATTTCACATCCAACAAACTTTTCTTTCAAACCACTTTTACTTCTTTACTTGTTCTCTTGACCCACTTGAAAATATAAAACAATTCCACTCTAATACAATGACTCTTGACCCAATTGAAACCTACAAATTAATTCAACCCTTTTTAAATGGTTTACCAAATTGTTGATCTCATTATTTCCTTCTCTTTTCAATCATCAACCTCAAGTAATTCCTTCTTTGAATATGATTGTCCAGAGTATGATATTTCTGAGAATGGTTGGCCTGAATACAATCATATTGGGTAAGATATTTTTCTTCCTGATCTTGAGTATGATCATCTTGGGTATAAAGGTTTTCTTATGCATATGATGGATAATAGGATGCTAAAGTAACATACAATTATCATTCTGGTTACGATCATTCTGATTACGATCCTCAATGCCTTCTTTCTTTCCTCATCAGCCTAAATCTGATTACACTGGGTACAATTTCTTTTCGATTAGCATCATCTATTTCTTCTCTTCCACCTAGATATGATAAATATGAATATGATTTGGAATACCTCTTTTTCCCTATCTTCACATATCATACCCAATACAAGTCTGATCGGTGCCTTTTCTTTCAATCAACTTTTCCTCATTATGATAGACAGAGTGAGTCCGATTCTTTTGAAAACAATAGACAATATGATTTACACAAAATAAAAAGTGAGGTAATTTTCTTTCTTCAAAATATTTCTTTGAAAACAAAATAAAACACATGAAAACAAACACCTTCTTTAGGGATTTTCTTTGTTAGTGAATTTTGATCATCTAAAAGGACCCTTTAGGTTACCAACATTGCACTGTGAGGATCCCAGGATAAAGTCACTATAGATGCGATCCACATGTGCTCCTATGATCTATGAGAAACACCACTCGATCTCAAGGTGCTAGTGTAGTGATTCCAATGTCATGTGTTTTTTGTTATTGATCACTCGTTCTTAGGTCTTGAAGAAATATTTCTCGCACTTCTTGTTCTTGAGAGAGAGATAGGAGGAGTTGAGAGAGAATTCGTTGTGTGCAAGAATTTTCTATTCTCAATTTTTGATGCTCTACACAATAGACACAACCACCTATTTATAGTGTTGAGATTTAAGTTAAAATATTATTTAATTACATACCGGACATTAAATAACATTAATTACCTTCAATAAATCTCATACCGCATAATAATAATTATATAATTATTATTTTGTGGCGCACGCCAACTTGTACAATAACAAAAATTATACAATGGTATTGTTAATTAATATTTTTAAATGGAATCAGTCTTAGTCCGTTCACACTCCACTATCATTTATTGAACAACTGAATAAATATTTTATTCATAAATAAATATTTTATTTACAAGCAAATAAATATTTATTTAAATATTAAATAAATAAAATAAATATTTTATTCACATGCCTTCGAATAAATATTTATTTACTTTATGTAATAAATATAAATTGAATAAAGTTATTCCTCAGTCTTGAGAATAATATTTATTCCATTAATTAAACTCAAATATAATTTAGTCAAGATAAATGGAAACACTTAGTGTGTGACCCTTTAGGATTCCTTCTCATTGACATTAGGCAGACTTCCCTAAAGTCCAAGATTACTGTCTACAAATGTGTAAAGGTACCAAAGAGAAAGAACTTGACATCACAACATCGAAAACCACATACAAACGCTCACTGTGTAATACAATCTCTTTTTCACAATATCTCATTAAGAAGGTTGTACATCCATTTCACTAACCTATATTTTTAATATGTCTTCTTTTGACTGTATGAAATAAACACACTGTTACACCATGGCCATGGAACTTAATGCGATGGTTTTATTCCAATCAAAGGGTTGAGATATCAGCTTCTACAAATATGGAAGGGACAAATCCTTACTCAACTTTTTCATTAATGACATGTCACTCGTGAGGCACCCAACGTATCCAACTTCTCCATGAGCTCTTATCATCATGGTTTACAACATATATATAAGTATGCAAGTTGTGACATTATTTAATAACATTCTTAAAGTCTAAGGACCATCACACACACTCAAAGATAGGAATATTCGATGACACAAAACATGCAGAATTCCTACTAACGAGTCTGTTCTCATAATCTCCAGTCTTAGAGATTACCAAGTGTGAACTTCATGAGAAGAAGCCTCATCTTCTTACGAGTACTCATACCTGAAAGTATATGTACTGTGTGTCCCTTCATAGTACATTATCCAAATGTCCTAAATGGCCTAATTGGCATAAATTATCCTAAATGACCAAAATTTTCCTAATTTTCATAATTGGTCTAAATAGTCAAAATTGGCCTAAATGACCTAATTGGCTTAACTTTCATAAATTAAATAATTGTTTTAATTATCCTAATTGGACTAAATTTTCCTAAATGGCCTAAATGGCCTAAATGGTCTAATTAGCCAAAATGACATAAATTAACCTAATTGGCCTCATTGACCTAAATATCCTAAATTATCTATTTGGTATAAGTGTACTAAATGTCCTAATTCCTCTAAATGGCCTAAATTTCACAAATAAACATAAATGTAGTAATTGTACTAATTGGACTAAATGGCCTAAATTGGCCTAAATGGACTAATTGGAAGTATTGGATTAAATGGTCTAAATTATCCTAAATAGCCTAAATGACCTAAATTAGCCTAAATGGACTAAATGACCTAAATTGGCCTAAATAACATAAATTTTATAATTAGCCTAATTGGTCTAAATTTACTAAATTGCCTAAATGTCCTAAATGACCTAAATGGACTAATTGGCCTAAATGGCCTAAGTGACCTAAATGACCAAATTGATTAATTGGCCTAAATGGTCTAATCGGCATAATTGGCCTAAATGACTTAATTGGTTTAAATGGACTAATTAGACTAATTGTTCTAAATGGCCTAAATGAACTAATTATACTAATTGGGATAATTGGTCTAATTTTCCTAAATTAGCCTAAATGGCCTAAATTGGCTTAATTTGTCTAAATGGCCTAAATTGGTCTAAATGGTCTAAATAGCCTAATTGGCCTAAATAACCGAAATGGCCTAATTGATTTAATTGAACTAAATGGACTAATTGGCCTAAATGTTCTAATTGTCCTAAATGGACTAAATGAACTAATCGGTCTAATTTTCCTAAGTGTCCTAAATTGACCTAAATGGCCTAAATTAGCCTAAATGGCACAAATTGGCCTAATTGGCCTAATTTTTAAAATTGGTGTAAATGAGATAAATTGCCCTAAATAGAATAATTGGATTAAATGTCCTAAATGGAAAAAATTGGTCTAATTGACCTAATTGGTCTAAATAGCCTAAATTGGGCTAAATGGCATAATTCGCCTAAATTGCATAAATTATCTAACTGGCCTATTTGGCCAAATTGGCCTAAATGGCGTAATTTGGTCTAAATGGACTAAATGGAATAAAATAGACTAAATGGACTAATTGGATTAAATTTCCTAAATTGCATAATTGACCTAATTGGACCAAATGGTCAAAATTGGCCTAATCAGCTTAAATGGCCGAATCGACCCAATTGACCTAATTGGTCTAAATTTTCTAAATTGCACTAAATTGCATAATTGGTCAAATTGGCCTAAATGGTCCAAATTTTCCTAAATAGTCTAAATGACCTAAATTGGCCTAAATGGCCAAATTAGCCTAAATGACCAAAATTGGCCTAAATGGACTAAATGAACTAAATTTTCTAATTGGCCTAATTGGAATAATGGGCCTAATTGGAATAATTAGATTAATTGGACTAAATTGGCCTAAATGAAGTAAATATTCTAATTGGACTAAATTCTCTAAAGTGCCTAAATTGGCAAAACTGGCCTGAATTGATCTCATTAGCCTAAATGGCCCAAATTGGCCTAAACAGCCTAAACGACCTAATTGGCCTAAATGTCCTAAATGGCCTAATTAGCCTAATTGGCCAAAATGGCCTAATGAGACTAAGTATCGAATGGGCCGAAGTGGCCTAAGTGGCCTAATGGGTCTATTGGGATTAAGTGGCAAAATGGGCCTAATGGGATAAATGGGTCTAATGGGATTAAGTGGCCTAATGGGCCAAATGGACCTAAGTTGCCAAATTGGCCAATTGGGACTAAGTGGCATAATGGGTCTAATGGGCCTAACAGGTCCACAAGGCCAAATTGGCTCGATGGGCCTGAGTGGCCTAATGGTCCAAATGTGCCTATTGGGACTAAGTGTCCTAATGGGTCGATTAAGTCCCATTCGACCTAATAGGCCAAATGGGCTTAATGGGTCGAGTGGACCAATTGGCCTAAGTGGCCTGATGGCCCTTTTGGGATTAATGGGGCTATTGGGCCTAAGTGGCCTAATGGGTCCACTATGACCAATTCAGCATAATAGGTCTAATGGACTAATGGGCCTAATGGGCCTAAGTGGCCTAATGGGCCCATTATGGTCAATTCATCCTAATGGCTAAATTTCCCTAAGGGACCTAATGTGCCTAATGGGCCCAATGGGCCTAATGGGTCTAAAGGGACTAATGGGACAAAGTGGACGAGTAGGCCTAAGTGGCCTAATGCACCTAATGGGCCTAGTGGGTCCAATGGGCCTAATGGGTCTAAGGGGCCTAATGGGCCTAAGGGGCCTAATGGACCTAAGTGGTCTAATGTACCTAATATACCTAATGAGACTATTGGGTCTATTTGGCCTAAGTGACCTAGTGGGCCTAATGGACCCAATGGCTTAATTGGCGTAAGGGGCCTAAGGGGTCCAATCAGCCCAATGGGTCTAATGGGTCTAAGGGGTCTAATGGGCCTAAGTGTCCTAATGGGCCTAAGTGGCCTAAGTGACCTAATAGGCCTAATGGGACAATTGGACCCCTTGGTCCTGAGAGACCTAATGAGATGAATGGGACCATTATGACCAATTCGTCCTAATGGACAAATTGGACGAATGGGCTTAAGGGGCCCAATGGGCCTATTGGGTCTAAGGGGCCTAACGGGCCTAAGTATCCCAATGTGCCTAAGTGGACCAATGGGCATATATGGCCTAATTGGTCTAATGCCAATGGGCCTAATGGTCTTAATTGGCCCATTATAGATAATTAAGCTTAATGGGTCCAATGGGCCTAAGTGGCCTAATGGGTTGAAGTGGCCCAAGTTTCTTAATGAGCATAATGGGCCTGATGGTTCCAATGGGTGTAAGTGGCATAAGTTTCCTAATGGGACTAATGGGTCTAATGTGTCTAAGTGGCCTAATGAAACTAAGTGGCCTAATTTTCCTAATGTCCCTAATGGGTCCAATGTGCCTAATGGGTCCAATGGGTCTAAATGGCCTAATGGGCCTTAGTGGAAAAAGTTGCCTAATGGGCCTAATGGGTCCAACGGGTCTAAGTGGTCTAATGGGCCTAAGTGGCCTAAATTTCCTAATGGGCATAATGTACCTAATGGGTATAATGGGCCTAAGTGGTCTAATAAGTCTAAGTAGCCTAAGTTGCTTAATGGGCCTGATGGGTCCAATGGGCCTAAGTGTCCTAAGTTTCTTAATGGGCCCAATGGGCCCAATGGGTCCAATGGGCCTAAGTGGAAAAAGTAACATAATGCGCCCAATGGGATGAATGGGCCTAATGGGCCCAATGGTCCTAATGGGTCCAATGGGCCTAAGTGTCCTAAGTTTCCAAATGGGTCGAAGTGGTGTATTGGTAATGGGCTTAAGCGTCCTAATGGGCCTAATGGGCCAAAGTGGCCAAATTGTCCTAATGGGCATTAGTGGCCTAACGAGCCTAATGGGTAATGGGACTAATGGGCATAATGGGTCTAATAGGTCTAAGTGGCCTAATGGTCCTACATTGCCTAAGTTTCCTAATGGGCCTAATGGGTCCAATGGGTCTAAGTGGCTCAATGGCCCTAAGTGGACTAAGTTGCCTAATGGACCTGATAGTCCTAATGGGTCTAATGGGCCTAAGTAGTCTAATCAGTCTAATGGGTCTAATGGGCCTAATGGGCCTAATGAGCCTAATGGGTCAAATGGGCCTAAGTGGACCAACAATTTAAATGGGTTGACTGGGACTAAGTGTCCTAATGGGCCTAAGTGGCCTAAGTTACCTAATGGGTCTGATGGTTCTAATGGGCATATGTGGCCTAATGGATCTAAGTGGCCTAAGTTGCCTAATGAGCCTAATGGGCTAAATGGGCCAAATTGGCCTAATAGGCTTAATGGGTACAATGTGACTAAGTAGCCTAATGGCCCAAAGTGGCCTAATGGGCCTCAAGTTCCTATGTGGCCTAATGGTCCTAATGGTCCAAAGTGGCCTAATGGGCTGATGTGGCCTAATGGGCCTGATGGGCCTAATGGGACTTAGTGGCCAAATGGGCCAAATGAGATAATTGTCCTAATGGGCCTAAGTGGCCTAATGAGTCTAATGGGTTTATGTGGCCTAATGGGCCTAATAGGCCTAGGTTCCCTAATGGGCCTAAGTGAGAAATGATCCAAATGAGCCAAATGGGCCTAAGTTCAATGATTTATGAAACTTGGTTGACAACAAAATCCAAAGGGGGGGATTGTTGGGACCATGATGGTGAGGAAGGTGTTTGTTTTCATGTGTTTTCTTTTGTTGTCAAGGAAAGCTTTTGAAGAAAGAAAATCACATCACTTTGTAATTGGTGGAAATCATACTGGCCATTGTTTTCAAAAGAATCAGACTCACTCTATCCATTAGGTCCATTAGGCCCAATAGGTCCATTAGGCCCAATAATCCCATTACGCCCATTAGGCACATTAGTTCCATTTGTCCACTTAACACCATTTGGCCACTTAGGCCCATTAGGTCCATTAGGCCCAGTAAGTCCATTAAGACACTTCGTCCCACTAGGCCCATTAGACTCATCGGACCCATTCGGAGAATTAGGCCCATTAGGCCCGTTGGACCCTTTAGTCCCATTAGACCCATTCAGGCCATTATGCCCATTGGACACTTCCAGTCCATTTGGACCAATAGGCCACTTCGGCCTAGTTAGCCCATTAAGCCCATTAGGCTACTTCGGCCAATTAGGCCCATTCGGCTAATTCATCCCACTAGAACACTTCGGTCCATTGGGTCCATTCGACCCATTAGTCCCATTAAAACCATTAGGCCACTTATGTCCATTAGGCCACTTAGGCCCATTAGGATCATTAGGCCCATTCGGCCCATTATGCTCATTCAGAAACTTCGACCCATTGAGCCCATTGGGCCCATTAGGCAACTTAATCTCATTCGTTTCATTAGGCCCATTACGCCACTTAGGCCTACTATACCTATTTGGTCCATTAGGCCACTTAGTCCCATTCGGCCCATTTGGACCATTAGGAAACTCAGAGAAATTAGGACCATTAGGCCCATTAGGCCCATTAGGTCCATTCGACCACTTACACCCATTAGGCCCATTTGTCCCATTAGGCTACTTTGGCCAATTCATCCCATTAGCCCACTTAGGCCCTTTCAGTCCATTAGGCCCACTCAGTCCATTTGGCCCATTCGCCCACTTAGGCTTATTAGGCCCATTAAGCCCATTACGCCACTTAGGCCCATTTGGTTACGATTATGCTACTTAATCCCATTAGTACACTTTGGCCAATTAGGTTCTTTAGGCCCATTAGGCCACTTAATCCCATTAGGCCCATTAAGCCGATTATGCAACTTAGACCCATTAGGTTGCTTTGTCCCATTAAGCTCTTTAGGAAAATTAGGCCACTTAGGCCCATTAGGCCCATTAGACTAATTCATCCCATTCATCCCATTATGCCACTTAGTCCCATTATGCCCATTAGGCCACTTAGGCCCATTGCGCCCATTGCGCCCATTGGACCCACTGGACCACTTAGGCCCATTAGGCTACGATTATGCCACTTAGGCCCATTAGGCCCCTTTGGCCGATTAGACTCTTTAGGATCATTTGTTCACTTAGGCCCATTTGGCCATGTAGGCCCATTAGGACACATAGACCAATTCATCTTGTTAGGCCCATTATCCTTGTTAGGCCCATTAGTCCCTTTGGTCCACTTAGGCCCATTAGGACCATTAGGCCACTTAGGCACCTTAGGCCACTTAGGCCCGTTCGGCCCATGACACCACTTAGGCCCATTGTGATAATTAAGCCACTTAGGCGCACTAGTCCCTTTAGGCTCATTAGGCTTCTTAGGCCACTTAAGCCCATTATACCCATTAGGCCCATTAGGCCCATTAATCCCATTAGGCCACTTAAGCCTATTAGGCCACGTCGGCCCATTGGGCCCATTATGCCCATTAGTCCACTTAGGCCCATTATGCCACTTAGGACCGGTAGGCCCATTAGGCCACTTAGGCCCATTAGGTCATTTAGGCCCATTGGGACCACTAGGCACATTTTTCCCATTATTACCATTAGGCCACTTAGGACCATTAATCCCATTTAGACACTTAGGCTGATTAGGCCTACTCGGCACATTAGGCCCATTCAGTCTATTTAGCCCATTAGGCCCATTATGCCACTTTGGCCCATTAGGCCCACTAGGCCAATTTGGCCACTTAGGCCCGTTATGTTCATTTGGACCACTAGGCATATTTGGACCATTCAACCAATTAGGCCCATTTGATCACTTACACCAATCACGACCATTAGGTCCATTTGGCTGATTAGGTCACTTAGGCCTAATAGGCCACTTAGGCCCATTAGGCCACTTATGCCCATTCAGCACATTAGGACCCTTAGGCCCATTGGGCACATTAGGACCATTAGGTCCATTTGACCACTAAATCCCATTACACCCATTAGGCCTATTAGGTTGATTAGGTCACTTAGACCCATTAGACCACTTAGGCGCATTAGGCCCATTAGTCTTATTGGGCCCATCAGACAACTTAAGCCCATTAAGACCATTAGGCTACTTAGGCTCATTAGGATGATTAGTCCCATTAGGCCAATTAGGCCCCTAAGCCCTTTAGGACCATTAGGCCCATGAGGCCATTGAGGCCCATTAGGCCCATTAGGCCACTTAGGCCCTTTAGGTCCATGAGGCCACTTAGGCCCACTAGGCCCATCATTCCACTTAGGCCCATTAGAACCATTAGGCCACTTATGCCCTTTAGACTCGTTATGCCACTTAGGTCCATTAGGCCACTTAGGCCCATTAGGTCGATTAGGCCACTTTGACCCATTATTCCCAATAGGCCACTTAGGCCACTTCATCTCATTATGACCATTAGTCCATTTAGACACATTAATCCCATTAGGTTGATTAGTCCACTTAGGCCCATTAGGCCTAATAGGCTGGTTAGGCCCATTAGGACACTTTGACCCATTAAGATTAGGCCACTTTGGACCATTAGGCCCATTAGGCCACTTCGACTTGCTAAAACCATTATGTAGATTAGGCCACTTAGACCCATTAGGACCATTAATCCCCTTAGGCCACTTAGACCCATTAGGTCCATTAGGCCAATTAGGCCCATTCGGTGCATTAGGCCTCTTAGTCCCATTACGCCCATGAGGCCACTTAGGCCCATTAGACAACTTAGGCCCATTAGTCCACTTAGGACCATTAGGCCAATTAGGCCACTTCAGCCTATTAGACCCATTAGGCCCATTCGACCCATCAAGACCATAAGTCCCATTATGCCACTTAGGCCCATTACCCTCGTGAGGCCACTTAGACCCATTATGCCACTTCGGCCCATTAGGCCACTTAAGACACTTACGCCCATTATGCCCATTAGGACACTTAGGCCCATTATACCACTTAGGACCATTATTACACTTAGACCCATTAGTCCCATTAGGCCACTTTTTCCCATTAGGCAACTTAGGCCCATTAGTCAACTTAGGCCCATTATGCCGATTAGGCCACTTTGGCCCATTTAGCCCATTAGGTCCATTTGGACCATTAGTCCCATTAGGCCCCTTAGACCCATTAGTACCATTAGGACAGTTAGTTCTCTTTGTCCCATTAGGCCCATTAGGAAACTTAGGCCGATTAGTCCACTTAGGCCCATTAGGCCGATTTGGCCACTTTGGCCCATTTGGCCCATTAGGTTCATTTGGACCATTACACCCATTAGGCCCCTTAGACCCATTAGGCCCATTAGAACCATTAGTCCACTTTTTCCCATTAGGCCCATTCATCCCATTAAGGCCCTTAGGCCCATTCGGGCCATTAGGACCATTAGGCCACTTAGGCCCATTAGGGCACTTCAGCCCATTCAACAGGTTAGACCCATTCAGCACGTTAGGCCCATTTGAGCCCTTAGCCCCATTCGGGCCATTAGGCCCATTTGGGCCACTTAGGCACATTCGACCACTTAGACACATTTTACCTATTAGGCCCATTGGACCAATTAGGCCCATTAGGTAACTTAGTCCCATTACACTCATTCATCTCATTCGTCCCATTAGGCCCATTAGGCCACTTAGGAAAATTAGACCCACTAGGCTACTTCGGCCCATTCAGCACGTTAGGCCCATTCAACGCGTTAGGCCCATTTAGTCCCTTAGCCCCATTCGGGCCATTAGGCCCATTTGGGCCACTTGGGCTTATTTAGCCACTTAGGCCCATTATTCCACTTAGGCCCATTAGACCAATTAGGCCCATTAGGACACTTAGTCCCATTAGTCTCATTCATCCCATTCTTCCCATTAGGCCCATTAGGACACTTAAGAAAATTATGCCCATTGGGCCACTAAGGCCCATTGGGCCACTAAGGCCCAATAGTTCCATTTGGGAACTAGAGCCCATTAGGCCACTTAGGCCCATTCGGTCAATTAGGTTGATTAAAACACTTATGCCACTTAGGCCCATTAGGACCATGAGGCCACTTAGGTCCATTAAACCCATTAGTCCACTTAGGTCCATTAGTCCCATTAGGGCACTTAGGCCCATTCGGCCCATTCGGCCCATTAGGCCCATTGGGCTAGTTGGACCATTTAGGCCCATTTGGCTCATTCGTCCACTTGGCCCCATTAAGAATATTAGTCCACTTCGGCCCATTTTGGAAAATTATGCCCATTAGCCCACTTACACCCATTAGGCCCATTAGACCCATTGGGCAACTTAAGCACATTCCGCTACTTAGGCCCATTAGCCCCATTCAGCCACTTAGACCCATTAGCCCCATTAGGCCACTTATGACCATTCATACACTTAGGTCCATTAGGCCACTTTGACCCATTAATCCCTTTAGGTCGATTGGGCTACTCAGGCCCATTGGGCCCATTGGGCCACCTAGGCTCATTACGCCCCTTTGGCCACTTCGGCCCATTACGCCCCTTAAGACCATTATGCCATTTAGGCCAATCAAACCCATTAGGACCATTAGTCCATTAGGCCCATTCGACCACTTAGTCCCATTAGTCCCATTAAGAAAATTAGGACCATATAGCCCATTAGGCCCATTAGGCCGATTGCACCACATAGGCCACTTAGGCCCATTGGACCACATAAGCCACTTAATCCCATTAGGCCCATTAGGACTATTAAGCCTATTTGAACCATGAGGCCACTAAGGCCCATTAGACACTAAGGTCCTAAAGGCCCATGAGGCCATTTAGGCCCATTAGCCCCATTACACCACTTAGGCCCATTAATCCCATTAGGCCACTAACGCTCATTAGGGCCATTGGTCTAATTAGAGCCATTCTTCCCATTTAGCCACTTAGGCCAATTAGACCCATTAGGCCCATTAGGCCCATTAGGCCACTTAGGCCTATTTGGCCACTTAGGCTCATTAGGCTGATGAAGCAACTTAGGCCCATTAGGCCCATAAGGCCACTTAGGCCCACTAGGCCCATTAAGCCCATTATGTTGATTAGGAAACTTAGGCCGATTAGTCCACTTAGGCCCATTAAGCACATTAGGCCCATTAGGACCATTAGGCACTTTAGGACCATTAATCCCATTAGAACGATTTTGCAACTTAGGCCCATTAGGCGCATTAGGCCACTCAGGCTAATTAGGCCCATTAGGACCCTAGGCCCATTAAGCCCAATAAGCTCATTAGGACACTTAGGCCCATTATGCCACTTAGCCCCATTAGGCCAATTAGGCGACTAAGGACCATTAGGCCACTTAGGCCCACTCGTCCCATTAAGCCCATTAGGCCGATTTGGCCACTTCGACCCATTAGACCACTTAGGCCAATTAATCCCATCAGGGCCCTTAAGCCCACTAGGTCGATTAGGTAACTTTGGCCCATTAGGCAACTTTGTGTCCCATTTGTCCACTCAGGCCAATTTGGCCAATTTGGCCCAATAGGAAACTTAGGCCTATTTGGCCCATTCACCCCATTAGGCACATAATGCCCATTAGGCAGATTAGGCAACTTTTCCCATGAGGCGACTTCTACCCCTTAATCCCATTAGGCCCATTAGGCCATTGAGGCCAATTCGGCCCATTTTGAACCTATGCTTGTTAAGCCCCTTAAGCCCATTAGGCCACCTAGGCCCATTAGAAAACTTATTCCCATTATTCTCCTTAGGCCCATTAGGATCTTACGACCCACTATGACCATTACGTCGATTAGGCCACTTAGGCCCATTAGGCTGCTTAGGTCCATTAGGCCGTTGAGGCCCATTCATCTCATTAGGACCATTTTTCTGCTAGTCCCGTTCATCCCATTAAGCCCATTAGGCCACTACGGACCACTAAGCCACTCTATCCAATTAGGCCCCTTAGGTCCATTAGGCCACTTAGGCCCATTAAGCCCATTAGGCCCATTAGGACCATTAAGCCCATTTTTCGATCAGGCCACTTTGGCCATTTATGCCAATTAGTCCACTTAGTCCCATTTGGCCCATTTGGCCCATTTGGTCCATTTATCACCTAGCATGTTAAGCAAATTAATCCCATTAGGCCCATTAGGCCACTTGGGCCCATTAGTCCACCTTGTACCAAGAGGCCCAAGAGGTCCACTTAGATCCATGATAACCATTAGGCCCATTATTCCACTTAGCCCTATTAGGAACATTAGGCTAGCCACTTAGGCCTATCACGCCCATTCGACCACCCAGGAAAACTAGGCCTAGTGGGCCACTTAGGACCATTCAGCTGCCTAGGCTGATTTGGACGATTAGGACACTTAGCTCCATTAGGTCTAATTATTCAGTTAAGCTGATTTGGCCACTTAGGTCACTTAGGCCCATTAGGCCCATGAGCCACTTAGGCCTTTTAGGCTCATTAGTCCCTTTGACCACTTTGTCCCACTAGTCACATTAAGCCTATTCGGCCCTTTTGGCCACTTAAACTCATTAGGCCCATTAGTAGACTTAGGCTCATTAGGCCCACTAGGTACGTTCAGCCACTTAGGTCCCTGAGGCCCATTAGTGCCATGAGGCCCATTAGGCCCATCCATCCACTTAGGCCAATTAGGACCAGGAGGCCACTTAGGACCATTAGGCCACTTAGGCCCATTAGGCCCATTCGGGAACTTAGGCCTATTGGTCCCATTAAGACACTTAGGCCCATTCTTCCCATTAGGCCCATTATTCCCATTGGTCCTATCAGGCCCATGAGGCCCATTGGGCCATTGAGGCTCATTCAACCCATTAAGCCCATCAGGCCCGTTAGGCCACTTAGGCTCATTAGGCCCATTTGGCCACTGAGGATCATTATTCCCATTAGGACACTTAGGCCACTTAGGCCCATTCGCACCATAAGTCCCATCAGACCCATTAGGCCACTTAGGCCCATTAATCCCATTAGGGCCATTAGGCCCATTAGGCCACTTAGGCTCATTAGCCCCATTGGGCCACTGAGGCCCATTATTCCCATTGGGCCTATCAGACCCATTAGACTCATAGTCCCATTCGGCCACTGAGCCCCATTCGACAAATCAGGATCATTAGGCCCCTTAGGACCATTAGGCTCACTCAGCACATTAGAACACTAAGGCCCATAGGGCCCACTGAACCAGTTAGACCTATGATGCCCATTAGGCCCATCTGGACCATTAGGCCACTTATACCCATTCGTCCCATTAGGTCACATAGGCCCACAAGGCCCATTGGGCCACTGAGATCCATTGGGCCCATTGGGCCTATCAGGCCAATTAGGCCCATGAAGCCAATTAGGCCACTAAGGCCCATTCGGCCCATCATGCACATTCGGCTACTTAACCCCATTATGCCCATCAGGCCCATGAGACCACTAAGGAGCATCACGCCCATTAGGTAACTTAGGCCCATCAGGCCTATTAGGCCCATTCATCTCATTAGGTAACTCATGACCACTAGGCCCATTAGGACACCTAGTCCCATTAATCCACTGAGGACCATTAGGCCCATTAGGTTACTTAGGACCATTAGGCCACTTAGGCCCATGATGCCCATTAAGCCATCAGGCCCATAAGGCAACTGAATCCCATTAGTCCCATTAGGCTCATCTGGCCCATCAGGACACTAAGGCCCATTAGGAACATTAAGACACTTAGGCCAATTTGGCTCATTAGGCCACGTAGGCCTATTCGGCCCATCAGGCCCATTCAGCCACTTAGGCCCATTCAGCCCATTCGGCCCATCAAGCCTATCAGACCCATTAGGCCACTCAAGTTCATTTGTCCCATTAGGCCACTTGGGCCCATTGGGACCATTATGCCCATCAGGCCTATTAGGCCACTTTGGTCCATTAGGCTCATTAGGCCTATTTGGCCACTTAGGCCCATTTAGCTCATTAGGACACTTAGGTACATCGAGGCCATTAGGCCCATTAGGCCACTAAGGCTTATTCATCTCATTAGGCCACTGAGGCCCATTAGGCCAATCAGGCCAATCAGGCCCATTAGGCAACTTAGGCCCATTAGGCCACTTAGGCCCATTCATCTCATTAGGCCACTTAGACACATTAGGCCCAATGGGCCACTTAGTCCACTTAGGACGATTAAGCCCATTAGTCCACTTAGGCCACTTAAAACGATTTGCTTCATTAGGCCACTAAGGACCATTAGGCCACTAAGTCTCATCAGGCCATTCAGGCCTCTTAGGCCCATTAGTCCACTAAGTCTCATTAGGCCCATTAGTCCACTTAGGCCCATTAGACCACTTGGGACCATTAGACCACTTAGGCCCATTAGGCCATTGAGGCCCATTAGGCCACTAAGGCCCATTATGCCCATTAATCCACTTAGACCAATTGGTCCCATTAAGACACTTAGTCCCATTAGGCCCATCAATCCACTTACATAAATTAGGCCCAGTATGTCCAATAGGATCATTCGGCCACTTTAGCCCATTAGGCCACTAAGGCCCATTAGGCCCATTAGGCCACTTAGTCCCATTAGACCACTTCGGCCACTTCGGCCATTGAGGCCCATTTGACCACTTAGGTTCCCTTGGCCCATTAATCCCATTAGGCTGATGATGCCATTTAGGCCCATTTGACCACTTAAGACCATTAGTCCCATTAGTTCCCTTAGTCCCATTAATCCCATTAGACCGATTAGGCAACTTAGGCCCATTAGGAAACTTAGTCCCATTGGGACACTTAGGTTAATTAGGCCCATTTAACCCATTGGCCCATTCGGACCATTTATCCCATTTGTCCCCTAGCCCTCTTATTCCCATTAATCCCATTAGGCCCATTAGGCCACTTAGGTTCACTAGGCCCATTAAGCCCATTAGGATGATTAGGCCACTTAGTCCCATTAGGCCACTTAGGCCCATTCGGCCCATTAGGCCCATTAGGAAAATTAAACCCATTAGGTCGATTAGGAAACTTTTTCCCATTAGAGTCCATTAGGTCGATT
Source organism: Viscum album (assembly GCA_963277665.1). Taxonomy (NCBI): domain Eukaryota; kingdom Viridiplantae; phylum Streptophyta; class Magnoliopsida; order Santalales; family Viscaceae; genus Viscum; species Viscum album. The sequence continues at coordinate 944,956,297 of OY728132.1, read as the reverse complement.
AGGCCCATTAGGCCAATAAGGCCCATTCGGCCCATTCGGCCACTTAGGCCCATTATGCCCATTAGGCCTATTAATCCCATTAGGAAGATTAGGTAACTTTAGACTATCAGGACACTTAGGACCATTTGGAAACTTAGTCCAATTAGGCCCATTCGTCCCATTAAACAACTTGGCCCCTAGGCCCATTAAGTCCATCATGCCCATTAGGGAACTAAAGCCCATTTAGACCATTAGGACTCTTAGGCTCATTAGGTTGATTAGGCCACTTAGGCCCATTATTCCACTTAGGCCAATTAGAATCATTAGGACACTTAGTCCCATTAGGCCCATTCATCCCATCAGGCCCATAATGCCCATTTTGCCCCTAGGCCCGTCAAGTCCATTAAGCTCGTTAGGCCACCCAGGCCCATTATGTCACTTAGGCCCCTTAGTCCCATTAGGCCACTTAGGCCCATTACACCCCTTAGGACCATTAGGCCCATTAATCCCATTAGGTTGATTAAGACACTTAGGCCCATTAGGCCACTTAGGCCGATTAGGCCCATTGAGTCACTAAGGCCCCTTCGGCCCATTAACCCCATTAATCCCATTAGGTTGATTAAGAAACTAAGGCCCATTAGTCCACTTAGACCGATTAGGCCCATTGGGTCACTGAGGCCCATTAGGCCTATTCAGCCCATTAGGCTCATTTGGAACCCAAGCCCGTTAATCCCATTCATCCCATTAGGCCCATTAAACCCATTAGACCCCTTGGGCCCATTAAACCCATTATGACACTTAGGACAATGAGGACACTTAGTCCCATGAGGCCTATGTGGCCCGTTCGGCCCATTGGGCCCCTTCGACCCATTAGGCCACTTTACCCAATAGGCCCATTATGCCACCTAGGCCCATTGGAACCATTAGGCTCATTTATCCAATTAGGCCCATTAGGCCAATTGGGCCAATTTTTCCCATTAGGCCCATTAGGCCCATTAGGACACTTGGTCCCATTAGGCCTATTAGAACACTTAGGCCCATTAGGACCATTAGGCACATTTGGCGACTTAGGCCCATTTGGCCCATTAGGCCACTTAAGTCACTTATGCCCATTAGGCCCATTAGGCCACTTAGGCCCATTAGGCCCACAAGGAACATCAGGCCCATTATCCCACTGATCCCATTATCCCATTATACCGATTAGGCCACTTTGGAACATTATACCCATTAGGCCCATTAATCCCATTTGACCGATTAGGCAACTTAGCCCAATTAGGCCACTTAAGCCCATTCGAACCACTAGGCCACTTATGCTAATTAGGCCCATTTGGACCATTATGCCCATTTGAATCATAGGCCCATTAATCCCATTAATCCCATTGGTCCACTTAGGCCCATTAGGCCGACTAGGCACATTAGGGCGATTAGGCCACTAAGGCCCATCATGCCCATCATGCCTCTTAGGCCTCTTAGGCCCACTTGGCCCATTAAGCCCATCAGACCAATTAGGACAATTAGGCCACTTTGACTCGATATTCCACTTAGGTCCATTAGTCACATTAGGCCACTTAGGCCAATTTGGTACATTAGGCACATTAGGCCACTTAGGCCCATTAAGCCTATTAGGCCTATTAAGCCCATTAGGCCGATTAATCAACTTTGGCCCATTATGCCACCAAGGCCCATTAGTCCACTAAGGCCAATTAGTCCCATTTGTCCCCTTAGGCACATTTGACCCATTTGGCCCCTAGACCCATTAAGCCCATTAAGTCCATTAGGCCACCTAGGCCCATTAGGCCACTTAGGCCCATTGGGCCCCATAGGCCAGTTAGGTCCATTTGGCCCATTTGGTCCATTTGGTACCTATGCCCGTTAATCCCATTAATCCCAATAATCCTATTAGAGAAATTATGCCACTTAGTCCCCTTGGGCCCATTGGGCCCATGAGGCCCATGAGGCCCGTTAGGCCACTTCGGCCCATCAAGGCCATCCGGCACATTCGACCACTTAGGCCTATTAGCCCCATTATTCCACTTAGGCCCATCAGTCCCATTAGGCCCATTGGTCCACTTAGGCCCATTGTCCCATTAGGCCACTTAGGCCCATTTGTCCAATTAGTCTCATTCGGCAAATTCATCCCATTAGGACCCTTTGGCCCATTAGGCCCATAAGGCCACTTAGGTCCATTATATTCATCTCATTTGTCCCATTAGTCCACTTAGGCCCATTAGTTCACTAAGTCCCATTGGCCAATTTGGCCACTTAGGCCCATTAGGTCCATTAGCCGAATTAGGCCCATTAAGCGCATTAGGCCAATTCGTCCCATTAGGTTACTTATGCTCATTCGGCCAAAGAGGCACATTATGCCACTTAAGCCCATTCTTCCACTTAGGCCCATTAGGTCGATTAACCACATTATGCCAAATTGGCCCATTAGGCACATTCAGCCACTTAGACTCATTAGTCTCAATCATCCACTTAGGCCAATAAGGCCGATTAGGCCCATTCAGTCGATTAGGATGATTCAGCCACTTAGGCCAGTTAGACTAATTAGGCCGATTAGGCCCATTCATCCAATTAGTCCACTTATGCCCATTAGTCTCATTCAGTCGATTAGGACGATTAGGCCACTTAGATCACTTAGACCTATTAGGCCCATATGGCCCATTTGGACACTTAGGCCCATTAGGCACTTTAGGCCCATTGGGATACTTAGGCCCATTAGGCCCATTAGGCCCATTAAGCCCATTCAGTCGATTAGGCAGATTATGCCACTTAGGCCCATTAGGCCACTTAGGTCCATTAAACCCACTAGGACCATTCGGTCGATTAGGCTGATTAGGCCACTTGGGTCCATTATGCCCATTTGGCCACTTCGGCCCATTAGGCCCATTAGGCCCATTCGGATGATTAGGCCGATTAGAACAATTAGGCCACTTAGGCCCATTATGCTCATTATGAACATTAGGCTCATTAGGCCCATTCGGACACTTAGGCCACTTATGCATTAGGCCCATTAGGCCCATTATGCCACTTAGCAAAATTAGGCCCATTAGTCCCATTCGGCCAATTAGGCCGATTATGAAACTTTGGCCACTTAGCCCCATTTGGCCCATTATGCACATTAAGTCACTTAGTCCCATTAGGCTAATTAGGCCCATTAGGCCCATTTATACAATTAGGGGATTATGCCACTTAGGCCCATTAGGCACATTAGGCCACTTAGGCCCATTTGGATCATTAGGCCACTAAGGCCCATTAGACCCATTAGGCCCATTAGACCCATTAGGCCACTTCGGCAACTTGGTCTCATTAGGCCCATTAGACCACCTAGGCCCATTAGCCCACTTAGACCCATTAAACCCATCAGTCCCATTAAGACCATTAGGCCCATTTGGTGACTTAGGCTGATTAGGCCACGTAGGCCCATTAGTCCACTTAGGCCCATTAAACCCATTAGTCTCATTAGGCATGTTAGGCCGCTTAGGCCACGTAGGCCCATTAGGGCCATTCGATCGATTAGCCCGATTATGCCACTTAGGCCTATTAGGCCGCGTAGGCCCATTAGGTTACTTAGGACACTTAGGCCCATTAAACCCATTAGTCCCACTAGGACCATTTGGACCATTAAGCCACTTAGGCAACTTAGGCCCATTAGGATTATTCGGTCGATTAGACTGATCAGGCCACTTAGGCCACTTAGGCCAATTATGTCCATTAGGCCCATTAGGCTCATTAGGTCCATTAGGCCCATTGGGTCCATTAGGCCCACTAGCCCCATTAGGCCCACTGGGGTCATTAGGGCACTTAGTCCCATTCAGACCATTAGGCCACTTACGACCATGAGGCCCATTAGGTCCATCAGGCCCATTAAGCCCATGAGGGGCATTCCGCCCGTGAGGCCCACTAGGACCATGAGGCCCATCAGGCCCATCAGAAAACTTAGTCCCATTAGGCTCATTGGGCCCATGGGTCCACTTAGTCCCATGAGACCCATTCACCCCATCAGGCCACATGACCCATTATGCTCATTTAGCCTGTTAATTCCATCAGGACCACTAAACCACTTAGGCCACTTAGACCAATTACGACACTTAGACTTATTAGGCCCATTGGACCCACTAGTCTCATCCGTCCCATTAGGCCCATTGGACCCATTAGGCCCCTTAGGCCCATGAGGCCCATTGGGCCCATTCGGCTACTTCATCCCATTCAATCCATTCGACTCTTTAGGCCCACTTAGGCCACTTAGGCCCATTAGGCCCATTACGCCCATTGGGACCATGAGGTAACTAAGGCCAATGAGGCCCATTAGGCCCATAAGACTCAATAGGCCCATCCAGCTAATTGGGATCATCTATCCTATTAGGCCCTTTAGAACTCGACCCATTAGGCCATTGGGCTCATTATACCGCTTAGGCCACTTAGGTCCATGAGGCCCATGGGCCCCATTAGCCAACTTAGGCCCATTAGGCCCATTATGACACCTAGGCCCATTAGGCCCATTGGGCCCATGAGGCCACTTAGGCCAATTAGGCCCATTGGGCCCATGAGGCCATTAGGCCAATTAGGAACATTCGGCCAATTAGGACCATGAGTCCCATTAGGTCCATCAGACCACTTAGTCCCATTTGGCCCTTTAGCTCCACTAGGCCCATTCGGTAACATAGGCTCATTCAGTGCATGAGGCCACTTATCCCACTTAGGCCAATTAGGCTCATAGGTCCATTTAGCCACTTAGGCCTAGGAGGCCCATTCGACCCATTAGGCCCATGAGGCCCATTAGGCCCATCAGGACCATGAGGCCACTTAGTCCCATGAGGCCCATGAGGCCCATTAGTCCCATCAGGCCGATTCAAAAACTTAGGCCCATTAGGACCATTAGTCTCATTAGGCAAATTAGGAATATTAGGACCATTCCGCCACTTAGGCCCATTAGGCTCATTCCGCCACTTAGACCCATTTGAACCATTTGGCCCATTCGACCACTTAAGACCATTGGGTCAATTAATCCACTTAGGCCCATCAATACCATTAGGCCCATTATTCCCATTAGGACCATTAGGCCACTTTGGCCACTTAGGCCCATTAGACCCAATATGCCAATTGGGCCTATCAGGCCCATTCAGCCACTGAGACCCATTAGGTCCATTAAACTCATTAGGACACTAAGGCTCATTATGCCCATTAGTCCACTTTGGACACTTAGGCCCATTAGGACCATGAGGCCAATGAGTCCCATCAGACCCATTAGGACCATTAGGCCAATTGGGCCAATGAGGCCCATTAGGTCAATTGGGCCAATGAGGCCCATTATTCCCATTGGGCTTATCAGGCCCATTAGCCCCATTATGCCCATCAAGCCCATTAGGCCACCTAGGCCTATTGGGCCCACTAGGCCCATTACACCACTTAGGCCCATGAGGCCCATTAGGACACTTAGGTCACCTAGGCCCACTGGGCTCATGATTCACATTAGGTCCATCAGGCCTATTAGGTCACTCAGGCCCATTCAGCTACTTATGCCCATTAGGCCCATTGGGTCCCTTAGACCCATTAGGCCCATTGGGCCACTTAGGCCCATTGGTCCACTTAGTCCCACTGGGCCACTTCACCCCATTGGGCCCATTAGGCCCATTCGGCCACTAAGGCCCACCAGGCCACTTAGGCCCATTAGGCCACTGAGGCCCATTATGGCCATTAGGCCGATCAGACCCATTAGGCGCATGAGTCCCATTAGGACAATTGGACCAGTGAGGCCCATTATGCCCATTAGAACGATCAGACCCATTAAGCATAGGAGGCCCATTAGGCCACAGAGGCCCATTAAGCCCATAAAGCCCATTAGGCCCCTTAGGCCCATTAGGCTGATTATTCCCATTAGGCCCATGAGGCTACTAATGTTGTTTAGGCCCATGAGGCAACTAAGGCCCATTATGCCCATCAATCCCATTAGGCCACTTAGGCCTATTAGACCCATTAGGCCACTTAGGCCCATTAGGCCACTTAGCCCCATTCATCTCATTAGGCCACTGAGATCACTTAGGCCCATTAATCTACTTAGGCCCATTATGCCCATTATGCCCATTAGGCCCATTAGGCCCATCAGGTCCATTAGGCCCATTAGGCCACTAAGGCCCATTAGGCACAATAGGCCACTTAGTCCCATTATGCCCATTAGACTCATTAAGCCCATCAGGCCCGTGAAGACACTAAGACCCATTTGGACCATTTTTTCCCATCAGGACCATAGATCCCATTAGGCCACTTGGGCCCATTCATCCCATTAGACCCATTAGGCCACTTAGGCCCATTTAACTCATTAGGCCTCTTAAGTCCATTAGACCCATCAGACCCATCAAGCCCATGAGTCCACTTAGGCCCATTCGGCCCATTAAGGCCATTAGGCCCATCAGACCCATTAGGCCACTTAGGCCCATTCAGCTCATTAGGCCACTTAGGCCCATTAAACCCATTAGCCCCATCAGGCACATCAGGTCCATTATGTCCATTTGTCCTATTAGACAACTTAGGCTGCTTAGGCCCATTAATACAATTAGTCCCAATTGACCCATTATTCCACTTAGGCCCATTAGGCCACTTAGGCCCATTAGGCCCATCAGGCCTATTAGGCACATTACTCCACTTAGTCCACTGAGGCCCATTAGGCCCATTATCCCACCAAGGCCCATTAGGCTCATTAGGCCCATTAGGCCACTTAGGCCCATTAATCCCATTAGGCCACAGAGGCCCATTAGTTTAGTTAGGCCCATTAGGCCACTTAGGCTTATAAGGCCCATTAGTCCACTGAGGCCCATTAGGCCCATTCAGTCACTTAGGACCATTGGGCCACTTAGGCCCATTTGACCCATTATGCCCCTTTGGCCCATTATGCCTATAAGTCCCATTAGGCCACATAGGCCCATTAGGCATATTAGGCCACTTACACCCATTAGGCCCATTAGGCCACTTCGGCAACTTCGGCCCATTAGGCCAATTACTCCACTGAGGCCCATTCGGCCACTTAGGCTTATTAGTCTCATTATGAAACTTAGTACCTTAGGCCCATTAGTCTACTTAGGCCCATTAGTGGATCCCGATGCTCATGTTACCTTCTCTTCGTCTCTTATGGTTTTGAGGGTCTGCTTGATAGTGATGGTGCCACTTCACCTGGTCTGTCATCTTCCTTCTCTTGATTTATTTTTATTCCCTCTCAACTGATGTGGCTTCCTGGTGTGGTCAACTCATGCTGCTCACCACCCCTCTTTTGATCTATCCCTATGCATCGAACCCGCATTCTAGGTTTTTGTGTGTGGGTTCTTTAGATGTCTTGGGTCGGCTCTGGTGAGTGTGCCTAGTGCCTTCTTTCTCCTCTACCTGTGTTGGCCTACCCATCACATTTGACTCCACTTTGGTCGCACTCTATTCGGGATCTGGGCCTACTTGGGATGGTACTGGAGTAGGTATGGAAGTTGTCCAAGCTCAGGTTCATTCTTCTATTTGGCTCCTTCTCTATTTTTCATTTTTGGATTGAGGTCTTGTATGGTGATTTTTTTGGGAATGATTTTATTTCTCTATTTTGGTTCTCTGCTTCATTTGACCAATGTGGTTTCCATCTTGGTCCCCTGTCGAGGCCTCCATCTTCTCACCCTTACTGTGATCCTTTCCCTATTTGTCCAATGCGCAGGTCTTCATTGAGGTTCTGGGAGGTTCGGATCGAAGGTCTTAGGGTCTCTAGGAGGGAGAATGTCCCATCTTTGAAGGTTTGAATGGTTTTTATGTTCTATTTCGATGGTTTTTTGGTGGTGAAGTTGAAGTTTTATAGCGGTGATATGAAGACATCAGTGGTGATTAGTGGACATCCTGGTTCATTTTTCTCTAGTTCTCAGCTCCAACGATGATGGTCGGTGACAACGAAGGTGGTTTTCTTGCTGGCGATGTGGTGACTTTGGCAATGATGGTTACGATGATGATTTTCTGTGTGGAAGAAAACAAGGTGATAATGATAATGGGTTATGAAGATATAAACAACTTCTTTGATGTGCTATCTTTGATGCAGTGGCTGCATGATTTATGGGATCTGTCATTGATGTGATGGTTCCTGTGGTGATGATACTCATTTCAAATTTTAAATCTCTGGACTGTTTTTGAAATTTCGATATGTGTCATGTTGTACGGTGTACGATTCCCACTTTTTCCTCAAAGTGAATTTTATGAAAATTAAAAAAATGATTTGGAGGGCCTAATGTGCCTAAGTGGACTAATATGCCTAATAGGCCTAATGGGCCTAATAGGCCTAATGGGACTAAGTGGCCTAATGAGCCTAATGGACCTAACTGGCCTAATGAGACTAAGTGGCCTAATGCGCCCAATGGGCCTAAGGGGCCGAATGGGCCTAAGTGGCCTAATGGCCCTAATGGACCTAGTGGGCCTAAGCGACTTAAGTGGCATAAAGGTCCTAATGGGCCTAAGTGGCTGAGTGGGCCTAAGTGTCCTAATATGATGAGAATCAAGGTGTGCATATGCAGCGAGGAGTCGAGAGTGATCCTGACAGTAATGGTGGATGGAGCATAAATGCACAAGACCCATTGCATGGTATTGGAGGCCCAATGACAAGAGGAAGGATGAGGAGGATGAAAGAGGCCTTACATGGCCTCATTTTGAAATTACAAGGGCAGGCCCAACATGCATGCATGGGAGGATCAAATGGGCCTTTAATTACACTTATTAAAGCCCAAAAGTGAACCTAAATGGCCCACCCATTTGATCCCACGAATTTAAAGCCACTTGCATCTTCAAATTCAAAAGTGGTGGGGCCCTTGTCTACAAAGTCATGGTGGGAATCTTCAAAGTCTTTGGGGGTGGTGCTAAAAAGTCTTCTTGGTGGATATCTTGTCCCCTAAAGCCATGGGCATGTGTAAAGAAAGTCAAAAATCGTTTTTAGCCTTTAGACTTTTGTGAGATAGGTATTTTGACTTGTATCCCTCTCATTTGGCTATAAATAGCCACCCCCTTGTACCCCTCGAGGTTAATCACGAATTTGAGTATTTTCTAGCATTATTATGCTTGTGTTTCTTGTGTTCTTGGATGAATGCAAGTAAGGCTTATCAAAGGAGTGATCAACCTTTGTGGCGCTTTTTATAATTAGGGTTTTAAGGGGCAAGTCTCCTTGGGGTCCTAATTGATCACCCCTCTTCCCCTTTTACTTCTTCCGCACTTCATTTTATTTGCATTTCTCCCACTTTCATCACTTGCGTTTCCACACTTTCGCCAACGAGCACCACACCTCCATACGGTATCATATCATTTGGTATCAGAGCTCGGCAACGGAAACCAGGTTCTTTCATTGTTCTATTTCTCCCAACTTTTTCATCTGCTTCTTCTATTTTCATCCATCAGCCAGTTCTGGACGGAACTTTCTTCTGCCATTTCGTCCCCTTTTTTCTTTGCGTTTCTGGACGTATAGCATGTCATTTTGATAGTTCAGAACCTCATCTTTCATCTCGATTTGGAAACAGAAAAATCCAACAAGTATATTTGGAGATATAGCCGAATCAATTCGTGCTACAGATCCAGCAATCCTCCAAGAACGGATTTCCAATCGAGTTTGAAGCTCATATTTTTCTCACCCTTTTATATCATTGCAATCAGATTAGAGTATTGTGGCATTTTCATCTATTGTACTTTGAGCACAAAAAAAAATGCAGTCCTTGTTTCCAATTTCTTGATATTTGAGCAGCAAAAAAAAAATACAAAAAAAAAATCAAAAAAAAAAATCAAAAAAAAAAAAATACAAAAAAAAAACTGCTCATTTGAAATGTTGCGTTTGCTCCTTAAGTCACAAATCTGATTGCATTTATTTTTCTTATCCACCATCTTCTTTTCTTCATCCATATCAAACCTTCAACCATTTCCCTTTATCCCATCTCACTTTACCTCTCATATTTCTTGGATTCCATTGATTCAAACCCTTTTAAAATTTCTAATTTTTAAAGTTTGTCATGAATTGATTGCTTCTTAATTGTTGTCTTCTTGATTCTATTTAAGAACACTTGTAGGAACCAAGTTGTAGTGCTAGAAAGTGTGAGGAACCTTTTGAGAGGAAAAAAAATAGAGAGAAATAGTGTGTGAGGTTTTAAAAAAAAATGGCAAGCGAGGGAGAAAGAAGTGAGATCGACATCAAATTATTCATGAAAGCTGTTGCTGACCAATTTACAAGATTGAATGCTAGGTTGGATGATTTGCAAGGTTCTTCAAATTCAAGGGCTCCGCGAAGGCAAGAAGTTGAGGAAGGTGATGATGAGTACTCCGATTTCGAAGAATCAATTCCTAGGCGAGGGCAACGTGCTGCTTGGAGAGACAATGACTTGGGAAGCATCAAAGTGACACTTCCACCCTTTCAAGGGAAGAGTGACCCAGAACTTTATTTGGAGTGGGAGCGAAAGGTTGACCATGTGTTTGGACTTCACAACTACTCGGAGGAGAAGAAGGTAAAATTGGCAGCCCTTGAGTTCAATGACTATGCAAGTATTTGGTGGGACCAATTACAAGTAAGTCGACGATGAAATGGAGAAAGGCCAATTCGAACTTGGGAAGAAATGAAGATAGTAATGCGCAAAAGGTACATTTCTAGTCATTACTATCGAGACTTACATTTGAAGTTACAAAAACTTGTGCAAGGTTCCATGTGTGTGGAGGAATACTACAAGGAAATGGAGATATCAATGATTCGAGCCAATTTGGAGGAGGATCGCGAAGCTACCATGGCAAGGTTCATCAATGGCTTGAATCCGGCAATTAGAGATGTGGTGGAACTACAGACCTACATTGACATGGAGGAGTTGCTACATAAGGCAGTGAAGGTCGAAAAACAAATACATTCTCGGAGGATTCAAGTAAGTTCCCATAATTTTTGGAAGGATAACCGGAAAGATCCAAAATCAATTTCTAAGTGGAATGAAACGAAACCAAGGGATTCTAAATTTGTTCCAAAACAAAGAGAAGAGGCCAAAAATAAGTTCTTTCCCACTGATTCAAAAGGAAAAATGGACACAAATTTCCCTTCTAAATCTCGTGATATAAAGTGTTTTAAGTGTCAAGGACATGGTCATATTGCATCTCAATGCCCAAACAAAAGGGTCATGATTATTTTGGATAATGGAGACATCCTTAGTGAGCACTCTAGCGATGATGAGATTCCATCTTTGGAGGAGGGTTCCGATGTAGAAGTTGAAGAACCCGTACATGGAGATGCATTGGTGGCAAGAAGAGCTTTAAACATTCAACCCAAAGATGATCATGATGAGGAGCAACAGGAACATATTTTTCATACGAGATGCCACATCAAGGAGAAGGTATGTAGTATGATCATTGATAGTGGAAGTTGTACCAATGTGGCGAGTACATTGTTGGTGGAAAAGTTGAGTTTGCCTACTCTAAGGCATACTAGACCCTATAGATTGCAATGGTTGAATGATAGTGGGGAAGTGAGGGTCACAAAACAAGCCATAGTTTCTTTTTCCATTGGAAAATATCATGATGAGGTGTTGTGTGATGTTGCTCCGATGCAAGCTGGACATTTGTTACTAGGGAGACCGTGGCAATTTGATAGGAGGGTGATTTATGATGGCTATGCTAACCGCTTCTCTTTTCATTTCAGTGGTAGGAAGATTGTTTTGACTCCTCTAAGTCCCATACAAGCATATGAAGATCAAGTGAGGATAGAGAAAGAATACAAAAAGAAAAAAGAAATGAGTGAAAAAGAAAGTGGGAAAAATAAAAATTTGAGTGATAAAAAAGAGAGTGATGAGTTGAGAAAAAAAGAAAAGAGAGAAAAAAATGAAAAGAGTGGAAAAAATAAGAGTGAAAAAGGAGAGACGAGTGACATAAAAGGAAATGAGGGAAATCAAAGAGATGAAAACAAGAGTGTTGAGCGAAAGGTGAGTTTATTTTCTGGAAAAAGTGAGGTGAAAGGTGCTTTATTGAGCGGGAAGGTGTTCTTACTCATTAGTAAGGATGCTTACCTTGCAACTAACAAAATTCACCATTCGTTGCCTTCTTGTGTTGTGTCTTTACTACAGGAATTTGGTGATTTGTTTCCTGAAGAAACACCCGATGGACTACCACCTTTGAGAGGCATTGAGCACAGGATCGACTTCATACCCGGTGCCGCAATTCCCAACAGGCCTGCAAATAGAGCTAATCCAGAAGAGACTAGAGAGATCCAGTGTCAAGTTGAAGAACTAATGAAGAAAGGATTGGTGAGGGAAAGCATGAGTCCCTGTGCAGTTCCGGTGATCCTAGTACCCAAGAAAGATAGCACATGGAGGATGTGTGTAGATTGTCGCGCCATCAACAAAATAACAGTTAAGTACCGCTATCCCATCCCTCGACTTGATGACATGCTTGATGAATTACATGGGGCTTCTTTATTTTCAAAAATTGACCTTAAAAGTGGATACCACCAAATTCGAATGAAAGAAGGAGATGAGTGGAAAACTGCTTTTAAAACTAAGTTCGGTTTGTATGAGTGGTTAGTTATGCCATTTGGTTTAACTAATGCACCAAGTACATTCATGAGCTTAATGAACCATGTTCTTCGTTCTTTCATTGGAAAATTCGTGGTTGTCTATTTTGATGATATCTTGGTGTATAGTAAATCTCTAGATAACCATGTTGAACACTTGCGTTTGGTGTGTGAGACCCTTAAAGAAAACCAACTTTATGCCAATCTTCAAAAATGTTCCTTTTGCATGGATTCTGTTGTGTTTCTTGGCTTTGTTGTAGGGGCGAAAGGGATTCGTGTGGATGAAGAAAAGGTCAAAGCAATTCAGGAGTGGCCAACACCGAAGAATGCAACCGAGGTTAGGAGTTTTCATGGATTGGCAAGCTTCTATAGGAGGTTTGTAAAGGACTTCTCATCCATCGCTGCACCTCTTAATGAACTTGTTAAAAAAAATGTGGTCTTTAAATGGGGTGAAAAACAGGAAAAGGCTTTTAACACACTCAAAGAAAAATTGGTCAATGCTCCCCTTTTAAGCCTACCGGATTTCACAAAAGTCTTTGAAATTGAGTGTGATGCATCGGGAGTTGGTATTGGTGCTGTTTTGACTCAAGAGTCACGTCCAATTGCTTACTTTAGTGAGAAATTGAACGGGGCAGCATTAAATTATTCAACTTACGATAAAGAACTTTATGCTTTGAAACGAACCCTGGAAACATGGCAACATTACTTATGGCCTAAAGAGTTCATTATTCATTCTGACCATGAAAGCCTTAAGTATTTGAAGTCCCAAGGTAAGTTGAATCGGCGACATGCATCTTGGCTGGAATTCATTGAGACTTTCCCCTATGTGATCAAGCACAAAAAAGGTAAGGAAAATGTGGTTGTCGATGCTCTTTCCCGAAGGTATGCACTTCTCACTTCTCTTCATTCTCGATTACTTGGATTTGAGTTACTAAAGGGAATGTATGAAACTGATGGAGATTTTTCTCAAATTTGGGCATCTTGTGAAAAACATGGATTTAAAGAGTACTACATAAATGATGGATTTCTTTTCAAAAGGGATAAATTGTGCATTCCAAATTGTTCAACTCGAGAATTGCTTGTAAAAGAAACTCATGGGGGTGGTTTGATGGGGCATTTTGGTGTTGACAAAACATTAGCTACTTTGCATGAACATTTTTATTGGCCAAGCATGAGAAAAGATGTTATTGCAATTTGTGCCAAGTGTATCACTTGTAAGCATGCAAAGTCCAAGGTTCAACCTAATGGATTGTATTCCCCCTTGCCTGTTCCATCTCATCCTTGGACCGACATCTCTATGGATTTTGTGTTGGGAATGCCTCGATCCCAATCGGGGAAAGATAGCATTTTTGTTGTTGTGGATCGATTTAGCAAAATGGCTCATTTCATTGCATGTTCAAAAACTAATGATGCTATTCATATAGCTGATTTGTTTTTCAAAGAAATTGTGAGATTACATGGACTGCCCAAAACCATTGTAAGTGATAGGGATGTGAAATTCCTTAGCCACTTTTGGAGGACTTTGTGGAATAAATTGGGGACTAAATTATTGTTCTCAACTGTCGCACATCCTCAAACCGATGGTCAAACTGAAGTGGTGAATAGGACTCTTTCTACCCTCTTGCGTGCAATAATTCAAAAAAATATAAATAACTGGGAAAAATGTTTGCCACACATAGAGTTTGCATATAACCGAGTAGTGCATTCCACTACTATCTTCTCACCTTTTGAGATTGTCTATGGCTTTAACCCAATGACTCCGTTAGATATTATATCGTTGCCTACTAATGAGGTTGTTGATCTTGCAGGTGATGAGAAGGCAAAATTTGTTCAGGATTTACATGCCAAAGTGAAAGCCAACATTGAGAGAAGAAATGAACAGTATGCGAAGCAAGCAAACAAGGGTCGACATAAGGTTGTACTAGAACCTGGAGATTGGGTGTGGGTGCATTTGAGGAAGGAAAGGTTTCCGGAGCAAAGAAAATCCAAACTTCTACCGCGAGGAGATGGTCCTTTCCAAGTTTTAGAAAGAATCAACGATAATGCCTACAAGATTGACTTGCCCAGCAGGTATGGAAATGTGAGTGCCACCTTTAATGTTACCGATCTCTCTCCCTTTGAATATGCAGATTCGAGGACGAATCCTTTTGAAGAGGGAGGGGATGATGAGAATCAAGGTGTGCATATGCAGCGAGGAGTCGAGAGTGATCCTGACAGTAATGGTGGATGGAGCATAAATGCACAAGACCCATTGCATGGTATTGGAGGCCCAATGACAAGAGGAAGGATGGGAGGATGAAAGAGGCCTTACATGGCCTCATTTTGAAATTACAAGGGCAGGCCCAACATGCATGCATGGGAGGATCAAATGGGCCTTTAATTACACTTATTAAAGCCCAAAAGTGAACCTAAATGGCCCACCCATTTGATCCCACGAATTTAAAGCCACTTGCATCTTCAAATTCAAAAGTGGTGGGGCCCTTGTCTACAAAGTCATGGTGGGAATCTTCAAAGTCTTTGGGGGTGGTGCTAAAAAGTCTTCTTGGTGGATATCTTGTCCCCTAAAGCCATGGGCATGTGTAAAGAAAGTCAAAAATCGTTTTTAGCCTTTAGACTTTTGTGAGATAGGTATTTTGACTTGTATCCCTCTCATTTGGCTATAAATAGCCACCCCCTTGTACCCCTTGAGGTTAATCACGAATTTGAGTATTTTCTAGCATTATTATGCTTGTGTTTCTTGTGTTCTTGGATGAATGCAAGTAAGGCTTATCAAAGGAGTGATCAACCTTTGTGGCGCTTTTTATAATTAGGGTTTTAAGGGGCAAGTCTCCTTGGGGTCCTAATTGATCACCCCCCTTCCCCTTTTAGTTCTTCCGCACTTCATTTTATTTGCATTTCTCCCACTTTCATCACTTGCGTTTCCACACTTTCGCCAACGAGCACCACACCTCCATACGGTATCATATCATAATAGACCCAATGGGATTAATGGGAATAAGTGGCCTAATGGGCCTAAGTGGTTGAGTGGGACTAAGTGTCCTAATAGGCCCAATGGTCCTAATGGGCATAAGTGTCCTAATGGGCCTAAGTGGCCTAATGGGCCTAATGGGACTAATGGGACTTAGTAGCCAAATGGTCCTAGTGGCCAAATGGGCTTAAGTGGCCTAATGGGTCTAATGGATAATGGGCCTAAGCGGCCAAAGTAGCCTAATGGGACTAATGTGCTCAATAGGGCTAAGTGGAATAATGGGCCTAAGTGGCCTAAGTGACCTAATGTGCCTAATGGGCCTAATCAGCTTAAGTGACATAAGGGGCCTAATGGCCTCAGTGGGCCTAAGTGGCCTAATGAGCCTAAGTGGCCTAAGTGGCCTAATGGGCATAAGCGACCTAAGTGGCCTAAGGGAAAAAATGTGCCTAATGGAAAAAATGGGCCTAAGTGGCCTAAGTAGCCTAATGGGCCTAAGCGGGCCTAAGTGGCCTAAGTGGCCTGATATGCCTAATGGGACTAATGGGACTACGTGGCCTAATGGGCCTAAGTGGACTAATGAGACTAAGTGGCCTAATGGGCCTAAGTAGTCGAATAGGCCCAATGGGCCTAAGGGGCTGAATGGGCCGAATGGGCCTAATGATCCTAATCAGCCTAATGGGCCTAAACGACCTAAGTGGCCTCAGGTGCCTATTGTGCTTAATGGGACTAAGTCATTGAGTGGGCCTAAGTGTCGTAATGGGCCTAATGGGAACAAGTGGTCAAATGGGCCTAAGTGGCCTAATGGGCCTAATGGTCCTTAGTGACCTAATGGGCCTAAGTGGCCTCATGAGCCTAATGGTCAATGGGTCTAATGGGCCTAAGCGGCCTAAGTGGCCTAATGGGCCTAATGGGCCTAAGCGTCCTAAGTGGCCTAATGGGCCTAATGGGCTTATTGGACCTAAGTGGCTTAAGTGGCCTAATGGGCCTAAGCAGCCTAAGTGTACTAAGGGGCCAAATGGGACAAATGGGCTCAATGGGACTAAGCAGCCAGATGAGCCTAAGTGGCCTTAGTGGCCTAATGGGCCTAAGCAGCCTAAGTGGTCTAAGGGGCCAAATAGGCCAAATGGGATCAATGGTCCTAAGTGTCCTAATGGTTCTAAGTGTCCAAATGGGCTTAAGTGTCCTAATGGGCCTATGTGGCCTAAGTGGGATAATGGGCCTAATGGGTCGAAGTGGCCTAATGGGCCTAATGAGCTTAAATGGTCTAATGGTCCTAATGGGTCTAATGGGGCTAATGATCCAAATTGACCTAATGGGTGGAATGAGACTAATGGGCCTAGTGGGAGTAATGGACCTCAGTGGCCTAATGGGCCTAGGTGGCCTAATTTGCCTAATGGGCCCAGGTGGCCTAATTGCCCTAAGTGGCCAAATCGACCTAATGGTCCGAATGGGATTATTTGAACTAATGGGCCTAATGGTAAAAATCTGCCTAATGAGCATAATAGGACTAAGTGTCCTAATGGGACTAATGGGCCTAAAGGGCCTAAGTGGCCAAATGAGCCTTTATGGGCCTAAGTGTCCTAATGGGACTAAGTGGCCTAATCGACCTAATATGTCAAAGTGGCCTAAAGGACCTAATGGACCAATTGGTCCTAAATGTCATAATGGACCAAATGGGTATAATCAGACTAAGTGTCCTAATCAACGTAATGGGTCTAATGGGCCTAAGAAGCCAAATCATCGTAATGGGCCTAATGGGCCCAAGTGGCCTAATGGGCCAATGGGTCTAAGTGGCCTAATGGTTTGAATGGGTCTAATGGATTGAGTGGGATGAGCGGGCCTAATAGTCCTATGTGGCCTAATGGTTTGAATGGGTCTAATGGATTGAGTGGGATGAGCGGGCCTAATAGTCCTATGTGGCCTAATGGGCCTAATGGGCCTAAGTGGCCTAATGAGCCTAATGGGCCTAAGTGGCCAAATCGGCCTAATGCGCCTAATGGGCCTAAGTGGACGAATGGACATAATGGGCCTAAGTGGCCTAATGGGATGAATGGGCCTAATGGGCCTAATGGGACTAAGTGGCCTAATGGGATTAAGTGGCCTAATCATCCAAATGGGCCTATTTAGGCCTTAGGTATTAGTGTTCAAGATATAGTGTTTTGGGTCTGAGTTTTCATATTTTTTTGTTATAATTTGTCTAAATTGGTCTAAATTGTCCTAAATGAATAAATGGCCAAATAACCAATGAGCCTAATGTCCCAATGAACTAATGGGACAATAGCCTAATGACCTAAAAGACCTAATTGGTCTAAATAGACTAATTGCCTAATATCCTAATGGCATAATTGGCATAATGTCCTAATTGGCATAAATGAACTAATTGTTCTAAATGGCCTAATTAGTATAAATGGATTAAATGGTCTTATGGGATTAAATTGTCTAATTGGACTAATTGACCTAATTGACCTAATTAGCCTAATTAGCCTAAATCGACAAATGGGTCTAAATGGCCTGATTGGTCCAAATGGATTAAATGGTACAATTGGATTAAATGGTACACTTGGATTAAATGGTCTAATCTGCCCAATTAGCCTATTTAGCCTAATTAGCCTAAAATGGCGTAAATGGTCAAATCACCAAATGACCAATTAGCCTAATGGTGTAATGAACTAATGGGATAATGGCTTAATGGCCAAATTGGTCAAAATAGCCTAATGAACTAATTGGGATAAATTACATAGTTGTTCTAAATGGCCTAATTGGTCCAAATGGATTAAATGGTCTAATTGGAATAAATGGTCTAATTAGCTTAATTGTCCTAATTGACCTAAATGGTCTAATTATCCTAATTGACCTAAATGAATTAATGGACTAAATGGAGTAATGGACTAATTGGAATAAATGGATTAAAGACCTAAATTCCCTATGGCCTAATGACCTAATTGGAATAATGGTCTAATTCGCCTAAAGGACATAATTGGCCCAAAGGGTCTAATTGGCCTATATGGTCTAATTGGTCTAATTGGCCTAATTCGCATAAATGTCCTAATTGTCCAATTAGCCAAGTATCCAAATGGACAAATGATAAAAATTACCAAGTGTCTGAATAACCAAATAACACAACAAAAATGGAATTAGACCCAAATGAATAGACAAGAGAAATACATACCATACACAGGTTTATCTTGTTAATTAGTATGGATTTTTTTTGTTATGTCAGTAGTATTAAATTTATAATTAAATGTACATTTAGACGTTTATACATTTTATGGATTTCTTCAAAAACTACAATTTTAATTCATTATAGGTTTATCACTTTCATATTATTCAATAATGTAGTATTATACTAATCAATTTCATTTGCAGCTAGCAGCATCTGGTATCAAAGGTCGTGTGCCTCGAGCAAAATTATTTTCCTTAACTAGGAAGAAAAATAATGGAAGTTATGTAAATGAACAAACACAAGAAAAGATTGTAAGTTTTATTATTGATATTTAAAATTTGGATACATAATTCAAAATTAAATATCTTGTTTATATTTTCAACATTGTGTTTTGGAGGCCCTCGATGAGAAAGAAGATGACAACTTCGGGACAAATGATCATTTGAGACAAGTATTAGGTGAGGAGCGCCATGGGATAGTATGATATCAACCCATGAAAAATATCGTCCCCACTAGGTATTGTCCCTCATATACTGCCTCCAAAACCCATCAAACCACCAAGATGAAAAATGCTGATGAAGAAGCAGATAAGGCCAACAAAATAGCTATAAAGGAGCATGAAAGAAGTAAATTGGTCACCAAACACTTCCTGAAATATCTGTTAGTTATAAGTTCACCACTTCCATGAGATATTGCTATTAATTTTGATTCATGTATGACATCAATGCTCTCTTTATATGATACCTTGATTGATTTCAATGAGGGCCCTAGTGGCAGTCAAGCTGATGGCGGTGGCAATGGTGGTGGTGGAGGGGGGTGGGTGGTAGTGTTGGTGATGAGGGCGATGATGGTAGTGGTGGTGGTGGTTGTTTCAAGCATATCAGAAGCATGAAAAGATGTACGTTATATTAAAATTTATTTTAATAATCATTGTCTAAAACCAAGAGAGGGGATCTCGCATGTCAAATTTAAAATTAATATATTTAATGTTTAAATAAATAAATACCTATGCTTAAGAAATTTATTCATTAGTGAATTTTGATCATCCTAAAAGACCCTTCCAGATTACCATCATTGCACTGTGAGTATTCGAGGATAAAATTCCTCTAGTGGCAATCCACATGTGCTCCTATGATCTCTGAGAAACACCACTCGATCTCTAGGTGATGGTGCGGCGAGTCCAATGTCTTATGTTGTTTGTTCTTAATCACTCATTCTTTTTTCTTGAAGAAATATTTCTTGCACTTCTCATTCTTGAGAGAGAGAAGAAGGAGTTGAGAGAGAATTCATTGTGCACAACAATTTTTTATTCTCAATTTTTGGATGCTCTACACAATAGACATAGATGCCTATTTATAGAGTAAAGATTTAAGTTAAAATATTATTTCATTGCATACTGGCCATTAAATAACATTAATTACATTCAATAAATTTTATACTGCATAATATTATTATATAATTATTATTTTTTGGTGCACACAAACTTGCGCAATAATAAATATTATATAATGGTCTTGTTAATTAATATTTGTCGATGGACTCGTTCTTGGTCCATTCAAACTCCTCTATCATTTATTGAACAACCGAATAAATGTTTTATTCATAAATAAATATTTTATTTACAATCTAATGAATAAATATTTATTAAAATATTAAATAAATAAAATAAATATTTTATTCACATGTCGGTGAATAAATATTTAATTAATTTATGTGATCAATATAAATTGAATAAAATTATTCCCCAGACTTGAGAATAATATTGATTCCATTAATTAAACTCAAATATAATTTAATCAAGATCAAAGAAAACACTTAGTGTGTGACCCTCTTGGATTCCTTATCATTAACATTAGGCAAACTTACCTAAAGTCTGAGATTACTATTTAGAAATGGGTCAAATCACCCAAGAGAAAGAACTTAATTCCACAACATTGAAAACCAAATACGAACACTCACTATGTAATATAATCATTTTTTCACAATATCTCATCAAGAAGGTTGTACATCTGTGTCACCAAACCATATGATAGATATGTCTTCCTTTGACTATCTAAAATAAACACATCATTACACCATGGACATGGAATTTAATGCGAGGGTTTTGTTCCAATCAAAGGGCCTAGATATCAGTTTCTATAAAGATGGAAGGGAAAAATCCTTCCTCAACTTATTCATTAATGACATGTCACTCGTAACATACCCAATGTATCCAACTTCGCCATGAGCTGTTATCATCGTGGTTTACGACATACATCTAACTATGCAAGTTTTGACATGCTTTAATAATAATATTAAAGTCTAAGGACCATCACACACAATCATAAATAGGAATATTCGATGACACCAAAACATATGGAATTCCTACTGGCGGGTCTATTCTCATAATCTCCTGTCCTGGAGATTACCAAGTGCGAACTACAAGAGAAGAAGCCTCATCTGCTTATGATTACTCATACCTGATAGTCTATGTACTTTGTGTCCCTTCATAGTATGGTATCTAAATGTCCTTAATGGCCTAATTGGCCTAATTGGCATAATTGGCCTAAATTAAATGACATATTTGGCCTAAATGTCCTAAATTAACCTAATTACCCTAATTGACCTAAATTGCCTAAATTGTCTAATTGGTCTAATTGTCCTCAATGGCCTAATTGGACTAAATGACCTAAATTTCTAAAATCAGCTTAAATTTCCTAATCATCCCAATTGGCCTAATCGGCCTAAATTGGCCTAAATGGACTAATTGGTTGAATTGGCTTAAATGGTCTAAATTAGCCTAAATAGCCTAAATAGCCTAAATTGGCCTAAATGGAATAATTGGTCTAAATGGACTAAATTGGACTAAATGACCTAAATTTTTTAATTGGACTAATTGGCTTAAATGACTTAAATGTACTAAATGGTATAATTGGCCTAAATGGTCTAAATGACCTAAATGAACAAATTGATTAATTGGCCTAAATGGCCTAAATTGGCCTAAATGGTATAATTTGATGAATTGGCCTAAATGGCCTAATTGACAAAATTGGCCTAAAAAGCCTAAATGGACTAATTGGAATAATTTTCCTAATTAGGCTAAATGGCCTAAATTGGCCAAATTGGTCTAAATGGCCTAAATTAGTCTAAATGGTCTAAATGGCCTAATTGGCCTAAATGATCTAAATGACCTAAATGAACTAATTGGCCTAAATGGCCTAAATGACCTAATTGGTATAATTAGCCTACGTGGCCTAAATTGACCTAAATGGCCTAAATTGGCCCAAATGGCATAAATTAGCCTAAATGACCTAATTGGATAATTGGCCTCAATTGCCTAATTGGCCTAATTTTTCTAATTGGTCTAAATGAGCTAAATTGGCCTAAATGGCCTAATTGTCCTAAATGGACTAAATGGTCAAAATTGGTCTAATTGACCTAATTGGTCTAAATGGCCTAAATGGAATAATTGGGCTAAATTGCCTAAATTATGTAATTGACCTAATTGGCCTAATTGAACTAAATGGCCTAAATTAGTTTAAATGGCCTAAATGGACAAAATTTTCCTAAATGGCCTATTGGATTAAATTTCCTAAATTGCATAATTGGCCTAATTTGACCAAATGGTCAAAGTTGGCATAATAGGATTAAATGCCCTAGTCAACCTAATTTACCTAATTGGTCTAAATTACCTAAATTGGCCTAAAGGGAATAATTGACCTAATTAGCCTAAATGGTCTAAATTGGCCTAAATGGCCTAAATGATCTAAATTGGCCTAAATGGACTTATTAGCCTAAATGTCCTAAATTGGCCTAAATGGTCTAAATGAGTTAAATTTCTTAATTGGCGTAATTGGAATAATTGGCGTAATTGTCTTAATTTTCCTAAATTGGACTAAATGGAATAAATATTCTAATTGTCTTAAATTGGCCTAATTGGACTGAATTGGTCTCATTAGACTCATTGGCCAAAATGGCCTAAATTATCCTAAATGGACAAAATAGTCAAAATGGCCTAATTGGCCTAAATGACATAAATTGGCCTAAATGGTCTAATGGGCCTAATGGGCCTAAGGGTCGAATGCACCTAAGTGGCCTAAGTGGCCTAATAGGTCTAGTGGGATTAAGTGGCAAAATGGTCCAAATGGGTCTAATGGGATTAAGTGGCCTAATGAGACTAAGTCGCCTAATCGACCTAATGAGCCAATTGGGCTTAATTAGCCTAATAAGCCAATTTGGCCTAAGTGGCCTAATGGGTCTAATGGGAATAATGGGATTAATGGCCTAATTGGACATATGGGCCTAATTGTCCATATGGTCCTAATTGTCCATATGGGTCTAAATTAACCTAAATAGCCTAAATCTCCTAAATTGGCCTAAATGGACTAATTGGCCTAAATAACCTAATTGGCCTAAATGGCCTAATTGGCCTAAATGACCTAAATTAGACCAAATGACTTAAATTGTCTAATTGAACTAATTGGACTAAATGAAGTAAATGGCCTAAATGGTCTAATTGACCTAAATGACCTAAATGTACAAATTGATTAATTAGCCTAAATGGCATAAATGGTCTAAATTGACATAAATGGTCTAATTGTCCTAATTGGCCTAAATGGATTAATTATCCTAAATGGCCTGATTAGTCTAAATTTCCTAAATGGACCAATTGGCCTAATTGGTTTAATTAGTCTAAATGGCCTAAATTAGCCTAAATGGCATAAATTGGCTTAACTAGTCTAAATGGCCTAAGGGGCCTAATGGTCCCGATGGGCCTAATGGGCCTCATGGGCCTAGGTGGCCTAATGGTCCTAAGTAGCCCAAGGGGCCTAAGTGGACTAATGGGCCTAATGGGTATAAGTGGTCTAATGGGCCTAAGGGGACTAAGTGGCCTAAGGGGCCTAAGTGGCCTGATGGGACTTATGGGTCTAATGGGCCTTAGCTGTCTAATGGGACTAATGCGTCAAATGGTTCTAGGTGGCGTAATGGGATTAATGGGATGAATGGGCCTAAGTGGCCTAATCGGCCTAAGCGGCCTAACGAGCATAAGGGGCCTAATGGGCCTAAATGGCCTAAGGGGCCTAAGCGGTCTAATAGTCCTAATGTGACTAATTGGACTAATGGGACTAGGTGGAATAATGGGACTTAGTGGCCTAATGGGCCTAGTGCCTCGAATGGGCCTAAGTGGCATAATGGGCATAAGGGGCCTAAGTGACTAATGGGTCTAAGTGGCCTAATAGTCCTAAGTGGACTAGTGGTCCTAAGTGTCCTAATGGGTTTAGTGGGCCTAATGTTCATAATGGGCCTAATTGGGCTAATTTTCCTAATGGTCCTAATGGTTCATATGGGCCTAAGTGGCCTGGTGGGCCTAATCCAATGGGATTAGTTGGCCAAATTGGCCTAATGGGCCTAAGTGGCCTAATAGGCCGAATGGGCCTAAGTGGCCTAATTGGACTAATGTGCCTCATGGGACAAAGTGGCCTAAAGTCCTTAAGTGGAATAATGGGTATAATGGGCCTAATGGGCCTAAAGTGGCATAATGGGTATAATTGGCCTAATGGGAATAATGGGTCATATGGGCCTAAGTGGCCTAATGGGACTAATCTAATGGTTTTAATGGGACAAATGGCCCTAAGTGGCCTAATGGGATGAATGGGCCTAATGGAACGAAGTGGCCTAATGGGACTAATGGGCCTAAGTGTTCGAATGAGCCTAATAGTCATAATGGTGAAAATGGGTCTAATGGGCCTAAGTGGCCTAATGGGACTAATGAGCCTAATTAATGAGCCTAATGGATCCACACTCTCCTAGATCCTAATGCTCTTGCTGGCTCCTCTTCCCCTCCTAGGGTTTTGAGGTTCTTCTTGACGATGATGGCCCCACTTCACCTGGTCCATCCTATTATTTCTCTTTATTTCATTTTATTCATTATCGAATGATGTGTATTTTTTTTGGTGTGGTCATTGTGCGTCTCTCACCACACCTATTTCGATCTATCCCTACCCATCAGACCCCTATTATGGGTATATTTGTGTGGGTGCTTTAGACGGCTTGGGTCGGAACTGGTGAGTGTGTCTGATGCCTTCTTTATCCTCTACCAATGATGACCTACCCATCACCTTGGACTCCACTTTGGTCAAGCTTGATTTGGGATCTAGGCCTACTTGGTATGGTGATGGAGTAGCATTGATAGTGGCCTTAGCTCAGGTTCATTACTCTGTTTAGATCCTTCTCTATTTTTCGGATGCAGATTAAGGTCTCGTATGGTGTTTTTGTTTGGGATCGATTTTGATTCTCTGTTGTTAGTTCTCTGTTTTGTTTGACCAATGTGGTTTCTAGCTTGCTCCCCTACCAAGGCCTCCATCTACTCATCCTTGTTGTGCTATTTTCCTTTTCAGTCTGGTGCATGAGTCTTCGTGGAGGTTTTGGGAGGTGCAGATCAAGGGGCATAGGATCTCCAGGAAGGAGAATGTACCATATTTGATGGTCCGAATGGTTGCGATGTTCTATTTTGATGGTTTTTTGGCGAAGATGTTGGAGTTATACGATGGTGATATGAAGACATCAGTGGTGATTAGTGCACGTCCGGGTTCGTTTTGATCTGGTTCTTGGCTCTGACGATGATGGTCGACAATGAAAAAGGTGGTGTTCCCTCCGACAATGTGGTGACTATGGAGATAATTGTTACGAAAATGATGTTCCGGGTGGATGACAATGTGGTGATGATGAAAAAAGATGATGATGATGGTGACAACTTCTTCGATGTGCTATCTTAGATGTAGTTGCTACGTGATTTTCAGGATATGTCACTGATATGATGGTTCCCACAGTTATGACACTCATTTCAAATTTTAAATATGTAGACTATTTTTGAAATTTGGATATGCGTCATGCTGTATGGTGTATGGATCCCACTCTTTCCTCAAAGTGGATTTTATGAAAATTTAAAAAATGATTTGGAGGGTCTAATGGGCCAAAGTGGCCTAATGGGCCGAATGAGCCTAATGGGCCTAAGTGGACTAATGGGCCTAATTGGCCCAAGTGTCCTAATGAGCTGAAGTTTAATAATGGGATTAGTGGGCCTAATGGGCCTAATGGCCAATGGGCCTAATGGACCGAATTGACCTAATGGGTAAAAGCGACCTAAGTTGCCTAAAGGGCATAATGGGTATAATGGGCCTAAGTGGCAGAGTGGGTCTAAGTGGCCTAATGGGACCAATGGGCCAAATGGACATAAGTGGCCTAATGGGCCTAAGTGGCCTAATGGTCCTAATGGGCCTTAGTGGCCTAATGGGCCTAAGTGGCCCAATTGGCCTAATATGCCTAATGGTCCTAATGGCTAATGGGTCTAATGGGCCCAAGTGGTCTAATGGGCTTGATGGGACTAAGCAGCCTAAGTGGACTAATGGGCTTAATGGGCCTAAGTCGCATAATGGGCCTAAGTGGCCTAATGGGCCTAATGGGCATAAGTGACCTAAGGGGCCTAACGAGCCCAATGGTCTCAATGGACCTAAGTGGCCTAATGGACCTAAGGGGCCTAAGTGGCCTAATGGGCCTAACCGGCCAAAGTTGCCTAAGGGGCCAAACATGCCTAATGGGCTCAATGGGCCTAAGTGGACTAATGGTACTAAGTGTCCTAAGAGGCCTAATGGGTCAAATGGGCCTAAGTTTCCTAAGGGTCCTAAGGGGACAAATGGGCCAAATCGTCTTAATGAACCAAAGTGGGCTAATGGGCCTAAGTGTTTGAATGGGCCTAAGTGGCCTAAGTGGGCTAATGGGCCTAATGGCCCTAAGTGGACTAATGGGCCTAATGGGCCTAAGTGGCCTAATGGGACTAATGGTGATGATGGGGATAATGGGGATAATTTCCCTAGTGGGATGAATGTGCCTAATGGGCCTAGTGGGCCCAATGGCCCTTAGTGGCCCAATGGGCCTAAGTGGCCTAATTGGTCCAATGGGACCAGGTGTCCTAATAAACCTAATGAACCTAATGGTCTAAATGTCCCTAAGTGGCCTAATGGGCCTAATGGTCCGAATGCACCTAATGGGCCTAATGGGCCTAAGTGGCCTAATGGGCATAATGTTCTTAATGTGCCTAATGGGCCTAAGTGGACCAATGATACTAAGTGGCCTAATCTTCCTAATGGGATTAAGTGGAATAATGGACCTAATGGTCCAATTGGGCCTAAGTGGCCTAATGGGAATAATGGGAATATTGAGCCTAAGTGGCCCAATCGACATAATGAGCCTAATAGGCCTAAGCGGCCTAACCGTCATAATGGGCCTAATGGGCCTAAGTGGCTTAATGGTTTGAATGGGACTAATGGGTTGAGTGGAATGAATGGGACTAATGGTCATAAGTGGCATAATGGGCCTAATGGGCCTAAGTGTCCTAATGATACTAATGGGCCTAAGTGGCCAAATCAGCCTAATGGGCCTAATGGGCCTAAGTGGATGAATGGGCATAATGGGCCTAAGTGGTCTATTGGGCCGAATGGGGCGAATGGTCCTAAGTGACCAAATAGGCCTAAGTGGCCTAATCGGCCTAATGTGCCTCATAAGGGCTTAGTTATTAGTGTATTAGATATAGTGTTTTGGTTCTAGGTTTTAGGATTTTTTTTGTTCTAATTGGCCTAAATTGGTCTAAATTGGTCTAAATGACCAAATGACCAAATGACCAATTAGCCTAAGGGCCCACTGAACTAATGGGGTAGTGGCCTAATGACCTAAATGACCTAATTGGTCTAAATAGCCTAATGGCCTAATATCCTAATGGCATAATTGGAATAATTTCCTAATTGACATAAATGAACTAATTGGTCTAAATAGACTAATTAGTCTAAATGGATTAAATGGTATTATTGGATTAAATGGTCTAATTGGCCTAGTTGGCCTAATTGACCTAATTGGCTTAATTGTCCTAAATTGGCCTAAGCTACCAAATGGGTCTAAATGGTCTAATTGATTGAAATGAATTTAATGGTTCAATTGGATTAAATGGTCGAATTGGATCAAATGGTCTAATTGTCCCAATTATCCTAATTGGCCTAATTGGCCTAAATTGGCATAAATGGTCAAATCACCAAATGGCCAATTGGACTAATGGTGTAATGAACTAATGGGATAATGAACTAATGGCCAAATTGGTCTAAATAGTCTAATGGACTAATTGTCATAAATGACCTAATTGGTCTAAATGGCCTAATTAGTCTAAATGGATTAAATGATCTAATTGGACTAAATGGTCTAATTAGCCTAATTGTCCTAATTGACATAAATGGTCTAATTAGCCTAATTGGCATAAATGGTCTAATGGCCTAATGGCCTAAATGGCCTAATGGACTAATTGGCCTAAATGTATTAAAGTCCTAAATTTCCTATGGAATAATGACTTAATTGGCCTAAACGACCTAATTTTTATAAATGGACTAATTGGCCTAAATGATCTAATTAGACTAATTTTCCTAATTTTCCTAATTTTCTTAAAAGGCCTAATTGGTCAATTAGCCAAATAGCCAAATGGAAAAATGTTCAAAATTACCAACTGACCGAATAACCAAATTACACAACATAAATGGAATTATACTAAAATGAATATACAAGAGGAATCCATAGCATACACATGTTTATCATGCTAATTAGTATGTATTGTTTAAGTTATGTCACTAGTATTAAATTTCTAATTAAATGTATATTTAGATGCTTATTCATTTTAAGGATTTCTTCAACATCTACAATTTTAATTCATTCTTGGTTTATCACTTTCATATTATTCAATAATGTAGTATTATACTAATCAATTTCATTTTCATCAAGAGGAATTTGGTAGGAACGTCATGTTCCTCAAGAAAAATTATTTTACTTGATTAGGAAGAAAAATTATAGAAGAGTTGTAAATGCAAAAACACAAGAAAATATTGTAAGTTTTTTTATTAATATTTCAAATGTTGATACGTAATTCATAATTAAATATCTTGTTTATATTTTCAATAGTGTATCCTGGAGGCCCTTGATGAGAAAGTAGATGGAAACTTTGGGAGAAATGATCATTTAAGACAAGTATTAGGTGATGAGCGCCATAGGATATTCTGATGTCGACCCATGAAAATCATCATCCCCACTAGGTATTGGTCCTCATCGAATGCCTCTCAAACCTATCAAAACCCCAAGCTTAAAAATGATCATGTAGAAGTAGATGATTCCAAAAAAATAGATATAATGGAGTGTGAAAGAATTAAATTGGTCAACGATAACTTCCTGAAATACATGTCAGTTATAAGTCCACCACATCCATCAGAGACTACTATTAATTTTGATTCATGTATGACATCAATGCGCTCCTTATATGATACCTTGAGTGATTTCAATGAGGGTAATAGTGGCAGTCGAGCTGATGATGGTGGCGGTGGTAGTGGTAGTCGGGTGGGGGGGGGGGGCGATGAAGGTTGTGGTGGTAGCAGCGGTGGTGGTGGTGGTTTCAGGCATAACAGAAGCATGCAAAGATGGATGATGTATTAAAATTTATTTTAAAAATCGTTGCCCGAAACCAAGAGTGAGGATATTTCACGTCAAATTTAAATTTAATTTATTTAATATTTAAAGAAATAAATGCCTGTGCTTAGGGACTTTCTTCGTTAGTGAATTTTGATCATCTAAAAATACCCTTTCCGATTACCATCATTGCACTGTGAGGATCCTAGGATAAAATCCCTATAGAGGATATCCACACGTGATTCTATGATCTCCGAGAAACACCACTCGATCTCCAGGTGCTAGTGCGGTGAGTCCAATGTCTTATGTTGTTCATTCTTGATCACTCGTTCTTCAGCCTTGAAGAAATATTTCTTGCACTTTTCGTTCTTGAGCGAGGGAGAGGAGTTGAGAGAGAATTCGTTGTGCGCAACAATTTTCTATTATCAATTTTTGGATGCTCTACACAATAGACATAGACATGTATTTATAGAGTTTAGATTTAAGTTAAAATATTATTTAATTGCATATCATCCATTAAATAACATTAATTACCTTCAATAAATCTCATACCACAGAATAATTATTATTATTTTGTGGCCCATGCCAACTTGTACAATAACAAAAATTATATAATGGTATTGTTAATTAATATTTGTCAATGGACTCAGCCTTAGTCCATTCACACTCCTCTATCATTTATTGAACAATAGAATAAATATTTTATTCATAAATAAATATTTTATTTACAATATAGCGAATAAATATTTATTAAAATATTCAATAAATAAAATAAATATTTTATTCACATGTCAGTGAATAAGTATTTATTTACTTTATGCTATCAATATAAATTGAATAAAATTATTCCTAAGACTTCAGAATAATATTTATTCCATTAATTAAACTCAAATAGAATTTAATCGAGATAAATGAAAACACTTAGTGTGTGACCCTCTAGGATTCCTTCTCATTGACATTAGGAAGACTTGCCTAAAGTCCAAGATTACTGTCTAGCAATGGGTCAAGGCATACAAGAGAAAGAACTTGATGTCGCAACAAAGAAAACCACATACGAATGCTCACTATGTAATATAATCTATTTGTCATAATATATCATCAAGAAGGTTTCAAATCCATGTCACTAACCTATATGTTCAATATGTCTTCCATTGACTATCTGAAATAAACACACTATTACACCTTGGCCATGGAATTTAATGCGATGGTTTTATTCCAATCAAAGGGTTGAAATATCAACTTCTATAAATCTGTAATTTACAAATCTTTCCTCAACTTATTCATTAATGACATATCACTCATGACGCACCCAACATATCCAACTTCCAGATGAGTTATTATTATCATGGTTTACGACATACATCTAAGTATGCAAGTTGTGACATTCTTTAATAATAATCTTAAATTCTAAGGACCATCACACACACTCATAGATAGGAATATTCGATGACACCAAAACATGTAGAATTTCTACTGACGAGTCTGTTTTCATAATCTCTAATCTTAGAGATTACCAAGTGTGAACTTCATGAGAAGAAGCCTCATCTTCTTACGAGTACTCGTAACTGAAAGTCTATGTATTGTGTGTCCCTTAATAGTACATTATCCAAATGGCCTAAATGGCCAAATTGGCCTAAATGGCCTAAATTGGCCTAATTGGCCGAATTGGTCTAAATGGTCTAAATTTTTCTAAATGGAATAATCGGATTAAATTTCATAAATTAACTAATTTTCTCAATTTTCCTAATTGTCCTAAATGACCTAAATTGTCCTAAATGGCCTAATTGGCCTAAATGGTCTAATTGGCATAAATGACCTAAAATAACCTAATTGGCCTCATTGACCTAAATTCCCTAAATTGTCTAATTGGTCTAATTGTCCTAAATGGCCTAATTGACCTAAATGGCCTAAATTCCCCAAATCATCTTAAATGTAATAATTGGCCTAATTGGCCTAAATGGCCTAAATTGGCCTAAATCTAATAATTGTCCATATTGGATTAAATGGTCTAAATTAGCCTAAATAGTCTAAATGACCTAAATTAGTCTAAATGACCTAAATGACCAAAATTGGTCTAAATAACCTAAATTGTAAAATTGGCCTAATTGGACTAATTGGCCTAAATGGCCCAAATATCCTAAATGGACTAATTGAACTAAATGGCCTAAATGACCTAAATAACCAAATTGATTAATTGGCCTAAATGGCCTAAATTGGCTTAAATGGTCTAATTGGCCTAATTGGACTAAATTGATTAATTGGCCTAAATGGACTAATTGGACTAATTGTTCTAAATGGCCTAAATGGAATAATTGGACTAATTGGTCAAAATGGACTAAATTGGTCTAAATAAGAGCTTGGAATTTAAATTGAGTGTTGAGAGTGGAGAGAAATAAGCATATATATATATATATATATATATATCTTGTGTTTGTGAGTGTGTGCATCTTATTGTGTGTGTGTGTGTGTACATATTGTGTGTGTGAGTGTGTACATATTGTGTGTGTGTGTGTGCATCTCGCGTGTGCGAGTGAGTGAGTATCATTGTGTGTGTCCCCCCCCCTCGGTGTGTGTTTGTCTTTTTGTAACTTATCATGGAAGAAGATCGTGGGAAGAAAATTGCTCATGTTAGGGATGAAGGAAGTCAAAGTAAATCTCCCTCACCCGAAGCTACACCACTCCAAATGCAAGCTTTGGTGATCCATTTTGAGAGGATTCTTGGTCGGAAGTTTGGGGTGCTACATGAGAGGATTAATAACCTGGAGAATCAACCAATCCCAAGGATGATCCATGATAACCCACATCAAGCTCTGGCACCCCGTCACCCCCACATCATGGAAAAGGAGATGTAAAACCTTGATGGTGATTTTGAGGACGTCCCAAAAAGGAGGATGTTGTACCAAAAACCTAGAGGAGGCCAAAGGAGACCACATGGTGATGACCTACTTGGTGGCATCAAGGTGAAGGTCCCTTCTTTTCAAGGGAAAAGAGATCTAGAAGCATACTTGGAGTGGGAGATGTGGATCAAGCAGGTGTTGTCATGTCATACCTATTCTGAGGAGAAAAAGGTAAAACTTTTAGCCCTTTAATTCATTTATTATGCATTAATATCGTGGGATCAAGTTTAAAAGGAGAGGGATAGATATGGTGGACGTCCCATCAACACTTGGGAAGACATGAAGTTTGCCATGCAGAAGCGGTTTGTTCCCACACATTACCATAGAGATCTCCACAACAAACTTTAACGCCTCACCCAAGGGAGTAAGAGTCTAGAAGACTATTAAAAAGAGATGCAAATTGTCATGATTTAGGAAAATGTTGAGGAGGATCCAAAGGCAACCATGACATGGTTTTTACACGGACTCAATCAGAAGATTTCCGATCAAGTGGAGATGTACCACCATGTGGAAATACAAGATATGATCCATCAAGCCACCAAAATCGAGCAATAAATAAAAAGGAGGAAAAACATGAGGAAAACCGTTACCCCTTTCACGCCATGGAGAAATCTGAGGAAGGAGACTGGAGAACCATCCAAGGTAAAATAGGTGGTTGATCACAAAAGTGACAAGGTAATTCTTCCACCTAAGATACCTACTTTTGAGGCTAACCAAACCAGGAATCGGGATGTTCTGTGATTAAATTATCAAGGAAGGGGTCACATTTCTAGTGAGTGCCCAAACTAGCACACCATGACTATCAACAAGTATGGAGAATGGGAGACCGATGGGGAGAGCTCAGAAGAGGAGGAGGAAGAATCTCCAGAAATTGATAATGGAGAGTTTGTAGAAGATGGTGATATTCTTTTCACTAGGAGAGTTCTAAGCGCACAAATGACAGTGGGAGAAAAGGAGCAGTGGGAGAAACTTTTCCATACACGACGCAAGATCCATGGGAAGGTATGTAGTGTTATTATTGATTGAGGAAGTTGTAGTAATGTTGCGAGCACCAAGTTAGTAGAGAAGTTGGGACTTCCTATGATATGATACCGTATGGTAGTGTGGTATTCGTTGGCAAAAATGCGGAAACACAAGTGTGGGAAGTGGGAGAAATGAAAATTAAATGAAGTGAAGAATAAATAAAATGGGAAGGGGGATGATCAATTAGGATCCCAAGGAGACTTGACCCTTGAAACTCTAATTATAAAGTGCCACAAATATTGATCATTCCTCTGATGATCCTTACTTGCATTCACCTAAGAACACAAGAAACACAAGCATAATAATGCTAGAAACTCTAAAATTCTAAATTAACCTTCAAGGGGTACAAGAGGTGGATATTTATAGCCAAATGAGAGGAATACATGTCAGACTACCTATCCCACAAAAGTCTAAAGCCTATCCCACGAATTTGACTTTGTTTACACATGTCCATGGCTTTAGGGGACAAGATATATCCAAATAATACTTTATGGAACCACCCTAAAGACTTTGAAGATTCCCACCATGAATTTGGAGACAAGGGGCCCACCTCTTTAGACTTTGGAGATTTCTTTCATGCAAGTGGATTAAATTTTTTGGAAGCATATGGGTGGGCCGTTTAGGTTCACTTTTGGGCTTTAATAAGTGCGATTAAAGGCCCATTTTCTCCTCCCATGCACGCATGTTGGGCCTCCTGTTGTAATTTAAAAATGAGGCCATGTAAAGCCTCTTTCATCCTCCTAATTATTCCTCTTGCCATTGGGCCACCAATCCCATGCAATGGGTCTTGTCCATTAATGCTCCTTCCACCATCAATTCCATGATCGCCCTCAACTCCTCGCTACATGTGTGCACTATGAGTCGCATCATACCCTCCCTCTTCAAAAGGATTCGTCCTTGAATCTGAATATTCAAAAGGAGAGATATCATAAATATTAAAGGTAACACTCACATTTCTATACCTGCTAGGCAGGTAAATCTTGTAGGCGTTATCACTGATTCTTTCTAAAACTTGAAATGGACCATCTCCTCGTAGTTGAAGTTTTGATTTTCTTTGCTCCGAGAACCTTTCCTTCCTCAAATGCACCCACACACAATCTCCAGGTTCTAGTAAAACCTTATGTCTACCCTTGTTTTCTTGCTTCACATATTGTTCATTTCTTCTTTCAATGTTGGCCTTCACCTTAGCATGTAAATCCCAAACAAATTTTTCCTTCTCATCACCTGCAAGATCAACAAACTCATTAGTAGAAAGTGAAAGAGTATCTGACAAAGTCATTGGGTTAAATCCATATAAAATCTCAAAAGGTGAGAAGTTAGTAGTGGAATTCACTACTCGGTTATATGAGAACTCTATGTGTGGAAAACATTTTTCCCAATTATTCAGATTTTTTGAATTATTGCACGCAAGAGGGTAGAAAGAGTCATATTCACCACTTCAGTTTTCCCATCAGTTTGAAGATGTGAAACAGTTGAGAAAAATAATTCAGTTCCCAATTTATTCCACAAATTCCTCCAAAAGTGGCTAAGGAATTTCCCATCCCTATCACTTACAATGGTTTTGGGTAATCCATGTAATCTCACAATTTCTTTTAAAAACAAATTTGCTATATGTATAACATCATTAGTTTTTGAGCATTCAATGAAATGGACCATTTTTCTGAATCGATCCACAACAAAAAAAATGCTATCTCTTCCTGATTGGGATAGAGGTAATCCCAACACAAAATCCATAGAGATGTCGGTACAAGGGTGGGATGGAACGGGCAAGGGGGAATACAATCCATTAGGTTGAACCTTGGAATTTTCATGCTTTCAAGTGACACACTTATCACAAATTGAAATAACATTTTTTCTCATGCTTGGCCAATAAAAATGTTCATGCAAAGTAGCTAGTGTTTTATAAACCCCAAAATGCCCCATCAAACCACCCCCATGAGTTTCTTTTACAAGAAATTCTCAAGTTGAACAATTTGGAATGCACAATTTATCCCTCTTGAAAAGAAACCCATCATTTTTGTAATAGTCTTTAAATCCATGTTTTTCATAATATGTCCAAATTTGAGAAAAATCCCCATCATTTTCATACATTACCTTTAGTAACTCATGTCAAAGTAATCTAGAATGAATAGAAGTAAGAAGTGCATACCTTCGTGAAAGAGCATCAGTAACCACATTTTCCTTAACTTTTTTGTGCTTGATCACATAGGGGAAAGTCTCAATGAATTCCATCCAAGATGCATGTTTCCGATTCAACTTACCTTGGGACTTAAAATAATTATGGCTTTCATGGTAAGAATGAATAATGAACTCTTTAGGCCATAAGTAATGTTTCCTTGTTTCTAGGGTTCATTTCAAAGCATAAAGTTCTTTTTCGTCAGTTGAATAATTTAATGCTGCCCCATTCAATTTCCCACTAAATTAAGTAATTAGATGTGACTCTTGAGTCAAAACAGCTCCAATACCAACTCCCGATGCATCACACTCAATTTCGAAGAAATTTGTTGAAATTTGGTAGCCTTAAAAGGGGAGCATTGACCAATTTTTCTTTGAGTGTGTTAAAGGCTTTTTCTTGTTTTTCACCCCTTTAAAATACCACATGTTTCTTTAAAAGTTCATTAAGAGGTGCAACGATGGATGAAAAATCCTTTACAAACCTATAGAAGCTTGCCAATCCATGAAAAATCCTAACCTTGGTTGCACTCTTCGGTGTGGGCCACTCCTGAATTGCTTTGATCTTTTCATCATCCACACAAATCCCTTCCGACCCTACAACAAAGCCAAGAAACACAACAGAATCCATGCAAAAGGAACATTTTTAAAGATTGGCATAAAGCTGGTATTCTTTAAGGGTTCACACACCAAACACAAGTGTTCAACATGGTTGTCTAAAGATTTACTATACACCAAGATATCATCAAAACAGACAACCATGAATTTTCCAATAAATTAATTAAGGACATGGTTCATTAAGTTCATGAATGTACTTGGTGCATTAGTTAAACCACATGGCATAACTAACCACTCATACAAACCGAGCTTAGTTTTAAAAGCAGTTTTCCACTCATCTTCTTCTTTCATTCGAATTTGGTGGTATCCACTTTTAAGATTAATTTTAGAAAACCAAGAGGCCCCATGTAATTCATCAAGCATGTCATCAAGTCGAGGGATGGGATAGCGGTACTTAACTGTTATTTTTTTGATGGCACGACAATCCACACACATTCACCATGTTTCATATTTCTTGGATACTAGGATCACCAAAACGACACATGGACTCAGTCTTTCCCTTACTAATCCTTTCTTTATGAGTTATTCAACTTGACATTGGATCTCTCTAGTTTCTTCCGGATTAGCTCTATATACTGGCTTGTTGGGAATTGCCGCACCGGGTATGAAGTCAATTCGATGCTCAACACCTCTTAAAGGGGGTAATCCATCAGGTGTTTATTTGGGAAACAAATCACCAAATTCCTGCAGTAAAGAAACAACACAAGAAGGAAAATAATGGTGAAGTTCATTAGTTGCAAGGTAAGCATACTTACTAATGAGTAAGAACACTTTTCCAATCAATAAAGCACCTTTAACCTCACTTTTTCTAGAAAATAAACTCACCTTTCACTCAACACTCTTGTTTTCATCTCTTTGATTTCCCTTATTTCTTTTTATGTCACTCGACTCTCCTTTTTCACTCTTAATTTTTCCACACTTTTCATTTTTTCCTCTTGTTTCCTTCTTCATCAACTCATCACTCTCTTTTTTTATCACTCAAAATTTTATTTTTCCCACTTTCTTTTTCACTCATTTCTTTTTTCTTTTTGTATTCTTTCTCTATCCTCACTTGATCTTCATATGCTTGTATGGGACTTAGAGGATTCAAAACAATCTTTCTACCACTAAAATGAAAACATAAGCGGTTATCATAGCCATTATACATCACCCTCCTATCAAATTTCCATGGTCTCCCTAGTAGAAAATGTACATCTTGCATCGGAACGACATCACACAACACCTCATCACGATATTTTCCAATGGAAAAAGAAACTATGGCTTGTTTTTTGACCCTAACTTAACCACTATCATTCAACCACTACAATCTATAAGGTCTAGTATGCCTTAGAGTAGGCAAACTAAACTTCTCCACAAACAAGGTACTAGCCACATTAGTACAACTTCCACTATAAATGATCATAATACATACCTTCTCCTTGATGTGGCATCTTGTATGAAAAATATGCTCACACTGATCCTCATCATGATCATATTTGGGTTGAATGTTTAAAGCTCTTCTTGCCACCAATGCATCTCCATGTACGGGTTCTTCACCTTCTATATCTGAACTATCCTCCAAAGATGGAATCTCATCATCGTTAGAGTGCTCACTAAGGATGTCTCCATTATCCAAAATAATCATGGACCTTTTGTTTGGGCATTGAGATGCAATATGACCATGTAATTGACACTTAAAACACATTATATCACGATATTTAGAAGGGAAATTTGTGTCCATTTTTCCTTTTGAATCGGTGGGGAAGAACTTATTTTTTCCCGCTTCTCTTTTTTTTAGAACAAATTTGGAATCCCTTGGTTTTGTTTCATTCCACTTAGAAGTTGATTTTGGATCTTCTCGGTTATCCTTCCAACAATTATGGGAACTTACTTGACTCCTTCGAGAATGTAGTTGTTTTTCAACCTTCACCGCCTTATGTAGCAACTCCTCCATGTCAATGTAGGTCTGTAGTTCCACCGCATCTCTAATTTCCATATTCAATCCATTGATGAACTTTTTCATGGTAGCTTCACAATCCTCCTCCAAGTTGGCTCTAATCATTGATATCTCCATTTTCTTGTATTATTCCTCCACACACATGGAACCTTGAACATTTTTTTGTAACTTCAAATGAAAATCTCGATAGTAATGACTAGAAATGTACCTTTTGCGCATTACTATCATCATTTCTTCCCAAGTTTGAATTGGTCTTTCTCCATTTCTTCATTGACTTACTTATAATTGGTCCCGACAAATACTTTCATAGTCATTGAACTCAAGTGCTGCCAATTTTACCTTCTTCTCCTCCAAGTAGTTTTGAAGTCCAAACACATGGTCAACCTTTTTCTCCCACTACAAATAAAGTTCTGGGTCACTTTTACCTTGAAAGGATGGAAGTGTCATTTTGATGCTTCCCAGGTCACTTTCTCTCCAAGAAGCACGTTGCCTTCGCCTAGGAATCGATTCTTCGAAATCATAATACTCATCATCACCTTCATCAATTTCTTTCCTTATTGGGGCCTTTGAAGCTGAAGAACTTTGAAAATCATCCAAACTAGCATTAAATCTTGTAAACTAGTCAGCGACAGATTTCATGAATAATTTGATGTCGATCTCACTTCTTTCTCCCTAACTTGCCATTTTTTTAATTCCTCACACACTCTTTCTCTCTATTTTTTTAATCTCTCAAAAGGTTCCTCACACTTTCTAGAATAACAACTTGGTTCCTACAAGTGTCCTTAAATAGAATCAATAAGATAACTAGTAAGAAGCAATTAATTCATGGCAATCTTTAAAAATCAGAAATTTAAAAGGGTTTGAATCAATGGAGTCCAAGAAATATGGGAGGCACATGGGAGAAATGGTTATAGTATAAGGTCGGGTATTGATGAACGAAAAAAAAAGACTATGGATAAGAAAATGCAATCAAATTTATAACTTATGAGAGAACTCAATGTTTCAAATGAGCAGCTTCTTTTTTTGTATTTTTTTTTTTGATTTTTTTTTTGATTTTTTTTGATTTTTTTTTTTGATTTTTTTTGTTGATCAATAAACAATAATTGAGATACAAAGAGTGCGCTTTTGGTGTTCAAAGTAAAAAAAATGAAAAATTTACTAATCTGATTGCAATGATGTAAATGGTTGAGATAACATGAACTTCAAACTCAAATGGAAATCCACCTTGGAGATTGTTAGATTTCACAAGAGTGAAACTATAGCATGAATTGATTCAGATATATCTCCCAATATAGGTTTCATATTTTAGTGTTTCCAAATCGAGAAGAAAGATGAGATTATGAAATATTAAAATGACATATTATACGTCCAGAAATGCAAAGAAAAAGTAGAAGAAAATGTGGAATAATGTTTCGTCCAGAATTGGTCATGGCCAAAAATGGAAGAAGGGGAAGAAAAAAAAGATGGGAGAAATAGAAATATGAAACAACCTGGTTTCCGTTGACTACCTCCGATACCAAATGATATGATACCATATGGGCGTGTGGTATCCGTTGGCGAAAATGCGGAAACACAAGTGTGGGAAGTGAGAGAAATGAAAATTAAATGAAGTGCGGAAGAAATAAAAGGGGAAGGGGGTGATCAATTTGGACCCCAAGGAGACTTTCCCATTGAAACTCTAATTATAAAGCGCCACAAAGGTTGATCATTCCTTTGATGAGCCTTACTTGCATTCACCTAAGAACACAAGAAACACAAGCATAATAATGCTAGAAACTCTCAAATACAAAATTAACCTTCAAGAGGTACAAGAGGTGGCTATTTATAGCCAAATGAGAGGAATACATTTCAAACTACCTATCCCACAAAATTATAAATCCTATCCCACGAATTTGACTTTGTTTACACATGTACATGTCTTTAGGGGATAATATATCTCCAAAGAAGACTTTTTGGAACCACCCTAAAGATATTTAAGATTCACACCATGAATTTGAAGACAAGGGGCCCACCTCTTTTGACTTTGGAGATTTCCTTCATGCAAGTGGATTAAATTTCGTGGAAGCATATGGGTGGGCCTTTTAGGTTCACTTTTGGGCTTTAATAAGTGTGATTAAAGGCCCATTTTCTCCTCCCATGCATGCATGTTGGGCCTCCTCTTGTAATTTCAAAATGAGGCCATTTAAAGTCTCTTTCATCCTCATAATTATTCCTCTTGTAATTGGGCCACCAATCCCATGCAATGGGTCTTGTCCATTAATGCTGCTTCCACCATCAATTCCATGATCACCCTCAACTCCGCGCTGCATGTGTACACCATGAGTCACATCATCCTACTTTGAAGCATCAACATCCATATTGGATTCAGTGGTTGAATGATTGTGGAGAGATGAAGGTTACCAAATAGGTGAAGGTATTGTTCTCCATTGGTAAATAAAAGGATGAGGTATTGTGTGACATTGTTCCTATGAGGGCGTGACACTTGCTGTTGGGTCGAACGTGGAAGTATGATCAGCATGTTACTCATGATGGTTTCTTGAACCATCACTCTTTTTTTACTATGAGGGGAACCTATAACCCTCAACCCAATGACCCCAAAACAAATTCTATAAGATCACATTTTGATAGAAAAGAAAAAAATGAGTGATGAGGAAATAAAGAGAGAAAATTAAAAAGGAGAGAATGAGGAAAAAATAGAAAATGAGAGAAGAAAAGAAATAGAGAGCAAAGAAAAATCAAGAGGGGGAAAATATTTGAGAGGAGAGAAAAGCGTGATGTTGGAAAAAAAATATTGAGGTTGAGGAAGATTTTATTCCACGACAAAATCTCTTAGTACTTATGTACAAAGAGTTGATGTTGAACACTAACGAATTAACATCTCCTTTGCCACATGTTGTTGAGTCTTTATTGCAGGAATTTGAAGATTTGTTTCTTGAAGATGTGCCACCTGGTTTCCCACCCATTATAGGTATTGAGCATCAAATTAACCTCATACCTAGAGAATCACTACCAAACCGCCCTTCATATCGTACCAACCCAGTAGAGACAAAAGAGATTCGAAGGCAAGTTCAAGAGCTGTTGGATGTGGTATATGTCAGAGAGAGCCTTAGTCCTTGTGTTGTGCCGGTGCTTCTAATACCAAATAAGGATAGAAAATGGATAATGTGCATTGACTAAAAATTCATCAATAACATCACAGTCAGGTATCGTCATCCTATCCCTAGGTTAGATGATATGCTAGATGAATTAAATGGTTCAACTATTTTCTCAAAAATTGATTTAAGAAGTGGCTACCATCAAATTAGGATGAAAGTAGGAGATGAGTGAAAAAAATTATTTTATAAAAAACATGGACTTTATGAATGGTTACTCATGCCATTTGGTCTCACCAATGCACCTAGAACATTTATGAGTTTAATAAATCGTGTCTTACGTGCATATATTGGAAAATTTATGGTAGTTTACTTTGATTATATTCTGGTGTATAGTAGGACTTTTCATGAACATATAGATCACTTAAGAAAAGTCCTAGATGTGTTAAGGAAAGAAAAATTGTTTGGAAACATTAATAAGTGTGATTTTTTCCTCGATAAGATTTTTTTCCTTGGATTTGTTGTGAGCGGGAATGGAGTTGAAGTAGACACAGAGAAGATCAAATCAATACAAGAATGGCCAACTCCAACCTCTGTTGGGTAGGTATGAAGTTTTCATGGATTTTCTAGTTTTTATAGGAGATTTGGGAAGGAATTTTACACACTAGTAGCTCCATTGAATGAATTTACAAAGAAGAACATTCCTTTCAAATGGGAAAAAACTCAAGAGAAGGATTTCAATGCTCTCAAGGATCGACTCACCCACACCCCTATACTTGCACTCCCAGACTTTGGTAAGATCGTTTAGATTGAATTCAATTCAAGTGGAATTAGTATTGGTGGAGTAATCATGTAAGAAGGTAAGACTATTGCTTATTTTAGTGAGAAGATAAATGGACCAACTCTAAACTATGCTACATATGATAAAGAGTTTGTATGCATTATTTAGAGTACTGGATACATGACAACACTATCTTTGGCCTAAAGAACTCGTGATCTATTCTGATCACAAGGCTCCTAAAT
This sequence comes from Viscum album, assembly GCA_963277665.1. Taxonomy (NCBI): domain Eukaryota; kingdom Viridiplantae; phylum Streptophyta; class Magnoliopsida; order Santalales; family Viscaceae; genus Viscum; species Viscum album. The sequence goes on along the minus strand of OY728132.1, from coordinate 944,914,430 downwards.
ACCTTAGGAGCCAACATAAAATAAATAAGAGACATGCTAGATGGCTGGAATTCATTGAATCATTTCCACATGTCATCAATCATAAAAAGGGAAAAGAAAATATTGTGTCCGATGCACTTTCAGGTAGATATTCTCTTTTATCCTTGTTGAATTCAAAACTCCTTGGTTTTGAGTACATTAATGATTTATATGCCACTGATAGTGATTTTAGAGAACCTTATGAACATTGTAAACCTGGAGGTAGTTAGGAAAAGTTCTATTTACATGATGGATTCTTATTCCGGATTGATAAGCTTTGCATTCCCAATTTCTCTATCTGTTTATTTTTACTGAAGGAGTCACATTCGGGTGGGTTAATGGGACATTTTGGTGTTTCAAAAACTCTAACTGTTCTTTGTGAGAATTTTTATTAGCCTAGGATATCTAGAGATGTTGAGAAATTTGTGGGAAAGTGCATTATCTACCATAAATCCAAATTGAAACTAAACCCACATAGACTATATCTTCCTCACCCAATCCCCAACACCCCTTGGGAGGATATATCAATGAACTTTATTGTGGGGTTACCACGGACCAAGAGGGGGAGAGATTCCATTTTTTTTTGTGGTGGATCAGTTTTCAAAAATGGCACATTTTATTCCTTGTCACAAAAGAGATGATGCCACTAACATTGCAACACTTTTCTTTCAGGAAGTAGTCAAACTCCATGGAATGCCAAGGATGATTGTGTCGGATCGAGACACAAAATTTCTTAGTTACTTTTGGAAGACCTTGTGGAGAAAACTAGGTACAAAGTTACTATTTCCACAATGTGTCATCCGTAAACCGATGGGAAAACAGAGGTGGTGAATTGAACACTATCATATCTTCTGAGAACAATTGTCAAGAAGAATATCAAGAATTATGAGGCGTGTCTGCCACATGTGGAATTTGCATATAACAGGGCCAAGCACTCCACTACTCAATATTCTCCATTCGAAATTGTTTACGGTTTTAACCCTCTTTCCCCTATTGATCTAGTTCCTTTGTCTTTACAGGAAGCAACTAATATGGATGCGAAAGGGCACGCAGAATTCATTAAAAAACTCCATGAAAAGGAAAGGAAAAACATCGAGCAGATGACCCAAAAATATGTTGATCGTGCAAACAAGGGTCGCTAACAAGTGTTGTTCGAGCCCGGGGACTTGCTCTGGATTCATATGCGAAAGGATAGATTTCCTGATAAATGGAAATAAAAAATCATTCCATGAGAAGACGGACCATTCCAATTGCTCGAGAAGATTAACAGAAATGCTAAAAAGATAGATTTTCTAGGTGAGTATGGTGTAAGTTCCACTTTCAATGTTTCTAATCTTTCTCCTTTTTTGGGTGCAGAGGATGAAGATTCGAGGACGACTCCTTTTCAAGAGGGGGAGGAAAATGAGAACCATGTTAATGGCACCAAGTCGATTGTTCGGGAGGAAGAGTTAGATTTGAAAGTCCCAAAGATGCGATGAAGATTAAAGAGGCTCAATGCTACAATGGGTGCACATCTTGCTTCATTAAAGGACCAATGGATCTTTCCTTGCATGGATGGAGCTAATTGGCCTATAATATCACTTATTCAATCCCAAATTTGATTTTTAAAGGTTGTACTACATGTTTTCATGAATTTGGGTGCCTTTACCACATGGAGGATTATAGAAATGACATATTTGGAAAACAAAGTCAAATCTGGTGGGCTATGCACTCAAAGTCAAATCTGGTGGGCTATAGTTGGAAAGTTGTGTGCTTCTTTTCCAAAAGTATTTGGTAGAATTTATCTTTTTTAATTTAATAGAACAAAGTAGTTTAGACTTTATGACTTTAGGGTATTAGACCCTTGACTATTGTAGCACTCCCTTGGCTATAAATAGCCACCCCCATGGAACTTGTATGGAATTCATGATTTAATTGAGAGCTTATGATTTGTTTCTATCTGTTGCATGAGAATTGTTCTGAATTTCCCCCTGCTCTTGTTCATTCTTACCTTGTCAATCTACAAGTTAGATTGGTGATCCAATATCACAAAGCCCCCAATTCTGTGCCTCATCCCAAGTGAATTGTTGTGTGGATTGGCTATCACATCCTTCCCTTGACTGTATTGTCTAAGTAGTAGGTCACGCTCCTTATAGCGTTGATTGACTACTTGCATCCGCTATCCATACCCATCATCTGCCACTTAGCCCCAAACCGCATCTTACATCCACCTCCCTATGCCGTGAAGATTAGGTCACCCCGTGCATCTCACATCCGTTGGTATCAGAGCTTCAGTTGACATTGTAGGCATCTATCCCTTCATTTACTTTACTTTTTTCCATTACCCTTCGTATCTTTCCTTATTATCCACCCATTTAAAAAAACTTTTTTCTTTGAAAACCATATGAATTGGCCTTTGTTGTGCAAGATTGAAATATTTTTACATTGAGTCAATTACTCATCCATCTTTTTTCCTTTAATTCTCTATATGTGATTTGTATTTGAAAAAAAAACACAAAAAAAAATCAATCAACTCATCATTTTGTTCTTTTTCAAAATTAAGCACATCTTTTCTTTAAGAGATTTCAAAAAAAAATTGCCTTGCTCTCCGTTCATCATCTTGTGCTCCAATCACAACAATTTTTGTGGAGATTTGATGAAAAAAGAAAAAAAAGTGGATACAATTACTTCATCATCGTGCTTTACATTATTATCACTTTCCATTTCCATCACTTTCTACATCATTTTACTTCATCCCTATATTATATTTGGATCATATTGTAATTAATTTTTCTTATCTTGCACAATCGGGAAAAACCCTAATACCAGCTTTCTACCCCCTTTTTCACCCACCCTTTATCCCTTTTTTTACCCTCTTTTCACCCTTTACCCTTTACCACTCAAGCGGGTTGTGTTAAACCAGCCCCCGACACAATCTTGATTGGGTAAGGATTGGTGGCAAGTGATCACCCTAAATAAGGTATTATATTTCATAAGAGATTGGAATTTGAATTGAGTGTTGAGAGTGGAGAGAAATAATCAAAAAAATATATCTTATGTGTGTAAGTGTGTGCATCTTATTGTGCGTATGTGTGTGTCTACATCTTGATTGTGTGAGTGTGTAAATCTTGTGTGTGTGTGTGTGTACATCTCGCATGTGTGAGTGAGTGAGTATCATTGTGTGTGTTCTCCCCTAGTGTGTGTTTGTTTTTGTGTAACTTATCATGGCATAAGATCGTGGGAAGAAAATTGCTCATGTTGGGGATGAAGGAAGTCAAAGTAGATCTCCCACACCCAAAGCTACACCACTCCAAATGAAATATTTGGTGATCCATTTTGAGAGGCTTGTTGATCAAATATTAGAGGTGTTACATGATAGGATTGATAACTTGGAGAATCAACCAAGCCTGAGGATGATCCATGATAACCCACGATGAGATTGTTCTCCCCGTCACCCCCACATCATGGAGGAGAAGTTGGAAAACTTTGATGGTGATTTTGAGGACGTCCCACAAAGGAGGAGGTTGTACCAACAACCTAGAGGAGGCCAAAGGATACGACATCGTGATGACCTACTTGGTGGCATCAAGGTGAAGGTCCCTTCTTTTCAAGGGAAAAGTGATCCGGAAGAATACTTGGAGTGGGAGATGCAGATCGAGAAGGTGTTTTCATGTCATACCTATTAATGAGGATTATGGAACACATGGGAATCATGGGGTTGGATGCGTACTTGATGAGGAGGGTGGAATGTACACAAGTGGAAAAGACCCATTGCATGTAATTGGAGGCCCAATGACAAGGGAGTAGACCAAGAGAATGAAGGAGGACTTAAATGGATTAATCATAAAATTACAAGAGGCCCAACACCCTTGCTTGGGGGAAGCATCTGGGCCTATAATTACATTAATTAAGGCCCAAAAATGCTTTTAAAAATCCAAACTAAGTGGTGCTACGAATTTACATGCCCACCCCACCATAGAATCTTCAAAGTCAAAAGGTGGTGGGCTACTTGTCTTTAATTTTCCAAAAGGGTGTGCTACTTGTCTCCTAAAGTCATGGTCAAGTGCCAAAGTTGTCAAAAGCATCCTATAGGATTTTTGAATATGAAAAAATATCCATTAGACTAATGCAAAGAGCCACCCCATGTGTAATTCTAATTTCAAGTTTCTTTGACTATAAATAGCCACCCTCTTGTACTCTTGAGACATCATGAATGAAGGTAATGTTATTATGGTGAGTTTTTTTTGAAACCTTTGTGTTATTGCTTAATTATTGACTTATCAAAGGATTTTTCATCCTTTATGGTGTCTTGTGGCTAGAGTTCTTAGAGACAAGTTCTCTTTGGGTTCTACCTTGACCATTTCCCCCTTCCTTCTCATTTTCACTATCCGCACACCATATTCACTTGTTTTTCTTGCGGCGATCTCGGTGATCAACGTGCGAATATTGTACAAGGTTCCAAAGACACTTCCTAGTGGGTCTTACATCACGTATCAATTGGTATCAGTGCCAGATTGCGATAAATCAGGTTCCTTATTTCTTATCCTTTCTTCTATTTTCATTTCTCTTCGAATCAGACCGACTTCAATTCTAGTCCATTTTCTTCTTCACCAACGGACATCATTTCTGTCACGACCCGTCCTCGGGGCCCGTTTCGTGAATACCCCAAGCCCACCTTCCATAGTCCAGGGCCTGGCGACTAGCACCAAAGGCGTAAATCCTGATAAAATGGGAAGGCGTTGCCTTTATAAAAGTAAACAAACACAACAGAGTATGTAACAGAAGTAAACACAAAGTAATACTGAATACAAAAGTAAGTGTTGAAAGGTAAATGGGCCAAAATACAAACCCAACTGAAAGTAAAATACAACTGAAAAACTAGTACAACAGCAGTAAGGTAAAACAACAACCACTGAGTCATCCTCCGGAAATCCCACCTGAAGGGTGGGTACAGATGGCCACCCCAACACCTCGGGTCCGTCCGTCCGCTTCGTGTATGTCTCACCAAGTGGTGCACCTTCAGGTACCATCCATCTCTACAAGTCTCTACACGATCATTGTTGTCCATCGTCTGCATCCAACACAACGTAGTGCGGGCATAGCCCGTGTAGGAGTATAACGATACTCAATAAGGACCCCGAGACCCCCGAAGGTCTCCCAGAATCCACGAAAGATAAACCAAAAAGAAAAGATACAATCACGAATTATCAACCAACTCTACTTAGGTATATGCCCATACATATACCTAAGTCATCAATTCCAGTTCGGCTCCAACTCTAGAGCCCAAGCACAACCCAGTCCACATAGGAAAGAAGTCAATCACACTGATGGTAATAATTGAAAGTCAACACTCATCTCACACAGGTATACAACACATGAAGAGGTATAGATATGATTAGATGTAGCCTCTGAATCATCTCCTCTGACGAACCCACGTAGGATCCTGGAACAGTATTAGCACTGTTGAAACCACATAGGATCCTGGTATAGAAGCCATCACTGTCGAACCCACATAGGATCCCGGTACATAAGTCACTGCTGTCGAACCCATGGAGGATCCTGGTACAGAAGTCGTCACCATCGAACCCACATAGGATCCTGGTATAGAAGTCACTGCTATCGAACCCAAGGAGGATCCCGATACAGAAGTCATCGTTATCAAACCCACGTAGGATCCAAGTACAGTAGTCATCGCTGCCAAACCCACGGAGGATCCAAGTATAGTAGTCGTCACTGTCGAACCCACGTAGGATCCTGGTACAGAAGTCACTGTTATTGAACCCACAGAGGATCCCGGTACAGAAGTCATCGTTGTCGAACCCACATAGGATCCTGGTACAGAAGTCATCGCTGTCGAACCCATAGAGGATCCCGGTACAGAAGTCGTCGTAGTCACAACCAACTCTAGGGTTTCCGCACACATCACGCTCGATTCCGGGAGGTTCCGCTCCTCGAGAAAATGGGTCATTACATCAACTATCACGAAGTCCTGATTTTATGTATCCTGAAATTCTGTCTCATCAAAATAAACCCAACGCAACAGACAGCGCGTCAATATGACGTTCGGTCTAAGAGTTATTGGCATTTCTGTTTCAGGGGCACGGTTGGTTTTTAGGATCAAACCAACCCGACCATACTCCAAATATGTCCGAACCTCAAGTATAGTATTCCAAAATAATATTCTCATCAAAAGAAATCCAACGTAGTTGACGGCGCGTCAATCGGACGTCCAGTCCTTAAGTTATAAGCGTTTCCGCTCTGAGGGCCGGGTTGGTTACGAAATCCAACCAACCTAGCCATTTTTTCAAAGTCATCCAAAACTCACTTAGAGTATCGTAAAAGGACCACCTCATAACGAGAATCCCAGTTCCACAGACGGCGCATCGATCAGACGCACGATCGTGAAGTTATTCACATTTAAGTGAAACGGGCCCGACCTGTCAAGCCTAGTGGGCTGGCGGGTCGGCCCGACCTGGTTCGGCGTGTCCAACCTATCTAAGGGGTCAGCACGGTCTGATAATGTGCAGCCCGGCCCAGTAGGGCTCAGCCCAGGCTGGGCGCGCACGGCCAGCCGGCCGAGCCGGTGCGGGGGGGCACGCCCCCCTGAATTCTCGAACCGGTGGCACCGAGCGGTGCCACCCTTCTGTCCGGTCGGCCGAAGTCGGCTGGTCTTCCTGGTGCGAGCGGCCTGAGGTTTCGGACCGCGATCCCTCCTCCGTGACGCCTATGAGCATCGCAGATCCTTCCGCCCAGCCTGCCGTCGAGCCAGCCGGTTCTTTCGTCGGAGCGGCCCACCCTGTGCAGGTCGCGGTTCTCCGCAACGCGGTGCCATGGGGCGCTGTGGTTCCATCAGCCCGGCCGGCTTCGGCCGGCCAGTTCTTCCGCACGCGGTCGACATGCATCCGCCGCCTTCTCTCGCCACCGCCTCCATTCTCCACTGCCTCCCTTTGTGAATTAATAAAACAAGAAACGACGGAGGGTGATCGGGCTGTGTTTGTTCGGCCTGCGCCCTCTGCATTAGGTGGTAACAATCAACCATAGAAAATCATTCTCATTCAACAACGACAAGAGTATAATTTTATCAAACTAAAATTATACAATTCCCCTACCTTGATCAAGATCGTTTGTCGTTGTCATGGAAAACGATGTTGCTCCATCAACGTCGGAGAAAGAACCGTTGTCGTTGGTGACGTTCCCCATGGTGGTGTCTCCTCCCTTGACATAAAGGAAGAAGAAGATTGGATAAGTTACTTCACGTCCTTCAAGTCGGGGAGCATTCTTCGCGTTCTTCGTGGAAGAACTCTCCCTTTCTAAATCTCCCCACAAATATATTCCAACCAAAATAATAATAAGGCCCTCCCATAATATAACATTGCCATGCATTTTCAAATTAATTCAAAATGTAAATTGAATTAATTAAGGCATTAGAGTTGGCAACATGAATGGATGGGAGATGGAGAGGCTCCACATTTAAGTGGAAGTCCAAAGGTTTAAAGTGGGTTGTCAAAAATTAAATAAAGGGGAGTGTTAATGGGGAGTTAAAGGAAGATGAAAGGATTATGACTCATGTGGGTCCCACCACACTAATTCCTCTCATGGGAGGTTATGTGGGTGTGGGCCCCACCCCTAACTTCCCATTGTAGGAATTAACCAACATCTTTAAATAAAATTGTGTGCTACATTTTTTTTTATTCTAAATCCCCAAAAAAATTAACTCTCAACCCGCGTAAAATGCAACTGCGGTAAAGGTCCCCTTAAGAAAATACTGGTTCTGTGAGTTCATTGGTGTCCTCAGTTTTAAATTCCGAGCACCAGTTCAAAAGATAGAAAAACTTGCATGTACGTTTATTGAAAGTACCCGAAAAAAACTTCAAAAATTGATTCTGGCCACACTGGGCCTCGGAATCAAGTGTCGTCAGAAATTACAGACTCGTAAAATTCCAAAGTATTTAAAAAAAAATTCTTGAAATTTCTGGGTCTTTACATTACTCCCACCTCAGGGCTTTACGTCCATGTAAAGCTACAACACACACTAGGGAAACAAATAGGGGTACTAAGATCATATCTGAGCCTCTTGTTCCTAAGTGCTCTCCTGGAGGTTCACGTGCTGCCAGCGAATGCGCAATAGAGGAATCAACCGCCCATGTAGGACCCTCTCATGTCGATCCTCAATCTCCACCAGGACCTCTGAGAATTTCATCCCATCATCGATGTCCAACTCCTCATGGTCGATGATGTGGGATCGGTCATGCACGTATCTCCTCAGCTGAGATACATGGAAGACGTCGTGCACTCGGTTCAACTGAGGTGGAAGGGCCAGGAGGTAAGCCACCTCGCCTACTCTACTGAGGACCTGGAAAGGTCCGATGAAGCATGGAGATAAATTGTTGCCCTGGACAAATCTCCGCAGATGATATGGATCAGATTCAGCACAAGGAGAATAATTTTGGGCTTGATAAAAATTCCAAGCCCAATTGTTGTTCGAATTGGACCAGCCCACACTTCTTGATGTCCAACACTATGGTGGGCCACAACACACTTATTTGGGACCCAAAATCATTTATCCACATGGCAAATGGTGGAAATTCGTAGCTTCACATTAATGAGGAGAGAGAAGGTGGAGAAAAGCATCATTAAGAGGGAATCCCGCTACTTTGGCTAGTGGGGTCATTAAATGGCATGGGAAAGTGTTATTTTATGCTTTTTATGTGCCTTTTGGGTTCCCCATGTCTTGTAACTCGAATTGGAGCACTTTTCTTTATTTATTTTGTCTTTATATTGTATTTTCACTCCTTTGTAATGGGGATAGATGAATGTGACGGGATTTTGAAGTTTGCTGTGCAATCTTCTTGCTTTAGCCTCTTCCCTTTGCCCGGAATTGGTGGTGCATCTCCATCGCTGGTGACGTTGTCTTTAAGCGTGGAGAAACCTTGGCGGGTGGCATTGCCTTTAAGCCTCGGTCATTCGGCTACATTACGCTGCTCCTCTTCACTTACTCATTTTTGAGCTTCCGGCGACGCATCAATTGGTATCAGAGGCGCGGTTCCAACGAGTAAGTTCTATCACATTCTTCTTATTACTCTCCATCATGTCTCGCAAGAGCGGATCTTCTACTCCTCCTGCTCCATGGGAAATAGCTAATGCACAGCTACAATCACAAATTACTCAAATCGGTGAGCAACTTGCTCAACTTTTGAGAGCACGGCGACCTGACTCCCCTCCACCGCAGCGACATCCTCGACGTCCATCACCACATAATAGACGCAATCCAGCACCATTTTATGAAGATCATGCAAATGGTGATGATTCCAGCGATTCAGAGGTAGATATGCGAAGAAGAAGAGATGATGAAGACATTGAAAGAGGGTTGAGGATCGACATTCCAGATTTTTATGGGAGTATGAATCCGGATGATTTTCTGGATTGGATGCGGGAAATCGAACGGTTCTTCGAATTTAAGAATTGTTCTGACGAGAAGAAGTGCAAGGTAGCCATTCTGAAATTTAAAGATTATGCATCACTTTGGTGGGAAAATCTGAAGAAACAGCGGGAACGTGATGATAAAGGCAAGATACGCTCATGGGAGAAGTTGAAAAAGCTTTTGAGGAGACGATTTCTGCCTGAGAATTATAAGCAAGATCTTTATTTTCGAATGCATAGCCTACGACAAGGAGATAAGTCTGTTGAAGAGTACATTCGGGAATTTGATCGTTTATTGATGCGAAGTGATGTTCCAGAATATAAAGAGCAAACAATTGCAAGGTTTTTGGGTGGATTAAATGAAGAAATTGCACATTCAGTGGAGTTGCAATCATTCTGCTCACTTGATGATGTTTGCAAGCTGGCGATCAAGGTGGAAAAGCAAAAGCGGACCTCAAGGGCACCGGCGCTCAAAAACTACAATAGAGGTACAACTGTTTATAAGGGTATTTCTTCTAATAAATCTGGTGTTGTTGAGAAGGAATTTGGAAGGAACAAGATGCTGGAAAAAGGGAAAGAGAAGGCTATGGAACAAACAAAAGGGAAGTCGAACTCCTTTGAACGTGGGAATCGAAAGTGTTTCAAATGCCATGGGTATGGTCATTTTCAGGCCAATTGCCCTAACAACCGGATTATTACTATTAAAGAGATTGAAGAAATTGAAGAGGCAATCAAAGAGGATGAACATGATGGTGAAGAAACTGAAAATGAGGAACATGTTGTGGAAGAAGCTGATGTGGGAAACATGCTGGTGCTACGAAGAGTTTTGCAAGCTCAAATCTGCCCGGAAGAAGATCAAAGAGAAAACTTGTTCCAAACTCGTTGCACCATTAATCAGCGGGTATGCATGGTGATTATTGATAGTGGGAGCTGTACAAATGTGGCTTCAACAACACTAGTGGAGAAATTGAAGCTTCCAACTCAGAATCATCCTCACTCATATAAATTGCAATGGTTGAACAATGGGAGCACACTCCAAGTCAAAAAACAGGTTCTAATTTCATTCTCCATTGGTAAGAACTATGCTGATGAAGTACTGTGTGATGTTATTCCTATGGATGCTTGTCACTTGTTGTTGGGTAGGCCTTGGCAGTTTGACAGGGAAGTGAAATATGATGGGAGGAAGAACACTTATTCTTTTCGATCTGGGGAAAAGAATATCACACTTGCTCCTTTGAAGCCGTCCCAAACTCTGCAAGAAAAATCTGTTCCGGAAGTACCCAAAGGTAGTCTCTTTATCAGCAAAGCTCAAGTGGAGAAAGCCATAAATAAGCAAAAGCCAGTTTTTGCTTTATTGATGATGGAAAAGTCATGCCATGAGGAGAAGAGTCATCAACATCCTTTAGCTCATTCCTTAATTGGGGAATATCATGATGTTTTTCCTAATGATCTTCCAGCAGGATTACCACCATTTAGAGGCATTGAACACCAGATTGATCTCGTTCCGGGTGCACAATTGCCAAATAAACCAGCATATCGGTGTAATCCTGGAGAATCAAGGGAATTGCAGAAGCAAGTAGATGAGTTGATGGATCGAGGCTTTATAAGGCCAAGCATGAGCCCGTGTTCTGTTCCAGCATTATTGGTGCCAAAGAAAGATGGTACGTATCGCATGTGCATTGATAGTAGAGCTATCAATAATATTACCATCAAATACAGGTATCCCATCCCACGACTCGATGATATGCTTGATGAATTGCATGGTTCATCAATCTTTTCAAAGGTTGATCTTCGTAGTGGATACCACCAGATTCGAATGAAGGAAGGGGATGAGTGGAAAACAGCCTTCAAAACTAAAGGCGGATTGTTTGAGTGGCTGGTCATGCCATTCGGCCTCTCAAATGCTCCTAGCACATTCATGCGACTCATGAATGAAGTTCTGAAACCATTTATTGGTAAATTTGTGGTAGTTTATTTGGATGACATTTTGATTTACAGCAAGGATGTGGAGAGCCATGTGGATCATCTTCGGTGGGTATTTGATGTTCTACGGAAACAAAAGCTATATGGGAAGCTTGAAAAATGCGAGTTCTTTTCAACAGAAGTGGTGTTTTTGGGATATGTGGTAACCAAAGAAGGCATCATGGTGGATGAATCAAAAGTGGAAGCAATCAAGTCCTGGCCACAACCAGAATCCATTACCGAAGTAAGAAGTTTCCACGGTTTGGCATCTTTTTATCGTCGCTTTGTTTCCAATTTCAGCACTATTATGGCACCTATCACTGAATGCTTGAAAAGGGGGAAATTTGAGTGGTCAAAGGCAGCAAATGAATCATTTGAAATCATTAAGAAAAAGTTGTGTGAAGCACCGGTTTTGGCGTTGCCTGATTTTGATCAAGTCTTTGAAGTGGAATGTGATGCAAGTGGAGTTGGGATAGGCGCTGTTCTCATCCAAAGCAAGCGCCCTATTGCATATTTCAGCGAGAAACTGAATGATTCAAGGAGGAATTACAGCACCTATGATAAGGAATTTTATGCGGTTATAAGAGCCCTAGATCATTGGTCTCATTATTTGAGACCGAAGCAGTTTGTTCTTCATTCTGACCATCAGGCTTTGAGGTTTATCAATGGTCAACACAAGCTGAGTTCGAGGCATGCAAAGTGGGTGGAATTCTTACAATCATTCTCATTTGTGTCAAAATACAAGAAGGGGCAAGATAATCTAGTGGCAGATGCTTTATCTCGGAGGTATGCATTACTTACAATTCTTGATGCTCGAATTCTTGGATTTCAGCTTATGAGAGAAGATTATCAGCATGATATGGAGTTTAATTCTATTTTAATCCAATGTCAAGATGGATTTGTGGAGGATTATTCTGTACATGATGGGTTTCTCTTTAAGAGAAACAAGTTGTGTGTTCCAAAGGGTAATTACAGGGACTTGCTTATTCGGGAAGCACATGAAGGGGGACTTGCTGGTCATTTTGGCATCCATAAAACCTTGGAGATACTAAAAGAGCATTTCTACTGGCCGAAGATGCAATCAAATGTCCAAGCTATTCTTTCAAGATGCGGAACATGTCAAAGAGCAAAGAGTCATTTCAAGCCTGGTTTATACACTCCGTTACCTATTCCGGAGCAGCCATGGGAAGATCTCAGCATGGATTTCATTATGGCTTTACCAAAGACTCAGCGAGGTAAAGATTCAATAATGGTTGTTGTTGATCGATTTTCTAAGATGGCTCATTTCATACCTTGTCATAAGACTGAAGATGCAGTGAAAGTGGCAGAATTGTTTTTCAAAGAGATTGTTCGCCTTCATGGAATTCCTCGCAGCATCGTTTCGGATAGAGACACAAAATTTCTCAGCCATTTTTGGAGAACATTATGGGGGAAATTCGGTACGAAACTTCTTTTCAGCACATCCCATCACCCTCAAACGGATGGGCAAACAGAAGTTACCAATCGTACATTGGGCACTATTCTGAGAACATTGGTGAACAAGAGCATGAGAGATTGGGATTTGCAACTTGCACAAGCTGAATTTGCATACAATAGATCTCCCAGTGCTACCACCCGACATTCTCCATTCGAAGTGGTTTATGGAATCAATCCAATCACTCCTATAGAATTGTGCTCTTTGCCTCTTGATTTTCAGGTAAATATTGATGCGGAGGAGAAGACAAAGCAGATGAAGAAGCTCCATGAATCTATTCGTGCTCAAATAGAGAAGTCTAATGAGGCATACAAGAGGCGAGCAAACAAGCATCGGAAGCAGGCTATTTTCCAACCTGGAGACAAAGTGTGGATTCACCTTCGCAAGGAGAGATTTCCATCCAAAAGGAAGAGCAAGCTGGCACCACGAGCTGAAGGTCCATTCAAAGTGCTTGAACGAGTGGGAAACAATGCCTACAAAATTGATTTACCAGATGATTTTGGCAGCGTTTCTGCAACATTCAACATTGGGGACTTATCTACTTACATTGAAGAAGATGATGTCGTGGATTTGAGGGCAAATCCTCTTCAACCGGGGGAGAATGATATGGATCAGATTCAGCACAAGGAGAATAATTTTGGGCTTGATAAAAATTCCAAGCCCAATTGTTGTTCGAATTGGACCAGCCCACACTTCTTGATGTCCAACACTATGGTGGGCCACAACACACTTATTTGGGACCCAAAATCATTTATCCACATGGCAAATGGTGGAAATTCGTAGCTTCACATTAATGAGGAGAGAGAAGGTGGAGAAAAGCATCATTAAGAGGGAATCCCGCTACTTTGGCTAGTGGGGTCATTAAATGGCATGGGAAAGTGTTATTTTATGCTTTTTATGTGCCTTTTGGGTTCCCCATGTCTTGTAACTCGAATTGGAGCATTTTTCTTTATTTATTTTGTCTTTATATTGTATTTTCACTCCTTTGTAATGGGGATAGATGAATGTGACGGGATTTTGAAGTTTGCTGTGCAATCTTCTTGCTTTAGCCTCTTCCCTTTGACCGGAATTGGTGGTGCATCTCCATCGCTGGTGACGTTGTCTTTAAGCGTGGAGAAACCTTGGCGGGTGGCATTGCCTTTAAGCCTCGGTCATTCGGCTACATTACGCTGCTCCTCTTCACTTACTCATTTTTGAGCTTCCGGCGACGCATCAGCAGACCCCATCGAAGTGAGACCCGTAAGAATACGTGGTCGCCATCCTCAAACTCCAGTGGTCTCCGTCGCCTATCAGCATAGGACTTCTGCCTTCTCTATTCAGTTTTCATCCACTCCTGGATGATTTGCACCTTCTCCATCATAGCCTACACCATCTCTTGTTCTACAAGAGCTTCTAAGATTTCCCCTTTTCCGATAAGAGAAATCTGGTCTCATCCCCTGGATAAACCACGTACTTTTCCTAATACAGTCAATCCTGACATGAATGATACTAATTCATGTCATGGATGACGTCGTAAGGCCTCAATGCTACTACCAAGAGATCCAACCATTACTCTCAACTCCAAGGGTTGAGTCACACTGTCAGCATCAGTGTACGGTTACTGGGTCTCCTCCAGTAGAAATCTCAAAAGTGAGGGTCAAGTAAACAGTTTAAAATGGAACCTCTTAGTATTAACCACACAAAAAGGAAGAAAACAAAACTTCACAAGGACAAGTGTCTTTTATTACCGCAGCTCAAGGTATAAAGAAACAAAGCAACCACAAACAACGACATTAACAAAGCTAGAACCATCATGAACAAAGGCCTCTATGACTAGAACTAGTCCTCGTCCTGTCCATCTACTCCCAGAGCACTATGGTCATAGTTCTCAACTGCCTGAAGCTGAGATCTCCCCTGTCCACCTGTTCCCTGTGGTCGGGGTGGACCTCCTAGTGGTGGTGGTGGTGGTGGGGCCTCAAAATGTCTTCCACCACCCACTGCTCGGTCATCTCCTCTACCACGTCCGCCTTCTCTCGGTGGACCACCACGGTCGAACCTCTGCCTCTGCCTGAGAGGTCCCTCTACTGCCTTCTGCTCATCTGTAGGGCGGGTCAGGCAGTCTCGAGCCATGTGACCCTGTCCGTCTCATGCATAGCACTGCCTGCTCCTCGTATGGCTAGCTCTCACTTGTGTGCCCCACACAACTGAACCTAAGTCGTGCAGTTGACAACCTATGGGTCTGGTCCCTTTAGACCCTTGCATCATTTGTCTACTGCCATCTGTAGAAGAATCTGGTGCGTGTCGACTAGTGGTGGGTCTCGCTGTTGGAGACTGCTCAGCAAGGAAACTCTCCACTAAGAGGGTTCTCTCTAATACCCCCGTCTGCGTCGGGATGTATAGGGAGATCATCGAAGCCCTGATTTCATGCCTGAGTCCCTAATCAAAGGTTTGGGCCCTGAATAATGGGTCTCGTACCATATCCGTGGAGTAGTGTGAGAGGTCGGTGAACCTCGCTGAGTACTGATCTACTATCATGCTGCCCTGCTGCAGATGAAGTAACTCCTAAATCTGCACCGCACGAAGGTTGGCTCGAACAAACTCCAAGTGGAAGAGACTCTCGAAGTCCGTCCAGAGTAAATATGCCTCATCATGCACCTGGAGAATCAGGCTCCACCATCTACCTGTTGCCGCGTGTAGGAGACTCACGACAAGGATCACCATAAGTTCGGCTGGTGTCCCTACCAGTCCGAAAACTCTGACGATAGCATCCAGCCAATCCTCGGATGCATAAGGGTCCATCTCTCTGTGGAACCTCGACGGCCTCTGTTGCTGAAACTCATGCAACGCACTCAGGCGGCGTGCACTCTCTGCTGCTGGGGATGGTGATATCGGTGGCCCAGTGGGTAGTGGTTCCGCTGGTGCCTCCACTGTGATGGGGCCCTACACCAAGGCCTCGTCACTCGGTGGGCTACCATATCACACGTAACTCAGAACCCTAACTGGCTGCCTTCGTGGGGCCATCCTGAAAAGAAACAGGTGCGCCACAGTCAAAACAGTATACCTGGTGAGCTTACACAAAGTAATAACAAAGAAAACTTTTCAAAGGAAACATACATGCAATCAGTGCTTTCATGCACTAAGTCAGAAATCAGAGGTCAGGGTCCTGGTGTATGGATATGTTGGTCACCACACCAACACTGGACTCCCTAGACTGAAATCAACACTCAATACTCTTAACAATATTGCTTTACAATAAGATAGACCAGAGTCCTAAGTTCTGCAGTAGAACCGACTCCTCTGATACCAATTTGTCACGACCCATCCTCGGGGCCTGTGTCGTGACTACCTCAAGCCTGCCTTCCATAGGCCAGGGGCTGGCGACTAGCACCAAAGGCATAAATCCCGATAAAAGGGAAGAAATTTCCTTTATAAAAGTAAACAAACACAACTGAGTATGCAACAGAAGTAAACACAAAGTAATACTAAATACAAAAGTAAGTGTTGAAAGGTAAATGGGTCAAAATACAAACCCAACTAAAAGTACAATACAACTGAAAAACCAGTACAACATTAGTAAGGTAAAACAGAAACCACTGAGTCATCCTCCGAAAATCCCACCTGAAGGGTAGGTACAGATGGCCACCTTAGCACCTCGGGTCCATCCTTCTGCTCCGTGTACGTCTCGCCAAGTGGTCCACCTCCGGGTACCGTCCAGCTCTAAAAGTCTTTACCACGATCAGTGTTGTCCATCGTCTTCATCCAACACAACGTAGTGCGGGCATGGCCCCTGAAGGGGTGAGTATAACGATACTCAGTAGGGACCCGAGACCCCCGAAGGTCTCCCAGAATCCATGAAAGATAAACCACAAAGAAAAGATACAATCACGAAGTATCAACCAACTCTACTTAGGTATATGTCCATACATATACCTAAGTCATCAATTCCAGTTCGGCTCCAACTCTCGAGCCCAAGCACAACCCAATCCACACAGGAAAGAAGTCAATCACACTGATGGTAATGATTGAAATTCAAGACTCAGATCACACAGGTATACAACACATGAAGAGGTGTAGAGATGATTAGATGTAGCCTCTAAATCATCTCCTCTGATGAACCCATGTAGGATCCTAGAACAGTATCAGCACTGTCGAACCCACGAAAGATCCTAGTATATAAGCCATCAATGTCGAACCCACAGATGATTCCGGTACATAAGTCACTGATGTCGAACCCATGGAGGATCTTGGTACAAAAGTCATCGCCGTCGAACCCACGTAGGATCCTGGTACAAAAGTCACTGCTTTCAAAACCACGGAGGATCTCGATACAGGAGTCGTCTCTTTCGAACCCACATAAGATCCAAGTACAGTAGTCATCGCTGCCGAACCCACGGAGGATCCAATTACAGTAGTCCTCGTTGTCGAACCCACGTAGGATCTCGGTACATAAGTCACTGTTGTCGAACCCATGGAGGATCCCGATACAGAATTCATCACTGTCGAACCCACGTAGGATCCCGGTACAGAAGTCATCGATGTCGAACCCATGGAGGATCTCGGTACAGAAGTCGTCGTAGTCGCAGCCAACACTAGGGTTTCCGCACACAACACGCTCGATTCCGGGAGGGTCCGATCCTCAAGCAAAGGTTTCATTACATCAACCATCATGAATTACTGATTTGATGTATCCCAAAGTTCCATATCGTCAAAAGAAACCCAACGCGACAGACAGCGCGTCAATCAGACGCTCGGTCTAAGAGTTATTGACATTTCTATTCCAGGGGCCCGGTTGGTTTTTAGAATAAAACCAAACTGACCGTACTCCAACTACGTCCGAAACTCATGTAGATTATTCCAAAATAACCGTCTCATAAAAAGGAATCCAACATAGTTGATGGCACGCCAATTGGACGTCCGGTCCTTAAGTTATAAGTGTTTCCGCTCCGAGGGCCCGGTTGGTTACAGAATCGAACCAACCCGGACATTTTTGAAAAGTCGTCCAAAACTCACTTAGAGTATCGCAAAAGGACCGCCTCGTCGCGAGAATCCCAGTGCCGTAGAAGGCGCATTGATCGGATGCACGGTCGTGAAGTTATTCACATTTAAGTGAAATGGGCCCGGCCCGTCAAGCCCAGTGGGCTGGCGGGTCGGCCAGACCTGGTTCGGTGGGTTTGACCTATCTAAGAGGTCGGCCCGGCCCGATGATGGGAGGCCCGGCCCGTGGTAGGTGGCCCAACCCACACAAGGGAGCGGCCCCCCGAATTCTCAAACCGGCATCGCCGAGCGGCGCGGCCCTCCTGTCCGGCTGACTGAAGCTGACTAGTCTTCCTAGTTCGGGTGGCCTGAGGTTGGGGGCCGTGATCCCTCTGTCACGGTGCCTATGAGAACCAAGGATCCTTCCACCCGGACAGCCGTCAAGCCGGTCGGTTCTTCCGCCAGAGTGTCCTGCCCTTTGTGGGTCACAGTTCTCCACAGCGCGACACCATGGGGCGCCGCGGTTCCACCAGCCCAGCTGGCTTCAACCGGTTGGTTCTTCCGCACACAGTCGGCGCGCGGCCGCCGCCTTCGCTCGCCACCGCCTCCCTTTGTGAATTAATAAAACAAGAAACGAAGGAGGGTCGTTGGGCTGTGTTTGTTCGGCCTACGCCCTCCGCGTTAGGTGGTAAAAATCATCCATAGACAATCATTCACATTAAACAATCACAGGAGTATAATTTTATCAAACTAAAATTATAAAATCCCCCAACCTTGATCAAGGCTTATTCGTCGTAGTCGCGGAAAATGATGTTGCTCCATCAACGTCGGAGAAAGAACCATCGTCATTGGCAACATTCCCCGCGGTGGTGTCTCCTCCCTTGACACGGAGGAAGAAGAAGATTGGAGAAGTTACTTCACGTCCTTCAAGTCGGGGAGTGTTCTTCATGTTCTTCATGGAAGAACTCTCTCTTTCTAAATCTCCCCACAAATATATGCCAACCAAAATAATAATAAGGCCCTCCCATAATATAACATTGCCATGAATTTTCAAATTAATTCAAAATGTAAATTGAATTAATTAAGGCATTAGAGTTGGAAACATTAATGGATGGGAGATGGAAAGGCTCCACATTTAAGTGGAAGTCCAAAGGTTTAAAGTGGGCTGTCAAAAATTAAATAAAGGGGAGTGTTAATGGGGAGTTAAAGGACGATGAAAGGATTAGGGCTCCTATGGGTCCCACCACACTAATTCCTCTCATGTGAGGTTATGTGGGTGTGGTCCCCACCCCTAACTCCCCATTGTAGGAATTAACCAACATCTTTAAATAAAATTGTGTGCTATAATTTTATTTATTTTATTCTAAATCCCCAAAAAAAATTAACTCTCAACCCGTGTAAAACGCAACTGCGGTAAAGGTCCCCTTAAGCGAATACTAGCACCGCGAGTTCATTGATATCCTCACTTTTCAATTCTGAGCACTGGTTCAAAAGATAAAAAAACCCACACGTATGTTTACTGAACGTACCCGAACAAAACTTCAGAAATTGATTTCGGGCACACCGGGCCTCAGAATCAAGTGCCGTCAGAAACCACAGACTCATAAAATTCCAAAGTATTTAAAAAAAATTCCTTGAAATTTATGGGTCTTTAAAATTTCTTATCCTTTTAGGATGTACAATATATCATTCTTGTAGTTTATAAGCTCATCTTTCTCCTCTATTTGGAATCATCAAAATTAAAGCTATAAATCGCAAGAAACAACAGGTTCAAGTTTTGTGACAAATTCTGCAATTTTAAAACCACACAAATCTCACATTGATTCCATTTGATGTTACAAATTATTACTTCTCCTGCATTTAAATATTGAAAAATTCATCTTTTTTCTGCTTCATTTACTCAAAAAAGATCCCAAAAGTCAAAAAAAATCAAGAAAAAATTAAAGGCTCAAAAAAAAAATTGCAGCATTTTGAATTCTACATCCCATTTTTCATTCTTCTTCACCCATTTTATTCCCCTTCCCATATTTTTCATCTTGAATACATTTTGAATTTTATCTTTAAATTATAGTTTGGGATTGTCACATTTTAACGATCCTTTCAATTTGTTGAAATTGTGTAAGAACGCTATAGGAAGCAAGTTGTGTGGTAAAAGGCAAGAGTGTTACATTTTGATAAAATCCAAAACTGAGTGTAAACACGTGAGGGAGTGTGTGAGGTAAATTTTCCTTTATTTTTAATTTTTCTCATAGGATTCCTAATTGGAGGAGGCGATTAACTCTAATGAAGCAAACATTAAGTTGTTCATGAGGGATGTACAAGAATAATTCAAAAGGTTGAATGTAAGGATGGATGAACTTCAATCCCCTTCCAATTCTAGAGCACCACCAAGGAGGCGGGTCATTGAAGAAGAGGAGGAGTTATCTGACTTTCATGAGTCACAAATTCAAATAAATCAACCACCATGGAGGTACAAAAACAATCTTGGAGGAGTAAAGTTGAGGATCCCTTCATTCCAAGGTAAGAATGATCCTGAAACTTACTTGGAATGGGAAAGAAAGGTCGAACATGTTTTTGGTTGTCACACATATTCGGAGGAAAACAAAGTGAAGTTAGTGGATGTGGATTTCACCAACTATTCTAGAATTTGGTGGGACCAAATACAAGTGAGTTTACGACGAAGTGGAGAAAGACCCATCCACACTTGGGAGGAGATAAAAGTGGTAATGTACAAGAGGTTCATTTCTAGCCACTATTATTGTGATTTGTTCCTCAAGTTGCAAGGTTTGAAACAAGGGGCCATGAGTGTTGTGGAGTATCACAAATAGATGGAGATCATCATGATTTAGGCGAATATTGATGAGGAGCGAGAGCCACCATGGAAAAATTTGTGAATGGCATCAACCTTGACATTTGGGACATAGTGGACATGCACCACTACTTGGACATGGAGGAGCACTTCACATGGCTACCAAAGCGGAGAGGCATGTAAAGGAAAGAAGGATGAACCCTACATCTTATGGTAAGGATTCTAGACCTTCTTTCAAGTTTAAGGATTCCAAACCAAAAGAGCATTTAAGGGAACACAAAACTGATTCAAAGGAGTTTCCCAGACCAAAACAATTATTTCCAGAATCCAAAGGTAAATTGGAGGGTAAGGTTGTTTCCAAATCATGAGATATAAAATGTTTTAAATGTAAAGTATTTGGAAATATTGCCTCACAATTCCCAAACAAGAGGAAAATGATTATTTTGGATGATGGGGATGTTCTTAGTGCTATCTCAAGTGAAGATGACATGCCATCACTTGAGGATGATTCGAATGTGGAAGTAGAAAGTCCCGTACATGGAGAAATGCTTGTGGCATGGCGTGATTTGAGTGCTGAACCCGAAGGAGAACATGATCAAGAGAAAATGGAGCACATTTTTTAGACTAGATGCCTCATCAAATATAAGGTATATAGTATGATTATTGGTGGGGGTAGTTGTACAAATGTAGAAACTGGTTAGATGATTGATAAATTGGGATTAGCTACGACTAGACATCCTAGGACTTATATATTTCAGTGGTTTAATAATAGTGGGGATGTTAATGATGAGGATCATGACACACATTGGCATCGCGTGGTTGGAGGTGGACTTGATGAGGATGGAGGAATGCACACAAGTGGACAAGACTCATTGCGTGGAATCAGAGGCCCAGTGACAAGGGAGCGGACCAAGAGAATGAAGGAGGCCTTAAATGGGTTAATCATGGAATTCCAAGAAGAGGCCCAACACCCTTGCTTGGGGGAAGCATCCGAGCCTATAATTACATTAATTCAGGCCCAAAAATGCTTTTAAAAATCCAAACTAAGGGGTGCTACTAATTTTCAAGCCCACCCCACCATGGAATCTTCAAAGTCAAAAGTTCGTGGGCTACTTGTCTTTACTTTCCTAGAAGGGTGTGCTAATTGTCTACTAAAGTCTTGGTCAAGTACCAAAATTGTCAGAAGAATCCTATAGGATTTTTGACTATGGAAAAATAGCCATTAGACTAATGTAAAGAGCCACCCCATGTATAATTCGAATTCCGAGTTTCTTTGGCTATAAATTGACACCCCTTATACTCTTGAGACATTATGAATGAAGGTAATGTTATTATGGTGATTTTTTCTTGAAACCTTTGAGTTCTTGCTTAATTCTTGACTTACAAAAGTATTTTTCATCCTTTGTGGCATCTTGAGGCTAGAGTTCTTATAGATAATGATATGGATCAAATTTAGCCCAAGGAGAATAATTTTGGTCTTGATAAAAATTTCAAGCCCAATTGTTGTTCGAATTGGATCAGCCCACACTTCTTGATGTCCAACACTATGGTGACCCAAAACACACTTATTTGGGGCCCAAAATCACTTATCCACATGTCAATGAGTGTAAATTCATAGCAACACATTAATGAGGAGAGAGAAGGTGGAGAAAAGTATCATTAAGAGAGAATCCCGCTACTTTTGCTAGTGGGGTCATTAAATGGCTTGGGAAAGTGTTGTTTTATTCTTTTTATATGCCTTTTGGGTTTCCCATGCCTTGTAACTTGAATTGGGACATTTTACTTTCTTACTTTTGTCTTTAGAATGTATTTCCATCCCTTTGTAATGGAATTTTTTGAATGGGACGAATTTGTGAAGCTTGTTGTGCATTCTTCTAGCTTTAGCCTCTTCACATTGCCCAGAATTAGTGGTGCATCTACATTGCTGGTGACATGGTCTTTAAGCATGGAGGAACCTTGGAGGGTGGCATTGCCTTTAAGCCTTGGTCGATTCGACTACATTACGTTGGTCCTATTCGCTTACTCATTTTGAGCTTTCCGACGACGCATCAGTTGGTATCAGAGCCACGGTCCAATGAGTAAGTTCTATCGCATCCTTCTTGTTACTCTTCATCATGTCTCACAAGAGCGGATCTTCTACTCCTCTTTCTCCATGGGAAATAGCTAACGCAAAGCTACAATCGCAAATTACTCAAATCGGTGAGCAACTTGCTCAACTATTGAGAGCGCGGTGACCTGACTCCCCTCCACCGCAGCGGCATCCCCGACGTCTATCACCACATAATAGGCACAATCCAACACCATTTTATGAAGATCATGCAAATGGTGATGATTCAAGTGATTCAGAGGTGAATATACGAAGAAGAAGAGATGATGAAGATATTGAAAGAGGCTTGAAGATTTACATTCTAGATTTTTATGGGATTATGAATCTGGATGATTTTCTGGATTAAATGCGGGAAATCGAACGGTTCTTCAAATTTAAGAATTTTTCTGATGAGAAGAAGTGCAAGGTATCCATTCTGAAATTTAAATATTATGCATCTATTTGGTGGGAAAATCTGAAGAAATAGCGGGAATGTGATGACAAAGGGAAAATACGCTCATGGGAGAAGTTGAAAAAGCTTTTGAGGAGACGATTTCTGCCTGAGAATTATAAGCAAGAGCTTTATTTCTAAATGCATAGCCTGCGATAAGGAGATAAATCTGTTGAAGAGTATATTCGGGAGTTTGATTGTTTATTGATGTGAAGTGAAGTTCCAGAATATAAAGAGCAAATAATTACAATATTTTTGGGTGTATTAAATGAAGAAATTGCACATTTAGTGGAGTTTCAACCATTCTTCTCACTTGATGATGTTTGCAAGCTGGCGATCAAGGTGGAAAATCAAAAGCGGACCTCAAAGGCACCAGTGCTCAAAAAATACAATAGAGTTACAACTTTTTATAAAGGTATTTCTTCTAATAAATTTGGTGTTGGTAAGAAGGAATTTGGAAGGAATAAGATCCTGGATAAAGGGAAAGAGAAGGATATGGAACAACCAAAAGGGAAATCCAACTCCTTTGAACGTAGGAATCAAAAGTGTTTAAAATACCATGGGTATGGTCATTTTCAGGGCAATTTCCCTAACAATTGAATTATTACTATTAATGATATTGAAGAGATTGAAGAGGAAATCAAAGAGGACGAACAGGATGGTGAAGAATATGAAAATGAGGAACATGTTGTGGAAGAAGCTAATGTGGGAAACATGTTGGTGCTACGAAGAGTTTTGCAAGCTCAAATCTGCCCGAAAGAATATCAAAGAGAAAACTTGTTCCAAACTCGCTGCACCATTAATCAGTGGGTATGCATGGTGATTATTGATAGTGGGAGCTGTACAAATGTGTCTTCAACAACACTAGTGGAGAAATTGAAGCTTCCAACTCAGAATCATCCTCGATCGTATAAATTGAAATGGTTGAACAATGGGAGCACATTCCAAGTCAAAAAACAGGTTCTGATTTTATTCTCCATTGGTAAGAACTATGATGATGAAGTATTTTGTGATGTTATTCCTATAGATGCTTGTCACTTGTTGTTAGGAAGGCCTTGGTAGTTTGATAGGAAAGTGAAATATGATGGGAGGAAGAACACATATTCTTTTCGATCTGGAGAAAAGAATATCACACTTTCTCCTTTGAAGTCATCCCAAACTCTTCAAGAAAAATATGTTCTGGAAGTGCCCAAAGATAGTCTCTTTATCAACAAAGCTCAAGTGGAGAAATCCATAAATAAGCAAAATTCAGTTTTTTCTTTATTGATGATGGAAAAGTCGTTCCAGGAGGAGAAGAGTCATGAACATCAGTTATCTCATTCCTTAATTTGGGAATATCATGTCATTTTTCCTAATGATCTTCTAGCAGTATTACCACCATTTAGAGGCATTGAACACCAGATTGATATTGTACTGGGTGCACAATTGCCAAATAAACTAGCATATCGGTGTAATATTGGAGAATCAAGGGAATTGCAGAACCAATTAGACAATTTGATGGATCAAGGCTTTATAAGGCCAAGCATGATCCCGTGTTCTGTTCCAGCATTATTGGTGAAAAATAAAGATGGTGCGTATCACATGTGCATTGATAGTATAGATATCAATAATATTACCATCAAATAAAGGTATCCCATTCCACGACTCAATGATATGCTTGATGAATTACATGGTTCATAAATCTTTTTGAAGGTTGATATTCATAGTGGATACCACCAGATTCGAATGGAGGAAGGGGATGAGTGGAAAACAGCCTTCAAAATGAAAGGTGGATTGTTTGAGTGGCTGTTCATGCCATTCGGCCTCTCAAATGCTCTTAGAACATTCATACGACTCGTGAATGAAGTTCTAAAACCATTCATTGGTAAATTTATGGTTGTTTATTTGGATGATATTTTGATTTACAGCAAGGATGTGGAGAGCCGTGTGGATTATCTTTGGCGGGTATTTGACATTCTACAGAAACAAAAGTTGTTTGGAAAATGAAAAAATGTGAGTTCTTTTCAACAAAAGTGGTGTTTCTGGGATATGTGGTAACCAAAGAAGGCATCATGGTGGATGAATCAAAAGTGGAAGCAATCAAGTCCTGGCCACAACCAGAATCCATCACCAAAGTAAGAATTTTCCATGGTTTTTCATCTTTTTATCATCGCTTTGTTTCCAATTTCAGAACTATCATGGCACCTATCATTGAATGCTTAAAAAGTGGGAAATTTGAGTGGTTAAAGGCAGCAAAAGAATCATTTGAAATCATTAAGAAAAAGTTGTGTGAAGCACCAGTTTTGGCATTTCCTGATTTTGATCAAGTCTTTGAAGTGGAATGTGATGAAAGTGGAGTTGGGATAGGCACTGTTCTCATCCAAAGAAAGCATACTATTGCATATTTTAGTTAGAAACTGAATGATTCGAGGAATTACAGCACCTATGATAAATAATTTTATGCGGTTATAAGAGCCCTAGATCATTGGTCTCATTATTTGAGACCGAAGTAGATTGTTCTTTATTCTGACCATCAGGCATTGAGGTTTATCAATGGTCAACACAAGCTGAGTTCGAGGCATGCAAAGTGGGTGAAATTCATACAATCATTATCATTTGTGTCAAAATACAATAAGGGGCAAGATAATATGGTGGCATATGCTTTATCTCTAAGGTATGCATTACTTACCATTCTAGATGCTCGAATTCTTGGATTTCAGCTTATGAGAGAAGATTATCAGAATGATATAGAGTTTAATTATATTTTAATCCAATGTCAAGATGGATTTGTGGAGGATTATTCTGTACATGACATGTTTCTATTTAAGAGAAACAAGTTGTGTGTTCCAAAGGGTAATTACAGGGACTTGCTCGTTAGGGAAGCACATGAAGGGGGACTTGCTGGTAATTTTGGCATCCACAAAAATTTGGAGATACTAAAGGAGCATTTCTACTGGCCGAAGATGCAATCATATGTCCAAGAAATTCTTTCGAGATGCAGAACATGTCAAAGAGAAAAGAGTCATTTCAAGCCTGGTTTATACACTCCATTACCTATTCCGGAGCAGCCATGGGAAGATCTCAGCATGGATTTCATTATGGCTTTACTAAAGACTCAATGAGGTAAATATTTAATAATGGTTATTGTTGATCGATTTTCTAAGATGGCTCATTTCATACCTTTTCATAAGACTGAAGATGTGGTGAAAGTGGTAGAATTATTTTTTAAAGAGATTGTTCACCTTCATGGAATTCCTCACAGCATCATTTCAGATAGAGACACAAAATTTCTCAGCCATTTTTGGAGGACATTTTGGGGGAAATTCGGTAGGAAACTTCTTTTCAGAACATCCCATCACCCTCAAATGGATGGGAAAATAGAAGTTACCAATCAAACATTGGGCACTATTCTGAGAACATTGGTGAATAAGAGCATGAGAGATTGGTATTTGCAACTTTCCCAAGCTGAATTTGCATACAATAGATCTCCCAGTGCTACCACTAGGAATTCTCCATTCGAAGTGGTTTATGGAATCAATCCAATCACTCATATTGAATTGTGCTCCTTGCCTCTTGACTTTCAGGTGAACATTGATGCGGAGTAGAAGAAAAAGCAGATGAAGAAGCCCCATGAATCTATTCATGCTCAAATAAATAATTCTAATGAAGCATACAAGAGGTGAGAAAAAAAGCATCAGAAGAAGGCTATTTTCCAACCTGGAGACAAAGTGTGGATTCACCTTCGCAAGGAGAGATTCCCATCCGAAATGAAGAGTAAGCTGGCACCATGAGCTGAAGGTCCATTCAAAGTGCTTGAACAAGTGAGAAACAATGCCTACAAAATTGATTTACCAGATCATTTTGGAGGAGTTTTTGCAATGTTCAACATTGGGGACTTATCTCCTTACATTGAAGAATATGATGTCTTGGATTTGAGGGAAAATCCTCTTCAACTAGGGTGGGATGATATGGATCAGATTCATCCCAAGGAGAATAATTTTGGTCTTGATAAAAATTTCAAGCCCAATTGTTGTTCGAATTGGACCAGCCCGCACTTCTTGATGTCGAACACTATGGTGGGCCACAACACACTTATTTGGGGCCCAAAATTACTTATCCACATGGAAATGGGTGGAAATTCATAGAAGCACATTAATGAGGAGAGAGAAGGTGGATAAAAGTATCATTAAGAGAGAACCCCGCTACTTTAGCTAGTGGGGTCATTAAATGGATTGGGAAAGTATTGTTTTATGCTTTTTATGTGCCTTTTGGGTTTCCCATGTCTTGTAACTAGAATTGGGACATTTTCCTTTCTTAAATTTTTCTTTATAATGTATTTTCACCCCTTTGTAATGGAATTTTTTGAATGGGATGAATTTGTGAAGCTTTCTGTGCATTCTTTTAGCTTTAGCCTCTTCCCTTTTTCCGGAATTGGTGGTGCATATCCATTGCTGGTGACGTGGTCTTTAAGAGTGGAGGAACCTTGGAGGGTAGAATTTTCTTTAAGCCTTGGTTGATTCGGCTACATTATGCTGGTCCTCTTCGCTTACTTGTTTTGAGCTTTCTGGAAACGTATCAGACAAGTTCTCTTTGGGTTCTACCTTGACCAAATTCCCTCTTCCTTCTCATTTTCACTATCCGCACACCACCTTCACTTGTTTTCTTACGGTGATCCTGGTTTTCAATGCGCGAACATTTTACAAGGTTCCTAGGACACTTCCTAGTGGGTATTGCATCGTGTATCATTTGGTATCAAAGGCCATTTGCAAGAAATCAGGTTTTTTCTTTTTTATTCTTTCTTCCATTTTCCTTTCTCTTCGAATCAGGCCGACATCAATTCTGGTCCATTTTCTTCTTCACCTACAGACATCATTCCTTCTTCTTTTTGGACTTAAAGTATATCATTATTGTAGTTGAGAAGCTCATCCTTCTTCTCCATTTAGAATCATCGAAATCCAATCTATAAATCATGAGATACAGTGGGTTCAAATTTTGTAACAAATTCTGTAATTTTAAAACCATGCCAATCTCACGTTGATTCCATTTGATATTTCAAATTATTTCTTCTCTTAAATTTAAATATTGAAATATTCATCTTGTTGCTGCTGCATTTACAAAAAAAATTGCAACATTTTTGAATTCTACGTCCCATTTTCATTCTTTTTCATCCATTTTCTTCCCCTTCCAACATTTTTTATCTTGAATCCATTTTGAATTTTATCTTTTAATTCTAGTTCGGGATTGCCACATTTCAATGATCCTTTCGATTTGTTGAAATTGGGTAAGAACTCTATAGGAAGCAAGTTGATTGGTAAAAGGAAAGAGTGTTACATTTTGATAAAAGCCAAAATTGAGTGAAACATGAGCGAACATATTATTTTTGTGTGTAAACACATGAGGGAGTGTGTGAGGTCCATTTTCCTTTCTCTTGATTTTTTTTATAGGATTCCTAAATGGTGGAGTCGAGTAACACTAATGAAGAGGACATTAATATGTTCATGAGGCCTTTACAAGAACAATTCCAAAGGTTTAATACAAGGATTTATTAACTTAAATCCCCTTCCAATTCTAGAGCACCACCAAGGAGGCGGGTTGTTGAAGAAGAGGAGGAGTTATCCGATTTTCACGAGTCACCAATTCAGAGAAATCAACCACCATGGAGGCAAGCCAATGATCTTGGAGGAGTAAAGTTGAGGATCCCTTCATTCCAAGGTAAGAATGATCCCGAAACTTACTTTGAATGGGAAAGAAAGGTAGAACATGATGTGAGACGCACGGGGTGACCCGATCTTCACGGCATAGGGCAACAATTGATGGATGTGGTTTGGGGCTAAGTGGTGGAGGATGGGTACAAATAGTGGATGAAAGTAGTCAATCAATGCTATAAAGAGTGAGACCTACTACTTAGATAACACAATCAAGGGAGGAATGTGATAGCCAATCCACACAACAATGCACTTGGTTTGAGGCATAGAATTGGGGGCTTTATAATCTTGGATCACCAATCTAACTTGTAGATTGACAAGGCAAGAATGTGCAAGTGTTAGGAGAAAAACCGAGACAATCCTCACACAATAGAAAGAAACAAAGCATAAGCTCTCAATTAAGTCTTGAATGAAAATACAATGCCACGGGGTGGATATTTATAACCATCGAGTATTCCATCATAAGCTGCAAGTCTATCATGAACAACCAGCTGACCATTATTCATACCTTGAGAGAGGGAAATATTGTGGTAGATTTTCTTGCCTCTAGATCATCTCTGGATTACCGTCTGACTATTTTCTCGAGTCCTGGATCTTTTCCCCCCATAAGGTATGAATTTTATCCAGGATGATGCTTTGGGACTTTATTTCTTTAGACCCCCTTAAACACTGGTTTGTGAACTTATTCACTTTTTTTAATAAAAAAAAGGCTTTGGTGGTGGTGGTGGTCTAATCGAACAATTGGGCCTAATGGTCTTAAGTTACCTAATGGACCAAATCGGCCTAGCTGGCTAAATGGGCCTTAGTGGCCCACATGGCCTAATTTTCCTTGGTGGCTGAGTGGGCCTAATGGGCCTAATAGGCCTAATTGTCCTAATAGTCCAAATTCGACTAGGTGGCCGAATGGGCCTAAGTGGCCCACATGGCCTAATTTGCTGTGGTGGATGAATGGGACTAATGGGCTTGATAGGCCTAAGTGGCCTAATGGGCCTAATGGGCCTCATGGGACTAAGTGGCCTAACGGGCCGAATGGGCCTAACTAGCCTAATGGGCCTAACTGGCCTAATTGGACTAATGGTCCTAAGGGGCCTAATGGGATTATTGGACCTAGGTTCTAAATGGGCCTAAGGGGCAGAATGGGCCTAAGTGGCCTAAAGGGCGTAATGAGCCTAAGTGGCATAATGGGCCTAAGTGGCCTAATCGACCTAATGGGCTTAATGGTACAAATGAGACTAATGGGATTAATGGTCCTAAGTGGTTTAATGGGCATAAGGAGCCTAATAGGCCTAAGTGGCCTAATAGGTCTGGGTGGCCTAATGGGCTTAATGAGATTAACGGGCCTAGGGGAAAAAAGGGCCTAATGGACTAAATGACCCTCAGTGGCCTAATGGGCCTAAGCGGCCTAATGGGCCTAAGTGGCCTAATCGGCCTAATGGGAATAATCATTGTAATGGGCCTAATGGTCCTAATGTGCCTAAGTGGCCCAATAGACCTAAGTGGCCTAATGGGCCTAGGTGGCCTAATGGGCTTAATGGGTTTAACGAGCCTATGCTCCAAATGAGCCTAATTGGACTCAGTGGACTAATGGGCATAATGGGTTGGAGTGGCCTAATGGGACAAAGTTGCCTAATCTACCTAATGGGCATAATTAGCCCAATGGGATGAATGGGCCAAAGGGGCCTAAGTGGCCAAATGGGCCTAATTGGCCTATGTGGACTAATGGGATAAAGTTTCCTAATTGTCCTAATGTGCTTAATGGTTATAATGGTCCTAAGTGGCCTAAGGGGCTTAAGTGGCCTAATTGGCCTAATGGGATTAATGGGAATAGTGGGCCTAAGTGGCCTAATGGGCCTTAGTCACCTAATAATCCAAACAGAGATAAGTGGATCAATGGTATTAATGGGATTAACGGGCCTAGGGGCCTAATGGGACTAATGGGCCTAATTGGCCTAATGGGCCTAATTGGATTGAGTGGTCTAATGGGCCTAATGAGGCCCAAGTGGCCTCATGGACCTAAAGGGCTTGAGTGGCCTAATGGAGATAAGTGGTCTCATGGGCCTATTAGGCCTAAT
Organism: Viscum album; assembly: GCA_963277665.1. Lineage (NCBI taxonomy): Eukaryota > Viridiplantae > Streptophyta > Magnoliopsida > Santalales > Viscaceae > Viscum > Viscum album. The sequence continues at coordinate 944,883,522 of OY728132.1, read as the reverse complement.
GGTCCTAAGTGGCCTATGTGGAATAATGGGTCTAATAGGCCTAATGGGCCTAAGTGGCTAAATGGGCCTAATGGGTTTAATGGGATGAAGTGGCCTAATGGTCCTAATGGGTGTAATGGGATGAAGTGGCCTAATGGGCGTAATTGGACTAAGTGGCCTAATGTGCCCAATGGGCCTAAGTGGCCTAATGTGCCCAATGGTCCTTAGTGGATTAATGGGTCGAATGGGCTAAATGGGCCGAATGGGCCAAAGTGTCCTAATCGGCCTAAAGGTCCTAATGCGCCAAAGTGGCCAAATGGACCTAAGTGGTCGAATGGGCCTAAGTGTCCTAATGGAGCTAATGGACCTAAGTGAATGAATGGGCCTAAGTGGCATAATGGGGCTAATGGGCCTAAGTAGCATAATCGGACTAAAGGGCCTAATGCGCAAAAGTGACCTAATGGACCTAAGTGGTTGAATGGGCCTAAGTGGCCTAGTGGGGCTAATGGGCCTAAGTGGCTGAACGAGCCTAAGTAGCCTAATGGCGCTAATGGGCCTAAGTGGAGGAATGGGCTTAAGTGGCCTAATTAGTGTAAGGGGACTAATGGGCCCTATTGTTATAATGGGTCGAAATGGCCCATTGGGCTTAATGGGCTCAAGTGGCCGAATGAGCCAAATGGGGCTAAGTGGCCCAACTAGCCCAATGGGCCTAATGGGCCGAATGGGTATAAGTGGCCTAATTGGCCTAAGTGGTATGATGAGCCTAATGAGCCTAAGTGGCCTGATGGGCCTCATGGGCCTAAGTGGCCTCATGGGCCTAATGGGTCTAAGTGGCCTAAGTGGACTAATTGGACTAATCAACAAATGGGCCTACTTGGCCTATGTGGCCTAAAGGGACTCATGAGGCCAAGTTTCCAAATGGTCTTATTTGGCCTTAGGGGCCCAGTGGGCCTAATTTTCTTAAGTTGCCTCATGAGCCTAATGGGATGAATGGGATGAATGGTCCTAATGGGCCTAATTGGGCTAATGGGGCTAAGTGGCCTAATGGGCCTAAGTGGAATAATGAGCCTAAGTGGCCCGAATGGGTTTAATAGCCTGAATGAGCCTAATGGTCTGAATGGGCCTAATGAGCCAAATGGGTCTAATGGGACCAATAGGCCTTATGGGATGAATGGGCCTAAGGGGCCTAATGGGATGAGTGGGCCTAATGGGCCCAACAGGCCTAATGGGACGAATATGCCCAGTGGGCCCAATGGGCCTAATGGGCCTAAGTGGCCTAATAGGACTAAGTGGCCTAAATGCCCTAGTGGGTCTAATGGGTTTAATGGGCCCAAGTGGCATGATGGGTCTAATGGGCCTCATGGGTCTCATGGGCCTAATGGTCCTAAGTGGCCTCATGTTCCTAATGGGCCTAATGGGCCTCATTGTCCCAATGGGTATGATGGTCCTCATGGGTGTGATGGGGCTCAAGGGCCTTATGGGTGGAATGCACCTCATGGGCCTTATGGGCCAGATGGGCCTCATGGTCCAAAGTGGCCTAGTTGGCCTAAGGGGCCTAAGTTCCCTAATTGGACTAATGGGCCTAATTGACCTAATGGGGATAATGGGCCTAATAGACCTAATGGGCCTAAGTGGCCTAAGTGGCATAATAGGGATTATCGACCGAATGAGGCTAATGATCATAAGTGGTCTAAGTGGATTAATGGTCCTAATGGTCCTAATGGGACTAATGGGTTTAGTGGGCGTAATGTTCCTAAGAATCCTAATGGGCCTAATGGGCCTAGGTGGCCTAATTGGACAAATGGGCCTAAGTAGCCTAATCGGGCTAATCGACCAAATGGGCTTAATGGGCCTAAGTGGACTAAGTGGTTTAATGGTCCTAATGGGACTAATGGGACTAATGGGTTTAATTAGCATAATGGTTCTAAGTGGACTAATGGGCCAAATGGGCCTACGTGGCCTAAGGGGCATAATGGGCCTAAGTGACCTAATGGGACTAATAAGCATAATGGGACTAATGGGTTTTGCGGGAATAATGGGCCTAAGTGGCCTAATGGGCCTAATGGACCTAATGGGCCTAAGTGGCCTAATGGACCTAACGGGCCTAATGGGCCTAAGTGGCCTAATACCCCTAATTGACTAAATGGGCCTAATGGGCATAAGTGGACTAATGGGCCTAATGCGCATACGTAACCTAATGGGCCTAATGTTCCTAATGAGCCTAATGGGCCTAAGTGTCCAAGGTGGCCTAATCAGCCTAATCGAGCGAATGGGACTAATGGGCCTAAGTGGACTAATGGTCCTAATTCCCAAGTGGACTAACTGTCCCAATGGTACCAATGGGATTAATGGGCCTAATGGGCATAACAGACCTAAGTGGCCTAAGTGGTCTAGTCAGCCTAATCGTCTGAATAGACATAATGGGCCTAAGTGACCTAATGGGCCTAATGGGACTTGGTGGCCTAAGTGGCATAATCCGCCTAATCGACCGAATGGGCCTAAGTGGACTAATGGGCCTGATGGTCCAAAGTGTCCTAATCTGCCTAATCGACTGAATGGGCCTCAGTGGCCTAATTGGCCTAAAGGTCCTAATGGGCTTCAGTGGCCTAATCAGGCTAATCGATTGAATGAGCCTAAGTGGCCAAATTGGTCAAATCGACCAAATGAGCCTAATGGGCCTAAGTGACCAAATGGGCCTAATGGTCTAAGTGGCCTAATCGGCCTAATCGACTGAATGGGATGAATGCGTCTAAGTGTCCTAACGGGTCTAATGGGCCTAACGGGTCTAAGTGGCCTAAGTGGCTTAATCGGCCTAATCATTTGAATGGGACTAATGCTCCTTATGGGCCTAAGTGGCCGATTTGGCCTAATGTGCTTAAGTGGCCAAATGGGCCAAATGGGTCAAATTGGCAAAATGGGGTTAATGTGCCTAATGGGCCTAAGTTTCCAAATTGGCTTAAGTGACATAATGGGCCTAATGGGACTATGTGACCTAATGGGCCTAGTGGCCCTAAGTGGCCGAGTGAGCCTAATGGGCCTAATGTGCCTATGGGGTTGAATGGGCCTAACGGGTCAAATGGGCCTATTAGGCCTAATGGTCCTTAGTGTCCTAATGGTACAATGGGCCTAAGAGGCCTAATGGGCCTAAGTGTCCCAAGTGGCATAATCGGCCTAATCGAAAGAATGGGCCTAATGGACCTAAGTGGCATAATGGGCATAATAGGCCTTAGTGGCCGAATGGGCATAATGGGCATGAAGGGATTAAGTGGCCTAGAGGGCCTCATGGGCCTAAGTGGCATAATGGACCTCATGGACCTAAGTGGCCTAAGGGGCCTAATGGGAATAATTGGCCTCATGGGCCTAAGTGGCCTATTGTGCCTCATGGGCCTAAGTGGCCTCATGGGCCTAATGGGCCCAAGGGGTCAAAGTGGATTAATGGGCCTAATGTGATTAATGGAATTAATGGGCCAAGTTTCTAAATGGTCCAAATGGGCCAATGTGGACTAAGGGTTCTAATGGGCCTAGGTGGTCTAATGGGCTAAATGGGCTTAACGGGTCTTGGGGCCAAATGGGCCAAATGGGCCTAATGTGACGAATGGGCCTAATTAGCCTAAGTGGCATAATGGGCCTCAGTGTCCTAATGGGCCAAAGTTGTATAATCAGCCTAATGGGATTACTGGGATAAATGGTCCAAAATGTGCCTAATGTGTCTAAGTGACTAATGGGCCAAAATGGGTATAATAGGCCTAAGTGGTCTAATGGGCCTAATGGTCCTAATAGGCCAAAGTGGCCTAATGGTCCAAAGTTTCCTAATCAGTCAAATGGGATTAATGGGCCTAATGGGCCTAGTGGGACTAATGGGCCTTAGTGGCCTAATGGGCCTAAGTGGCCTAATTGGCATAATGGGCTTAATGGTCCTCGTGGGCCTAAATTTCATAATGGGGCTTAGTGGCCTAATCGGCCAAATGGGCCAAAGTGGAATAGTGTCCTTAATGGTCTTAAAGGGCCTAGGGGCCAAATGGGCCAAATGGGCCTAATGGGTCGAATGGGCCTAGTTAGATTTAGTGCTATAATGGGCCGAATGGGCCTCATGGACCTAAGTGGCCTAATGGGCCTAAGTTGCCTAATCGGCATAATGGGATTAATGGGGATAAGGGGCCTAATGGGAATAATTGGACTAATGGGCCTAAGTGGCCTAATCGACTGAATGGGATTAATGGGCCTAGTGGGACTAAGTGTTCGAATGGGCCTAAGTGGCCCAATTAGCCTAATGGTCCCAAGTGGCCTGATAGGCCTAAGTGTCCCAATGGGATGAATGTGCATAATGGGCCTACTGGGCCTAATGAGCCTAAGTGGACTAATGGGTCTAATGGGCCAAAGTAACCGAATGGGCTTAATGGGCCTAAGTGGACCAATGAGCCTAATAGGCCTAAGTGGACTGATGGGCCTAATGGATCTTAGTGGCCTCATGGACATAAAGTGCCTTGGTGGCCTCATGGGACTAATGATCCTCATGGGCCTAAATTACCTAAGTGGAATAATGAGTATAATGCCTAATGGGCCTAATGAGCATAATGGGCCAAATGGGCCAAATGGGCCTAAGTAGCCGAATGAGACTAATGGGTCTAAGTGGACCAATGGGCCAAATGGGTTGAATGGGCCTATTGGTCGAATGGGCTTAATGGTTCGAATGGGCCTAAGTGTCCTAATGGGCATAATGGGCCTAAGTGGCCTAATGGGCCTTAGTGGCTTAAGGGGCCTAGTGGGTGTAAGTGGCCTAAGTGGCCAAATGTGCCTAATTGGCCTAAGGGTCCTAAGTGGCCTAACGGGTCTAATGGGCCTAAGGGGGCTAAGTGACCTAATGGGCCTAATGGGTCAATGTCCCCTAATGGGCCTAAGGGACCAAGTGGTCGAATTGGCCTAGTGGACCTAATGATCCTAAGTGGCTGAATGGGCCTAATGGGTCGAAGTGGCCTAATGGGCCTAATGGGCATAATGTGGCTAGTGAGCCTACTAGGCCTACTGGGCCTAATGGGACTAAGTGGCTTAAGTGGCCTAATGGTACTAATGGTCATAATGTGCCTAATGGGCCAACTAGTCCTAAGGGGCCTAATAAGCCTAATGGTCCTAATGGGCTGAAGTGGCCTAATAGGCCTAATGGTCCCAATGTGCCTAAGTGGCCTAATGGGCCTAATTGGCCTAAGTGGCCCAATGGGGCTTATTAGATTAATGGGCCTCGTGGTCTTAATGGTCCTAAGTGGCCTAATGGACATATTGGGTCTAAGTGGCCAAATGGACCTAAGTGGCATGATGGTCGTAATGGGCCTCATGGGCCGAAGTGGCATAATGGGCCTAATGGGACCAAGGGGATAATAGTCCCAAGGGGAAAATGTGACTAATGGGCTAAATTGGATGAATGGGCTTAATGGGACTTGGTAAAAAATGGTCCTAATGGGATTAATGGGCCTAAAGGGCTTAATGGTATTAAGTATCCTAATGGGACTAAGGGGCCTAAGTGTCATAATGGTCCTAAGTGGACTAATGGGGCTAATGGTCCTGAGTGTCCTAAGAGGCCTAAGTGGACTAATGGGTCTAATGGTACTAATGAGACTAAGTGGCCTAAGGGGTCTAAGTGGCCTAAAGGGCCTAATTGGCCTAATGGGACTAAGTGGACTAATGGGCTGAATGAGCCTAAGTGGCCTAATGGACCTAAGTTTCCTAATCAGTCTAAGGGGAGTAATGGGCCTAAGTGGCCTAATGGTACTAAGGGTCCAAATGGTCCTAAGAGGCATAATGGGCCTAGGTGGACTAATGGGATTAATGGGCTTAACGGGTCTAGGGACCAAATGGGCCTAATGGCTTGAATGGTCCCAATTGTCCTAAGTGGACTAATGGGCCAAGGTTTTATAATTGGCCTAATGGTATTAATGGGCCTAATGGGATGAATGGGTCTCTGTGGCCTAATGGGTCGAATGGGCCTAATTGGAAGAAGTGGCCCAATGGGCCTAATGGGCCGAAGGGGCCTAATGAGACAAAGTTTCCCAATCAGCCTAATGGGCTTATTTGGATGAATGGACCTCATGGGCCAAATTGGCCTAATGGGTCAAATTGGCCTAATGGGCCAAATGGGCCGAATGGGCCTAAGTGGCCTAATCGGCCTAATGGGCTTAATGGGCCTAGTGGGATAAAGCTAGATAATGGGCCTAATGGGCCTTAGTGGCCTCTTTGGCCTAATGTGCCTAAGTGGCCTAATTGGACTAAGTGTCCTAATGGGGCTAAGTGGCTTAATTGGATTAATCAAATTAACGAGCTTAGGGGACAAATGGGCCTAATAGGACTAATGGGCCTAATGGGATGAATGGTCTTAATCAACCTAAGTAGCCTAATGGGTGTAATGGTCCTAATGGGCCTAAGTGGTCTAATGGGCCTAAGTGGCCTAATGGGCCTAAGTTTCCTAATCATTATAATGGGCCTAAGTGGGCCTAATGGGACTAAGTGGGCCTAATGGGCCAAATGGGATGAATTAGCCTAGTGGGCCTAATTGGGCCTAATGGCCTAATGGGTCGAGGTGGCTGAATGGGCCTAGGTGGCCTAATGGGCCTATGTGGCCTAATGGGCCTAGTTGGCCTAATGGGCCAAATGAACCTAATGGGATGCAGTGTTTTAATGGTACTAAAGGGCCTAATGGGCCTAAGTGGCATAATCGTAGCTAAATGGGCCTAAGTGGCCGAATGGGCCTAGTGGACCTAAGTGAGCCAATGGGCCTAGGTGGCCTAATGGGTTAAATGGGTTGTATGGGTCGAATGAGCCTAATGGGTCTAAGTTTCTAAATTGGGTTAAAGGTCCTAATGGGTCAAAGTGGCCGAATAGGCCTAAGTGGTCGAATGGGCCTAATGGGGCTCATGGGCGTAAGTGGCCAAATGGGCCTAATGGGATGAATGGGCATAATGTGCCTCATGGGCCTAAGTGGCCTAATGGGTTAAATATGACTAAGTTGCCTAATGGGCCTGATGGGGCTCATGGGCCCCATGGGCCAAAGTGGCCTAATAGGCCTAATGGGCCCAAGTGCCAAATAGGACTATGGGGACTTAGTGGACCAATGTGCATAATTTTCCTAAGTGTCATAATGGGTCTAATGGGACGAATGAGAAGAATGTTCCTAATAGGCCTAAGTGTCCTAATGGACCTAAGTGGCCTAATGGGCCCAAGTGGCCAATTAGGCATTTGGGGGCTTAGTGGCCTAATGGGCATAATTTGCCTAAGTGGCCTAATGAGCCTGATGGGACGAATGGGAAGAATGTGCCTGATAGGCCTAAGTGGCCTAATGGTCCTAATTGGACCAATGGGCCTAACAATCCTAATGGGATGAATGGGCATAATCATCCTAAGTGTCCTAATGGGCTTAATGCGCCTAAGTGACCTAATAATCCTAATGGGCCTAATGAGCCTAATGGGTGTAAGTAGCCTAATGGGCCAAAGTGGACTGATGAGCCTAAGTGGCCTAATGCGCCTAATGGACCAAAGTGGACAAATTGACCTAATGGGATAATGTTTCCTAATCGGCCTAATGTACCTAAGTGGCCTAATCAGCCTAATGTTCCTATGTGGCCTAATGGGCCAAAGTGGCCGAAGGGGCCAAAGTGGCCTAATGGGACTAATGAGGATAATTAGCCTAATGGGCCTAAGTGGCCTAATGGGTGTAAGTGGCTTAATGGGCCTAATGGTCCCAAGTGGCCTAATGGGCCTAATGAGCCGAATGGACCTGATGGGCCTAATGAGCCTAATGGGACGAATGTGATGAATGGGCCTAATGGGCCTCATTGGCAAAATTGACCTAATGGGATTAATGGGCCAAAGTGGCTTAATGGACCTAATGGTCCTAATGGGATTAAGTGGGATAATGGTCCCAATGGGCCAAAGTGGCCTAATGGGCCTAATGGGCCTTAGTGGCCTAATGGGCCTAAGTGGCCTAATTGGCCTAAGTGGCCTAATGGGCCTAAGTGGCCTAATGGGCCTAAGTGGCCTAATGGGCCTAAGTAGCCTAATCAGCCTAATGGGAGTAATGGGACTAAGTGGCCTAATTGGCCTAATGGGCCGAAGTGGCCTAAGTGTCCTAATGGGCCTAATGGGCCAAAGTGGCCTAATGGGCCTAATTGGCCTAAGTGGCCTAATGGGCCTAAGTGGTGTAATGGGTATAATGGGCCTAAGTGGCGTAATGGGACTAATTGGTTAATGGACATGATTAATCTAATGGGCCTTCGTGGCCTAATGGGCCTTAGTTGCCTAATGGGCATAATGGGCCTTAGTGGCCTAATGGGCATAATGGGTTGAATGGGCCTCACTAGCCTAATGGGCCAAATGGGCCTAAGTGGCCTAATGGGCCAAATGGGCCTAATGGGAGAATGTGGCCTAATGGGTCTCAGTGGCCTAAGTGGCCTAATGGGCCTGAGTGGCCTAATGGGCCTAATACGCCGAATGGTCCTAAGTGGCCTAATGGACCTAAGTGGCCTAATGAACCTAATTTTCCTAATGTTCCTAAGTGGACTAATGGTCCCAATGGTCCTAATAGTCTTAATGGGACTAAGTGGCCTAAGGGGCCTAAGTGGCATAATGGTCCTAATGGGCCTAATGGGCCTAAGTGGCCTAATGGGACTAAGTGGACGAAAATGCCTAATTGGACTAAGTGTACAAAGTGGACTAATGGGCCTAATGGAACTAAGTGTACTAATGGGCCTAAGTGGCTTAATGGGCCTAAGGAGACTAAGTGGCATAAGGGGCCTAAGTGGCCAAATGTGCCTAATTGGCCTAATGGGCCTAATGGTCCTAAGAGGAATAATGGGTCTCATTGGCCTAATGGACCTAATGCATAGAATTTAATTAAGTGGCATAATGGTCTCAATGGGCCTAATGGGTCTATGTGGGAAAATGGGTCTAAGCAGCCTAATGGGCATAAGGGGCCTAAGTGGCCTAATGGGCCTAAGTGGCCTAAGTGGCCTAATGGTTTTAATGGAACTAATGGGACTAATGGGCATAAGTGGCCTAATGGGCCTCTATGGCATAATGGGCCTAATGTGCTGAATGCGCCTAAGTGGCATAGTGAGCCTTAGTGACCTAATGAGCCCGAGTGTCCTAATGGGCCTAAGTGGCCAAATGGTCCTAAGTGGCATAATGGGTTTAATGGACTAATGGGCATAATGGGCCTAATTGGGAAAATTTTCCTAATGGGCCTAATGGACCATATGGGCCTAAGTGGCCTAATGAACCTTCTCTATTGGGCATATTGGGCCGAATGGGCCTAATGGGTCTAAGTGGCCTAATGGGCTGAATGGGCCTAATTGGCCTAATGATTCTAAGTGCCCTAATTATCCTAATGTGACTCATGGGCCTAATTGGCCTAAAGGGACTAAGTGTTCTAATTGGTCTAATGGGACTAATCGTCCTAATGGTCCTAAGTGGCCTAATGGGTCTAATTGGTATGATGGGAATAATAGTCCATATGGGGATAAGTGGCATAATGGGCCTAATATAATGGGATTAATGGGCCAAATTGGCCTCAGTAGCCTAATGAACTTAATGGGCTTAATGGGACGAAGTGCCCTAATGGGCCTAATTAGACTAATTAGACGAATGGGCCTAACTAGCGTAATGGGCCAAATGGGTCTAGTGGGCCTAATGTGCCTAATGGTCCTAAGTGGCCCAATTGGCCTAATGGACCTAATGAATGAACATGATGGCTCTAAACTCTCTTGGATCTTGATACTCATGCTGCCTCCTCTTCCCATCCTATGGTTTTGAGGGTCTTTTTGATGGTGATGGTGCCACTTCACCTGATCCATCGTCTTCCTTATCTTGCTTTCTTTTTCTTCCCTCTCAACTGATGTGGCTTGCTAGTCTGGTCATTTCTTGTCACTCACCACCCCTCTTTTGATATATCTGTATGCATCGAACCCCCATTATGGGTCTGTGTTTGTAGGTTCTTTTGACGTCTTGGTTCGGGTCTGGTGAGTGTGCCCGGTGCCTTATTTCTCCTCTACCCATGATGTCCTACCCATAATGTTTGACTCCACTTTGGTTACACTCGATTTGAGATCTGGGCCTACTTGGGATGGTGCTGGAGTAGGGATGGCAGTGGTCTCATCTCAGGTTCATTCCTCTATTTGGATCCTTCTCTATTTTTCATATACAGATTGATGTCTCATATGGTGATTTTTTTGGGATTGGTTTTGTTTCTCTGTTATTGGTTCTCTGTTTCGTTTGACCAATGTGATTTCCCGCTTGTTCCCCTACCAAGGCCTCCATCTTCTCATCCTTGATGTGATCCTTTCCCTAGCTGTCCATTTCGCGAGTCTTCATAGAGGTTCTGGGAGGTGTTGATCGAAGGTTTTAGGGTCTTCGGGAGGGAGAATGGACCATCTTTGAAGGTTTGAATGGTTGTGATGTTTTTTTTGATTGTTTTTTAGTGGTGAAGTTGGAGTTTTATAGCGGCGATATGAAGACATCAGTGGTGATTAGTGGACATCCTGGTTCATTTTACTCTGGTTCTCAGCTCCAACGATGATGGCCAATGACAATGAAGGTGGTGTTCCCACCGATGATGTGCTGACTCTGGAAGTAATGGTTACGATGATGATGTTCTGAGTGGATGACAACGAGGTGATAATGATAATGGGTTATGATGATGGTGACAACTTCTTTGGTGTGCTATCTTCGATGCAGCGACGACATGATTTCTGGGATCTGTCACTGATGCGATGGTTCCCAGGGTGATGATACTCATTTCAAATTGTAAATCTATGGACTATTTTTGAAATTTCGATATGTGTTATGTTGTACGGTGTACGGTTCCCACTTTTCCCTCAAAGTGGATTTTATGAAAATTAAAAAAATGATTTGGAGGGCCTAATGGTCCTAAGTGGCCTAATATGCCTAACGGGCCTAATGGGACTAATAGGCCTAATGGGCCTAAGTGGCCTAATGGGCCTAATGGACCTAGCTGGCATAATGGGACTAAGTGGCCTAATGTGGCCAATGGGCCTAAGGGGACGAATGGGCCTAAGTGGGCTAATGGGGCTAATGGCTAATGGGCCTAATGGGCCTAAGCGGCTTAAGTGGCATAAAGGGCCTAATGGGCCTAAGTGGATGAGTGGGCCTAGGTGTCCTAATAGGCCCAATGGGCTTAATGGGCCTAAGTGGTCTAATGGGCCTAAGTGGCTGAGTGTGCCTAAGTATCATAATAGGCATAATGGTCCTAATGGGCATAGGTGGCCTAATGGGATTAAGTGGCCTAATGGACCTAGTGGGCCTAATGGTCCTAATGGGCCTTAGTGGACTAATGGTCCTAAGTAGCCTAATGGGCCTAAGTGGCCTAATGGGTCCAATGGATAATGGGACATATGGGCCTAAGTGGCCTAAGTGGCCTTATGAACCTAATGTGACTAAGCGGCCAAAGTGGCCTAATGGGACTAATGTGCTCAATAGGCCTAAGTGGAATAATGGGCCTAAGTGGCCTAAGTGACCTAATGTTCCTAATGGGCCTAAGCATCTTAAGTGACATAAGGGGCCTAATGGGCCTAATGGGCTCAATAGGCCTAAGTGACCTAATGGGCCTAAGCAGCCTAAGTGGCCTAATGGGAATAAGCAGCCTAAGTGGCCTTAGGGAAAAAATGGGCCTAATGGGCTCAATGGGCCTAAGTGGCCTAAGTATCCTAATGGGCCTAAGTGGGCCTAAGGGCGTCTAAGTGGCCTAAGTGTCCTGATATGCCTAATGGGCCTAATGGGCCTAAGTGGCCTAATGGGCCTAATTGGCCTAATGGGCCTAAGTTGTCTAATGGGCCCAATGAGCCTAAGGGGTAAAATGGGCCTAATGGGCCTAATGGGCCTAATGACCATAATCGGCCTAATGGGCCTAAGCAGACTAAGTGGCCTCAGGGGCCTAATGGGCATAATGGGCCTAAGTCACTGAGTGGGACTAAGTGTCCTAATGGGCCCAATGGGCCTAATGGGAACAAGTTGCCTAATGGGCCTAAGTGGCCTAATGGTCCTAATGGGCCTTAGTGACCTAATGGGCCTAAGTGACCTCATGTGCCTAATGGATAATGGTTCTAATGGGCATGAGTGGCCTAAGTGGACTAATGGGCCTAATGGGCTTAAGCCTAAGTGGCCTAATGGGCATAATGGTCCTAAGTGGCCTAAGTGGCCTAATGGGCTTAATGGGATTAGTGGGCCTAAGTGGCCTAAGTGGACTAATGGGACTAAGCATCCTAAGTAGACTAAGGGGCCAAATGGGCCAAATGGGCTCAATGGGCCTAAGCAGCCTAATGGGCTTAAGTGGCCTAAGTGGCCTAAGTGGCCTAAGTGGTCTAAGGGGCCAAATAGGCCAAATGGGATCAATGGTCCTAAGTGACCTAATGGGCTTAAGTGTCAGAATGGGCCTAAGTGGCCTAATGGGCATATGTGGCATAGTGGGCTAATGGGCCTAATGGGTCAAAGTGGCCTAATGGGCCTAATGAGCTTAAATGGTCTAATGGTCATAATGGGTCTAATGGGGCTAATGAGCCTAATTGGCCTAACGGGTGGAATGGGACTAATGAGCCTAGTGGGCATAATGGACCTCAGTGGCCTAATGGGCCTAAGTGGCCTAATTAGCCTAATGGGCCTAAGTGGCCTAATTAGCCTAATGGGCCTTAGTGGTCCAATTGGCATAAGTGGCTGAATCGACCTAATGGGACGAATGGGCCGAATCTGCATAATGATCCTAGCAATACTAAGTGTCTTAACAGGACTAATTGGCCTAATGGGCCTTTATGGGCCTAAGCAGGCTAATGGGACTAAGTGGACTAATCAGCCGAATAGGCCAAAGTGGCCTAATGGGCCTAATGGGCCAATTGGTCCTAAGTTGCCTAGTGGAATAAATGGGCATAATGAGACTAAGTGGAGTAACCAGCATAATGGGTCTAATGGCCCTAAGCAGCTAAATCATCATAATGGGCCCGATGGGCCTAAGTGACCTAATGGGCTAATGGGCCTAAGTGGACTAATGGTTTGAATGGGCCTAATGGGTCGATTGGGATGAATGGTCATAATGGTCCTATGTGGCATAATGGGCCTAAGTGGCCTAATGAGCCTAATGGGTTTAAGTGGCCAAATCGGCCTTATGGGCCTAAGTGTCTGAATGGGCATAATGGGCCTAAGTGGCCTCATGGGATGAATGGGCCTAATGGGCCTAATGGGCCTAAGTGGCCTAATGGGATTATGTGTCCTAGTCATCTAAATGGTCCTAATTAGGTCTTAGGTATTTGTGTTCCATATATAGTGTTTTGGGTCTAGGTTTTAAGATTTTTTTTGTTATAATTGGACTAAATTGGTCTAAATTGGCATAAATGACCAAATGGCCAAATAACCAATGAGCCTAATGGCCCAATGAACTAATGGGATAATGGGATAATGACCTAAATGACCTAATTGGTCTAAATAACCTAATGGACTAATATCCTAATGGCATAATTGGCATAAAAACCTAATTGGCATAAATGAACTAATTGGTCTAAATGGCCTAATTAGTCTAAATGGATTAAATGGTCTTATGGGATTAAATTTTATAATTGGAATGATTGGCCTAATTGACCTAATTGGCCTAATTATCCTAAATGGAAAATTGGGTCTAAATGGGCTAATTGGTCTAAATGGATTAAATAGTCCAATTGGATTAAATAGTCTAATTGGACTAATTATCCTATTTACCCTAATTAGCCTAAATTGGCGTAAATGGTCAAATCGCCAAATGACTAATTGGACTAATGGTGTAAGGAACTAATGGGATAATGGCCTAATGTCCAAATTGGTCTAAATATCATAATGACCTAATTGGGATAAACGGCTTCATTATTATAAATGGCCTAATTGGTCCAAATGGATTAAATGATCTAATTGGATTAAATGGTCTAATTAGCCTAATTGGCCTAATTGACCTAAATGGTCTAATTACACTAATTGGCCTAAATGGATTAATGGCCTAAATGGCCTAATGAACTAATTGGCCTAAATGGATTAAAGGCTTAAATTCCCTTTGGTCTAATGACCTAATTGGCCTAATGGCCTAATTGGCCTAAACGACATAATTGGCCTAAAGGGACTAATTGGCCTAAATGGTCTAATTAGACTAATTGGAATAATTCTCATAAATGTCCTAATTGTCCAATTAGCCAATTATCCAAATGGACAAATGATCAAAAATACCAAGTGACTGAATAACCAAATAACACAACATAAATGGAATTAGACCGAAATGAATAGAAAATAGGAATCCATACCATAAATAGGTTTATCTTGATAATTAGTATGAATTTTTTATGTTATGTCACAAGTATTAAATTTATAATTTAATGTACATTTAGATGTTTCTTAATTTTATGGATTTCTTCAACAGCTACAATTTTAATTCATTCTAGGTTTATCACTTTCATATTATTAAATAATTTAGTATTATACTAATCAATGTCATTTGCAGCAAGCATCATTTGGTATCAAAGGTTGTGTTCCTCGATTAAAATTATTTTCATTAACTAGGAATAAAAATAATGGAAGTTATGTAAATGCACAAACACAAGAAAAGATTATAAGTTTTTTATTGATATTTCAAATTTGGATACATAATTCATAATTAAATATCTTGTTTATATTTTCAACAGTGTGTCGTGGAGGCCTTTGATGAGAAAGAAAATGACAACTTTGGGCCAACTGATCATTTGAGACAAGTATTAGGGGAGGATTATGATGTCAACCAATGAAAAACATCATCCCCACTAGGTATTAGCCCTCATAGAGTGCCTCTAAAACCTATCAGACCACCAAGCTGAAAAAATCTCATGCAGAGCATATAAGGAAAAAAAATAACTATAAAAGAGTGTGAAAGAAGTAAATTGGTCACCAAACACTTCTTGATTGATTTCTATGAGGGTCCTAGTGGCGGTTGAGCTGATGGCGGTGGCGGTGGCAGTGGTGGAGGGGGATAGTGTTGGTGATGAAGGCGGCAACGGTAGTTGTAGTGTTGGTTATTTCGAGCATAGCGGAAGCATACAAAGATGTACGGTGTATTAAAATTTATTTTAATAATCGTTTACTGAAACCAAGAGATAGGATCTTGCACGTAAAATTTAAAATTAATATATTTAATATTTAAATAAATAAATACCCATGCTTAGGAACTTTCTTCATTAGTGAATGTTGATTATCTGAAAAGACCCTTTCAGATTACCATCATTTCACTATGAGGATCCCAGGATGAAATCCATCTAGCAGAAATCCACATGTGCTCCTACGATCTCTGAGAAACACCACTCGATCTCTAGGTGATAGTACGGCGAGTCCAATGTCTTATGTTGTCCGTTCTTGATCACTCATTCTTTGGTCTTAAATAAATATTTCTTGCACTTCTCATTCTTGAGAGAGAGATGAGGAGAAGTTGAGAGAGAATTCGTTTTGCGCAAAAAAAATTATTCTCAATTTTTAGATTCTCTACACAATAGACATAGATGTCTATTTATAGAGTTGATATTTAAGTTAAAATATTATTTAATTGAATACCAGCCATTAAATAACATTAATTACCTTAAATAAATATCATACCACATAATATTAGTATATAATTATTTTTTTGGCACACGCAAACTTGTGAAATAACAAATATTATATAATGGTCTTGTTAATTAATATTTGTCAATGGGCTCATTCTTGGTCCATTCAAACTTCTCTATCATTTATTTAATAACCTAATAAATGTTTTATTCATAAATAAATATTTTATTTAAAATCTACTGAATAAATATTTATTAAAATATTAAATAAATAAAATAAATATTTTATTCACATATAAATATATATTTAATTTATGTGATCAATATAAATTGAATAAAATTATTCCTCAGATTTGAGAATAATATTGATTCCATTAATTAAACTCAAATATTATTTAATCGAGATCAAAGGAAACACTTAGTGTGTGACCCTCTAGGATTCCTTATCATTGACATTAGACAGACCTGCTTAAAGTATGAGATTACTGTCTAGAAACGGGTCAAAGCACCCAAGAGAAAGAACTTGATGTCACAAAATTGAAAACCAAATATGAACACTCACTATGTAATATAATCACTTTTTCACAATATCTCGTCAAGAAGGTTGCACGTCTGTGTCACCAACCTATATGATAGATATGTATTCCTTTGAATATTTGAAATAAACACATCATTACACCATGGACATGGAATTTAATGCAAGGGTTTTATTCTAATAAAAGGGTCTAGATATCAGCTTCTATAAAGATGGAAGGGAAAAATCCTTCATCGACTTATTCATTAATGACATGTCACTCGTGACGTACCCAACGTATCCAACTTCTCCATTAGCTGTTATCATCATGGTTTACGACATACATCTAAGTATGTGAGTTGTGAAATGCTTTAATGATAATCTTAAAGTCTAAGGACCATCACAAACACTCATAGATAGGAATATCCGATGACACCAAAACATCCAGAATTCCTACTGGCGGGTCTATTCTCATAATCTCTTGTCTTGGAGATTACCAAGTGTGAACTTCATGAGAAGAAGCCTCATATTCTTATGAGTACCCTCTATGTATTATGTGTCCCTTCATAGTACGTTATCTAAATGGAATAAATGTCCTAATTGGCTTAAATTATCCTAAATGGCCAAAATTGGCCTACTTTGTCTATATGGTCTAAATTGGCTTAAATGGCCCAATTGGCCTAAATTTCATAAATTACCTAATTGGCCTAATTGGCCTAATTGACCTAAATGGCTTAAATTTTCCTAATTGGCCTAAATGGCCTAATTGGACTAAATGACCTAATTGGCCTAAATGACCTAAATTAACCTAATTGGCCTAATTGACCTAAATTACCTAAATTGTCTAATTGGTCTAATTGTCCTCAATGACCTAATTGGCCTAAATGACCTAAATTTCCAAAATTGGATTGAATGTTCTAATCGACTTAATTGGCCTAAATGGCCTAAATTGGCCTAAATAGACTAATTGGTCGAATTGGCTTAAATGGTCTAAATTAGCCTAAATAGCCTAAATGACCTAAATTGGCCTAAATGGACTAATTGGTCTAAATGGCCTAAATTGGACTAAATGACATAAATTTTCTAATTGGACTAATTGGACTAAATGACCTAAAAAGACTAAATTAACTAATTGGCCTAAATGGTCTAAATGACCTAAATGAACAAATTGATTAATTGGCCTAAATGGCATAAATGGCATAAATGGCCTAAATTGGCCTAAATGGTCTAATTGGACGGATTGGCCTAAATGGATTAATTGGCCTAAATGGACTAATTGACAAATTGGCCTAAATAGCCTAAATGGACTAATTGGAATAATTGTCCTAATTAGGCTAAATTTCCTAAATTGGCATAATTGGTTTAAATGGCCTAGTTTGGTCTAAATGGTCTAAATGGCCTAATTGGCCTAAATGACCAAAATGGCCTAAATGGACTAATTAGACTAAATGGCCTAAATGACCTAATTTTTCTAATTGGACTAAGTGGCCTAAATTGACCTAAATGGCCTAAATTGGACTAAATGGCATAATTTGGTCTAAATGGCCTAATTGGTTTAATTGGCCTAAATTGCCTAATTGGCACAATTTTCCTAATTGGTCTAAATGAGCTAAATTGGCCTAAATGTCCCAAATGGTCAAAATTGGTCTAATTGGACTAATTGGTCTAAATGGCCTAAATTGCATAATCGGGTTGAATTGCCTAAATTTTGTAATTGACCTAATTGTCCTAATTGGACTAAATGGACTAAATTGGTCTAAATGACCTAAATGGAAAAAATTTCCCTAAATGGCCTAATTGGATTAAATTGGCTAAATTGCATAATTGACCTAATTTGACCAATTGGTCAAAGTTGGCCTAATCGGCTTAAATGGCCTAATCGACTAAATTGACCTAATTGGTCTAAATTGCCTAAATTAGCCTAAAGGGAATAATTGAACGAATTGGCCTAAATGGTCTAAATTGTCCTGAATGACCTAAATGATCTAAATTGGCCTAAATGGACTTATTAGCCTAAATGTCCTAAATTGGCCTAAATGGTCTAAATGAACTAAATTGCCTAATTGGTGTAATTGGCGTAATTGGCGTAATTGGCGTAATTGGCTTAATTGGCGTAAATTGGCCTAAATCTTCTAATTGGCTAAATTTTCCTAATTGGACTGAATTGCTCTCATTGGACTCATTGTCTTAAATAGCCAAAATTAGCCTAAATGGCCTAAATAGCATAATTGGCCAAAATAGCCTAAATGGCCTAATTGGCCTAATTGGCCTAAATGACCTAAATTGGCCTAAATGATCTAATGGGGCTAATGGTCCTAAGGGTCGAATGGGTCTAAGTGGCCTAAGTGTCCTAATAGGTCTAATGGTCTTATGTGACCAAATGAGCCAAATGGGTCTAATGGGATTAAGTGGCCTGATGGGCCTAAGTGGCCTAATCGGCCTAATGAGCCAATTAGGACTAAGTGGCCTAATGGGTCTAATGGGCATAATGGGATTACTGGCCTAACTGGACATATGGGTCTAAATTAGCCTACATAGCTTAAATGTCCTAAATTGGCCTAAATGGCCAAATTGGCCTAATTGGCCTAAATGGCCTAAATTGGACCAAATGACTTAAATTTTCTAATTGACCTATTTGGCCTAAATGAACTAAATGGCCTAAATGGACTAATTGGACTAAATGACCTAAATGAACAAATTGATTAATTGGCCTAAATGGCCTAAATTGGCTTAAATGGTCTAATTGGCCTAATTGGCCTAAATGGATTAATTATCCTAAATGACCTAATTGGTTTGAATGTCCTAAATGGACTAATTGGACCAATTGGTATAATTAGGCTAAATGGCCTAAATTAGCCTAAATGGCCTAAATGGCCTAAATTGGCTTAACTGGTCTAAATTGTCTAAATTGGTCTAAATGGTCTAAATAGCCTAATTGGCCTAAATGACCTAAATGGAATAATTGATATAATTGGCCTAAATGGACTAAATGACCTAATTATCCTAAGAGACCTAAATTGACCCAAATGGCCTAAATTGGTCTAAATGGAAAAAATTGGCCTAAATGACCTAATTGGTCTAATTGGCATGAATTGCCTAATTGGACTAATTTTCCTAATTGGTATAAATGAGATAAATTGGACAAAATGGAATAATTTTCCTAAATGGCCTAAATGACCAAAATTGGTCTAATTGGCCTAATTGGTCTAAATGAACTAAATTCACCTAAATGGAATAATTGGGCTAAATTGACTTAATTGTGTAATTGAGCTAATTTTTCTAATTGTTCTAATTGGCCTAAATGGCACAAATTGGTCTAAATGGCCTAAATGGAAAATTTTTACTAAATGGACTAATTGAATTAAATTGACTAAATTGCCTAATTAGACTAATTGGCCCAAATGGTCAAAATTGGCCTAATCAGCTTAAATGGCATAATCGACCTAATTGACATAATTGGTCTAAATTGCCTAAATTGGCATAAATGGAATAATTGGATGAATTGAACTAAATGGTATAAATTCGCTTAAATAGGCTAAATGACCTAAATTTTCCCAAATGGCCCAATTAGCCTAAATGTCATAAATGGGCCTAAATGGCCTAAATGGCCCAATTAACCTAAATGTCCTAAATTGACCTAAATAGCCTAAATGTAATAAATTTCATAATTGGTCTAATTGGATTAATTGACCTAAATGGACTAAATCTTTTAATTGTCCTAAATGCCCAATTTTGGTCAATTAGGCCAATTTAGAGCAATTTAGGCCAATTTGAACAAAAAATGTCCTAAAACCGAGACCCAAA
This sequence comes from Viscum album, assembly GCA_963277665.1. Classification (NCBI taxonomy): domain Eukaryota; kingdom Viridiplantae; phylum Streptophyta; class Magnoliopsida; order Santalales; family Viscaceae; genus Viscum; species Viscum album. The sequence goes on along the minus strand of OY728132.1, from coordinate 944,863,653 downwards.
ACACTATATCTGAAACACTAATACCTAAGGCCAAATTAGGCCTATTAGAATGATTAGGACATTTAGGCCCATTAGGTCACTTAGGACCATTCATACCATTAGGCCACTTAGTCCCATTAGGCCCATTTGTCCCATTTGGCCACTTAGGCCCATTAAGCCGATTTGGCCACTAAAACCCATTAGGCTCATTAGGCCACATAGGCTCATTAGGCCCATTAGGCCACTCAGGACCATTAGGTAAATTCATCCCACTCGACCCATTAAGCCCATTCAAACCATTAGGCCACTTAGTCCCACTGGACCATTATGCCACATAGGCCCATTAGTCCCATTATGGCGATTGGGCCACTTAGTCCCATTAGGCCCATTACACCAATTAGGCCACTTAGGATCATTAGTCTTGTTAGGAACATTAGTCCACATAGGCCCAATTGTCCCATTAGGCCCATTATACCACTTAGACCCATTAGGCCGATTATGCCACTTAGGCCCATTGGTCCACTTAGTCCCACAAAGGCCCATTAGGCCACTTAGGCCCATTAGCCCCATTAGGACCATTAGGACACTTATTCCCATTAGGCTCATAAGGATAATTCGACCCATTAGGCCCTTTAGGCCACTTAGACCCATACATCGCATTAGGTTGATTAGGCCACCTGGGCCCATTGGGCCAATTAGGCCACTTAGGCCCATTAGATGACTAAGGCCTATTAGGCTCACTTGGACCATTCATCCCATTAGGCCAATTAGGCCCATTGTCCCCATTATCCACATTAGGTTCATTAGGTCCAATAGGCCACTTAGGCCCATTAGGCCACTTAGGCCCATTCAGGCACTTAAGCCCATTAGGCCACTTAGGCCCATTGATCCCAATTATTCCATTTGGCCCCTTAGGCCACTTAGACTGATTAGGCCCATTATGCCCATTAGGCCACTCAAGCCCAATGATCCCATTAGCCCCATTATGCCCCTTAGGTCACTTATGTCGATTAGGCCCATTAGGCCACTTAGGCCACTGAGGCCCATTATGCCACTTAGGCCCATTGATACCATTAGGCCACTTAGGCCGCTTAGGCCCATTAGCCCCACTAGGCCACTTAGGTCACTTATGCCCATTAGACCCAATAGTCATTGGGCCCATTATGCCACTTAGGCTCATTAAGCCACTTAGGCCCATTGGTCCACTTAGGCCTCTTAGGCCACTAAGGCCCATTAGGCCCATTAGGTCCATTAGGCTACTTAGGCCCATTAGACCCATTATCCATTAGGCCCATTAGGCCACTTAGGCCCCTTAGGCTCATTCGACCCCTTAGGACAATTAGACCACTTCGGCCCATTTGGCCACTTAGGCCCATTGGCCACTTGGGAAAATTATGCCCATTAGTCATATTAGTCTCATTAGGCCCTCAAAATTATTTTTTAAATTTTCATAAAAGCCACTACATCGAAAATAGTATCTTGAAGAAGTTGTCGCCATCATCATCACCCGTTATCATCATTACCTCGTTTTCATCCACTCCGAACAGCATCATCATAAACATCATCGCTAGAGTCACCACATCGCTGGTGGGAACACCACCTTCGTCGTCATCGACCATCATCGTCGGAGCCGAGAACCAGAGCTAAAAGAACTAGGATGTCCACTAATCACCACTGATTTCTTCATATCATCATCGTAGAACTCCAACATCACCCCCAAAAAACCATCAAAACAGAACATCACAACCATTCAAACCTTCAAATATGAGCCATATACCCACTTGAAGACCCTAATCCACTCGATCAACACCTCCCAGAACCTCCATAAAGTCCCAAACACCGAACTGACAGGGAAAGGAGGGCATGAAGGATGAGAATATGGAGGCCTCGGTAGGGGACCAAGCCAGAAACTGCATCGGTCCAACAAAATAGAGAACCAATAATAGAGAAACAAAATCAATCCCAAACAAAATCACCATATGAGACCACAATCCTCATTCTCAAAATAGAAAAGTATCCAACCATAGGAATTAAACCGAGATAAGACTACTTCCAACCCTTATATAGCACTATCCCAAGTAGGCCTGGATCTTGAATCGAGCCTGAAAAAAGCGGATTCAAATGCGATGGGTAGGCTAGCATGGGTAGAGGAGAAATAAGGCACCAGACACACTCGTCGGTGCCGACCCAAGCCATCTAAAGCACCTGCACACACAAACCCAAAATAGGGGTCTGATGCGCATGGAAAGAACAAAAGAGTGGTGGTCAATGACGCATGATGACCACATAGCAAGCCACACCAGTCAGGAGGGAAGAAAAAGAAAGAAAGATAAGGAAGAACATAGACCGTGTGAAGTGACACCATCACCGTAAAGCATACCCTCAAAACCCTAGGAGGGGAAGATGAGGCATGGGGAGCAACAGGATCCAGGAGAGTGTGGATCCATCAGGTTTATCCATTAGGCTCATTAGGCCCATTTTGCCACTTAGGCCCATTAGAACCATTTGTCCCATTACGCCCATTAGGACCATTCTGCCAATTAGGTCCATTGGTCCAATTCGTCCCATTAGGCCCATTAGACCTATTAGGCCACTTAGTGCCATTTGGCCCATTAAGTCCATTAGATTAGGCTCATTAGGCCACTTAGGCCAATTTGGACCTTTATACCCATTAGGCCAATTAGACCCATTGGGCCACTTAGGCCCATTTTTCCCATTTTTCCTATTAGACCCATTTGGCCGCTTATTCCCTTTAGGCCACTAAATACCATGAAACACATGAGGCCAATTAGGCCACTTAGGCCCATTTGGCCACTTAGACCCATTTGACCCACTAGGAAACTTAGGCCCATTAGGACCATTTGGCCCATTTGTCCCATCAATCCCATTGTATTCAGCCCATTAGGCCACTTAGGCCCATTAGGCCCATTAGGCCCATTAGAAAAATTATCCCAGTTAGCCTAATTATTCCCATTAGGCCCACTAAACCCATTAGGCCACTTAGTCCCATTAATCCATTTAGGCCCATTTGTCCACTTAGAACCCTAAGACCAATTATAACACTTAGGTCCACTCGGTGCATTAGGCCCATTATGCCACTAAAACCCTTTAGGCCACTAAGGCCCAATAGGAACATTAGGCCCATTAGGCCCATTAGTCCCCTTAGGCCACTAAGGCCCATTAGGCGCATTAGGCCACTTAGGCCCATTAAGCCCATTATGCCACTTAAGTTCATTCGGTGCATTAGGCCCATTAGGCCACTAAGTCCCATTGGGCCCATTAGGCCCATTAGGCCACTTAGGCCCCTTAGTCCACTTAGGCCCCTTAGGCCCATTAGGCCAATTAGTCCCATTAGTCCACCTAGGCCCCTTAGGCCACTTAGTCCCATTAGGCCACTTAGGCTCATTAGGCCACTGAGGCCCATTAGGCTCATTAGGACCATCAGCCCCATCCGGCCTAATAGTCCAATTCACCCCCTTAGGACACTGAGGCCCATTAGGCCCATTCATCAACTTAGTTCCATTAGGAAACTTAGGCCCATTGGGCCACTTAGGCCCATTCGTCCACTAAGACCCACTTGGCCCATTATTCCCATTAGGCCACTAAGTCCCATTAGGCCCTTTTGGCTACTTAGTCCCATCTGACCCATTAGGCCCATTAGGCCACTTAGTCCACTAAGGCCAATTAGGCCCATTAGGCCACTTAGGTCCATTAGGACCACTCATTTCATTAGGACCATTAATCCACTTAGGCCCATTAGTCTCATTAGGCCATTGATACTCATTCAGCCCATTAAGCCATTAGGCCCATTATGCCCATTTGGACACTTAGGCCCATTAGGCCACTGAGTCCCATTAGTCTCATTAGGCCACTAAGGCCCATTAGTCCCATTATTCCCAATAAACCATTATGCCCATTAGGCCACTTAGTCCCATTAGTACACTTCGACCAATTAGGCTAATTAGGCCACTTATAACCATTAGCCCATTAGGTCACTTAGGCCTGTTAGGCCCATTCGGCCACTTAGGACCATTAGGCCCATTGGTTTCATTATGCCACTTAGGCTCATTAGGACACTTAGGTCCATTAGGACCATTAGGCCACTTTGTCCCATTAGGTCACTTAGGCCCATTCGACCCATTAGGCACATTACGACCATTAGGCCATTGAGGCTCATTCCGCCTATTAGGCCAGTTAGGCGAGTTGGGCCCATTAGGCCTATAAGACCACTTAGGCCTGTTAGGCCCATTAGGCCTGTTAGCCAAATTAGGCCACCAAGGCCCATTAGGCCCATTAATCACATTGGTCCACTTAGGCCCATTAGGCCACAAAAGATTATTAGTCCCATCAGGCCCATTAGGCCACCTCGGCTCATTATCCTCACTTGGCCACTTAGGCCCATTAGGCCTATTCATCCACTTAAACCCATTAGGCCACTTAGGGCACTTCGGGCCATTAGGCCCATTAGGCCACTTAGGCCCATTAGTTCAGTTAGTTGCATTAGGACACTTAGGCCACCTCAGGCCATTAGGCCCATTATGCCACTTAGGCCCATTAGTCCACTTAGACGCATTAGGCCACTTAGTTCCATTAGGCCCATTAGGCCACTTAGGCCCATTATGCCCCTTACGCCCATTTGGACCATTTGGCCAATTATGCCACTTAGGGCCATTAGGCCCATTCAACCACTTAGGACAATTAGGCCCATTATCCCATTAATCCCATTATGCCACTTAGGCCCATTAGGAACATTAGGCCAGTTAGGCCCATTATACCACTTAGGCCCATTCACCCACTTAGATCCATTATCCCATTAGGCCCATTAAGTCCATTATCTCATTAGGCCCATTACGACCATTAGGAAATATAGTCCCATTAGGCCCATTAGGCCACTTAGGCTCATTAGGCCCCTTAGGTGACTCAGGCCCATTTAGCCACTTAGGCCCATTAGGCCACGTAGGCCCATTAAGCCCATTGTGCCACTTAGGCCCATTAGTCACACTCATTTAGTTAGAATCATTAGGCCCATTATCCCCCTTAGGTGACTTAGGCCCATTAGACCCATTCGAACACTAAGGCCCATTAGGCCAGATAAGAAAATTAGGCCCATGAGGACCATTAGGCAAATTCGGCCACTTAGGCCCATTCGACCCATTAGTCCACCTGGGCCCATTAGTCTAATTCGACCACTTCAGTCCATTGGTCCCATTATACCCATTAGGCTCATTAGGTCCATTCGTCCACTTTGTCCCATTAGGCCCATTAGGTCACTTAGGCCCATTCAGCCACTTTGGCCCATTAGGCCCATTAGGCCACTTAGTCCAATCAGGCCACTTAGTCCCACTAGTCCCATTAGGCCCATTAGGCCACTTAGGAGCATTAATACCCTTAGGTGACTTAGGCCCATTTAGCCACATAGTCCCATTAGGCCACGTAGGCCCATTAGGCCCATTGTGCCACTTAGGCCCATTCGTCCCACTCATCCAGTTAGGATCATTAGGCCCATTGGCCCCCTTAGGTGACTTAGGACCATTAGACCCATTATAACACTTAGGCTCGTTAGGCCAGATAGGATAATTAGGACCATGAGTCCCATTAGGCTAATTCGGCCACTTAGGCCCATTAGGCCCATTAGTCTACCTGGGCCCATTAGTCCAATTAGACCACTTCAGTCCATTGGTCCCATTATGCCCATTAGGCTCATTAGGTCCATTTGTCCACTTTGTCCCATTAGGCCCATTAGGTCACTTAGTCCCATTTGGCCAGTTTGACCCATTAGGCCCATTAGGCCACTTAGTCCAATTAGGCCACTTCATCCCATTAGGCCAATTCGACCCATTAGGCCACTTAGTCCAATTAGGACCATTAGGCCCATTAGACCCATTGGATCCATGAGGACACTTTGGTCCGTTAGGCCACTTAGGCCTGTTAGGCACATTCGACCCCTTAGGCACATTATGCCCACTAGGCCCATTCATCCAATTTGTCCACTCAGGCCCATTTGACCACTTAGGCCCATTTGGACCATTGGCCCACTTAGTCCCATTGGTCCCATTAGGTCTATTCGGTCGCTTAGGCCCATTAGGCCCATTGGTTCACTTAGGCCCATTATACCCATTATAACCATTAAGCGCATTAGGTCCAATTGTCCAATTAATACCATTAGGCCATTTAGGACCATTAGGTCTATTAAGTCTATTATGCACAATAGGTCCATTGAGCCACTTCGACCCACTAATTCCATTCGACCCATCCGACCCATTCGGCTAATTAGGCCCATTAGGCTCATTGTCCCTTTAGTCCCATTCGGTCCATTCAACCCATTATATCCATTGGGCCTTTAGGCCCATTCATCCCATTAGGAAACTTCGGTCCAGTAGGCCCATTGGACCCATTAGGCCCATTCGGCCACTTTGGAAAATTAGGCACATTCAGCCAATTCGCACCACTAGGCCACTTCGGCCCATTAGGTCCATTAGACCCATTAGGCCCATTAGGCCCATTAGACCTCATAGGCCCATTAGGCCACTTAGGTCCATTAGTACTATTAGACCACTTAGGCCCATTAGGATCATTAGGTCCATTTGACCCATTAATACCTTTCGGCCCATTAGGCCCATTCGACAACTTCGGTCCATTCGGCTCATTAGTCCCATTCAAAAACTTAAGCCCATTAGGCTCATTAGTCCCATTACGCCACTTAGGCCTAATTGGTCGATTAGGACCATTAGGCCACTTGGGCCCATTTGAGCCATTTGGCCCATTAAGAAATTTAGGCCCATTAGGCCACTTATGCCAACTAGGACAATTAGGCTCATTCTTCCCATTAGGCGTATTAGGCCACTTAGGCCCATTAGTCCACTTAGGTTCATTACGCCCATTAGGCCACTTAGGCCCATCAGGCCCATTTGGTCTATCAGTCCCATTCGTCTGATTCGGCCCCTTCGGCCACTTAGACCCATTGGACCACTTAGGCCCATTAGGCCACTTAGGCCCATTAGGCCCCTTCGTCCGATTAGGCCAATTAGGTAACTTAGGCCTATTAGGTTCATTAGGCAGCTTAGGCCAATAAGCTCATTAGGCCACTTAGGTCCATTAGGCCCATCAAGCCACTTAGTCCCATTAGAACCATTAGGTCACTTAGGCCATTTAGGCTTGTTATGCCACTTAGGCCCATTAGGCTGATTTGACCACTTTGGCCCATTATTCCCATTAGGCCACTTAGGTAACTTTGGCCTATTATTCCCATTAGTCCATTAATCCCATTAGGCCGATTAGTCCACTTAGGCCCATTAGTCCCAATAGGCTGCTTAGGCCCATTAGGCCACTTTGGCCCATTAGAACCATTAGGCAACTTTGGTCCATTAGGCCCATTAGGCCACTTCGACCCACTAAGCCCATTATGTCGATTAGGCCACTCAGGCCCATTAGGCCCATTAAGCCCCTTAGGCCACTTAGACCCATTAGGCCCATTAGGCCAATTAGGCCCATTCGGCGCATTAGGTCACTTAGTCCCATTACGCCCATGAGGCCACTTAGACTCATTAGACAACTTAGGCCCATTAGGCCACTTTGGCCCAATAGGCCACTTCATCCAATTTGGCCCATTTGGCCCATTAGGACCATTTGGCCCATTAGGCCACTTAGACCAATTATTCCCATGAGGCCACTTAGGCCCATGAGGACACTTCGGCCCATTAGGCCACTTAAGTCACTTACGCCCATTAGGCCCATTAGGACACTTAGGCCAATTAGACCACTAAGGCCCATTATGCCACTTAGGCCCATTAGTCCCATTAGGCCACTTTTTCTCATTAGGCAACTTAGGCCCATTAGGCCACTTAGGCCCATTAGGCCGATTAGGCCACTTTGGTCCATTTGTCCCATTAGGTCCATTTGGACCATTAGTCCCATTAGGCCCCTTAGACCCATTAGGACCATTAGGACCATTAGGACCATTAGTCAACTTTGTCCCATTAGGACCATTCATCCCATTGGGGCCCTTAGGCTCATTCGGGTCATTAGGACCATTAAGCCACTTTGGCCCATTAGGCCACTTCGGCCCATTCGACACGTTAGGCCCATTCGGGCCCTTAGCCCCATTCAGGCCATTAGGCCCATTTGGGCCACTTAGGCTCATTCGGCCACTTAGGCCCATTATACCACTTAGTCCCGTTAGACAAATTAGGCACATTAGGCAACTTAGTCCCATTATGCCCATTCATCCCATTTGGCCCATTTGGCCCACTAGAACACTCAGGCAAATTAGGCCCACCAAGCTACTTCGGCCAATTCGGCACTTAGGCTCATTCGTTACGTTAGGCCCATTCGGCACATTAGTCCCATTCGAGCCCTTAGCCCCATTCGAGCCCTTAGGCCTATTTGGGCCACTTAGGCTCATTCAGCCTCTTAGACCCATTATACCACTTAGGCCCATTAGACCAATTAGGCCCATTGGGCCACTTAGTCCCATTAGGCCCATTCATACCATTTGTCCCATTAGGTCCATTAGGCCACTTAGGAAAATTAGGCCCATTGGGCCACTAAGGCCCAATATGCTCATTTGGGAACTTGGGCCCATTATCCCACTTTGGCCCATTCGGTCAATTAAGTCGATTAGACCACTTACGCCACTTAGGACCATTAGGCCCATGAGGCCACTTAGGTCCATTAGGCCCAGTAGTCCACTTAGGCCCATTAGGCCCATTATGTCCCTTAGGCCCATTCTTCCCATTCGGCCCATTAGGCCCATTGGTCTAGTTGGTCGACTTAGGACCATTTGGCTCATTCGTCCACTTGGTCCCATTAAGCATATTAGGCCACTTCGGCCCATTTGGAAAATTATGCCCATTAGGTCACTTACACCCATTAGGCCCATTAGACCCATTGGGCCACTTAAGCCAATTTCGCTACTTAGGTCCATTAGCCCCATTCGGCCACTTAGGCCCATTAGCCCCATTATGCCACTTAGGCCCATTTGGCCACTTAGGTCCATTAGGCCACTTTGGACCATTAGTCCCTTTAGGCCGATTGGGCCACTTAGGCTCATTCGACCCATTCGACCCATTAAGACAATCAGGCCCATTGGGCTCATTGGGCCACGTAGCCTCATTACACACATTTGGCCACTTTGGCCCATTACACCCTTTAGACCCATTAGGCCATTTAGGCCCATCAAACCCATTGATCCCATTAGGCCATTCGGCCCATTCGACCACTTAGTCCCATTAGGAAAATTAGGACCATATAGCCAACTAGGCCCATTAGGCCCATTCGACCACATAGGCTACTTAGTCCCATTAGTCCCATTGGACCACATAGGCCACTTAGTCCCATTAGGCCCATTGGACCACATAGGCCACTTAAGCCCATTAGGCCCATTACAACTATTAATCCTATTTGTCCCATGAGGTCACTGAGGCCCATTAGGCCACTAAGTTCCCTAAGGACCATGAGGCCACTTAGGCCCATTATCCCCATCACACCACTTAGGCCCATTAGGCCCATTAGGCCGCTTACGTCTATTAGGCCCATTGGACTAATTAGGGCCATTCGGCCCATTCGGCCACTTAGGCCAATTAGACACATTAGGTCACTTAGGACCATTATTCCCATTGGGCCACTTAGGCCTATTAGGCCACTTAGGCTCATTAGGCTGATGAAGCCACTGAGGCCCATTAGGCCCATAAGGCCACTTAGGCCCACTAGGCCCATTAAGCCCATTATCCCGATTAGGCAACTTAGGCCCATTAGTCTACTTAGTCCAATTAAGACCATTAAGCACATTAGTCCCATTAGGACCATTAGGCACCTTAGAACCATTAATCACGTTATATCGATTAGGCAACTTAGGCCAATTAGGCGCATTAGGCCACTTAGGCTAATTAGGTTCATTCATCCCATTAGGCCCATTAGGCCACTAGGACCGTTAATCCCAATAAGCTCATTAGGACACTTAAGCCCATTATGCAACTTAGCCCCATTAGGCCAATTAGGAAACTAAGTCCCATTAGGACACTTAGGCCCACTCGACCCATTAAACCCATTAGGCCGATTTGGCCACTTAGGCCACTTAGGCCAATTAGGCCCATTAGGCCCCTTAATCCCTTTAGGCCGACTAGGAAACTTTGGACCATTAGGCCACTTTGGACCATTTGTAAACTTAGGTCAATTAGGCCAATTAGGCCCATTAGGCCACTTAGGCCTATTTGGCTCATTCGGCCCATTGGGCACATTATGCCCATTAGGCCGATTAGGTAACTTTTCCCATTAGGCGACTTCGACCCATTAATTCCATTAGGACCATTAGGACCATTAGGCCACTCAGGAAAATTAGGCCCATTTGGACCATTTGGACCCTAGGCTCGTTAATCCCTTTAAGCCCAATAGGCCACCTAGGACCATTAGAAAACTTATGCCCATTAGTCCCCTTAGGCCCATTAGGCCCTTTCGACCCACTGTGATCATAACGTCGATTAGGCTACTTAGTCCCATTAGGCTCATTAAGTCCATTAGGCCGCTGAGCCCCATTCAGCACATTAGGACCATTATTTGCTCGGCCTATTAAGCCCTTTAATCCCATTAGGCCACTCAGGACCATTGATCCACTTAGGCCAATTAGGCCCCTTATGTCCATTAGGACACTTAGGCCTATTAATCCCATTAGGCCCATTAGGACCATTAATCCCATTTGTTAATTATGTCATTTAGGCCATTTAGGCCCATTAGTCCACTTTGGCCCATTATGCCCATTTGTCCCATTTAGCACCTAGGCCTATTAATCCCATTAATCTCATTAGACCAATTAGGAAACTTGGGCCCATTAGTCCACTTAGGCCCTTCAGGCCCACTTAGGTCCATGATACCCATTAGGCCCATTAGTCCACTTAGGCCTATTAGGCACATTAGGCCAAGCAATTAGGCCTATCAGGCCCATTCAACCACCCAAGAAAACTAGGCCTAGTGGGCCACTTAGGCCCATTCTAATGCCTAGGCCTATTTGGAAGATTAGGATACCTAGGCCCATTAGGCCCAATTGTTCGATTAGGCTGATTTGGACACTTAGGTCACTTTGGTCCTTTAGGCCCATTAGGCCCATTGACCACTTAGGCCTATTGGGCATATTAGTCCCATTAGGCCCTTTGGCCACTTAGGCCCACTAGTCACATTAAGCCCATTCGGCCCATTTGTCCACTTAAACTCATTAGGCCCATTAGGTGACTTAGGCTCATTAGGCCCACTAGGCCCGTTCAACCACTTAGGCCCCTAAGGACCATTAGTCCCATGAGGCCTATTCAGCTCATCATCCACTTAGGTGAATTAGGACCAGGAGGCCACTTGGGCCCATTAAGATCATTCTGCCACTTAGGTCCATCAGGTCCATTCGGCTGCTTAGGCCCATTAGACCCATTAGGCCCATTCGGGCACTTAGGACTATTGGGCCCATTAAGACACTTAGGCCCATTCTTCCCATTAGGCCCATTATTCCAATTGGTCCTATCAGGCCCAGGAGGCCCATTCGTCCATTGGGGCTCATTTGACCCATTAAGCTCATCAGGCCCATTAGGCCACTTAGGATCATTAGGACCATTAGGCCACTGAGGCCCATTATGCAGATTAGGCCACTTAGGACCATTCGTACCATTAGAACCATCCGACGCATTAGGCCACTTAGGCCCATTGGCCACTTAGGCTCATTAGGGCCATTGGGCTACGTGAGCCCATTATGCCCATTGAACCTACTATGCCCATTAGGGACATTCAGCTACTGGGGCCCATTCGGAAAATCAGGCCCATTAGGCCCCTTAGTCCCATTAGGCTCACTCAGCCCATTAGAACACTAAGGCCAATAGGGCCCACTAAACCACTTAGACATGTGAGGCCCATTAGGCCCATCAGGCCCCTTAGGCCACTTATGCCCATTCGGCCCATTAGGCCACATAGGCCCATAAGGGCCATTAGGCCACTGAGACCCATTAGTCTCATTGGGCCAATCAGGCCAATTAGGCCCATGAAGCCAACTAGGCCACTAAGGCCCATCATGCCCATTCGGCCACTTAGGCCCATTACACCCATTATACTACTCAGGCCACTGAATCCCATTAGTCCCATTAGTCCCATGAGGCCACTAAGGCCCACCACGCACATTAGGTAACTTAGGCCCATTAGGACTATTAGGCCCATTTTTCTCATTAGGTCACTCAGGCCCACTAGACCCTTTAGGACACTTAGGCCCATTAAACCACTAAGGACCATTAGGCCCATTAGGTTACTTAGTCCCATTAGTCCACTAAGGCACATTAGGCCACTTAGGCCAATGATACCCATTAGGCCATGAGGCCCATGATGCCACTTAAGCCCATTAGTCCCATTAGGCTCATCTGGCCCATTAGGACACTTAGGCCCATTAGGAACATTAGCCCACTTAGGACAATTTGGCTCATTAGGCCACTTAGGCCTATTCCGCCCATCTGGCCCATTCAGCCACTTAGGCCCATTCAACCCATTCGACCCATCAAGCCCATCAGACCCATTAGGCCACTCATATACATTCGGCCCATTAGGCCACTTGGACCCAATATTCCCATCATGCCCATCAGGCCCATTAGGCCACTTGGGTCCATTAGGCTCATTAGGACCATTTGGCCACTTAGGCCCATTCAGTTCATTAGGTCACTTAGGCACATCAAGACCATTAGGCCCATTAGGCCACTGAGGTCTATTCGGATCATTAGGCCATTGAGGCCCATCAGGCCCATCAGGCCAATCAGAACCATTAGGCCACTTAGGCCCATTAGGCCACTTAGGCCCATTCATCTCATTAGGCTGCTTAGGCACATGAGGCCCATTTGGCCACTTTGGATGATTAGACCCATTAGGCCACTTAGGACGATTTGGGCCATTAGGCCACTAAGGCCTATTAGGCTACTAAGGCCAATCAGGGTATTTAGGCCACTTAAGCCCATTAGGCCCATTAGTCCACAGAGTCTAATTGGGGCCATTAGGCCACTTAGGCCCATTAGACCACTTGGGAACATTTGGCCACTTTGGACCATTAGGCCATTAAGGCCCATTAGGCCACTTAGGCCCATTCGGCCCATTTGGCCACTTAGACAAATTAGGCCCATTAAGCCACTTAGTCCTATTAGTCCCATTAATCCACTTACACAACTTACGCCCATTATGTCCAATAGTCCCATTCAGACACTTCATCCCATTAGGCCACTTAGGCTCATTTGGACCATTAGGCCATGTAGGCCCATTAGGCTCGCTAGGTCACTTAGTTCTATTCAGACAATTAAGCCATTGAGGCCCATTAGGCAACTTAGGCCCATTAGGAAACTTAGGATCATTAAGCCCATTAGGCCACTTAGTCCCATTAGGCCCATTAGACCACTTCGACCACTTCGGCCACTTCGGCCATTGAGGCCCAATCGGCCACTTAGGCCCCCTTGACCCATTAATCCCATTAGGCCAATGAGGCCATTTAGGACCATTTGACCACTTACTCCCATTATGCCCCTTAGGCACATTAATCCCATTAGGTTGAGTAGGAAACTTAGTCCCATTAGGCCACATAGGCCCATTATTCTCATTGGGACACTTTGGTTAATTAGGCCCATTCAACCCATTAGGCCCATTAGGCCCATTTGGATCCTATGCCTCTTATTCCCATTAAGCCCATTATGCCACTTATGCACATTAGGCCACTTAGGCACATTAGGCTGATTAGGACACTAAGTCCCATTAGGCCCATTAGGCCACTTAGGTCCAGTTGGCCAATTAAACCCATTAGGATGACTAGGCACTTAGTCCCATTAGGCCACTTAGGCCCATTCGGCCCATTAGGACCATTAGGCCAATTAAACCCATTAGGTCGATTAGGAAACTTTGGCCCATTAGAACACTTAGGTTCATTAGGTCGATTAGGCCCATTAGGCCAATTCGGCCCATTTAGCCACTTAGGCCCATTCAGCCCATTAGGCCAATTAAACCCATTAGGTCGATTAGGAAACTTTGGCCCATTAGACCACTTAGGTTCATTAGGTTGATTAGGCCCATTCGGCCAATTAGGCCCATTCGGTCCATTCAACCACTTAGGCCCATTATGCCAATTATGCCCATTAGGCCACCTAGGTCCATTAGTCCACTAAGGCCCATTTAGCCCATTAGGCCACTTAGGCCCATTAGGCTGATTGGGCCACTTAGGCCCATTGGACCCATTAGGCCACTTAGGCCCATTAGTCCCATTAGGCCCACAATGCCCATTCAGTCCCTAGGCCCGTTAAGTTCATTAAGCCCATTAAGCAACCTAGGACCATTAGGTCATTTATTCCCCTTAGTCTCATTAGTCCACTTAGGCCCATTACACCCCTTAGGCCCATTAGGCACATTAATCCCATTATGTTGATTAATACACTTAGGCCCATTAGGCCACTTAGGCCGATTAGGCCCATTGAGTCCCTGAGGCGCATTAGGCCCATTCGGCCCATTATTAGGTTGATTAAAAAACTTAGGCCCATTAGGCCACTTAGGCCGATTAGGCCCATTGGGTCACTGAGGCCCATTAGGCTCATTAGGCCCATTAGGTCCATTCGGCCCATTTGCCCCATTTGGCACCCAAGCCCGTTAAGTCCATTCATCCCATTAGGCCCCTTAAACCCATTAGACCCCTTGGGCCCATTAAACCCATTGGGCCACTTAGGCCAATGAGTCCACTTAGTCCCATGAGGCCCGTGTGACCCGTAAGGCCCATTAGGCCCCTTAGACCCATTAGGCCACTTAGATCCAATAAGCCTATTAGGCCACTTAGGCCCATTAGAACCATTAGGCCCATTTATCCAATTAGGCACATTACACCCATTAGGCCAATTAGTCCCATTAGGCCACTTGGGCCCATTAGTCCCATTAGAACACTTAGGCTCATTTGGACCATTAGGCCCATTAGGCGACTTAGGCCCATTTGGCCCATTAGGCCACTTAATCCACTTAGAACCATTAGGCCCATTAGGCCACTTAGGCCCACAGGGCACATTAGGCCCGTTAACCAAATGAGCCCATTATCCCATTAGGCCGATTAGGCCACTTAGGCACATTAGACCCATTTGACCCATTAATACAATTTGGACGATTAGAAAACTTAGGCCAATTAGGCCACTTAGGCCCATTCGACCCACTAGACCACTTAGGCTAATTAGGCCCATTCGGCCCATTAGGCCCATTTGTCCCATTATGCCCATTTGACCTACAGGCCCATTAAGCCCATTAAGCCCATTGGGCCACTTAGGCCCATTTGGCCGACTAAGCACATTAGGGAGATTAGGCCACTAAGGCCCATCAGGCCCATTAGGCCTCTTAGGCCCACTTGCCCCATTAAGCCCATTAGGCCAATTAGGCCAATTAGGCCACTTTGGCCTGATAGGCCACTTCGGCCTGATATGCCACTTAAGGCCATTAGGCCCATTAGGCCACTAAGGCCAATTTGGCCCATTCGGCACATTAGGACACTTAGGCCCATTAGGCCCACTAGGTCCATTAAGCCCATTAGGCTGATTAAGCAACTTTGGCCCATTAGGCCACCAAGGCCCACTAGGCCACTTAGGCCAATTAGTCACATTCTTCCCCTTAGTCCCATTAGGCCCATTTGGCCCCTAGACCCGTTAAACCCATTAAATCCATTAGGCCACCTAGGCCCATTAGGTCACTTAGGCCCATTACGCCCATTGGCTATATGGCCCATTTTGCCCATTTTGCACCTATGCCCATTAATCCCATTAGGCCCATTAAGTCCATTAGGGCAATTAGGCCACTTAGGCCCCTTGGGCCCATCGGGCCCATGCGGCCCGTTAGGCCACTTCAGCCCATCAGGTCCATCAGGTCCATCAGGTCCATTCGACCACTTCGGCCTATTAGGCCCATTAATCCACTTAAGGCCATCAGGCCCAATAGTCCCATTCATTAAATTAGGCCAATTATGCCACTTAGGAAACTTATGCCCATTAGGCCCATTGGGCCACTTAGGCCCATTATCCCATTAGGCCACTTAGTCCCATTGAGCCAATTAGGCCCATTAGTCCCATTAGGCTCATTAGGCCCATAAGGCCACTCAGGTCCATTAAGCCCATTAGGCCACTTAGGCCCATTAGGTCACTAAGTCCCATTGGGCAATTTGGCCACTTATGCCCATTAGACCCATTATTCAAATTAGGCACATTTGTCTGATTTGGCCCATATGGACCATAATTCCACTTAGTCCCATTGGACCCATTAGGCCCATTGGACCCATTAGGACCATTAGGCGCATTAGGCCAATTCGGCCACTTACCGTCATTCATCCAATCAGGACCATTATGCAACTTAATCCCATTATTCCACTTAGGTCCATTAGGCCCATTAACCACATTATTCCAAATTTTCCCATTAGGCCCATTCATCCACTTATACCCATTAGTCTCAATTGGCCACTTAGGCCCATAAATCTCATTGGGCCAATTCAGTCGATTAGGCTGATTCAGCCACTTAGGCCACTTAGACCCATTAGGCCGATTAGGCCCATTCATCCAATTAGGCCACTTAGGCCCATTCGGTCAATTAGGCTGATTAGGCCACTTAGATCACTTAGGCCCATTAGGCCCATTAGGCCACTTAGGCCCATTAGGCCCATTAGGCCCATTTGATCGATTAGGCTGACTAGGCCACTTATGCCCATTTGGTTTATTAGCCCGATTAGGACACTAAGGCCCATTAGGCACTTTTGTCCCATTAGGACACTTAGGCCCATTAGGCCCATTCGATCGATTAGGCAGATTAGGCCACTTAGGCCCATTAGGCCACTTAGTCTCATTATGCCCATTAGGCCCATTCGGTCGATTAGGCTGATTAGACCACTTGGGTCCACTATGCCCACTAGGCCACTTTGACCCATTAGGCCCATGAGGCCACTTAGGCCCATTAGGCCCATTCGGCTGATTAGGCCGATTAGACCACTTAGGCCACTTAGGCAACTTATGACCATTATGCTCATTATGACTAGTAGGCCCATCAGTCCCATTCAGACACTTAGGAAACTTAGGCATTAGGCCCATTAGGCCCATTAGGCCACTTAGGCAAATTGGGCCCATTAGTCCCATTCGGCCGATTATGACGATTATAAAACTTAGGCCACTTAGCCCCATTTGTCCCATTATCCACATTAGGACACTTAGTCCCATTAGGCTAATTAGGCACAATAGGCCCATTTAGTTGATAAGGGGGATTAGGCCACTTAGTCCCATTAGGCCCATTAGCCCACTTAGACCCATTAGGCCCATTAGGCCACTTAGGCCCATTTGGCCCATTAGGCCACTGAGTCCCATTAGGCTAATTAGGCATATTCGATCCATTAAGCAACTTAGGCCACTTAGTTCCCTTAGGCCCATTAGGCCCATTAGGCCACTTAGGCCCATTAGGCCCATTAGGCCACCTAGACCCATTAGGCCCATTAGGCCACTTAGTCCCATTAAACTCATTAGTCCCATTAATCCCATTCGGCCCATTTGGTGACTTAGGCCGATTAGGCCACGTAGGCCCATTAGTCCACTTAGGCCCATTCGATCGATTAGCCCGATTAGGCCACTTACACTCATTAGGACATGTAGGACCATTATACCCATTAGGACACTTAGACCCATTAAACCCATTAGTCCCACTAGGCCAGTTAAGCCACTTAGGCCACTTAGGCCCATTCGGTCGATTAGCCTGATTAGGCCACTTAGGCCACTTAGGCCAATTATGTCCATTACGCCCATTAGTCCCATTAGGCTCATTAGGCCTATTCTCCCTATTAGGCCCATTAGGGCCACTAGTCCCACTAGGTCCACTAGGCCCATTAGGGCACGTAGGCCCATTCGGACCATTAGGCCACTTATGACCATGAGGCCCATTAGGTCCATCAAGCCCATTAGGTCCATGAGGGTCATTCTTCTCATGAGGCCCATTAGGCCAATTAGGACACTTAGGCCCATTAGGAACATTGGGCCCATGAGTCCACTTAGGCTCATGAGGCCCATTCGCCCCATCAGGCCACTTGGGCCCATTAGGCCCATTAATTCCATAAGGCCCACTAAGCCCCTTAGGCCACTTAGACCCATTCATCCCATTAGACCCACTAGGCCCATTCTTCCCATTAGTCCCATTGGGCCCATTAGGCCCCTTAGGCCCATGAGGCCCATTGGGCCCATTAGGCCACTTCATCACATTCAGACCATTCGGCTCTTAGGCCCACTTAGGCCACTTAGGCCCATTATGCCCATTATGCCCATTATGCTCATTGGTCCCCAGAGGAAACTTAGGCCAATGAGGCCCATTAGGCCCATAAGGCTCAATAGGCCCATCTAGCCAATTAGGACCATCCATCCCATTAGGCCCTTTAGGCCCACTCGGCCCATTAGGTCACTTGGGCTCATTATGCCACTTAGGAAAATTAGGTCCATGAGGCCCATGAGGCTCATCAAGCCCATTAGACCACTTAGGCCCATTAGGCCCATTAGGCCACCTAGGCCCATTGGGGCCATGAGGCCACTTAGACCAATTAGGCCCATTTGGCTAATTAGGCCCATTCGGTCGATTAGGACAATTAAGCCAATTAGATCACTTAGACCCCTTAGACCCATTAGGCCACTTAGGCCCATTAGGCACATTAGGCCCATTTGATCAATTAGGCTGACTAGGCCACTTAGACCCATTTGGTTGATTAGCCCGATTAGGCCACTTAGGCCCATTAGACACTTTAGGCCCAATATGACACTTAGGCCCATTAAGCCCATTAGGCTCATTCAGTCGATTAGGCAGATTAGGCCACTTAGGCCCATTAGGCCACTTAGTCCCATTTTGCCCATTATGCCCATTCGGTCGATTAGGCTAATTAGACCACTTGGGTCCATTATTCCCATTAGACCACTTCGGCCCATTAGGCCCATTAGGCCACTTAGGCCCATTCGGCTGATTAGGCCGATTAGACCACTTAGGCCACTTAGGCCACTTAGGCCCATTATGCTCATTATGACCATTAGGCCCATTAGGCCCATTCAGACACTTAGGCCACTTAGGCATTAGGCCCATTAGGCCGATTAGGCCACTTAGGCAAATTAGGCCCGTTAGTCACATTCGATTGATTAGGAAACTTAGGCCACTTAGCCCCATTTGTCTGATTATGCACATTATGCCTCTTAGTCCCATTAGTCTAATTAGGCCCATTAAGCCCATTTAGTCGATTAGGGGGATTAGGCCACTTAGGCCCATTAGGACCATTAGGCCACTTAGGCCCATTTGGCCAACTAGGGCACTGAGACCCATTAAGAACATTAGGCCAATTCGGCCTATTCGACCCATTAGGCCACTTAGTCCCATTAGGCCCATTAGACCCATTATCCACTTAGGCCAATTAAGCCTATTTGGCCCATTAGGTCACCTAGCCCCATTAGGCCCATTAGTCCACTCAGACCAATTAAACCCTTTAGTCCCATTAAGCCCATTAGGCCCATTTGGTGACTTAGGCAGATTAGGCCATGTAGGCCCATTAGCCCACTTAGGCCCATTAAACCCATTAGTCCCAACGTAGGCCCATTAGGCCCTTTCAATCGATTAGCCCGATTAGGCCACTTAGGCCCATTAGGACACGTAGGACCATTAGGCACATTAGGAAACTTAGGCCCATTAAACCCATTAGTCCCACTAGGCCCATTAGGCCCGTTAATCCACTTAGACCACTTAGGCCCATTTGGCCCATTCGATCGATTAGCCTGATTAAGCCACTTGGGCCACATAGGCCAATTATGTCCATTAGGCCCATTAGTCTCATTAGGCTCATTAGGCCTATTCGGCCCATTCTTCCCATTAGGCCCACTAGGCCCATTAGGGCACGTAGCCCCATTCGGACCATTAGGCCACTAAGAACCATGAGGCCCATTAGGTTCATCGGGACAATTAGTTACATGAGGGGCATTCTTCCCATGAGGGCCATCAGGCCCATTAGGCCACTTAGTCCCATTAGGCCCATTGGGCCCATGAGTCCACTTAGGCCCATTCACCCCATCAGGCCACTTGGGCCCATTAGCCCGTTAATTCCATCAGGCCCACTAATCCCCTTAGGCTACTTAGACCAATTAAGCCACATAAACCCATTAGTCCCATTGGACCCACTAGGCCCATTCTTCCCGTTAGGACCATTGGGCCCATTAGGCCCCTTAGGACCATGAGGCCCATTGGGCCCATTAGGCCACTTCAGCTCATTCGGCCCATTCGGATCATTAGGCCCACTTAGGCCACTTAGGCCCATTATGCCCATTATGCCCATTATGCCCATTGGGCCCAAGAGGCAACTTAGGCCAATGCCCATTAGGCCCACAAGGCTCAATAGGCCCATCCATCCCATTTGGCCCTTTAGGCCCACTCGGCCCATTAGGCCACTTGGGCTCATTATGAAACTTAGGCCACTTAGGTCCATGAGGCCCATGAGGCCCATTAGACCACTTAGACCCATTAGGCCCATTAGGCCACCTAGGCCCATTAGGCCCATTGGACCCATGGGGCCACTTAGGCCAATTCGGCCCATTCTTCCCATTAGGACCATGAGGCCCATTAGGTCCATCGGGCCATGTAGTCCCATTTGACCCTTTAGACCCACTAGGCCCATTCGGAAACTTAGGCCCTTTCTGCACATTAGGCCACTTAGCCCACTTACGCACATTAGGCCCACAAGGCCATTCATCCACTTAGTCATAGGAGGCCACTTCAGCCCATTAGGCCCATGAGGCCCATTAGACCCATTAGGACCATGAGGCCACTTAGTCCTATGAGGCCCATTAGGCCTATTAGGCCCATTAGTCCCATCAGGCTGATTTGGCCACTTAAGCCCATTAGGCCTATTTGTCCCATTATGCAACTTAGGCCTATTGGAACCATTCAGCCACAGAGGCCCATTAGGCCCATTCCGCCACTTAGGCCCATTAGAACCATTCGGCCCATTCGGCCACATAGGCCCATTGGGTCAATTAATCCACTTAGTCCCATCAAGACCATTAGTCCCATTAGGACCATTAGGGAACTTAGTCCACTTAGGCCCATTAGGCCCAATATGCCAATCGGGGCTATCAGGCCCATTCATCCATTAAGGCCCATTAGGCCCATTAGGCCACTTAGGCCCATTATGCCCCTTAGGTCACTTAGTCTCATTAGGACCATGAGGCCCATCAGGCCCATTAGGCCCATTAATCCAATTGGGCCAATGAGGCCCATTATGCCCGTTGGGCCTGTCACAACTATGAGGCCCCTAAGGCTATTAGCCCCATTACGCCCATCAGGACCATTAGGCCACTTAGTCCCATTGGTCTCACTAGGCCCATTACACCAGTTAGGCCCATCAGGCCCATTAGGACACTTAGGCCACTTAGGCCCATTGGGCCCATTAGGCCCATTCAGCTACTTATTCCCATTAGGCCCATTGGGCAACTTAGTCCCATTGGGCCACTTCACCCCATTAGGCCCATTCAGCTACTGAGGCCCATCAGGCCACTTAAGCCCATTAGGCCACTAAGGCACATTATGGCCATTAGGCCGATCAGGCCCATGAGGCCCATTGGGCCAGTGATGCCCATTATTCCCATTAGGCCGATCAATCCCATTAGGTCTAGGAGGCCCATGAGGCCACGGAGGCCCATTAATCCTATCAAGCCAATTTGGCCACTTAGGCCCATTAGGATGATTATGCCCATTAGGCCCATGAGGCTACTAATGTCACTTAGGCCAATTAGGCCCATGAGGCCACTAAGGCCCATTAGACCCATCAATCCCATTAGGCCACTTAGGCCACTTAGACCCATTAGACCACTTAGACCCCATTAGGCCACTTAGGCCCATTCATCTCATTAGGCCACTGAGGCCACTTAGGCCCATTAAGCTACTTAGGCCCATTACGCCCATTAGGACCATTAGGCCACTGAGGCCCATTAGGCGCAATAGACCACTTAGGCCACTTAGGCCCATTATACCCATTAGGCCCATTAATCCCATCAGGCCGATGAGGACACTAAGACCCATTTGGCCCATTTGTCCCATCATTGCCTTCGATCCTATTAGGCCACTTAGGCCCATTTGGCCTATTAGGCCCATTAGGACACTTAGGCCCATTGATCTCATTAGGCAATTTAAGTCCATTGGACACATCAGGACCATCAAGCCCATGAGTCCACCTAGGCCCATTCGACCCATTAAGGCCATCGAGCCCTTCAGACCCATTAGGCCACTTAGGCCCATTCAGCTCATTAGGGCACTCAGGCCCATTAATCCCATTTGCCCCATCAGTCCCATTGGCCCCATTATGTCCATTTGTCCCATTAGGCAACTTAGGCCACTTAGGCCCATTAGGCCACTTAGTCCCATTCGACCTAATCGACCCATTATGCCACCTAGGCCCATTAGGCAACTTAGGCCCATCATGCCTATTAGGCAAATTATTCCACTTAGTCCATCGAGGCTCATTAGTCCCATTAGGCCACCGAGGCCCATTAGGCTCATTAGGCCCATTAGGCCACTTAATCCCATTAATCACATTAGGCCACAGAGGCCCATTAGGCCAGTTAGGCCCATTAGGCCCATAGGCCACTTAGGACCATAGCCCCATTAGGCCACAGAGGCCCATTAGGCCCATTTGGCCGATTATGCCACTTTGGCCACTTTGGCCCATTATGCCTGTAAGTCCCATTAGGACCTCCAGAACACACTCTTGAAAATATAAACAAGATATTTAATTATGGATTATGTATCAAAATTTGAAATGTCAATAAAAAAACTTGCAATCTTTTCTTGTGTTTGTACATTTACACCACTTCCATTATTTTGCTTCCTAGTCAAGGAAAATAATTTTTCTTGAGGCACACAACCTTTGATGCCAAATGCTACTTTCTATAAATGAAATTTATTTGTATAATACTACATTATTGAATAATATGAAAGTGATAAACCTAGAATGAATTAAAATTATAGCTATTAAAGAAATTCATAAAATGAAGAAGCATCTAAAAACAAATTTAATTAGAAATTTAATACTAGTGACCTAACATAATCAATACATATTAATTAGCATGATAAACATGTGTATAGTATGTATTCCTCTTGTATGTTCATTTCGGTGTAATTCCATTTATGTTGTGTTACTTCGTTATTTGGTCACTTGGTAATTTTTATCATTTTATCATTTTTCTAATTGGCTAATTAGTCCATTTAGGTAAATTAGGACAATTGGGCCAATTAGACCAATTAGTTCAGTTAGAAAAAATAGGTCATTTTTAGGCCTTTAATCCATTTAGGGCATTTAGTCCATTAGGCCATTTAGGCCAATTAGTCCAATTATAACATTTAGGTCAATTAGGACAATTACGCTAATTAGACCATTTAATCCAATTAGATCATTTAATCCATTTGGACCAATTATGCCATTTACACCAATTAGGTCATTTGTACCAATAAGGATATTTGGCTATTTAGACCAATTTAGCCATTAGGACATTATCCCATTAGTTCATTACCCCATTAGGAAAATTTCTTATTCGGTGATTTGACCATTTATGCCAATTTAGGATAATTAGGACAATTAGGCTAATTAGGCCAATTAGACCACTTAATCCAATTAGACCATTTAGTCCATTTGGAACAATTAGACCATTTAGACCCATTTGTCCATTTAGGCCAATTTAAGAAAATTAAGCCAATTAGGCTAACTGGGTCAATTAGGACAATTAGGCCAATTATTCCATTTAATCCAATTAGACCATTTAATATATTTAGACAAATTAGTCTATTTAGAAAAATTAGTTCATTTATGCCAATTAAGCCATTATGCCAATTAGGCCACTAGGCAATTGGGCCATTAGGATATTTAGACCAATTAGGCCATTTAGGTCATTATACCATTATCTCATTAGTTCATTGATCCATTAGTCTAATTGTTCATTTGGCCATTTGGTCAATTAGGCCAATTTAGACCAATTTAGGCCACTTTGAACCAAAAAAATCCTAAAACCTAGAATCAAAACACTATATCTGAAACAATAATACCTAAGGCCTAATTAGGCCTATTAGGACGATGAGGCCATTTAGGTCCATTAGGTCACTTAGTCTCATTCAGACCATTAGGCCACTTAGGCCCATTTGGCCACTTAGGCCCATTAGGCTGATTTGGCCACTAAAACCCATTAGGCTCATTCAGCCGCATAGGATCATTAGGCTCATTAGGCCACTTAGGACCATTAGTCCAATTCATCCCACTCGACCCATTAGGCCCATTCAAACCATTAGGCCACTTAGTCTCATTGGACCATTATGCCAATTAGGCCCATTAGTCCCATTACGACGATTGGGCCACTTCGTCCCATTAGGCCCATTACGCCAATTAGACCACTTAGGATCATTAGGCTCATTAGGACCATTAGTCCACTTAGGCCTAATTGTCCCATTAGGCTCATTATACCACTTAGGCCCATTAGGCTGATTAGGCCACTTAGGCCCATTGGTCCACTTAGTCCCACAAAGGCCCATTAGGACACTTAGGCCCATTAGGCTCATTAGGATAATTTGACCCATTAGGCCCTTTAGGCCACTTAGACCCATACATCCCATTAGGCTGATTAGGCCACCTGGTCCCATTGGGCCAATTAGGCCACTTAGGCCCATTAGACGACTGAGGCTTATTAGGCCCACTTGGATCATTCATCCTATTAGGCCAATTAGGCCCATTGTCCCCATTATCTACATTAGGCCCATTAGGTCCAATAGGCCACTTAGGCCTATTAGGCCACTTAGGTCCATTCAGACACTTAAGCCCATTAGGCCACTTAGGCCCATTGATCCCAATTATTCCATTTGGTCCCTTAGGCCACTTAGGTTTCTTAGGCCCATTAGGCCACTCAGGCCCATTGATCCCATTAGCTCCATTACGCCCCTTAGGTCACTTATGCCTCTTGGGCCCATTAGGCCACTTAGGCCCATTATGCCACTTAGGCCCATTGATCCCATTAGGCCACTCAGGCCTCTTAGGCCTATTAGGCCTCCTAGGCCACTTAGGTTACTTATGCCCATTAGACCCAATAAGCATTGGGCCCATTAGGCCACTTAGGCCCATTAATCCACTTAGGCCCATTGGTCCACTTAGGCCTCTTAGGTCACTAAGGCCCATTAGGCCCATTAGGTCCATTAGGAAACTTAGGACTATTAGACCCATTATCCATTAGACCCATTAGGCCACTTAGGCATTAGACCCATTAGCCATTAGACCCATTATCCATTAGGCCCATCGGTCCACTTAGGCCTCTTAGGCCACTAAGGCCCATTAGGACCATTAAGTCCATTAGGCCACTTAGTCCCATTAATCCAGTTATGCCTGTTAGGCCCATTGAGCCCATTAGCCAACTTAGGACCACTCAGCCACTTAGGCCCATTAGGCCCATTGGACCCCTTAGGCCCATTAGACCACTTCGGCCCATTTGGCCACTTAGGCCCATTAGGAAACTTAGAAAAATTAGGCCCATTAGTTATATTAGGCTCATTAGGCCCTCAAAATCATTTTTTAAATTTTCATAAAAGCCACTACATCGAAGATACCATGTCGAAGAAGTTTTCGCCATCATCATCACCTGTTATCTTCATTACATCGTTGTCATACACTCCGAACAACATCATCATAACCATCATCGCTAGAGTCACCACATCGTCGGCGGGAACACCACCTTCGTCGTCGTCAACCATCATCGTCGGAGCCGAGAACCAGAGAAAAACGAACCAGGATGTCCAATAATCACCACTAATGTCTTCATATCATCATCATAGAACTCCAACATCACCACCAAAAAACCATCAAAACAGAACATCACAACCATTTAAACCTTCAAATATGAGCCATATGCCCCCTTGAATACCCTAAGACACTCGATCTGCACCTCCCAGAACCTCCATGAAGTCCCGCGCACCGAACTGACAGGGAAAGGAGCACAGGAAGGATGAGAAGATGGAGGCCTCGGTAGGGGACCAAGCTAGAAACCACATCGGTCCAACAAAATAGATAACCAATAATAGAGAAACAAAATCAATCCCAAACAAAATAACCATATGATACCTCAATCCACATCCTCCAAATAGAAAAGGATCCAACTAGAGGAATTAACCCGAGCTGAGATTACTACCAACCCTACTCTAGCATCATCCCAAGTAGGCCTGGATCCTGAATTGAGCCTGAAAAAAGTGGAGTCAAATGTGATGGGTAGGCTAGCATGGGTAGAGGAGAAAGAAGGCACCAGACAGACTCGCTGGTGCCTACCAAAGCCGTCTAAAGCACCCGCACACACAAACCCAAAATAGGGGTCTGATGCGTAGGGAAAGATTGAAAGAGGGGTGGTCAATGGCGTGCAATGACCACACTAGTAAGCCACACAAGTCAAGAGGGAAGAAAAATAAATCAAGATAAGGAAGAAGATAGACCGTGTGAAGTGAAACCATCACCGTAAAGCAGACCCTCAAAACCCTAGGAGGGGAAGAGGAGGCATAGTGAGCATCAGGATCCAGGAGAGTGTGGAGCCATCTGGTTCATCCATTAGGCTCATTAGGCCCATTTGGTCACTTAGGCCCATTAGACCCATTTGTCCCATTACACCCATTAGGCCCATTCGACCAATTAGGACCATTGGTCCACTTCATCCCATTAGGCCCATTAGAGCTATTAGTCCACTTAGGGCCATTTGGCCCATTAAGTCCATTAGATTAGGCCCATTAGGCCACTTAGTCCCATTTGGACCTTTAAACCCATTAGGCCAATTAGACCCATTAGGCCACTTAGGCCCATTTGTCCCATTTGTCCCATTAGACCCATTTGGCCGCTTATGCCCTTTAGGCCACTAAAGACCATGAAGAACATGAGGCCAATTAGGCCACTTAGACCCATTTGGCCACTTAGGCCCATTTGTTCCACTAGGACACTTAGGCCCATTAAGACCATTTGGCCCATTTGTCCCATCAATCCCATTGTATTAATCCCATTAGGCAACTTAGGCCAATATGACCCATTAAGCCCATTAGGACAATTAGCCCAATTAGCCCAATTATGCCTATTAGGCCCACTAAACCCATTAGGCCACTTAGGCCCATTAGGCCAATTAGGCCCATTTGGCCACTTAGGATCCTAATACCAATTATAACACTGAGGTCCATTTGGTGCATTAGGCCCATTAGGCCACTAAGGCCCTTTAGGCCACTTAGGCCCAATAGGCGCATTAGGCCCATTAGGCCCATTAGACCTCTTAGGCCACTTAGGCCCATTAATCCCAATAGTCCACTTAGACCACTTAGGCCCATTAGGCCACTTAGGCCCATTAACCCCATTATGCCACTTCAGTTCATTCGGTGCATTAGGCCCATTAGGCCACTAAGTCCCATTGGGCCCATTAGGCCCATTAGGCCACTTAGGTCCCTTAGGCCACTTAGTCCCCTTATGAACATTAGGCAACTTAGGCCCATTAGGCCCATTATTCCACCTAGGCCCCTTAGTCCACTTAGTCCCATTAGGCCACTTTGGCCCATTAGGCCACTGAGGACCATTAGGCTCATTAGGACCATCAGGCCCATCATGCCTAAGAGGCTACTTCACCCCCTCAGGACACTGAGGCCCATTAGGCCCATTCATCCACTTAGTACCATTATAACACTTGTCCCATTGGGCCACTTAGGCCCATTCGGCCACTTAGGCCCACCTGGCCCATTATGCCCATTAGGCCACTAAGGCCCTTTAGGCCCTTTAGGCTACTTAGTCCCATCCGGCACATTAGGCCCATTAGGCCACTTAGGCCACTGAGGCCAATTAGACCCATTAGGCCACTTAGGTCCATTAGTACCATTAATTCCATTAGTCCCATTAATCCACTTAGTCCCATTAGTCCCATTAGGCCATTGAGACCCATTCAGCCCATTAGGCCATTAGGCCCATTATGTCCATTTGGCCACTTAGGCCCATTAGGCCCATTAGGACACTGATTCATATTAGTCCCATTAGGACACTAAGTCTCATTAGTCCCATTATGCCCAATAACCCATTAGGACACTTAGGCCCATTAGTAAACTTTGGACCATTAGGCAAATTAGGTCACTTAGACCCATTATGCCCATTCGGCCACTTAGGCCTATTAGGCCCATTAGGCCACTTAGGCCCATTAGGCCCATTGGTTCCATTATTCCACTTAGTCTCATTAGGACACTTAGGCCCATTATAACCATTAGGACACTTTGTCCCATTTGGTCACTTAGGCCCATTGGACCAATTAGGCACATAACGACCATTAGGCCATTGAGGCTCATTCCGCCTATTAGTCCAGTTAGGCAAGTTAGGCCCAATAGGCCAATAAGACCACTTAGGACTGTTAGGCCCATTATGCCTATTAGGCCCACTAGTCCACTAAGGCCCATTAGACCCATTAATCCCATGGGTTCACTTAGGCCCATTAGGCCCATTAGGCCACTAAAGACCATTAGGCCTATTATGCCCATTAGGCCACCTCGGCCCATTAGGCCTATTCTTCCACTTAAACCCATTAGGCCACTTAAGGCACTTCGGGCCATTAGGCCCATTAGGCCACTTAGGCCCATTATTCCACTTAGTTGCATTAGGCCACTAAAACCCATTAGACCACTTAGTCCACTTCGGGCCATTAGGCCCATTATTCCACTTTGGCACATTATTCCACTTAGATGCATTACGTCACTTATTTCCATTAGGCCCATTAGGCCACTTAGGCCCATTAGGCCACTTACACCCATTTGGCCCATTTGGCCAATTATGCCACTTAGGGCCATTAGGCCCATTCAACCACTTAGGACAATTAGGCTAATTATCCCATTAATCCCATTATGCCACTTAGGCTAATTGGGAACATTAGGTCAGTTAGGCCCATTATGCCACTTAGGCCCATTCACCCACTTAGGCCCATTAGGCCCATTATCCCATTAGGCCCATTAAGTCCATTATCCCATTGGGCCCATTAGGACCATTAGGGAACATAGTCCCATTAGGCCCATTAGGCCACTTAGGCCCATTATGCCCCTTAGGCGACTTAGATCCATTTATCCACTTAGGCCCATTAGGACATGTAGGCCCATTAGGCTCATTGTGCCACTTAGGACCATTAGTCCCACTCATCCAGTTAGGATCATTAGGACCATTAGGCCCCTTATGCGACTTAAACCCATTAAACCCATTCGAACACTTAGGCCCATTAGGCCAGATAAAAAAATTAGGCCCATGAGGCACATTAGGTTAATTAGGCCACTTAGGCCCATTAGGCCCATTAGTCCACCTGGTCCCCTTAGTCCAATTAGACCACTTCGGTCCATTGGTCCCATTATTCCCATTAGGCCCATTAGGTCCATTCGTCCACTTTGTCCCATTAGGCCCATTAGGTCACTTTGGCCCATTCGGCCACTTTGGCCCATTAGCCCCATTAGGCCACTTAGTCCAATTAGTGAACTTAGTCCCACTAGTCCCATTAGGCCCATTAGGCCACTTAGGCCCATTTGGACAATTTGGTCACTTCAGCCCATTAGGCCCATTATGCATATTTGGCTCATTAAGCACATTCACCCACTTTGTCCCATTAGTATACTTAGGCCCATTTGGTCCATTAGGCTTGTTAAGACACTTAGGCCTAATAGGACCATTAGGCCACCTAGGCCCATTTGGACCATTTGGCCACTTTGTCCCATTAGGCCCATTAGGTCCATTATGCCCACTCATCTACTTTCTCCCATTAGGACCATTAGGACCATTAGGCCACTTAGGCCTATTAAGTCCATTAGGTCTGTTTGGCCACTTGGGCCCATGAGGCCCAATTTGCCCATTAGGCCCAAATTCCCATTTGTCCACTTTGGACCATTAGGCCACTTAGTCCCATTAAGTGCATTAGGCCCATTTGGTCGTTGAGGCCCATTAGGCCCACGAGGACACGTAGGCCCATTCGGCCCATTTGGAAACTTCGGCCCATTATGCCCATTAATCCCATTAGGCCAATTCGTCCACTTTGTCACATTAGGCCACTTAGGCCCATTATGACCATTATACCCATTAGGACACTTAGGCCCATTAGATCCATTAGGAAACTTATTCCCATTAGGCCACTTAGGCCCATTACGCCACTTAGTCTCATTAGGCCAACTAGACCCATTAGGCCCACTAGTCCCATTTGGCTTCGTAGGCCCATGAGGCCCAGTGAGCCCATTAGACCCAGTAGGCCTAGTAGGCCCAATTAGACCCATTAGTCCCATTAGGTCCACTGGTCCACTAAGGCCCATTAGGACATGTAGTCCCTTTATGCCCATTAGGCTGATTTCTCCACTAAGGTCCATTATGCCCATTATGCCCATTAGGCCCATTCTTCCACTTTGGCTCATTAGGCCACTTAGGCCCCTCAGGCCTATTATGCAACTTAGTCCCATTGTGTCCATTAGGCCACTTCATCCCATTAGGCCAATTCGACTCATTAGGCCACTTAGGCCAATTAGGACCATTAGGCCCATTATGCCCATTAGGCCCATTGGGTCCATTAGGACACTTTGGCCTGTTAGGCCACTTAGGTCCATTAGGCACATTCGACCCCTTAGGCACCTTAGGCCCGTTAGGCCCATTCAGCCAATTCGGCCACTCAAGCCCATTAGACCACTTAGGCCCATTTGGCCCATTGGTCCACTTAGGCTCATTGTGCCCATTAGGTATATTCGGTCACTTAGGCCCATTAGGTCCATTGGTTCACTTAGGCCCATTATACCCATTACGCCCATTAAACGCATTAGGTACAATTGTCCCATTAAGACCATTAGGCCATTTAGGCCCATTAGGTCCATTAGGTCTATTATGCCCAATAGGTCCACTGACCCACTTCGGCCCACTAAGTCCATTCGACCCATCCGACCCATTCGGCTAATTAGGCCCATTAGGATCATTGGCCCTTTAGTCCCATTCTGTTTATTCTTCCCATTATACCTGTTGGACCCTTTATGCCCATTCAAACCATTAGGCAACTTCGGTCCAGTAGGCCCATTAGGCCCATTGGACCCATTCGGCCAATTCGGCCACTTCGGCAAATTAGGCACATTCGGCCAATTCGCCCCACTAGGCCACTTCAACCCATTGGGTCCATTCAACCCAGTCAGCCCATTAGACTCATTAGGCCCCATAGGCCAATTAGGACACTTAGGCCCATTCGTACTATTAGGCCACTTAGGCCCATTAGGATCATTAGGTCCATTCGACCCATTAATACCTTTCGGCCCATTAGGCACATTCGGCAACTTCGGACCATTCGGACCATTAGGACCATTCGGAAACTTAAGCACATTAGGATCATTAGTCCCATTACGCCACTTAGGCCTAACTGACCGATTAGGTCCATTAGGCCACTTGGGCCCATTTGGCCCATTTGGCCCATTAGGCAATTTTAGGCCCATTAGGCAACTTAGGCCAATTATGACAATTAGGCCCATTCTGCCCATTAGACCTATTAGGCCACTTAGACCCATTGGGCCACTTAGGTCCATTACACCCATTAGGCCACTTAGGCCCATCAGGACCATTCGGTCCATCAGTCTCATTCGTCTGATTCGGTCCCTTCGGCCACTTAGGCCCATTGGACCACTTAGGCCCATTCGGCAACTTAGGCCCATTAGGCTCATTCATCCAATTAGGCCACCTAGGCCCATTTGGCCCATTCGACCACTTAGGCCCATTTGATTATGATTATACCACTTAGGCCCATTAGGATGCTTTGGCCCAATAGGACCTTCAGGACGATTATGCCACTTAGGCCCATTAGGCCCATTTTCCCCATAAGGCTCATTAGACCAATTAGGGTCATTAGTCTACGATTATGCCACTTATTCCCATTAGTCCCCTTTGGCTGATTAGGCTCTTTAGGACCATTAGTTCACTTAATCCCATTTGTCCTTGTAGGCTCATTAGGCCACTTAGGCCTATTTGCCCATTAGGATCATTAGTCATGTTAGGCCCATTAGTCTTTTTAGGCCAGTTAGGCCCGTTGGAACCATTATGAAACTTAGGCCCATTAGGCTCGTTCGGCCCATTAGGCAACTTGGGCCCATTGAGCGAATTAGGCCACATAGTCCCTTTAGGCCCTTTAGGCCCATTAGAACACTTAGGCCACTTAGACCCATTATACCCATTTGGCCCATTGGGCCCATTATGCCACTTAGGTCCATTAGGCCACTTCGGCCCATTGGGACCATTCAGCCACTTAGGCCCAGTAGGCCCACTAGGAACCTTGGTATCATTAGGCCCATTAGTCTCATTAGGCCACTTAGGCCCATTCGGCCCATTTGGCCACTTAGGCTAATTTGGCCCATTAGGCCTAGTATGTCACTTCAGCCCATTAGGCCTACTAGGCACATTATGCCCATTCAGTCTATTCAGACCATTCGTCCCATTATTCCACTTAGGCCCATTAGGCACATTAGGCCAATTCTGCCACTTAGGCCATTATGCCCATTAGAACCACTAGGTACATTAGGCCCATTCGGCCAATTAGGCTCATTCAACCACTTAGGCCCATTAGGCCCATTAGGCCCATTAGGATAATAAGATCACTTCATACCAATATTCCACTTAGGACCATTAGGACCATTAGGCCACTTATGCCCATTCAGCACATTAGTCCCCTTAGGCCAATTAGGCCCCTTAGGCCCATTAGGCCCCTTAGGCCCATTCTTCCACTTAATCTAATTATGCCCCTTAGGTCCATTAGGTCGATTAAGTCACTTAGGCCCATTAGACCACTTAGGCCCATTAGACCCATTAGTCCTATTGGGCCCATTAGAAAAATTAATCTCATTAGACCCATTAGGCTACCTAGGTCCATTAGGCTGATTAGGCCCATTAGGCCACTTATCCCCCTTAAGCCCTTTAGGCCCATGAGTCCTGTGAGGCCCATTAGGCTCATTATGCCCATGAGCCCACTTTGTCCCTTTAGGCTCATGAGGCCACTTATGACCATTAGGCCCATCAGGCCACTTAGGCAGATTGGGCCCATTAGGCCCATTAGGCCACTTAGGCCCATTGGGACCATTATGCCACTTAGGCCCATTAAGATGATTAGGCCACTTTGGCCCATTAGGACCATTAGTCCACTTAATCCACTTCAGTCCATTAGGAACATTAGTCCACTTAGGACCATTAATCCCATTAGGCTGGTTTGGCCACTAAGGCCCATTAGGCCCAATAGGCCACTTAGGCCTATTCGGCCACTTTGGCCTATTAGGCCACTTTGGCCTATTAGGACCATTAGTACACTTTGTCCCATTAGGCCACTTCGTCCCACTAAGCTCATTAGGTCGATTAGGCCACTTAATCCCATTAGGCCCATTAATCCCCTTAGGCCACTTAGACCCATTAGTCCAATTCGGCCCATTGGGCCCATTGGTCCCATTAGGCCCATTCGGCCCATTATGCCACTTAGGCCCCTTACGCCCAAGAGGCCACTTAGGCCCCTTACACCCATGAGGCCACTTAGGCCCATTAGGACCCTAAGGGCCTTTAGGCTACTTAGGCCCATTAGGCCACTTCATCCCATTTGGCCCACTAGGCATATTCGGCCCATTAAGACCATTAGGCCCACTAGGCCACTTAGGCCCATTATACCCATGAGGAAACTTAGACCCATTAGGCCACTTATCCCCATTAGGTCACTTAGGCCCATTAGGCCCATTAGGCCACTTCAGTCAATTAGGAAATTTAGGCCACTTAGGCCCATTATGCCACTTAGGCCCATTAGGCCCATTGGGACACGTTTTCTCATTAGGAAACTTAGGCCCATTAGGCCACTTAGTCCCATTAGGATGATTTGGCCACTTTGTCCCATGTGGCCCATTAGGCTTGTTCATCCCATTAGGCCCATTCGACCCTTTAGACCCATTAGGCCCATTAGGCCCAATGGTCCGCTTTGGACCATTAGGCCCATTGATCCACTTCGGCCCATTACGCCCATTAGGGCCATTAGGCCACGTAGTCTCATTAAACCCATTAGGCCCATTGGGCCATTAAGCCCATTCGGCCACTTAGTCCCATTAGACCCATTACACCAATTAGGCCTATATGGCCCATTAGGCCAATTTGGCCCATGAGGCCACTGAGGCCCATTAGGACCATTAGGCCCATTATGCATATTTGGCCAATTTAGTGAATGAGGCCAGTAAGGCCCAATAGTCCACTAAGGTCCTTTTGTCCCATGACGCCACTTAGTCCCATTAGGCCTATCAGGCCACTTAGGACCATTAGGCCCATTAGGTCACTTACACCCCTTAGGCCCATTAGTCACATTCGGCTACTTAGGCACATTCGGCCACTTAGGCCAATTAGGCCTGTTAGGCCACTTAGGTCCATTATGCCCATCGGGCCACTTAGGCCCATTAGGTCGATCAAGGAACATAGGCCCATTAGGCCCACTAGGCCACTTAGGCCAACTAGGCCCATTAATCTCATTAGGCCTATTAGACCACTTAGGCCCCTTAGTCCACTTAGGCCCATTAGGCCCATTAGGTGCACTAGGCCCATTAGGCCCATTAAGCCCCTTAGGCCCATTAATCTCATTAATCCTATTAGGAAACTTAGGCCCATTAGGCCACTTAGGCCCATTAGGCACATTAATCCACTTATGCTAATTAGGCCCATTCATCCCATTAGGCCCATAGACCCCTAGGCCCGTTAATCCCATTAATATCATTAGGCCACTTAGGCTCATTATGCCACTTAGCCCCATTAGGCCGATTAGGTGACTAAGGCCCATTAGTCCACTTAGTCCCACTATGCTCATTAATCCCATTAGGCTAATTTGGCCACTTAGGCCAATTAGGCCACTTAGGACAATTAAGACCATTTGACCCATTAGGCCCCTTAATCCCATTAGGGAGATTATGCAACTTTGTCCCATTAGGCCACTTTGGCCCATTAGTCCACTAAGGCCAATTAGGTCCATTCGGTCCGTTAGGCCCATTAGGCCACTTAATCCCATATTCCCCATTCGGCCCCTTATTTCTATTAGGCCGATTAGGCTGCTTTGACCCATTAGGCCACTTCGACCCATTAGGCCCATTAGGCCACTTCGACCCATTAGGCCCATTAGGACACTAATTCCAATTAGGCCCATT
Source organism: Viscum album (assembly GCA_963277665.1). NCBI lineage: Eukaryota > Viridiplantae > Streptophyta > Magnoliopsida > Santalales > Viscaceae > Viscum > Viscum album. The sequence continues at coordinate 944,828,457 of OY728132.1, read as the reverse complement.
TGGACCATTTAAACCCTAGACCTATAAATCCCATTAATCCCATTAGGCCACCTAAGCCCATTAGACAACTTATTCCCATTAGGCCCCTTAGACCCATTAGGCCCTTTAGACCCACTATGACCATTAGGTCGATTAGGCCACCTAGGCCCATTAGGATGCTTAGGCTCATTAGGCCACTAAGTCCCATTCAGCCTATTAGGATAATATTTCCCCTCTTCCCATTAATCCCATTAAGCCCATATGGCCACTGAGGCCCATTAGGCCACCTAGGCACATTAGGCCCCTTTGGTCCATTAGGATACTTAGCCCTATTAATCCCATTAGGCCCATTAGGACCATTAAGCCCATTATGTCGATTAGGTCACTTATACCATTTAGTCATGTTCGTCCACTTAGGCCCATTAGGCCCATTCGGCCTATTAGGCCCATTCGGCCCATTTCGCACATAGGTCTATTAAGCCTATTAAGCCTATTAGCCCCCATTATCCCCATTGGGACCATTGGGCCCATTGGTACCATTGGTCCCATTAGACCCATTAGGCCACTTAGGCCCATTCATCCCATTAGGCCACTTTGGACCATGAGGCCCACTTAGGCACTTGAGGTCCATTCATCCCATTAGGCCACTTAGGCCTATCAGGTCCATTAGGCCAGTCACTTAGGCCTATCAGACCCATTAGGCCCATTCTTCCACCCAATAAAATTAAGCACAGTGGGCCACCTAGGCCCATTCAGCCACCTAGGACGATTTGGCCCATTATGCTGCTTAGGCCCATTAGGCCCAATTATTCGATTAGGCTGATTAGGCCACCTAGGTCACTTAGGCCCATTAGTCCCATTAGCCACTTAGGCCCACTAGTCACATTAGGCCCATTTAGCCCATTAGGCCACTTAAACCCATTTGACCCATTAGGCGACTTAGGCTCATTAGGCCCACTAGGCCCGTTAGGCCACTTAGGCCCCTGAGGCCCATTAGCCCCATTATGCCCATCAAGCTCATTAGGCCACTTAGACCCATTAGGTCCATTAGGGCCATTGGAACCATTATGCCACTTAGGCCCATTGGGCCCATTGGGCCACTGGGGTCCATTGTGCCCATTGGGCCTACCAGGCCCATTTAGATCATTTGGCACATTCAGCCACTAAGGCCTAGTAGGAAAATTGGGCCCATTAGGCCCCTTAGGTCCATTAGGCTCACTCAGCCCATTATAACACTAAGGCCCATGAGGCCCATTGGACCACTTAGACCAGTGAGCTCCATTAGGTCGATTTGGCTCATCAGGCCCATCAGGACCATTAATCCACTTAGGCTCATTTGGCACATTAGGCCACTTAGGCCCATAAGGCCTATTGGTCCACTAAGGCCCATTGGGCCACTAAGTCCCATTAGTCCCACTAGGCCTATCCGTCCAATTAGGCCCATGAATCCAACTAGGTCACTAAGGCCCATTAGGCCCATCAGGCCCATCATTCCCATTAGGACGCTTAGGCCCATTAGGCCCATTAAGATACTTAGTCAACTTAGGCCCATTAGGTCCATTGGGCCAATTAATATATTTAGTCCACTTAGGCCCATTATTCCCATGAGGCCACTAAGGCCCATCATGCTCATTATGCCACTTAGGCCCATTAGACCCCTTAGCCCCATTCAGCTCTTTAGGCCACTTAGGCCCACTAGGCCCATTAGGAAACTTAGTCCCATTAAGATATTGAGGACCACTAGGCCCATTAGGCTACTTAGGACCATTAGCTGCATTAGGCCCATTAGGTCACTAAGGCCCATTAGGCCCATTAGTTCACTTAGGCCCATGAGGCCTTTAGGCCCAAAAGGCCACTGAGGCCCATTAGTCTCATTGGGCCCATCAGGCACATTCAGCCACTTAGGCTCATTAGGCAAATTTGGCCACTTAGGCCAATTCAGATCATTAGGCAACTTAGGCCTATTCGACCCATCATGCCCATTCAGCCACTTAGACCCATTCGCCCCCATCACGCCCATCCGGACCATCAGGCCAGTTAGGCCACTTAGGTCTATTCATCTCATTAGGCCACTTAGGCCCATAATCTCATCATGCCCATCAAGACAATCAAGCCCATATGGCCACTTAGGTCCATTGAGCCCATTAGTCCCATTTGGTCACTTAGGCCCAATCATCTCATTAGCCCCATCATTCCCATTAGGCCTATCATGCCCATCAGGCCACAAAGGCCTATTCAGTTCATTAGGACACATAGTCCCTTGAGGTCCATTAGGCCCATCAGGCCAATCAGGTCCATTAGGCCACTTAGGCCCATTACGCCCATTAGGCGCATTAGGCCACTTAGGCCCATTCAGGTCATTAGGCCACTTAGGCCCATTAGGCCACTTAGGCTACTTAGGCCCATTAAGCCAATTAACCCACTGAGGACCATTAGGCCCATTCAACTCATTTGGTCACTTAGGCCCATTAGACCCATTATGGCACTTAGGCCACTTAGGATGATTAGGCCCATTAAGCCACTAAGGCCCATTAGGCTAATAAGGCACATCAAGCCATTTAGGCCACTTAGGCCCATTAGGACCATTAGGCCAATGAGTCCCATTAGGACCATTAGGCCACTTAGGCCCATTAGGAAACTTAGGCCCATTAGTCCACTTAGGCCCATTAGGCCACTGAGGACCATTGGGATGATTAGGCCACTTAGGCCATTTCGGCTCATTTGGTCACTTGGTCCCATTAGGCCAATTAATCCACTTAGGCTACTTAGAAAGATTAGGCCCATTAGGCCACTGAGGCCCGTTATGTCCATTAGGCCACTGAGGCCCATCAAGCCATTTAGGCCACTTAGTCCCATTATACCCATTAGGTCACTGAGTCCCATTAGGCTCATTAGGCCACTTAGGCCCATTAGGCCACTTAGTCCCATTAGGAAACTTAGGCCCATTAGGACACTTAGGCCCATTAGGCCACTAAGGCCCATTAGGCCACTTAGGCCCATTAGGCCCATTAGGCCACTTAGGCCACATAGGCCCAATAGGCCACTTAGGCCCATTAGGCCCATTAATCCACTTATTCCACTTAGGCCCATTATGTCCATTAGGCCCATTCAGCAACTTCGTCCCATTAGGCCACTTAGGCCCATTAGGCCCATTAGGCCACCTAGGCCCATTAGGCCCAATAGTCTCATTAGGCCACTTAGGCCTATTAGGCCCATTAGGCCACGAAGACCCATTAGGCCTAATAGGCCACTTAGGCCCATTAGGCCAATTAGGTCACTTAGGCCCATTTGGCAACTTAGGCCCATTAGGCCACTTTGGCCCATTAGGACCATTAGGCTACTTTGGCAACTTCGGCCCATTAGGCCATTTAGGCCAGTGAGGCCCATTCGACCACTTAGGCCCCTTAGCCCATTAATCCCATTAGGAAAATGAGGCCATTTAGGCCTCTTAGGCCACTTAGGCCCATTGGACCCATTAGGCCCCTTAGGCCCATTAAGCCCATCAGGCCGATTAGGTAACTTAGACCCATTATCCCACTTAGGCCAATTAGGCCCATTATGCCCATTTGGCCAATTCAATTAATTAGTCCCATTCAACCCATTTGGCCCATTAGGCCCATTTGGCCGCCCATTAGGCCCATTTGGCCCCAAGTCCTGTTATGCCAATTAAGCCCATTAGGCCACTTAGGCCCATTAGGCCACTTAGGTACATTAGGACGATTAGGACACTAAGGCCCATTAGGACACTTTGGTACATTAGGACGATTAGGACACTAAGTCTCATTAGCACCATTATGCCACTTAGGTCCACTAGGCCCATTAAGACCATTAGGCAAATTTGGCCACTTTGGCACATTAGGCCACTTAGGCTCATTCGACCCATTAGGCCCATTAGTCCAATTAAGCACATTAGGTTGATTAGGAAACTTTGTCCCATTATGACCCTTATGACCATTGGGTTTGTTAGTCTCATTAATCCAATTAGTCCCATTCGTCCCATTAGGCCACTTAGGCCCATTTGGCCCATTAATACGTTTAGGCAACTTTGGCCCATCTGGCCACTTAGGCCCATTTATCCAATTGGGCCCATTCGTCCCATTAGGCCTATTTGTCCCCTAGGCTCGTTAATCCCATAAGCCCATTAGGCCACCTAGGCCTATTAGGCCACTTAGGCCCATTAGGCTGATTAGGCCACTTAGGCCCTTTAGGCCAATCAGGCCCATTATACCCATTAGGCCACTTAGACCCATTTGGACCATTAGCCCCATTATGCTCATTTATCCCCTAGGTCCGCTAATCCCAATATGCCCATTATGGTCAATTAAGCCTAATGGGCCTAATGGCTAAATTTCCCTAATGGACCTAATGGGCCTAATGGGTCCAATGAGACTAGTGGGTCTAAAGGGACTAATGGGACAAAGTGTAAGAGTGGGCCTAAGTGGCCTAATGCACCTAATGGGCCTAACGGGCCCAATTGGCCTAATGGGCCCAATAGGTCCAAGGGGCCTAATGTGCCTAAGGGGCCTAATGGATCTAAGTGTCCTAATGGACCTAATATACCTAATGGGACTATTGGGCCCATTTGGACTAAGTGACCTAGTGGTCCTAATGGACCCGATGGCCTAATTGGCCTAATCGGCCTAAGGGGTCCAATTGGCCCAATGGGTCTAAGGGGTCTAAGGGGACTAATGGGTCTAAGTTTCCTAATGGGCCTAAGTGTCCTAAGTTACCTAATAGGCCTAACGGGACGATTGGACCCCTTGGGCCTAAGTGACCTAATGGGATGAATGGGCCAATTATGGCCAATTCGGCCTAATGGCCTAATTGGCCTAATTGGCTTAAGGGGCCAAATGGTCCTATTAGGTCTAAGGGGACTAATGGGCCTAAGTATCCTAATGTGCCTAAGTGGCCTAATGGAAATATAGGGACTAATTGGTCTAATGGGGCCAATGGGACTAATGGGCCTAATTGGCCCATTATGGATAATTCAGCCTAATGGATCCAACGATCCTAAGTGGCCTAATGGGTCGAAGTGTCCCAAGTTTCTTAATGAGCGTAATGGGCCTAATTTTTCCAATGGGTTTAAGTGTCCGAAGTTTCCTAATGGGCCTAATTGGTCTCATGGGTCTAAGTAGCCTAATGACGCTAAGTGGCATAATTTTCCTAATGGCCCTAATGGGTCCAATGTGCCTAATGGGTCCAATGGGTCTAAATGGACTAAAGGGCCTTAGTGGAAAAAGTTGCCTAATGGACCTAATGGTTATAATGGGTCTAAGTGGTCGAATGGGCCAAAGTGGCCTAAGTTTCCTAATGGGCCTAATGGGCCCAATGGGTATAATGGGTCTAAGTGGCCTAATCAGCCTAATGGGTCTAATGGGTCTAATGGGCCTAATGGGTGGAATGGTTGGAATGGGCATAAGTGGCCTAATGGTTTGAATGGGTCAAATGGGCCTAAGTGGCCTAATGGTCCTCAGTGGTCTAAGTTGCTTAATGGGCCCGATGGGTCCAATGGGCCTGAGTGGCCTAATGGGACTAAGTGGCCTAAGTTTCCTAATGAGCCCTATAATGGGTCTAATGGGCCTAATGGGTCCAACGGGCCTAAGTGGACAAAGTTACATAATGCACCTAATGGGATTAATGGGCCTAATGGGCCCAATGGTCCTAATGGGTCCAATGGGCCTAAGTGTCCTAAGTTGCAAATGGGTCGAAGTGGCATATTGGGCTTAATGGTCTTAAGCGTCCTAATGGGCCTAATGGGCCGAAGTTTCCAAATGGTTTTAATGGGGATAAGTGGCCTAACGAGCCTAATGGGTAATGGGACTAATGGTAATAATGGGTCTAATAGGTCTAAGTGTCCAAATGGTTCTACATTGCCTAAGTTTCTTAATTAGCATAATGGGTCCAATGGGTCTAAGTGGCTCAATGGACCTAAGTGGACTAAGTTGCCTAATGGTCCTGATAGTCCTAATGGGTCTAATGGGCATAAGTAGTTTAATCAGTCTAATAGGTCTAATGGGCCTAATGGGTCGAATGGGTCAAATGGTTCTAAGTGTCCTAACAGGTTAAATGGTTTGATTGGGACTAAGTTTTCTAATGGGCCTAAGTGGCCTAAGTTACCAAATGGGACTGATTGTTTTAATGGTCATATGTGGCCTAATGAACCTAAGTGGACTAAGTTTTCTAATGGGACCAATGGGTTGAATGGCCCGAATGGGCCTAATAGGCCAAATGGGTCCAATGGGACTAGGTATCCTAATGGACCAACGTGGCCTAATGGGCCTCAAGTTCATATGTGGCCTAATGGGCCGATGTGGGCCTAACGGGCCGAAGTGGCCAAATTAGCCAAATGGGATAATGGGCCTAATGGGCCAAAGTGGCCTAATGAGTCTAATGGGTGTATGTGGACTAATGAGCCTAATAGGCCTAGGTTCCCTAATGGGCCTAAGTGGGAAATGGGCCAAATGGGCCAAATGCGACTAAGTTCAATGATTTATGAAACTTGGTTGACAAAAAAATCCAAAGGGGGGATTATTGAGACCATGATGATGAGGACGATGATTGTTTTCATGTGTTTTATTTTGTTGTCTAGGAAAGATTTTGAAGAAAGAAAATCACCTCACTTTGTATTTGGTGGAAATCATACTGGCCAATGTTTTCAAAAGAATCAGACTCACTATGTCCATTATAATGAGGCAAAGATTTTTAAAATAAAATGCACTAATCATACTTATCTTGGGTCTGGTATGTGAAAAGATCATAATGAGGAATTGATTGTTGTTTGGAAAGAGATAATTGGTCTCCTGGAGAACGCATCATGCTGGAAGTAAATGGTCATCAGATTCACATTGGATTTGGTATGAAAGATGTGTTTGTTTTATGAAGTATCAGAGTCTACTAACTATGATAAAATTAAATTTGACGATGCTTTGCCGATTCATATTTCATAAATCATAAGTTTATTGGATAACTTATCATGCAAGCTTTATGGAAGAAAGGGGAAAAGTGGTATTCCAAATCATATCCAGATTTATTGTATCTAGGTGTAAGAGAAGAAAGAGATGATGCTAATCGAAAAGGAATCATACCCAGTGCAATCGAAAGTGCAATCGTACCCACTTAGACCCATTAGTCCCATTGGGCCCATTAGGCCACTTAGGCCCATTTGACCCATTTGGCCACTTCGAACCATTAGGCCCATTATGCCTATTCATCCCATTAGGCACGTTCAGCCACTTTGTCCCATTTGGCCACTTAGGCCCACTTGGCTCATTCGGCCCGTTAATCCAATTAGGCCCATTAGGCCACTTAGACCCATTTGGCCACTTTGTCCCATTAGGAAAATTATGCCCACTCATCCACTTTGGCCCATTAAGACCATTATGACCATTAGGTCACTTAGACCCATTAGGTCCATTAGGCCCATTATGCCCATTAGGCCCATATGTCCATTCGTCCACTTTGGCCCATTAGGCCACTTAGGCCCAATTGGAACATTAGGCCCATTTGGACACTGAGACCCATTAGGTCTATGAGGAAACTTAGTCCCATTATGCACATTTGGCCACTTCATCCCATTATTCCCATTAATCACATTAGGCCCATTCATCCACTTTGGCCCATTAGGCCACATAGGCCCATTGGGCCCATTAAACCCATTAGGTCACTTACGCCCATTACACCCATTAGGAAACTTACGCCTATTAGGCCACTTAGGAACATTATGCCACTTAGGCCCATTATTCCCATTAGGCCTAGTAGGCCTAGTAGTCCCAGTAGTCCCAGTAGGCCCATTAGGACCGGTAGGCCCATTAGGTCTGGTAGGCCCACTTAGGCCCATTTGGCCCATTGGTCCACTTAGGAAAATTCATCCCATTGGTCCACTTAGGCCCATTTGGACAATTCAGACACTTAGGCCCATTATGCCCATTAGGCCGATTTGGCCACTAAGGCCCATTATGCCCATTAGGACCATTAGTCACATTCATCCACTTTGGCCCATTAGGCCACTTAGTCCCCTCTATCCCATTATGCAACTTAGGCCCATTATGTCCATTATTCCACTTCAACCCATTAGGGAACTTAGGCCCATTAGGCCACTTAGGCCCATTTGGAGCATTTGGCCCATTGGTCCCATTAGGCAACTTTGGCCCATTAGGGCCGTTGGGACCATTAGCCCACTTTGGCCTATTAGGCCACTTAGTCCCATTACTCCTATTCGACCCATTAGGACCATTCAACACATTAGGGCCATTCGGCCACTTAGGCCCATTAGACCACTTAGGCCCATTAGGCCCATTGGTCCACTTAGGCCCATTAGGCCCATTTTCCCACTTAATCCCATTAGGCCCATTAGTTCACTTAGGCCCATTATGCCCATTACGCTCATTCAGCGCATTAGGTCCATTTGTCCACTTAAGGCCATTAGGCTACTTAGGCCCATTAGGTCCATTAGTCCCAATAGGTCCATTAGGCCCAATAGGTCCATTAGGCCCGGTAAGTCCATTAAGCCACTTCGTCCCAAAAGTCCCATTAGACCCATCCAACCCATTCAGATAATTAGGCCCATTGGAACCTTTAGTCCCATTCATCCCACTAGGCCCATTAGGCCCATCAGAGTCTACTGACTATGATAAAATTAAATGTGACTATGATTTTCTAATTTGTATTTCATAAATCATATGTTGATTGGAGAACTTATCATGAAATCTTGATGGAAGAAAGGGGAAAAGAGGTATTCCAAATCATATCCAGATTTATTGTATCTAGGTGTTAGAGAAGAAAGAGATGATGCTAATTGAAAAGGAATCGTACCTAGTGCAATCGAAAAGTACAATGTGCCCACTTAGTCCCATTAGTCCCATTAGGCCCATTTGGCCCATTTGGCCCATTTGTCCACTTCATCCCATTAGGCCCATTATGCCTATTCGGCCCATTAGGTACATTCAACCACTTTGTCCTATTAGGCCACTTAGGCCCATTAGGTCCGTTAAGCCAATTAGGACCAATAGGCCCATTAGGCCACTTAGGCTCATTAGGCCAATTTGACCACTTCGTCCCATTAGGCCCATTATTCCCACTCATCCACTTTGGCCCATTAGGACTATTATGCCCATTGGGCCACTTAGGTCCATTAAGTCCATTATGACCACTAGGCCCATTATGACAATTATGCCCATATGTTCATTCATCCACTTTGGCCCATTAGAAAACTTAGGCACAATAGGCACATTAGGCACATTAGGCCAGTGAGGACCATTAGGCCCATGAAGACACTTAGGCCCATTAGGCCCATTTGAAAACTTCGGCCCATTATGCCCATTAATCCCATTAGGCCCATTCATCCACTTTGGCCCATTAGGCCCATTAAACACATTAGGTCACTTAGGCCCATTAGACCCATTAGGAAACTTATGCCTATTAGGCCACTTAGGCACATTATGCCACTTAGGCCCATTAGTCACAATTGGCCAAATAGGCCTAATAGTCCCATTATGCCTAGTAGGCCTAATAGGCCCAGTAGGCCCATTAAGACCACTTAGACCCATTAGGCCCATTAGGCCAATTCAGATACTTAGGCCCATTAGGCCCATTCAGATACTTAGGCCCATTATTCCCATTAGGACGATCTGGCAACTAAGTCCCATCATGCCCATTAGGCCCATTAGGCCCATTCATCCACTTTGGCCCATTAGGCCACTTTGGCCCCTCATGCCCATTATACAACTTGGGCTCATTGTGTCCATTAGGCCACTTCGACCCATTAGGGAACTTAGGTCCATTAGGCCACTTAGGCCCATTAAGCCACTTTGGCCCATTTAGACCATTTGGCCTATTAGGCCCATTGGGTCCATTAGGCCACTTTGGACTGTTAGACCACTTAGGCCCATTAGTCCCATTCAACCCATTAGTCTCATTCAGCCCATTAGTCCCATTAGGCCCATTCAGCCACTTAGGCAAATTAGACCACTTAGGCCCATTAGGCCCATTGGTCCACTTAGGCCCATTAAGCCTATTATCCCACTTAAACCCATTAGGCCCATCGGTTCACTTAGTCCCATTACACCCGTTATGCCCATTAGGCACATTAGGTCCATTTTTTCACTTAATACCATTAGGCCACTAAGGCCCATTAGGTCCATTTGGCCTAATAGGTCCATTAGGCCCAATAAGTCCATTAAGCCACTTCGTCCCACTAGGCCCATTAGACCCATCTGACCTATTTGAAGAATTAGGCCCATTAGGCCCATTGGAACCTTTAGCCCCATTTGACCCATTCAGACCATTATGCCCATTGGACCCTTTAGGCCCATTTAGCCTAATAGGCCACTTCGGACCAGTTAGCCCATTAGGCCCATTAGTCCACTTCAGCCAATTAGGCCCATTCAGCTAACTCACCCCACTAGACCACTTCGGTCCATTGGGTCCATTCGACCCATTAAAACCATTAGGCCACTTAGGTCCATTAGGCCACTAGGCCCATTAGGACTATTAGGCCACTTAGGACTATTAGGATCATTAGGCCCATTCGGCCCATTAATACCTTTCGGCCCATTAGGCCCATTCGGAAACTTCGACACATTGAGCCCATTGGGCCCATTGGGTAACTTAAGCTCATTGGTTTCATTAGGCCCATTTTTCCACTTAGGCCTAATGGACCTATTAGGCCCATTAGGCCACTTAGTCCCATTCGGACCATTTGAACGATTAGGTAACTCAAACCAATTTGGACCATTAGGCCCATTCAGCCACTTAGGCCCATTAGGCCCATTAGGCCCATTTGTCCCATTAGGCTACTTAGGCCCATTTAGACCATTAGGCCACTTAGGCCCTTTCAGTCCATTTGGCCCATTCATTCCATTTGGCCCATTCGCCCACTTAGGCTCATTAGGCCCATTAAGACACTTAGGCCCATTGGGCCAATTATGCCACTTAGTCCCATTTGGTTATGATTATGCCACTTAGGCCCATTATGACACTTTGGCCAATTAGGTCCTTTAGGCCCATTAGACCACTTAGGCCCTATTTGGCCTAATGAGCCTATGTGGCCTAATGAGCCTAATGGGCCTAAGTGGCCAAATGGGCCAAATGGGCCTAATGGGCCTAAGTGGCCTAATGGTCTGAATGGGCCTAAGTGACCTAATGGGCCTAAATGGACTAATTGTTCTAATTGGCCTAATTAAGCCTTAGGTATTAGTGTTTCATATATAGTGTTTTGGGTCTAGGTTTTAGGATATTTTTTGTTCAAATTGGCCTAAATTAGTCTAAATTGGCCTAATTGACGAAAATAGGGAATTTAGGCCAATTAAAAGATTTCGACCATTTAGGTCAATTAATCCAATTAGTCCAATTATGCAATTTAGTACATTTAGGATATTTAGTCCAATTTAGGACATTTAGGCTAATTGGGCCATTTAGGCCATTTAGGCCAATTTAGGACATTTAGGCTAATTGGGCTATTTAGGCCAATTTAGGCCATTTAGCCTATTTAGACCAATTTAGACCATTTAGTTCAATTCATCCAATTATTCCATTTAGGCCAATTTAGGTAATTTAGACCAATTGTGTCAATTAGGTCGATTAGGCCATTTAAACTGATTAGGCCAATTTTGACAATTTGGGACAATTAGTCCAATTATGCAATTTATTCAATTTAATACAATTAGTACATTTAGGAAATTTTTTTCCATTTAGACCAATTTAGGCCATTTAGGCCAATTAGAACAATTAGATCAATTACACAATTTAGTCAATTTAGCCCAATTATTCCATTTAGGTGAATTTAGTCCATTTAGACCGATTAGGCCAATTAGACCAATTTTGGTCATTTATGCCATTTAAAAAAATTAGGCCATTTAGGCCAATTTAGCTCATTTATACTAATTAGGAAAATTAGGTCAATTAGGCAATTCAAGCGAATTAGACCAATTAGGCCATTTAGGCCAATTTATGCCATTTAGACTAATTTAAGCCATTTGGGTCAATTTAGGCCTCTTAGGACAATTAGACCAATTAGGTAATTTAGTCCATTCATGCCAATTATATCAATTATGTCATTTAGGTCATTTAGGCCAATTAGGCCATTTAGACCATTTAGACCAATTTAGGTAATTTAGACCAGTTAAGCCAATTTAGCCCATTTAGGCCATTTAGGCTAATTTAGGCCATTTAGCCTAATTATACCAATTGTTTCAATTATTCCATTTAGTACATTCAAGCCAATTAGGCCAATTAGGCTAATTAATCCATTTAGGGCAATTAGGCCAATTAGACCATTTAAGCCAATTTAGGTCATTTAGGCCAAGTAATCAATTTTTTCATTTAGGTCATTTAGTCCAATTAGGCCATTTAGTCAATTTAGTTCATTTAGGCCAATTAGGTCAATTAGACAATTTAAGTCATTTGGTCCAATTTACGCCATTTAGGCTCATTAGTCCATTTAGGCCAATTTAGGACATTTAAGCTATTTAGGCTAATTTAGACCCATATGTCCAATTAGGCCATTAAGCCCATTATGCCCATAAGATCCATTAGGCCACTTAGGCCCAATTGGCTCATTAGGCCGATTAGACCACTTAGACCCATTAGGCCACTTAAGCCTATTAGACCCATTTGGACCATTTGTTCACTTAAGACCATTAGACCTATTAGGACACTTAGGCCACTTAGACCCATTCGACCCTTAGGCCCATTATGCCCATTAGACCATTTAGGCCAATTTAGGTCATTTAGGCCAATTAGGCCAATTAGGCCAATTAGGCCATTTAGGCTATTTTGGCCAATTATGCCAATTAGGCCATTTAGGCTAATTTAGGATATTTAGGCCAAAGAGTCTGATGAGACCAATTCAGTCCAATTAGGCCAATTTAGGCCAATTAGAAGATTTAGGCCATTTAGGCCAATTTACGCCAATTAAGCCAATTACGCCAATTACGCCAATTATGCCAATTATGCCAATTAGGCAATTTAGTTTATTTAGACCATTTAGGCCAATTTAGAACATTTAGGCCAATAAGTCTATTTAGGCCAATTTAGATCATTTAGGCCATTCAAGAAAATTTAGACCATTTAGGCCAACTCGGTCAATTATTCCTTTTAGACCAATTTAGGCAATTTAGACCAATTAGGTCAATTAGGTTGATTAGTCCATTTAAACTGATTAGGAAAACTTTGACCAATTGGTCAAATTTAGCCTATTATGCAATTTAATCCAATTGGGCCATTTAGGATTTTTTTTTTTCATTTAGTCCATTTAGACCAATTTAGTCAATTTAGTCCAATTAGGCCAATTAGTTCAATTACACAATTTAGGAAATTTAACCCAATTATGCAATTTAGGCCATTTAGACCAATTAGTCCAATTAGACCAATTTTGATCATTTGGGCCATTTAGGCCAATTTAACTCATTTAGACCAATTAAGAAAGTTAGGCCAATTAGGCAATTTAGGCCAATTAAACCAATTAGACCATTTAGGCCAATTTATGCCATTTAGTCCAATTTAGGCCATTTAGGTCAATTTAGGCCACTTAGTCCAATAAGACCAATTAGGACATTTAGGCCACTTAGTATAATTAGCCTATTTAGGCCATTTTGGTCATTTAGGCCAATTAGGCCATTTAGACCATTTAGACCAATTTAGGCCATTTAAACCAATTATGCCAATTTAGGCAATTTAGCCTAATTAGGAAAATTATGCCAATTAGTCTATTTAGGCTATTTAGGCCAATTAGGTCAATTAGGCCATTTAGGCCAATTAATCCATTTAGGCCAATCCGTCCAATTGGACCATTTAGGCCAATTTAGGCTATTTATGCCATTTAGGCCAATTAATCAATGTGTTCATTTAGGCCAGTTAGACCATTTAGGCCAATTAGTCCATTTAGTCTATTTAGGTCATTTAGGACAATTAGTCCAATTAGAAAATTTATGCTATTCAGTCCAATTTAGGCCATTTAGACCAATCAGTCCATTTAGGCCAATTTAGGTCATTTAGGCTATTTAGGCTAATTTAGACCATTTAAGCCAATTTGACCAATTAGTCCATTTAGGCCAATTGAGGCCATTTAGGCCAATTAGGTCGATTAGAACATTTAATCCAATTTTGGAAATTTAGGTCATTTAGGCCAATTAGGCCATTGAGGACAATTTGACCAATTAGACAATTTAGGCAATTTAGGTCAATTAGGCCAATTAGGTTAATTTAGGTCATTTAGGGCAATTAGGTCATTTAGGACAATTAGGCCATTTAGGCCAATTAAGAAAATTTAATCCATTTAGGTCAATTAGGAAAATTAGGCAAATTAGGTAATTTATGAAATTTGGGCCAATTGGGCCATTTAGGCCAATTTATACCATATAGACAAAGTAGGCCAATTAGGCCAATTTTAGTCATTTAGGACAATTTAGGCCAATTATGCCATTTATGCCATTTAGATAACGTACTATGAAGGGACACACAGTACATAGCGAGTACTCATAAGCAGATGAGGCATCTTCTCATGAAGTTCACACTTGGTAAATGGGTCTAATGGGACAAATGGGACAAATGGGCCTAAGTTGCCTAATGGGTCTAATTGGCCTAATGGGTATAAAGGTCCAAATATGCCTAAGTGGCCTAATGGGCATAATCTAATGGACTTAATGGTCCAAATGGACCTAAGAGACCTAATGGGCCTAATGGGCCTAATGGGACGAAGTGGACCAATGGGCCTAATTGGCTGAATGGGCCTAATGGCCGTAATGGGACAAATGGGTCTAATGGGGCTAAGTGGTCAAATGGTCCTAATGAGCCTAATGGATGAACCTGATGGCTCCACACTCTCCTAGATCCCGATGCTCTCCATGCCTTCTCTTCCCCTCCTAGGGTTTTGAGGGTCTGATTTACGGTGATGGTGTCACTTCACATGGTCTATCTTCTTCCTTATCTTGCTTTCTTTTTCTTCCCTCTTGACTAGTGTGGATTTCTAGTGTGGTCATCGCACGTCGTTGACCACCCCTCTTTCGATCTTTCCCTGCGTGTCGGACCCCTACTTTGGGTTTGTGTGTGCGAGTGCTTTAGATGGCTTGGGTCAGCACCGACGAGTGTGTTCGGTGCCTTCTTTATCCTCTACCCATGCTAGCCTACCCATCACATTTGACTCCACTTTTTTTAGGCTCGATTCGGGATCCAAGCCTACTTGGGATGGTGCTAGAGTAGGGTTGGCAGTAGTCTCATCTCGGGTTCATTCCTCTGGTTGGATCCTTTTCTATTTTGAGGATGCGAATTGAGGTCTTAAATGGTGATTTTGTTTGGGATTGATTTTGTTTCTCTATTACTGGTTATCTATTTTGTTGGACCGATGTAGTTTCCGGCTTGGTCCCCTACTGAGGCCTCCATCTTCTCATCCTTTCAAAGCTCCTTTCCCTGTCAGTTCGGTGCGCGGGACTTCAGGGAGGTTCTGGTAGGTGCAGATCAAGTGACTTAGGGTCTTAAAAAGGGTATATGGATCATCTTTGAAGGTTCAAATGGTTGTGATGTTCTATTTTGATGGTTTTTTTGTGGTCATATTGGAGTTCTACGATGATGATATGAAGACATCAGTGGTGATTAGTGGACATCCTGGTTTTTTTTCTCTGGTTCTCGGCCTAATGGGCCTAATTGGCCTAATGGGCATAATGGATAATGAGTCTAATGGTCCTAAGTTGCCTAAAGTGCCTAATGGGCCTAATGGGCCTAAGTGGTCCTAAGTTGGATAATGGTCCCAATGGGCCTAATGGGAATAAGTGGACTAATAGGCCTAAGTT
The DNA here is from genome assembly GCA_963277665.1 of Viscum album. Lineage (NCBI taxonomy): Eukaryota > Viridiplantae > Streptophyta > Magnoliopsida > Santalales > Viscaceae > Viscum > Viscum album. Next base: position 944,812,696 of record OY728132.1, on the reverse strand, counting down.
GTCTAATGGACCTAATGGGCCTAATGGGCCTTAGTGGCCTAAGAGGCCTAAGTGGACCAATGGGCCTAAGTGACTTAATGGACCTAGGTGGCCTAATGTGGCTAATGGCTATTGGGTATAATGGGCCTAAGTGACCTAAGTGGCCTAGTGGGGCTAATGTGCCTAAGCGGCCTAATGGGATCAATGGGCATAAGTGGCATAATGGGCCTAAGTGGCCTAAGTGGCCTAATGGGACTAAGCGACATAAGTGACCTAAGGGTGTAATGGGCCTAATGGGATCAATGGGCCTGAGTGGCCTAATGGGCCTAATGGGCCTAAGTAGCCTAAGTGGCCTAAGGGGCCAAATGAAATAATTGGGCTCAATGGGCCTAAGTGGCCTAATGGGCTTAAGTGTCTGAATGTGCCTAAGTAGCTTACTGGGCCTAAGTGGCCTAGTGCACCTAATGGGCCTAATGTGGATAATGGGGACAATGGGCCTAATTGGCCTAATTGGATGAATGGTCTAAGTGGGACTAATAGGCCTCAGTCGTTTGATAGGCCTAAGTGGCTTAATTGGCCCAATGGGCCTAGGTGGCCTAATCGGCCTAATGGGATGAATGGTTCTAAGTGGCCTAAAGGGCCTAATGGGTTGAATGCGCCTAATGATCCTAATGGGCCTAAGTGGCCTAATGGTCCTAATGGGTCTAATGAGCCTAAGTGGCCTAATGGGCCTTTGTGGGACTAAGTGGACCAATGGGCCTAAGTGGCTTAATCAGCCTAATGGGCCTAAGTGGTATAATGGGCCTAATGGGACAATTGTTCCTAAGTGGACTAATGGGCCTAATGAGCCTAATGATCCTAAGTGGCCTAATTGGCGTAATGGGCCTAATGGTCTTAAGTGGCCCAATTGTCGTAATGGGACTAATGGGCCTAAGTGGCATAATGGTCCAATGGGACTAAGTGGCCTAATGGTTTGAATGGGCCTATTGGTTTGAGTGGTCTGAATTGGGTTAATGGTCCTGAGTAGCCTAATGGGCCTAATGATCCTATGTGGCCTAATGAGCCTAATGGGTTTTGGTGGCCAAATCAGCCTAATGGGCTTAAGTGGCCAAATGGGCCAAGTGGGCCTAATGGGCCTAAGTGGCCTAGTGGTCTGAATGAGCCTAAGTGATCTAATGGTCCTAAATGGCCTAATCGACCTAATAGGCCTAATTAGGGCTTAGGTATTAGTGTTTCAGATATAGTTTTTTTGGTCTAGGTTTTAGGATTTTTTTGGGTTCAAATTGGCCTAATTGACCAAATGACCAAATGACCAATTAGCCTAATGGCTCAATGAACTAATGGGATAATGGTATAATGACCTAAATGACCTAATTGGTCTAAATATCCTAATGTCCCAATTGCCTAGTGGTCTAATTGGCATAATGGCCTAATTGGCATAAATGAACTAATTTTTCTAAATGGACTAATTAGTCCAAATCTATTAAATGGTCTAATTGGATTAAATGGAATAATTGGCCTAATTTTCCTAATTGACCTAGGTGGCCTAATTGGATTAATTATCCTAAATTGGCCTAAATGGCCAAATGGGTCTAAATGGTCTAATTGTCCCAAATGGACTAAATGGTCTAATTGAATTAAGTGGTCTAGTTGGACTAATTAGCCTAATTGGACTAATTATCCTAAATTGGCGTAAATGGTCAAATCACCAAATAAAAAATTGGCCTAATGGTGTGATGAACTAATGGTAGAATGTCCTAATGGAAAAAATAGGTCTAAATAGCCTAATGGACTTATTAGCATAAATGACCTAATTGGTCTAAATGGAATAATTGGTCCAAATGGATTAAATGATCTAATTTGATTAAATGGTATAATTATCATAATTTTCCTAATTGAACTAAATGGTATAATTAGCCTAATTGGCCTAAATGACCTAATGGAATAAATGCCATAAATGGATTAAAGGCCTAAATTGCATGTGGCCTAATGACCTAATTGGCCTAAATGAAATAATTAGCCTAAATGGGCTATTTTTTCTAACTGAACTAATTGGTATAATTGGCCCAAGTGTCCTAATTTACCTAAATGGACTAATTGGCCAATTAGACAAATGGAAAAATGATAAAAATTAAAAATTGACCAAATGACAAAATAACACAACATAAATGGAATTACATCGAAATGAACATACAAGAGGAATCCATACTATAAACATGTTTATCATGATAATTAATATGTATTGTTTATATTAGGTCACTAGTATTAAATTTCTAATTAAATTTATTTTTAGATGCTTCTTCATTTTAGGGATTTCTTTAATAGCTACAATTTTAATTCATTCTAGGTTTATCACTTTCATATTATTCAATAATGTAGTATTATACGAATCAATTTCATTTATAGCAAGTAGCATTTGGCATCGAAGGTCGTGTGCCTCAAGAAAAATTATTTTCCTTGACAAGGAAGTGAAACAATGGAAGTGATCTAAATGTACAAACACAAGAAAATATTGCAAGTTTTTTATTGATATTTCAAATTTTGATACATAATTCATAATTAAATATCTTGTTTATATTTTCAAGAGTGTGTCCTGGAGGCCCTAATGGGACTTATAGGAATAATGGGCCAAAGTGGCCAAAGTGGCATAATGGTCCAAATGGGTCTAAGTGGCCCAATGGGCCTAATGGGCCTAAGTAGCCTAATGGGCCTCTGTGGCCAAATGGGGCTATGGTCCTAAGTGGCCTAATGGGCCTAATGGGCCTAACTGGCGTAATGGGCCTTTGTGGCCTAATGGTATTAATGGACTTAAGTGGCCTAATGGGCCTAATGAGCTAATGATCCTCGGCAGCCTAATGGGCCTAAGTGGACTAAGTGGAATAATGTGCCTAATATGCCTGATGGGCCTAATGGGCGCCTAAGTGGACTAATGGGCCTAATTGGAATAATGGGTCGATTGGGTCGAATGGGACTAAGTGGCCTAATGGGACTAAGTGACCTAAGTTTCTTAATGGGCCAAATGGACATAATGGGGACGATGGGCCTGATGGGGCTAATGGGCTTAATGGGCCTGAGTGGCCTAATGAGCTGAATGGACCTAAGTGGCCTAATGGGTCTGATGGGCCTGATGGCCTTAATGGGCCGAATGGGCCAAGGTGGACTCATGGGCTTAATGGGCCTGATGGGTCTAATGGACTTAAGTGGGCTAATGAGCTCAATGGGCCTAAGTGTCCTAATGGGCCTAATAGGCTGAATGGGCCTAAGTGGCATAATGAGATCGATGGCACTAATGGGACAAATGGGCCAAATGGGTCTTAGTGTCCTCATAGGTTGGATGGGCTTAATGGGCCTAATGGGAATAATGGGCCTAAGTGGCCTAAGTGGCCTATTGCGCCTAATGGGTCTCAGTGGCCTAATGGGCATAATGGCCCTGATGGGCTTAATGGGCGTAATGGGCCTAAGTAGCTTAATGGGTCTAAGTGGACTCAGTGGTCTAATGAGATGAATGGGCCTATGTGGCCTAATGGGGGCCTAAGTGGCCTAATGGGATTGATGGGCCTAATGGGCCTTAGTGGCCTCATGGGCCTAATTGGCCTAAGCGACATTAGTAGACTCATGGGTCTAATGGGCGTAATCAGCCTAATGGGCCTAAGTGGCCTAATGGGATTGATAGGATTAATGGGCCTCCTAGGCCTAATGAGACTAATCGACCTAATGGGCATAATGGGCCTCACTGGCCTAATGGGCCTCATGGGCCTAATGGGCCTGATCGGCCTAATGGCCATAATGTGCCTCAGTGGCCAAATGGGCCTAAGTGGCTTGATGGGCCTTAGTGGCCGAATGAGCCTAATGGAGAGAAGCGACACAATGGGCCTAATGGGCATAAGTAGCTGAATGGGCCTAATGGGCCCAATGGGCCTAAGTGGCCTAAGTGTCCTAATGGGCCTCATGGGCCTAACTGGCGTAATGGGCCTAGTGAGCCCAGTGGGCCTATGTGGCCTAATGGGCCTGATGGGCATAATGGGGCTAATAGGCCTTAGGGGGGCTCATGAGTGTGGTAGGCCCAAGGGGCATAATGGGCCTCATTGGCCCAATTGGCCTAATGGGCTAATGGGCCTAATGGGCCTAATGGGCCTCATGGTCCTAATGGGACTAAGTGGACTAATGGTAATAATGGTCCTAAGTGTCCTAATGGGTCTAATGGGCCTCAGTGGCCGAATGGGCCTGATATCCCCGATTGGCATATTGGGCCTAATGGGCCAAAGTGGCCCAAGTGCCCTAATGGTCCTAGTGGGACTAATGGTCTTGATGGGACTAAGTGGATTAATTGAACCAATGGGTCTAAGTTGTAGAATGGTTCTAATGGGCCTAAGTGGCGGAATGGGCCTAATGGGACTAAGTGGAAGAATGGCCCTAATAGGCCTAAGTTGCCTAATGGGACAAATAGGCCTAATGGGCATGAGTGGCCAATCGGCCTGATGGGACTAATGCGCCTAATGGACCTCATGGGACTAAGTGGCCTCATGGTACTGATGGGCCTAATGGGCCTCATGGGCCTAATGGGTTGAATGGGACTCCTAGGCCTAAGTGGATGAATGGACCTAGTGGGCCTAATGGGCTTAAGTGGGCTAAGTGGCCTAATGTGCAGAATGGGCCTAAGTTGCTGAATGGGTCCAGTGGGCCTAAAGGGTCAAATGGGACTTCGTGCCCCGATGGACCTAATGGGCCTCATGGTCTTAATGGGCCGAATGGGCCTAATTGGATGGCCTAAGTTCCCTCATGGGCCCAATGGGTCTAGGTGGCCTAATGGGCCTAAGTGGTCTAATGGGCCTCATGGGCCTCATGGACCTAAGTGGCCTAAGTGGTATAATGAGACCAAGCGGCCTAATGGGCCAAGTGGGCCTAAAGGGCCTAATGGGATGGATGGGCTCAATTGGACGAATGGGCCTATTGAGCCTTATGGACCTAACGGGCCTCATTGGCCTAAGTTGCCTCTTGGGCCCAATGGACATAATGGGAATAATGGGCATAATGGGCCTAAGTGGCCTAAGTGGTCCTAATGATTCGAATAGGCCTCATGGGATGTAGTGGCCTAATGGGCCCAATGGGCCTCATGGGCCTAAGGGGACTAATGGGCCCAATGGGCCTAATGGGAATAATTGGACTAGTTGGTCCAATGGGCCTAATGGGTCTAAGTGGCCTAATTGGTCTAAGTGGCCTAAGGGGCTTAGTGGTCTTGATGGAATTAACGGGCCTAATGGGCCCAATGGGCCCAAGTGGCCTGATGGGGAGAATGGGCCTCATGGGCCTAAGTGGACTCATGGGCCCAATGGGCCTAATGGGCCTAAGTGTCATAATGGGCTTGATGGGCCTGATGGGCAGAATGCCCCTCATGGACCTAATGGGCCTGATGGACCTAATGGGCCTCATGGTCCTAAATGGCCTAATGGTCCAAATGGGCCTACGTGCCCTAATGTGCCTAGTGGGCCTAGTGGGACCAGTGGGCCCAATGGGCATAATGGGCCTAATAGGCCTAATGAGCCTAATGGGACTAATGGGCCTAATGGATATAATTGGCCTAAGTGGCCTAAGTGGCCTAATCGACTGAATGAGCCTAATGGGCCTAAGTGGACTAAGTGGCTTAATAGGCCTAATGGTCCTAGTGGGACTAATGGGTTTAATGGGCCTAAGTTTCCTAATGGACTAATGGTCTTACATGTCCTAATGGGCCTAAGTGGCCTAATCGGGCTAATCGATCGAATGAGCCTAATGGGCCTACATGGGATAAGGGGCCCAATATGCCTAATGGGACTAATGGGTTTAATGGGCTTGAGTGGACTAATGGGCCTACATGGCCTAATCGGCCTAAGTCACCAAATGGGCCTAATGGGCTTAATTGGACTAAAGGGTTTAATGCGCCTAAGTGGCCTAATGGGCCTAATGGGCCTAAGTGGCCTAATGGGCCTAATGGGATTAATGGGCCTAAGTGGCCTAAAGGGTCAAATGGGCCTAATGGGACTAAGTGGCCTAAGTGGCCTAACAGGCCAAATATGCCAAATAGGCCTAATGGGCCTCAGTGGCCAAATGGGCCAAACGGGCCTAAGTGATCAAATGGGCCTAATGGGCCTAAGTGGCCTAATCCCCCTAATCGACTAAATGGCCTAATGGGCATAATTATCCTAATGGGACTAAGTGGCCTAATGTGCATAATGGGACAAATGGGGCTAAGTGGCCTAAGTTTCCGAATCGGCCGAATGTGACTAATGGGCCTAATTTGGCCTAATGGGCCTAAGTGACCTAATCCCCCTAATCTACTAAATGGGACTAATTATCCCAATGGGACTAAGTGGCCTAATATGCATAATAGGACAAATGGGACTAAGTGGCCTAAGTTTCATAATCATCCTAATCGGTCGAATGTGACTAATGGGTCTAATTTGCCTAAGTGGCCTAATGGGCCTAATGGACCTAATTCCGAAGTTTCCTAAGTGTCTGAGTGGGCCTATTGGGCCTAATGTTCATAATTAGCATAATGGGCCTAAGTGGCCTAAGTGGCCTAAGTGGTATAATCATCCTAATCAGACGAATGAGTCTAATGGGCATAAGTGGCCTAATAGGTCTAATGGGCTAAAGTGGTCTAATGGGAATAATGGACCCAAGTTGTCTAATCTGCTTAATCGACTGAATGTTCCTAATGGGCATAATGGGACTAAGTGGCCTAATGGGCCTAAGTGGCCTAATTTGCCTAATTGAATGAATGGGCCTAATGGCCGTAAGTGTCCTAATGGGCCTAAAGTGCCTAATGGGCCTAAGTGGCCTAATCAAGCTAAACAACCAATTGGGCCTAAATTTCCTAGTCGGCCTAATCGATCAAATGGGCCTAATGTTCCTAATGGGCCTAAGTGGCCTATGGGCTAATGGGTCTAAGTGATCTAAGTGGCTTAATCGGCCTAATCGACTGAATGAGCCTAATTGGCTGAATGGGCCTGATTGGCCTATGTGGCCTCATGGGCCCAATGGGACTAGGTTGCCTAATGGGCCTAATGAGCCTAAGTGGTATAATGGTCCTGATGGGCCTCATGGGCCTCATGGACCTAAGTGGCCTAAGTGGCATAATGATCCCAGGTGGCCTAATGGGTTGAGTGGGCCTAAAGGGCCTAATGGGACAGATGGGCCTAATTGGCCAGATGGGTATATTGAGCCTTATGGGCTTAATGGGCCTCATTGGCCTAAGTTGCCTTTGGGGCCCAATGGGTATAATGGGCATAATGGGCATAATGGGCATAATGGGCCCAAGTGGCTTAAGTGGGCTTAATGAGTCGAATGGTCTGAATGGGATGAAGTGGCCTAATGGGCCCAATGGGCCTCATGGGCCTAAGGGGCCTAATGGTCCCAATGGGACTAATGGTAAAAATGGGCCTAGTGGTTCCAATGGGATGAATGGGACTATGTGGCCTAATTGGTCTAAGTGGCCTAAGGGGCTTAGTGGTCCTGATAGAATTAATAGGCCTAATGGGCCCAAGTGGCCTGATGGTGCGAATGGGCCTCATGGGCCTAAGTGGACTCATGGGCCCAATGAGCCTAATGGGCCTAAGTGTCCTAATGGTCCTAATGGGCCTCATGGAAAGAATTTCCTTCATGGACCTAATGGGCCTGATGGACCTAATGAGCCTCATGGTCCTCAGTGGCCTAATGGTCTGAATGGGCCTACATGCCCTAATGGGCTTAGTGGGCCTAGTGGGACTAGTGGGCCTAATGGGCCTAATTGTTCGAATAGGTTTAATGATCATAATGGGACTAATGGGCCTAATGGACATAATTGGCCTAAGTGGCCTAAGTGGCCTAATCGGGCTAATCGACCGAATGGGCGTAATGGGCCTAAGTGGCCTAAGTGGATTAACGGGCCTAGTGGGACTAATGGGTTTAATGGGACTAAGTGTCCTAATTGGCCTAATTTTCCTACGTGTCCTAATGGGCCTAAGTGGTCTAATCGGGCTAATCAATCGAATGGGCCTAAGTGGAATAATGGGCCTATGTGGCCTAATCGGCCTAAGTCCCCAAATGGGCCTAATGGGCTTAATGGGACTAATGGGTTTAATGGGACTTAGTGACCTAATGGACCTAATGGGACTAGGTGGCCAAATGGGCCTAATGGGCCTAAGTGGCCAAATGGGCCTAATGGGACTAAGTGGCCTAAGTGGCCTAATGGGTCAAATAGGCCTAATTGGCCTAATGGGCCTCAGTGGCCTAATGGGACAAATGGGCCTAAGTGGCCTAAGGGGTATAATGGGACTAAGTGGACTAATCCCCCTAATCGACTAAATGGGACTAATGGGCCTAATTAGACTAATGGGACTAAGTGGCCTAATGTGAATAATGGAAAAAATGGGGATAAGTGGCCTAAGTTTCATAATCGGCCTAATTGGCCGAATGGGACTAGCCTAATGCTTAAGTGGCCTAAGTGTCCGAATGGGACTAATGGGCCTACTGGTCATAATGAGCATAATGGGCCTAAGTGGCCTAAGTGTCCTAAGTGGTCTAATCGGCCTACTTAGCCTAATGGGACTAATGGTCCTAAGTGGCCAAATGGGCCTAATGGTCCGAAGTGGCCTTATGGGCATAATGGGCCCAAGTGGTCTAATCATCCTAATAGACCGAATGGGCCTAATGGGCATAGTGGGACTAAGTGGCCTAATGGGCCTAAGTGGCCTAATCTGCCTAATCGACCGAATGGGCTTAATGAGCCTAAGTGTCCAAATGGGCCTAAAGTGCCTAATGGGCCTAAGTGGCCTAATCGGGATAATCAACAAAATGGGCCTAAGTGGCTTAGTCAGCCTAATCGATCAAATGATCCTAATGGTCTTATTGGGCCTAAGTGGCATAATGGGCCTAATGGGCCTAATGGGTCTAAGTGATCTAAGTGGCCCAATCGGCCGAATGGGCCTACGTGGCCTAATTAGATGAATGGGCCTAATCGGCCTAATGGGTCTAAGTGGCATAAGTGGTTGAATCAGCTTAATCGACTGAATGGGCCTAATGGGCCTTATGGGCCTAAGTGGACGATTGAGACTAATGGGTCTAAGTTGCTGAATGGGCCTAATGGGCCAATTTGGCATAATGTGGTTAATGGGCCTTGTGGTTCTAAGTGGAAAAATGGGCTTAAGTGGCATAATGGGCCTGATTGGCCGAATGAGGGTAAGTGGTCGAATTGGCCTAATGCACCTAATGGGCCTAATGGTCTTAATGGGCCTAATTTGACTAATAGGACTAATGGGCCTAATGGGCATAAGTGGCCAAATTCGCCAATGGGCATTAGTGACCTAATGGGCCTAAGTGGACTAATGGGCTTAATGGACCTGAGTGTCCTTATGGGCCTAATGAGCCTAATGGGACTAATGGGCTTAAGTGGACCAATGGGCATAATGAGAAAAAGTTGCCTAAGTGGCCTAATCGGCCTAATTGAATGAATGGGCCTAATGGACCCCATGGGCCTAAGTGGAATAATGGGCCTAATAGGTCGAAGTGGTTGAATGGGCCTGATGGCCCTGATGGGCCGAAGTGGACTAATGGGCCTCATGGACCTAATGGGCCTAATGGGCCCAAGGGGCCTAAGTGGCATAATTGCCCTAATGGGCTTAATGGGCTTAATGCGATTAACGAGCATAGGTACTAAATGGGCCAAATGGACCTAACTGACCAATGGGGCCTAATGGGCCTAAGCGGCCTAATGGGCCTAGGTGGCCTAATGGACTTAATGGGCTTAACGGGTCTAGGGGACAAATGGTCCAAATGGGACTAAGGGCCCAAATGGGACTAAGGGGCTAAATGGGACTAATTGGCCTAAGTGGCCTAATGGGCCAAAGTTGCTTAATCGGCCTAATGGGCTTAATGGACCTAGTGGGCCTAATGGGCCTAAGTGGCCTAATGTTCCTAATTGGCCAAATTGGCCTTAGTGGCCTAATGTTCCTAATGGACCTAAGTGGCCTATCAGGCCGAAGTGGCCTAATTGACCTAATTGGCCTAATGGGTTTAATGGGCCAAGTGGGCCTAAGAGGCCTAAGAGGCTAATGGGCCTGATGGGCCTTAATGGCCTAATCACCCTAATGTGCCTAGTCGGCCAAATGGGCCTAAGTGGACCAATGGGCTTAATGGGATTAATGGGCCTCTAGGCCAAATTGGCATAATGGGGCAAATGGGCCTAATGGGAAGAATGGGCCCAATTAGCCTAAGTGGCCTAGTGGGTCGAATGGGCCTAAGTGGCATAATTGGCCTAAGTTGCCTAATCGACCAAATGGGATTAATGGGCCTAAGGGACCTAATGGGCCTAATGGGTCTAATGTGCCTAAGTGGCTGAATCGGCCTAATGGGATAATGGGCTCAGTGGGCTAATGGGCCTAAGGGACCTAAGTGGCCTAATGGGCCTAATGGGTCTAAGTGGCTTAAGTGGCATAATGGACCAAATTGGCCTAAGTCGCCTAATGGGCCTAAGTGTTCTAATGGGACTAATGGGCCCAAGTGGCCTAATGGTCCTAATGGGCCTAATTGGCCTAATGGGCCTAATGTGCTTAATTGGATAAATGGGCCTAATGGTTCTAATGGTACTAAGTGGCTGAATGGGCCTATTGGGTCTAAGTGGCCTAATGGGTCGAAGGGGCCTAATGGGCCTTACGGGCCACACGAGCCTCATGGGCCTAAGTGGATTCATTGGCCTAAGTGGCCTAATGGGTTAAATGGTCCCAAGGGTTCTAATGGGTTTAAGGGGCCTAATGGGATGAATGAGATTAACGGTCTTGGGTTCCAAATGGGCTTAATGGGCCGAATGGGCCTAATGGGCCGAATGGGCCGAATGGGCCTCAGTGACCCAATGGGTCTAATCAGCCTAAGTGGTCTAATCGGCCTAAGTTTCTTAATCAACCTAATGGGCTTAATGGGCCGAATGGGCCTAATGCTCCTTAGTGACTCAATGGGCCTAATCGGCCTAAGTGGCCTAATGGGCCTAAGTTTCTTAATCAACCTAATGGGCTTAATGTGCCTAATGGGCCTAAGGGGTGTAATGGGCCTAAGTGGAATAATGGGACTAAGGGGCCTGAGTGAACTAATGGGCCTAGGTTGCTTAATGAGCTTAATGGACTTAACGGCCCTAGGTGCCGAATGGGCATTATGGGCCTAATGGAATGAATGGGCCTAAGTGGCATAATGGGTCCAATGGGCCTAAGTGGCCTAATGGGACTAAGTGGACTAATCGTCCCAATGGGCCTAAGTGGACTAATGGGCCAAATGGGCCTTAGTGGCCTAATGGGCCTAGGTGGCCTAATGGGCATAATGGGACTAAGTGGCTGAATGGGCCTAATGGGCCTAATTGGCCTAATGGGCCTAATCAACCTAATGAACCTAAGTGGTCTAATGGGTCAAAGTTTCCTAATCGACCTAATGGGTTTAATTGGCCTAATGGTCCTAATGGGCCAAAGGAGCCTAAGTGGTTGAATGGGCCTAATTGGCCTAATGGGCCTAATCAACCTAATGAACCTAAGTGGTCTAATGGGCCAAAGTTGCCTAATCGACCTAATGGGATGATTGAGCCTAAGTGGCCTAATGGGACTAAGTGGCCTAATCATCCTAATGGGCTTAATGGGCCTAGTGGACCTAAGTGACCTAATGGGCCTAATGGGACTTAGTGTCCTAATCGGCCTAATGTACCTAGGTTGCCTAATGGGCATAAGTGTCCTAATGGGCTTAATGGGAATAAGAGGCCTAGGGGCCAAATGGGCCAAATGGTCCTAATGGTCCTAATGAGTTGAATGGACCTAATTAACCTAAGTGTCCCAATGAGCCTAATGGGCCTAAGTGGCCTTATGGGCCTAAGTTTCCTACTCAACCCAATGGGCTTAATGGTCCTAAGGGGCCTAATGGGCCTAAGTGGTCAAATGGGCCTAAATGGCCTCATTGGCCTAATGGGATTAATGGGTCAAGGGGGCCTAAGTGGACAAATGGGCCTCAATGGCCGAAGTGGATGAAGTGATCGAAGTGGTCTAATGAGCCTTGTGTGACTAAGTGGCCAAATGGGCATAATGGGCCTAAGTTGCCTAATGGGCGTAAGTGGCTTAATTTTCTGAATGGGCCTAAGTGGCCTAATGGGCCTAATGGGCCTATGTGGGCTAATGAGCCAAATGGGCCTAAGTGGCCTAATGGGATGAAGTGTGTGAATGGGCCTATTATACATAATGGGCGTGAGTTGCGTAAGTGGCTTAATGGGCCTAATGGGACTAGGTGGCCTAATGGGCCTAATTTTTCTAAGTGGACAAATGGGCCTAATGGACCTAAGTGGCCTAATGGGCCCTAGTGGCCTAATGGTCCTAAGTGTCCTAATGGTCCCAAGTGGTCTAATGGTCCTAAGTGGCCTAATGGGACTAATCAGACTCAGTGGATTAATGGGACTAATGGGCCTAAGTGACCTAAATGGCTTAATGGGCCTTAGTGGTCTAATGGGCCTTAGTGGCCTAATGACCCAAATCATCCTAAGTGTCCTAAGTGGCCTAATGGGCCTAATCATCCTAAGTGGCCTAAGTGGCCTAATGTGCCTAATGTGCCTAAGCGGCCTAATGATATGAATGGGCCTAAGTGGCCTAAGTGGCCTAGTGGGCCTGATTGGCCTGATGGGCCAAACGGGCCTCAATGGCCAAATGAGCCGAATAGACCTCAGTGGCCTAATGGGCCTAACGGTCGTGACACTACAATAGACTTTCCGTTTAGCTGCGGTTTTTTTTGTGTTTCGCGGTGGTTTAAACTGCTACGGCATGGTTTTGCGGTGGTTTACAGAAACTTCCGCCTAATACGGCGTCACCAATCTATTCGTGGCGTTTTTTTCTGTTTTGCGGTGGCTTAAGGAAAGCGTCGCAGCTGCCTCATTTCGCAGTGGTTTTCCTGAATTTAGTGGTGGTTTTTACAATCCCTGGATATCAATTTATTCCTGGCGGTTATAACCGCCATGAATAAACTCAAATTAAGCAGCTGTAAAACCGCCGCCGAAGTCACGGGAACCGCCGCGGAATGAGGCAGCAACGATTCGACTATGTCGCGGCGGTTAAAACTGCCACTAAACGTAAGAAAAAATTTACGTTTAGCGGTGGTTTTCACAGTTTAGCGGCAGTTTAAACCACTGCCCATATAAATGTCGCGGCGGTTAAAACCGCTGCTAAAAGCTTCCCAGAAAAAGAAAATAAATTTTCTTCTTTTGCTGCACCACTTCCCTGAAAAACAAATCAAACCAGAAATATAAACCAACTGAGATACATTATAGCCCTTCTACCATACATAACCCACATCATGTATCATCATCACTATCCCTCCTCCTTCACTACATCACATTCCCACAATCACTTCCTCAATATCAAAAATAACAACATGACAATCACACACCAAAACATCACTTTCCACAAAAAATCATTTGGTAAGAAATTATATATTATTCATATTTGGTTAAAATGGATTAATTAATTATAACTGATGATAAAATATTATAATTAATTATGTATGATTCCTTTTTATGTTATAGGACCTAAGAAAATGGGTGGTGAAAGATTGGTCCATGGAAAGCTTGGGGCGAGGTCTGTCCATGAGCTGTTAAGTGGTGTGTCAATGGAAAGGGGATTCAAAATGAGTTAGGCTCTCTAATGTTCTAGACCTATTGTTTTTATTATTATTTTGTGTGGTTTGAGGTGTGTAAGATTTCCATTGGATTCCATTATACTTCTATAAACCCAATTATTATTTTTTAATTAAGTAGTTAACTGAAATTAAAATGTTAAGGTGATTGAAGACCATGAGAAAACTAAACTATGTGCTAGGGAACAAATAGAAGATTTTGTACTGGCCTGATTCCTCGGTCTCTAAAGGATGAGGCATTGATCTTAGAGATCTCAAGTGACTTCCTGACCCCTTCATTGGAGGGGGGGGACCTTTTGAGATGTCTTTTCCCTAGAGGATGATCCTTTTATACCTTTTTATAGAGGTGTTTTGTGACATAATATGACCATCCAATGTGGGATAGCTAAGACCCTTGAGACACCTCCAACAATTAAGTAATGTTTGACTTAGAAACCATGGCCTATTTAGTCTGGAATGTGTCTTGGGTATACCATCAAGTTATGCAATCATAGTAATTGTTTGTATTGACCAAACCCTTTTCCATTAGTTGTGATTTACTCTAGGTGGACTAACATAGGATGGACTAGGATTGGGTTTGCTGAGTGGACCATCTAAGTGGAACCTTCTAACTAAGATGGTCCATGATCCATATTCCTGGAAAACCCATTATTTGGTTTCCACATTGAGGCCGAGATGATATTTTATATAGACACTGATAGAAATTGTGATTTTATAGAATGAAAAGTACTAGATTGAGATAGTGGTCCGTGAAAAAGGATCTCAAGAGGGATTACTCTACATACATACAGACCTAGAGGACCCATGTGGGTTCCTAGTAGATAGACCAACCCTGAACAGGTGCATGTGTTTCTTTAGAGACGGTTACAGGTGTCACTATAGAACCTGAACCAATGTGGATGCTTGATGGAGCTAAGATGATAATTATTGGAATGGGTGTTCGGTTGACCATGGTTTTATTTATATTTATATTTAGTCTTGATTCATGATATTTAAAAAGATTAATTAGAATCTCTAATTGGGCATGACACAATTTTCGTTACTTAGGACACCTGTGAATCACTTGTTGGGATGGATGAGATCCTTTGATTATTATTGTGTTTCTAATCTATTATCATGAAATATTTGGGGTGGAAACTTAGTACAAATAGCATCAATAATATATGATAGATGTATAACTAATGGTGGTACCTTTTTTGCAAAAAAAATCCATCGGGTCCTGTGTGCTAGATATATTCTAGTAATTTATATATCTTCTCAATAGAGTGTTAGTTTGGGACATATGAGTAGTCCATTCTAATAATTTTTCTATATAGAACATGATGCTACACATGCATTCATAATCTAGGGTTTATATTGATAACATACAAGTAGATGGTGCTTTATAACTTTGTAGGGATTATGAAAGGTGTGGGTGGACAATTGGAGCACCCATCGGGTCGATAACCCTCCTGGTAACATAATGGATCCAAGGAATGAGTCCTCTATTTATTTTTTGGATTACGTAACCTTGTCATAGTGATAGGACATGGGTCCTCCATTCATAGAGTTGGTAACCCTCTCAGTTGATGCACGCAATGCACATTGAGGCATAGATCATTCATTGCAGCCAGTAACCCTCTTGAATAACAAAGTATTTAATGTTTAATGAGTCCATTATTACTTCTACTATTGAGGGAGGATGTAGAAGTGATTGATGTGTGATATTATGGGTGAAAGTTAGGACATGAAAATGTGTGGTGGAAACTATCAATTCAAATACAGGCCTAAATGGAATGATGTATACCACACTCAAGAAATAAAGACATAAAAAGAAAAATTAGAAATCAATAAAATGCATAAAAAGAAACATGAGAAATCAAGGAAATTTTAGGACATGAAAATGTGTGGTGGAAACTATGTGCCACAAATGTTACATATACAAACCAACTGTTCCCATACTTGTTCAACACATCAACAATACAACTACTCAGGGTCCGATGATGCATCATCACCCTCTCCACCTTCATCTCCACTTTCTGTTGTCACCTATAAGAACATTATAATGAAAATTAAATACGGTTGCATATTTATATTAAAACTTAAAACCAATGAAAGTTAGAAAACTAAATGAATTTGATTTTTTATGATTTACCTGCATACCACCAGTCGATGCACTATCACTGGGGGCATATCTGCTCATCTGCTGACGTATTTCAGTCAAATCTTTCTACAAAGCAGATATCTGATCCCCCTGCTGGTGAACTGTGTTTCATAAAGAAACAATATCTTTCTTAGAATCTTTGGGAATGGGCTGAGTAAAGTCAGGAGTACATGAAGCTACCATCCCCAGTGGCCTACTAAAAACATCAGATGGTACGGGTCCCAAACTCATCCCGCGCACTCTCCCAGGATGCTCCTTCCCAAGGACTTTAGCAACCAGGTCATCCTGGGAGACTGAGTAGGACTGCGCAGGATTGGCATCCCATAGTTCTTTAATTTTTACATATAAATCAAATATCAATATATATTAACACAGTAAAAACTGATAATAAGTTATTATGATAAAAAATTGACTTCATACCCAAATTCTTTAGCAGGATCATTAACAAAGCTTCCATATGATTTCTTGTGAACATCCAACCACAGTTCAGTTCTGGATGCTTCATGCCCTAAACTTTGGGACTTCATTAAGAAAATATAAATAAACAATTCAATATATTAAACATATAATATTGTCTTATAAATATTTATACTAATTAAAAGATTACCAATGTCGTTCGGCTTCTAGAAAAACCTTTTGAGCCTGTAGTGTGCGGGATGACTTGCTTAGCCCGGTTTGATGCATTCTATCTTGAGAGATCTTGAAATAAATAAAAGAAAATTTAATACTAATGTATTGAATTTCATGTCCTTTTCATATACAAGTATAAATGTAAAATGATTATAATATAATAATATATATTTCAATACCATCCGCTTCTGATCACGATGTCTGTCAACAAACACTTTCCATTGTCCTTTCGGTACCTCACTGGGTAGCTTCTCATACATTTGTTGCACGGTCAACGAAGTATCGTTGAAATCACACCACAATATCCATTTGAAATCTTTCCACTTCTTACCTAGATTTTTCAATGTCCACTTCCATGTTATCACATCAACAACGGTAAAGTGGAAGAACATCTGTATACAGAAATTCATTTTGAAAATATTAGTAACATGAAATTCAATTAAAACATAATGTAATAAATTTACCTTTATTTGAGAATCATAAACTTCATTTTTCCAGCTTGGAGGCATATGTCTCTAATCGTCATATGAAATGGGAAGGGAAACAGGCTCTGCTGCCAGCTAGCCTATAATCTTGCCAAGTAACCCCATGGCGTCAGCCATAGGGACCCCATAAGAATCAAATGGCACGACTATATTCTCTCCAGTCATATTCCAAACATCTAAAATTTTTATGTTTTTCTCCACGGTTTCATTTTTTTCATCTTCAATGAGAAAACAATTAGTATAAACAAAATGAAATAAATTTATTTAATTAAAATTTGTACCTATGACAGTGACACTCTGGTATGCCCGGGATGAACTGGAAGGTGCGTGTCGCTACCCCACTGCTGAGGCTCCTGAAGGGGGAGTTGACGATTCACCCTCTAATGGGACATCCACAGATGGTGTGAGAGATGGTGCAGGGGGAGATGCTGCAGGGGTTTCGGTAGCTGATGCCTCAGATGTCGTGGGGAGGGAGCCAGATGGATCGCCATCTGTCGTAGAACTAGATGAAATAGTGTACTGCTTCCTCCTTGGCATTCCTGTCATTTAATCAAATAAAATTAAGTTCAGAATATATATTTCAAAAAAATTATGCAGAAAAAAAATTAAAAATGATGATAGATGCCCGGTACTAACAGACAAAATATATATAACAATGATAATGAATGACTGCAGAAATGAAACAAGTGGTTGCTAAATAAATAAATAATTGTACATACAATCATTTTTTCCTTCAATCATGTCAGTTTCCAGCTCCATTGCTTCATCCAATTCATTCATCCTTGATAGAATAATATTTTTAATATCATGATGGACAAATAATCCTGCTTCCTATTGCTGATTAACTTCAATTTCAGAGGTCAAATTTTCCACTTCATCACCCATATCATACAAATCTCTTTGTATTACATGAGCAACTAAACTCCACCCTTCATAGGCAACATCATTCACATAATATACCATTTTTTCTTGAGATGCTAAGATATATGGATCATGCAGTTCACGATCACCAACATCCATCAAGCAAGAGAAGTTCACAGAAGTAAATTGAAAGGAATCTCTTTTAACACCTCTGATAAAATTGACCCATTTGTATTTGAATAAAACAACCAAAAAATGTCCATGGTAGTTTAATTCAATAATATCATGCAGCTTTCCATAGTATTCCACTCCATAAAATGTAAATATACCACTATTCTGTGTTTTCAAACCCACTTATCGATCGAATGTATGAAATCTAAAGCCATTCACATTATAAGTGTCGAACTTTCTAACTTTTTTTAGAGGACGTCTAGCAAGAAACTTAAAATCTTCTGACACCTCTTCTCGAGTATCAGTATTCATGATCTGAAAAAAGAAATATACTTTATTAGATTTTAAAAATGTATGTGTCAAACTAATATTCGTATTTATTGCAATATTTATGAACTTACACATCGTGCAAACCATTCTACAAGCTCTTTATTAACAGATTTTGTTATATCTTTCTCATTTTGTGTTCGGACTCTCATTCGTCTCTTTGTTTGTATCCTCAACTCTTCAATAAATGGATCTGCAATTTCACTATTCAGTAGCACATATCTATGTGCCTGTAATAATTCCAATTCAGTCAATGTCACATTTGAGGTCCTCCCAACTGATCGGCCAATAACAGGAAATATTTTGGATTTCTGATGTATTTGAGATTGATTCGATGTGTCATAAACATGTCCGACTCGATTAAATCTTGTCTCAATATCATCCAAGTATCAAGAAAAAAAGGTCAGACACTCCTCAGCCAAATAGCCTTCAACAATAGAGTCTTCGGGTTGAGCTTTATTTCTCACGTATGATTTCAAATGCCCAGGATATCTGTGAAATAAAATAAACATAATTATGAATTTAATTAAGTACCAAAAATTGTTTACTTAACTGGAAAACAAATAAATAAAGTACCTCTCAATTAGATACATCCATTGATAATGAACGGGGCCTCCTAATTTAGCTTTCTCAACCAAATGCACAGTTAAATGCATCATTACAGTAAAAAATGACGGAGGAAAGATCATCTCCATTTCACAAAGGGTCAATACAAACCTCTCCTAAAGGTTTTCAAGATGAAATAGATGTAGATATTTCTCCCATATTTGTCTAGAAAATGTGCAGAACCGGAGTACAACAACAGTAATTTTTTCAGGTAATAATGTACGCAATGCCAATGGTAGTAACTACTGTAACAAAATATGTGAATCATGACTTTTCAATCCATGTAACTTACGATTCTTCAAGTCAACACACCTCAAGATGTTACTTGAATACCCATCAGATACCTTAACATTATTTAACATGTGAAGGAATGTATCTTTATCCCTATTTTTCATTACAAAAATTGTTGGAGGATACTTTTCATTCTCATCTGGCCAGAGATCGCGTTTTATGTTCATTACTTGTAAGTCTTTGCGAGCATTGAGATGATCCTTTGAATTTCCATGCTCATTAAGAAATGTGAATATCAAATTGTCATAGACATTCTTCTCAATATGCATCACATCAAGATTATGCCCCAACAAATTAAATTTCCAATACGGAAGTTTGAAGAATATACTTTTTTTCTTCCATTGTTGTGTTACAGTTTTGCTTGACGATGCACTTCGGACCTGTTTTCCACTCTCATTCAAATGATGAACCTTTCCAAATTCTATTTCAACATTTTCAAGCTGTGTCAATATTTCAGAACCAGTTAACAACTTTGGAGGTGGTCTACAATCAATGGAACTATTAAATTTTGATATGTTCAGCCGAAATCTATGAGATGCATCGAGAAATATTCGATGACACAAGAAGCACCATTTTCTACTATGAGGTAGCCGTTTGGGCTCAAAATCAAATTTACAAACGGTACAAGCCAAACCCGTGTAAGTGTTACAACCAGATAAATTCCCAAGACCAAGAAAGTCACTAATGGTCTACATTAAAGCAGCATGCATTTTGAAAATTTTTTTAGAAGAAGCATCAAATGTCTCAACACCGTTGCTCCATAACTCTTGTAAAACGTCAATCAAACACTGCAAGTATACATCAATATCATTTCCAGGAATTTGTTTTCTAGGAATAATCATCAAAAGGATAAAATATTTTTGTTTCATACACATCCAAGGAGGCAAATTATAAGGGATCAAAACAACTATCCAAATGCTATAATTGGTACTCAAAGTCCCAAATGGGTTGAATCTATCGGCATCCAATCCTAATCGAACATTCCTAGGATTAGTTGAGAAATTGAGATGTAATGAATCAAATGTCTTCCACGATTGAGAATCTCGTGGATGTCTCATTAAACCATCATTATTATTATCTACAGAATTCCACTTCATGTATTCAGTGGTTTTCGATGACATGAATAATCTTTGCAATCGAGGCTTCAAAGGAAAGAAACGCAAAACCTTTGCAGGTGTGTTCCTTTTCTTCTTCTCCATGAAATTATGTTCATTCAGACTTTCAACATCACCCTTTTCCTGCCATCTAGAAGAAGAACATTTCTTGCAATTTTGTCTACTTGAATCCTCTCCCCAAAAAAGCATACAATCATTGGGACAAGCATGTATTTTTGTATAATTCAGACCAAGCTTGTTAATAACTTTTTTCATATCATAAAAAGATTCTGGGATTTTTTCTTCAGGAAATGCATCACGAATTAATTCCAATATCATGGACATTGCCTTATTTGTAATTCCACATAGACATTTGATATGGTACAACTTCAGTAGAAATGAAAGCTTTGAATATTTCAAACACCCACTATACAACTCTTGATTTCCATCGTCAACTAAATCATGAAACACATTTTCCTCAGTGAAGTTTTCTCTTACATTTGGCTCCACAGAATCAAGAGGAGGATCCAATGATATGTTACAATCTTGATCTTCCTGTGTTACAGTCTCAAAAACATCACTTGTCACTTTGCAATTTGTATCACCCTCTTCTGGTTGTTCTGATATGTGTTGATGCAGATAGTGGTGTCTTGTAGTGCCGAATGCATCATTTATGAGGTTTTTCATTTCATTTTCCATTGTCGATGAACTTGGGACCTCATTTTGTGGATTAACATCAATGCTCAATATTTCTGTAACATTTGATTATCCATGCCAAATCCAACACAAATATTGAACAGGTAATTGCTTCAGTATTAAATGTTCATAAACCTCATCTCTCTTCAACCATGTTCTAAATTTACATTTAGGACATGGAAATTTTATTCTCCCTTCAAAAGATTGATTATAAATTGAAAAATCTAAAAACTCATTCAAACCCTTAACATACTGAGGTGTGTTCCTCGGTAATGTGATCCAGCTTTTATCCATGTATATCACAATGTGCCTATACAATAATAAAAATAATTAAAACACATAGTTACTACTAAATAGAGAAAGAGATTCATATATATGATAGTGTAACATTAAAGAAACACAATATAATAAAGATGAGACCCTGAGTTAGATATGAACCCTCTAGTGTTTGGGATAGGGGTAGTTTCTTTGGTAAAGAGAAACAGTGTGCTAACAACGTGGTAGCTACTTTATCATGAAAACCAAAACATATTGTTAATTTGGAATAACCCCAACCTAAGTTCTCTATAGAGTCTTCATATAAAACTCTAATATCGAATAAATATATTATAAATAATGTTTAGGGAAAACCTTATGATGCTTACAAAACTCAACACATTGTTAATTTGGAGTGCCAAGAACCACGTGAGGGATAGTCTTGAGGCATGATAAGTGGTGGTGTTCATGGAAATGCATGATGAAATATTTAATAAATAAATATCAATGAACATTATATAACATCAAAACAAGAAAATTATTAGAGGGGGTGACACGTATGAGTGGAATCACCTTCTTAATTTCCTAGGTATAAAAATAGAACCTCCAATCAACTTAAAAAATATATATTTATATATATAAAATAAAATAAATAAAAAATTTCATACAACTAAAAATCTATATAATAATGAATATAATGCATCAAGAACAATGAACAAAGACCTCTTAAGATCTAATCTAGCTTCCCAAATAGTAGCATCTAAAATATCTATCGATTTGTCCAGAAAAACAACTCAAGAACACTATAGAGGGGGTGAACACTTGGGAGTACTCAGTAGGAATATATTTCTAAGTAGTTCTATATCCATGCAAGATATATGTTCCAGAATCATAGTTATTTACGGCACATGGCGCAAAACGGCGACAAGAGCCCCCGGCGCAAAAGCGTACAGCGCGTGACAATATTAACTTACAGCTCAAAAAAGAGGTGTATACATATATCAACAATAACAAATAATAAATTATACAATTTATATATAAAAAACAAAGATTTATGTTAATAATTCATATTCCATACATCAAAAAACAAATTAAGTCAACAATGACACCTACAATTAAATATTAAAAACTATATATCTCAAAAAATCATATATATCAATTCATGAAATATATTAAAAACCATATATCTCACCAAGGCAGGAGTAAAAAAACATATATCTCAAAAAACAATAGGAGTAATTTGAAAAAAAATAAGGGGCGAGCAACATAAATAAAATGAATTAAAAACAAAAAAAGTTACTGATTCGCACAGAAGGTGCACCTGCTCTGGAAAACATTGTGTATCTAAGTCGTGGTGGTTGAGGGATCTCGGCTAAGTCGTGGTAGAATGGGTCACGACGGTGGAGGGATCTCGTTTTGGTCATGGTAGTCAATGTGGTCCAACACCGGCTGGGTCACTACGCTCACGGGAAGAGTGTTGCATATAGTTGAAAGGGGAGGTCGTTGTTTGACCTCAAAAGAGGTATTTCCAATCGGGGCGTAAGAGTTATTAGGTTAAAAAAATACAAAAAAATCAAAAAGGCTCAATGTCGCGCGCCATTGGTGCCACATGGCGCGTGCCATTGCACAATATGGCGCACGCCACAGTGAGCCATATTAAATGAGCCATGGCGCGGCACACCACTCCCTGGCGCTAGCCATGGCGCAATGGCGCGCCATGGCATGCACCATTAATAACTATGGCCAGAATAGACATATGTGACACAACTAAGCAATACTAGAATATGGGTTGTGCTAAAAAGAAATGTAACACATTATATATTTTCTATCTTTAACTATATCACCTGTAATGGTATTATCATATTAAACTAATGGATTATCAAAAGAAAGTAAGCAATGGGGATTTTTATTTCCATATAATTATAACAATAATGTATAGATTGCATATTTATAACATCATCATCGAATAATTATGCCACTTCACAAAAATTTCCATAATATGGAAACCATCAATATTTTCAACAAAACAGAAAACCCAACTCTTAAAATGTGTCAATCATCACTGTCACATCATCATATTAGCCAGAAAATAGGTAATCCCAACTCTCAACCTATGTCAATCATCTCATCATCATCACATCAGCATAACAAGAAAGTCCAACTCTCAACCAGTGATAACCATCCCAACATCCACTAAATTTCCACATCATTACCTCAATGACACATGTTATAACCTCGAGTCATCACAACAAAAAACATGACATAGCCTTAAAGCCATCACAACCTAGGAAAATGTGTACATGTTATACCTTAATCCATTATAACCCATAATATAAGCATGTTTTGTAACCATGAGCCATCACAACCCATGAGTATAGTATCAAACAACCACAAACAATCAAGCAGATAGAAAAACAATCACTTAAGAATAAAAACTAACAAACACATACAAAAAATCACATGCAATAAGTAGAAAAACAAATAATCATAAATGAAAACATCTACATACAATAAAATAAATATAACATTACAATTTATTATAAGAAACAATAATAATAAAGAAATAACTAATATCAAAACAACAACAAAATTATAAATCAAACCCTAAGGTTCGTATAGGTCGTCGGGGTCGCGGGGGGCCGGGGTCACGGTGGAAGCGGGGGGTTGGGGGAATCGTGTTCATGGTCAGGGTGGGGGGGAAGGGTCGGGGCTGTTAAAAAAAATTATTTCATGGCGGTTTATAATAAACCGCCACTACAAAACCGCCTAAGTGGCCAAATGGGCCTAATGGACCTAAGTGGCCTAATGGGCCTCATGGGCATGATGGGCCTAATGGGTCCAAGTGGCCTAATGGGCCTCATGGGCATGATGGACCTAATGGTTCCAAGTGGCCTAATGGGTCGAACGGACATGAGTGGCCTAATGGGTCTGATGGGCGTGATAGGCCGAATGGGCTGAATGGGCCTAAGTGGCTGAATGGGCAAGATAGGTGAAATAGGCCCCTAAGTGGCCTAATGAGCCAAATTGGCCTAAGTGGGAAAGTGTTCTTAATGGGCCTAAGTGTCATGATGGGCCAAATGAGCCTAATGGGACTAATGGCCTTCAGTGGCCTCATGGGTCTGATGGACTAATGGGTATCATGGGCCTAAGTTGCCTAATGGGCCTTAGTGGCCTAATGGGACTAAGTAACCTAATGGGCCTAATGACCCTCAGTGGATTAATGGGCCTAAGTGTCCTAATGGGCCTAGTGGGACTGAGTGACCTAATGGGATAATTGGGCCTAATAGGCCTAATGGTCCTAAGTTAACTAATGGGTGTGATGGGCCTTAGTGGCCTCATGGGAATAATGGGACTAATGGGATTCAGTGGCCTGAGTAGTCTAATGAGTGTAATGGGCCTAAGTGGTCGAATGAGCATAGTGGGCCTAATGGGCCTTAGTGGCCTTGTTGGCTTCATGGGCCTAATTGGCCTAATATGACCAATGGGACTAATGGGTCTTAGTGGCCTAATGGGCCTTATGGTCCTATGTGGCCTAAGTGGTGTGATGGGGCTAATGGGCCTAAGTTTCCTAATGGGCCTAGGTGGAATAATGGTCCTAATGGGCCTAAGTGGTGTGATGGGGCTAATGGGCCTAAGTGGCCCCATGGGCCTTAGGGACCTTAGTGGCCTAATGGGTCTAATTGGACCAATGGGCATAATGGGACTACGTGGCCTAATGTGTCTAATTGGCCTAAGTGGCCGAATGGATCGAATGGCCCTAATTAGCCTAATGAGCCTAATGGGCGTAAGTGGCCTAATGGGCCTAATGTGCCTAAGTGGTGTGATGGGGATAATGGGCCTAAGTGGCCTAGTGGTCCTAATTGGCCTGATGGGCCAAATGGGCCTCAATGGCCTAATGAGCCGAATAGGCCTCAATGGCCTAATGGGCCTAATGGTCCTGATGTGCCTAAGTGGCCTAATGAACTGAATGGGTCTAAGTGTCCAAATGGGCCTAATGAGCCTAATGGACCTAAGTGGCCTAATGGGCCTCATGAGCATGATGGGCCTAATGGGTCCAAGTGGCCTATTGGGCCTAATGGACATGAGTGGCCTAATGGGTCTGATGGGATTGATGGGCCAAATGGGATGAATGGGCCTAAGTGACTGAATGGGCTAGATAGGCAGAATAGGTTTAAGTGGCCTAATGAGCCAAATTGGCATAAGTGGGCAAATGTTCCTAATGGGCCTAAGTGTCCTGATGGGCCAGATGAGCCTAATAGGACTAATGGCCTTCTGTGGCATCATGGGTCTGATGGACTACTGGGTATCATGGGTATAAGTTTCCTAATGGGCCTTAGTGGCCTAATGGATCCAAGTGGCCCAATGGGCATAATGGGCCTAAGTAGCCTAATGTGTCTAATTGGCCTAAGTGGCCAAATGGGCCGAATGGCCCTAATTATCCCAATGGGACTAATGGGAATAAGTGGACTAATGAGACTAATGGGCCTAAGTGGTGTGATGGGGCTAATGGGTCCAAGTGGCCTAGTGGGCCTAATTAGCCTGATGGGCCAAATGGGCCTCAGTGGCCTAATGAGCCGAATAGGCCTCAATGGCCTAATGGGAATAATGGTCCTAATGTGACTAAGTGGTCTAACGAACTGAATGGGACTAAGTGGAAAAATGGGCTTAATGAGCCTAATGGACCTAAGTGGCCTAATGGGCCTCATGGGCATGATGGACCTAATGGGTCCAAGTGGCCTAATGGACCGAATGGACATGAGTGGCCTAATGGGTCTGATGGGCTTGATGGGCCGAATGGGATGAATGGGCCTAAGTGGCTAAATGGTCCAGATAGTCCGAATAGGCCTAAGTGGCCTAATGAGCCAAATTATCCTAAGTGGGCAAATGTACCTAATGGGCCTAAGTGTCCTGATGGGCCAGATGCGCCTAATGGGACTAATGGCCTTCAGTGGCCTCATGGGTCTGATGGACTAATGGGTATCATGGGCATAAGTTTCCTAATGGGCCTTAGTGGTCTAATGGGATTAAGTAACCTAATGGGCCTAATGGACCTCATTGGCTTAATGGGCCTAAGTGTCCTAATGGGCCTAGCGGGCCTGAGTGACCTAATGAGATAATTGGGCCTAATAGGCCTAATGGTCCTAAGTTAACTAATGGGTGTGATGGGACTTAGTGGCCTCATGGGACTAATGGGACTAATGGGATTCAATGGCCTGAGTAGTCTAATGAGTGTAATGGGCCTAAGTGGCCGAATGGGCATAGTGGGCCTAATGGGCCTTAGTGGCCTTATTGGCTTCATGGGCCTAATTGGCCTGATATGCCCAATGGGACTAATGGGTCTTAGTGTCCTAATGGGCCTTATGGGCCTATGTGGCCTAATGGGCCGAATGGGCATAAGTGGCCTAATGGGCCTTATGGGCCTGATGGGCCTAGTGGACCTCACCGGTCTAAGTGGTTCAGTGGGCCCTATGGGCCTTAATGTTCTAATGGGGTGAGTGAGCCTAATGGGACTAAGGGGCCCAATGGGCTTGATTTTTCGAATGGTCCTCAGTGGTCGAGTGTGCCTAATGGGCCTGTTAGGTCCAATGGGTATAATGGGCCCACGTGGCCCAATGGGCCTAAGTGGCCAATGGGCACAATGGCCCTAATGGGCATAATGGGCCTAAGTGGCATAATGGGTCTGATGGGCCAAATGGTACGAATGGTCTTAAGTGGCCTAATCTGCATAATGGGCCTTAGTGGCCTTATGGTTCTAATGATCCTAAGTGGCCTAATGGGCCTGATGGGCTTAATGGGTCGAATGAGCCCCAATGGATTAATGGGCCTCATGGGCCTGATAATACCAGTTGGAATAATGGGCCTAATGGGAAGAATGAGTCTAAGTGGCTTAATGGGCCCAATAGGCCTAAGTGCCTGAATGGGCCTAATGGGCCTAATGTGCCTAATGGGCCTAAGCGGCCAAATGAGCCTAACAAACCTAAGTGGAAGAATGGGCCTAATGGGCCTAAGTGGCATAATGGTCCTTAGTGGTCTCCTGGTCCTAATTGGACTAAGTGGATTGATGGGCCTAATGGGCCTCATGGGACTAATGGGCCTCAGTGGCCTAAGTGGATAAACGAGCCTAGTGGGCCTAATGAGCATAAGTCACCTAATGGGCCTAATGGGTTTAAGTGGCCAAATGGGCTTAATGGGATTAATGTGACTAGTGGGCCTAAGTGGCCAAAGGGACTAATGGTCCTAATCTGCCTAATTGGCCAATGGGCCTAATGGGCCTAATGGGCCTAAGTGACCTAAGTGGCCAAATCAGCCTAATCGAACAATTGGGCCTAATGGGCCTAGGTGTACAAATCAACCAAATCAGCCTAGGCATCAGAATGGGCCTAAGTGGCCCAATAGTCCTAGTTTTCTTGGGTGGTCGAATGGGACTGATAGGCCTAGGTGTCTGGCCTAATGTGCCTAATAGGCCTAAGTGGCCTAATAGGCCTAATGGGTATCATGGACCTAAGTGGGCCTCTTGGTACTCATTGGCCTAATTGGACTAATGGCCCCAAGTGGCCTAATGGGCCTAATGAGATTAATGGGATTAACAGGACTAGGTGCTAAATGGTTCGAATGGGCCAATGGGCCTAAGTGGACTAATGGGCCTAAATGGCCTAAGTGGCCTAATCGACAGATGGGCTTAATGGTACTAATGTCCCTACTAGGCTTAATAGGTATAAGTGTCCTAATGGACCTTAGGGGCCTAATTGGCCTAAGTGGCTCAATGGTCCTGAGTGGCCTAATGGGATTAATGGGATTAACGGGCCTAACAGATAATGGTCCTAATGTGCTGAATGGGCCTCAACTGCCTAATGGACCTAATGGGCCTAATGAGCCTAAGTGTCCTAATCGACGTTATGGTCATAGTGGGTTGAAAGGGCCTAATGGGCCTAAGGGGACTAATGGGCATAAGTAGTCTAATGGTCTTAGGTGGCCTGTTGGGCTTAAGGGGCTTAATGAGCCCAGGGTCCAAATGGTCCAAATGGGCCTAATTGGCCTCAATGGCCTAATGGTCCTAATGGGCCTAATGGTATTAATGGGTCAAAGTCGCCTAATTGGCAAAGTTTCCTAATCGAACTAATAGGCATAATGTGCCCAATGGGCTGAATGGGCCTAATAGGCCTAAGTGGCCTAATGGGCCTAATTTGCCTAATTGGCCTAAGTGAACAAATGTCCCAAAGTGGCCTAATGATCCAATGTTTCCTAGTCAACCTAATGGGATTAAGGGGCATAATGGGCCTAATTGGCCTAAGTGACCTAAGTGGCTGATTCGGCCTAATGGGCTTAATGGGCTGAGTGGGCTTAAGTGGCCTAATGGGCCTTAGTTTCCTAATTGGCCTAATGGGGCTAAGTGGCATAATGGGCCTAAGTGTTAGAATGAGCTTATTGGGCTTAACGATCCTAGGGGCCTAATGGGATGAATGAACCTAATTAACCTAAGTGGCCTAATGCTCCTAATGGGCCTAAGTTGCCTAATCAGTCTAATGTGATTAATGGCCCTATGGTGCCCAATGGTCCTAATGGGACTAATGTGCTTAATGGACCTAATGGGCCTAAGTGTACTAATGGTCCTAAGTTGTCTAATCAGCATAATGGGATAAATGGGCCTAGTGGGCCTAAGTGGCCTTATGGGCCTAATGGGCCTAAGTGGCTTCGTCGGCCTAATGAGCCTAAGTGGCCTAATAGGCATAAGTGGCCCAATGGGCATAATGGGCCTAAGTGGCCTAATGTGTCTAATTGGCCTAAGTGGACGAATGGGCCGAATGGCCATAATTAGCCCAATGGGCCTAATGGGCGTAAGTGTCCTAGTGGGCCTAAGTGGTGTGATGGGGCTAATGGGCCTAAGTGGCCTCATGGGCCTTAGGGACCTTAGTGCCCTAATGGGCGTCAATGACCACATGGGACAAATAGGCTTAATAGCCCTAATGGGCCTAATGGGCTTAAGTGACCTATGTGGTCCAATGGGCCTAAGTGGCCTATGTGGTCCAATGGGCCTAATGGGCCTAAGTGGCCTATGTGGTTCAATGGGCCTAATGGGTTATATGGTCCTAATTTGTATAATGGGACTAATGGGGCTAAGTGGTTGAATGGGCCTAATGGCCTAATGGGACTAATGGGTTTGATGGGCCTAAATGGCCTAATGGGCCTAATGGGCGTAATGGGCCGAAGTGGCCAAATGGGCGTAATGAGCTTAGGTGGCCCAATGGACCCAATGGGCCTGAGTGGCTTAATGGGTCGAATGGATCGAATGGGCCGAATGAGCCTAAGTGGCCCAATCGGCCTAAAGGGACTAATGGGCCAAAGTGGCCTAATGGGGCTAATGGGCCTAAGTGGCCGAATGGGGCTACTGGGCCTAAGTAGCGAAGTGGGCTTAAGTGGACTAATGGGTTTAATGGGTCTAATGGGTGTAAGTGGCCTAATGGGCATAATTGTCCAAATGGTCCGAAGTGGCCTAATATGCTTAATGGGACCAAGTGGTCAAATGAGCCACATGGTCCTAAGTGGCCCAACTAGCCCAATGGGCCTAATGGGAAGAATGGGCCTAAGTGGCCTAATGGGCCTAATGGGCCTAAGTGGACTAATGGGCCTAATGGACCTAGGTGGCCTCATGGGCCTAATGGGCCTAAGTGGCCTAAGTGGTCTAATCGACCTAATTTACTAAATGAGCCAAAGTGTCCTAATGGGCCCAAGTTCCCAAATGGACCTATTGGGCCTTAGTGGCCCAATGGGACTAATTTGCCTAAGTGCCTAATGGGAGTAATGAGACGAATGGGATGAATGGGCCTAATGGGACTAAGTGGCCTAATGGTCCTAATTGGTCTAATGGGCCTAAGTGGCATAATGTGCCTAAGTGGTAGAATGAGCCTAAGTGGACCAAATGGGCCTAATGGCCCGAATGGGGCTAAGGGCTCGAATGGGCATAACGTGCCGAATGAGCTGAAGTAGCCTAGTGGGCCTAATTTTCCTGAGTGGCCTAATGGTCCAAATGGGACAAATGAGATGAATGGTCATAATGGGACTAAGTTGCCTAATGTGCCTAATTTGTCTAATGGGACTAGGTGGCATAATGGGCCTAAGTGGCCGAATGAGCCTAAGTGGCCCAAATGGACGTAACGGCCTAAATGGGGCTAAGGGCCCAAATGGGCCTAACGTGCTTAATGGGCCTAACATGTCGAATGGGACGAAGTGGCCTAATGGGCCTAAGTGGCCTAATGTTCCTAATGGTCCGAATGGGCCTAAGGGTCCCAATGGGATTAATGGGCTTAATGGGACAAAGTGGACTAATGATCCTAATGAGCCTAATGGGTCTAAGGTGCCTAATGAGACTAATAGTCCAAATGGACCTAATGGTCCAAATGGGCCAAAGTGGCCTAATCGGCCTAATGGGCCTAAGTGGCCTAATGGGCCTAAGTTGCCTAATGGGAAAAAGTGGCCTAATGGGACTAATGGGCCTAAGTGGCATAATGGGCCTTAGTGGTCTAATGGGCTTAGGTGTCTTAATGGGCCTAATGGGCGTAAGTGGATTAAGTGGCCTAATGGGCCGAAGTTGCCTAATGGGCCTAAGTGGCCTCATGGGCATAATGGGCCTAAGTTTCCTAATGGGCCTAATGGTCCTGATGGGCCGAATGGGCCTAATGGACTGAAGTGGCCTAATGGGCCTAATGGGCCTAAGTGGCATAATGGGCCTAAGTTGTCTAATAAGCCTAAGTGGCCTCATGGGCGTAATGGGACTAAGTGACCTAATGCATCGAATGCGCCTAATTGGCCTAATGGGCCTAATGGGTCTAAGTGGCCTAAGGGGATTAATGGGCCTAAGTGGCCTAATTGACATAATGGGATTAGTGGGTCGAAGTCTCCTAATGGGCCTAATGGATCAAAGTGGCCTAATGGACCTAATGGACCAAAGTGGCCTAATGGGCCTAATGGGCCAAAGTGGCCTAATGGGCCTAAGCGGCCTATTGGGCCTAATGGGCCTAAGTGGACTAATCGATCTAATGGGATTAATGGGCCCAAATGGACTAACGGGTATAATGGGCCGAAGTGGCCTAAGTGGCCTAATGGGAAAAATGGGCCAAAGTGGCCAAATCGTCCTAATGGGCGTAAGTGGCCTAATGGGCCTAAGTGGCATAATGAGCCTAAAGGGCCTAAGTGACCTAATGGTTCTAATGGGTCAAAGAAAGTGTTGAGTCTTCCTGTGTAGAGATTATTATATAGTTGTTGGGTGACCGGTTCAGGGTCGACCCGGGTTGGTTCGTGGCATCCGAATTGGCATTATTTCCCTAAATGACCTAAATTGTTCTAAATTGGCCTAAATGGCCTAATTGGGATAAATGAACTAAATGTCCTAACTTTCCTAAATAGCCTAATTGTCTAATTAGACTAATCGGCCTAATTGGACTAAATGGATTAAATGGCCTAAATGGCCAAAATTGGCCTAAATGTGCTAAATGGCCTAATTGGCCTAAATGGACTAAATGTCCTAAATGGTTGGAATTGACCTAATGGCCTAATTGTCCTAAATGGTATAAATTGGCCTAAATTGAATAATTAGCCTAAATGACCTAAATTTTCTAATTGGCCTAATTGACCTAATTGGCCTAAATGTCCCAAATTGGCCTAAATGGCCTAAATGGATTAATTGAACTAAATGGCCTAAATGGCCAAAATTAGCCTAAATATATTAATTAGCCTAAATGGACTAATCATCCTAATTAACTTAAATGGACTAAATTCTCCTAAATGACCAAAATAACCTAATTGGCCTAATTGGGCCAAATGGATTAATTGACCTAAATGGTCTAAATGGCCTAATTTTTCTAATTAGCATAAATGGCCTAACTAGTCTAATTGGCCTAAATTGACTAAATTACCCTAAATGTCCTAAATTGGCCTAATTGGTCTAAATGACCTAAATGACCTAATTGGCCTAAATGGACAAAATGGATTAATTGGTCTAATTTTCCTAAATGGACTAATTTTCCCAAATGTTCTAAATGACCTAAATTGGTATAATTGGCATAATTGGTCTAAATGGCCTAAATTGGTCTAAATGGACTAATTGGACTAATTGGCCTAATTTGTCTAAATGACATAAATTGGCCTAAATTGGCATAAATGACCTAAATGGCCTAATTGGCCTAAATGGTCTAATTGGACTAATTGGCCTAATTTGTCTAAATGACATAAATTGGCCTAAATATACAAAAATATCCTAATTTTACTAATTGGACTAAATTTTCCTAAATGGCATAAATTGAAAAAATTTGCCTAATTGGCTTAATTGGTCCAAATTGGCCTAAATGGCCTAATTGGCCTAAATTGCCAAAAATTACCTAATTGGATTAATTGTCCTAATTGGCCTAAATGGCCTAAATTTTACTAAATGTATTAAATGTACTACTTAGCCTAAATGACCTCAATTAGCCTAATTTTCCTAATTGACCTGATTTGACTAAATTGTCTAATTGTCCTAATTAGCCTAAATTGCCTAAATTGGCCAAATCAGCTTAAATGTCCTAATAAAACTAATTGTCCTAAATGGACTGATTGGTTAAATTGGCCTAAATGGTCTAAATTATCCGAAAAAGTCTAAATGACCTAAATTGGCCTAAATGGCCTAATTGGCCTAAATGACCTAAATTGGCATAAATGACCTAAATTGTCTAATTGGCCTAATTGGCATAATTTACCTAAATGACCTAAATGGAACAAAAGTCCTAATTGGACTAAATTTACTAAATTAACTAAATTACCTAATTACCTAATTGGCCTTAATGGCCTAAATGACCTAAATGGCCTAAATTGGCCTAAATGGTCTAATTGGCCTAATTGGCCTAAATGGCTTAATTGGCCTAAATGGACTAATTGGACTAAATAAATTAATTGTACTAATTTTCCTAATTAGGCTAAATGGCCTAAATTATCCTAAATGGCCTAAATTGGCCTAATTGGCATAATTGGTCTAAATGGCCTAAATTTGTCTAAATGGTCTAAATGGTCTAATTGGCTTAAGTGATCTAAATGGCCTAATTGATATAATTAGAGTAAATGACCTAATTGGCCTAAATTGACCTTAATAACCTAAATTAGCCTAAATGGTCTAAATTAGCCTAAATGGCCTAATTAGCCTAATGGGCATGAAATGCCTAATTGGTCTAATTTTAATAATTGGTATAAATGAGCTAAATTGTCCTAAATGTAATAATTGGCATAAATTACCTAAATTATCTAATTGAAATAATTGGACTAATTGGCCTAAATGGCCTAAATTGGCCTAAATGACCAAAATGAAAAAATTGGACTAAATGGACTAAATTGGCCTAATGAGCCTAAATGGTCTAAATTGGCATAATCGGCTTAAATAGACTAATGGCCCTAATTGGCCTAATTGGTCTAAATTACCTAAATTATCCTAAATGACATAATTGGCCTAATTGGCCTAAATGGTCTAAATTGGCCTAATAGCCTAAATGACCTAAATTGGCCTAAATGGAATAATTAGACTAAATGAACTAAATTGTCATAAATGGACTAAGTGAATTAAATTGACTAATTGGACTAATTGTACTAATTGTACTAATTGGCCTAATTGGATTAATTGGCCTAAATTGGATTAAATGGCCTAAATATTCTAATTGGACTAAATGATCTAAAGGAGCTAAATTGGCTTGAATTGGTCTCATTGGCCTCATTGGCCTAAATGGCCTAAATCGGCTTAAATGACCTAAATAGCCTAATTGGCTTAAATGGCCTCAATGACCTAATTCTCCTAATTGTCAAAAATGACCAAAATTGGACCTAATGGAGTAATGGGTATATAGGACTGTGGTTCGAATGGGACTAAGTGTCTTAATGGAGCTAACACTACCATAAAATTGGGTTTCTGCAGCGCCACCCTTTAACACCTCTAAAAAAAGTGCTGATAAATGGGGTGCCTTTATCAGTGCTAAAAAAAGCTCTGATAAAGGCACCCCCTTTATCAACACTTTTTTTAGTTCTGTTAAGGGGTCCCCCCTTTATCACCCCTTTTTTTATTAGTGCTGATAAAGGGGGGTTTTATCAGCGCTTTTTTCCCAGCACCGATAAGGTGTATATTTCAAAAAAAAGAATATTTCATAAAAAATAATATATTGATATATAAGTATATTTATATTGATATAAATATAATAAATATTTTTTAAATAATTTTTAGATCGATTTGATATGTGGTAGAGGCAAAACGGACACCCGGAGCAAAAGTTATGGCCAAACAGACACTCAGAGCAGAACTTATGACCATTGGGAGGAATTATGAGCATTTTTTTTGGAATTGATGAATGTGATAATGGGTTAAAATGGTCACTATAGTGTAGATAATTTTACAATCTTTGATTTTATATGTGGTAGAGAGAAAACAGACATCCGTAGCAGAAGTTATGATTGTTTGAAATTGAGCAACCCTCCTAGCGCCTAAACACCTAAGAAATCCGTAACTCACTAAAACAGCCATAACTCCTGTTTTGAGTGTCCATTTGAGTGCCTGAATGAGTAAAATAAAATATCATGAGACGAGTACGAACCAAGTCTAATAAAAACCATGATAATATCAAAGAAACGGAAGATATATAAGTTATACCACTCTAAAAAAATCTCCAACTTCAAACGACCATAACTTTCTCTTCGGGTGTCCGTTTGGGCTCTACCACATATCAAATATAACGAAGAAAAGATATCTATGCATAAGGGTGACTTGAAAAAAGATCCAATAATGTCTCAGACCCTAAAACCCCAAAAAACCATCATAAGGCCTCCAAAACTCTATTTCTATGTCTGGTGCCATGTCAAATTTTTCTTAAAATGGTAATAAATCCTGATATGTGTGTCTGTTTGGCCTCCTCCACCTGTTATATCACAGTTCATTCCATGATCTTCGGTTTGACTAGTCACAAAGCTGAAACGGATACCCGAATCAGAATTTATGCCTATTTCAGTGACTCTGCAGTTTGTTAGGTTTTTCAAGCCCCCATTTCTAGCACTTTTTTCCTGTCTCCTATTTTT
Organism: Viscum album; assembly: GCA_963277665.1. NCBI lineage: Eukaryota > Viridiplantae > Streptophyta > Magnoliopsida > Santalales > Viscaceae > Viscum > Viscum album. The sequence goes on along the minus strand of OY728132.1, from coordinate 944,777,420 downwards.
TCAAACAACTGTAACATATGATCTGTTTGTCTGTTCGACCTCCACCACCTATCATATTAAATATCATTTGATGATCTTATATTTGACTGGTCACAGATCTAGAACGGACTCTTAGGTCAGAAGTTTTCTTCATTGCCCTGAGTTTAGGGTTTATTTGACTTTCTGACTGTATTTACGGGTTTTGAAGGTTTCTCCATTTTTTACCTATTTTTTAGGTTTTTTGGGATTGTTATCATTTTTCATAATGTACAGTTATTTATAATCAAATATATAACAATATATACAAAATTTTTTATATATTCACAAAAAAAAAATTATAAATAAATAATTAAACATATTTACATATAAAATATAATTCTCATTATATAAGCCTTATCTAAATAAAAAAATAATATCCATTTTTTAAAAAAAAAACAAATATATGAATATTTGTATACCTATATAATGTGTATGTGTGTATATATATGTGTGTGTGTGTGCGTCCATATTGACAAATTGATATATATTATCTATATATTCTAAACATATGTATATACATATTAATATATAATATTTGTAAATATATATATATGTATAATTATACTTATAGATGAACATATAATATATATATGTGTGTGTGTGTTGTATATATGTATTTATTTATTTATAAACACACACAAAAAAGCATATTTTATAAATGTATTTAAAAGTGATCTTATAAATATATATTAATATACAAATAAATATATTAATATATAAATATAACTATACATATATTAATATACAGATATATATATTAATATAACTATATATATTAATATAACTATATATATTAATATAACTAAATATATATATAAATAAATAGATATATTAATAAATAAAGAGTAAAGCAATATGATGGAGTAGTAAAGGCTTAGGTGCACAGGTAACAGGTCCTGAGTTCGAATCCAGGGGAAGGCGGGCCGCGTGCGTGGGTGGAATAAGGGCTAGTGCTATTAAAGGCTGGGTGGGGGTGCTGTTAAATGTTGGGGGGGGGGGGGTGGCTGTGGCGTACGGGCTGGGGTGGGGGTAGTTGAAGGGGGGGTTCAAGCGTTGTTGAAGCCCCTCCCTAATTTGCAGATTTTTTTAAATGTTTTTTAACTTTTATCAGTGCTTTTTTTAGCGCTGATAAAAGGGGCTGTTATCAGCGCTTTTCTAAGCACTGATAAAATGGAACTCCTTTATCTTTGCTGAGATTAACAACCACTACCACAAAACTGAGTTTCCGCAGCACCACCCTTTAACAGCACTTTTTTTAATAGCGCTGATAAAGGGGGGATTTCTCAGCGCTTTTTCCTAGTGCTGATAAATTTTATATTTAAAAAAAAAATCATGAAAAATAATATATTATTATATAAGTATATTTATATTGATATAAATATAATATATATTTTTTAAATATGTTTTAGAAAAGTATAAATAGACTACTACATTTAATATATAATAAATTTAGTGAAAATGGCTTTAATTTTTTTTAAAAATAATATTAATTAATAATTTACTAATTATCATCGATTAATAATCATTTAATAACAATTTTATGACACAAAAAAATCAAAAAAATAATAAAAGATCTAAAATACGTTGAAAATGTAACTCAAACTTCAAACGGTCATAACTTTTGATCCGGGTGTCCGTTTGAGCTCTACAGCATATCAAATCGAAGCTTGCGATGAGATCTATGTGCTAGTGACCAAGGAAAAGCCTCTGTCACATTTTTCAAGGCCAAAAATGCCCAAAAGGCCTCTAAAACTGAGTTTTTAGTCGGCATACCCTGATTTGTTAACATTCAAACAGGTATAACTTCTGATCCAAATACCCGTTGGCCCTGTACCAAATTTCATATCGAATATTGTTTCATTTTCTTCAATTTGATTGGTTGTAGAGTTGAAACGGGCTTCTGGATTATAAGTTATGATCGTTTTAACATTCTATGGTTTTTCAAATACACATATATATGTATTTATTCGTAAATGTGTGTGTGTGTGTGTTGTATATATGTATGTATGTATGTATTTATTTATTTATTTATAAACATGCATAAAAAACTTTTATAAATGTATTTAAAACTAATCTTATAAATATATATTAATATACAAATAAATATACGGCTAAAAAATTGTAACTACAAATATATATATAAATAGATATAAATATATATTAATATACAAATGAATATATATATACTAATATATGAATAAACATATATGTATTAATATAACTAAATATATTTATATTAATATGAATCTATATTAATATACGAATAAATATAACTATATATATATAAATATATATTAATATACAAATATATATATATATATATATATATATTACTATATGAATAAATATATATGTATTAATATAACTAAATATATTTATATTAATATGAATCTATATTAATATACAAATAAATATAACTATATATATATAAATAAATAGATGTATCATTAAATAGATAAAAAACGAAATGGCTTAGTGGTAAAGGTGAAGGTGCGCAAGGGGGGGTGCGGGTTCGAGTCCGGGTGGAAGCAAAGAGGGGTGTGCGGGCTAGTGCAGGATGCGCAGGCAAGGGCAACGCGCGGGAGTGGTAGGGGGCCGCCTAGCACTGATAAAGGGGGGGGGGGGGTCAAGCGCTGTTAAAATCTCCCCCCGAATATAAATTATTATTTATTTATTTTTATTTATTTTTGACTTTTATCAGCGCTTTTTTTAGCGCTGATAAAAGGGGTATTTATCAGCGCTTTTCTAAGCATTGATAAAAGGGACCCCCCATTATCTTTACCTCGATTAACAACACTTTTTTTAGCGCTGTTAATGTGCTTTTATAGCACTGAAAAAAGCCATGTTTGTAGTAGTGAGCACTTTTTTCACACTGATAAAGTCCTTTTTTTAGCGTTGATAAAAGTATATTTTGTGGTAGTGTAATGAGTCCAATGGGATTAAGTGGTCTAATGGGCCTAATGGGTCTGATGGGATTAAGTTACCTAATGGTACTAATGGGCTTAATGGGCCTAAGTGATCGAATTGACCTAATGGGTCAATTGGGCCTAAGTGGCCTAATGGGTCTAATGAGCCTAATGGGCTTAATGAGTCTAATGGGTCCACTGGGACAAAGTGAGAGAATGGACTAAGAGACCTAAGTGGTCTAATTGGTCAAATGGGACTATTGGGCCTAAGTGGCCTAATGGGCCTAAGTGTCTTAATGGGCCCATTAAGTCCAATTCTGCCTAATGGGCTTAATGGGTCAAATGAACCTGTTGGGCCTAAGTGGCATGATGGGCCTAATGAGACTAATGGGCTTAATGAGATGATTGGGACTAAGTGGACTAATGGTCCTAAGTGGCCTAATGGGCCCATTATGGTCAATTCGACCTAATGGGCTAATTGGAAAATTGGACTAATGGACCTATTGGTCCTAATGGGCCTAATGGGTCTAAGGAGCCTAATGGGCCTAAGTGGACTAAGTGTTCTAATGGGCCTAAGTGTCCTAATGGGCCTAAGTGATCTAATGTGACTAAGGGGTCTAATGGGCCTAATGGGTCTAAGGGGCCTAAGTGGCCTAATAGACCTAGGTAGCCTAAGTGACCTAATAGGACTAATGGGCCTATTGGGCCTTTTGGGTCTAAGTGACCTAATAGGCCTAATGGGCCCAATGACCTAATTGGCCTAATGGGCCTAAGGGGCCCAATGAGTCTAATGGGTCTCATGGGTCTAAGGGTCCTAATGGGCCTAAGTGACCTAATGGGCCTAAGTGGCCTAAGTGACCTAATAGGCCTAATGGGCCTATTGGCCCTATAGGGCCTAAGTGGTCTAATGGGCCTAATGGGCCCATTATAGCCAATTCTCCCTAATGGGCCGAATGGTCTAATTGACCTAATGAGCCTAGGGGCCCAATGGGCCCAATGGGTCTAAGGGGCCTAATGGGCCTAAGTGGCCTAGTGGGCCTAAGTGAACTAATGGGCATATTGGGCCTATTAGGTCCAAGTGGTCTAATGGGGCCAATGGACTTGATGGGCCTAATGGGACCATTATGGATAATTCAACCTAATCGGCCTAAGTGGATTAATGGGTCGAAGTGTCCCAAGTTGGCTAATGGGACTAATGGTTCCAATGGGTTTAAGTGGTATAAGTTGCCTAATTAGCCTAATGGGTCCAATGGGTCTAAGTGGCCTAATGGACCTAAGTGACCTAAGTTTCCTAATGGGCCAAGGTGGCCTAAGTTGCCTAATGGGCCTAATGTGTCCAATGGGTCTAAGTTCTCAAATTGGCCTAAGTGGACTAAGTTGCCTAATGGGTCTAATGGGTCTAATAGGTCTAATAGGCCTAAGTGGCCTAATCGGCCTAATGAGTCTAATGGGCCTAATGGACTGAATGGATTGAATGGGCCTAAGTGGCCTAATGGGATGAATGGGTCTAATGGGCCTAAGTGGCCTAATGGGCCTAAATGGCCTAAGTTGCCTAATGGGAATGATGGGTCTAATGGGCATAAGTGGCCTAATGGGCCTAAGTAAACTAAGTTTCCTAATGGCCCCCATGGGCCCAATGGGCCCAATGGGTCCAATGGACCAAAGTTTACAAAGTTACCAAATGGGGCCAATAGGTTGAATGGGCCTAATGGGCCAAATAGGTCTAATGGACCTAAGTGTCCTAAGTTTCCTAATGGGCTAAAGTGGCCTAATGGGATTAAGGGGCCAAAGTGTTCTAATGTGTCTAATGGGAATAAGTGGCCTAATTGGTTCAATGGGCCTAAGTGGCCTAAGTTGCCCAATAGGCCAAATTGGCCTAATGGGCTGTAGTGGCATAATTTGACTAATGAGCCTAATAGGCTTAATGGGTCTAATGTGCCTAATAGGTCTAATAGGTCTAAGTGGCCTAATGAGCCTCACTAGCCTAAGTTGCCTAATGGGAATAATGGGACTAATTGGCCTAAGTTTCCTAATGAACCTAATGGGCCTAATAAGACTAATGCGTCTAATGGGCCTAAGTGGACTAATCGGCCTAAAATTCTAATGGGCCTAATGGGTCAAATGGGCCTAAGTGTCCTAATGGGTCGAATGGGTCGAATGGGACTAAGTGGCCTAGTGGGCTTAAGTAGCCTAAGTTGCCTAATGGAAATAATGGTTCTAATGGGACTAAGTGTAATAATGGACCTAAGTGGCCTAAGTTTCCTAATAGGCCCAATGGAATTAATGGGCCTAATGGGACGAATGGGCCGAATGCACTGAATGGGCCTAATGGGCCTAATGAATCCACTGGGCCTAAGTGTCCTAAGTTGCCTAATGGGTTTAAGTGGCCTAATGGGACTCATGTTCCTAAGTGTCATAATGGGCCTAATGGGACTCATGTTCCTAAGTGGCCTAATGGATCGAAGTGGCCTATTGGGCCTCATGAGCCTAAGTGGCCTAATGGATCGAAGTGGCCTATTGGGCCTCATGAGTCTAAGTGGCCTAATGGGACCAATTGGACCAATGGTCCCAATGGACCTAAGTGGTATAATGGGCCTAATGGGATAATAGGTCTAATGGGATTAAGTGGATTAAGTGGCCAAATTGGCCTAATGGTCATAAGTATCCTAATGGCCCTAATGGGACTAAGTGGCCTAATGGGACTAATTGGACAATGAGAGTAATTGGCCAAAGTTCAATGATTTATGAAACTTGGTTGACAACAAAATCCAAAGGGGGAATTTTTAGGACCAAGTTAATGGGGAAGGTGTTTGTTTTCATGTGGTGTGTTTTGTTTTCAAGGAAATATTTTGAAGAAATAAAATCACATAACTTTTTATTTGGTGGAACTCATACTGGACATTGTTTTCAAAAGAATCAGACTCACTTTGTAAATCATAACGAGGCAAAGTTGTTTGAAAGAAAAGGCACTGATCAGATTTATCATATCTAGGTGGAAGAGAAGAAAGAGATGATGTCAATCGAAAAGGAATTGTACCCAGTTCAATCAGATTTGGGCTAAGAAGGAAATATAGAAGAAAGTGAGGATCGTAATCAGAATGATCGTACCCAAAATGATCATTATCTGGTAATGTATCATCTTATTATCCATCTTATGAATACGAAAACTTTTATACCCAAGATGATCATACTCAGGCTCAGGAAGAAAAATATCATACCCAATATGATCATATTTAGGAAAATCATTCTCAGAGAGATCTTACTCTGGACAATCATATTCAGAGAAGGAATTACTTGAGTCCGATGATTGAAAAGAGAAGGAAATAATGAGATCAATAATGTAGTAAACCATTTCAAAAGGGTTGAATTACTTTTTAGGTTTCAATTGGGACAATGGTTATTGTATCATAGTAGAATTGTTTTATATTTTCAAGTGGGTAAAGAGAAGAAGTGAATAAGTAAAAGTGGTTTGAAATAAAAGTTTGATGGATTTAAAATTGAGGGGGAGATTGAAATTTAAAAGAATTATCATATTCAACATTTATAAGGATAAGTGAAAGTTTTAGATGAATTTATAAGCTTATAGAAGAGTTGATGGAGTGAAAATACACCCCAGATTTTAGGGGAAATTGAGATTAGGGTGAATTTGATTAAGAGTGATTTTTTTGGATTCCTTCTAAAGCATCTCGAGGGTCACCTATAAAAGGAGAAAAGTATGTTGTACTTGAGGTGGACCGATGTACTATTCATGAGAGAGAATATCTTAGTTTTAGAGAGAATAAAAAGTTTTTTCATTTACTTTTGTTGAAGAAGTTTTGACGGATTAAAGTGAAAGAGAAGAAACAAGATCAAAGCATTGTATTCAGATGATCATTGTACTCAGTTTTTATCATACTCAACTGATTATTGTATCTGTCTTGTCAATCGTATTTGGTTGATCATCATATTGGGTTGGATTAATCGGATCGTGATTTCCATATTGGGTCTTCCAGATTGAGGAAGATGGAGAATTGAAGTAGTGTCGATTCATCTCTATCTCATTCTATCAAAGTTATACTTTTCATAATGGGAAATATCCTACCAAGAAGAATCATATTGGGAAGAATCGTATCAGGGAGAATCGTACTCGGAGGAGTCAGACTGGGAAAATCGTACTTGGTTTTTTTATTAACATAGTCCAGAAAGATCTTACCATCTTCTGGGTAAGAAATTAAAGAACTGTTTTCAATTTAATACATTTGTGTAATTGAAAAGAAGCATTAGTAACACGAGTTGTTACACAATCACTGCATTACTATATTTATGCCAAGAGGGTGCACGTGCACTATTGGATTGTTTACAAGGTGCTACACAAGTGAAAGGGTATATCCTACTTGTTGTAATCCGATGATTGTTTTCTAGTGGATTGTGTGGAATTGAAAAACCTCCATACCATACCAAGGGTCCTAATGGGCTAAACTAGCCTAATGGGCCTAATGGGCCCAATGGGCCTAAGTGGTCGAATGTACTTAACTAGACTAAGTGTCCTAATGGTCCCAATGGGCCTAATAGACCTAATGGGCCTAATTGGTCGAAGGGGCCTAATGGGCCCCATGTGCCAATTGGGCCTAACTGGCCTAAGAGGCCTAATAGGCTGAATGGGCCTAAGTGACTTAATAAGCCTAACATGCCTAAGTGGCCTAATAGTTCCAATGGGATGAATGGAGCCAACTTTTCTAACTGGCCTAACTATCCTAATGGTCCCAATGGGCCTAAGGGGCCTAAGTGGCCTAATGGGGCTAACTGGCATAAGTGCCGGCCTAATGGGCCTAATGGGTCAAAATGGTCTAAGTGGCCTAACTGGCCCAATGGTCCTAACGAGCCTAGTGGGCCTAACTAGCCTAATGGGACCAATGAGCCTAACTGGCCCAATGGGTCGAATGGGCCAAACTGGCCTAACTCGCATAGGGCCCTAAGGGTATAATGTGTCCAATGGGCCTAACTAGCCAAAATGGCCTAATGGGCCCAATGAGCCTAATGGGACCAACTGGACAAAGTGGCCTAATGGGACTAACTGAACTAAGTGGTCTAATGGGATAAATGAGTCTAAGTGGAATAATAGGCCCGATGAGCCCAATGGGCCTAACTGGTCAAAGTGGCTTAATGGGCCTAATTGGCCTAAGTGGCCTAATAGGCATAATGGGCTGAACGATCCTAAGTGGCGTAATGGGCTGAATGAGCTAAAGTAGCACAATGGGCTAAATGGGATTAAGTGGCCCAATGGGCCTCATGGGCCTAATGGTTCGAATGGGCCTAATGAGCCTAAGTGGCCTAATGGGCCTAAGTACCTAATGGGCCTAAGTGGCATAATGGGCATAATGGGCCTAAGTAGAATAATGGTCCTAATGGGCCTAAGTGAAAAAATGAGCCTAATGGGCCTAAGTGGAATAATGGGCCTAAGTGGCATAATGGGCCTAGTGGGCCTAAGTGGCCAAATGGGCATAAGTGGTCGAAGTGTCCTAATTGGTCTAATGGGCCTAAGTGGTGTAATGGGCCTAATGGGTCAAAATGGCCTTATGGGCATAATGGTTATAATGGGCCTAAGTGGCCTAAGTGACCTAATGTTCCAAATGGGCCAAAGTGGCTTAATAGGCCTAAGTGGCCTTATGGGCCTAAGTGGCCTAAGTGTCCTAATGGGATGAATGGGCCTAAGTGGCCTAATGGGTCTAGTGGGCCTCAATGGCCTAATTCTCTTAATAGGTCTAAGTGGTTTAAGTGGCCTAATGGGCCTAATGGGACTAAGTGGCCTAATGGGTCTAATTGGACTAATGTGCCTAAGTGGCCTAATGGGCCTAAGTGGCCAAATGGGCCTAAGGGGCCTAATAGGCCTAAGTGGCCTAATGGGCCTAATGGGGGTAAGTGGCCTAATGGACCTAAGTGGCCTAATGGGACTAAGTGACCTGATGGGCATAATGGGCGTAATGGGCCTAAGTGGCCTAATGGGCCTAATGGGCCTAAGTGGCCTAATGGGCCTAAGTGGCCTAAGTGGTCTAATGGGCCTAAGTGGCCTAATGGGCCAAATGGGCCTTAGTGGCATATGGTCCTAATGGGTCTAATGGGCCTAAGTGGACTAATGGGACTAAGTTAACTAATGGGTCTAAGGTCCTAAGTGGCCTAATGAGACTGATGGGCCTAAGTGGCCGAATGGGCCCCAGTGGAGTAATTGGCCTAATGGTCCTAAGTTGCCGAAGTGGCCTAATGGGCCTAATGGGCGTAAGTGGCCTAATAGGCCTAATGGGCCTAAGTGTCCTAATGGGACTTATAGGCATAATGGGCCAAAGTGGTATAATGGGCCCAATGGGCCTAAGTGGCCCAACGGGCCTAAGTGCCCCAATGGGCCCAAGTGACTGAATGAGCCTAATGGGCCTCATAAGCCTTAGTGGCCTAATGGGCCTAACTGGACTAATGGGCCTCTGTGGACTAATGGGATTAATGGTCCTAAGTGGCCTAATGGGCCTAATGATCCTAATGGGCCTCAGTGGGCTAATGGGCCTAATGGGCCTCGATGGACTAAGTGGAATAATGTGCCGAATAGGCCTAATGGGCCTAATGGGCCTAAGTGGCCTAATGGGCCTAAGCAGCCTAAGTTGTCTAATGGGCCAAATGGACATAATGGGCCCAATGGGCCTGATGGGGCTAATGGGATTAATGGTCCTTAGTGGCCTAATGAGATGAATGGGCCTAAGTGGCCTAATGTGTCTGATGGGCCTGATGGCCTTAATAGGCTGAATGGGCTTAAGTGGATTCATGGGCTTGATGGGTCTGATGGGTCTAATGGACTTAAGAGGCCTAATGAGATCAATGGGCCTAAGTGGCCTAATGGGTCTAATGGGACGAATGGGCCTAAGTAGCCGAATGGGATCGATGGCCCTAATGGAAAAAATAGGCCAAATGGGTCTTAGTGTCCTCACGGGCCTGATGGGATTAATGAGCCTAATGGGCATAATGGGCCTAAGTGGCCTATTACGCCTAATGGGCCTTATTGGCCTAATGGGCTTAATGGACCTGATGGTCCTAATGAGCCTAATGGGCGTAATGGGCCCAAGTAGCTTAATGGGCCTAAGTGGCCTTAGTGGCCTAATGAGATGAATGAGCCTAAGTGGCCTAATGGGCCTAAGTGGCCTAATGGGCCTTAGTGGCCTCATGGGCCTAAACTACATTAATAGCCTCATGGGCCTAATGGGCATAATCAGCCTAATGGGATTAAGCGGCCTAGTGGGCTTGATGGGCTTAATGGGCCTTTGTGGCCTAATGGGCGTCCTAGGCCTAATGGGCCTGATCGTTCTAATGGGCATAATGGGTCTCACTGGCCCAATGGGCCTAATGGGCCTAATCGGCCTAATGGCCATAACGGGCCTCAGTGGCCTAATGGGCCTAAGTTTCTTAATGGGCCTCAGTGGTCAAATGAGCCCAATGGGGTGAAGTGGCCGAATGGGCCTAAGTGGCCCAATGGGCCTAAGTGGCCGAATGGGCCAAATGGGCATAAGTAGCTGAATGGGCCTAATGGGCCTAAGTGGCCTCATTGGTCTCATGGACCTAATGTGAATCATGGTCCCAATGGGCCTAAGTGACCTAAGTGTCCTAATGGGCCACATGGGGCTAAGTGGCGTAATGGGCCTAGTGGGCCCAATGGGCCTACGTGACCTAGTGGGCTTGATGGGCATAATGGGACTAATGGGCCTCATTTGCCTGATAATCCCAATGGGAATAATGGGCATCATTGGCCCAATTGACCTAATGGGCCTAATGGGCCTCATTGGACCAATTGGCATAATTGTCCTAATGGACCCGATGGGCCTCATTGGCCTCATGGTCCCAATGGGCCTAAGTGGCCTAAGTGACCTAATGGGCCTAATGGGTTTAAGTGTCCTAATGGGCCTAATGGGCCTTAGTGGCCGAATGTACCTAATTGGCCCGATTGGCATATTGGGCCTAATGGGCCTAAGTGGCCAAAGTGTCCTAATGGTCCTAATGGGAATAATGGGCCTAATGGTATTGATGGGCCAAAGTGGATTAGTTGACCCAATGGGCCTAAGTGGACGAATGGGCCGAATGGTTCAAATGGGTCTAAGTGGCGGAATGAGCCTAATGAGCCTAAGTGGCGGAATGGTCCTAATATGTCTAAGTTGCCTAATGGGACTAATGGGCCCAATGGGCCTAAGTGTCTGAATCAACCAGATAGGACTAATGGGCCTAATGGGCCTCATGTGACTAATGGCCTCATGGTCCTGATGGCCCTAATAGGCCTCATGGGCCTAATGGGAGGAATGGGCCTCCTAGGCCTAGGTGGATGAATGGACCTAGTGGGCCTAATTGGCCTAAGTGGGCTAAGTAGCCTAGTGTGCCAAATTTGCCTAAGTTGCCGAATGGGACTAGTGGGCCTAAAGGTCCAAATGGGACTAAGTGGCCCGATGGACCTAATGGGCCTCATGGTTCTAATGGGTCGAATGGGCCTAATTGGCTAAGTGGCCTCATGGGCCCAATGGACCTAATGGGCCTAGGTGGCCTAATGGGCCTAATGGGCCTAAGTGGGCCAATGGACCTTATGGGCCTGATGGGCCTCATGGACCTAAGTGGCCTAAGTGGTATAATGAGCCCAAGTTGCCTAATGGACCGAGTCGGCATAAAGGGCCTAATGGGACAGATGACCCTAATTGGCCGGATGGGCATATTGGGCCTTATGGGCCTAATGGGCCTCATTGTTCTAAGTTGCCTCATGGGCCCAATGTGCATAATGAGCCTAATGGGCCTAAGTGTCCTAAGTGGGCCTAAAGAGCCGAATGGGCCGAATGGGCTGAAGTGGCCTAATGGGCCCAATGGGCCTCATGGGCCTAAGATGCCTAATGGGCCCAATGGGCCTAATGGGACGAATGGGAATAGTAGGTCCAATGGGCCTAATGGGTATAATTTTCCTAATTGGTCTAAGTGTCCTAAGGGTATTAGTGGGCCTGATGGAATTAACGGGCCTTATGGGCCTAATGGGCCCAAGTGGTCTGATGGGGCGAATGGGCCTCATGGGCCTAAGTGGACCCATGTACCCAATGGGCCCAATGGGAATAAGTGTCCTAATAGGCCTGATGGGCCTCATGGTCCTAATGGGCCTCATGGGTGGAATGCCTCTCATGGGCTTAATGGGCCCGATGGACCTAATGGGCCTCATGGTCCTAAGTGGTCTAATGGTCCGAATGGGGCTAAGTGACCTAATGGCCCTAGTGCATCCAATGGGACTAGTGAGCCTAATGGTCCCAATGGGCCTAATGTGCCCAATGGTCCTAATGGGCCTAATGGACATAATTGGCCTAAGTGGCCTAAGTGGCCTAATCGGACTAATCGACCGAATGAGCCTAATGGGCCTAAGTGGCCTAAGTGGATTAATGGGACAAATGGTCCTAGTGGGACTAATGGGTTTAATGGGCCTAAGTGTCCTAATGGGCCTAATGGTCCTACGTGGCCTAATGGGCCTAAGTGGCCTAATTGGGCTAATCGATCGAATGGGCCTAATGGGCCCACGTGGCCCAAGTGGCCTAACATGCCTAATGGGACTAATGGGTTTAATGGGCCTAAGTGGACTAAAGGGCCTATGTGGCCTAATTGGCCTAAGTCACCAAATGGGCCTAATGGTCTTAATGGGACTAATGGGTTTAATGGTTCTAAGTGGGCTAATGGGCCTAGGTGGTCTAATTGGCCTAATGGACTTAATGGGTCAAAGTGGACTAATGGGCATAATGGGACTAAGTGGCTTAAGTGGACTAACGGGTCTAATGGGCATAATTGGCCTAATGGGACTAATGGGATTCAATTTCCTAATGGGCTAAATGGGACTAAGTGGCATAATGGGCCTAATGGGCCTAAGTGGTCTAATCCTCTTAATTGACTAAATGGGCCTAATGGGCCTAACTAGCCTAATGGGACTAAGTGACCTAATGTGCATAATGGGCCAAATGGGGCTAAGTGGCCAAAGTTTCATAATTAGCCTAATTGGCCAAATGGGATTAATGGGCCTAATTTGCCTAAGTGGCCTAATGGGCTTAATGGGCCTAATGCCTAAGTGGCCTAAGTGTCTGAATGGGCCTAATGGGACTAATGAGACTAATGGTCATAATGAGCATAGTGGGCCTAAGTGGCCTAAGTGGTCTAATCGGCCTAATCAGCTGAATGGGCCTAATGGGCCTAATGGGTCAAAGTGGCCTAATGGGCATAATGGACCCAAGTGGCCTAATCAGCCTAATCGACCGAATGGGCCTAATGGGTCTAATGGGCTTAAGTGGCCTAATCTACCTAATCGACCGAATGGACCTAATGGGCCTATGTGTCCTAATGGTCCTAAAGTGCCTAATGGGCCTAAGTGGCCTAATCGAGCTAATTGACCAAATGGGCCTAAGTGGCATAGTCGGCCAAATCGATCAAATGGCCCTAATGTGCCTAATGGGACTAAGTGGCTTAATTGGCCTAATGGTCCTAATGGGTCAAAGTGATCTAAGTGGCCTAATCGGCCTAATCAACCGAATGGGCCTAATGGGCCTAAGTGGACTAATTGGATGAATGGGCCTAATCGGCCTAATTGGTCAAACTGGCCTAAGTGGCTAAATCAGTCTAATTGACTGAATGGGCCTAATCAGCCGTATATGCCTAAGTGGATGATTGAGACTAATGGGTATAAGTGGACGAATGGGCCTAATGGTCCAATTTGGCATAATGTGGTTAATTGTCCTAATGGGCCTAAGTGGAAGAATGATCTTAAGTGGCATAATGGGCCTTATTGGCTGAATGAGCGTAAGTGGCCGAATGAGCCGAATTGGCCTAATGCGCTTAATGGGGATAATGGATCTAATGGGACCAATGGTTCCAATGGGCCTAAGTGGCCCTATGGGCCTAATGGGCCTAATTCGACTAATGGGCCCAATGGGCCTAATGGGCCTAAGTGGCCAAATTGGCCGATGGGCCTTAGTGACCTAATGGGCCTAAGTGGACTAATGGGCCAAATGGGATGAATATAATGGACCTAAGTGGATTTATGGGCCTAATGGGCCTAAGGGGCCTAATGGGCCGAATGTGGCGAATGGGGATAATTGGTCGAATGGGCCTAAGTGGGTGAATGGGACAATGGGCGTAAGTGGCCCAATGGGCCTAATGGGCCTGATGGGCCTAAGTGGAATAATGAGCCTAATAAGCATAAGTGGTTGAATGGGCCTGATGGCCCTGATGGGTCGAAGTGGCCTAACGAGCCTCATGGGCCTCATGGGCCCAATGGGCTCAAGGGGCCTAAGTGGCCTAATTTCCCTAATGGGCTTAATGGGATTAACGGGCATAGGTACCAAATGGGCCAAATGGGCCAAATGGACCTAAATGGCCTATGGGGCCCAATCGGCCTAAGCGGCCTAATGGGCTTAGGTGCCTAATAAACTTAATGGGATTAATGGGTCTAGGGTCCAAATGGGCCAAATGCGACTAAGGGGGAAAATGAGACTAATTGGCCTAAGTGGACGAATCGGCCTTGGTGGCCTAATGGACCAAAGTTGCTTAATTGGCCTAATGGGCTTAATGGGCCTAGTGGGCCTAATGGGCCTAAGTGGCCTAATGGGCCTAATGGGCCAAATTGGCCTAAGTGGCCTAATGGGTCCAATGGCCCTAAGTGGCCTATCGAGTCGAAGTGGCCTAATTGGCCTAATGAGATTAATGGGCCAAGTGGGCCTAAGAGGCCTAAGAGGCCTGATGGGCCTTAGTTTCCTAATCGCTTTAATGTTCCTAGTCGGCCTAATAGAACTAAGTGGACCAATGGGCTTAATGGGCTTAATGGGCCTATGAGCCAAATTGGAATAATGGGCCAAATGTGCCTAATTAGCCTAAGTGGCCTAGTGGTTCGAATGGGCCTAAGTGGCCTAATTAGGCTAAGTTGCCTAATCGGCCAAATGAGATTAATGGTCCTAAGAGGCCTAATGGGACTAATGTGTATAATGTGCCAAAGTGGCCTAATCGACCTAATGGGATAATGAGCTCAGTGGGCTAATGTTCATTGTGGGCCTAATGGGCCTGAGTGGCCTAATGGGCCTAATGGGCCTAAATGGATTAAGTGGCATAATCGGCCAAATGGGCCTAAGTCGCCAAATGTGCCTAATGGTCCTAATGGGCCTAAGTGTTTTAATGGGCCTAATGGGCCCAAGTGACCTAATGGGCCTAATTGGCCTAATTGGCATAATGGGCCTAATTGGATAAATGGGCCTAATGGTTCTAATGGGCCTAATTGGCCTAATGGGCCTATTGGTCTTAGTGGCCTAATGGGTCAAAGGGGCCTAATGGGCCGAACGGGCCACACAGGCCTCATGGGCCTAAGTGGCCTCATTGGCCTAAGTGGCCTAATGGGTTTAATGGGTGCAATGGGTCTAATAGGTTTAAGGGGACAAATGGGATGAATGGGATTAATGGGCTTGGGTTCCAAATGAGTCTAATGGGCCAAATGGACCTAATGGGCTGAATGGGCCTAATGGGCCTCAGTGACCTAATGGGCCTAATCGATCTAAGTGGCCTAATGGGCCTTAGTTTCTTAATCAACCTAATGGGATTAATGGGCCAAATGGACCCAAGGGGCCTCAGTGACTCAATGGGCCTAATCAGCCTAAGTGGCCTAATGGGACTAAGTGTCTTAATCAACCTAATGGGCTTAATGGGACTAATGGGCCTAAGGTGTGTAATGGGCCTAAGTGGACTAATGTGCCTAAGGGGCCTAAGTGACTTAATGGGCCTAGGTGGCCTAACGAACTTAATGGACTTAATGGGCCATGGGGCCAAATGTGCATTTGGACCTAATGGGATAAATGAGCCTAATGGGCCTAAGTGGCCTAATGGTTCTAATGGGCCTAAGTGGCCTAATGGGCCTAAGTGGCCTAATGGGCCTAAGTGGCCTAATCGGCCTAATGAGCCTAAGTGGCCCAATGGTCCAAATGAGCCTTAGTGGCCTAATGGGCCTAGGTGGCATAATGTCCATAATGGGCTTAATGAGCCTAGGGGCTAAGTGGTTTAATGAGACTAATGGGCCTAATTGGCCTAAGTGGCCAAATGGGTCTAAGTGGCCTGATAGGCCAAAGTTGCCTAATCTGCCTAATGGGATTAGTAGAAATAATGGGCTAATGGGCCTAAGTGGCTGAATGGGCCAAGCGGGCCTAATTGGCCTAATGGGCCTAATCGACCTAATGGACTTAAGTGGTCTAATGGGAAAAAGTTTCCTAATCGACCTAATGGGTTTAATTGGTCTAATGGGCTTAATGGGCCGAATGGGCCTAAGTGGCCTAATCATCCTAATGTGCTTAATGGGCCTAGTGAACCTAAGTGGCCTAATGGGCCTAATGGGACTTAGTGTCCTAATCATCCTAATGTGACTAAGTGGCCTAGTTGGCATAAGTGGCCTAATGGGTTGAATTTGCTTAATTAACTAAAGTGTCCCAATGGGACTAATGGGCCTAAGTTTCCTAATGGGCCTAAGTTTCCTAATCAGCTTAATGGGCTTAATGGGACTAAGGTTCCTAATGGGCCTAATGGGCTTAAGTGGTCAAATGGGCCTAAATGGCCTCATCAGCCTAATGGGATTAATGGGACAAGGCGGCCTAAGTGGTCGAATGGGCCTCAATGTCCAAAGTGGCTGAAGTGGTCTAATGGGCCTAATGGGACTAAGTGGCCTAATGGGCCTAATGGGCCTAAGTTGCCTAATGGGCCTAAGTGGCCTAATTGGCTGAATGGACACAAGTGGGCTAATGGGCCTAATGGGCCTAAGTGGCCTAATGGGCCTAATGGGACTAAGTGGCCTAGTGGGATGAAGTGGCTGAATGGGATTATTGGACATAATGGGCCTAAGTCGCGTAAGTGGCTTAATGGGCATAATGGGACTAAGTGAATTAATGGGAATAATTGGTCTAAGTGGCTGAATGGGCATAATGGGCCTAAGTGGCCTAATGGTCCTCATTGGACCAATGGGCCTAAGTGGTCTAATGGTCCCAAGTGGTCTAATGGGACTAAGTGGCCTAATGGGCCTAATGAGAATTAGTGGACTAATGGGCCTAAGTGGCCTAAATGGCCTGATGAGACTTAGTGGCCTTATGGGCCTTAGTAGCCTAATGGACCCAATCGTCCTAAGTGGCCTAAGTGGCCTAATGGGCCTAATCGTCCTAAGTGGCCTAAGTGGCCTAATGGGTCTAATGTGCCTAAGTGGCCTAATGAGCCGAATGGGCCTAAGTTGTCTAATGGTCCTAAGTTGCCTAATGGGTTTGATTGGCCTAATGGGCATAATGGGGCTCAGTGGCCTAATGAGCTGAATAGGCCTCAGTGGACTAATGGGACTAATGGCCCCGATGTGCCTAAGTAGCCTAATGAGCTGAATGGGCCTAAGTGGCCAAATGGGCCTAATGAGCCTAATCGACCTAAGTGGCCTAATGGGCCTGATGGGCATGATGGGCCTAATGGGACCAAGTGGCCTAATAGGCCGAATGGACATGAGTGGCCTAATGGGTCTGATGGGCTTGATGGGCTGAATGGACCTAAGTGGCTGAATGAGCCTGATGGGCCGAATAGGCCTAAGTGGCCTAATGAGCCGAATTAGCCTAAGTGGCCTAATATTCCTAATGGGCCTAAGTGTCTAGATGGGCCAGATGAGCCTAATGGGACTAATGGGCTTCAGTGGCCTTATGAGCCTGATGGTTTTATGGGCATCATGGGCCTAAGTGGCCTAATGGGCCTAATGGGCCTTAGTGGCCTAATGGGCCTAAGTAACCTAATGGTCCTAATGGTCCTCAATGGCTGTAATGGCCCGGACCTCTCCAGCCCATTCCTTTGTCAAAAAGAAGGCCACGAAGTGTTCTGGAGGGTAAAATGGACTTTTCCCACACTTTCCAGATTTTTGAAACTACACGCCGTGTAGTTTGAGTACACACCGTGTACCCCCTTGCCGGGTATACCCCGTGTTGAAGGTCGTGTCTTTGCCATGTGAAATAAATGGGTACACGCCGTGTGTCCAATACTACAGGCCGTGTAGTCTCTCCCCGCGTACGCGTTACCGTGTGTTGACCAGTCAACGGCCGTGTGCCGTGTTGGAGTCGTGTGCAATAAATGAGTACACACCGTGTGTCCAAACTACACGCCGTGTAGTCCTTCCCCGCATATGCGTTACCCTCAAACCGTGTGTTGACCAGTCAACGGCTGCAGAGCCGTGTTGGAATCCGTGTGGAGACTCTGTGAAATAACCGGGTACACGCCGTGTACCATAAAGTACACGCCGTGTACTTTTTCTTTTCTCGCCTATAAAAGGAGGGGTCCCCTCCTCCTTTTCAACCCACCCCTCTCCTCCCCTTTCCTCTGAGCAGAGTTCTCCCAAGAGACTCGAAGGCTCTTTCTTCCATAACTTCTTCATCCGAGCTCCGATTTACGATCCATTAGCGGCCACAGGATCGTAACGACGAGGCGGAACTTCCGAGCTTGTATACATTGTCTTTCCTTCGGCCTTTCCTTTCCAAATTCCACCTGAGGAGGTTTTTCTGGGTCCTGACAAAAATGACGGACGCCAACAGATGTCTTCTAAGGTTGATCCGAGGGAGCGTTGCGATCGGAACCTGTTGAGGTAGGGATCTTACCTTCGTCTCTCTAATTTGTGCATCATGCGGGGTGGGTATCCTCTTGTTTTCATGAGAAACGGTTGAACCATTAAATAAATATAATAACTGGTTAAAGAACAGGGATGGTAAAGTTGTTATGTTTATCTTTGTTTATCCTATTGATATGTTATGAATTGAATAGGCTTATGCCTACTGAAAATCATGATGATTGTGAGCCTTTTCTTTCGCAATTAAATGTTTCCCTATCTTATAGACTGTTTTTGTGAATGGAACTTTGTTGAATGTGGAATTTGGTTAATCACGTAAAGTTGGCTGATTAAAATCTGAAACCCTTGTGTGATCACCCCGGTTGAACAAAACAGAATAATGAACATATGGGTGTTGGCTTAGATACGTGGCATGTGATGGGGGTGTTTTGTGGGTTGTTGTGGATAGGGTGAGCAGTGGGGATGCGGTTGGCTTGGTTGTGGGTTGGTGTAAATGTTATGTTAGTAACGGGCAGCGGGGCTATGATAAATGGTATTAAAGGGATAATGATATATGGGTTTCGGTGTGATTGTGGTTGGCAGCGGGGCTGCAGGGATGGGTTTGAATGTGAATGGGCTATGGGTTGTGAATAATAAATAAAAAGTGGAAGAGTTAATGAATGGTGGGTCATGGTAATGGAACGAGTTTAATAAATGGGTTGGTTGGTTGATAAGAAGGGTTTTTTTGTGCTGCTTGTGTTTTCCTAACTTGATTTGTGGATGGTAGGGATATGCTTTACGAACGATCGATGTGGTTGGTTGTGAATAGTTTCCCAATAGTTAAGGAACTAATAAACTAATTCTGCTGAAACTTGAAAACCTAAATGGGGTTGGGATTGTTTGTTGTATGCATGCTTCGTAGTAGCAGTGTCGAGGCACGTGCTCAGTTTCTCTGTTTAGAATACATATGTTGGGTTTTGTGTTTGGTATATATATATATATCTGTATCTTTTGTGTTTTATCGCACCCCACCCATGTTGATCACTTAGTGCCGAACACTCCCATTTCATGGGAGAGGGTGTTTTCCCCTTAGTTACTAGCTCCTTCCTGCTCCTTCTTCCCTAGGCTGTGATGGCTTGAGGCGACCTTACACCCAAGACTCTTTGGGTATGTTTCGATTGGGGTGGTTTTATCCCAAGACTCTTCGGGCAGGTTCTACTGTTTCCCAAGAATCTTCGGGATGAGGCTCAGGTGTGTGCGGGCGGGATACGTGGTTGTGAGGCCCAGGTGTGTGTGGGCTGGATATGTGGTTGTGAGGCCCACGTGTGTGCGGGCAGGATACGTGGTTGTGAGGCCCAGGTGTGTGCGGGCGGGATACGTGGTTGTGAGGCCCAGGTGTGTGTGGGCGGGGAGAGTGTGGCAACGTCAGGACGTTCGCCGTTAGGAAGAGCAGCTAACTAAAGGGAAATGGTGCGGGGTACCCAAATACTCTTGTTCTTATATACTACTGCTACCTGTTGTGATTGTGTTTTGGTGAATGTGGCTGGTGAGGTTGGGTGGATAGAATTCCTTGCTAGGTTTCTTCTGTTGTTCTCACGGGACATTAGGATGTCTCCCCACTTGTGCACGAGAGATTTAGGTTTACCTACTGAGTATATGATGCGGATCATGGTGCACACAAGCAGCAAGGAGTTGAGGGTGATCATGGCATTGATCGTGAAAGGAACATTAATGGAAAAGACCCATTGCATGGGATTGGTGGCCCAATGACAAGAGGAAGAATGAGGAGGATGAGAGAGGCTTTACATGGCCTCATTTTGAAATTACAAGGGCAGGCCCAACATGCATGCATGGGAGGATCAAATGGGCCTTTAATTACACTTATTAAAGCCCAAAAGTGAACCTAAATGGCCCACCCATTTGATCCCATGAATTTAAAGCCACTTGCATCTTCAAATTCAAAAGTGGTGGGGCCCTTGTCTACAAAGTCATGGTGGGAATATTCAAAGTCTTTGGGGGTGGTGCTAAAAAGTCTTCTTGGTGGATATCTTGTCCCCTAAAGCCATGGGCATGTGTAAAGAAAGTCAAAACTCGTTTTTAGCCTTTAGACTTTTGTGAGATAGGTATTTTGACTTGTATCCCTCTCATTTGGCTATAAATAGCCACCCCCTTGTACCCCTTGAGGTTAATTTCCAATTTGAGAGTTTCTAGCATTATTATGCTTGTGTTTCTTGTGTTCTTAGGTGAATGCAAGTAAGGCTCATCAAAGGAGTGATCAACCTTTGTGGCGCTTTATAATTAGAGTTTCAAGGGGCAAGTCTCCTTGGGGTCCTAATTGATCATCCCTTTCCCCTTTTATTCCTATTGCATTTCTTTTAATTTTCATTCCCCTCTTCTTTCTTCGCTTGTGTTTCCGCATTTTTGCCAACGAATACCGCACTCATATACGGTATCATATCATTTGGTATCAGAGGAAGGCAACGGAAACCAGGTTCTTTCATTTCTATTTCTCCCATCTTTTTTTTTCTCCCCCTTCTTCCGTTTTCTGCCATCACCCATTCTGGACGGAACTTTCTTCCATATTTTCGTCTGCTTTTTCTTTGAGTTTCTGGGCGTATAATATGTCATTTTAATAGTTCAGAATCTCATCTTTCTTCTCGATTTGGAAACACTAAAATCCGACACCTATATTTGGAGATATGGCCGAATCAATTCGTGCTACAGTTTCACTCTTGTGAAATCTAACAATCTCCAAGGCGGATTTCCATTTGAGTTTGAAGTTCAAGTTATCACAACCATTTACATCATTGCAATCAGATTAGTACATTTTCCATTTGTTGTACTTTGAGCATGAAAAGCGCACTCTTTTCAATTCTTGTTTGTTGAGTAGCAAAAAAAAATCAAAAAAAAATCAAAAAAAAAAAAAAATCAATCAAAAAAAAAAAAAAACAAAAAAAAAGGGAAGCTGCTCATTTGAAACATTGCGTTTGCTCATATGTCATAAATTTGATTGCAATTTTCTTATCCGTCATCTTCTTTCCTTCATCCATATCCAACCTTCTTCTATAACCTTTTCTCCCATTTACCCCCCACGTTTCTTGGACCTCATTGATTCAACCCCTTTTAAAATTTCTGATTTTTAAAGATTGCCATGAATTGATTGCTTCTACTAGTTGTCTTCTTGATTCTATTTAAGAACACTTGTAGGAACCAAGTTGTTGTGCTAGAAAGTGTGAGGAACCTTTTGAGAGATAAAAAAAAGAGAAAGAGTGTGTGAGGAATTAAAAAAAAAATGGCAAGTGAGGGAGAAAGAAGTGAGATCGACATTAAATTATTCAACTTACGATAAAGAACTTTATGCTTTGAAACGAACCCTGGAAACATGGCAACATTACTTATGGCCTAAAGAGTTCATTATTCATTCTGACCATGAAAGCCTTAAGTATTTGAAGTCCCAAGGTAAGTTGAATCGGCGACATGCATCTTGGCTGGAATTCATTGAGACTTTCCCCTATGTGATCAAGCACAAAAAAGGTAAGGAAAATGTGGTTGCCGATGCTCTTTCCCGAAGGTATGCACTTCTCACTTCTCTTCATTCTCGATTACTTGGATTTGAGTTACTAAAGGGAGTGTATGAAACTGATGGAGATTTTTCTCAAATTTGGGCATCTTGTGAAAAACATGGATTTAAAGAGTACTACAAAAATGATGGAATTCTTTTCAAAAGGGATAAATTGTGCATTCCAAATTGTTCAACTCGAGAATTGCTTGAAAAAGAAACTCATGGGGGTGGTTTGATGGGGCATTTTGGGGTTGATAAAACACTAGCTACTTTGCATGAACATTTTTATTGGCCAAGCATGAGAAAAGATGTTATTGCAATTTGTGCTTGGTGTGTCACTTATAAGCATGCAAAGTCCAAGGTTCAACCAAATGGATTGTATTCCCCCTTGCCCGTTCCATCCCATCCTTGTGATGCGAGACGCACGGGGTGGACCGATCTTCACGGCGTAGGGCGGCGGATGATGGATGCGGTTTGGGGCTAAGTGACGAGTGAAGGGTATGGAAAGTGGAAGCAAGTAGTCAACCAACGCTATATGGAGCGTGACCTACTACTTAGACAACACACTCAAGGGAGGGGTGTGATTGCCAATCCACACAACAACGCACTTGGGTTGAGGCACGAAATTGGGGGCTTTGTGATCTTGGATCACCAATCTAACTTGTAGATTGACAAGGCAAGAATACACAAGAGCAAGGGGGAAAAGCCGGGATAATCCTCACACAACGGAGAGAAACAAAGCATAAGCTCTCAAATTAAGTCTTGAATGCCAATACAATGCCACGGGGTGGCTATTTATAGCCAAGGGGGTGATACAATGGTCAAGGGTCTAATACCCTAAAGTCATAAAGTCTAAACCTACCTTGTCCCCTTAAAAGTCAAAAAGATAAAAGCCAACAAAGACTTTTGGAAAAGAAGCACACAACTTTCCAACATAGCCCACCGGATTTGACTTTGAGTGCATAGCCCACCGGATTTGACTTTGGTGTCCAAAGATGCCATTTCTAGAATCCTCCATGTGGGCAAGGCCTCCAAATTCGTGCAACCATGTGGGCCAAGTTTTAATCATCAATTTTGGGCTTGAATAAGTGATATTATAGGCCCATTTGCTCCATCCATGCAAGGTAATACCCATTGGGCCTTTAATGAAGCAAGATGAGCGCCCATTGAAGCATTCAACCTCTTTAATCTTCCTCGTGTCATTGGGCCTTGCAAATCCAATTCCTCCACCCGAGCAATCGACTCCGTGCCTTCCGCATGGTTTGCATCATCCTCCCCCTCTTGAAAAGGAGTCGTCCTCGACTCTTCATCCTCTACACCCAAAAAAGGAGAAAGATCAGAAACATTGAAAGTGGCACTTACACCATACTCACCTGGCAAAGCTATCTTGTAAGCATTGTTGTTAATCTTTTCAAGCACTCGGAATGGTCCATCGCCTCGTGGCATGAGTTTTGATTTCCTCTTTTCAGGGAATCTTTCCTTCCGCATATGAATCCAAACCAAGTCACTGGGCTCGAACAACATTTGCTTGCGACCCTTGTTTGCACGATCCATATATTTTTGGGTCATCCGCTCGATATTTAACCTTGCCTTTTCATGGATTTTCTTGATGAATTCTGCACGCCCTTTCGCATCCATATTAACTGCTTCCTGTAAAGGCAAAGGAACTAGATCAATAGGCGCAAGGGGGTTAAAGCCGTAAACTATTTCAAATGGGGAATATTGAGTAGTGGAATGCTTGGCCCTGTTATATGCGAATTCCACATGTGGTGGACACTCCTCCCAATTCTTGATATTCTTTTTGACAATTGTTCGCAGAAGGGATGATAGTGTGCGATTCACCACCTCCGTTTGCCCATCGGTTTGTGGATGACAAGTAGTGGAAAATAATAACTTTGTACCGAGTTTGCTCCACAAGGTCTTCCAAAAGTAACTAAGAAATTTTGTGTCTCGATCCGACACAATGGTCCTTGGCATGCCATGATGCTTGACTACTTCCTGAAAGAAAAGTGTTGCAATGTTAGTGGCATCATCTGTTTTGTGACAGGGAATAAAATGTGCCATTTTTGAAAACCGATCCACCACAACAAAAATGGAATCTCTCCCCCTCTTGGTCTGTGGTAACCCCACAATAAAGTCCATTGATATGTCCTCCCAAGGGGTGTTGGGAATTGGGAGAGGAAGATATAGTCCATGTGGGTTCAGCTTTGATTTGGCTTTATGGCAAACAATGCACTTTCCCACAAATTTCTCAACATCTCTAGATATCCTAGGCCAATAAAAATGCTCACTAAGAACACTTAGAGTTTTTGAAACACCAAAATGCCCCATTAACCCACCCGAATGTGACTCCTTTAGTAAAAGTAAACGGATAGAGCAATTAGGAATGCAAAGCTTATCAATCCGAAATAAGAATCCATCATGTAAATAGAACTTTTCCCAACTAACTCCAGGTTTACAATGTTCATAAGGTTCTCTAAAATCACTATCAGTGGCATATAAATCCTTAATGTATTCAAAACCAAGAAGTTTTGAATCCAACAAGGATAAAAGAGAATATCTACGCGAAAGTGCATCGGCCACAGTATTTTCTTTACCCTTTTTATGCTTGATGACATATGGAAATGATTCAATGAATTCCAGCCATCTAGCATGTCTCCTATTTAGTTTATGTTGGCTCCTAAGGTATTTAAGAGCCTCGTGATCAGAATGGATCACGAATTCTTTAGGCCAAAGATAGTGTTGCCATGTTTCGAGTACTCTAAACAATGCATACAACTCTTTATCATATGTAGCATAGTTTAGAGTTGGGCCATTTAACTTCTCACTAAAATAAGCAATAGGCTTACCTTCTTGCATGAGTACTCCTCCTATGCCAATTCCGCTTGCATCACATTCAATTTCAAAGGTCTTACCGAAGTCTGGAAGTGCAAGTAGAGGGGCGTGGGTGAGTCTCTCCTTTAGCGCATGGAAGGATTTTTCTTGAGTTGTCCCCCATTTGAAAGGAACATTCTTCTTTGTCAATTCATTCAATGGTGCTGCTAGTGTGCTGAAGTCTTTCACAAATCTCCTGTAAAAACTAGCAAGCCCATGAAAACTTCTTACCTGTCCAACGGAGGTTGGAGTTGGCCATTCTTGTATTGCTTTGATCTTCTCGGTGTCCACTTCAACTCCATTGCCACTCACAACAAATCCAAGGAAAATAATCTTATCGAGACAAAATTCACACTTTTTTATGTTTCCAAACAGGTTTTCTTTCCTTAACACCTCTAGGACTTTTCTCAAGTGATCTACATGTTCATGCAAAGTCCTACTATACACCAGAATATCATCAAAGTAAACTACCACAAATTTTCCAATATATGCACGTAAGACATGATTCATTAACCTCATAAATGTGCTAGGTGCATTGGTGAGACCAAAGGGCATGACTAACCATTCATAAAGTCCATGTTTTGTCTTAAATGCAGTTTTCCACTCATCTCCTTCTTTCATCCTAATTTGATGGTAGCCACTTCTTAAATCAATTTTTGAGAAAATAGTTGAACCATTTAATTCATCTAGCATATCATCTAACCTAGGGATAGGATGACGATACCTGACCGTGATGTTGTTGATGGCTCTACAGTCAATGCACATTCTCCATGTTCCATCCTTCTTTGGTACTAAAAGGACCGGTACCGCACAAGGACTAAGACTCTCTCTCACATACCCCACATTCAACAACTCTTGAACTTGCCTTTGAATTTCTTTTGTCTCCTCTGGGTTGGTGCGATATGCTGGGCGGTTCGGTAGTGATGCTCCAGGTATGAGGTCAATTTGATGCTCAATACCTCTAATGGGTGGCAAACCCGGTGGCACCTCTTCGGGAAACACATCTTCAAATTCCTGCAACAAAGACTCAACAACATGTGGCAAAGAAGATGTTAAGTCGTTAGTGTTCAACATCACCTCTTTGTACATAAGTACTAAGAGATTTTGTCGAGAAATCAAAGCTTCCTTAACCTCACTCTTTTTTGCCAACATCACACTTTTCTCTCCTCTCAAATCTTTTTCCCCTCTTGATTTTTCTTTGCTCTCCATTTCTTTGCTTCTCTCATTTTCTATTTTTCCCTCATTCTCTCCTTTTTCATTTTCTCTCTTTCTTTCCTCTTCACTCTTTTTTTTCTTTTCTCTCAAAATGTGATCTTCCAGAATTTGCTTGGGGGACATGGGGTTGAGGGTTATAGGTTCCCCTCGGAGTAGAAAAGAGTGACGGTTCAAGAAACCATCATGAGTAACACGCCGATCGTACTGCCATGGTCGACCCAACAACAAGTGGCATGCCTTCATAGGAACAATGTCGCACAATACCTCATCTTTGTACTTACCGATGGTGAACAATACCTTAACTTGCTTGGTGACCTTCAGCTCTCCACAATCATTCAACCACTGAAGCCGGTATGGATTTGGATGCCTTAAAGTCGGGAGTCCCAACTTCTCCACCAACTCGGTGCTCGCCACATGCTACAACTTCCACCATCAACAATAACACTACATACCTTCCCATTGATCTTGCATCGTGTATGGAAAAGGTTCTCCCGCTGCTCCTTTTCTCCAACGGTCATTTGTGCACTTAAAACTCTTCTAGTGACAAGAATCTCGCCATCTTCCACAAATTCTCCATTTTCAATTTCTGGAGATTCATCTTCCTCCTCTTCAGAGCTCTCTCCATCGGTCTCCCATTCTCCATACTTGTTGATGATCATGGTGCGACGGTTTGGGCATTCACTAGCAATGTGACCCCTTCCTTGACATTTAAAACACCGAATATCTCTATTCCTGGTTTGGTTAGCCTCAAAAGTAGGTTTCTTAGGTGGAAGAATTACCTTGTCACTTTTGCGATCAACCACCTCTTTTGCCTTTGATGGTTCTCCAATCTCCTTCCTTGGATTTCTCCATGGTGTGAAAGGGGTAGTGGGTTTCCTCATGTTGCTCCTCCTTTTGATTTGTTGCTCGATCTTGGTGGCTTGGTGGATCATATCTTGTATCTCTACATGGTGGTACATCTCCACTTGATCCGCAATCTCCCGATTGAGCCCATGTAAAAACCGTGCCATGGTTGCCTCCGGATCCTCCTCAACGTTTGCCCGAATCATGGCAATTTGCATCTCCTTGTAGTAGTCTTCTACACTCTTACTCCCTTGGATGAGGCGTTGAAGTTTGTTGTGGAGATCTCTATGGTAATGTGTGGGAACAAACCGCTTCCGCATGGTGAACTTCATGTCTTCCCAAGTGTTGATGGGACGTCCATCATATCTAGACCTCTCCTTTTGAACTTGATCCCACCAAATTAAAGCATAATCAGAAAATTCAAGGGAAGCAAGTTTGACCTTTTTCTCCTCGGAATATGCATGGCATGAAAAGACCTGCTCGATCCGCATCTCCCACTCCAAGTATGCTTCCGGATCGCTTTTCCCAAGAAAAGAAGGGACCTTCACCTTGATCCCGCCAAGTAGTTCATCATCATGTTGTCTCCTTTGGCCTCCTCTCGGTTGTTGGTACAACCTCCTCCTTTGTGGGACTTCATCAAGATTATCATCAAAGTTCACCATCTCCTCCTCCATGATGTGGGGACGACGTGGTGCGGGAGCGCGTCGTGGGTTATCATGGAACATCCTTGGGCTTGGTTTATTCTCCAATTCATCAATCCTCTCATGTAACACCTCCAACTTCTGATCAAGAAGCTTCTCGAAGTGGCTCACCAAAGCTTGCATTTGGAATTGCATAGCTTCAGGTGCGGGAGATCTACTTTGACTTCCTTCATCGCTAACATGAGCAATTTTCTTCCCACGATCTTCTGCCATGATAAGTTACACAAACACAAACACACATCGGGGGGGGGGGGGGAACACACACAATGATACACACTCACTCACACACGCGAGATGTACACACTCACACAAGATGTACACACTCACACACACAAATATACACACTCACGCACGCAATATATACACACTCACACGCACAAGATGTACAAACACACGCACACAACAAGATGCACACACTCACACACACAAGATATTTTTTTTTCTTATTTCTCTCCACTCTCAAAACTCAATTTGAATCCCAAGCTCTTATGAAATATAATACCTTGTTTAGGGCGATCAAGTGCCACCAATTCCTCCTCAATCAAGATTGTGTCGGGGGATGGTTTAACACAACCCGCTTGAGTGGTAAGGGGTTTAACAATGGTAAAGGGTCAAAAAGAGGGTGGAAAGAAGGGTAGATAGGTGGATTGTGGGTTTTGCCCGATTGTGCAAGATAAGATAACAATATGAGCCAAATACAAAATGGGGATGAAGTAAAATGATGGAAAACGTTATATATGGAAATAGAAAGTGCTAATAAGGTAAAGCACAAAGGATTAATTGTATCTGCTCTTTTTTTTTTTTGCTTTTGTTTCTGTCAATTCTCCCCAAAAAGTGTTGTGCTTGGAGTTTTAAAGCACAAGATGATTGAACGGAGAGTAAGACATTTTTTTTTCGAAATCTCTCAAATAAAGGATGTGCTTAATTTTGAAAAGCACAAAATGATGAGTTGAGAGAATTTTTTTTTTGCCGGATACAAATCACATATAGAGAGATGAATGAAAATTTGGCTCAATTTATAATAATCCAAGCTTGCACAAACTAGGACAATTCGGGAGGCTTTCAAGAAAAATGGATTTTTTTGTTGAATGGGTGAATAATATGGAAAGATAAGGAGGGTAATGGATAGAATTAAAGTAAATAAAGGGATAGACGCCTACCGTGTCAACCGGAGCTCTGATACCAACTGATGCGAGACGCACGGGGTGGACCGATCTTCACGGCGTAGGGCGGCGGATGATGGATGCGGTTTGGGGCTAAGTGACGAGTGAAGGGTATGGAAAGTGGAAGCAAGTAGTCAACCAACGCTATATGGAGCGTGACCTACTACTTAGACAACACACTCAAGGGAGGGGTGTGATTGCCAATCCACACAACAACGCACTTGGGTTGAGGCACGGAATTGGGGGCTTTGTGATCTTGGATCACCAATCTAACTTGTAGATTGACAAGGCAAGAATACACAAGAGCAAGGGGGAAAAGCCGGGATAATCCTCACACAACGGAGAGAAACAAAGCATAAGCTCTCAAATTAAGTCTTGAATGCCAATACAATGCCATGGGGTGGCTATTTATAGCCAAGGGGGTGATACAATGGTCAAGGGTCTAATACCCTAAAGTCATAAAGTCTAAACCTACCTTGTCCCCTTAAAAGTCAAAAAGATAAAAGCCAACAAAGACTTTTGGAAAAGAAGCACACAACTTTCCAACATAGCCCACCGGATTTGACTTTGAGTGCATAGCCCACCGGATTTGACTTTGGTGTCCAAAGATGCCATTTCTAGAATCCTCCATGTGGGCAAGGCCTCCAAATTCGTGCAACCATGTGGGCCAAGTTTTAATCATCAATTTTGGGCTTGAATAAGTGATATTATAGGCCCATTTGCTCCATCCATGCAAGGTAATACCCATTGGGCCTTTAATGAAGCAAGATGAGCGCCCATTGAATCATTCAACCTCTTTAATCTTCCTCGTGTCATTGGGCCTTGCAAATCCAATTCCTCCACCCGAGCAATCGACTCCGTGCCTTCCGCATGGTTTGCATCACCTTGGACCGACATCTCTATGGATTTTGTGTTGGGATTGCCTCGATCCCAATCGGGAAGAGATAGCATTTTTGTTGTCGTGGATCGCTTTAGCAAAATGGCCCATTTCATTGCATGCTCAAAAACTAATGATGCTATACATATAGCAGATTTGTTTTTCAAAGAAATTGTGAGATTACATGGACTGCCCAAAACCATTGTAAGTGATAGGGATGTGAAATTCCTTAGCCACTTTTGGAGGACATTGTGGAATAAATTGGGAACTAAATTATTGTTCTCAACTGTTGCACATCCTCAAACTGATGGGCAAACTGAAGTGGTGAATAGGACTCTTTCTACCTTATTGCGTGCAATAATTCAAAAAAATCTAAAGAATTGGAAAAAATGTTTGCCACACATAGAGTTTGCATATAATCGAGTAGTTCATTCCACTACCAACTTCTCACCTTTTGAGATTGTATATGGATTTAATCCAATGACTCCATTAGATATTCTTTCATTGCCTACTAATGAGGTTGTTGATCTCGCAGGTGATGAGAAGGCCAAATTTGTTCGGGATTTACATGCCAAGGTGAAAGCCAACATTGAAAGAAGAAATGAACAATATGCAAAGCAAGCAAACAAGGGTAGGCATAAGGTTGTACTAGAACCTGGAGATTGGGTGTGGGTGCATTTGAGGAAGGAAAGGTTCCCGGAGCAAAGAAAATCAAAACTTCAGTCACGAGGAGATGGTCCATTTCAAGTTTTAGAAAGAATCAATGATAATGCCTACAAGATTGACTTGCCCAGCAGGTATGGAAACGTGAGTGCTACCTTTAATATTTCTGATCTCTCTCCTTTTGAATATGCAGATTCGAGGACGAATCCTTTTGAAGAGGGAGGGGATGATGCGGATCATGGTGCACACAAGCAGCAAGGAGTTGAGGGTGATCATGGCATTGATCGTGAAAGGAACATTAATGGAAAAGACCCATTGCATGGGATTGGTGGCCCAATGACAAGAGGAAGAATGAGGAGGATGAGAGAGGCTTTACATGGCCTCATTTTGAAATTACAAGGGCAGGCCCAACATGCATGCATGGGAGGATCAAATGGGCCTTTAATTACACTTATTAAAGCCCAAAAGTGAACCTAAATGGCCCACCCATTTGATCCCACGAATTTAAAGCCACTTGCATCTTCAAATTCAAAAGTGGTGGGGCCCTTGTCTACAAAGTCATGGTGGGAATATTCAAAGTCTTTGGGGGTGGTGCTAAAAAGTCTTCTTGGTGGATATCTTGTCCCCTAAAGCCATGGGCATGTGTAAAGAAAGTCAAAACTCGTTTTTAGCCTTTAGACTTTTGTGAGATAGGTATTTTGACTTGTATCCCTCTCATTTGGCTATAAATAGCCACCCCCTTGTACCCCTTGAGGTTAATTTCGAATTTGAGAGTTTCTAGCATTATTATGCTTGTGTTTCTTGTGTTCTTAGGTGAATGCAAGTAAGGCTCATCAAAGGAGTGATCAACCTTTGTGGCGCTTTATAATTAGAGTTTCAAGGGGCAAGTCTCCTTGGGGTCCTAATTGATCATCCCTTTCCCCTTTTATTCCTATTGCATTTCTTTTAATTTTCATTCCCCTCTTCTTTCTTCGCTTGTGTTTCCGCATTTTTGACAACGAATACCGCACTCATATATGGTATCATATCAGTATACTTGTATGCTCACCCTACGTTTACTTTTAGGTTTCCTGGAGGACTACCAGGGCCGTGCGGGACCCAACTAGTCGGACAGTTGGGGTTGTTGCAGTTTCTGTACTCTTGTTTTCTTTTGGTATTGTACTTTGAGATTTCTTGTACTTGTACCCTGTTATAAAATTGTTTAAAATGCATGTGGGCTTGGTTTGGGTTTATTTCTATACACTTGTTCTTTTCCTTTTTGGTGGTTGACTTGTCCTATTTCCCGATCTTAAAAATAAAAAAAAGGTAATGCCTCCCATATTGTGAAAACTCATACCCTTGGTGCTAGTCACCAACCCAGGGCCTACTGGAGGCAGGACTCAGGGGTCATTATCTCCCTTTCACCATTGCCAGCTCAGGAGGGGCCTATTTGGTGGGAGGGGGTCGTGACAGAATGGTATCATAGTTGATGGTTGAGAGATAGGAT
This sequence comes from Viscum album, assembly GCA_963277665.1. NCBI lineage: Eukaryota > Viridiplantae > Streptophyta > Magnoliopsida > Santalales > Viscaceae > Viscum > Viscum album. Next base: position 944,745,511 of record OY728132.1, on the reverse strand, counting down.
GGAGTCTGGAGTTAGGCACAGTGAGGATTGAATGGGATGGTAGGGAAACAATGTTAGTTAATCTTGGTGCATGACATAGGCCAGGGAAGACCGACTAGGACACAGGATTTTAGGCCCCCCCGTGATCTGATGCAAGGACTCTGAGCCTACCGAACGACCAAGTGAGACTACATTGATTGCAGGGTAGACACCCTAGGGAAGGTACATGCATCATCATGATTGTGTTTTACTTGATTTGGGTGTTTTGGGAAATAAATTGAAATAAAATGATAAAATGAAACCCTAAGAAACTTCCTTACTACTTGGGCTTAGGCGATCTTTGTTTACCGTAAAGCTATGGCACCTGGACGTCATCCCCAGGTGGCTCAGATGGCCGAGGCCCAGCTGATTCAGGCGGTCGATCAGTTGAGGATTGACCAAGAGTAGGAAGATAGCCAGTGGCAGAAGACTCTTCGTTCTTTCCAGCGGCAGACCCTCAAGAAGTATGAGGGTAGTACTTAGGATACGGAGACAGAAGGGTGGCTTGAGGAGCTAGGGATCACTTTTACCTTGATTCTTGCTCCGAGGGAGTATTGGGTTCCCCTAGCAGTCGGTCATCTGAGAGGTGTGGCGCGACAGTGGTGGACGCTCTACCTCGGAGAGAGGATAGAGGCAGAGGTTCCATGGGCTGACTTTGAGAAGGAATTCTGAGAGGAATTCCTTTCTTCCATGATCAAGGAGGAGAAGCAGCATGAGTTACTCTCCCTTAAGAAGGGGAGTATGTCATTACGAGAGTTGGGGATCAAGTTCAAGGATCTCCTGCTCTTTTCTCCGGATCTCTTTCTGGATGAGGAGTCTCGAGCGAGACGTTTGGAGGAGGCACTTTTTCCTTCGCTCCAGTATGTTGTCACCCCCTTCACCCTTCCGACATACTTGGCAGTACAGAAGATGGCAGAGGTTTTAGAGAGGATGAACTCGCTGGGAGGTGCACCACAAGAGGGGATCCATTCGGGCTCGTCGAAGGGGAAGGGAGTCAGCAGTAGGTCTTCTGCGACGGGACCTTCTAGGTTCAGGCCAGTGGGGAGCAGGCCCTAGCAGTTCCAGTTCAGATCTTTGGGTCCTCGTCCCTTTTTCACGAGCCCAGGACTGAAGTGTTTTTCTTTTGGAGGTTTCGGGCACGTTCAGAGTCTGTGCCCGACCTGAGCTCAGTACGGTGGAGGTGGGCAGGTTCAACACCCACCTCAGCAGCACCAGTTGCCAGCGAGGCCCTTCCAGCAGCAGCAGGACCATGATCCTTCGAGGGAAGACTTTGCGGGAGGAGTCCGACCTCAGGGTGCTCCTCAGGGACCTCGACCAGGGAATGGTCGGGGAGGTGGACGACATCAGAGAGGCATAGGAGCTGGGCGTGTACAGTTGCAGGCAGCAGAGTTGACAACTCCAGCAGGACCAGAGGTGGTGTGAGGTACGATTTGTTTGTTCAACACTCTTGTTTCTGCTTTGTTCGATTTTGGAGCTTCGCACTCCTTTGTTGCACCTGGTCTAGCCCATGCTTTGGGACTAGACATAGAGAGACTTTCTGTACCACTGGTGCTGGGTACACCAGTTAGAGGCCAGACTAGCGTATCTTGTGTTTTCCGGAGATGTGGGATGACGTTGGGACCACATCAATCAAGTGGGGACCTTATTCTGTTACAGATGCAGCCATACGATGTCATCCTAGGCATCGACTGGTTGTTTTCTGTTAGTTCCGTTATCGACTGCTTCTGGAGAAGAGTCATGTTCTCCGACATGGATGGGCAACGCGTATCTTTTGTTGGCGAGAGGCGCTATCAGGTGGGAAGCCGACATGTGAAGCCTCTCCTTTCCTTGTTAGGCGGGTTATCAGTGGTTCTAGCTGATACAGAGATGATGGATGTCCCATAGGTTGTTGGGGAGTTCCTCGATGTTTTTCCTGAGGAGGTTGTGACTCTACCCCCCCCCCCCCCCCCGATGTGACGTTGAGTTTGGGATAGACTTACAGCCTGGTGCCCATCTGATTTCGATGGCCCCTTATCGGATGGCACCTTCGGAGTTGCGGGAGTTGCGGATCCAGATTGATGATCTGATGGAGAAGGGTTTTGTTCGACCCAGTGTATCGCCATGGGGTGCTCCATTTTTGTTCGTGAAGAAGGCAGATGGTGGTCTCAGGCTATGTATATACTACCGAAGTTTGAACCAGGTAACGGTCAAGAACCGTTACCCCCTTCCAAGGATAGACGATCTCTTCGACCAACTGAGGGGAGCAGGTTGGTTTTCCAAGATTGATCTATGATCTGGATATCATCATCTGGGGGTAAAGGACAATGACATCTCGAAGACGACTTTTAGGTGTAGGTATGGGCACTTCGAGTTTGTAGTGATTCCGTTTGGAGTTACAAATGCACCGGCTGTGTTCATGGGACTTATGAACTTTGTCTTCCGAGAGTCTCTGGACCGGTTCATCGTTGTTTTTATTGATGACATCCTGATCTACTCAAGATCAGAGGAGGAGCACGTTGAGCATCTCAGGGCAGTCTTGGAAGTCCTTCGACACCACTAGCTTTATGGGAAATTGTCTAAGTGTAAGTTGTTGATGCAAGAAGTACACTTCTTTGGACACATGGTGCCTCAGCATGGAGTGTCAGTGGACCTGTTGAAGGTGGAGGTAGTTGTTTCTTGGGCGGCACCCAAGAGCATGGCAGAAGTTCGTAGTTTCCTGGGGTTAGAAGGTTACTATTGGAGGTTCGTTTCGGACTTCTATCGAGTTGCTGCTCCATTGACAGATTTGACTAGGAAGAACCGGGTCTTCCTATGGAGTGAGCAGTGCCAGAAGGCTTTCGACTACCTGAAGGAGAAGTTGGTCAGTGCTCCCGTACTCAGGTTTCCAGAGGAAGGGTTGTTGTATGAGGTGTTTTGTGATGCTTCTGGACTTGTTCTGGGGTGCGTGATGATGCAGAAGAAGGGAGTGATCTGTTATGGGTCTAGGTAGTTACGTCCTTATGAGCGTAACTATTCCACCCATGACCTAGAGCTTGCAGCAGTATTTTTCACACTGAAGTTGTGGTGATATTACCTCCTTGGGGAGCGCTTTGTGGTCTTCTCAGATCACAAGAGCCTGTGTTATATCTTCTCCCAGCGTGACCTGAACTTACGGCAGCGGAGATGGGCCGAGTTTCTCCAAGACTATGACTTCGAGATCTCTTACACTGAAGGTAAGGGAAACGTTTTGGCTGATGCCTTGAGCAGGAAGTCGCATAAGGAAGTGGTTCGGGAATCCACTGATGCTTGGAAAGCGATGGGAGAGTTGGCCGCCTTGCACTTGGATGCAAGAGTAGAAGGTGTTAGAGGCTGTTTGTTTTAGATGACGGTGCAATCATCCTTGTTGCAGCAGGTGGAAGAGTCTTACTGGGCGGACTCTGAGGTGGAAGTGATGTGGGATTGTGTCGATCAGGGAAACGCTCCAGAAGGATGGTCATAGGACAACCAACATCGGATGCTTTTCCATGGAAGGTTGTTTTTCCCGGAGACAATGCATGTGGGAGTTCTCTGTGAGTTCCATGGCTCAGCCTTGGTGGTATATCCAGGAGTTCCAAAAATGTACCGAGGCCTGAGGGAACAGTTTTGGTGGCCCAGGGTGAAATGGTTAGTGGCAGAGTTTGTGGCTAAATTCCTGGTGTGTCAGTAAGTGAAGGCTGAACACTGTGTTCCCAGTGGGTTATTGCATCCTTTAGATGTCCCCGAGTGGAAGTGGGATGACATATCAATGGACTTCATCATAGGACTACCCAGAGCTCAGGGTGGTTATGATGCTATCTGGGTAGTGGTGGATCGACTGACGAAATCAGCTCACTTCTTAGCGATTAAGGAGTCAGGCCCGATGAGTACCTTAGCACAGAGGTACATAGACGAAGTGGTGTGTTTTCATGGAGTTCCAAAGACCATCATCTCAAATCGGGATACTCAGTTTACCTCACGAGTCTGGAAGGGGTTACAACATGCTTTTGGCACCCAGCTATGCCTTAGCACTGCTTCCCACCCCCAGACTGATGGGCAGACAGAGCGGACTATCCAGACGCTGCAGGACATGTTGCGACCATGCGTTCTGGATTTCGGAGGATCATGGGTACGACACTTTCCTTTAGTAGAGTTTTCCTACAACAACAGCTTCCACTCTACTATTGGCATGGCGCCGTTTGAGGCTTTGTATGGAAGACCATGTTGTTCACCCATTTGTTAGGCAGAGGTTGGTGAGACAGGTGCTCTTGGGCCAGAGGTAGTACAGAGCACCATGGAGAAAGTTCAGCTTGTACGTGTGAGGATGAAAGCGGCTCAGGACTGAAAGAAGTCTTATGCTGATCGTCGGAGGAGGCCCTTGGAGTTCGAGGTGGGAGATCATGTGTTCTTTAAGGTTTCTCCTCGATGGGGGCAGCAGAGGTTTGGGAAAGGGAGCAAGCTCTCACCTAGGTTCATCAGACCTTTTGAGGTGCTGAGGCGAGTCAGAGAGGTGTCATATTAGCTGGCCCTACCACCTCAATTAGAGAAGGTTCATGACGTCTTCCATGTCTCGCAGCTTCGTTGGTACTTACACGACGACTCCCACGTTATCGACTTGGGAGAGTTAGATATGGGAGACAACGCGACCTTTGAGGAACGACCAATCAGAATCGAGGATCGTAAAGAGAAGGTGCTCTGTGGACAAACCATTCCGTTGGTTCGTGTGTTATGGGGGCATGGCGGCCTCGAGGAGAGCGCTTGGGAGTGGGAGACCTAGATGCACGCTTAGTACCCAGAGTTTTTTTGACTTGTGTTTTCCCTTATTCTTCTGAGCTTTGTGTTGATGTCATACTCTGTACCTTTGATATATGGAATGCTTGGCTTGTCAGTTGTGAGGCCTTTTATTTCCTTATTCCCTGGTAATGTGTAACATGTCCGGATGTGTGGGGAAAGGGAAAAACCTGACCCTTAATCGAGACGCATTAATGCAGATGCGATTGAACCCGTGCGGGCGAGTCAGTGCTGCCTAAAGCGGATAATATCTCGACATAGGATAAGGAATTTCCCAAAACCATGTGTTCGGGCAGTGTGTTGGATGTGTGGTGTTGGGAGTAGTGTGAGTTGAAAAAAATCCTAATGTATGGAAGTGGTAAGACCCAATTCTTAATCGAGACGCATTAATGAGGATACGATTGAACCCATGAAGGCGAGTCAGTGCCACCTAAAGCGGATAATATCTCGACATAGGAGAAGGAATTCCTAACACATATGATTAGGGTTGTTGGTTGGGTTCCTGTTATAACGAGAACCCTAAGAGGTATCTTGTTGGGTTCCCCTGGGTTGGTTTTTGAATTCTCGGGGACGAGAATGTTTTTTAAGAGGTATCTGATGTAATGGCTCGGACCTCTCCGGCCCATTCCTTTGTCAAAAAGAAGGCCACGAAGTGTTCTTGAGGGTAAAATGGACTTTTCCCACACTTTCCAGAATTTTGAAACTACACGCCTTGTAGTTTGAGTACACGCCGTGTACCCCCTTGCCGGGTATACCCCATGTTGAAGGCTGTGTCTTTACCGTGTGAAATAAATGGGTACACGCTGTGTGTACAATACTACACGTCGTGTAGTCTCTCCCCACATATGTGTTACCGTGTGTTGACCAGTCAACGGCTGTGTGCCGTGTTGGAGCCGTGTGCAATAAATGAGTACACGCCGTGTGTCCAAACTACACGTTGTGTAGTCTTTCCCCGTGTATGTGTTACCCTCAAACTGTGTGTTGACCAGTCAACGGCCGCGGAGCCGTGTTGGAAGCTGTGTGGAGACTGTGTGAAATAACCGGGTACACGCTGTGTACCATAAAGTACACGCCATGTACTTTTGCTTTTCTCACCTATAAAAGGAGGGGTCCCCTCCTCCTTTTCAACTCACCCCTCTCCTCCCCTTTCCTCTGAGCCGAGTTCTCCCAAGAGACTCGAAGGCTCTTTCTTCCATAACTTCTTTGTCTAAGCTCCGGTTTACGATCCGTTAGCGGCCAAGGGATCGTAATGACGAGGCGGAACTTCCGAGCTTGGATCTGTTGTCTTTCCTTTAGCGTTTCCTTTCCGAATTCCACCCGAGGAGTTTTTTCCGGGACCCGACAGAAATGACGGACGCCGACGGACGTCTTCTAAGGTTGATCCGGGGGAGCGTTGCGATCAGAACCTGTTGAGGTAGGGATCTTACCTTCATCTCTCTAATTTGTGCATCATGCGGGGTGGGTATCCTCTTGTTTTCATGAGAAACGGTTGAACCATTAAATAAAGATAATAACTGGTTAAAGAATGGGGATGGGAAAGTTGTTATGTTTATCTTTTTTTATCCTATTGATATGTTATGAATTGAATAGGCTTATGCCTACTGAAAATCGCGGTCATTGGGGGCCTTTGCTTGCACAATTAAATGTTTCCCTATCTTATAGACTGTTTTTGTGAATGGAACTTTGTTGAATGTGGAATTTGGTTAATCACGTAAAGTTGGCTGATTAAAATCTGGAACCCTTGTGTCATCACCCCAGTTGAGCAAAACAGAATAATGAACATATGGGTGTTGGCTTAGATACGTGGCATGTGATGGGGGTGTTTTGTGGGTTTTTTGGATAGGGTGAGCAGTGGGGTTGCGGTTGGCTTGGTTGTGGGTTGGTGTAAATGTTATGTTAGTAACGGGTAGCGGGGCTACGATAAATGGTATTAAAGGGATAATGATGTATGGGTTTCAGTGTGATTATGGTTGGCAGCGGGGCTGCAGGGATGGGTTTGAATGTGAACGGGTTATGGGTTGTGAATAATAAATAAAAAGTGGAAGAGTTAATGAATGATGGGTCATGGTAATGGAACGGGTTTAATAAATGGGTTGGTTGGTTGATAAGAATGGTTTTGTTGTGCTGCTTGTGTTTTCCTAACTTGATTTGTGGATGGCATGGATATGCTTTACGAATGATCGATGTGGTTTGTTGTGAATAGTTGCCCAGTAGTTAAGGAACTAATAAACTAATTTTGCTGAAACGTGAAAACCTAAATGGGGTTGGGGTTGTTTGTTGTATGCATGCTTCGTAGTAGCAGTGCTGAGGCACATGCTCAGTTTCTCTGTTTAGAAGCCATAGGTTGGGCCGTGTGTTTGGTATATATATAAATCTGTATATTTTGAGTTTTATCGCACCCCACCCATGTTGAGAACTTAGTGTTGAACACTCCCATTTGATGGGAGAGTGTGTTTTCCCCTTAGTTACTAGCTCCTTCCTGCTCCTTCTTCCCTAGGATGTGATGGATTGAGGCGACCTTACACCCAAGACGCTTTGGGTAGGTTTCGATTGGGGTGGTTTTAGCCCAAGACTCTTTGGGCATGTTCTACTGTTTCCCAAGAATCTTCGGGATGAGTCCTAGGTGTGTGCGGGCGGGATACATGGTTGTGAGGGCCAGGTGTGTGCGGGCGGTATATGTGGTTGTGAGGCCCAGGTGTGTGCGGGCGGGATACGTGGTTGTGACGCCCAGGTGTGTGTGGCCGAGATATGTGGTTGTGAGGCCCAGGTTTGTGCGGGCGGGGAGAGTGTGGTAGCATCAGGACGTTCACCGTTAGGAAGAGGAGCTAACTAAAGGGAAATGGTGTGGGGTACCCAAATACTCTTGTTTTTATATACTACTACTACCTGTTGTGATTGTCTTTTGGTGATTGTGGCTGGTGAGGTTGGGTGGATAGAATTCCTTGCTAGGTTTCTTCTGTTGTTCTCACAGGACATTCGGATGTCTCCCCACTTGTGCACGAGAGCTTTAAATTTCCCTACTGCGTATACTTGTATGCTCACCCTACGTTTACTTTCAGGTTTCCAGGAGGACTACCGGGGCCGTGCGGGACCCTACTAGTTGGACAGTTGGAGTTGTTGCAGTTGTTGTACTCTTGTTTTCTTTTGGTATTGTACTTTGAGCTTTCTTGTACTTGTACCTTGTTATAAAATTTTTTAAACATGCATGTGGGCTTGTTTTGGGTTTATTTCTATACACTTGTTCTTTTCTTTTTTGGTGCTTGACTTGTCCTATTTCCCGATCTTAAAAATAAAAAAAGGGTAATGCCTCCCATATTGTGAAAACTCATACCCTTGGTGCTAGTCGCCAACCCGGGGCCTACTGGAGGCGGGACTCGGGGGCCATTATCTCCCTTTCACCATTGCTAGATCAGGAGGGGCATATTTGGTGGGAGGGGGTCGTGACAGTGGCTTAATGGACCTAAGTGTCCTAATGGGCCTAGTGGGCCTGAGTGACCTAATGAGATGAATGAGCCTAACAGGATTAAGGGGCCTAAGTAACCATGGGTGTGATGGGCATTAGTGGCCTCATGGGCCTAATGGGACTAATGGGATTCAGTGTCCTGAGTAGCCTAATGGGCATAATGGGCCTAGGTGGTCGAATGGGCATGATGGGCATGATGGGCCTAATGGGCCTTAGTGGCCTAGTTGGCTCCATGGGCCTAATTAGCCTGATAGGCCCAATGGGCCCAATGGGTATCAGTGGTCCAATGGGCCTTATGGGCCTATGTGGCCGAATGGTCCAAATGGGTATAAGTGTCCTAATGGGCCTGATGGGCCTAATGGGCATCACAGGTCTAAGTGGTTTAGTGGGCCCTATGGGCCTTAGTGTTCTAATGGGATGAGTGAGTCCAGTGGGCCTAAGGGGCCTAATGGGTCTGATTTTCCAAATGGGCCTCAGTGGCCGAATGTTCCAAATGAGCCTAATGGGTCTGGTAGGCCCAATGGGTATAATGGGTCCCAGTGGCCCAATGGGGCTAATGGGCCCAAGTGGCCTAGTGGGCCTAATGGAACTAATGTGGCTAATGGGCCTAAGTGGCCTAATGGGTCTGATGGTCCTAATGATGCGAATGGGCCTAAGTGTCCTAATGGTCATAATGGGCCTCAGTGGCCTAATGGGCCTAATGAGTCTAAGTGGCCTAAAGGGCCAGATGGGCTTATTGGGTCGAATGAGCCTCAATGGCCAAATGGTCCTCATGGGCATGATAGTACCAATGTGAATAATGGGCCTAATGGGAAGAATGGACCTAAGTATCTTAATGGGCCTAATAGGCCTAAGTGCCTGAATGGGCCTAATGGGCCTAAGTGGACGAATGGGCCTAATGGACCTATGTGGCAGAATGGGCCTAATGGGACTAAGTGGCCTAATGGTCCTAAGTGGCCTCCTGGTCCTAATTGGCCTAAGTGGATGGATGGGCCTAATGGTCATGGGACTAATGGGCCTCAGGGAACTAAGTGGTCAAACAGACCTAGTGGGCCTAATGAGCCGAAGTTGCCTAATGGGTAATGGGTTTAAGTGGCCAAAAGTGTCGAATGGGATTAATGTGACTTGTGGGCCTAAGTGGTCAAAGGGACTAATGGGCCTAATAGGCCTAAGTGGCCCATGGGCCTAATGAGACTAATGGGCCTAAGTTACATAATTGGCCAAATCAGCCTAATTGAATAATTGGGCCTAATGGGCCTAAGTGTCCTAATCGGCCAAATTGGCCTAGGCAGCCGAATGGGCCTAAGTGTCCCACTGGGCCTAGTTTCTGGGGTGGTCAAATGGGCGTGATAGGCCTAAGTGGCTGGCCTAATGTGCCTAATAGTCCTAAGTGGCCTAATGGGCCTAATGGGTATCATAGACCTAAGTGGGCCTCTTAGGCCTCATGGGCCTAAGTGGACTAATGAGGCCAAGTGGCCTAATGGGCCTAATGTGATTAATGGGCTTAACATGCCAGGTGCTAAAGGGGCCAAATGGGCCAAATGGGCCAAATGGGCCTAAGTGGACTAATGGACATAAATGGCCTAAGTGGCCTAATCGACAAATGGGATTAATGGTCCTAATGGGCCTAATGGGATTAATAGGCCTAAGTGGCCTAATGGACCTAAGTGGACTAATTGGCCAGAGTCTCTCAATGGTCCTGAGTGGCCTAATGGGATTAATGGGTTGAACGAGCCTAGCTGAAAAATGATCCTAATGGGATGAATGGGCCTCCGTGGCCTAATATACCTAAGCAGCCTAATGGGCCTAAGTGGCCTAATCTGCGTAGTGGTCATAGTGGGTCAAAAGAGCCTAATGGGCCTAAGGGAACTAATGGGCATAAGTTGTCGAATGGGCCAAGGTGGCCTAGTGGGCTTAAGGGGCTTAATAAGCATAGGGTCCAAATGGGCCAAATGAGCCTAATTGTCCTAATGGACCTAATGGGATTAATGGGTCAAAGTCTCCTAATGGGAAAAGTTGCCTAATCGTCCTAATGGGCATTATGTGCCCAATGAGTTGAATGGGCCAAATAGGCCTAGTTTCCTATTGGGCCAAATTGGCCAAATTGGCCTAAGTGGACAAATGGGCCCCAAAGTGGTGTGATGGGGCTAATGGTCCTAAATGGACTCATGGGCCTTAAAGACCTTAGTGGCCTAATGGGCCTTAGTGGCCTCATGGTTCAAATAGGCTTAATATTTCTAATGGGCCAAATGGGCTTAAGTGGCCTATGTGGTACAATGGTCCTAATGGGCCTAAGTGACCTATGTGGTCCAATGGGCCTAATGGGCCTAATGGGCTATATGGTCCTAATTTTCCAAAATGGGACTAATGGGACTAAGTGGTCGATTAATCCTAATGGACTAATGGTCCTAATGGGCCTAAATGGTCAAATGGGCCTAATGGGCGTAATGGGACGAAGTGGCCAAATGCGCATAATGAGCCTAGGTGGCCCAATGGGCCCAATGGGCCTGAGTGGCCCAATCGAACTAAAGGGACTAATGGGACAAAGTGGCCTAATGGACCTAAGTTTCCGAATGGGCCTAAGTGTCCTAATAGGGCTAATGAGTTTTAGTGGCCGAATGGTCCTAAGTGGCCGAATGGGTCTAATGGGCCTAAGTATCGGAATGGACTTAAGTGGCCCAATGGGTCTAATGGACCTTGTGGGTGTAAGTGGCCTAATGGGAATAATTGTCCAAAATGGGCTGAAGTGGCCTAATATTCTTAATGGGACCAAGTGGCCGAATGATCCAAATGGGCCTAAGTGGCCCAACTGGCCCAATGGACCTAATTGGAAGAATGGGACGAATGGGATTAAGTGCCCTAATGGGACTAATGGGCCTAAGTGGACTAATGGGCCTAATGGACCTTAGTGGCCTCATGGGCCTAATTGGCCTAAGTGGCATAAGTGTTCTAATCAACCTAATTGACTGAACAGGCCTAAGTGGCATAATGGGCCCAAGTTCCCAAATGGACCTATTGGGCCTTAGCATCCCAATGGGCCTAATTTGCCTAAGCGTCCTAATGGGCCTAATGGGACGAATGGGATGAATGAGATTAATGGGACTAAGTGGACTAATGAGCCTAATTGGTCTAATGGGCCTAAGTGGAATAATGGGCCTAAGTGGCTAAATGAGCCTAAGTGGCCCAAATGGGCCTAATGGCCCGAATGGGGCTAAGAGCCTGAATGGGCCTAAAATGCTGAATGGGCTGAAGTAGCCTAGTGGGACTAATTTGCCTAAGTGTCCTAATGGGCCAAATGGGACGAATGGGATGAATGGGCGTAATGGGATTAAGTTGCCTAATGGGTCTAATTGGTCTAATGTGCCTAAGTGGCATAATGGGCCTAAGTGGTCGAATGAGTCTAAGTGGCCTAAATGGGCCTAATGGCCCGAATGGGCCTAACGTGCTGAATGAGTCTAATGTGTTGAATGGTCCGAAGTGCCCAAATGGGCCTAAGTGGCCTAATGGTCCTAATGGACCGAATGGGTCTAAGGGTCCAATGGGATGAATGGGCCTAAAGGGACAAAGTGGACTAATGATCCTAATGGGCATAATGGGTCTTAGGGGCCTAATGGGCCTAATGGTCCAAATGGACATAATGGCCCAAATGGGCCAAAGTGGCCTAATCGGCCTAATGGGCCTAAGTGGACTAATGGGCCTAACTTTCCTAATGGGCCTAATGGGACAAAGTGGACTAATGGTCCTAATGGTCATAATGGGTCTAAGGGGCCTAATGGGACTAATGGTCCAAATAGACCTAATGGGATAAATGGGTCAAAGTGGCCTAATCGCCCTAGTGGGCCTAAGTGGACCAATGGGCCTAAGTTGCCTAATCGGAAAAAGTGGCCTAATGGGACTAATGGGCCTAAGTGGCATAATGGGACTAAGTTTCCTAATGGGCCTAATGGGCGTAAGTGGCTTAAGTGGCCTAATGGGCCAAAGTGGCCTAATGGGCCTAAGTGGCCTCATGGGCGTAATGGGCCTAAGTGGCCTAATGGGCCTAATGGTCCTGATGGGCCGAATGGGCCTAATTGGTCTAATGGGATGAAGTGGCCTAATGGGCCTAATGGTCCTAAGTGGTCTAATGGGCCTAAGTTGTCTAATGGGCCTAAGTGGCCTCATGGGCGTAATGGGACTAAGTGGCCTAATGCACCAAATCGGCCTAATTGGCATAATGAGACTAATGGGTCTAAGTGGCCTAAGGGGATTAATGGGCCTAATGGGTCTAAGTGGCCTAATCGGAATAATGGGCTTAGCGGGTCGAAGTGTCCTAATGGGCCTAATGGTCCAAAGTGGCCTAATGGGCCTAATAAGCCAAAGTGGCCTAATGGGCCTAAGAAGCCTATTGAGCCTAATGGTCCTAAGTGGACTAATCGGCCTAATGGGAATAATGGGCCTAAATGGACTAATGGGAATAATGGGACGAAGTGGCCTAAGTGGCCTAATGGAAATAATGGGCCAAAGTGGTCTAATCAGCCTAATGGGCCTAAGTGGCCTAATGGACCTAAGTAGCATAACGAGTCTAAAGGGCATAAGTGGCCTAATGGTTCTAATAGGCCTAAGTGGCATGATGGGCCTAATGGGCCTAAGTGGCCTCATGGACCTAAAGGGCCTAAGTGGCCTAATGGGCCTCAATGGCCTCATGGGCCTAATGGGCCTAAATGGAATAGGGGGGCTAAGTGGCCTAGTGGGACTAATCAGCATAATGGGCATAAGTAGCCTAATGGTCCTAATGGGCTTAAGCTGTCTAATGGGCCCAATAGGACTAATGGGCCTAATGGGACTAAGTGGTCTAATGGGCCTAAGTGACCTAATCAACCTAATAGGCCTAATGGGTGTAATGGGATTAAGTGGTCAAATGGGCCTAATGGTCCTAATGTGCCTAATGGGCCTAAGGGGCCTAATGCACTAAATGGGCTTTAAGTGGCCTAATGAGCCTAAGTGGCCTATTGGGCATAAGTGACCTAATCAGCCTAATGGACCTAATGGTCGTAATGGGCCTAAGTGATCTAATGGGCCTAATTGGTTGAATGGTCCAAATATGCCTAGTGGTCCTAATGGACATTACGGGCCTAAGTGGCCAAATTGGCCTAATAGGTCTAATGGTCCTAAGTGGCATAATGGGCCTAATGGGCTGAATAGATCGAATGGGACTAATGTGCCGAGTAGGCCTAATGGGCCTAAGTGGCCATATGGATATAATGGTCCTAAGTGGCCTAATGGAAAAAATATGCCTAGTGGGCCCAATGGGCCTAAATGGCCTAATGGGCCTAAGTGGCCTGATGGGCCTACTGGTTCTAAGTGGCATAATGGGCCCAATGGGTCGAAGTGGCCTAATAGGCCTAAGTGGCCTAATGGGATTAATGGGCCTAATGGGCCTAAGTGGTCTAATTATCATAATGATCTTAAGTGGTGTCATGGGAAGAATGAGCCTAATGGACCTAAGTGGCCTAAGGTGCATAAGTGGCCTAATGGTCCTAATGGGTCTAAGTGGCCCAAAGGGACTAATGGGACTAACGGGGATACTGGGCCTAACAAGACGAATGGGCCTATGTGTCCTAATGGGACTACATGGCCAAATGGGCCTAAGTAGACTAATGAGCCTAAAGAGACTAATCAGCCAAAGGGGGCTAATGGGCCTAATTGGCATAATCGTAGTCTAATGGGCCTAAGTGGCCTAATTATCACAATGAGCCTAAGTGGTGTCATGGGCCGAACGAGCCTAATGGGCCTAAGTGGCCTAAGGTGCCTAAGTGGCCTAATGTTCCTAATGGGCCTAAGTGGACCAAAGGGACTAATGGGCCTAACAGGGCTAATGGGCCTAACAAGACGAATGGGCCTATGTGTCCTAATGGGCCGACATGGCCAAATGGGCCTAAGTGGAAAAATGAGCCTAAAGAGCCTAATCGGACAAAGGGGCCTAATGGGCCTAAGTGGAATAATCATAGCCTAATGGACCTAAGTGGTTTAATGGGTCCAATGGGCACAATGGGCCTAAGTGGCCTAATGGTCCTAATGGGACTAAGTGGCATAATGGGATGAATGGGATGAATTAGTCTAATGGGTATAATGGGCCTAAGTGGCCTAATTGTCCTAAAGAGCTTAATGGGACAAAGCAACCTAATGGGACTAAGTGTAATAATCAGCTTAATGGGCCTAATGGGCCAAAGTGGCCTAATGGTCCTAAAGGACCTAATTGGCCAAAGTGTCATAATGGGCCTAAGTGGCATAATTGTAACAAAATAATACTAAGTGGCGTAATGGGCCTAATAGGACTGAGTGTCTTAATGGGCCTAATGATCCTAAGTGGGTGAATGGGCCAAATGGACTGAATGGGCCTAATGGAATGATAGGGCCTAATTGGCCTAATGGGATGAATGGGCCTAAGTAACCTAATGGGACAAATGGGCCAAATGGGCCTAAGTGGCTGAATAGACCTAATGGGCCTAATGGTCCTAATTGGCCTGAGTTGCCTAATGGTCTGAATGGGCTAAATGGGACTAAGTGGCCTAATGGGCCTAATGAAACAAATGAGCTTAAGTTTCCCAATGGGCCTAATGGACTCAATGGGTCGAAGTTTTCGAATGGGCCTAATGGGTCGAAAGGTCTTAATGGGATGAATGGGCCTAATGATCCTAATGGTCCTAAGTGGACTAATAGTCCTAATGGGAATAAGTGGCCTAATGGACCAAAGTGTCCTAATGGTTTTAATGGGCCTAATGGGTCGAATGGATCCAATGGACCGAAGTGGTCTAGTGGGGTGAATTAGCTGAATGGGCCTAATTGGCCGAAATGGCCTAATGAGCCTAATGGGCTAACTGGGATGAAGTGGCCTATTGGGCCGAATGGGCCTAAAGGGTCCAATGGGTATAATGGTCTGAATGGGTCAGATGGGACTAAAGGGTCCAATGGGCCTAATGGGCCTAATTCTCTGAATGGATCAGATGGGTCTAATGGGCCTAGTGGGATGAAGTGGCTTAATGGACTTACTAGGCCTAATGGACCTATGAGGCCTAATGGACCTAATGGGCCTTAGTGGCCTAATGGTATTAATTGGACAAATGGACCTAATGCTTCTAATGGGCATAATGGGCATAAGTGATCCAATGGCCTAATGGGTTTAAGTTGGCTAATAGGCCTAATGGGCCTAAGTGGGCCAATGGGCCTAAGTGGGCCAATGGGCCTAATGTGACTAAGTAGTCTAATTTTCCTAAGTGTCCGAATGGGTCTAATGGGACTAATGGTTAGAATGGGCCTAATGGGTCGAATGGGACTAATGGGCCTAAGTGTCCTAATGGTCCAAAGTGGCCTAATGGACCCAATGGGCCCAACATGCCAAAGTATCCTAATGGGCCCACTGGTCCCAATGGGCCAAATGATCTAAATGGGCCTAAGTGGCCTAATGGGCCTAAGTGGCCTAATGGACCTAAGTTCCCTAATGGATTAAAGTGACCTAATGACACAATGGGCCTAAGTTGCGTAACGGGCACGATGGGCCTAAGTGGCCTAATGTGCCAAAGTGGACGAATGGGCCTAATGGGCCTAATGAGCATAATGGGCCTTAGTGGCCAGATTGTCCTAATGGGAATAATGGGCCTAAGTATCTGAATGTGCCTAATGGGGCTAATGGGCCTAATAGTCCTAATGGTCCTAAGTGGACCTAATGGGCCTACTGGGCCTATTGGGCCTACTATGCATAATGGGACTATTAGGCCTACTTGGCCTAATGTGACTGATGGGCCTAAGTGGCATAATGTGCCTAAGTGGCCAAATAGGCATAAGTTTCCTAATGGGTCTAATGGGCCTAAGTGGCCTAATGAGTTTAATGGGCCTAATGGGCCAAAGTGGACGAATGGGCCTAACAGGATTGATGGGCACAATGGGCCAAAGTTGCCAAATGGGCCTAATGGGGTTAAGTGTCTTCATGGTCCTAATGGACTTCAACGACATAATGGGTATAATGCACCTATTGGGCCTAAGTTGTCTAATGGGCCAAAGTGGACGAATGAACATATGGGCCTAATGGGCATAATGGGCCTAGTGGGTATAATGGACCTAATGGGCCGAAGTGGCCCAATGGGAATAATAGTCCTAATGGGACAAAGTGGATGAGTGGGCATAATGGGCCTAATGGGACAAAGTGGTCAAATGGTCCTAATGGGCCTAAGTGGCCTAATGGGCCTATTGGGCCTAATTGGCTTAGCGTACCTAATGGGCCTAAGTTTCCTAATGGGACAAAGTGGATGGATGTGCCTAATGGGCCGATTAGGCATAATGGACCTAATGGGATGAAGTGGCCAAATGGGCCAAATGGGCCTAAGTGGCCTAATGGGCCTAATGGGACTAATGGGACTAAGTGGGTACGATTGCACTTTTCGATTGCACTAGGTACGATTATTTTTCAATTAGAATCATATCTTTCTTCTCTTACACCTAGATATAATAAATTTGGATATGATTTGGAATACCTCTTTTCCCCTTTCTTCCATCAAGCTTGCATGATAAGTTCTCCAATCAACTTATGATTTATGAAATACGAATCAGTAAAGCATAGTCACGTTTAATTTTATCATAGTTAGTAGACTCTGATGGGTCTAATGGGCCTAGTTAGATGAATGCGACTAAAGGTTCCAATGGGCCTAATGGGCCTAATTATCCGAATGGGTCGGATGGGTCTAATGGGACTAGTGGGATGAAGTGGCTTAATGGACTTACTGAGCCTAATGGACCTATTGGGCTTAATGGACCTATTAGGCCTAATGGACCTAATGGGCCTAAGTGTCCTAATGGTATTAAGTGGACAAATGGACCTAATGCGCCGAATGGGTGTAATGGGAGTAATGGGACTAAGTGAACCAATGGGCCTAATGGGATTAAGTGGGAAACTGGGCCTAATGGGCCTAAGTGGATCAATGGGACTAATGTGCCTACATGGTCTAATGGACCTAAGTGGACGAATGGTCCTAATGGGCTGAATGGGCCTAATGGGTCGAATAGGACTAATGGGCTTAAGTGGCCTAACAGGCCAAAGTGGCCTAATGGTCCCAATGGGCCTACGAGCCAAAGTTGCCTAATGGGCCCAATGGGCCAAATGCTCTAAATGGACCTAAGTTCCCTAATGGGCCTAAGTGTCCTAATGGGTCGAAGTGGCCTAATGTACACAATGGGCCTAAGTTGCATAATGGGCCTGAGGGCACTCAGTGGCCTAACGGGCCAAAGTGGACGAATGAGACTAATGGGCCTAATGGGCATAATGGGCCTCAGTGGCTAAATCGGCCTAATGGGAATAATGGGCCTAAGTGAATGAATGGTCCAAATGGGCCTAAGTAGACCAATGGGCTAAATGTTACTAAGTGGACCAATGGTCCGAATGGGCCTAAGCGGGCCTACCATACCTAATGGGCCTACTGTGCCTAATTGGCCTACTAGGCGTAATAGGACTACTAGCCCTACTAGGCCTAATGGGACTAATGGGCCTAAGTGGCATAATGTGCCTAAGTGGCCTAATGGGTATAAGTTGCCTAATGGGTGTAATGGGCGTAAGTCGAGAAATGGGTTTAATGGGCCTAATGGGCCTATGTGGCCAAATGGGACAAAGTGGACAAATGGGCCTAGTGTGATTAATGGGAATAATGGGATTAAGTAGCCAAATGGGCCTAATGGGACCAGGTTTCCTCATAGGCCTAATGGGCCTCAGCGGCCAAATGGGCCTAATGTGCCTATTGGGCCTAAGTGACCTAATGGGCCAAAGTGGATGAATTGACATATGGGACTAATGGGCATAATGGGCCTAATGGACCTAATGGGCCTAAGTGGATTAATGGTCATAGTGGTCCTAATGGTCCAAAGTGGATGAGTGGGCATAATTTGCCTAATGGGACAAAGTGGCCAAATGGGCCAAATGGGCCTAAGTGGCCTAATTGGCCTAATTGGATCAATGGGCCGAATGATCCAAATGGGCCTAAGTGGCCTAATGGGACAAAGTTTATTAATGTGCCTAATGGGCCGAATAGGCATAATGGGCCTAATGGTCCGAAGTGGCCAAATGGGCCTAAGTGGCCTAATGGGACTAATGGGACTAATGGGCCTAAGTGGGTATGATTGCACTTTTCGATTGCACTCGGTACGATTCCTTTTCAATTAGCATCTTCTCTTTCTTCTCTTCCACCTAGATACAATAAATCTGGATACGATTTGGAATAACTCTTTTCCCATTTCTTCTATCAAGATTGCATGATAAGTTCTCCAATCAACTTATGATTTATGAAATATGAATCAGAAAAGCATCGTCAAATTTAATTTTATCATAGTTAGTAGACTCTGATACATCATAAAACAAACACTTCATTCATACCAGATCCAGTATGAATCTGATGACTATTTACTTCCATCAAGATGCATTCTCCAGGTGACCAATTCTCTCTTTCCAGATGAAAATCAATTTCTCATTATGATCTTTTCACATACCAGACCCAATACAAGTATGATTAGTGCCTTTTATTTTAAAAATATTTGCCTCATTATAATGGACAGAGTGAGTCAGATTATTTTGAAAATAATGGCCAGTATGATTTCCACCAAATACAAAGTGAGGTGATTTTATTTCTTCAAAAGATTTCCTTGACAAAAAAAGAAAACACATGAAAAAAACACCTTCCTCATCATCATGGTCCCAACAATCCGCCCCTTTCGATTTTGTTTTCAACCAAGTTTCATAAATCATTGAACTTAGGCCAATTTGGACCATTTGGCCCATTTCCCAATTAGGCCCATTAGGGAAACTAGGCCTATTAGGCCCATTAGGCCACATACACCCATTAGACTCATTATTCCACTTAGGCCCATTATGCCCATTAGGCCCATTATCCCATTTGGCTCATTTGGCCACTTAGGCCCGTTAGGCCCATGAGGCCCATTAGGCCACATCAACCCATTAGCCCACTTTGGACCATTAGGACCATTAGGCCACATAGGAACTTGAGGCCCATTAGGCCAATTTGGTCCATTAGGCTACTTAGTCCCATTGGACCCATTAGTCCTATTAGGCCCATTCAGCCTATTGGGCCCATTAGGCAACTTAGGCCACTTAGGTCTATTAGGCCACATATTCCCATTAGAACCATCAGGCCCATTATGTAACTTAGGCCACTTAGGCCCATTATGACACTTAGTCCTAGTCAACCCATTTAACCTGTTAGGCAACTTAGGCCTATTCGACCCATTAGGCCCATTAGGCCCATTAGACCCATTAGACTGATTAGAATACTTAGGCCCCTTAGACCCATTAGTACTATTGGGCCCATTAGAAAACATAGTCCACTTAGGGCCATTGAGCCACTTAGACCCATTGGACCCATTAGGCACACTAGGAAACTTAGGCAATGTAGGACCATTAGGCCACTTAGACCTATTAGACCCATTATTCCCATTAGTCCCATTACCTATTAGGCTAGTTAGGCCAATTATGCCCATTAGTTCCATTTGGCCACTTCGGCCCATTAGGCCCACTAGGACGCTTAAGGCCATTAAGCCCAATACACCACTTCGACCCATTTGGAAACTTAGGACACTTAGGCCCATTGGACCCATTAGGACCATTGGGCCCATTAGGCCCATTCATCCCATTAGGCGCATTATGTAACTTTGTCCACTTAGGCTCGTTGAACCCATTAGGCCCATTGGATCCATTAGTCCCATTGGGCCCATTAAGAAACTTAGGCCACTTAGGCCCATTAGGCCACTTAGGCCCACTAGACCCATCAGTCCCATTAAGCAACTTAGGCCACTTAGGACCATTAGGCCACTTAGGCCCATTTGGTCCATTCAACCCATTATGTCACTTAGGCCCATTCCACCCATTCCACCCATTAGGCCCATTAGACCCATTAGGCCGATTAGGCCACTTAGGCCCATTATACCCATTAGGCCCATTAGGCCCATTAGGAAACTTAGGCCCATTCGACCACTTAGACCCATTGGACCCATTAGGCCCATTAGGAAACTTTGTCCACTAAGGGCCATTAGGCCATTTCGACCCATTGGACCCATTAGGCACATTGGACCCATTAGGGCCATTAGGATAATTAGGCCACTTAGCGTCATTAGGACACTTAGACCCATTAGACCCAGAACCATTAAGCAACTTAGGCCACTTATACCCATTGGAACCATTATTCCCATTATGCTAATTAAGCAACTTGGGCCACTTAGACCCATTAGGTCACATAGGCCCATTGGACCCATTAGGCTGAATTATCCATAATGGGCCAATTAGTCCCATTAGGCCCATTGGCCCCATTAGACCAATTAGGCCCTATATCCCCATTATGCCACTTAGGAACATTAGGATACTTAGGCCCATTAGGCCCCTTAGACCCAATGGCCCATTGGGCCCCTTAAGCACATTCGGCCAATTAGGCCATTATGCCGAATTGGCCTTAATGGGCCTATTCATCCCATTAGGTCACTTAGACCCATTAGTCCACTTAGACCCATTAGACCCATTGGGAAGATTGGACCCCTTAGGCTCATTAGGCCAATTAGGCCATTGGGTCCATTAGGCCCAATAGCCCCATTAGGTATATTAGGTCTATTAGGTCACTTAGGTCCATTAGGCCCCTTAGGCCCATTAGGCCCCTTGGACCCATTAGGCCCATTAGGCCCATCAGGCACATTGGGCCCGTTAGGCCCATTAGGTGCATTAAGCCACTTAGGCCTACTCATCCAATTTGTCCCATTATTCCCTTTGGACCCATTAGGACCATTGGGCCCATTAGGCCCATTAGGTCCATTAGGGAAATTTAGCCATTAGTCCCATTAGGCTTAATTGACCATAATGAGCCCATTAGGCCACTTCAGCCCATTAGTCCCATTATACCATTAGACCTATTAGGTTGAATTGGTCATAGTGGACCCATTAGACCAGTTAGGCCCAATAGCCCCATTAATCCCATTAGGCCCATCAGGCCACTTAGCCAACTGGTCCACTCGACCCATTAATCCCATTTGACCTATTAGGTCGAATGGGGATTAATCAACCCATTAGGAAACTTAGGCCCAATAGGCCCATTTGGACCATTAGGCCACTTAGGCCACTCAGGCCCATTGGGCCAATTTGGCCCTGTGGACCCATTAAGCCCATTAGACCCATTTAGGCACTTAGTACCAATTGAATGATTTGGTCACTTAGTCCCATTTGGCCCATTATTCCACTTAATCCCATTAGACCCATTTGTCCCACTAGGCCCATTTTGCCACTTAATCCCAATAGACCCATTAGGCCACTTGGGCCACTTAGGCTCATTCAATCCTTTATCCCATTTGGTCATTTTGTCTAATTAGGCTAATTAGGCAATTTAGGACATTTAGTCCAATTAGACCGTTTAGGCCAATTTAGGCCATTTAGGCCAATGAGGTCAATGAGACCAATTCAGGCCAGTTAGGCCAATTTAGGCCCTTTAGGGAATTTAGGCCAATTAGAAGATTTAGTCCATTTAGGTAAATTCAGTCCAATTAATCCAATTATTCCAATTATCCCCATTAGTCTAATTAGGCCAATTATAAAATTTAGTTCATTTTGGCCATTTAGGCCAATTTTGGTCATTTAGGCTAATTATGCCATTTAGGCCAATTTATGTCATTTATACTATTTAGGCCAATTTAGATCATTTAGGTCAATTAATACAATTATGCAATTTATTCCAATTTAGAAAATTTAGACCAATTAGGCCAATTATGTCGATTAGGCCATTTAAGCCGATTAGGCCAATTTTGACCATTTGGTCCAATTAGGCCAATTATGCAATTTAGGAAATTTAATACAATTAGTCCATTAGGCTAATTTTTTCCATTTAGGCCATTTAGACCAACTTAGTCCATTTAGGCTAATTTGGCAAAATAGGCCAATTAGATAATTTATGCAATTTAGGCCAATTATGTCATTTAGGCCAATTTAGGCCATTTAGACTAATTAGGCCAATTAGACCAATTTTTTCCATTTATGAAATTTAATCCAATTATTCTATTTAGGCCAATTTAGCTCATTTACAGCAATTTTGTAAATTAATCCAATTTGCGCCATTTAGGCTAATTTAGGCCATTTAGGTCAATTTAGGCCACTTAGGAAAATTAGACCAATTAGGTCATTTAGTTCATTTAGGCCAATTAGCCCATTTAGGCCAATTATTCCATTTAGGCCAATTATATCAATTAGTCCATTTAGGTTATTTAGGTCAATTAGGCTATTTAGACCAATTAGACCAATTTAGGCCATTTAGACCAATTAGGCCAATTTAGGCCATTTAGGCTAATTTAGGAAAATTAGCACAATTATCCCAATTAGTATAATTAGTCCATTTAGGCCATTTAGAACAATTATTCCAATTATTCCATTTACACCAATTAATCCATTTAGGCCAATTATGCCAATTAGACCATTTAAGCCAATTTAGGCCATTTAGGCCAATTAATCAATTTGGTCATTTAGGGCATTTAGGCCATTTAGGCCAATTAGTACATTTAGGCCATTTAAGCCATTTAGACCAATTAGGATAATTAAAAAATTTATGTTATTTAGGCCAATTTAGGTCATTTAGGCCATTTAGGCTAATTTAAGTCATTTAGGCTAATTTAGACCATTTAAGCCAATACGTCCAATTAGTCCATTTAGGCTAATTTAGGCCATTTAGGCCAATTAGTACATTTAGGAAAATTCTACCAATTAGATAATTTAGGAAATTTAGGTCAATGAGGCCAGCTAGGTTAATTTAGGTCATTTAGGCCAATTAGACCATTTAGGCCATTTAGGCCATTTAGGAAAATTTAGGCCAATTAGGATAATTAAGAAAATTATTTAATTTATGAAATTTAATCCAATTATTCCATTTGGTCCAATTTGGACTATTTAGACCAATTAGGTCAATTAGGCGAATTTTGGTCATTTAGGCTAATTTAGGCCAATTAGGCCATTTAGGCCATTTGGATAATGTACTATGAAGGGACACACAATACATATAATTTCAGGTATGAGTACTTGTAAGCAGATCAGGCTTCTTCTCAGGAAGTTCTCACTTGGTAATCTCCAAGACTAGAGATTATGAGAACATACTCATCAGTAGGAATTCTGCATGTTTTGTGTCATCGAATATTCCTATCTTTGAGTGTGTGTGATGGTACTTAGACTTTAATATTATTATTAAAGCATGTCACAACCTGAATAATTATATGTATGTCATAAACCATGAGGATAAGAGCTCATGGAGAAGTTGGATACGTTGGGTGTCTCATGAGTGACATGTCCTTAATGAATAAGTTGAGGAAGGACTGTTCCCTTCCATATTTATAGAAGCTCATATCTCAACCCTTTGATTGGAATAAAACCATCGCATTAAGTTCCATGGACATGGTGTAACAGTGTGTTTATTTCAGATAGTCAAAGGAAGTTATATTAAAAATATAGGTTAGTGAAATGGATGTACAACCTTCTTGATGAGATATTGTGACAAAGAGATTATATTACACAGTGAGCATTCGTATGTGGTTTTCGATGTTGTGACGTCAAGTTCTTTCTTTTGGGTGCCTTTACATGTTTCTAGACAGTAATCTTGGACTTTAGGAAAGTCTTCCCAATGTCAATGAGAGGGAATCCTAGAGGGTCACACACTAAGTGTTTCCATTTATCTCAATTAAATTCTATTTGAGTTTAGTTAATGGAATAAATATTATTCTCAAGTCTGAGGAATAAATTTATTCAATTAATATTTATCACATAAAGTAAATAAATATTTATTCGCCGACATGTGAATAAAATATTTATTTTATTTATTTAATTTCTATATTGTAAATAAAATATTTATTTATGAATAAAATATTTATTCATTTTTTCAATAAATGATAGAGGAGTGTGAACGGACCAAGACTGAGTCCATTTAAAAATATTAATTAACAATACCATTATATAATTTTTTTTATTGTACAAGTTGGCGTGCGCCATAAAATAATAATTATATAATTATTATTATGCTGTATGAGACTTATTAATGGTAACTAATGTTATTTAATGGTCGGTATGCAATTAAATAATATTTTAACTTAAATATCAACTTTATAAATAGGTGGCTATGTCTATTGTGTAGAGAATCCAAAAACTGAGAATAGAATATTCTTCCACACAACGAATTCTCTCTCAACTCCTCCTATCTCTCTCTCAAGAACAAGAAGTGCAAGAAATATTTTTTCAATACTGAAGAACGAGTGATCAATAACAAAAAACATAAGACATTGGACTCACTGCACTAGCACATCGAGTTCGAGTGGTGTTTCTCATAGATCAAAGGAGCACGTGTGGATTGCCTCTATAGTGATTTTATCCTGGGATCCTCATAGTGCAATGATGGTAACCTAAAAGGGTATTTTCATATGATCAAAATTCACTAACGAAAAAAATCCATAAGGTGTTTTTTTCATGTGTTGTATTTTGTTGTCAAGGAAAGCTTTTGAAGAAAGAAAATCACCTCACTTTGTATTTTGTGGAAATCATATTGTCCATTGTTTTCAAAAGAATCAGACTCACTCTTTCTATCAAAATGATGCAAAGTTGATTGAATGAAAAGGAACAGATCATACTTGTATTGGGTATGATATGTGAAGAAAAGGAAAAAGTGGTATTCCAAATCATATCCAGATTTATCGTATCTAGGTAGAAGAGAAGAAATAGATTATGCCAATCAAAAAGGAATTTTACCCAGTGTAATCAGATTCAGGCTGAGAAGGAATGAAAGAAGGCATTAAGGATCGTAATTAGAATGATAGTACCTAGAATGATCATTTTCTGGTACTTTAGCATCCGATTATCCATCGTATAAATAAGAAAACCTTTATACCTAGGATGATCATACTCAAGATCAGGAAGAAAAATATCGTACCCAATATGATCATATTCATGCCAACCATTCTGAGAAAGATCATACTCTGGACAATCATATTCAAAGAAGGAATTGCTTGAGGTTGATGATTAAAAAGAGAAGGAAATAATGAGATCAATAATTTGGTAAAACATTTAAAATGGGTTGAATTACTTTTTAGGTTTCAATTGGGTCAAGAGTCATTGTATCAGAGTGGAATTGTTTTATATTTTGAAGTGGGTCAAGAGAATAAGTGAATAAGTAAAAGTGGTTTGAAAGAAACGTTTGTTGGATGTGAAATTGAGGGGGAGCTCAAAATTCAAAAGAATTATCATATTTAGCATTCATAAGGAGAAGTGAAAGTTTTAGAAGAATCCAGAAGCTTTTGAAAAGATTTTATGAAGTCGAAATACACCCCAGAGTTTAGGGGAAATTGAGATTAGGGTGAATTTGATTAAGCATGAAATTTTTTGGGATTCCAGCCAAAGCATATCAAGGGTCACTTATAAAAGGAGAAAAGTATGTTTTACTTGAGGTGGGCCGATGTAATTTTCCTGAGAGAGAAGCTCCTAGTTTTAGAGAGAAGAAAAAGTTTATGTATTCACTTTTTTTGAAGAAGTTTTTATGGATTGAAGTGAAAGAGAAGAGGCAAGATCACAAATTTGTATTCAATTGATCATAGTACTCAGTGTTTATCATACTCAACTAATTACTATATTCATCTTGTGAATCATATTCGGCTGATCATTGTATCGTCCTGGATTATTCCGGTCATGATTTCCATACTCGGTCTTCCAGACTGAGGAAGATGGAGAATTGAAGTGGTGTCGATTCATCTCTATATCATTCTATCAAAGTTATAATTTCTATACTAAGGAATATCATACCGAGAAGAATCATATTAGGAAAATCTTATCGTGAATAATTGTATCAAGGAGAATCATACTCTGAGGAATCAGACTAGGAAAATCGGACTTGGTTTTTTTTCTTAACAATGTCTAGAAAGTTCTTACCATCTTCTGGTTAAGAAATTGAAGAAGTGTTTTCAATTGAATACATTTGTGTAATTGAAAAAAAAGAACAGGTAACATGAGTTGTTACACAATCATTTCATTACCCAATTTATGCTAAGAGGGTGCACATGTATAATTGGATTGTTTACATAGTTCTACACAAGTGAAAGGGTATATACTACTTGTTGTAATCCAATGATTGTTTTCTAGTATATTGTGTGGCATTGAAACACTTCAATTCCATACCAAGGATGTAGTTATTCTTATTGAATAGTGAATCTTGTAAATACTTGTGTTCCTTTGGATGTGTGTTTGAATTGTTTTCAATTGGAAATATAATCTTTAAGAGGAGGAGAAGTTGTTTCATTTGAAAAGAAACATAAGAGAAAAAAGTTTCACTGATTCACCCCTCCCCCTCTTAGTGATACAATCATCCATTGGGAACTTTCAAGTGTCCTAATGGGCCCAAAGGGCCTAATGGGACTAACTGGCCTAATAGACCTAATGGACCCAACGGGATTAATGGACCTAATGGACCTAACTGGCCTAAAGGGCCTAATGGCCCCCATGGTCCAATTGGACCTAACTGGTCTAAGTGTCCTAATAGGCGGAATGAGCCTAAGTGTCCTAATGGGCCTAATGGACCTAAGTGGCCTAATGGGCTTAATGGGCTAAATGGGACCAACTATCCTAATTGGACTAACTATATAAATGGGCCCAATGGGCCTAAGGGGCCTAAGTGTCCTAACTATCATTTGTGTCGGCCCAATGGGCCTAATGGGTCGAACTCGCCAAAGTGGCCTAACTGGACCAGTGGGCCTAATGAGTCTAATGGGCCTAACTGGCCTAATAGGCCAAATGCGACTAATTGGCCGAATGGTTTGAATGATCCTAACAAGACTAATGGGTCTAACTGGACAAATTGGCCTAATGGGCCTAACTGGCCAAAGTGGTCTAATGGGCTGAATGGGCCAAAGTGGCATAATTGGCCCAATGAACCCAATGGGCCTAACTAGCCAAAGTGGCCTAACTCACCTAAGTGGCCTGATGGGTCTAATGGGATGAACGAGACTAAGTGGCGTAATGGGCCGAATGAGCTTAAGTAGCACAATGGGCTGAATGGGCCTAAGTGACCCAATGGGCCCCATGGGCTTAATGGGCCGAATGTGCCTAATGGGCCTAAGTGCATAATGGGAAGAAGTGGACTAATGGGCCTAATGGACCTAAATGGATGAATGGGCCTAATTGTACTAATGAGCATAAGTGAAAAAATGGGTCTAATGGACCTAATGGGCCTAAGTGGGCCAATGAGCCTAATGGACCCAAGTGGCCAAATGGGTCTAAGTGGCCTAAGTGACCTAAGTATCCTAATGGGACTAATGGGCCTAAGTGGTGTAATGGACCTAATGGCCCTAAGTGGCCTCATGGCCCTAATGGGGATAATGGACCTAAGTGGCCTAATGGGCATAATAGGACAAAGTGACTTAATAGGCCTAAGGGGCATAAGTGGCCTAAGTGGTCTCATGGGCCTAAGTGGCATAAGTGGCCTATGGAATTAATGGGCCTAAGTGGTCTAATGGGCCTCATTGGCCTAATGGGCCTAAGTGGTCAAAGTGGCATAATGGGCCTAAGTGGCCTAATGGGCCTAATGGGCATAATGGACCTAAGTGGCCTAAGTGGCCTAATGGGCATACTGGGCATAAGTGGCCTAATGGGCCTAAGTGGCCTAAGTGACCTAATTGGCCTAATGGTCCTTAGTGTCCTAATGGGACTTAGTGGCCTAATGGGCCTAATAGGCCTGAGTGGCCTAAGTGGCCTAATGGGCCTAATGGGAATAAGTGGCCTAGTTGGCCTAATGGGCCTTAGTGGCCTAAGGGGGCTAATGGGTTTAATGGACCTAAGTGGACTAATGGGCCCAATGGTCCTAAGTGGCCCAATGAGCCTAATGGGCCTAAGTGTCTTAATGGGCCTCACTGGCCTAATTGGCCTAATGGGCATATGTTTCTGAAGTGGCCTAATGGGCCAAAGTGGCCTAATGGGCCTAATGGGCTTAAGGGGCATAATGGACCTAATGGGCCTAATGGGCATAATGGACCAAAGTGGCCAAAGTGGCTTAATGGGACAAATGGGCCTAAGTCGCCCAATCGGCCTAAGTGGCCTAATGGACCTAATGGGCCTAAGTGTCCTAATGGGCCTCATGAGCCTAATGGGCCTTAGTGGCCTAATGGCCATAATGGGCCTAAGTGGCCTAAGTGGACTAATGGGCCAAAAGGGCCTAATTGGCCTAATGGGAATTAGAGACTTATTGGGCCTAATGGGCCTAAGTGGCCTAATGGCCCTTGGTGGACTAAGTGGCATAATGTGCCTAATGGGCCCAATGGGCCTAAGTGTCATAATGGGTTGAATGGGTTGATTAAGACTAAGTGGCATAATGGGCCTAAGTGGCCTAAGTTTCCTAATAGTCCAAATGAACCTAATGGGCCCGATGGGCCACATGGGCCTCATGGGATTAATGGGCATAAGTTGCCTAATGAGCCGAATGGGCCTAAGTGGCCTAATGAGCCTGATGGGCCTGGTGGCCATAATGGGTAGAATGGTCCTAAGTGGCCTCATGGGTTTGATGGGCCTGATGGGCCTAATGGGCTTAAATGGCCTAATGAGATGAATGGGCCTAAGTGGCATAATGGGCCTAATGTGCCTAATGGGCCTAAGTGGCCTAATGGGTATGATGGCCCTAATGGGCCTCAGTGGCCTCAGGGGCCTCATGGGCCTAATGGGCCTAAGTGGCCTAATGAGTTGAATGGACCTAAGTGGCTGAATAGGTCGAATGGGACTAAGTGGCCTAATGGGAATTTGTGGGCTAATGGGATTGATGGGCCTAATGGGCCTCAGTGGACTCATGGGCCTAATGGGACTCAGTGGCCTAATGGGTCTAATGGGACAAAGTGGCCTAAATGGCCTGAGGTGCCTTAGTGGCCTAATGCGCATAATGGGCCTCAGTCGCCTAATGGTCCTAATCATCCTAAGTGTCCTAAGTTACTTAATGGGCCTAATGGGCCTAATGGGTCTAAGTGACCAAATGAGCCGAAATGACCTAAGTGGACTAATGAGCCTAATGGTCCTTAGTGGCCTAATGGGCCTAAGTGGCCTAATGAGACTAAGTTACCTAATGGTCCTAAGTGTCCTAATGGGATTAATGGGACTCATTATCCTAATGGGCCTAAGTGGCCTAAATGGCCTAATGGGCCTTAGTGGCCTAATGGGCCTCAGTGGCCTAATGAGCCTAATCATCCTAAGTGGCCTGAGTGGCCTAATGGGTCTAATGGGACGAAGTGACCAAATGAGTTGAATGGGCCAAATTGTCCTTAGTGGCCTAATGGGCCTAATGGGCCTAAGTGGCCTAATGGGCCTAAGTGGCCTAATGGGCCTAAGTGGCATAATGGGCCTAAGTGTCCAAATGAGATGAATTGGCCCAAGTGGCCTAATGTGCCTAATGGGAATAATGGGCCTAAGTAGTCTAATGGGCCTGAAGGGACCTCATGGGTCTATGTGTCTAAATGAACTGAATAGGCCTTTGTGGCCTGATGGGCCTGATAGGCCTAATGGGCATGATGGGGCTAATGAGCTGAATGGGCCTAAGTGGCCAAATGGGACTAATGAGCCTAATGGACCTAAGTGGCTAGATGGTCTTGATGGCCCTGGTGGGCATGATGGGCCTATAGGCCTAAGTGACCTAATGAGATGAATAGACCTAAGTGGCCTAACTGTCCTGATGGGCGTGACGGTCATTATGGGCCGAATGGGTTTAAGTGTCTAAATGGGAATGATGGGTCGATAAGGCCTAATTCGCCTAATGATCTGAATTGGCCTAAGCGGGCTAATTTTCCTAATGAGCCTAAGTGGATGAATGTGCCTGATGGGCCCAATGGGACGAATGGGCCTCAATGGCCTTTTGGGCCTGATGGCCTCATGGGTCTCATGGTCCTAAGTGGACAAATGGGCCTAATGAGCCTTAGTGACCTAATGGACCTATTGCAGCTAATGGGACTAAGCAGCCTAATGAGCCTAGTGGTCCTGAGTGTCTTAATGGGCCTAAGTGTCCTAATGGGCCTAGTGGACCTAAGTGGCCTAAAGAGCTGAATGGGGATAAGGGGTCTAATGGGCCTAAGTGGCATGATGGGCATGATGGGCCTCAGTGGCCTCATGGGCATAATGGGCTTAAGTGGACTAAATATATTAATGGTCCTAATGGGACTAAGTGTACTAAGTATCTTAATGTGACTAATGGGCCTAAGCAAACTAATAGGAATGATGGGCCTGATGAGCCTAATGGGCCTTAGTGACCTAGTTGGCCTCATGGCCCTAATTGGACGGATAGTCCTAATGGGACTAATGGGACTCAGTGGTCCAAGGGCCTTAGTGGACCAATGGGCCTTATAGTCCTAAGTGGCCAAATGGGCCAAATGAGCCTAAGTGGCCTAATGGTCCTAATGGGCCTAATGGGCCTAATGGACCTAATGGAGCTCACTGGTCTAAGTGGTCTAATGGGCCTCATGGGCCTTAGTGTTCTAATGGGATGAGTGGGCCTAATGGGCCTAATGGGCCTAATTTTTCCTAATGGGCCTTAGTAGTTGAATGTGCCAAATGAGCCAAATTGGCCTGGTAGGCCCAATGGGCATAATGGGCCCTAGTGACACAATAGGCCTAATGGGACTAAGTGGCATAATGGTCCTAATGTCCCTAATGGACCTAATGGGTCTAAGTGGACAAATGGGCTTGATGGGCCTAATGGGACTAATGGGCCTCAGGGGCCTAAGTGGCCTAACGGGCCTAGTGGGCCTAATGAGCCTAAGTCACCCAATGGGGAAAATGGGTTTAAGTGGCCTAATGGGCTAAATGGGCCTAATGTGACTGGTGGGCCTAAGTGTCTAATGGGATTAATGGGCCTAAGTGGCCTAGGTGGCCTAATTAGCCTAATCGAACAGTTGGGCCTAATGGGCCTAAGTGACCTAATGGGACAAATCGGCCTAGGTGACTGAATGGGCCTAAGTGGCCCACTGGGCCTAATTTTCTTAGGTGGACGAATGGGCCTAATGGGCCTGATAGGCCTAAGTGACTAGCCTAATGGACCTGATAGGACTAAGTGGCCTAATGGGCTGAATGGGCCTCAAGGGCCCAAGTGGGCCTCATGGGCCAAAGTGGCCTAATGGGATGAATGGGCCTAAGTGGCCTAATGGGCCTAATGGGACCAATTAGACCAATGGGCCCAATGGTCCCAATAAGGACAATTGGGCCAATAGGCTTAATAGGCTTAACAGACCTAGGTGCTAAATGGGTTGAATGAGCCTAATGGGCCGAATGGGACTAATGGGCCTAAGTGGACTAATTGGACTAAATGGCCTAAGTGACCTAATCGACCTAATGGGATTAATGGTCCTAATGGTCCTAATGGGATTAATGGGACTAAGTAGCCTAATGGACCAAAGGGACCTAATGGGCTTAAGTGGCCTAATGGGCCCTGATGGCCATATGAGATTAATGGGATTAACGGGCCTAGGGGAAAAATTGTCTTAATATAATAAATGGGCCTTAGGGGCCTAATGGGCCTAAGAATCCTAATGAGCCTAAGTGGACTAATAAACCTAATGGTCATAGTGGGTCTAAAGGGCCTAATGGGCATAAGGGGCCTAATTGGCATAAGTTGTCTAATGGGCTTAGGTGGCCTAATGGGCTTAATGGGATTTACAGGCCTAGGGTACAAATGTTCCAAATGAGCCTAATTGGACTTAGTGGCCTAATGGTCCTAATGGGCCTAATGGGTCGAAGTGGCATAATGGGCTAAAGTAGCCTAATTGGCCTAATGGGCATATGGGCCGAATGGGCCAAATGGGCTTAAGTGGACTATTGGGACTAATAGGCTGAATGGGCCTAATTGGCCTTAGTGGACTAATGGGCCAAAGTGGCCTAATGGGCCAAACTTTCCCAATCTGCCTATTGGGATTAAGGGGTCTAATGGGTCAAATGAGCTTAATTGTCCTAAGTGGCCTAATGGGCCTAAGTGGCCAAATCAGCCTAATGGGATTAATGGGCATAATTGGACTAAGTGGACTAATGGTCCGTAGTCACCTAATTGGCCTAATGGGGCTAAGTGGCATAATGAGCCTAAGTGACCTAATGATTTTAATGGGACTAACGGGCCTAGGGGCCTAATGGTCCTAATGGGATGAATGGGCCTAATTAGCCTAAGTGGCCTAATGCGCCTAATGAGACTAAGTGGCCTAATGGGCCTAAGTTTCCTAATCGGACTAATGAGATTAATGGGCCTAAGGGGCCTAATAGGCAAAGTGGGTCGCCTAATGGGCCTAAGTGGACTAATGGGCCTAAGTGGTCTAATCGGCTTAATGAAATTAATGGGCCTAGTTGGTCTATGTTTCCTAATGGGACCAATGGGCCTAAGTGTCTTGATCGGCCTAATGGGCCTAATTGGCCCAATGGGCATAATGGGCCTAAGTGGCCTAACAGGCCTAATTGGCCTAAGTGGCTGAATGTGCCTAAGTAGCCCGATGTGCCTAATGGGCCTAATGAGTGTAAGTGGCCTAATGGACCTAATGGGCCTAAGTGGCCTAATAGGCCTAATGGGACCAAGTGGCATCATGGGCCAAAAGGACCTTAGTGGCCTATTGGGCCTTACTGACCTCATTGGATAAATTGGATGAATATGCATAATGGGCCTAATGGGCCTAATGGGCCTCAGTGGCCTCATGGGACAAATTGGCCTAATGAGCCATATGGGCCTAATTGGTCTAATGGACCTAATGGGACTAAGTGGTCGAATGGGCCTAATGGCCCAATGGGCCTAATGGGTTTAATGGGACTACGTGGCCTAATGGCCCTAATGGGAGTAATGGACCGAAGTAGCTCAATGGGTGTAATGAGCCCAGGTAGACTAATGGGCCCAATGGGACTAAGTGGCTTAATGTGTCGAATGGGCCGAATGGTCCAAATGGGCCTAAGTGGCCCAATTGGCCTAAAGAGCCTAAGTGACCCAATGGGCCTAAAGGGCCTAATGGGACAAAGTGGTCTAATGGACCTAAGTGGACAAATGTGCAAAAGTAGCCTAATGGGGCTAATGGGACAAAGTGGTCTAATGGACCTAAGTGGACAAATGTGCAATAGTGGTCTAATGGGGCTAATGGGACTAAGTGGCTGAATGGGCCTAAGTGGCCCAATGGGGCGAATGGGCCTAATTGGCAGAATGGCCTTAAGTGGCCCAATGTGTCTAATGGGCCTAATGGGTGTAAGTTGCCAAATGGGCCCAATTATCCTAACAGGTCGAAGTGGCCTAATGGGCTTAATGGGACCAAGTGGCCGAATGAGTCAAATGGGCCTAAGTGGACAAACAGGACCAATGGACCTAATGGGCCGAACGTGCCAAATGGGCTTAAGTGGCCTAATGGGCTTGATGGGCCTAAGTGGCATGATGTGCCTCATGAGGCTAAGTGGCCTCATGGGCCTGATGGGCCTAAGTGGCCTAAGTGTCCTAAACAACCGAATGGGCCTAATGGGCCAAAGTGGTCTAATGGCCCTAATGGGCCCTTATTGCCAAATGGTCCTATTGGGCCTTAGTGGCCCAGTGGGACTGAATTCTTTAAGTGGCCTAATGGGCCTAACAGGATGAATGGGATGAATGGACCTAATGGGACTAAGTTTCCAAATGGGCCTAATTGGTCTAATGGGTCTAAGTGGCTTAATGGGACTAAGTTGCGTAATGAGCCTACGTGGCCCAAATGGGCCTAATAGCCCAAATGGGCCTTAGGGCCTGAATGGGCCTAAAGTGCTGAATGGGCCTAACATGCTGAATGGTCCTAATGAGCCTAAGTGTTCTAATGGGCATAATGGACTGAATGGGCCTAAGGGGACCAATGGGATGAATGGGCCTAATGGTCCAAAGTGGACCATTAGGCCTAATGGGCCAAATGGGCCTAATGGGTCGGATGGGCCTAATGTGATGAATAAGCCTAATGGTCCACATGGGCCAAAGTGGCCAAATCAGCCTAATGTGACTAAGTGGCCTAATGGGTCTAAGTTTCCTAATGAGAAAAAGTGTCATAATGGGACTAATGGGCCTAAGTGGCATAATGGGCCTAAGTGGCCTATTGGGCTTAAGTGGCATAATGGAACTAAGTGGCCTAAATGGCCTAATGGACCGAAGTGGCCTAATGGGGCTAATGGGCCTAAGTGACCTAATAGGGAAAAGTGGCCTAATGGGTCTAAGTGGCCTCTTGGGTATAATGGGCCTAAGTGGCCTAATGGGCCTAATGGTCCTGATGGGCCAAATGTGCCTAGTGTGCGAAATGGGATGAAGTGGCCTAATAAGCATAAGTTTCTTAAAGGCCTTAGGGGACTAATGGGCCTAAATGGCCTCATGGGTATAAGGGGCCTAAGTGGCCTCATGGGCCCAATGGGCCCAATGGGACTAATGGGTCTAAGTGGCCTAAAGGGATTAATGTTCCTAATGGGATTAAGTGGCCTAATCGACCTAATAGTATTAGTTGGACAAAGAGGCCAAATGGGACAAAGTGTCCTAATGGGCCTAATGGGCCAAAGTGGCCTATTGGGCTTAATGGGCCTAAGTGGCCAAATCAACCTAATGGGATTAATGGTCCTAAATGGACTAATGGTCCTAATGGACTGAAGTGGCTTAAGTAGCCTAATGGGCCTAATGGGCCAAAGTGGCCTAATTAGCTTAATGAGACTAAGTGGCCTAATGGGCCAAATGAGCCTAAATGGCTCGATGGGCCTAATGGTCCTAAGTGGCCTAATGGGCCTAAAGGGTCAAAGTGGCCTCGTGGGCATAATGGGCCCAATGGGACTAATGGGCCTCACTGGACTCATGGGCCTAAAGGGTTTAAGGGGCATAAGTGGCCTAATAGGCCTAATCAGCCTAATGGACCTAGGTAGCCTAATGGGTCTAACAAGCTTAAGTTTTCTAAGGGTCCCAATAGAACTAATGGGCCTAATGGTCCTAAGTGGTCTAATGGGCCTAAGTGAATTAATCAACCTGATGGACCTAATGGGCATAATGGGATTAAGTGGGAAAATGGGCCTAAGGGGCCTAATGGGCCTAAGGGGACTAATGTGCTGAATGGGCATAAGTTGCCTAATGGTCCTAATGGGCCTAAGTGGCATATTGGGCTGAAGTGACCTTATTATCCAAATGGGCCAAATGGGCATAATGGGCCTAAGTGGTTGAATGAGCCTAATTGGCTGAATGGGCCTAATGTGCCTAGTGGTCATAATGGGCATAATGGCCTAAGTGACAGAATTGGCCTAATGTGCCTAATGGGCCTAAGTGGCATAATGAGAACATTGGGATGAATAGACTGAATGGGAATAATGTGCTTAGTAGGCCTAATGGGCCGAAGAGGACTACTAGGCCTAATGGTCCAAATTGGCCTAAGTGGCCAAATGGGACGAATGATCCTAAGTGGCCTAATGGAACTAATGAGCCTAATGGTACCAAGGTTACTAGTGGGCCTATTGGGCCTAAGTGGCCTAATATGGCTAAGTGTCTGAATGGGCCCAATGGGCCGAAGTGGCCTAATGGCCCTAAGTGGCATAATGGGATTAATGGGCCAAATGGGCCAAATGGGTATAAATGGGTCTAAGTGGCCTAAGTGTTCTAATGGGCCTAAAGGGCCTAATGGGCCTAAGTGGCCTAATTCTCCCAATGGGCCTAAGTTACCTAATGGGACGAACGGGCCAAAGGGTATAAGTGTCCTAATGGTTCCAACGGGCCTAACTGGACTAAAGGGACTAATGGGCCTATTGGGACTAATGGTCCTAATGGGACAAATAGGCCTAAGTGGCCTAATGGGCCTACATGGCCAAATGGGCTAAGTGAACTAATGGTATTAAAGAGCCTAATCGGCCAAAGGGGCCTAATGGGCCTAAGTGGAATAATCGTAGCCTAATGGACCTAATTGGTTTAATGAGCCTTATGGGCGCAATGGAAAAAAGTGGCCTAATGGGCTTAATGGGCCTAAGTGGTCTAATGGGCCAAATGGTCCTAAGTGGCCAAATCGGCCTAAAGGGCCTAATGGGCCAAAGCATCCTAATGGACCTAATTGGCATAATCGGCCTAATGCGCCTAACTGGTATAATCATAACCAAATGGGCTTAAGTGGACAAACGGGCATAATGGGCCAAAGTGGCCTAATGGGCCTAAGTGGCATAATCAGCCTAATGGGCTTATTGGCATAAGCGGCCTAATGAGCCTAATGGGCCTAAGTGACCTAATTGGCCTAATCAGATGAAGGGGCCTAAGGGGCATAAGTGGCCTAATGGGCCTAAGTGGTCTAGTGGGCCTAAGTGGCCGAAGGGGCTGAATCAGACGAATGGGACCGATGGACCGAATGGGCCTGATGGGCCTAAGTGGCCTAATGGTCCTAAGTTGCCTAATAGGCCTAATGGGCAGAATGGGCCTAATTGTCCTAATTGGCCTAAGTTGCCGAATGGCCCTAAATTGCCTAATGGGTCAAATGTGCCAAATGGGCCCAAGTGGCCTAATGGGCCTAATTGGTCAATTAGGTCTAAGTGGCATAATGGGCCTAATTTGCCTAATGGGATTAAGTTTCCGAATGGGCCTAATGGGCCGAATGGGCCGAATTTGCCGAATGGGCCTGATGGGCTGAAAGGTATTAATGGGTTGAATGGACCTAATGATCCTAATGGGCCTAAGTGGCCTAATTGTACTAATGGGCCTAAGTGGCTTAATAGACCTATGGGGACTAATGGGTCTAATGGGCCTAGCGGGTCGAATGGACCCAATGGGTCGAAGTGGCCTAGTGGGCGAATTGACCGAATGTGCCTAATTTGCCGAAGTGGCTGAATGGGCCCAATGGGCTTACTGGACCGAAGTTGCGTAATGGGATGAATGGGCCTAAAGGGTCCAACGAGCATAATGGGCTGAATGGACCGAATGGGACTAAAGGGCCAATGAGCCTAATGAACCAAATTAGTCAAATGGGTCGGATGGGTCGAATGGACTTAGTGGGACGAAGTGGCTCAATGGACCTATTGGGCATAACAGACCTAATGGACCTAAATGGCCTAATGGTCTTAATTCGAAAATTGAACCTAATGAGCTTAATGAGAAGA
The DNA here is from genome assembly GCA_963277665.1 of Viscum album. NCBI lineage: Eukaryota > Viridiplantae > Streptophyta > Magnoliopsida > Santalales > Viscaceae > Viscum > Viscum album. The sequence continues at coordinate 944,708,153 of OY728132.1, read as the reverse complement.
ATGGGTATAATGGGACTAAGTGAACCAATGGGCCTAATGGGCCTAAGTGACCGAATAGACCTAATGGGCCTAATGGGCCTAAGTGGACTAATGAGCCAAATGGGCCTAAGTGGTCTAATGGGCCTGAGTGTCCGAATTGGCCGAATGGGCCTAATGGGCCTAATGTGACTAAGGGTTTGAATGGGACTAATGGTCCTAATTGGCCTAACGGGCCAAAGTGTACTAATGGACCCAATGGGCCTAATGGGCCAAATGGGCCAAATGTTCCTAATTGGACTAAGTGGCCTAATGGGTCGAATTGGCCTAATGGGATGAAGTGGCTTAATGGACACAATAGGCCTAAGTTGCATAATAAGCCTGAGGGGACTAAGTGGCCTAATGGGCCAAAGTGGATGAATGAGCCTAATGGGCCTAATGGGCCTTAGTGGAGAAATCATCCTAATGGGCATAAAGGGCCTAAGTGTCCTAATGGGCCTAAGTTGACCAATGGACCTAATGGTCCTAATGGGTCTAAGTGGGCCTACTGGGCCTACTGGGTCTAATGGGCCCACTAGGCCTCATGGGCCTAGGAAGCCAAATGGGACTAGTGGGCCTAATGGGTCTAATGGGCCTAATGGGCATAAGTGGCGTAATGGGCCTAAGTGGCCTATGGGAATAAGTTTCCTAATGTATCTAATGGGCCTAAGTGGCATAATGGGTATAATGGGCCTAATGGGCCTAAGTGGCCTAATGGGACAAAGTGGACGAATTGGCCTAATGAGCTTAATGGGTATAATGGGTCGAAGTGGCCAAATGGTCCTAATGGTCCTAAGTGTCCTCAAGGGCCTAATGGGCCTTAGTGACCAAATGGGGCCTGATGCACTTAATGGGACTAAGTGGCCTAATGGGCCAAAGTGGACGAATGGGAATTTGGGCCTAATGGGCATATTGGGGCTCATGGGCCCAAGTATCCAAATGGGCCTAATGGACCTAATAAGCCTAATTGGCCTAATGGTCCTAATGGTCCTAATGGGCCAAAGTAGATGAGTGGGCATAATGGGCCTAATGGGCCTAATGGGACCAAGTGGACAAATGATCCTAATGGGCCTAGGTGGCCTAATGGTCTTATTGGGCCTGAGTGGCCTAACAAGCCTAATTGGCCAAATGGGCCTAAGTGTCCTAATGGGACAAAGTGGCTAAATGTGCTTAATGGGCTGAATATGCATAATGGGCCTAATGGGCCGAAGTGGCCAAATGGGCCAAATGGGCCTAATTGGCCTAATGGGCATAATGGGACCAGTGGGCATAAGTAGCCTAATTGGACTAAGTGTCCTAATGGGCCTAATGGGCCAAAGTGGTCGAATGGGCCTAAGTGACCTAATGGGCCTAATGGGACAAAGTGGATGAATGGACCTAATGGACCTAATGATCATAATGGGACCAATGGACCGAAGTGGTCTAATTGGACTAATGGGCCTAAGTGGACTAATGGGTCGTGGACGAATTAGCCTAATGGGCCTCATGGGACTAATTTTTCTATCTGGCTTAATGGGCCTAAGTGTTCAAATGGGTCTAATGGGCCTAGGTCGCATAAGGGGCCTAATGGGCCTAATGATTGTAACTGGATGAGTGGGACCAATGGGCCTAAGTAGCACAATAGGCCTAATGAGCCTACGTGGCCTAATGGGCCTAAGTGGCTAAATGGGCCTAAGTCGCCTAAGGGGCCTAATTGGCCTAAGTTGCCTAATGGGTCTAATGGGACTATGTGTCCTAATGGTCCTAATGGTCCTAATGGGATAATGGTCTTAATGGGCATAATGGGATAATGGGCCTAATGGACCTAAGTGGGTGAATGGGTCTAAGTGGCATAATGGGCCTAACTGGCCTAATGTTCTTAATGGGCCAAAGTGGCATAATGGGATTAATGGGATAATGGGCATAATTGTCCTAAGTGGTTGAATGGGCCTAATGGCCCTAAGTGGCATAATTGGACAAATGGGCCAAGTGGGCCTAAGTGTCCTAATGGGCCTAATGGAACTAAGTTGCCTAATGCGTCTAAGTGGACCAATGGGCCTAAGTGGTCTAATGGGACTAATGTCCCGAAGTGGCCTAAGAGACCTAATGGGTTTAAGTGCCTTAATGCAACTAAATGGACTAATGGGCCTAACTGGCCTAAGTGGCCTAATGGGCCTAATGTCCCGAAGTGGCCTAATGGGTTTAAGTGGACGAATAGGCCAAATGGGCCTAAGTGGCTGAGTGAGGCTAATGGGCCAAGGTTGCCTAATGAGCCTGATGGTCCTAATGGGATTTAGTGGCCTAACGGGCCTAATGGGCCTAAGTAGACTAATGGTAATGGGCCTTAGTGTCCTAATAGGCCTAATGGGCCTAATGGGCCTAATGGGCCTAATAGGCCTAATGGGCCTAATAGGCCTAAGTGGTCTTTCAGGACTAATGGGCCTAACTCACATAACTGGCCTAATAGGTGGAATGGGCCTCAATGGCCTAATCGTCGTAATGTGCCTAATGGGTCGAATGGGCCTAAGTGACCTAATGGGACAAAGTCATCTAATGGTCCAAATGGGCCTAAGTGTCCTAATGAGCCTAAGTAGCATAATGGAACCAATGGACCTAATGGGCCTAAGTGGCATAACGGGCCTTAGTGGACGAATGGGCCTGATGGATCTAAGTGGCCTAATTAGCCTAATGGGTTGAAGTGTAGTAATGGGACTAAGTGGCCTAATGGGCCTAATGGGTTATTGGGAATAATGGGCCTAATGGGTCTTAGTGGCCTAATGGGACTAATGGGACTCAATGGCCTATTGGAATTAATGGGCCTAAGTGGCCAAATGGGCATAATGGGCCTAATGGCCTAATGGGATGAATGAGTCTCAATGGCCTAATGGGACTAATGGGCCTATGTGGATTAATGGGCCTAATGGAATGAATGGTCCTAATGGACCTAAGGGGATGGATGGTACTAAGTAGCCTAAAGGGCCTAATGGGCCTTAGTGGCCTAATGGGAATAATGGGCCAAGTGGGCCTAAGTGGATGAATGGGCCTAAGTGGCTGAATGGGCCTAAGTGTCCTAATGGAACTAAGTGGATGAATGGGTCTAATGGGCCTTAGTGTCCTAAGGGGATGAAGTGGCCTATTAGGCCTGATGGGCCTGATGGGACTAATGATCCTAATGGGCCTCAGTGGCCTAATGGGCCTAAGTGGCTTAATGGGACTAAGTGACCTAAGGGTCCTAGGTGGACTAGTGGGCCTAATGGGCCTAAGTGGTCTAATGGGCCTAAGGGTACTAAGTGGCCTAAGGGGCCTAAGTGGCCTAATTGCCTAATGGGCCCAATGGGACTTAGTGGCCTAATGGTCATAATGCACCGAATGAACTTAAGTGGCATAATGGGCTTAATGGGCCAAAGTGGCCTAATGGGCCTAAGCGGCCTAAGCGGCCTAATGGGCCTAATGGGACTAAGTGGCTTAAGGGGACTAATGGGCCTAATGGGCCTAATGTGCCTAAGTGGCCTAAACGGGCATAGTTGCCTAATGGGCCTAATGCACCGAGTGGTCCTAAGTGTTACAATTGGTCTTAGGGTCCTATGTGGCCAAATGGGCCTAAGTGGCCTAATGGGCCTAAGTGGCCTAATGGGTTTAGTGGGCCTAATGGGCATAATTGGGATAATTGTGCTAATTTTCCTAATGGTCCTAATGGGCCATATGGGCTGAAGTGGCCTAATGGGCTTAATACAATGGGATTGATGGGACAGATGGGCCAAATGGTCCTAATGGGCCTTAGTGTCCTAGTGGGCCAAATGGGCCTAAGTGGCCTAATTGGCCTCATGTGATTCATGGTCCTAAGTGGCCTAAAGGGCATAAGTGACCAAATGGGTCTAATGGGACAAATGGTACAAATGGGCCTAAGTGGCCTAATGGGTCTAATTGGCCTAATGGGTATAAAGGTCCAAATGGGCCTAAGTGGCATAATGGGCCTAATCTAATAAACTTAATGGTCCAAATGATCCTAAGTGGCCTAATGGGTCTATTGGGCCTAATGGGACGAAGTGGACCAATGGGCCTAATTGGACCAATGGGCCTAATGGGCGTAATGAGACAAATGGGTCTAATGGGCCTAAGTGACCAAATGGGCCTAATGAGCCTAATGGATGAACCTAATGGCTCCACACTCTCCTAGATCCCGATGCTCCCCATGCCTCCTCTTTCCCTCTTAGGGTTTTGAGGGTATGCTTTACGGTGATGGACTTCACATGATCTATCTTCTTCCTTATCTTGCTTTCTTTTTCTTCCCTCTTGAATAGTGTGGCTTTCTAGTGTGGTCCTTGTGCGTCGCTGACCACCCCTCTTTCTGTCTTTTCCTATGCATCAAACTTCTATTTTGGGTTTGTGTGTGCGAGTGCTTTAGACGTATTGGGTTGGCACCGGTGAGTGTGTCTGGTGCCTTCTTTCTCCTCTACCCATGCTATCCTACCCATCCCATTTGACTCCACTTTTTTAGGCTCGATTCAGGATCCATGCCTACTTGGGATGGTGCTAGAGTAGGGTTGGCATTAGTCTCATCTCGGGTTCATTCCTCTGGTTAGATCATTTTCTCTTTTGAGGATGTGGATTGAGGTCTCATATGGTGATTTTGTTTGGGATTGTTTTTTTTTTCTCTACTATTGGTTCTCTATTTTGTTGGACCGATGCAGTTTCTAGCTTGGTCCCCTACCAAGGCCTCTATCTTCTCATCCTTCCTACGTTCCTTTCCCTGTCATTTCGGTGTGTGGGACTTCATGGAGGTTCTGGGAGGTGTGGATTGAGTGTCTTAGGGTCTTCAAGTGGGTATATGGCTCATCTTTGAAGGTTCAAATGGTTGTGATGTTCTATTTTGATAGTTTTTTGGTGGTAATGTTGGAGTTATACGATGATGATATGAAGACATCAGTGGTGATTAGTGTACATCCTGGTTCGTTTTGCTCCGGTTCTCGGCTCCGACGATGATGGTCGATGACGACGAATGGGCTTAATGGTCCTAATGAGCCTAATGGGCTTAATGGTCCTAAGTGGCCTAATGGACCTAAGGGGCCTAATTGGTCAGAGTGGATCAATGGTCCTGAGTGGCCTAATGGGCTTAATGGGCTGAACAGACCTAGTAGAAAAATGTTCATGATGGGCTGAATGGGCCTCAACGGCCTAATGGACCTAAGCAGCCTAATGGGCCTAAGTGGCCTAATCGACGTAATAGTCATAGTGGGTCGAAAGAGCCTAATGGACCTAAGGTGACTAATGGGCATAAGTTGTCTAATGGGCCTAGGTGGCCTAATGGGCTTAAGGGGCTTAAAAAGCATAGGGTTCAAATGGGCCAAATGGGGCTAATTGGCCTCTGTGGCCTAATAGGCCTAATGGGATTAATGGGTCGAATTCTCCTAATGGGAAAAGTTGCCTAATCGGACCAATGGGAATTATGTGCCCAATGGGATGAATGGTCCAAATAGGCCTAATTTTCTTATTGGGCCAAATTGTACAAATTGGCCTAAGTGGACAAATGGGCCACAAAGTGGCATAATGGGCCAAAGTTACCTAATCGACCTAATGAGCTTAAGGGGCCTAATGGGACTAATTGGACTAAGTGGACTAATCGGCCTAAGTTCCCAAATCGGCCTAATGGTCTTAATGGGCTGAGTGGGCCTAAGTGGCCTAATGGGCCTTAGTCGCCTAATTAACCTAATGGGGCTAAGTGGCATAATGGGCTTAAGTTTCCTAATGATCTTATTAGGATTAACGGGCCTAGGGGCCTAATGGGCCTAATGTGATAAAATATGATCAATAGTCCTAATGGGCCTAATGGGCTTAAGTAGCCTATGTGGTCCAATGGGCCTAATGGGCCTAAGTGGCATATGTGGTCCAATGGGCCTAATGGGCCTAATGGGCTATGTGGTCCTAATTTTCCTAATGGGACTAATGGGACTAATGGGACTAAGTGGTTGAATGAGCCTAATGTCCTAATGAGGCTAATAAGTTTGATGGGCCTAAATGGACTAATGGGCCAATGGGCGTAATGAGCCTAGGTGGCCCAATGGGCCCAATGGGACTAAGTGGCCCAATCGACCTAAAGGGACTAATGGGCCAAAGTGGCCTAATGGACCTAAGTGTATGAATGGGCCTAAGTGGCCTAATGGGGCTAGTGGGCCTAAGTGGCCGAATGGTCCTAAGTGGCCGAATGGGGCTAATGGGCCTAAGTAGCGGAATGGACTTAAGTGGCCCAATGGGTCTAATGGGCCTAATGGGTGTAAGTGGTCTAAAGGGCATAATTGTCCAAAATGGGACAAAGTGGCCTAATATTCTTAATGGGAGCAAGTGGCTGAATGATCCAAATGGGCCTAAGTGTCCCAACTGGCCCAATTGGCCTAATGGGCCTAATGGGACGAATGGGCCTAAGTGCCCTAATGGGCCTAATGGGTCTAAATGGACTAATGGGCCTAATGGACATAAGTGGCCTCATGGGAATAATGGGCCTAAGTGGCATAAGTAGTCTAATCAACCTAATTGACCGAATGGGCCTAAGTGGCCTAATGGCCCCAAGTTCCCAAATGGACCTATTGGGCCTTAGTGTCCCAATGGGCCTAATTTTCCTAAGTGGACTAATGGGCCTAATGGGACGAATGGGATGAATGGCACTAATGGGACTAAGTGGCCTAATAGGCCTAATTGGTCCAATGGGCCTAAGTGTAATAATGGGCCTAAGTGGCTAAATGATCGTAAGTGGCCCAAATGGGCCAAATGGTCCGAATGGGGCTAAGGGCCCGAATGGGCCTAACGTGATGAATGGGCCTAACGTGCTGAATGGGCCAAAGTAGCCTAGTGGATCTAATTTTCCTAAGCGGCCTAATGGGACAAATGGGACAAATTGGATGAATGGGTGTAATGGGACTAAGTTGCCTAATGGACCTAATTGGTCTAATGGGCCTAAGTGGCATAATGGGCCTAAGTGACCGAATGAGCCTAAGTGGCCCAAATGGGCCTAATGGCCCGAATTGGGCTAAGGGCCCGAATGGTCCTAACGTGTTGAATGGGTCTAACGTGTTGAATGGGCCGAAGTGCCCAAATGGGCCTAAGTCGCCTAAGGGTCCTAATGGGATGAATGGGCCTAAGGGTCCTAATGGGATGAATGGGCCTAATGGGATGAAGTGAACTAATGGTCCTAATGGGATTAATGGGTCTAAGGGGCATAATGGGTCTAATGGTCCAAATGGGCCAAAGTGGCCTAATCGGACTAATGGGCCTAAGTGGAATAATGGGCCTAATTTGACTAATGGGCCTAATGGGACAAAGTGGACTAATGGTCCCGATGGTCCTAATGGGTCTAAGGGGCATAATGGGCCTAATGGTCCAAATGGATCTAATGGGATAAATGGGCCAAAGTGGCCTAATCGGCCTAATGGGCCTAAATGGACTAATGGGCCTAAGTTGCCTAATGGGAAAAAGTGGCCTAATGGGACTAATGAGCCTAAGTGGAATAATGGGCCTAAGTGGTCTAATGGGCCTAAGTGTCCTAATGGGCCTAATGGGCGTAAGTGGCTTAAGTGGCCTAAATGGCCGAAGTGGCCTAATGGGCCTAAGTGGCCTCACGGGCGTAATGGGCCTAAGTGGCCTAATGGGCCTAATGGTCCTGATGGGCTGAAAGGGCCTAATGGGTCTAATGAGATGAAGTTTCCTAATGGTCCCAATGGTCCTAAGTGGCCTAATGTGCCTAAGTTGTGTAATGGGCCTAAGTTGCCTCATGGGCATAATGGGACTAAGTGGCCTAATGCACCGAATGGGCCTAATTGGCCTAATGGGTCTAATGGGTCTAAGTGGCCTAAGGGGATTAATGGGCCTAATGGGTCTAAGTGGCCTAATCGACATAATGGGCTTAGCGGGTCGAAGTGGCCTAATGGGTCTAATTGTCCAAAGTTTCCTAATGGGCCTAATGGGCCAAAGTGGCATAATAGGCTTAAGCAGCCTATTGGGCCTAATGGGCCTAAGTGGACTAATCAGCCTAATGGGATTAATGGGCCTAAATTGACTAATGTGCATAATGGGACGAAGTGGCCTAATGGTAATAATGGGCCAAAGTGGCCTAATCAACCTAATGGGCCTAAGTGGCCTAATGGACCTAAGTGGCATAACAAGTCTAAAGGGAATAAGTGGCCTAATGGTTCTAATGGGCCTAAGTGGCATGATGGTCCTAATGGGCGTAAGTGGACTCATGGACCTAAAGGTACTAAGTGGCCTAATGGGTCGAATGGGCCTCAATGGCCTGATTGGCCTAATGGGCCTAAAGGGCTTCAGGCGCCTAGGTGGCCTAATGGGACTAATAAGCCTAATGGGCCTAAGTAGCCTAATGGTCCTAATGGGATTAAGTTGTCTAATGGACCCAATAGGACTAATGGGCCTAATGGGCCTAAGTGGTCTAATGGGCCTAAGTGACCTAATCAACCTAATAGGATTAATGGGTGTAATGGGATTAAGTGGTCAAAATGGGCCTAATGGTACCAATGGGTCTAATGGGCCTAATGGGCCTAATGCGATGAATGGTCTTAAGTGGCCTAATGGGCCTAAGTGGCTTATTGGGCATAAGTGACCTAATCAGCTTAGTGGACCTAATGGTCGTAATGGGCCTAAGTGATCGAATGGGCCTAATTGGTCGAATGGGCCAAATATGCATAGTGGTCCTAATGGACATAACGGGTCTAAGTGGCAAAATTGGCCTAATGGGCCTAATGGGCCTAAGTGGCACAATGGGCCTAATGGGCTGAATAGACCGAATGGGCCTAATGTGCCGAGTAGGCCTAATGGGCCTAAGTGGCCAAATGGACCTAAGTAGCCAAATGTGCCTAATGGTCCTAAGTGGCCTAATGGGCCTAATGGGAAAAATGTGCCTAGTGGGCCCAATGGGCCTAAATGGACTAATGGGCCTAAGTGGCCTAATGAGCCTACTGGTCCTAAGTGGCATAATGGGCCTAAGTGGACTAATGGGCCTAATGGGCTAACAAGGCCTAATAGGCCTAAGTGGCCTAATGGTATTAATGGGCCTAATGTTCCTAATGGGTATAATGGGATTAAGTGGCCTAAGCGGCCTAATGGGCCATTCATCCCATTAGGCCAATTAGGCCCATTGCCCCCATTATCCACATTAGGCCCATTAGGCCCACTATGCCACTTAGGCCCATTAGGCCACTTAGGCCCATTCAGACACTTAATCCCAATAGGTCACTTTGGCCCATTGAGCCCAATTATTCCATTTGGCCCCTTAGTCCACTTAGGCTGCTTAGGCCCATTAGGCACATTAGGCAACTCAGTCCCATTGATCCCATTAGCCCCATTACACCCCTTAGGTCACTTATTCCAATTAGTCCCATTAGGCCACTTAGGCCACTTAGGCCCATTATGCCACTTAGGCCCATTGATCCTATTAGGCCACTTAGGCCGCTTAGGCCCATTTGCCCCACTAGGCCATTTAGGTCACTTATGCCCATTATACCCAATAGCCATTGAGCCCATTAGGCCACTTAGGTATATTAATCCACTTAGGCTCGTTGGTCCACTTAGGCCTCTTAGGCCAATAAGGCCCATTAGGCTGATTAGGTCCATTAGGCCACTTAGGCCCATTAGACTCATTAGCCATTAGGCCCATTAGGCCACTTAGGACCATTAGGACCATTCAACCCCTTAGGCCCATTAGACCACTTCGACCCATTTGGTTACTTAGGCCCATTAGGCCACTTAGGAAAATTAGGCCCATTAGTCATATTAGGCTCATTAGGCCCTCGAAATAATTTTTTAAATTTTCATAAAAGCCACTGCATCAAAGATAGCATGTTGAAGAATTTGTCGCTATCATCATCACCCGTTATCATCATTACCTCATTGTCATCCACTCCGAACAACATCATCATAACCATCATCGCTAGAGTCACCACATCGTCGGTAGGAACAACACATTCCTCATCATCGACCATCATCATCGGAGCTGAGTACCAGAGAAAAACGAACCATGATGTCCACTAATCACCACTGATGTATTCATATCATCATCATAGAACTCCAACATTACCACAAAAAAACCATCAAAACAGAACATCAAAACCATTCGAACCTTCAAATATGATCCATATACCCTCTTGAAGACCCTAATCCACTCGATCTACACCTCCTAGAACCTCCATGAAGTCATGCACACCGAATTAACAGGTAAAGGAGCGCAGAAAGGATGAAAATATGGAAGCCTTGGTAGGGGACCAAGACGGAAACTGCATCGGTCCAAAAAAATAGAGAACCAATAATGGATAAACAAAATCAATCCCAATCAAAATCACCTTATGAGACCACAATCCGCATTCTTAAAATAGAAAAGGATCCAACTAGAGTAATTAACCCGAGATGAGACTACTTCCAACACTAATATAGCACCATCCCAAGTAGGCCTGGATCTCAAATCGAGCCTGAAAAAAGTGGAGTCAAATGTGATGGGTAGGTTAGCATGGGTAGAGTAGAAATAAGGCACCAGACACACTCGTTAGTGCCTACCCAAGACATCTAAAGCACCTGCACACACAAACCCAAAATAGGGGTTCGATGCACAGGGAAAGATCAAAAGATTGGTGGTCAACGGTGTACAATGACAACACTAGAAAGCCACACCAATCAAGAGGGAAGAAAAAGAAAGTAAGATAAGGAAGAAGATAGACCGTGTGAAGTGACAACATCACTATAAAGCATAACCTCAAAACCCTAGGAGGGGAAGAGGAGGAATGGGGAGCATCAGGATCCAGGAGAGTGTGAAGCCATCAGGTTCATCCACTAGGCTCATTAGGCCCATTTGGCCACTTAGGCCCATTAGACCCATTTGTCCCATTACGCCCATTAGGACCATTCGGCCAATTGGGCCCATTGGTTCACTTCATCCCATTATGCCCATTAGACCCATTAGGCCACTTAAGGCCATTTGGACCATTAAGTCCATTAGATTAGGCTCATTAGGCCACTTAGGCCCATTTGGACCTTTATACCCATTAGGCCGATTAGACCCATTAGGCCACTTAGGCCCATTTGTCCCATTTGTCCTATTAGACCCATTTGGTCGCTTATGCCCTTTAGGCCACTAAGCACCATGAAACACATGAGGCCAATTAGGCCACTTAGGCCCATTTGGCTACTTAGATCCATTTGGCCCACTAGGACACTTAGGCCCATTAGGACCATTTGGCCCATTTGCCCATTAATCCCACTGTATTAAGACCATTAGGACACTTAGGACCATATGGCCCATTAGGCCCATTAAGAAAATTATCTCAATTAGCCCAATTATGCCCATTAAGCCCACTAAACCCATTAGGCCACTTAGGCCCATTAGGCCACTTAGGCCCATTTGGCCACTTAGGACCCTAAGACCAATTATAACACTTAGGCCCACTCGGTGCATTAGGACTATTAGGCCACTAAGGCCCTTTAGGCAACTTAGGTCCAATAGGCACATTAGGCCCATTAGGCCCCTTAGGCCACTTAGGCCGATTAGGCCCATTAGGCCACTTAGGCCGCTTAGGCCCATTAGGCCACTTAGGCCCATTAAGCCCATTATGACACTTAAGTTCATTCGGTGCATTAGGCCCATTAGGCCACTAAGTCCCATTGGGCCCATTAGGCCCATTGGGCCACTTAGGCCCCTTAGGCCACTTAGTCCCCTTAGGCCCATTAGGCCACTTAGGCCCATTAGGCCCACTAGTCCACCTAGTCCCCTTAGGTCACTTAGTCCCATTAGGCCACTTAGGCCCATTAGGCCACTGAGGTCCATTAGGCTCATTAGGACCATCAGGCCCATCAGGCCTAATAGGCCACTTCGTCCCCTTAGGACACTGAGGCCCATTAGGCCCATTCATCCACTTAGTTTCATTTGGACACTTAGGCCCATTGGGCCACTTCGGCCCATTCGTCCACTTAGGCCCACTTGGCCCATTATGTCCATTAGGCCACTAAGGCCCATTAGGCCCAATAGACTACTTAGTCCCATCTGGACCATTAGGCCCATTAGGCCACTTAGTCCACTGAGGCCAATTAGGACCATTACGCCACTTAGGTCCATTAGGACCATTCATTCCATTAGGCCCATTAATCCACTTAGGCCCATTAGTCCCATTAGGCCATTGAGACCCATTCATCCCATTAGGCCATTAGGCCCATTATGCCCATTTGGCCACTTAGGCCCATTAGGGCCATTTGTCCACTGAGTCCCATTAGTCCCATTAGAAAACTAAGGCCCATTAGGCCCATTATTCACAACAATCCATTAGGGCCATTAGGCCACTTAGGCCCATTAGTACACTTCGGCCCATTAGGCTAATTAGGCCACTTAGACCCATTAGGCCCATTCGGTCATTTAGTCCCATTAGCCCCATTATGCCACTTAGGCCCATTGGTTCCATTATGCCACTTAGGCTCATTAGGACACGTAGTCCCATTAGGACCATTAGGCCACTTTGTCCCATTAGGTCACTTAGGCTCATTCGACTCATTAGGCACATTACGACCATTTGGCCATTGAGGCTCATTCCGCCTATTAGGCTAGTTAGGCGAGTTAGGCCCACTAGTCCTATAAGTCCACTTAGGCCTATTAGGCCCATTAGGCCACTAAGGCCCATTAGTCCCATTAATCCCATTTGTACACTTAGGCCCATTAGACCCATTAAGCCACTAAAGACCATTATTCCCATCAGGCCCATTAGGCCACCATGGCCCATTAGCCTCACTCGGCCACTTAGGCCCATTAGGCCTATTCGTCCACTTAAACCCAATAGGCCACTTAGGCCACTTCGGGCCATTAGGACCATTAGTCCACTTAGGCCCATTAGTCCACTTAGTTGCATTAGGCCACTTAAACCCATTAGGCCACTTAGGCCACTTCGGGCCATTAGGCCCATTAGGCCACTAAGGCCCATTAGTCCACTTAGATGCATTAGGCCACTTAGTTCCATTATGCCCATTAGGCCACTTAGGCCAATTAGGACACATGCGCCCATTTGGCCCTTTTGGCCAATTATGCCACTTAGGGCCATTAGGCCCATTCAACCACTTAGGACAATTAGGCCCATTATCCCATTAATCCCATTATGCCACTAAGGCCCATTAGGAACATTAGGCCAGTTGGTCCCATTATGCCACTTAGGCCTGTTCACCCACTTAGGCCCATTAGGCCCATTATCCCATTAGGCCCATTAATCCCATTATCCCATTAGGCCCACTAGGACCACTAGGACACATAGTCCCATTATGCCCATTAGGCCACTTAGGCCCATTAGGCCCCTTAGGCGACTTAGGCCCATTTATCCACTTAGGACCATTAGGCCACGTAGGCCCATTAGGCCCATTATGCCACTTAGGCCCATTAGTCTCACTCATCCAGTTAGGATCATTAGACCCATTAGGCCCCTTAGGCGACCTAATCCCATTAGACCCATTCGAACACTTAGGCCCATTAGACCCATTCGAACACTTAGGCCCATTAGGCCAGATAGGAAAATTAGTCCCATGAGGCCCATTAGGATAATTCGGCCACTTAGGCCCATTAGGCCCATTAGTCCACCTAGGCCCATTAGTCTAATTAGACCACTTCGGTCCATTGGTCCCATTATGCCCATTAGGCCCATTAGGTCCTTTCATCCACTTTTTTCCATTATGCCCATTAGGTCACTTAGGCCCATTCGACCACTTTGGCCCATTAGGCCCATTAGGCCACTTAGTCCAATTAGTCCACTTAGGTCCACTAGTCCCATTAGGCCCATTAGGCCACTTAGGCCACTTAGGCCCATTTGGCCCATTTGGCCACTTCGGCCCATTAGGCCCATTATGCATATTCGTCCCATTAGGCCCATTATGTATATTCGGCCCATTAAGCACATTCACAAACTTTGTCCCATTAGGATACTTAGGCCCATTCGGTTTATTAGGCTTGTTAAGCCACTTAGGCCCAATAGGACCATTAGGCCACCTAATCCCATTTGGACCATTTGGCCACTTTGTCCCATTAGGCCCATTAGGCCCATTATGCCCACTCATCTACTTTGGCCCATTAGGACCATTAATCCACTTAGGCCTATTAGGTCCATTAGGTACATTTGGCCACTAAGGGCCATGAGGCCCAATATGCCAATTAGGCCCAAATTCTCATCCGTCCACTTTGGCCCATTAGGCCACTTAGTCCCATTAAGCGCATTAGGACCATTTGGTCACTGAGGCCCATTAGGCCCACGAGGGCACTTTGGCCCATTCGGACCATTTGGCCACTTAGTCCCATTATGCCCATTAAGCCCATTAGGCCAATTCATCCACTTTGTCCCATTAGGCCACTTAGGCCCATTAGGCACATTATACCCATTAGGCCACTTAGGCCCATTAGATCCATTAGAAAACTTATTCCCATTAGGAAACTTAGGACCATTATGCCACTTAGTATCATTAGGCCCATTAGACCCACTAGGACCACTAGTCCCATTTGGCTTTGTAGGCCCATTAGACCCAGTCGGCACAATATGCCCACTTAGGCCCATTGGGTCCATTGGTCCACTTAGGCCCATTCGGCCCATTAGGAAACTTAGGCCCTTTATGCCCATTAGGCTGATTTCTCCACTAAGGCCCATTATGACCATTATGTCCATTAGGCTCATTCGTCCACTTTGGCCCACTAGGCCACTTAGGCCCCTCGGGCCTATTATGAAACTTAGGCCCATTATGTCTATTAGTCCACTTCATCCCATTAGGCCAATTCGACCCATTAGGCCACTTAGTCTAATTAGGAAAATTAGGCCCATTATGCCCATTAGGCTCGTTGGGTCCATTAGGACACTTTGTACCATTAGGCCACTTAGGCCCATTAGGCACATTCGACCCCTTAAGCACATTAGGCCCATTAGGCCCATTCGGTCAATTCGGCCACTCAGGCCCATTAGACCATTTAGGCCCATTTTTCCCATTGGTCCACTTAGGCCCATTGGTCCCATTAGGTCTATTCGGTCACTTAGGCCCATTAGGCCCATTGTTTCACTTAGGCCCATTATACCCATTACGCCCATTAAGCGCATTAGTTCCAATTGTCCAATTAATACCATTAGTCCATTTATGCCCATTAGGTCTATTAGGTTTATTATGCCTAATAGGTCCATTGAGCCACTTCGGCCCACTAAGTCCATTCGACCCATCGGACCCATTTGGCTAATTAGGCCCATTAGGCTCATTGGCCCTTTAGTCCCGTTCGGTCCATTCGGCCCATTATGCCCGTTGGACCCTTTAGGCCCATTCATCACATTAGGAAACTTCAGTCTAATAGGCCCATTGGACCCATTTGACCCATTAGGCCCATTCGGCCACTTCGGCAAATTAGGCACATTCGGCCAATTCGCCCCACTAGGCCACTTCGACCCATGGGGTTCATTCGACCAATTCGGCTCGTTAGACCCATTAGGCCCCATAGGCCCATTAGGACACTTTGGCCCATTAGTACTATTAGGCCGTTTAGGCCCATTAGGATCATTAGGTCCATTCGACCCATTAATACATTTCGGCCCATTAGGCCCATTCGGCAACTTCGACCAATTCGGCCCATTAGGCCCATTCAGAAACTTAAGACCATTAGGCTCATTAGGCCCATTACGCCACTTAGGCCTAATTGACGGATTAGTACCATTATGCCACTTGGGCCCATTTAGCCCATTTGGCCCATTAGGCAATTTAGACCCATTAGGAAACTTAGGCCAATTAGAACAATTAGGCCCATTCTACACATTAGGCCTATTAGACCACTTAGGCCCATTAGCCAACTTATCTCCATTACACCCCTTAGGCCACTTAGGCCCATCAGGCCCATTCGGTCCATCAGTCCCATTCGTCTGATTCGTCCCCTTCGACCACTTAGGCCTATTGGACCACTTAGGCCCATTAGCCCACTTAGGCCCATTATCCCACTTCATCCAATTAGTCCAATTAGGTCACTCATTTGGCTCATTAGGCCGCTTAGGCCAATAAGCCCATTATGATGATTATGCCACTTAAGCCCATTAGGCCACTTTGGCCCATTATGCCCTTTAGGTCGATTAGGCCACCTAGGCCAATTTGGCCCATTCAGCCACTTATGCCCATTTGGTTACGATTATACCACTTAGGTCCATTAGTCCAATTATTCAACTTAGGCCCAATATGATGCTTTGGCCCATTAGGCCCTTCAGGCTAATTAGGCCACTTAGTCCCATTTGGCCCATTTGGACCATTTGGACCATTAGACCACTTAGGCCCATTAAGCCCATTAGGCCACTTTTTCCCATTATGCCCATAAGGTTCATTAGACTAATTAGGGCCATTAGGCTAAGATTATGCCACTTAGTCCCATTAGTCCCTTTTGGCCGATTAGGCTCTTTAGGACCATTAGTTCACTTAATCTCATTTGGACATGTAGGCCCATTAGGCCACTTAGGCCTATTTTTCCCATTAGGATCATTAGTCCCATTAGGCCCATTAGTCCCTTTAGGCCAGTTAGGCCCGTTGGAACCATTAGGACACTTAGTCCCATTTGGCCCATTTGGCCCATTAGGCAACTTAGGCCCAATGGGAGAATTAGGCCACTTAGGCCCATTAGGCCCTTTAGCCTCATTAGAAGACTTAGGCCACTTAGGCCCATTATACCCATTAGGACCATTTGGCCCATTAATCCCATTATGCCACTTAGGGCCATTAGGCCAGTTCATCCCATTAGTCAACTTAGGCACTTTAGGCCACTTAGGCCCAATAGGCCCATTATGCCACTTAGGCCCAATAGGCCCACTAAGAACCTTGCTACCATTATGCCCATTAGTCCCATTAGGCCACTTAGGCCCATTCAGCCCATTTGGACACTTAGTCCAATTAGGCCCATTATGCCTAGTAGTCCACTTCATCCCATTTGGCCTACTAGGAACATTATGCTCATTTGGTCTATTCATCCCATTGGTCCAATTATGCCACTTAGGCCCATTAGGCCCATTAGGCCAATTCTGCCGCTTAGGTCATTATGCCCATTATGACAACTTGGCACATTAGGCCCATTCGGCCAATTAGGCTCATTCAACCACTTAGGCCCATTACGCCCACTAGGACAATTATGCTAATAAGGTCACTTCGGCCAAATACACCACTTATTCCCATTCAGCACATTAGTCCCTTTATGCCCATTAGGCCCCTTAGGCCCATTAGGCCCCTTAGGTACATTCCTCCACTTAATCCCATTATGCCCATTAGGTCTATCAGGTTGATTAAGTCACTTAGGCCTATTAGACCATTTAGGCCCATTAGGCCCATTATTCCTATTGGGCCCATTAGAAAACTTAATCTCATTAGACCCATTAGGCTACCTAGGTCCATTAGGCTGATTAGGCCCATTAGGCCACTTAGGCCCCTTAATCTCTTTAGGCACATGAGGCCAGTGAGGCACATTAGGCCCATGAGGCCACTTTGGCCCTTTAGGCCCATGAGGCCACTTAAGACCATTAGGTCCACCAGGCCACTTAGGCCCATTGGGCCTATTAGGCCCATTAGGAAACTTAGGTCCTTTAGTCCCATTAGGCCACTTAGGCCCATTAGGCCACTTAGGCCCATTAAGCTGATTAGGCCACATTGGACCATTAGTCTCATTAGGCCACTTAATCCACTTCGGTCCATTAGGACCATTAGTCCATTTAGGACCATTAATCCCATTAGGCTGATTTGGCCACTTAGGCCCATTAGGCCCAATAGGCCACTTAGGCCCATTAGGCCACTTTGGCCTATTCGGCCCATTAGGACAGTTTGGTCCATTAGTCCAATTCATCCCACTAAGCCCATTAGGTCGATTAGGCCACTTAATCCCATTAGGCCCATTAAGCCCATTAGGCCCATTAAGCCCGTTAGACCACTTAGACCCATTAGTCTCATTAGGCCAATTGGGCCCATTGGCCCCATTAGGCCCATATGACCCATTATGCCACTTAGGCCCCTTACGCCCATGAGGTCACTTAGGCCCCTTACGCCCATTGGGCCTCTAAGGGCCTTTAAGCTACTTAGGCCCATTAGGCCACTTCATCCCATTTGGCCCACTAGGCACATTCAGCCCATCAGGGCTATTAGGCCCATTAGGCCACCTAGGCCCATTATGCCCGTGAGGCCACTTAGACCCATTAGGCCACTTAGCCCCATTAGGTCACTTAGTCCCATTAGGCCCATTAGGCCACTTCGGTCCATTAGGCTATTTAGGCCACTTAGGCCCATTATGCCACTTAGGCCCATTAGGCCACTTAGGCCCATTATGCCACTTAGGCCCATCAGGCCAATTATGAGACTTTTTCTCATTAGGCAACTTAGGCCCATTAGGACACTTAGTCCCATTAGGATGATTTGGCCACTTTGGCCCATGTGGCCCATTAGGCTTGTTCAGCCCATTAGGCCCATCCAAACCTTTAGACCCATTAGGCCCATTAGGCCCAATGGTCCGCTTTGGACCATTAGGCCCATTCATTCCATTGGTCCCCTTAGGCCCATTCAGTCCATTAGGACCATTAGGCCACTTAGGCCCATTAGGACCATTCGGCACGTTAGGCCCATTCGACACGTTAGGCCCATTCAGGCCCTAAGGCCTATTCGGGCCATTAGGCCCATTTCGGCCACGTAGTCTCATCACGCCACTTAGGCCCATTATGCCACTTAGACCCATTAGACCAATTAGGCCCATTTAGAAACTTAGTCAAATTAGGCCAATTCATCCCATTCATCCCGTTAGGTTGATTAGTCTAGTTAGAGAAATTAGGCCCACTGGTCCACTAAGGCCCAATAGGCCCGTTTGGAAACATGGTCCCATTAGACCCAATAGGACACTTAGGCCCATTAGGCCCATTCAATTTTTTAGGACACTTAGGCCACTTAGGCCCATTAGGCTCATGAGACCCATTATGCCACTTAGGCCCATCAAGACCATTAGGCCACTTATGCCCATTCGGTCCGTTCGCCCAATTAGGTCTATTGGGCCAGTTGGTCCACTTAGGCCCATTTGACTCATTCGGCCTCTTGGTCCCATTAAGCCCATTAGGCCACTTCGACCCATTAGGATAATTAGGCCCATTATGCCACTTCCACCCATTAGGACCATTAGACACATTGGGACACTTAAGCCCATTCTGCCACTTAGGCTCATTAGCTGCATTGGGCCACTTAGGCCCATTCATCCACTTAGGCCCATTCGACCCATTAGGCCACTTTGGCCCATTCATTCACTTAGGTCCATTAGTCCACTTTGGCCCATTAGGCCCTTTAGACCCATTGGGCCACTTAGGACCTTTAGGCCAATTGGGCCACTTAGGCCCATTCGGCCCATTCGACACATTAACCCACTTAGGCCCATTGGGCCCATTAGTCTACCTAGGCTCATTACACCCATTGAGCAACTTCAGCCCATTACGCCGATTAGGGTCATTAGGCCACGTAGTCCCATTAAACCCATTAGGTCCATTAGACCAATTAGGCCCATAGGGCCCATTAGGCCAATTTGGCCCATGAGGCCACTGAGGCCCATTAGGCCCATTATGCATATTCGGCCAATTTAGCCAATGAGGCCAGTAAGGCCCAATAGGCCACTAAGGTCCTTTTGACCCATGGCGCCACTTAGTCCCATTAGGCCTATCAGGCCACTTGGGCCCATTAGGCCCATTATGCTACTTACACCCATTAGGCCCATTAGGCACATTGGGATACTTAGGCACATTCGGCCACTTAGGCCAATTAGGCAAGTTAGGCCACTTAGGCCCATTATTCCCATTAGGCCGATCAAGACACTTAGGCCTATTAGGCCCATTATGCCACTTAGGCCAACTAGGCCCATTAATCTCATTAGGCCGATTAGACCACTTAGGCCCATTAGTCCACTTAGGCCCATTAGGCCCATTTGGCGCACTAGGCCCATTAGGCCCCTTAGACCCATTAATCTCCTTAGTCTGATTAGGAAACTTAGGCCCATTAGGCGCATTAGAACACTTAGGCTAATTAGGAACATTCATCCCATTAGTCCCATTAGGCCTCTAGGCATGTTATGCCCATTAATATCTTTAGGCCACTTAGGACCATTATGCCACTTAGCCCCATTAGGCTGGTTAGATGACAAAGGCCCATTAGTCCACTTAGTCCCACCATGCCCGATAATCCCATTAGGATGATTTGGCCACTAGGCCCATCAGGCCACTTGGGAAAATTAAGCCAATTTGACCCATTAGGCCCCTTAATCCCATTAGGAAGATTAGGCAACTTTGGCCCATTAGGTGATGCGAGACGCACGGGGTGGCCCGATCTTCACGGCGTAGGGCGGCGGATGATGGATGCGGTTTGGGGCTAAGTGACGAGTGAAGGGTATGGATAGTGGAAGCAAGTAGTCAACCAACGCTATATGGAGCGTGACCTACTACTTAGACAACACACTCAAGGGAGGGGTGTGATGGCCAATCCACACAACAACGCACTTGGGTTGAGGCACGGAATTGGGGGCTTTGTGATCTTGGATCACCAATCTAACTTGTAGATTGACAAGGCAAGAATACACAAGAGCGAGGGGGGAAAACCCGGGATAATCCTCACACAACGGAGAGAAACAAAGCATAAGCTCTCAAATTAAGTCTTGAATGCCAATACAATGCCATGGGGTGGCTATTTATAGCCAAGGGGGTGATACAATGGTCAAGGGTCTAATACCCTAAAGTCATAAAGTCTAAACCTACCTTGTCCCCTTAAAAGTCAAAAAGATAAAAGCCAACAAAGACTTTTGGAAAAGAAGCACACAACTTTCCAACATAGCCCACCGGATTTGACTTTGAGTGCATAGCCCACCGGATTTGACTTTGGTGTCCAAAGATGCCATTTCTAGAATCCTCCATGTGGGAAAGGCCTCCAAATTCGTGCAACCATGTGGGCCAAGTTTTAATCATCAATTTTGGGCTTGAATAAGTGATATTATAGGCCCATTTGCTCCATCCATGCAAGGTAATACCCATTGGGCCTTTAATGAAGCAAGATGAGCGCCCATTGAAGCATTCAACCTCTTTAATCTTCCTCGTGTCATTGGGCCGTGCAAATCCAATTCCTCCACCCGAGCAATCGACTCCGTGCCTTCCGCATGGTTCGCATCATCCTCCCCATCTTGAAAAGGAGTCGTCCTCGACTCTTCATCCTCTACACCCAAAAAAGGAGAAAGATCAGAAACATTGAAAGTGGCACTTACACCATACTCACCTGGCAAAGCTATCTTGTAAGCATTGTTGTTAATCCTTTCAAGCACTCGGAATGGTCCATCGCCTCGTGGCATGAGTTTTGATTTCCTCTTTTCAGGAAATCTTTCCTTCCGCATATGAATCCAAACCAAGTCACCGGGCTCGAACAACATTTGCTTGCGACCCTTGTTTGCACGATCCATATATTTTTGGGTCATCCGCTCGATATTTAACCTTGCCTTTTCATGGATTTTCTTGATGAATTCTGCACGCCCTTTCGCATCCATATTAACTGCTTCCTGTAAAGGCAAAGGAACTAGATCAATAGGCGCAAGGGGGTTAAAGCCGTAAACTATTTCAAATGGAGAATATTGAGTAGTGGAATGCTTGGCCCTGTTATATGCGAATTCCACATGTGGCAGACACTCCTCCCAATTCTTGATATTCTTTTTGACAATTGTTCGCAGAAGGGATGATAGTGTGCGATTCACCACCTCTGTTTGCCCATCGGTTTGTGGATGACAAGTAGTGGAAAATAATAACTTTGTACCGAGTTTGCTCCACAAGGTCTTCCAAAAGTAACTAAGAAATTTTGTGTCTCGATCCGACACAATGGTCCTTGGCATTCCATGATGCTTGACTACTTCCTGAAAGAAAAGTGTTGCAATGTTAGTGGCATCATCTGTTTTGTGACAGGGAATAAAATGTGCCATTTTTGAAAACCGATCCACCACAACAAAAATGGAATCTCTCCCCCTCTTGGTCTGTGGTAACCCCACAATAAAGTCCATTGATATGTCCTCCCAAGGGGTGTTGGGAATTGGGAGAGGAAGATATAGTCCATGTGGGTTCAGCTTTGATTTGGCTTTATGGCAAACAATGCACTTTCCCACAAATTTCTCAACATCTCTAGATATCCTAGGCCAATAAAAATGCTCACTAAGAACACTTAGAGTTTTTGAAACACCAAAATGCCCCATTAACCCACCCGAATGTGACTCCTTTAGTAAAAGTAAACGGATAGAGCAATTAGGAATGCAAAGCTTATCAATCCGAAATAAGAATCCATCATATAAATAGAACTTTTCCCAACTAACTCCAGGTTTACAATGTTCATAAGGTTCTCTAAAATCACTATCAGTGGCATATAAATCCTTAATGTATTCAAAACCAAGAAGTTTTGAATCCAACAAGGATAAAAGAGAATATCTACGCGAAAGTGCATCGGCCACAGTATTTTCTTTACCCTTTTTATGCTTGATGACATATGGAAATGATTCAATGAATTCCAGCCATCTAGCATGTCTCCTATTTAGTTTATGTTGGCTCCTAAGGTATTTAAGAGCCTCGTGATCAGAATGGATCACGAATTCTTTAGGCCAAAGATAGTGTTGCCATGTTTCGAGTACTCTAAACAATGCATACAACTCTTTATCATATGTAGCATAGTTTAGAGTTGGGCCATTTAACTTCTCACTAAAATAAGCAATAGGCTTACCTTCTTGCATGAGTACTCCTCCTATGCCAATTCCACTTGCATCACATTCAATTTCAAAGGTCTTACCGAAGTCTGGAAGTGCAAGTAGAGGGGCGTGGGTGAGTCTCTCCTTTAGCGCATGGAAGGATTTTTCTTGAGTTGTCCCCCATTTGAAAGGAACATTCTTCTTTGTCAATTCATTCAATGGTGCTGCTAGTGTGCTGAAGTCTTTCACAAATCTCCTGTAAAAACTAGCAAGCCCATGAAAACTTCTTACCTGTCCAACGGAGGTTGGAGTTGGCCATTCTTGTATTGCTCTGATCTTCTCGGTGTCCACTTCAACTCCATTGCCACTCACAACAAATCCAAGGAAAATAATCTTATCGAGACAAAATTCACACTTTTTTATGTTTCCAAACAGGTTTTCTTTCCTTAACACCTCTAGGACTTTTCTCAAGTGATCTACATGTTCATGCAAAGTCCTACTATACACCAGAATATCATCAAAGTAAACTACCACAAATTTTCCAATATATGCACGTAAGACATGATTCATTAACCTCATAAATGTGTTAGGTGCATTGGTGAGACCAAAGGGCATGACTAACCATTCATAAAGTCCATGTTTTGTCTTAAATGCAGTTTTCCACTCATCTCCTTCTTTCATCCTAATTTGATGGTAGCCACTTCTTAAATCAATTTTTGAGAAAATAGTTGAACCATTTAATTCATCTAGCATATCATCTAACCTAGGGATAGGATGACGATACCTGACAGTGATGTTGTTGATGGCTCTACAGTCAATGCACATTCTCCATGTTCCATCCTTCTTTGGTACTAGAAGGACTGGTACCGCACAAGGACTAAGACTCTCTCTCACATACCCCACATTCAACAACTCTTGAACTTGCCTTTGAATTTCTTTTGTCTCCTCTGGGTTGGTGCGATATGCTGGGCGGTTCGGTAGTGATGCTCCAGGTATGAGGTCAATTTGATGCTCAATACCTCTAATGGGTGGCAAACCCGGTGGCACCTCTTCGGGAAACACATCTTCAAATTCCTGCAACAAAGACTCAACAACATGTGGCAAAGAAGATGTTAAGTCGTTAGTGTTCAACATCACCTCTTTGTACATAAGTACTAAGAGATTTTGTCGAGAAATCAAAGCTTCCTTAACCTCACTCTTTTTTGCCAACATCACACTTTTCTCTCCTCTCAAATCTTTTTCCCCTCTTGATTTTTCTTTGCTCTCCATTTCTTTGCTTCTTTCATTTTCTATTTTTCCCTCATTCTCTCCTTTTTCATTTTCTCTCTTTCTTTCCTCATCACTCTTTTTTTTCTTTTCTCTCAAAATGTGATCTTCCAGAATTTGCTTGGGGGACATGGGGTTGAGGGTTATAGGTTCCCCTCGGAGTAGAAAAGAGTGACGGTTCAAGAAACCATCATGAGTAACACGCCGATCGTACTGCCATGGTCGACCCAACAACAAGTGGCACGCCTTCATAGGAACAATGTCGCACAATACCTCATCTTTGTACTTACCGATGGTGAACAATACCTTAACTTGCTTGGTGACCTTCAGCTCTCCACAATCATTCAACCACTGAAGCCGGTATGGATTTGGATGCCTTAAAGTCGGGAGTCCCAACTTCTCCACCAACTCGGTGCTCGCCACATTGCTACAACTTCCACCATCAACAATAACACTACATACCTTCCCATTGATCTTGCATCGTGTATGGAAAAGGTTCTCCCGCTGCTCCTTTTCTCCAACGGTCATTTGTGCACTTAAAACTCTTCTAGTGACAAGAATCTCGCCATCTTCCGCAAATTCTCCATTTTCAATTTCTGGAGATTCATCTTCCTCCTCTTCAGAGCTCTCTCCATCGGTCTCCCATTCTCCATACTTGTTGATGATCATGGTGCGACGGTTTGGGCATTCACTAGCAATGTGACCCCTTCCTTGACATTTAAAACACCGAATATCTCTATTCCTGGTTTGGTTAGCCTCAAAAGTAGGTTTCTTAGGTGGAAGAATTACCTTGTCACTTTTGCGATCAACCACCTCTTTTGCCTTTGATGGTTCTCCAATCTCCTTCCTTGGATTTCTCCATGGTGTGAAAGGGGTAGTGGGTTTCCTCATGTTGCTCCTCCTTTTGATTTGTTGCTCGATCTTGGTGGCTTGGTGGATCATATCTTGTATCTCTACATGGTGGTACATCTCCACTTGATCCGCAATCTCCCGATTGAGCCCATGTAAAAACCGTGCCATGGTTGCCTCCGGATCCTCCTCAATGTTTGCCCGAATCATGGCAATTTGCATCTCCTTGTAGTAGTCTTCTACACTCTTACTCCCTTGGATGAGGCGTTGAAGTTTGTTGTGGAGATCTCTATGGTAATGTGTGGGAACAAACCGCTTCCGCATGGTGAACTTCATGTCTTCCCAAGTGTTGATGGGACGTCCACCATATCTAGCCCTCTCCTTTTGAACTTGATCCCACCAAATTAAAGCATAATCAGAAAATTCAAGGGAAGCAAGTTTGACCTTTTTCTCCTCGGAATATGCATGGCATGAAAAGACCTGCTCGATCCGCATCTCCCACTCCAAGTATGCTTCCGGATCGCTTTTCCCAAGAAAAGAAGGGACCTTCACCTTGATCCCGCCAAGTAGTTCATCATCATGTTGTCTCCTTTGGGCTCCTCTCGGTTGTTGGTACAACCTCCTCCTTTGTGGGACTTCATCAAGATCATCATCAAAGTTCACCATCTCCTCCTCCATGATGTGGGGACGACGTGGTGCGGGAGCGCGTCGTGGGTTATCATGGAACATCCTTGGGCTTGGTTTATTCTCCAATTCATCAATCCTCTCATGTAACACCTCCAACTTCCGATCAAGAAGCTTCTCGAAGTGGCTCACCAAAGCTTGCATTTGGAATTGCGTAGCTTCAGGTGCGGGAGATCTACTTCGACTTCCTTCATCGCTAACATGAGCAATTTTCTTCCCACGATCTTCTGCCATGATAAGTTACACAAACACAAACACACACCGGGGGGGGAACACACACAATGATACACACTCACTCACACACGCGAGATGTACACACTCACACAAGATGTACACACTCACACACACAAATATACACACTCACGCACGCAATATATACACACTCACACGCACAAGATGTACACACACACGCACACAACAAGATGCACACACTCACACACACAAGATATTTTTTTTTTCTTATTTCTCTCCACTCTCAAAACTCAATTTGAATCCCAAGCTCTTATGAAATATAATACCTTGTTTAGGGCGATCAAGTGCCACCAATTCCTCCTCAATCAAGATTGTGTCGGGGGATGGTTTAACACAACCCGCTTGAGTGGTAAGGGGTTTAACAATGGTAAAGGGTCAAAAAGAGGGTGGAAAGAAGGGTAGATAGGTGGATTGTGGGTTTTGCCCGATTGTGCAAGATAAGATAACAATATGAGCCAAATACAAAATGGGGATGAAGTAAAATGATGGAAAACGTTATATATGGAAATAGAAAGTGCTAATAAGGTAAAGCACAAAGGATTAATTGTATCCGCTCTTTTTTTTTTTGCTTTTGTTTTTGTCAATTCTCCCCAAAAAGTGTTGTGCTTGGAGTTTTAAAGCACAAGATGATTGAACGGAGAGTAAGACATTTTTTTTTTCGAAATCTCTCAAATAAAGGATGTGCTTAATTTTGAAAAGCACAAAATGATGAGTTGAGAGAATTTTTTTTTTTTGCCGGATACAAATCACATATAGAGAGATGAATGAAAATTTGGCTCAATTTATAATAATCCAAGCTTGCACAAACTAGGACAATTCGGGAGGCTTTCAAGAAAAATGGATTTTTTTTGTTTAATGGGTGAATAATAGGGAAAGATAAGGAGGGTAATGGATAGAATTAAAGTAAATAAAGGGATAGACGCCTACCGTGTCAACCGGAGCTCTGATACCAACTGATGCGAGACGCACGGGGTGGCCCGATCTTCACGGCGTAGGGCGGCGGATGATGGATGCGGTTTGGGGCTAAGTGACGAGTGAAGTGTATGGATAGTGGAAGCAAGTAGTCAACCAACGCTATATGGAGCGTGACCTACTACTTAGACAACACACTCAAGGGAGGGGTGTGATGGCCAATCCACACAACAACGCACTTGGGTTGAGGCACGGAATTGGGGGCTTTGTGATCTTGGATCACCAATCTAACTTGTAGATTGACAAGGCAAGAATACACAAGAGCGAGGGGGGAAAACCCGGGATAATCCTCACACAACGGAGAGAAACAAAGCATAAGCTCTCAAATTAAGTCTTGAATGCCAATACAATGCCATGGGGTGGCTATTTATAGCCAAGGGGGTGATACAATGGTCAAGGGTCTAATACCCTAAAGTCATAAAGTCTAAACCTACCTTGTCCCCTTAAAAGTCAAAAAGATAAAAGCCAACAAAGACTTTTGGAAAAGAAGCACACAACTTTCCAACATAGCCCACTGGATTTGACTTTGAGTGCATAGCCCACCGGATTTGACTTTGGTGTCCAAAGATGCCATTTCTAGAATCCTCCATGTGGGAAAGGCCTCCAAATTCGTGCAACCATGTGGGCCAAGTTTTAATCATCAATTTTGGGCTTGAATAAGTGATATTATAGGCCCATTTGCTCCATCCATGCAAGGTCATACCCATTGGGCCTTTAATGAAGCAAGATGAGCGCCCATTGAAGCATTCAACCTCTTTAATCTTCCTCGTGTCATTGGGCCGTGCAAATCCAATTCCTCCACCCGAGCAATCGACTCCGTGCCTTCCGCATGGTTCGCATCATTAGGCCACTTTGGCCCATTAGTCCACTAAGGCCAATTAGGCACATTCGGCCCGTTAGGCCACTTAAGCTTATTTGGCCCATTCGGCCCATTATTCCCATTAGGCCGATTAGGCTACTTTGGCCCATTAGACCACTTCGACCCATTAGGTCTATTAGGCCCATTAGGACACTAAGTCCAATTAGGTCCGTTTGGACCGTTTGGACCCTAGGTCCGTAAATTCCATTAAGCCCATTAGGCCACCTAAGCCCATTAGACAACTTATGCCCATTAGGCCCCTTAGGCCTATTAGGCCCTTTAGACCCACTATGACCATCAGGTCGATTAGGCCACCTAGTCCCATTAGGATGCTTAGGCCGATTAGGCCACTAAGGCCCATTCAGCCTATTAGGACAATTTTTTCCCTAGGCCCATTATTCACATTAAGCCCATATGGACACCGAGGCCCATTAGGCCACTTAGGCCCATTAGACCCCTTAGGTCCATTAGGCTACTTAGTCTCATTAATCCCATTAGTCCCATTAGGACCATTAATCCCATTAGTTTGATTAGGTCACTTAGGTCATTTAGTCTTATTAGTCCACTTAGACCCATTAGGCACATTCGGCCCATTAGGCCCATTCGGCCCATTCATCCCATTAGGCTCATTCGGCCCATTTAGCACCTAGGTCTGTTAAGCCTATTAGCCCCATTAGACCCATTGGTACCATTGGGCCCATTGGTCCCATTGGTCCTATTAGGCCCATTAGGCCACTTAGGCCCATTCATCACATTAGGACACTTTGGCCCATGAGGCCCACTTAGGCCCTTGAGGTCCATTCATCCCATTAGGCCACTTAAGCCTATCAGGTCCATTAGTCCAGTCACTTAGGCCTATCAGGCACATTAGGCCCATTCGTCCACCCAAGAAAATCTGTCCCAGTGGGCCACTTAGGCCCATTCATCCACCTAGGCCGATTTGGCCCATTAGGCCACTTAGGCCCATTAGGCCCAATTGTTCGATTAGGATGATTAGGCCACCTAGGCCACTTAGGCCCATTAGTCCCATTAGCCACTTAGGCCCACCAGTCACATTAGGCCCATTTAGCCCATTAGGCCACTTAAACCCATTTGGCCCATTAGGCGACTTAGGCTCATTAGGCCCCCTAGGCTCGTTAGGCCACTTAGGCCCCTGAGGCCCATTAACCCCATTAGTCCCATCAATCTCACTAGGCCACTTGGACCCATTAGGTCCATTATGTCCATTAGGACCATTAGGCAACTTAGGCCTATTAGGCCCATTGGGTCACTAGGGCCCATTATGCCCATTGGGCCTACCAGGCCGATTTGGCTCATTTGGCACATTCAGCCACTAAGGCCAATTAGTAAAATTAGGCCCATTAGGTCCCTTAGGACCATTAGGCTCACTCATCCCGTTAGAACACTAAGGCCCATGAGGCCCATTGAACCACTTAAACCACTGAGCTCCATTAGGTCCATTAGGCCCATCAGGCCCATCAGGACCATTAGGCCACTTATGCTCATTTGGCCCATCAGGACACTTAGACCCATAAGGCCCATTGTTCCACTAAGGCCCATTGGGCCATCGAGTCCCATTAGTCCCATTGGGCCTATCTCTCCAATTAGGCCCATGAGGCCAACTAGGTCACTAAGGCCCATTAGGCTCATTACTCCCATTTGGCCACTTAGGCCCATTTGGCTCATTAGCCCCATCATTCCCATCAGGCCTATTAGGCCCATCAGGCCACAAAGGTCTATTTGGTTCATTAGGACACATAGACCCATGAGGTCCATTAGGCCCATCAAGCCAATCAGGCCCATTAGGCCACTTAGACCCATTACGCCCATTAGGTGTATTAGGCCACTTAGGCCCATTTAGCTCATTAGGCCACTTAGTCCCATTAGGCCACTTAGGCCCATTAGGCCACTTAGGCCACTAAGGACCATTAGGCTCATTAGGCCACTGAGGCCCATTAGGCCACTAAGGCCCATCAGGCCATTTAGGCCACTTAGGCCCATTAGGTCAATGAGTCCCATTAGGCCCATTAGGCCACTTAGGCCCATTAGGCCCATTAAGCTACTTAGGCCACTTTGGACAATTAGGCTCATTAGGCCACTGAGGCCCATTATGCCCATTATGCCCATTAGGCCACTCAGGCCCATCAGGCCATTTAGGCCACTTAGTCCCCTTAGACCCATTAGGCCCCTGAGTCCCATTAGGCCCATTAGTCCACTTAGGCCCATTAGGAAACTTAGGCCCATTAGGACACTTAGGCCCAGTAGGCCACTAAGGCCCATTAGGCCACTTAGGCCCATTAGGCCCATTAGGCCACTTAGGCCACTTAGGCCCATTAGGTCACTTAGGCCCATTAGTCCCATTAATCCACATAGGCCACTTAGGACCATTATATCCACTGGGCCCATTCGGTACTTTAGCCCATTAGGCCACTTAGGACCATTAGACCCATTAGGCCACCTAGGCCCATTAGGACTAATAGTCCACTAAGGACCATTAGGCCAATTAGGTCACTTAGGAACATTTGGCCACTTAGGCCCATTAGGCCACTTTGGCCCATTAGGACCATTAGGCCACTTTGGCCACTTCGGCCCATTAGGCCCATTAGGCCACTGAGGCCCATTCGGCCACTGAGGAACATTCGACCACTTAGGCCTCTTAGCCCATTAATTCCATTAGTAAAATGAGGTCATTTAGGCCCCTTAGTCCACTTAGGCCCATTGGACCCATTAGCCCCCTTAGGCCCATTAAGCCCATTAGGACGATTAGGTAACTTAGACCCATTATCCCACTTAGGCCCATTAGTCCCATTACACCCACTAGGCAACTTAGATTAATTAGGCCCATTCAAACCATTAGGTCCATTCCCCCCCCCCCCATTAGGCCCATTTGGCTCCAAGTCCTATTATGCTCTATTAGCCCATTAGGCCACTTAGGCCCATTAGGCAACTTAGGTACATTAGGACGATTAGGACACTAAGGCCCATTAGGCCACTTAGGTACATTAGGACGATTAGGACACTAAGGCCCATTAGCACCATAATGCCACTTAGGTCCACTAGGCCCATTAAGACCATTAGGCAAATTAGGCCACTTTGGCCACTTAGGCCCATTCAACCCATTAGGCGCATTAGTCCAATTAAGCACATTAGGTCGATTAGGCAACTTTGGCCTATTATTCCCCTTATGCCCATTAGGTCTGTTATGCCCATTAATCCAATTGGGCCCATTCGTCCCATTAGTCCACCTAGGTCTATTTGGCCCATTAATCCGATTAGGCAACTTTGGCCCATCAGGCCACTTACGCCCATTTGGCCAATTGGGCCCATTCGTCCCATTAGGCCCAATTGGCCCCTAGGCCCACTAATCCCATTAAGCCCATTAGTCCATCTAGGCCCATTAGTCCACTTAGACCCATTAGGCTGATTAGGCCACTTAGGCCCTTTAGGCCACTTAGGCCCATTATACCCATTAGGCCACTTAGGCCCATTTGGACCATTAGGCCCATTAGGCCCATTATTCTCATTTAACCCCTAGGTCTGCTAAACCCAATAACCCCATTAGGACACTTATTCCCATTAGGCCCCTTAGTCCCATTAGGCCCCTTAGTCCATTAGGCCACTTAGGCCCATTACGCCCCTTAGGCCCATTAGGCCCATTAATCCCATTAGATCGATAAATCTACTTAGTCCCATTAGGCCACTTAGGCCAACTAGGCCCATTAGGCCACTTAGGTCCATTCATCCATTAGGTCCATCCGACCCATTAGGCCCATTTGGTGCCAAGGCCCGTTAATCCCATTCATCCCATTAGGCCCCTTAAACCCATTAGACCCCCTTAGGCCCATTAAGCCCATTAAGCCACTTTGGCCAATGAGGCCCATGAGGACACTTAGGCCCAGGAGACCCATAAGGCCCATTAGGACCATTAGGCCCCTTAGGCCCATTAGGCCACATCGACCCAATAGACCCATTAGTCCACTTAGGTCCATTAGAACCATTAGGCCAATTAGGCCACTTAGTCCAATTAGGTCCATTAGGCCACTTATGCCCATTAGGTCACTTAGGACCATTAGGCCACTTTGGCCCATTAGGCCACTTTGGCCCATTAGGCCCATTAGGTCGATTAGGCTGCTTAGGCCACTTAGGCCCATTGGGCCAATTAGGGCACTTAAGCCCATTGGGCCCATTAGGCCACTTAGGCTCGTTACGCCCATTAGGCAACTTAGGCCCATTTGGCCCATTTGGCTACTCAGCTCATTCATCCCATTAGGCCCATCGGGCCAGTTAGGCCAATTCGACTACTTAGGCCCATTATGCCCACTAGTCCCACTATGACCATTCATCCCATTAGGCCCATTAAGACCATGTGGCCACTAAGGCCCATTAGGCCACTAAGGCCTTTTAGACCCATGAGGCCACTGAGGCCCATTAGGCCAATCATTTCACTTAGCAGCATTCGGCCTAATGGGCCATTCATCCACTTAGTCCCATTAAGTTCATTAAGCTACTTAGGCCCATTAGGCCGATTAGGTCCATTGGGCCCATTGGGCCACTTAGGCCTATTAGGCAACTTAGGCTGATTGGGATACATAGGCCCATCAAGGCCATTTGGCAACTTAGGTCCAATGGGACCATTAATCCCATTGGGCCGATTAGGCCACTTTGGCACATTAGGCCCATTAGGCCCATTTGGCCCCTTAGGCCCATTAATCCCTCTAGGTTGATTTAGAAACTTGGGCCCATTAGGACACTTAGGCCCATTAGGCCCATTATGACACTTAGGCTAATTAGGACCATTCAGCCCATTAGGCCTATTCGTCCCATTATGCCCATTTAGCCTCTAAGACCATTAAGCCCATTACACCCATTAGGCGGATTAAGCACATTACGGCGATTAGGCCACTAAGGCTCATTAGGCCCATTTGGCCTCTTAGGCCTCATAGGCCCATTAATCCAATTAGGCCAATTAGGCCACTTAGGCCCAATAATCCACTTAGGCCCATTAGTCCCATTAAGCCCATTAGACCCATTAGGGCAATTAGGAAACTTTGGCCCATTATTCCCATTAGACTGCTTAAAAAAATTAGGCATATTCATCCCATTAGGCACATAAGGCCCAGTAGGCCCATTCGGCCCATTCAGCCCATTAAGCCCATTAGGCCGATTCGGAAACTTTCGCCCATTAGGACACCTAGGGCCATTAGGCCTCTTAGGCCAATTAGGACCATTAGGCCCATTAGGCCCATTTGGCCCATTTGGCCCATTAATCCCATTAGGCCTATTAGGGCACTTGGGCCCCTTGGGCCAATTGGGACCATGAGGACACTTAGGCCCATGAGGCCCATTAGGCCACTTAGGACCATGAGGCCCATTAGGCAACTGAGTCCATTTCAGCCCATCATTCCCATCAGGCCCATTCAGCCACTTTGGCCAATTAGGCCCATTATTCCACTTAGGCCCATCAGGCCCATTTGGCTCATTCGTTCGATTAGTCTGATTAGTACACTTAGACCACTTCTCTCATTAGGCCCATTAGGGCCATTAGGACACTTAGGCCCATTATCCCATTAGGCCACTTAGGCCAATTATGCCAATTAGGCACATTAGTCCCATTAGGCCCATTAGGTTCATTAGTCCCATTCGGCCCATTTGGCCCATAAGGCCACTTAGGTCCACTTGGCCCATTCGTCCCATTTGGCCCATTCGGCCACTTAGACCCATTAAGTGACTTAGGTCCATTGGCCCATTATTCCACTTAGGCCCATTGGACCCATTATGCTCATTAGGCACATTAGTTCCATTAGTCCAATTAGGCCCATTAGGCCCATTCTTCCCATTAGGCCGATAAGGCCACTTAAGCCCATTGGAACCATTAGATCCATTAGGCCCATTAGGCCCATTAGGCCCATTCGAACCCTTAGGCCCACTAAGGCCATTAGGCAAATTCGACCACTTATACCCACTAGGCCCATTAGGCCTATTAGGCCACTTAAGCCCATTCGGCTCATTAGTCCCATTATGCCACTTAATATCATTCTTAAAATTAAGCTCATTAACCACATTAGGTCAATTTGGCCCATTAGGCCCATTTAGCCACTTAGGCTCGTTAGTCCCAATAGGTCACTTAGGCCCATAAGGCCAATTCAACCGATTAGGTTGATTCATCTACTTAGGCCACTTTGATCCATTCGACCCATTAGGCTCATTCAGCCCATTAGGCCACTTAGGCCCATTAGTACCATTCGGTCGATTACGCCGATTAGGCCACTTAGGGCACCTAGACCCATTAGGCCCATTAGGCCCCTATGTGGCCTTATGGGTAAATGAGTTGATTGGGACTAAGTGACCTAAGTTGCCTAATGGGCCTGATGGTTCCAATGGGCCTAAGTGGATTCCGTATGAAAGAAGTGTTTGTTTTGATAAAGAATCGGAGTCTGTTGACTATGATAAAATTAAATGTGACTATGCTTTAATTATTCGTATTTCATTAATCATAATTTTATTGGAGAACTTATTATGCAAGCTTTATGGAAGAAAGTGGAAAAGTGGATTGAATGATCCTAGGTGGCCTTATGGGTCAAATGGGTTGAATGGGACTAAGTGACCTAAGTTGCATAATGGGCCTAAGTAGCCTAATGTGCCTAAGTGGCCTAATGGGAATATTGGGCCTAAGTGGTCTAATGGGGCTAATGAGCCTAATTGGATGATTATGGATAATTCAGCCTAATTTGTCCAATGGGCCTAAGTGGCCTAATGTGTCGAAGTGCCCCAAGTTGCCTAATGAGCCTATTGGGCCAAATGGTTCCAATGGGTGTAAGTGGCCTAAGTTTCCTAATGGGCCTAATGGGTCTAATGGGTCTAAGTGGTATAATGACCCTAAGTTGCCTAAGTTACCTAATGGGATTAATGGGCCTAATGGGTCCAATGGGTCTAAGTGGCCTAATGGGCCTTAGTGGCCTAAGTTGCCTAATGTGCCTAATAGGTCCAATGGGTCTAAGTGGTCAAATGGGCCTAAGTGTCCGAAGTTTCCTAATGGGTATAATGGGCCTAATGGGTTTAATGTGCTTAAGTGGCATAATGGGCCTAATGGGTCTAATGGGCCTAATGGGTTTAATGGGCGGAATGGGCCTAAGTGGCCTGTTGGGATGAATGGGCCTAAGTGGACAAATGGGCCTAAGTGTCCTAATGGGACTAAGTGGCCTAAGTTTCTTAATTGTCCCAATGGGCCCAATGGGTCCAATGGGCCTAATGGGTTCAATGGGCCTATGTGGATAAAGTTACCTAATGCACCTAATGGGATGAATGGGCCTAATGGGCCCAATGGGCCTAATGAGTCCAGTGGGACTAAGTGTTCTAAGTTTTCTAATGGGTCGAAGTGGTCTAATGGGATTAATGGGATTAATTATCCTAATGAGCCTACTGGGATGAAGTGGCCAAATGGGCCAAATGGGCATAAGTGGTCTAACAGGCCTAATGGGTCGAATGGGCCTAATGGGCCTAATGGGTTTAATAGGTCTAAGTGGCCTGATGGGCCTACATTACCTAAGTTGCCTAATGGGAATAATGGGTCCAATGGGTCTAAGTGGCTCAATGGGCCTAAGTGGCCTAAGTGGCCTAAGTTGCCTAATGGGCCTAATGGTCCTAATGGGTCTAATGTGCCTAAGTATCCTAATCGGCCTAATGGGTCTAATGGGCCTATTGGGTCGAATGGGTTGAATGGGACTATTTGGCCTAATGGGTTGAATGGGTCGACTGAGACTGTGTCATAATGGCGATAAGTGGCCTAAGTTACCTAATGGGACTGATGGTTCTAATGGGCCTATGTGGCCTAATGGGCCGAAGTGGCCTAAGTTTCCAAATGAGACCAATGGGCTGAATGAGCCTAATGGGCCTAATGGGCCTAAAGGGTTCAATGGGCCTAAGTGGCCTAAGTTGCCTAATGGGATGAAGTGGTCTAATGGGCCTCAAGTGCCTAAGTGGACTAATGGTCCTAATGGGTCGAAGTGTCCTAATGGGCCTCTTGGGCCTAAGTGACCCAATGGGCCTAATGGGCCTAAGTTGTCAAATGGGCCTAATGGGATAATGGACCTAAGTGGCCTAATGAGTCTAATGGGAGAATGTGGCCTAATGGGCCTAAGTTCCATAATGGGCGTAAGTGGGAAATAGGCCTAATGGGCCTAATTTCAATGATTTATGAAACTTGGTTGACAAAAAAATCTGAAGGGGGGATTGTTGGGACCATGCTGATGAGGAAGGTGTATGTTTTCATGTGTTGTCTTTGGTTTTCAAGGAAAGATTTTGAATAAATAAAATCACCTCACTTTGTATTTGTTGGAAATTTTATTGGCCATTATATTCAAAAGAATCAGCCTCACTCTGTCCATTGTAATGAGGTAAAGTTGTTTGAAAGAAAAGGCATTGAACAAACTTGTCTTTGGTCTGGTATGTGAAAAGATCGTAATAAGGAATTGATTGTTATCTGGAAAGAGAGAATCGGTCGCACGGAGAATGCATCTTGCTATAAGTAAATGGTCATCGGATTCACACTAGATCTGATATGAAAGAAGTGTTTGTTTTGATGAAGTATCGAGTTCTGCTAACACTAATAAAATTAAATGTGACTATGCTTTGCTGATTCGTATTTCATAAATAATAAGTTGATTGGAGAACTTATCATGCAAGCTCGGTGGAAGAAAGGGGAAAAGAGGTATTCCAAATCGTATCCAGATTTATCATATCTAGGTGGAATAGAAGAAAGAGATGATGCTAATCGAAAAGGAATCGTACCTAGTGCAATCGAAAAGTGCAATCGTACCAACTTAGGCCCATTAGTCCCATTAGGTCCATTAGACCACTTAGGCACATTTGACCCATTGGGCCACATCGACCCATTAGGCCCATGACTATTCGACCCATTAGGCACATTCATCTACTTTGTCCCATTATATCATTTAGGCCCATTTGGCACATTAGTCCCATTAAGGCACTTAGGCCCAATAGGCCCATTAGGCCACTTAGGCCCATTAGGCCCATTTGTCCACTTTGTCCCATTAGGCCCATTATGCCAACTCATCCACTTTGTCCCATTAGGACCATTAGGCCCATTAGTCCACGTAGGCCCATTAGGTCTATTAGGCCCATTATGCCCATTAGGATCATATGTCCATTCATCTACTTTGGCCCATTTGGCCACTTAGGCCTAATAGGCACATTACGCCCATTAGGCCGCTAAGGCCCATTTGGCCCATGAATACACTTAGGCCCAGTTTTCCCATTTGGCCACTTTGGCCCATTATGCCCATTAATCCCATTAGTCCCATTCGTCCATTGTGGCCCATCAGGCCACTTTGGCCCATTGGGGCCATTAGACCCATTAGGAAACTTGTCCCATTAGGCCATTTAGGCAAATTATGCCACTTAGGACCATTCGGCCCATTAGGCCTAGTAGGCCTAGTAGTCCCATTAGACCTAGTAGGCCCATTAGGCCTAGTAGGCTCATTAGGCCCACTTAGGCCCACTTATGCCCATTAGGCCCATTAGTCCCATTTAGCCCATTGGTCCACCTAGGCCCATTATACCCACTAGTTCAATTTGGCCACTAAGGTCTATTATGCCCATTATGCCCATTAGGCCCATTCATCCACTTTGGACCATTAGGCCACTTAGGCCCCTCAGGCCCATTATGAAACTTAGACCCTTTATGTCTATTAGGCCACTTTGTCCCGTTAGGGAACTTAGGCCCATTTGGACCATTTGTCCCATTAGGCCCATTAGGCTGATTAGGCCACTTCGGCCCATTAGTCCAATTGGGCCAAGTAGGCCACTTCGGACCGTTAGACCACTTAGGCCCATTAGCCTATTCGACCCAATAGGCAAATTAGGACCATTAGTCCCATTAAGTCCATTCGTCCACTTAGGCCCATTCGACCACTTAGGCCCATTAGGCCCATTGGTCCACTTAGGCACATTAGGCCCATTAGGCCACTTAAGCCTGTTAGGCCCATTTGTTTACTTAGGCCCATTACGCCCATTACATCCATTTGGCGCGTTTGGTCCATTTGTCCACTTAAGACCACCAGGACACTTAGGCCCATTAGCTCCATTAGGCCCAATAGGTCCATTAGGCCTAGTAAGTCCATTAATCCACTTCGGCCCACTAGTACCATTAGACACATCTAACCCATTCAGCTAATTAGGACTATTAGGCCCATTGGACCCTTTAGTCCCATTTGACCGATTACGCCCATTGGACACTTTAGGCCCATTCATCCCATTAGGCCACTTCGGTCCAGTTGGCCCATTAGGCCCATTAGTCCCATTTGGCCCATTTGGCCACTTCGTCTAGTTAGGCTCATTTGTCCAATTCACCCCACTAGGCCACGTCAGCCCATTGGGTCCATTCGACCCATTAGGCCCATTAGAACCATTAGTCCACTTAGGTCCATTAGGACACTTTGGCCCATTATGAATATTAGGCCACTTAGTCCAATTAAGATCATTAGGCCCATTTGGCCCATTAAGACCTTTCAGTCTATTTGGCCCATTAGAGAACTTTGTCCCATTCATCCCATTAGGCTCATTTGGTAACTTAAGCCCATTCGTCTCATTAGTTCCATTGCGCCACTAAGGCCTAATTGACACATTAGGCCCATTAGGCCACTTAGGCCCATTTGGCCCCTTTATCCCATTAGGCAATTTAGGCCTATTAGAAAACTTAGGCCAATTAGGACCATTAGGCCCATTCATCCCATGAGGCCCATTAGGCCACTAAGTCCCATTAGGTCAATTAGGCCCATTCGGCCCATTAGGCTACATAGTCCCATTCATCCCATTAGGAAACTTAGGCCCATTAGGCTCATTTAGTCCATTTGGCCCATTCATCTGATTCGACCCCTAAGTCCACTTAGGCCCATTGGACCACTTAGGCCCATTAGGCCACTTCATCTGATTAGTACAATTAGGTCACTTAGAACCATTAGGCCCATTAGGCCACTTAGGCCAATAGTCCCATTAGGCCGATTATGTCATTTAGGCCCATCAGACTGCTTTGGCCCATTAGTCCCTTTAGGACACTTAGGCCCATTTGGCCCATTTGGCCAATTTGGCCACTTAGGCCCATTAGGACCATTAGTACACTTATGCCCATTGGGACCATTAGGAAACTTAGACCTATTTGGTTACGATTATGCCACATAGGCCCATTAGTCCACTTTAGCCTATTAAGTCCTTTAGGCCCATTAGGCCACTTAGGCTCATTAGGCCACTTAGGCCCATTAGGCCCATTAGGCCGATTATGCCACTTAGGACCATTAGGTTGCTTTGGCCCATTATTCCCTTTAGTTCAATTAGGATACTTAGGCCCATTAGGTCCAACATGCCCATTCGACCCATTAGGCCACTTAGGCCCATTAATCCCATTAGGCCACTTAGACCCATTTCGCCCATTAGACCCATTAGACCACTTAGGCCCATTAGGCTATGAATATACCACCTAGGCCCATTAGGACCCTTTTGCCGATTAGGCTCTTTAGGCCCATTGGTCCACTTAGGCCTATTTGGCCATGTAAACCCATTAGGCCACATAGGTCAATTCATCTTATTAGTCCCATTAGGCCCATTAGGCCCGTTAGTACCTTTAGAACACTTAGGACCATTGGGACCATTAGTCCACTTAGGCCCCTTAGGACACATAGGCCCGTTCGACCCATTAATCCACTTAGGGCCGCTGGGATAATCAGGCCACTTCGGCCCATTAGGCCCTTTAGGCCCATTCGACCACTTAGGCCACTAAACCCATTATACCCATTAGGCCCATTAGGCACATTAATCCCATTAGGCCACTTAGGCCCATTAGTCCACTTCGACCCATTAGGCCCATTAGGAAAATTAGGCCCATTAGGCCACTTAGCCCCAATATGCCCATTAGGCCACTTAGGCCCATTAGGCCCACTAGGCACATTTTTTCCATTAGGCCCATTAGGCCCATTAGGACCCTTAGGACCATTAGGCCCATTTGGCTGCTTAGGCCCATTAGGCCCATTATGCCACTTAGGGCCATTAGAACTACTTGAAACATTAGGCCCATTTGGTCTATTTAGCCCATTCGGCCCATTATGCCACTTAGGCCCATTAGGCCCATTAGGCCAATTAGGCCATTAGGCCCATTATCCCCATTAGGACCACTTGGCACATTAGGCCCATTCAGTCAATTAGGCACATTCAACCACTTAGTCCCATTACACCCATTAGGTCCATTAGGCAGATTAGGTCATTAAGGCCCAATAGGCCACTTAGGCCCATTAGTCCCACTATGCCCATTCGAGCACTTAAGCGCATTACACCCATTAGGCACATTAGGTTGATTAGGTCACCTAGGATCATTAGACCACTTATGCCCATTAGGACCATTAGTCCTATTGGGCCCATTAGACAACTTATTCCCATTAGGATACTTAGGCTCATTAGAGTGATTAGGACCATTAGGCAACTTAGGCCCCTTAATCCCTTTAGGCCCATTAGGCCCATGAGGCCATTAAGGCCCCTTAGCCCTATGAGGCGACTTAGGCTCTTTAGGCCCATTAGGCCCATTAGGACACTGAGGCCCATTAGGAAACTTCGACCCCTTAGGCCCATTATGCCACTTAGGCCCATTAGGCTACTTAGGCCCATTAGGCTGATTAGGCCACTTTGGCCCATTAGGTCCATTAGGCCCATTAGGCCACTTAGGCTACTTCAGCCCATTATTCACATTAGTCCATTTAGGCACATCAATACCATTAGGTCGATTGGGCCACTTAGGCCCATTCGGCCAAATATGCTACTTAGGCGCATTAGGCCCAATGGGCCACTTAGGCCCATTAGGCCTCTTTGTCCCATTAGGCCTATTAGGATACTTTGGCCCATTAGGCCCATTAGGCCACTTTGTCCCACTAAGCCCATTAGGTTGATTATGTCACTTAGGCCCAATAGGCCCACTAAGCCCCTAGGACACTTAGACCAATTATGTTCATTAGGCCCATTCGGCGCATTAGGCCACTTAGTCCTGTTACGCCCATGATTCCATTTAGGCCCATTAGACCACTTAGGACCATTAGGCCACTAATCCCATTAGGCCCATTAGGCCACTTCATCACATTAGGCACATTAGGCCCATTCGGCCCATCATTACCATTAGGCCCATTAGGCCACTTAGGCCCATTATGCCCATGAGGCCACTTAGTCCCATTAGGCTACTTATCCCCATTAGGCCACTTAGGCCCATTAGGTCCATTAGGCCACTTCTACCCATTAGGACACTTAGGCCACTTAGGCCCATTAGGCCCATTAGGCCACTTAGGCTCATTAGGCCACTTAGGCCAATTATGCCACTTAGGTCCATTAGTCCCATTTGGCCAATTTTTCCCATTAGGAAACTCAGGCCCATTAGGCCACTTAGACCCATTAGGTCGATTAGGCCACTTTGGCCCGTTCGGCCCGTTTGGCCCATTAGGCCCATTATGCCCCTTAGACTCGTTAGGACCTTTAGGCCCATTACTCCACTTTTTCCCATTAGTCCCATTTGTCCCATTGGGCCCCTTAGGTCCATTCGGTCCATTAGGCCCATTATGCCACTTAGGCCCACTAGGAAACTTCGGCCCATTTAGCATGTTAGGCCCTTTCGGTACGTTAGGCCCATTCTGGACCTTAGCTCAATTCAGGCCATTAGGCCCATTTGGTCCACTTAGGTTCATTCAGCCACTTAGGCCCATAATGCCACTTAGTCCCATTAGACCAATTAAGTCCATTAGGCCACTTAGTCCCATTAGCCCCATTCATCCCATTCGTCCCATTAGGCCCATGAATCCACTTAGTAAAATTAGGCCCATTGGGCCACTAAGGCCCAATAGGCCCATTTGGAAACTTGGGGCCATTAGGCCACTTAGGCCCATTAGGCCCATTCGGTCGATTAGGTCGATTAGACCACTTAGGCCACTTCGGCCTATTAGGCCCATAAGGCCAATTTGGGCCATCATGCCCATTAGGCCACTTAGGCCAATTAGGCCCATTAGGACACTTAGGCCCATTCAGCCTTTAGGCCCAATAGGCCAGTTGGTCCAGTTAGGCCCATTTGTCTCATTCAGCCACTTAGTCCCATTAAGACCATTAGGCCACTTCGGCCCATTTGGACAATTATTCCCATTAGGCCACTTACACTCATTAGGACGATTAGATCCATTGGGCCACTTAAGCCCATTCCTTCACTTAGGCTCATTAGCCCCATTCGGCCACCTAGGACCATTCAGACACTTAGGCCCATTAGCCCCATTATTCCACTTAGTCCCATTCAGTCACTTAGGTCCATTAGGCCACTTTGGCCCATTAGGCCCTTTATGCCGATTGGGCCACTTTGGCCCATTCAGCCCATTCGTCTCATTTGACCCATTAAGCCACTTAGGCCCATTAGGCCACCTAGGTTCATTACACCCATTTGGCCACTTTGGCCCATTACTCTCGTTAGGCCCATTAGGCCACTTAGGACCACTAAACCATTAGGCCCATTATGCAATTAGGCCCATTCATCCACTTAGTCCCATTAGGCCCATTAGGAAAATTAAGACCATATAGCTTATTAGGCCCATTGGACCACATAGGCCACTCAGGATCATTAGGACCATTAGTCCTATTAAGCCTATTTGGCCCATGAGGCCACTAAGGCCCATTAGGCCACTACAGTCCTTTAGGCCCATGACGCCACTTAGGCCTAGTAGCCCCATCAGGCCACTTAGGTTCATTAGACCCATTAGGTCACTTACGCCAATTAGACCCACTGGGCTAATTAGGCCCATACAGCCACTTAGGCCAATTAGGCCCATTGTGCCACTTAGGTCCACTATGCCCATTGGGCCACTTAGACATATTAGGCCACTTAGGACCATTAGGCCGATCAATCCACTTAGGCCCATTAGTCTCATTAGGCCACCTAGGCCCACTAGGCCCATTAAGTCCATTTGGACAATTAGGCCACTTAGGATCATTATCCCACTTAGGCCCATTAGGCCCATTAGCCCCATTAGGCACCTTAGTCCCATTAATCCCATTAGACCGATTAGGCAACTTAGGCCCATTAGTCTCATTAGGTAACTAGGCTCGTTAAGCCAATTAAGCTCATTTGGCCACTTAGGCCCATTATGCCACTTAGCCCCATTAGGCCGATTAGGCAACTAAGGCCCGTTAGGCCACTTAGGACCAGTAGTCCCATTAAGCCCATTAGGCCGATTTGGACACTTAGGCTCATTAGGAAACTTAGGCCAATTAGTCCCATTAGACCCCTTAAGCCCATTAGGCCGATTAAGCATCTTTGGCCCATTAGGCCACTTTGGCCCATTAGTCCACTTAGGCCAATTAGACCCATTCGGCCCATTAGGCCCACTAAGCCACTTAGAACCATTTGGTCCATTCGACCCATTGGGCCCATTATGCTCATTAGACTGGTTAGGAAACTTTGGACGATTATGCCACTTTGACCCATTAGGCCCATTGGGCCCATTAGGCCACTGAGGCCAATTAGGCCCATTTGGAACCTAGGCCTGTTAAGCCCATTAATCCCATTAGGCCACCTCATCCCATTAGACAACTTATGCCCTTTAGGCTCCTTAGGCCCATTAGGCGCATTCAACCCATTATGACCATTAGGCTAATTAGGCAACTTAGGCCCATTAGGCTACTTAGGTCCATTAGGCCGTTGAGACCCATTCAGCCCATTAGGACCATTTTTCCCTAGGCCCGTTAAGCCCATCAAGCCCATTAGGCCACTCAGGCCCACTAGGCCACTTAGACAAATTAGCCCCCTTAGGTCCATTAGGCCACTTAGGCCCATTAATCCCATTAGGCCCATTAGAACCACTAATCCCATTCAGTTGATTAGGCCACTTAGGCCATTTACGTCCATTAGTCCACTTAGGCCCATTAGGCCCATTCGACCCATTTAGCACCTAGGGATATTAATCCCATTAATCCCACTAGGCCCATTATCCACCTTGGTCCCATTAGGCCAGTTACGCCACTAGGCCCATTTAGCCCATTAGGCTACTTAGACCCATAAGGCCCACTTAGGCCCATGAGGTCCATTAGGCCCATTAGGCCACTTATTCCTATGAGGAAAATTAGGCCAACCACTTAGGCCTATCAGGCCCATTAAGCCCATTCGGCCACCCAGAAAAATTAGGCCCAGTGGGCCACTTAGGCTCATTCGACCACCTAGGACGATTTGGCCCATTAGGCCACATAGGCCCATTAGGCCCAATTGTTCGATTAGGCTGATTTGGACACTTAGGACCATTGGCCACTTTGGCCAACTAGTCACATTAGGCCCATTAGGCCCATTAGGCCACTTAAACTCATTAGGCAAATTAGGCGACTTATGCTCATTAGGCCCACTCGGCCCATTAGGCCACTTAGGCCCTTGAGGCCCATTGGTCCAATGAGGCCCATTGGGCCCATCCATCCACTTTGGCCTATTAGGTATATGAGGACACTTAGGACCATTAGGCCACTTAGTCTCATTAGGCCCATTCTACCACTTAGGTCCATTAGGCCCATTCAGCCACTTAGGTCCATTCAGTCACTTAGGCCCATTCGACCCATTCGGCCACTTAGGCCCATTGGGCCCATTAATCCACTTATTACCATTCTTCCCATTTGGACCATTCTTCCCATTGGTCCTATCAGGCCCATGAGGCCCATTCGTCCATTGAGGCTCATTCGGCCCATTAAGCCTATCAGGCTCATAAGGCCACTTAGGCCCATTATGCCCATTACGCCACTTAGGCCACTTAGGACCATTCGCACCATTAGGCCCATCAGGCCCATTAGGAAACTTGGGCCCATTGAGGCCCATTAGGACACTTAGTCCCATTAGGCCAGTTAGGCTCATTAAGCCCATTGGACCACTTGGGACCATTATGCCCATTGGGCCTACTAGGGCCATTAGGC
The DNA here is from genome assembly GCA_963277665.1 of Viscum album. Classification (NCBI taxonomy): domain Eukaryota; kingdom Viridiplantae; phylum Streptophyta; class Magnoliopsida; order Santalales; family Viscaceae; genus Viscum; species Viscum album. The sequence continues at coordinate 944,663,580 of OY728132.1, read as the reverse complement.
TCATTAGGCACATTCGGCCACAGAGGCCCATTCAGTAAATCAGGACCATTATGCCCCTTAGGCCCATTAGGCTCACTCATCCCACTAGAACACTAATCCCCAAGGGGCCCATTGAACCACTAAGACCAGTGAGGCCCATTAGGCTCATTAGGCCCATCAGGACCATCAGGCCCATTAGGCCACTTAGGCCCATAAGCCCCATTAGGACACTTAGGCCCATAAGGCCTATTAGGACACTAAGGCCCATTAGGCCCATTAGTCTTATCAGACCAATTAGGACCATGAATCTAACTAGGCCACTAAGGCCCATCATGCACATTAGGCCGCTTAGGCCCGTTATGCCCATTAGGCTACTCAGGCCACTGAATCCCATTAGTCCCATTAATCCCATGAGGCCACTAAGGCCCATCACGCCCATTAGGCCACTTAGGCCCATTAGACATATTAGGCCCATTCATCTCATTAGGTCACTTAGGCCCACTAATCCCATTAGGACACTTAGGCCCATTAAGCCACTGAGGACCATTAGGCCCATTAGGATACTTAGGGACATTAGTTGCATTAGGACCATTAGGCCATTAAGGCCCATTAGGCCACTTAATCCCATGATGCCCATTCGGCCATCAGGACCATGAGGCCACTGAGGCCTAGTAGTCCCATCTGACTCATCAGGCCACTTAGACCCATTAGGCACATTAGGCCACTTAGGCCAATTCGGCTCATTAGGCCACTGAGGCCTATTTGGACCATCTGGCCCATCAGGCCACTTAGGTCCATTCGGCTCATTAGGCCACTTGGGCCTATTAGGCCCATAATGTCCATCAAGCCCATTCGGTCACTTAGGTCCATTAGGATCATTAGGTACATTTGTCCACTTAGGCCCATTCAGCTCATGAGGCCACTTAGGCCCATCAGGCCCATCAGGTCCATTAGGCTACTGAGGCCTATTCATCTCATTAGGTCACTTAGGTCTATGAAGCCCATTAGGCCCATCAGGCCACTCAGGCCCATTAGGCCATTTTAGGCCCATTCGGCTCAGTAGTCCACTTAGTACCATTAGGTCCATTAGTCCACTTAGGAAAATTAGGTCCATTATGCCACTTTTGACAATTATTCCCATTGGGCCACTAAGGCCCATTAGACCCATTAGACCACTAAGGCCCATCAGGCCATTTAGACCACTTAAGCCCATTAGGCCCATTAGTCCACTGAGTCCCATTAGTACCATTATGAACTTAGGCTCATTAGACCACTTAGAACCATTAGGCCACTTAGGCCCATTAGGCAATTGAGGCCCATTAGGCTACTTAGGCCCATTGGGCCCATTAGGCCACTTAGGCCACTTCATCCCATTAGCCCACTTAGGCCCACCAGGACCATTAAGACACTTAGGAAACTTAGGAACATTATGTCCATTAGGCCCATTTGGCCACTTCGGCCCATTAGGCCACTTTTTCCCATTAGGCCCATTAGGTCACTTAGACCCATTTGGCTAATTAGGCCACTTAGGCCCGTTAAGACACTTAGTCCCATTAGGACCGTTAGGCCACTTAGAACCATTAGGCCCATTAGGCCCATTAGGCCACTTCATCTACTTCAGCCCATTAGGCCATTAAGCCCCATTCGATCACATAGGCCCCCTGGGCCCATTAATCGCATTAGGTCGATGAGATCATTTAGGCCCATTAGTCCCATTAAGTCCATTACGCCCATTAGGTCGATTAGGAAACTTAGGCCCATTAGGCCACTTTCGCCCATTAGGATCATTAGGACCATTGGTCCACTTAGGTTAATTAGGCCCATTCAACCCATTAGGTTCATTAGGCCCATTTGGCCCATTTGGCCCCTAGGCCTCTTATGCTCATTAAGCCCATTAGGCCACTTATACCCATTAGGCCACTTAAGCACATTAGGCCAATTAGGACACTAAGGCCCATTATGCCCATTAGGCCACTTAGGTCCACTAGGCCCATTAATCCCATTAGGCTGATTAGGCCACTTAGGTCCATTAGGCCACTTAGGACCATCCGGCCCATTAGGCCCATTAGGCCAATTAAACTCATTAGGTCGATTAGGAAACTTTGGCCCATTAGACCCCTTAGGCTCGCTAGGTCTATTAGGTTGATTAGGCCAATTAGGCCCATTTGGCCCATTAGGCCACTTGGGCCCATTAGTCCCAATAGGCCCATTAGGCCTATTAATCCCATTAGGCTGATTAGGAAACTTTGGCCCATCAGGCCACTTAGTCCCATTTTGAACCTTATGCCAATTAGGCCCATTTGTCCTATTAGGCCCACCTGGACCCTAGGCCCATTAAGTCCATTAATCCCATTAGTCCACCTAGGCCCATTAGGCCACTAAGTCCCATTTTTCTCATTAGGCCACTTAGGCCCATTAGACCGATTAGGCCACTTAGGCCCATTAGGTCACTTAAGCCCATTGGACCCATTAGGCCACTTAGGCCCATCAGCCCACTAGGCCCATAATGCCCATTTGGCACCTAGGCTTGTTGAGTCCATTAATCTCATTAGGACACCTAGGCCCATTAGGTCACTTAGGCCCATTAGGCCCCTTAAGACCCATTAGGCCACTTATGACCATTACACCCCTGAGGCCTATTAGGCCCATTACGCCCATTAGGTCAATTATGCCACTTAGGCCCATTAGGCCACTTAGGCCCATTAGGCAACTTAGGCCCATTAGTCCACTTAGGCCCATTAGACCCATTAGGTCCATTCGGTTCATTAGGCCCATTTGGAACCAAGGTTCGTTAATCCCGTTCATCCCATTAGGCCCCTTAAACCCATTATACCCCTTGGGCCCATTAAACCCATCAAGCCACTTAGGTCAATGAGGCCCATGAGGCCACTTAGGCCCATGAGGCTCATTAGGCCTATTATCCCATTAGGCCCCTTAGGCCCATTAGGCCACTTTGACCCAATATGCCCATTAGGCCACTTAGGCCCATTAGAACCATTAGGCCCATTTAGCCAATTAGGCTCATTTGGCCACTTAGGCCAATTAGTCCCATTAGGCCCATCAGGCCACTTGGGCCTACTTGGACCAGTAGTCCACTTAGGCCCATTAGTACCATTAGGCCCATTAGATGACTTGGGCCCATTTGGCCATTTGGGCCACTTAAGCCACTTATGCCCAATCGGGCCATTAGGTCACTTAGGCCCATTTGGCCCACTAGGTACATTAGGCCCATTCGGCCCATTCGGCCATTTCGACCCATTATTCCCATTCAGCCACTTAGGCTCGTTAGGCCCACTAGGCCCATTAAGCCACTTAGGCCCATTAGGCTGATTAGGCCACTTCGACCCATTGGGCACATTAGTACACTTAGGTCCATCAAACCCATTAGGCCAATTAGACCGCTTAGGCCACTTAGGCCTGTTAGGAAACTTAGATCCATTAGGCCACTTAGGTTCGTTAGGCCCATTAGGAAACTTAGGCCCATTAGGCCCTTTAGGCCACTTAGGCTCATTACGCCCATTTGGAAACTTAGGCCCATGAGTCCCATTTGCCACTATACCCATTTGTCTCATTAGGTCCATTAGGCCACTTAGGCTCATTCGGCTACTTAGCCGCATTAGGCCCACTAAGCCCATTATTCCCATTTGTCCCATTAGGCCCATTAGGCCAATTAGGCACATTAGGACCATGAGGCCACTAAGGCCCTTTAGGCCCATGAGGCCATTGAGGCCCATTGGGCCCATTGGGCCCATCATTCCACTTATGCCCATTAGTCCCATTGGGCATTCAGACACTTAGGCCCATTGGGCCCATTAGGCCACATAGGCCCATTGGGCCCATTGGGCCCAGTGGGACCATTCATCCACTTAGGACCACGAAGCCCATTATCCCATTAGGCCTACTAGGCCACTTAGGCACATTAGGCACATTATGCCCATTAGGCCCCTTAGGTCCATTAAGCCCATTTGGACGATTAGTAAACTTAGGCTCATTAGGCCACTTAGACCCATTAGGCCACTTAGGCCCACTAGGCCACTTGGTCCCATTAGGCCACTTAGGCCCATTAAGCCCATTAGGCCCATTAGGCCACTTGGGCCACTTAGGCCAATTAGGCCTGTTAGGGCACTTAGGCCCCTTAGGCTCATTACGCCCATTAAGCAACTTAGGCCCATTAGGCTCATTATGTAACTTAGGCTCATTATGCCCATTAGGCAACTTAGGCCCATTAGGATTATTAGCCACTATGCCCATTCGTCCCATTAGGCCTATTGGGCCAATTAGGCCCATTCGACTACTTAGGACCATTAGGCCCACTAGGCCCATTATTCTCATTCATCCCATTAGGCACATTAGGCCCATTAGGACCATGAGGTCACTAAGGCCCAATATGCCACTAAGGCCCTTTAGGCCCATGAGACCATTCAGGCCCATTAGGCCCATCATTCAACTTAGGGCCATCAAACCCACTAGGTCCATTGGTCATTTGGACACTTAGGCCCATTAGGCCACTTAATCCACTTAGGCCCATTAGGCACATTGTGCCCATTGGGCCCATTGGGCCACTTAGGCCGATTGGGCTACTTAGGCCCATTAGGCCCATTCATCCACTTAGGCCCACTGAGCCCATTATCCCATTAGGCCCATTAGGCCACTTAGGTACATTAGGCCCATTAGGCCCCTTAGGCCCATTAATCCTATTTGGTCGATTGGGAAACTTAGGACCATTAGGCCACTTAGGCCCATTCGACCCACAAGGCCACTTAGGCTAATTAGGCCTATTCGGTCCATTAGGCCCATTTTGACCATTATGCCCATTTGGCCTTGAGGCACATTAATCCCACTAATCCCATTGGTCCACTTAGGCCCATTAGACCGATTAGGCACATTAGAGCGATTAGGCCAATAAGGACCATTAGGCCCATTAGGCCTCTTAGGCCCACTAGGCCCATTAATCCCATTAGGCTAATTAGGCCACTTAGGCCTAATAGGCTACTTAGGTCCATTAGGCCAATTAGGCCACTTATGACAATTAGGCCCATTCAGCCCATTAGGCTCATTAGGCGACTTAGGCCCATGAGGCCCATTAAGCCCATTTGGACGATTAGGCAACTTTGTACCATTAGGCCACCTAGGCCCATTAGGCCACTTAGGCTAATTAGTCCCATTCGGCCCCTTAGGCCCATTTGGATCCTAGACTCGTTAAGCCCATTAGGCCACCTAGGTCCATTAGGTCGCTTAGGCCCATTATGCACCATAGGACAGTTAAGCCCATTTGGCCCATTTGTCCCATTTGGTACTTAGTCCCATTAATCCCATTAAGCACATTAGGCACATTAGGCCACTTAGGCCCATGAGGACCATTATGAAACTTAGGCCCATGAGGCCCATGAGGCCCCTTAGGCCACTTCGACCCATAAGGCCCATCAGGTCCATTCGGCCACTTCAGCCTATTAGGACCATTATTCCACTTAGGCCCATCAGACCCATTAGGCCCATTCATTCAATTAGACCGATTAGGCCACTTAGGCCACTTAGGTCCATTAGGCCCATTGGTCCTATTAGGCTCATTAGGCCCATTAGGCCCATTCGGCCCATTCGGTCCATAAGGAAACTTAGGTCTATTAGGCCCATTCATCCCATTTGACCCATTCGTCCCATTTGGCCCATTAGTCCACTTAGGCCCATTAGGTCACTTATCCCCATTGTCCCATTTGGACACTTAAGCCCATTAGTCCAATTAGGCCCATTAGTCTAATTAGGCCCATTCATCCCATTAGCCAAAAGGCCACTTAGGCCCATTAGAAAAATTAAGACCATTATGCCCATTAATCCCATTTGGCACATTAGGTCCATTAGGCCCATTCGACCACTTAGGACCACTAGGCCCATTAGGCCACTTACGCCCATTAAGCCCATAGGCCCATTCGCCCACTTAGGCCCACTAGGACCATTAGGTCACTTATGCCCATTCAACCAATTAGGCTTATTATGCCACTTTAACCCATTAGGCCCATTAACCACATTAGGCCAAATTGGCCCATTAGGCCCATTCAGCCACTTAGGCCCATTAGTCTCAATCGGCAACTTATGCCTATAAGCCCCATTAGGCCCATTTAGTCAATCAGGCTGATTCATCCACTTAGGCCACTTAGTCCCATTTGGCCCATTTGGCTCATTTGGCCCATTATACCACTTAGGCCCATTAGGCCCATTTAGTCGGTTAGGCTCTTAGGCCACTTAGACCCATTATCCCCATTAAGCCCATTAGGTCATTTAGGCTCATTCAGCCAATTAGGCCCATTTGATCGATTAGGCCGACTAGGCCACTTAGGCCCTTGTGGTTGATTAGCCCAGTTAGGCCACTTAGGCTAATTAAGACCTTTAGGTCCATTAGGCCACTTAGGCCCATTAGGCCCATTAGGCCCATTCAGTCGATTAGGCAGATTAGACCACTTATGACCATTAGGCCCATTAGGCACATTCTGTCGATTAGGCCGATTAGGCCACTTGGGTCCATCAGGCCCATTAGGCCACTTAGTCCCATTAGTCCCATTAGGCCACTTAGTCCCATTAGGCCCATTCAGCTGATTAGACCGATTAGACCACTTAGACCACTTAGGCCCATTATGCCCATTAGGCCTATTAGGCCCATTAGGCCCATTAGTACACTTAGGCCACTTAGGCATTAGGCCCATTAGTCCACTTAGGCCCATTAGTCCCATTCGGTCTATTATGAAACTTTGGCCACTTAGGTCCATCAGACCACTTGGTCTCATTAGTCTCATTAGGCCCATTAGGCCCATTTACTCGATTAGGCGGATTAGGCCACTTTGACCCATTAGGCCACTTAGGACCATTTGGCCCATTAGTCAACTTAAGTCCATTAGGACCATTAGGCCAATTCAGCCAATTAGGCCCATTAGGACACTTAGGCTGCTTAGGCCAATTAGGCACATTAGGCCCATTAGGCCCATTAGGCCCCATTCAGTCGATTAGGTGGATTAGGCAACTTAGACCCATTAGGCCACTTAGGCCCATTAGGCCACTTAGGCCTATTAAACCCATTAGTCCCATTAGACCCATTAGGCCCATTTGGATACCTAGGCCCATTAGGCCACATAGGTTCATTAGGCCACTTAGATCCATTAGGCCCATTAAACCCATTAGTCCCATTAGGTATGATAGGCCCATTAGGCCACGTAGACCCATTATTCCCATTCGATCTATTAGCTCGATTAGTCCACTTAGACCCATTAGGCCACATAGGCCTAGTAGGCCCATTAGAACACTTAGGCCTATTAGGCCCATTAAACACATTAGGACCATTAGGCCCGTTAAGCCACTTAGGCCACTTAGGCCCATTCGGTTGATTAAACCGATTAGGCAACTTAGGACCAATAGGCCCATTAGCCCCATTAGGCCCATGAGGGGCATTCTGTCCATGAGGCCCATGAGGCCCATGAGGCCCATCAGGCCCATTAGGACACTTAGGCCCATTAGGCCCATGCCGAAACTTAGTCCCATGAGGCCCATGAGGCCGATTCACCCCATCAAGCCAACTAATCCCTTTAGGCCACTTAGACCAATTAGGCCACTTAGACTCATTAGGCCCATTGGGCCCACTAGGCCCATTTTTCCTATTAGGCCCATTAGGCCCCTTCGGTTCATGAGGCTCATTGGTCCCATTAGGACACTTTTTCCCATTGGTCCATTCATCCCTTTAGGCCCACTTAGGCCACTTTGGCCCATTAGGCTTGTTATGCCCATTGGTCCCATAAGGCAACTAAGGCCCATGAGGCCCATGAGGCCCATGAGGTCCAATAGGCCCATCCGTCCAATTAGGCTCATACGTCCCATTAAGTCCATTAAGCCCTTTAGGCCCACTCATCCCACTAAGTCACTTCAACTCATTATGCCACTTAGGCCACTTAGGTCCATGAGGCCCATTAGGCCCATCAAGCCAATTAGGCCACTTAGGCCCATTAGGCCCATTAGGCCCATTAGGCCACCTAGGTTCATTAAACTCCATGGTCCCATGAGGCCACTTGGGCCCATTTGGACCATTAGGACCATGAGACCCATTAGGTCCATCGGGCCACTTGGTCCCATTAGGCCCTATAGGTCCACTTGGTTCGTTCAGAAACTTAAGCCCATTAGGCATATTAGGCCACTTAGGCCCATTAGCCCCACTAGGCTCATTCGACCACTTAGGAAGAGGAGGCCCATTCATTCCATTAGGAACATGAGGCCCTATAGGCTAATTAGGCCCATGAGGCCACTTCGTCCCACAAGGCCCATTAGGCCAATTATGCCCATTATGCCACTTATACTCATTAGGCCCATTGGGCCCATGAGGCCACTTAGGCCCATTTGGACCATGAATCCCATGAGGCCATTGGGGCCCTTGAGGCCTATTAGGCCCATCACACCCATTTAGCCACTTAGGCCCATTCAGCCCACTAGTCCAATTAGGCAACTTAGGCCTATTAGGACCATTCCGCCACATAGGCCCATTCCACCACTTAGGCCCATTAGGCCCATTCAGCCACTTAGGCCCATTAGGCCAATTAATCCACTTAGTACCATTAAGGACATTAGTCCCATTAGGCCCATAAGGCCACTTAGGCCACTAAGTCCCATTAGGCCCAATATGCCAATTGGGCCTATCAGCCTCATTCAGCCACTGAGACCCATTAGGCATATTAGGCCACTTAGGCCCATTATGTTCATTAGGCCACTTAGACCACTTAGGCCCATTAGGACCATGAGGGCCATGAGGTCCATCATCCCATCAAGCCCATTAGGCCACTTAGGCCCATTAGGCCAATTGGGCCAATGAGGTCCATTATGCTCATTGGTCTATTAGGCCCATTAGTCCCATTAGGACACTGAGACCCATTAGTCCCATTACGCCCATCAGGCCTATTAGGCCACTTAAGCCCATTGGGCATATTAGGCCCATTAGGCCACTTAGGCCCATGAGGCCCATTAGGACACTTAGGCCACTTATGACCATTGGGTCCATGGTGCACAATCAGCCCATTAGGACAATTAGGCCACTTAGGCCCATTAGGCTCATTAAGCCCTTTCATCCACTTATGGCCATTAGGCCCATTAGGCCACTTCGCCCCATTGGGCCCATTCAGCCACTAAGGCCCATCAGGCACATCATGCCACTTAGTCCCAATAGGCCACTGAGGCCCATTATGGCCATTAGGCCGATCAGGCCTAATAGGCCCATGAGACCCATTAGACCCATTGGGCCACTGAGGCCCATTATGCCCATTAGGCCGATCAGGCCCATTAGCTCCATGAGGCTCATTAGGCCACAAAGCCCTATTAGGCCCATTAGGCCACTTACGACCATTAGGCCGATTATGCCTGTTAGGATACTTATACCGCTTAGGCCCATTAGGCCCATTAGGCCACTAAGGCCCATTAGGCCCATCAATCCCATTAGGCCACTTAGACCCATTAAGACACCTAGTCCCATTCATGTCATTAGGCCACTGAGTCCACTTAGTCCCATTAAGCCACTTAGTCCCATTACGCCCATTGGACCCATGAGGGCCATTGGGAGCATTAGGCGCTTTAATCCCATTAGGCCACTGAGGTCCATTAGGTGCAATAGGCTACTTAGGCCACTTAAACCCATTATGACCATTAGGCCCATTAGGCCCATGAGGCCACTCAGGGCAATTTGACCCATTTGACCCATTAGGGCCATGAGGCCCATTAGGCCACTTAGGCCCATTCAGCCCATTAGGCCACTTAGGCCCATTGAGCTCATTAGGACACTTAATCCCATTAGACCCATTAGGCCTATCAAGACCATGAGGCCACTTAGGCCCATTATGGCCATCAGGACCATCAGGCCCCTTGGGCCACTTAGGCCCATTCGGCTCATTAGGCCAAGTAGGCCCATTAATCCCATTAGGCTCATTAGGCCCATCGATCCCATTATGTCCATTTGTCCCCTTAGGAAACTTAGGCCACTCAGTCCCATTTGAAGCATTCGACCCATTATGCCACTTAGGCCCATTAGGCCACTTAGGCCCATTAGGCACATTATTTAACTTAGTCCACTAAGGCCCATTAGGCCCATTACGCCACCGGGGCCCATTAGGATCATTAGGACCACTAGGCCACTTAGGCCCATTAGGCCCATTAGTCCACAGAGGCCCATTAGGACAATTAGGCCCATTAGGCCCATTAGTCCACTTAGTCCACTTAGGCCCATTAGGCCACTAAGCCTCATTAGGCTCATGAGGCCCATTCGACCACTTAGACCGATGAGGCCCATCCGACCACTTAGGCCCATTTGACCCATTATGCCACTTAGGCCACTTTAGTCCATTATGCCCATAAGGCCCGTTTGGCCACTTAGGCCCATTAGGCCCATTAGGCAACTTACGCCCATTAGGCCCATTAGGCCACTTTGACAACTTCGGTCTATTAGGCTAATTAGGCCACTAAGGCCTATTCAGCCACTTATGCCCATTTGGCTCATTAGGCCACTTGGGACCATTAGGCTCATTAGTCCACTTATGCCCATTAGACCCATTATGCCCATTAGGCCACTCAGTCCCATTAGGTTCATTAGGTCACTTGGGACCATTAGGCCCATTAGTCCACTTAGGCCAATTAGGCCCTTAGGCCACTAAGGCCCATTCGGCCCATTAGGACACTTAGGCCCATTAGGTCACTCAGTCCCGTGAGTCCCATTAGTCCACTGAGGCCCATGAGTCCACTAAGGCCCATTTGGCCACTGAGTCCCATTAGGAAACTTAGGCCCATTAGGCCCATTAGGCCACTTAGGCCCATTAGGCCACTTAGGCCCATTAGGCCACTTAGTCCCATTATGCCCATTATTCCCATTATGCCACTTAGTCCGATTAGGCCACTTTGCCCCATTAGGCCATTTACACCCATTATGACCATTCATCCACTTAGGCCCATTATGCCACTTAGGCCCATTAGGCCACTTAGGCCCATTAGAACACTTCATCCACTTAGGCCCATTAGTCACATTAGGCCACTGAGGCCCATTGGGCCCATTAGGCCACTTAGGCTCATTCGCCCCATTAGGAAACTTTGGCCACTAAGGACCATGAGGCCTCTTAGGCCACTTCGGCCTATTAATTCACTTAGGCCTGTTAAGCCACTTTTCCTCATTAGGCCCATTTATCCACTTAGGCCCATTATGCCCATTAGGCCCATGAGGTCACTTAGGCCCATTGGAACCATTACGCCACTTAGGCCCATTAGGCCAATTAGGCCACTTAGGTCACTTGGGCCACTTAGGCCCATTTGGCCACCTAGTCCCATTACGCCCATTAGGCTGCTTAGGCCCATTATGCCAATTTGGCCCATTGGGACCATTAGGCACATTCTTCCACTTAGGCCCATTATGCTCATTAGGCCACTTAGGCCCATTAGGCACTAAGGCCCATTAGGCCACTTAGGCCCATTTGGACCATTCGGCCCATTAGACCCATGAGGTCCATTGGGCCACTTAGGCACATTCATACCATTGGTCTACTTAATCTCATTAATCCCATTACGCCACTTAGGCTTGTTCAACCCATTAGGCTAGTTAGGCCCATTAGGCCACTTTGGCCAGTTAGGCCCATTGGGCTCATTGGGCCCATTATGCCACTTCGGCCCATTCATCCCATTAGACCACTTAGGTCAGTTAGGCCCATTAGTGATACACGATGCAAGACCCGCTAGGAAGTGTCCTAGGAACCTTGTATAATGTTTGCATGTTGAGCACCCATATCGCCATAAGAAAACAAGTGAATGATGGTGTGCAGATATTGAAAATGAGAAGGGGGAAATGGTCAAGGTAGAACCCAAAGAGAAGTTGTCTCTAAGAACTCTAGCCACAATACGCTACAAAGGATGAACAATACTTTGATAAGTCAAGAATTAATCAAGAACACAAAGGTTTCAAGTAAAACTCACCATAATAACATTACCTTCATTTAGGATGTTTCAAGAGTACAAGGGGGTGGATATTTATAGCCAAAGAGAGAAATAAATTCGAATCACACCATGGGGTGGCTTCTACATTAGTCTAACACCTAGTTTCTATAAGTCAAAAATCATAAATGATGACTTTGACAACTTTGGCACTTTCCCATGACTTTAGGAGATACCTTTTGGAAAAGTAAAGACAAGTAGCCCACCACCTTTGAATTTGAAGATTCCATGGTGGGGTGGGCTTGAAAATTCATAGCACCACTTGGGTTGGATTTTTAAAAGCATTTTTGGGCCTTAATTAATGTAATTATAGGACCGAATGCTTCCCCTAGGTAAGAGTGTTGGGCCTCCTTTTGTAATTCCATGATTAATCCATTTAAGGCCTCCTTCATTCTCTTGGTCTGCTCCCTTATCATTGGGCCTACAATTCCACGCAATGGGTCTTGTCTATTTGTGTGCATTCCACCTTCCTCATCAAGTCCGCATCCAAACCCACTATGCCCATGTGTGCCATGATCCTCATCATATCCTCCCTCCTCTAAAGGATTCGTCCTTGAATCTGAAAATTCAAAGGGAGAAAGATCAGCAACATTAAAGGTAGCACTAACATTCCCATACGTGTCAGATAACTCAATCTTATAGGCATTATCATTGATCTTCTCTAAACTTGGAAAAGACCATCTTCTCATGGATGAAGTTTTGATTTTCGTTGCTCTGGGTACCTCTCCTTCCTCAAGTGTACCCACACCCAATCTCCAGGTTGAATCACCATTTTCCGCCGACCTTTGTTGGTGTGCTTTGCTACTTGTTCATTATTCCGCTCAATGTTGGCCTTTACCTTTTCATGGAACTCCTGCACAAACTTTTCCTTCTTTTAACCTTCAAGATTAGAAAATTGGTTAGTAGGCAAAGGTAAAATATCGAGTGAAGTTAATGGGTTAAAACCATACACAACTTCAAACGGTGAATCATTAGTAGTGGAGTGAACCACTTGATTATAAGAAAACTCAATGTGAGGCAGACATATTTCCCAATGTTTCAGATTTTTTCTAAGGGTGTCACACAACAATGTGGAAAGTGTTCTATTGACCAGCTCAGTTTGACCATCTATTTGTGGGTGTGCAGTGGTGGAGAATAAAAGTCTGGTTCTAAGTTTCTTCCACAATGTCCTCCAGAAGTGACTAAGGAATTTGACATCCCTATCACTCACAATGCTCTTGGGTAATCCATGCAACCTAACAATTTCCATGAAAAACAAATCAGTGATATGAGTTGCGTCATTGGTTTTAGAACAAGCAATAAAATGAGCCATTTTACTAAACATGTCCACCACCACAAAGATGTTATCCTTACCTGATTGTGATCTTGGCAATACAAGCACAAAATCTATTGAAATGTCAACCCAAGGATGAGAAGCAATGGAAAAAGGGGTGTATAAACCATGTGGAAGCACTTTTGACTTTTCATGTTTACACACATTACAATTTCCACAAACACTAACCACATCCCTACGCATGTGCGGCCAATAAAAATGTTCACTCAATAAGGACAAAGTTTTCTCAACCCCAAAATACCCCATTAATCCACCACAATGATTTTCTCTAACTAGTAATACATGAATGAAACAAGATGGAACACACAATTTATTTTTCAAAAAAATAAATCCATCATGTTTGTAAAAATCACTTTTTCCATGTTTTTCACACAACTTACAAATTTCAGAAAAATCCACATCCTTCTCATACATGATTTTCAACATTTCAAAACCAAGTATTTTAGCATGCATAGAAGTGATAAGAGAGTATCTCCTAGAAAAAGAATTAGTGACAACATTTTATTTTCCTTGTTTATGCTTAATGATGTAAGGAAATGTTTCAATGAATTTAAGCCATTTTTCATGCCTCCTATTCAAATTTCCGTGGGAATTAAGAAATTTTAGGCTTTCATGATCGGAATGAATCAAAAATTCCTTTGGCCACAAGTAATGTTGCCAATTTATAAAGTTCTTTTGAGAGCATATAATTCCTTGTCGTAGGTAGAGTAGTTCAATGCAGCCCCATTAAGATTATCACTCAAGTATGCAATAGGCTTAGAGTCTTACATTAAAACATCCCCAATTCCTATTCCAGATGCATCACACTCAACCTCAAAAACTTTAGAAAAGTTGGGTAGAACTAAGAGAGGTGAATTGTTCAACTTACCTTTGAGTGTGGATAAGGTATATTCATGAGCTTTTCCCTACTTTAAGCTCACCCCTTTCTTGACCAACTCATTCAATGGTGCCGTGATGGTTGAAAAGTCCCTCACGAACCTTTGGTAAAAACTCACAAGTCCATGGAAGATCCTCACCTCATTGGAATTCTTTGTTGTTGGCCAATCCCTAATTGCCTTCACCTTCTCTTCATAAACTTTCATGCCATCAGATCCTACCACAAAACCAAGAAAAACAACTGAATTTAAACAAAATGTACATTTTTTCAAGTTTTCAAACAACCTATTTTTCCAAAGAGTCTCAAAAACATGTTTCAAATGTTCATGATGTTCATCAAGGCTCTTAAAATAAACAAGGATGTAATCAAAATACACAACCACAAATTTCCCAATGAATTGATGGAAAACATGATTCATTAAGTTCATGAATGTACTAGGGGCATTATTTAGTCCAAAAGGCATAACTAGAAATTCATACAATCCAAAATTAGTTTTAAATGTGGTTTTCCATTCATCTCCCTCTTTCATTCTAATTTGATGGTATCCACTCCTCGGGTAAATTTTAGTAAATAAACATGAACCATGGAGTACATAAAGCATATCATCCAAACAAGGTATGGGATAGTGATACTTTACCATGATTTTGTTGATAGATCGACAATCAACACACATTCTCCACTTACCATCTTTTTTTGGGACAAGAATTATCGGTACCACACACAGACTCAAGCTCTCTCAAAAAAATCCCTTCCTTAGAAATTCTTCCACTTTTCATTGGATTTCTCGAGTCTCCTCCAGGTTAGCCTGATATGTCGGTCGATTGGGAAGCGTTGCTCCGGGGAGGAAGTCGATGTGGTTCTCGATACCCCACAAGGGAGCTAACCCATCGGGAAATTACTCTAGAAAAACATCACCAAATTCCTGAAAAAGGGATATAACACTAGAAGGCATTGAAGGGTTAGGAGAGATAGTGGTAAAACATTCTCCCTTGCATAGAAGCATGATAGTTTCCTCCCCCTCCAAAGCTCTCTCTATCTCTATTTTTTCTGAAAATAAGCTCACTTTTCCCTCAACACTCTTGTTTTCACTCTTATTTTCACTCTTGTTTTTAACCCTTTTATTTCCCTCGTTTTTTTGCTTTCACTCAACACTCCTTTTTCACTCTGTATTTTTCCACTTTTCTCATTCTCTCTATTTTTTCCTCTATTTTCTTTTTCTCTCTTCCCAAAATCTCTCTCAATCCTCACTTGGTCTTCATAATCTTTCAAAGACCTCAATGGTGTAAGAATAATTGTCCTCCCATTATACTCAAAAGAATAGCTGTTGGTGTACCCATCATGTATGACCCTCCTATAAAATTTCCAAGGTCTTCCCAACAAAATGTGACTAGCATGCATCAGAACAACATCACAAATCACCTTATCTTCATACTTCCCAATAGAAAATGGAACTTGTGCTTACTTAGTCACTTTGAAATCCCCACTATTATTTAACCATTGCAATCTATAATGCCTAGGATGTCTAGTCGTAGACAATCCCAATTTATCAACCATCAAACCACTTGCTACATTTGTACAACTACCCCCATCAATAATCATACTACATACCTTATCTTTGACGAGGCATCTAGTATGAAAAATGTGCTCCCTTTTATCTTGATCATGTTCTCCTTTGGGTTGTGCACTCAAAGCACGCCTTGACACAAGCATTTCTCCATATACAAGGCTTTCTACTTCCACATCAGAATCATCCTCAAGTGATGGCATTTCATCTTCGCTTGAGCTAGCACTAAGAATATCTCCATCATCCAAAATAATCATTGTCCTCTTGTCTGGGCATTGTGAGGAAATATGTCCAAATCCTTGACATTTAAAACATTTGATATCTCACGATTTGGAAACAACCTTACCCTTTATTTTACCTTTGGATTCCGGAAAGAATGGTTTTGGTTTGGGCAACTCCTTTGAATCAGTTTTGTGTTCCCTTACATTATCTTGTGGTTTGGAATCCTTAAACTTGAAAGAAGGTCTAGAATCCTTACCATAAGATGTAGGGCGCATCCTTCTTGCCTTTACTTGTCTCTCCACTTTGGTAGCCATGTGAGGTAGATCTTCCATGTCCAAGTAGTGGTGGATGTCCACTATGTCCCAAATGTCATGGTTGAGGCTGTTCACAAACCATTCCATGGTGGCCTCTCTCTCCTCATCAATATTCGCAAGAATCATGATGATATCCATCTCTTTGTGATATTCCTCAACACTCATGGACCCTTGTTTCAAACCCTGTAACTTGAGGAACAAATCATGATAATAGTGGCTAGAAATGAACCTTTTATGCATTACCACTTTCATCTCCTTCCAAGTGCAGATGGGTCTTTCTCCAATTCTTTGTTGACTCACTTGTAGTTGGTCCCAACAAATACTAGCATAGTCGGTGAATTCCACGACCACCAACTTCACTTTGTTTTCCTCTGAATAGGTGTGACAACCAAAAACATGTTCTACCATTCTTTCCCATTACAAATAAGTATCAGGATCATTCTTACCTTGGAATGATGGGATCCTAAACTTTACTCCTCCAAGATCGTTGTCTTTCCTCCATGGTGGTTGATTTATCTGAATTGGTGACTTGTAAAAATCGGATAACTCCTCCTATTCTTCAACAACTTTCCTCTTTGGTGGTGCTCTAGAATTGGAAGGGGATTTAAGTTCATCCATCCTCGTATTCAACCTTTGGAATTGTTCTTGTACAACCCTCATGAACAACTTAATGTTCGCTTAATCTGTGTTACTTGACTCTGCCATTTAGGATTCCTGTGAAAAAATTGAAAAGAAAGGAAAATGGACCTCACACACTCCCTCATGTATTTACACTCAATTTTTGGCTTTTATCAAAATGTAACACTCTTTCCTTTTACCACTCAACTTGCTTCCTATAGCATTCTCACCCAATTTCAACAAATCGAAAGGATTGTTGAAATGTGGAAATCCAGAACTAGAATTCAAAGATAAAATTCAAAATGGATTCAAGATGAAAAATGCGGGAAGTAGAAGAAAATGGACGAAGAATAATGAAAATGGGACGCAGAATTCAAATTTTTTTAATTTTTTTTTGATTTTTTTGGGGGATATTTTTTTTGAGTAAATGCAGAAAAAACAAGATGAATTTTTCAATATTTAAATACAAGATAAGCAATAATTTGTAACATCAAATGGAATCAACGTGAGATTTGCGTGGTTTTAAAATTTTTAGAATTTGTCACAAAATTTGAACCTGCTGTATCTCGCGATTTATAGCTTGGATTTAGATGATTCCAAATGGAAAAGAAAGATGAGATTCTCAACTACAATAATGATATAATGTATGTCCGAAAAGACGAAGTAATGACATCCGTAGGTGAAGAAGAAAATGGACCAGAATTGATGTCGACCTGATTCGAAGAGAAATGAAAATGGAAGAAAGATAAGAAATAAGGAACCTGATTTCTTGAAAATGGGATCTGATACCAAATGATACACAATGAAAGACCCGCTAGGAAGTGTCCTAGGAACCTTGTATAATGTTCATGCATTGAGAACCCAGATCACCGCAAGAAAACAAGTGAATGATGGTGTGTGGATAGCGAAAATGAGAAGGGGGAAATGGTCAAGGTAGAACCCAAAGAGAACTTGTCTCTAAGAACTCTAGCCACAAGATGACACAAAGGATGACAAATCCTTTGATAAGTCAATGATTAAGAAAGAACACAAAGGTTGCAAGCAAAACTCACCATAATAACATTACTTCCATTCATGATGTTTCAAGAGTACAAGGGGGTGGCTATTTATAGCCAAAGAGAGAAAGAAATTTGAATCACACCATGGGGTGGCTTCTACATTAGTCTAACACCTAGTTTTCACAAGTCAAAAAACCTAAATGATGACTTTTACAACTTTTTCACTTTCCCATGACTTTAGGAGACAAGTTTCACACCCATTTGGAAAAGTAAAGACAATTAGCCCAACACCTTTGACTTTGAAGATTCCATGGTGGGGTGGGCTTGAAAATTCGTAGCACCACTTGGGTTGGATTTTTAAAAGCATGTTTGGGCCTTAATTAATGTAATTATAGGCCTTAATGCTTCCCCCAAGCAAGAGTGTTGGGCCTGTAAGGGTTGGTGTCCTCATAACCAACTATTTTGTACTTTGATTACATGAATGTTCACTTATTATATATTGTTCATTGTTCTGCATGACTATAATATAATAATGTCCTGGAATATTTGTTGCATTAATAAGGTTATAGCAGATCCCTACTATGATGAGAACCTTGAAATTCTATAACAATATTCTTAAATAAAGTTCTGCGGTTGGATGACATACAATGATAGGACACATAGTATATAGACCGTCATGTGCGAGTACTCGTAAGAAGACGAGACTCTCTCTCATGGAGTTCGCACTTGGTAATCTCCAAGATGGGAGATTATGAGAACAGACCCGCCAATAGAAATTCTGCATGTCTTAGTGTCATCGGACATTGCTATCTACGAGCGTGTGTAATGGTCCTTAGACTGGAAGATTATCATTAACTCATGTCATGACTCGCGCACTTAGATTTACCGATGAAAACCGTCACGCAGACAGTTAGCGGGAAGTAGGGTGCGTTGGGTGCGTCACGAGTGACATGTTGTTAATGGATAAATCGAGGAAGGATTTTTCCCTTCCATTTATGGAAGTTGATATCTCGGCCCTTTGATTGAAATAGAACTGTCGCATTAAATTCCCTGGCCATGGTGTGAATGATGAGTTTATTTCAAGTAGTCAAAGAATGACGGATCAAGCATATAGATTTATGACACTGCCATGAAACCTTCTTGATGAGATATCGAGACAAAGGGATTAAATTACACAGTAAGCATTCGTATGAGGTGATACGTCAATGCGGCGTCAAATTCTTTCTCTTGGGTGCCTTGACCCGTTGCTAGACAGTAATCTTGGACTTTAGGCAAGCCTGCCTAAGCCAATGAGAAAGAGGCCTAGAGGGTCACACACTAAGTGTATCCAAGTATCTCAAGTTGATTAAAGATTATTCCCATAAGTGGTTTAATAATTATTCAAGGAAGCCTAAGTTGTTTTAAATGATGGAGGAAAAATAAAATAAAACAAGTACACACCGTGTATTATTAAATGTACACGCCGTGTAGTTTTATTTTGGAAAGGAAATGAATAAATGAAAACAAGATATACATGCTGTGTACATTTAATGTACACGCCGTGTAGTTTTCAATGAAAAACAAGTACACGTCGTGTATTTATTATTACACGCCATGTAGTTTTTCCAGTCGGGATTTTGAGGATATAATATTGTTTTAAATGATATTTATTATAATCAGCGTGGGAGCATGTCAAGGAATTATTTATTCGACATGGAGGTTTTAAATAAGAGTCAATTAAATAAATAAAACACGCAACGTGTTTATTTATTATCATAACTCTATAACCCCACACACCCGATTATAAATATCCTCACAACCCCAACTCTTTTCCAACAGATAAGAGAATCGTTGTGCACAACATCTCTAGAGAATTCTTTCAAGGCCGAAAGATTCTCTTCCTCCAATAATTCTCTCAAGACCAAGAGAGATCCTCTTCCATCGGATCAAGACGATCTAAGGCGGACAACGCAAGGAAAGGCTTCTCCATGCTAGCACCCGGAGAATCCTTTGGCGACGTCCAGAGATATGAGGTACACGTGTGGATCACCGCTAGAGGGAGTCTACACTTGGCTTCTGCGAAGAAACGACGGATCACATCGACAACATGATCAAGAACATCAACGAATAAAGAACAACCAAAAGGTATTTCTTTATAATTAATTAAATTAATTATAATCAACCTGTAACGATCCTTGTTTGTGGTTCCGGGACAAACCATCTTCTTTGTATTTTTCTATGATTCGATCTGTGGAGACTGGCATTTATTGTCGTATTGATCCCGGATTGATCATTGCTAATGACAAAAAGCCAAGTGGGCACATCCACCCATGTGCTTCCGCTACGCCCAGAACCTTCAAATGGTATCAGAGTGAGGTTACAACGTTGATTATAGTTATTTAATTTTCATTGATAATTTACGCATTTATATTTGATTCAATTCGAAATATATCGTTCTATTAATCTGAATAAACGAGATCTATTCTTCCTCCTTCATTTCTCGATTCATATCACAGAAACAACTTTTTAATTTTAATTTTGATTAAAATAAAAACGAGGAATTCATCCGGAGGAGTTTCTCTTTCTGTCTGTACAAAATAGATAACTAATAACAGATAAACAAAGTCAATCCCAAACAAAATCACCATATGAGACCTCAATCCACATCCTCAAAATATTAAAGGATCCAACAAGAGGAAGTAACCTGAGATGAGACTACTACCAACCCTACTCCTGCACCATCCCAAGTAGGTTTGGATCCCGAATGGAGCCTGAAAAAAGTGGAGTCAAACGCGATGGGTAGGCCAACATGGGTAGAGGAGAAAGAAGGCACTAGACACACTCACCAGTGCCAACCCAAGCCATCTAAAGCACCTGCACACACAAACCCAAAATAAGGGTATGATCCACAGGGAGAGATCAAAAGAGGGGTGGTCAGAGGTGAGTGATGACAACACTAGCAAGCCACAACAGTCAAGAAGGAATAAAAAGAAAGCAAGATAAGGAAGAAGATGGACCATGTGAAGTGACACAATCACCCTAAACCAGACCCTCAAAACCCTAGGAGGGGAAGAGGAGGCATGGAGAGCATCGGGATCTAGGAAAGTGTGGAGCCAGTAGGTTCATCAATTAGGCTCATTAGGCTTATTTGGACACTTAGGCCAATTAGACCCATTTGTCCCATTATGCCCATTTGGCCCATTTGGCCAATTAGGCCCATTAGACCCATTCGTCAACTTAGGGCCATTTGGCCC
Organism: Viscum album; assembly: GCA_963277665.1. Lineage (NCBI taxonomy): Eukaryota > Viridiplantae > Streptophyta > Magnoliopsida > Santalales > Viscaceae > Viscum > Viscum album. The sequence goes on along the minus strand of OY728132.1, from coordinate 944,642,457 downwards.
ATTAAGTCCATTATATTAGGCCCATTCGGCCACATCTTCCCATTTGGACCTTTATACCCTTTAGGCCAATTAGACCCATTAGGCCACTTAGGCCCATTTGTCCCATTTTCCCCATTAGACCCATTTGGCTACTTATTCCCTTTAGGAAACTAAGGAACCTGAAGCACATTAGGCCAATTAGGCCACATAGGCCTATTTGGAAACTTTGGCCCATTTGGCCCATTAGTCCTCTTAGGCCCATTAGGACCATTTGGCCCATCAAGCCCATTGGATTAAGCCCATTAAGACACTTAGTCCCATATGGACCATTAGGCCACTTAGGCTTATTGGTCCAAATAGTAAAATAAGGCCCATGAGGCCAATTAGGACCATTCGGCCACTTAGGACCATTATGCCCATTAGTTCACATGGGCCCATTAGTCCAATTAGACCACTTCGGTCCATTAGGCCCATTATGCCCATTAGGCCACTTAGGCCCATTAGGCCAGTTGGCCCATTTGGTCCATTAGGCCCATTAGGCCACTTAGGCCCACTAGTCTCATTTGGCCCATTTGGCCACTTAGGCCCATTTGGCCCATTTGGCCACATCGATCCATTAGTCCCATTATACATATTCGGCCCATTAATCACATTCATCCACTTTGTCCCATTATGCCACTTTGTCCCATTAGGCCCATTAGGCTTGTTAATCCACTTAGGCTCAATAGGCCCATTAGGCCACCTAGGCCCATTATACCCATTTGGCCACTTTGTCCCATTGGTCCCATTAGGACCATTATGCCCACTCATATACTTTGGACCATTAGGACCATTATAATCATTAGGCCACTTAGGCCCATTAGGCCCATTTGGCCCATTTGGCCACTTTGGCCCATGAGGCCCAATATGCCCATTAGGCCCAAATTCCTATTCGTCCACTTTCTCCCATTAGGCCACTTAGTCCCATTAAGCTCATTAGGACCATTTGGTCCTTGAGGCCCATTAGGCCCATGAGACCACTTAGACCCATTTGGCCCATTTGGCCACTTTGGCCCATTATCCACATTAAGCCCATTAGGCCAATTCGTCCACTTTGTTCCATTTGTCCACTTAGGCCCACTAGACCCATTATACCCATTAGGCCACTTAAGCCCATTAGATCCATTAGGAAACTTATGCCCATTATGCCACTTAGGCCCATTACGCCACTTAGGCCCATTAGGCCCATTAGGGCCACTAGTCCCATTAGGCTTCATAGGGCCATGAGGCCTAGTAGGCCCATTAGACCCAGGGGACCCAATAATCCCACTTAGATCCATTAGGCCCATTAGGTCCATTGGCCCACTTAGGCCCATTATAACACTTAGGCCCTTCATGCCCAGTAGGCTGATTTCTCCACTAAGGCCCATTATGCCCATTAGGCTCATTAGGCTCATTCGTCCACTTTGGCCCATTAGGACACTTAGGCCCCTCAGGCCTATTATGCAACTTAGGCCCATTGTGTACATTAGGGCACTTCATCCCATTAGGCCAATTCAGCCCATTAGGCCACTTAGGCTAATTAGGACCATTAGGCCTATTTGGCCCACTAGGCCCATTGGGTCCATTATGCCACTTTGGCCCGTTAGGCCACTTAGACCCATTATGCCCATTCGGCCCCTTAGGCACATTAGGCCCATTAGGACCATTGGGCCAATTCGGCCACTCATGCCCATTCGACCACTTAGGCCCATTTGGCCCATTGGTCCACTTAGGCCCATTAGGCCCAATAGGTCTATTCAGTGACTTAGGCCCATTAGGTACATTGGTTCACTTATGCCCATTAGACCCATTAGTCCCATTAAGTTCATTAGGTCCAATTGTCCAATTAAGACCATTATGCCACTTAGGCCCATTAGGTCCATTAGGTCTGTAATTCCCAATAGGTCCATTGAGACACTTCGGCCCACTAGGTCCATTCGACCCATCCGACCCATTCGGCTAATTAGGCCCATTAGGCTCATTGTCCCTTCAATCCAATTCAGACCATTATGCTCGTTGGACCCTTTAGGCCCATTCATCCCATTAGGCCACTTCGGTCCAGTAGGCCCACTAGGCCCATTGGACCCATTCGGCCCATTCAGGCACTTCGGCCAATTAGACACATTCGGCCAATTCGCCCCACTAGGCGACTTTGGCCCATTGGGTCCATTCGACCCATTAGGCTCATTAGATCCATTAGGCCCATTAGGCCCATTAGGCCACTTATGCCCATTAGTACTATTAGGCCACTTAGGCCCATTAGGATCATTAGGTCCATTCGACCCATTAATACCTTTCGGCCCATTAGGCCCATTCAGCAACTTCGGCCCATTAGGCCCATTAGGCTCATTCGGAAACTTAATCCCATAAGGCTCATTATTCCCATTACCCCACTTAGGCCTAATTGACCAATTAGGCAAATTAGGACACTTGGGCCCATTTGGCCCATTAGGTAATTTTGGCCCATTAGGCAACTTAGGCCAATTAGAACCATTAGGCTCATTCTGCCATTAGACCTATTAGGACACTTAGGCCCATTAGGCCACTTAGGCTCATTACGCCCATCAAGCCACTTAGGACCATTAGACCCATTCGGTCTATTAGTCCCATTCATTTAATTCAGACCCTTCGGCCACTTAGGCCCATTAGACCACTTAGGCCCATTAGGCCACTTAGGCCCATTAGGCCACCTAGGCCCATTAGGCCCCTTCGTCCGATTAGGCCAATTAGGTCACTTAGGCCCATTAGGCTTATTAGGCCGCTTAGGCCAATAGGCCCATTAGGCTGATTATGCCACTTAGGCCCATTAGGCCGCTTTGGCCCATTTTTTCCTTTAGGCCGATTAGGCCACTTAAGCTCATTCGACCACTTAGTCCCATTTGGTTACAATTATGGCACTTAGTCCCAATAGGCCGATTATCACACTTATACTCATTAGGATGCTTTGTCCCATTAGGCCACTTAGGCCCATTTGGCCCATTTGGCCCATTAGTCCACTTAGGCCCATTAAGCCCATCATGCCACATTGGCCCATTGCACCCATAAGGCCCATTAGACCAATTTGGCCCATTCGGCTACGATTATGCCACTTAGGATCATTAGTTCACTTAATCCCATTTGGCCATGTAGGCCCATTAGGCCACCTAGGCCTATTCATCCCGTTAGGACCATTAGTCCTGTTAGGCCCATTAGTCCCTTTAGGCCATTTAAGCATGTTTGCACCATTAGGCCATTTAGGACCAGTAGGCCTGTTCGGACCATTAGGTAACTTAGGCCCATTAGGCGAATTAAGCCACTTAGGCCCATTAGGCCCTTTAGGCCCATTAGGAAACTTAGACCACTTAGGCCCATTAGGCCCATTTGACCCATTTGGCCCATTTGGCCCATTAATCCCATTATGCCACTTAGGGCCATTAGGCCACTTCATCCCATTAGGCCCATTATGACACTTAAGCCCATTAGACCCACTAGGAACCTTTGTACCATTAGGCCCATTAGTCCCATTAGGCCACTTAGGCCCATTAGGCCCATTTGGCCACTTAGGCCAATTGGGCCCATTCGGTCTAGTAGGCCACTTAGGACCATTAGGCCTACTAGGAGCATTAGTCCCATTCGATCTATTCAGCCCACTGGTCTCATTATTCCACTTAGGCCCACTAGGCCCATTAGGTCAATTTTTTCCACTTAGACCATTATGCCCATTAGAACCACTAGGCACATTAGGCCCATTCGGCCAATTAGGCTCATTTGACCACTTAGGCCCATTATGCCCACTAGGTCCATTAGGCTAATAAGGTCACTTCAGCCAAATACGCCACTTCGGCCCATTAGGCCCATTAGGCCACTTATGCCCATTCAGCACATTAAGCCCCTTAGACCCATTCGTCCACTTAATCCCATTATGGCCATTAGGCCCATCAGGTTGATTAGGTCACTTAGGCCCATTAGAACACTTAGGCCCATTAGGCCCATTAGGCCTATTGGGCCCATTAGACAACTTAAGCTCATTAGACCCATTAGGATACCTAGGTCCATTATGCTGATTAGGCCCATTAGGCCACTTAGGCCCCTTAAGCCCTTTAGGCCCATTAGTCCCATGAGGCCAGTGAGGCCCATTAGGCCCATGAGGCCACTTTATCCCTTTAAGACTATGAGGCAACATAGGACCATTAGGCCCACCAGGACACTTAGGCCCATTGGGCCCATTAAGCTGATTAGGCCACTTTGGCCCATTAGGCCCATTAGGACACTTAAACCACTTCAGTTCATTAGAACCTTTAGTCCGTTTAGGACCATTAATCTCATTCGGTTGATAAGTCCACTTAGGCCCATTAGGCCAGTTTGGCCCATTAGGCTCATTAGGACACTTTGGCCCATTAGGCCCATTAGGCCACTTTCTTACACTAATCCCAATAGGTCGACTAGGTCACTTAGGCCCATTAGGACCATTAATCCCCTTAGTCCACTTATACCCATTAGTCCCATTAGGGTCATTCAGCCCATTAGGCCACTTAGTCCCCTTACGCCCAAGAGGCCACTTAGGCCCCTTATGCCCATGAGGCCACTTAGGCCCATTAGGCCCCTAAGGGCCTTTAGGCCACTTAGGCACATTAGTCCACTTCATCCCATTTGGCCCATTAGTCACATTCGACCCATCAGGACCATTAAGACACTTAGGCCCATTACGCCCATGAGGCCACTTAGGACCATTAGGCCACTTAGCCCCATTAGGTCACTTAGGCCCATTAGGCCACTTCAACCCATTATGCCATTTAGGCCACTTAGTCCCATTAGGACACTTAGTCTCATTATGCCACTTAAACCCATTAATCCCATTAGGCCACCTTTTCTCATTAGGCAACTTAGGCCCATTTGGCCACTTAGGCCCATTAGGTCGATTTGGCCACTTTAAACCATGTGGCCCATTAGGCTCGTTCATCCCATTAGGTCCATCCAACCCTTTAGACCCATTAGGCCCATTAGGCCCATTAGTCTACTTTGGACCATTAGGCCCATTAATCCCATTGGTACCCTTAGGCCCATTCAGTCCATTTGGACCATTCGGCACGTTAGGTCATTCGGAACATTAGGCCCATTTAGGCCCTAAGGCCCATTCAGTCCCTAAGGCCCATTCAGGCCATTAGGCCCATTCGGGCCACATAGGTCCATTATGCCACTTAGGTCCATTATGCCACTTAGACCCATTGGACCAATTAGGCCCATTTGGAAACTTAGTCCCATTAGACCCATTCCTCTCATTCGTCCCATTAGGCCCATTAGGCCAGTTAGGGAAATTAGGCCCACTGGGCCACTAAGGCCCAATAGGCCCGTTTCACAACATGGGCCCATTAGGCCCATTAGGCCACTTAGGACTATTAGGCCCATTCGGTTGATTAGGAAACTTAGTGCCCATGAAGCCCATGAGGCCACTTAGGCCCATGAGGCCCCTCATGCCACTTAGGCCCATCAATCCCATTACGACACTTAAGCCCATTCGGCCCATTAGGTCCATTGGGCCAATTGGTCCACTTAAGCCCATTTGTCTCATTCATCCACTTGGTCCCATTAAGACCATTAGGCCACTTCTACCCATTAAGATAATTAGGACCATTAGGCCACTTACACCCATTAGGCCCATTAGACACATTGGGCCACTTAAGCCCATTCTGCCACTTAGGCCCATTAGCCCCATTCGACCACTTAGGACCATTATCCCCATTAGGAAACTTTGGACCATTCTGCCACTTAGGTCCATTAGGCCACTTTGGCCCATTAGGCCCTTTAGGCTCATTGGGTCACTTAGTCCCTTTAGGCCAATTGGGCCACTTAGGCTCATTCGGCCCATTCAGACCATTCGACCCATTAACCCACTTAGGCCCATTAGACCCATTAGTCTACTTAGGTGCATTACACCCATTGAGCCACTTCAGAACATTACGCCGATTAGGGCCATTATGCCACTTAGGCCCATTAAACCCATTAGGCCCATTGGGCCATTAGGCCAAATCAGCCACTTTGTCCCATTACGCCCATTAGACTGATTAGGCCCATATGTCCCATTAGGCCCATTAGGCCTATTTGGCCCATGAGGCAACAGAGGCCCATTAGGCCCATTATGCCTATACAGCCTATTTCACCAATGAGGACAGTAAGGACCAATAGGCCACTAAGGTCCTTTTGGCCCATGAGGCCACTTAGGCCCATTAGGCCTATCAGGCCACTTAGTCCCATTAGGCCCATTAGGCAACTTACACCCATTAGTCCCATTTGGCCTATTAGGCTACTTAGGCACATTCGACCACTTAGGCCGATTAGGCCTGTTAGGCCACCTAGGCCCATTATGCCCATTGGGCCACTTAGGCCTATTAGGCCACTTAGGCCCACTAGGTCAATCAAGCCACTTAGTCCCATTAGGACACTTAGGCCCACTAGGCCCATTAATCTCATTAGGCTGATTAGGCCACTTAGGCCCATTAGTCCACTTAGGCCCATTAGGCCCATTAGGCATACTAGGCCCATTAGGCCCCTTAGGCCCATTAATCTCATTAGTTTGATCAGGCAACTTAGGCCCATTAGGCCACTTAGGCCCATTTGGCACATTAGGCCACTTAGGCTAATTAGGTCCATTCATCCCATAAGGCCCATTAAGCCCTTGGGCTGGTTAAGCCCATTAAGATCATTAGGCCACTTAAGCCCATTATGCCACTTAGCCCCATTAGGCCGATTAGGCGACTAAGGCCCATTAGGCCACTTAGGCCCACTATGCCCATTAAGCCCATTGGGTCGATTTGGCCACTTAGGCACATTAGGCCACTTATGACAATTAGGCACATTAGGCCCATTAGGCCCCTTAATCCCATTAGGTAGATTAGGCAACTTTGGCTCATTAGTCCACTTTGGCCCATTAGTCCACCGAGGCCAATTAGGCCAATTCAACCCATTAGGCCCATTTGGCCCATTCGGCCCATTATGCCTATTAGACCGATTAGGCTACTTTGGCCCATTGGGCCACTTTTACCCATTAGGACCATTAGGCTACTAAGTCCAATTAGGCCTATTTGGCCCATTTGGACCCTAGGCCCATAAAGCCCATTAATCCCATTAGGCCACCTAATCCCATGAGACTTATGCCCATTAGCCCCCTTAGTCCCATTAGGCCCTTTCGACCCTGATATGGATCAGATTCAGCACAAGGAGAATAATTTTGGGCTTGATAAAAATTCCAAGCCCAATTGTTGTTCGAATTGGACCAGCCCACACTTCTTGATGTCCAACACTATGGTGGGCCACAACACACTTATTTGGGACCCAAAATCATTTATCCACATGGCAAATGGTGGAAATTCGTAGCTGCACATTAATGAGGAGAGAGAAGGTGGAGAAAAGCATCATTAAGAGGGAATCCCGCTACTTTGGCTAGTGGGGTCATTAAATGGCATGGGAAAGTGTTATTTTATGCTTTTTATGTGCCTTTTGGGTTCCCCATGTCTTGTAACTCGAATTGGAGCATTTTTCTTTATTTATTTTGTCTTTATATTGTATTTTCAGTCCTTTGTAATGGGGATGCATGAATGTGACGGGATTTTGAAGTTTGTTGTGCAATCTTCTTGCTTTAGCCTCTTCCCTTTGCCCGGAATTGGTGGTGCATCTCCATCGCTGGTGACGTTGTCTTTAAGCGTGGAGAAACCTTGGCGGGTGGCATTGCCTTTAAGCCTCGGTCATTCGGCTACATTACGCTGCTCCTCTTCACTTACTCGTTTTTGAGCTTCCGGCGACGCATCAATTGGTATCAGAGGCGCGGTTCCAACGAGTAAGTTCTATCACATTCTTCTTATTACTCTCCATCATGTCTCGCAAGAGCGGATCTTCTACTCCTCCTGCTCCATGGGAAATAGCTAATGCACAGCTACAATCCCAAATTACTCAAATCGGTGAGCAACTTGCTCAACTTTTGAGAGCACGGCGACCTGACTCCCCTCCACCGCAGCGACATCCTCGACGTCCATCACCACATAATAGACGCAATCCAGCACCATTTTATGAAGATCATGCAAATGGTGATGATTCCAGCGATTCAGAGGTAGATATGCGAAGAAGAAGAGATGATGAAGACATTGAAAGAGGGTTGAGGATCGACATTCCAGATTTTTATGGGAGTATGAATCCGGATGATTTTCTGGATTGGATGCGGGAAATCGAACGGTTCTTCGAATTTAAGAATTGTTCTGACGAGAAGAAGTGCAAGGTAGCCATTCTGAAATTTAAAGATTATGCATCACTTTGGTGGGAAAATCTGAAGAAACAGCGGGAACGTGATGATAAAGGCAAGATACGCTCATGGGAGAAGTTGAAAAAGCTTTTGAGGAGACGATTTCTGCCTGAGAATTATAAGCAAGATCTTTATTTTCGAATGCATAGCCTACGACAAGGAGATAAGTCTGTTGAAGAGTACATTCGGGAATTTGATCGTTTATTGATGCGAAGTGATGTTCCAGAATATAAAGAGCAAACAATTGCAAGGTTTTTGGGTGGATTAAATGAAGAAATTGCACATTCAGTGGAGTTGCAATCATTCTGCTCACTTGATGATGTTTGCAAGCTGGCGATCAAGGTGGAAAAGCAAAAGCGGACCTCAAGGGCACCGGCGCTCAAAAACTACAATAGAGGTACAACTGTTTATAAGGGTATTTCTTCTAATAAATCTGGTGTTGTTGAGAAGGAATTTGGAAGGAACAAGATGCTGGAAAAAGGGAAAGAGAAGGCTATGGAACAAACAAAAGGGAAGTCGAACTCCTTTGAACGTGGGAATCGAAAGTGTTTCAAATGCCATGGGTATGGTCATTTTCAGGCCAATTGCCCTAACAACCGGATTATTACTATTAAAGAGATTGAAGAAATTGAAGAGGCAATCAAAGAGGATGACCATGATGGTGAAGAAACTGAAAATGAGGAACATGTTGTGGAAGAAGCTGATGTGGGAAACATGCTGGTGCTACGAAGAGTTTTGCAAGCTCAAATCTGCCCGGAAGAAGATCAAAGAGAAAACTTGTTCCAAACTCGCTGCACCATTAATCAGCGGGTATGCATGGTGATTATTGATAGTGGGAGCTGTACAAATGTGGCTTCAACAACACTAGTGGAGAAATTGAAGCTTCCAACTCAGAATCATCCTCACTCATATAAATTGCAATGGTTGAACAATGGGAGCACACTCCAAGTCAAAAAACAGGTTCTAATTTCATTCTCCATTGGTAAGAACTATGCTGATGAAGTACTGTGTGATGTTATTCCTATGGATGCTTGTCACTTGTTGTTGGGTAGGCCTTGGCAGTTTGACAGGGAAGTGAAATATGATGGGAGGAAGAACACTTATTCTTTTCGATCTGGGGAAAAGAATATCACACTTGCTCCTTTGAAGCCGTCCCAAACTCTTCAAGAAAAATCTGTTCCGGAAGTACCCAAAGGTAGTCTCTTTATCAGCAAAGCTCAAGTGGAGAAAGCCATAAATAAGCAAAAGCCAGTTTTTGCTTTATTGATGATGGAAAAGTCATGCCATGAGGAGAAGAGTCATCAACATCCTTTAGCTCATTCCTTAATTGGGGAATATCATGATGTTTTTCCTAATGATCTTCCAGCAGGATTACCACCATTTAGAGGCATTGAACACCAGATTGATCTCGTTCCGGGTGCACAATTGCCAAATAAACCAGCATATCGGTGTAATCCTGGAGAATCAAGGGAATTGCAGAAGCAAGTAGATGAGTTGATGGATCGAGGCTTTATAAGGCCAAGCATGAGCCCGTGTTCTGTTCCAGCATTATTGGTGCCAAAGAAAGATGGTACGTATCGCATGTGCATTGATAGTAGAGCTATCAATAATATTACCATCAAATACAGGTATCCCATCCCACGACTCGATGATATGCTTGATGAATTGCATGGTTCATCAATCTTTTCAAAGGTTGATCTTCGTAGTGGATACCACCAGATTCGAATGAAGGAAGGGGATGAGTGGAAAACAGCCTTCAAAACTAAAGGCGGATTGTTTGAGTGGCTGGTCATGCCATTCGGCCTCTCAAATGCTCCTAGCACATTCATGCGACTCATGAATGAAGTTCTGAAACCATTTATTGGTAAATTTGTGGTAGTTTATTTGGATGACATTTTGATTTACAGCAAGGATGTGGAGAGCCATGTGGATCATCTTCGGTGGGTATTTGATGTTCTACGGAAACAAAAGCTATATGGGAAGCTTGAAAAATGCGAGTTCTTTTCAACAGAAGTGGTGTTTTTGGGATATGTGGTAACCAAAGAAGGCATCATGGTGGATGAATCAAAAGTGGAAGCAATCAAGTCCTGGCCACAACCAGAATCCATTACCGAAGTAAGAAGTTTCCACGGTTTGGCATCTTTTTATCGTCGCTTTGTTTCCAATTTCAGCACTATTATGGCACCTATCACTGAATGCTTGAAAAGGGGGAAATTTGAGTGGTCAAAGGCAGCAAATGAATCATTTGAAATCATTAAGAAAAAGTTGTGTGAAGCACCTGTTTTGGCGTTGCCTGATTTTGATCAAGTCTTTGAAGTGGAATGTGATGCAAGTGGAGTTGGGATAGGCGCTGTTCTCATCCAAAGCAAGCGCCCTATTGCATATTTCAGCGAGAAACTGAATGATTCAAGGAGGAATTACAGCACCTATGATAAGGAATTTTATGCGGTTATAAGAGCCCTAGATCATTGGTCTCATTATTTGAGACCGAAGCAGTTTGTTCTTCATTCTGACCATCAGGCTTTGAGGTTTATCAATGGTCAACACAAGCTGAGTTCGAGGCATGCAAAGTGGGTGGAATTCTTACAATCATTCTCATTTGTGTCAAAATACAAGAAGGGGCAAGATAATCTAGTGGCAGATGCTTTATCTCGGAGGTATGCATTACTTACAATTCTTGATGCTCGAATTCTTGGATTTCAGCTTATGAGAGAAGATTATCAGCATGATATGAAGTTTAATTCTATTTTAATCCAATGTCAAGATGGATTTGTGGAGGATTATTCTGTACATGATGGGTTTCTCTTTAAGAGAAACAAGTTGTGTGTTCCAAAGGGTAATTACAGGGACTTGCTTATTCGGGAAGCACATGAAGGGGGACTTGCTGGTCATTTTGGCATCCATAAAACCTTGGAGATACTAAAAGAGCATTTCTACTGGCCGAAGATGCAATCAAATGTCCAAGCTATTCTTTCAAGATGCGGAACATGTCAAAGAGCAAAGAGTCATTTCAAGCCTGGTTTATACACTCCGTTACCTATTCCGGAGCAGCCATGGGAAGATCTCAGCATGGATTTCATTATGGCTTTACCAAAGACTCAGCGAGGTAAAGATTCAATAATGGTTGTTGTTGATCGATTTTCTAAGATGGCTCATTTCATACCTTGTCATAAGACTGAAGATGCAGTGAAAGTGGCAGAATTGTTTTTCAAAGAGATTGTTCGCCTTCATGGAATTCCTCGCAGCATCGTTTCGGATAGAGACACAAAATTTCTCAGCCATTTTTGGAGAACATTATGGGGGAAATTCGGTACGAAACTTCTTTTCAGCACATCCCATCACCCTCAAACGGATGGGCAAACAGAAGTTACCAATCGTACATTGGGCACTATTCTGAGAACATTGGTGAACAAGAGCATGAGAGATTGGGATTTGCAACTTGCACAAGCTGAATTTGCATACAATAGATCTCCCAGTGCTACCACCCGACATTCTCCATTCGAAGTGGTTTATGGAATCAATCCAATCACTCCTATAGAATTGTGCTCTTTGCCTCTTGATTTTCAGGTAAATATTGATGCGGAGGAGAAGACAAAGCAGATGAAGAAGCTCCAAGAATCTATTCGTGCTCAAATAGAGAAGTCTAATGAGGCATACAAGAGGCGAGCAAACAAGCATCGGAAGCAGGCTATTTTCCAACCTGGAGACAAAGTGTGGATTCACCTTCGCAAGGAGAGATTTCCATCCAAAAGGAAGAGCAAGCTGGCACCACGAGCAGAAGGTCCATTCAAAGTGCTTGAACGAGTGGGAAACAATGCCTACAAAATTGATTTACCAGATGATTTTGGCAGCGTTTCTGCAACATTCAACATTGGGGACTTATCTACTTACATTGAAGAAGATGATGTCGTGGATTTGAGGGAAAATCCTCTTCAACCGGGGGAGAATGATATGGATCAGATTCAGCATAAGGAGAATAATTTTGGGCTTGATAAAAATTCCAAGCCCAATTGTTGTTCGAATTGGACCAGCCCACACTTCTTGATGTCCAACACTATGGTGGGCCACAACACACTTATTTGGGACCCAAAATCATTTATCCACATGGCAAATGGTGGAAATTCGTAGCTGCACATTAATGAGGAGAGAGAAGGTGGAGAAAAGCATCATTAAGAGGGAATCCCGCTACTTTGGCTAGTGGGGTCATTAAATGGCATGGGAAAGTGTTATTTTATGCTTTTTATGTGCCTTTTGGGTTCCCCATGTCTTGTAACTCGAATTGGAGCATTTTTCTTTATTTATTTTGTCTTTATATTGTATTTTCAGTCCTTTGTAATGGGGATGCAGGAATGTGACGGGATTTTGAAGTTTGTTGTGCAATCTTCTTGCTTTAGCCTCTTCCCTTTGCCCGGAATTGGTGGTGCATCTCCATCGCTGGTGACGTTGTCTTTAAGCGTGGAGAAACCTTGGCGGGTGGCATTGCCTTTAAGCCTCGGTCATTCGGCTACATTACGCTGCTCCTCTTCACTTACTCGTTTTTGAGCTTCCGGCGACGCATCAGACCCACTATGACCATTAGGACGATTATGACACCTAGGACCATTAGGATGCTTAGGACCATTAGGTCACCAAGGCCCATCCAGCCTATTAGGACAATTTTTACCCTAGGCCCGTTAATCCCATTAAGCCCAAATGGCCACTGAGGACCATTAGGCCACTTAGGCCCATTAGGCCCCTTAGGTCCATTAGGCTACTTAGTCCCATTAATCTCATTAGGCCCATTAGGACCATTAATCCAATTAGGTCGATTTGGCTACTTAGTCCATTTAGGCCCATTAGTCCACTTAGGCTCATTAGGCCACTTAGGCCCATTTGGCCCATTAGGCCACTTTGTCCCGTGAGGCCCACTTGGTCCCTTGAGGCCCATTCGGCCCATTAGGACACTTAGGTCAATCATGACCATTAGGACAACCACTTAGGCCTATCAGGCCCATTAGACCCATTCGGCCACCCAAGCCAATTAGGCCGAGTGGGCCACTTAGGCCCATTCAGCCACCTAGGCCGATTTGGCACATTAGGCCACTTAGGCCCATTAGGCCCAATTGTTCGATTAGGTTGATTAGGCCACCTATTCCACTTAGGCCCGTTAGGCCCATTAGCCACTTAGGCCCACTAGTCACATTAGGCCCATTTATCCCATTAGGCCACTTAAACCCATTTGGCCCATTAGGCGACTTAGGCTCATTAGGCCCACTAGGTCTGTTAGGCCACTTAGGTCCCTGAGGCCCATTAGCCCCATTAGGCCCATCAATCCCATTAGGCCACTTAGGCCCATTAGGTCCATTAGGGCCATTAGGACCATTAGGCCACTTAGGCCCATTATGCCCATTGGGTCACTGGGGCCCATTATGCCCATTGGGCCTACCAGGTCCATTAGGCTCATTTGGCACATTCTGCAACTAAGGGCCATTAGGAAAATTAGAACCATTAGGCCCTTTAGGCCCATTAGGCTCACTCAACCCATTAGATCACCAAGGCCCATGAGGCCCATTGGACCACTTAGACCAGTGAGGTCCACTAGGTCCGTTAGGCCCATGAGGTCCATCAGGACCATTAGGCCACTTAAGCTCATCTGGCCCATTAGGCCACTTAGGCCCATTGGTCCACTAAGGCCCATTGGGCCACTGAGTCCCATTAGTCCCATTGGGCCTTTTTGGCCAATTAGGCCCATGAGGCCAACAAGGCCACTAAGGCCCAATAGGTCCATCAAGCCCATCATTCCCATTAGGCCGCTTAGGCCCATTAGGACCATTAACATACATAGGCCACTTAGTCCCATTAGGCCCATTAGGCCCATTAATATATTTAGTCTGCTTAGGCCCATTATGCCCATGAGGCCACTAAGGCTCATCATGCCCATTATGCCACTTAGGCCCATTAGACCACTTAGCCTCATTCAGCTCTTTAGGCCACTTAGGCCCATTAGGCCCATTAAAACACTTAGGCCCATTAAGACACTAAGGACCACTAGGACCATTAGGCTACTTAGGCCCATTAGCTTCATTAGGCCCATTAGGCCACTAAGGCCCATTAGGCCCATTAGGCCACTTAGGCCCATGAGGTCCATGAGGCTATTAGGCCCATAAGGACTTGAGGCCCATTAATCCCATTGGTCCCATCAGGCCCATTCAGCCACTTAGGCTCATTAGGAAAATTAGGCAACTTAGGTCAATTCAGGTCATTGGGCGACTTAGGCCTATTCGACCCATCATGCTCATTCAGCCACATAGACCCATTCGGCCCATCACGCCCATCGGGCCCATCAGGCCTGTTAGTCCACTTAGGCCTATTCAGTTCATTAGGCCACTTAGGCCCATAGGCACATCGGGACCATCAGTCCCATTAGGCCACTTAGTTCCATTAGGCTCATCAGTCCCATTTAGACACTTAGGCCCATTCGGCTCATTAGCCCCATCATGCCCATCAGGCCCATTAGGCCACTAAGGCCTATTCAGTTCATTATGACACTTACACCCATGAGGTCCATTAGGCCCATCAGGCCAATTAGGCCCACTAGGCCACTTAGGCCCATTACACCTATTAGGCGCATTAGGCCACTTAGGCCCATTCAGCTCATTAGGCCACTTAGGTCCATTATGCCCATTTGGCCACTTATGCCCATTAGGCCTATTAGGCCACTGATGACCATTAGGCCCATTCGAACCATTTGGTCACTTAGGCCCATTAGGCACATTCAGCCACTTAGGGCGATTAGGCCCATTAGGCCATTGAGGCCCATTAGGCCACTAAGGCCCATCAGGCCATTTAGGTCACTTAGGCCCATTAGGCCCATTTGTTCATTGAGTCCCATTAGGCCCATTAGGCCACTTAGTCCCATTAGGAAACTTAGGCCCATTAGGCCACTTAGGCCCATTAGACCACTAAGGACCATTAGGCCCATTAGGCCACTTAGGCCATTTCAACTCATTTGGTCACTTAGGCCCATTTGGCCTATTTGGCCCATTAAGCCACTTAGGCCACTAAGGCCCATTATGCCCATTAGGCCACTAAGGCCCATCAGGCCATTTAGGTCACTTAGTCCCATTAGACCCATTAGGCCACTGGGTCCCATTAGGCCCATTAAGCCACTTAGGCTCATTAGGAAACTTAGACCCATTAGGACACTTAGGCCCATTAGTCTACTGAGCCCCATTAGGCCACTTAGGCCCATTAGGCCCATTAGGCCCATTAGGTCACTTAGCCCCATTAGGACCATTAAGCCACTTAGGCCACTTAGGCCCATTATGTTCATTAGGCCCATTTGGCCACTTCAGTCCATTAGGCCACTTAGGATCATTAGGCCCATTAGGCCCAATAGGCCACTTAGGCCCATTAGGCCAATTAGGTCACTTAGGCCTATTTGGTCACTTAGGCCCATTAGGCTGCTTTGTCCCATTATGACCATTAGGCCACTTTGGCCACTTCGCCCGTTAGGCCCATCAGGCCACTGAGGCCCATTCGGCCACTTAGGCCCCCTTAGCCCATTAATCCCATTAGGACAATGAGGTCATTTAGCCCACTTAGGCCACTTAGGCCCATTAGAACCATTAGGCCCCTTAGGCCCATTAAGCCCATTAGGCCGATTAGGCAACTTAGACCCATTATCCCATGTAGGCACATTAGGCCCATTAGGCCCATTGGGCCCATTGGGCCACTTAGATTAATTAGGCCCATTCAACCCATTTGGCCCATTTGGCCCCCCATTAGGCCCATTTGGCCCCTAGTCCCATTATTCCCATTAAGCCCATTAGGCCACTTAGGCCCATTAGGCCACTTAGGCACATTGGGCTGATTAGGACACTAAGGCCCATTAGGACCATTAGGCCACTTAGGTCCACTAGGCCCATAGCCCATTAGGCAGATTAGGCCACTTTGTCCCATTAAGCCACTTAATCCCATTTGACCCATTAGGCCCATTTGTCCAATTAAGCACATTAGGTTGATTAGGCAACTTTGGCCCATTAGGCCCCTTATGCCCATTAGGTCTGTTAGGCCCATTAATCCAATTTGGCACATTCAGCCCATTAGGCCACTAGGTCCATTTGGCCCATTAAGCCGATTATGCAACTTTGGCCCATTATGCCACTTAGGTCCATTTGGCCACTTAGGCCAACTAGTCCCATTCGTCCCATTCGACCCATTTGGCCCCTAGTCCTGTTAATCCCATTAATCCCATTAGGCCACCTAGGATAATTAGGTCACTTAGGCCCATTAGGTCGATTAGGCCACTTAGGCCCATTAGACCATTTAGGCCCATTAGACCCATTTGGACCATTATGCCCATTAGGCCCATTATGCTCATTTATCCCCTAGGTCCACTAAGCACAATAAGCCCATAAGGTCACCTATGCCCATTAGGCCACTTAGTCCCATTAGGCCCCTTAGTCCCATTAGGCCACTTAAGCCCATTACACCCCTTAGGCCCATTAGGCCCATTAAGCCCATTAGATCGATTGATCCACTTAGGTACATTAGGCCACTTAGGCCAATTAGGCCTATTAGGCCACTTAGGCCCATTCGGCCCATTAGGTCCATTCGACCCATTAGGCCCATTTAGCACCAAGGCCCGTTAATCCCATTCACCCCATTAGGCCCCTTAAACCCATTAATCCCATCAACCCCATTAAGCCACTTAGACCAATGAGGCCCATGAGTCCACTTTGGCCCAGGAGACTCATGAGGCCCATTAGGCCCATTAGGCCCCTTAGGCCCATTAGGCCACTTAGACCCAATAGACCCATTAGGCTACTTAGGCCCATCAGAACCATTAGGCCCATTAAACCAAATAGGTCCATTAGGCCACTTAGTCCAATTAGGCCTATTCGACCACTTATGCCCATTAGGCCCATTAGGCCACTTAGGACCATTAGGAACATTAGGCCCATTAGGCCACTTCAGTCCATTTGGCACATTAGGCCACTTAAGCCACTTAGGCTCATTAGGCCCATTAGTCCACTTAGGCCCATTAGGCCCATTAGGCCAATTAGACCCACTATGCACATTAGGCTCATTCAGTCTATTAGGCCACTTTGACCCATTAGGCTCATTCAACCACTTAGGCTCATTAGGTCCATTGGGCCAATTAGGCCACTTAGTCCCATTAGAACGTTTCGACCCATTAGGCCCATTCGTCCACCAAGGCCCATTAGGCCACTTTGGCCCATTAGTCCCATTAGTTCTATTAGGCTACTTAAGCGACTTAGGCCCACTGGACCAATTAGAGCACTTAGGCCCATTAAGCCCATTAGGCCACTTAGGCTTGTACGCCCATTAGGAAACTTAGGTCCATTTGGCTACTCAGCACATTCGTCCCATTAGGCACATCGGGCCACTTAGGCCCATTCAGATACTTAGGCCCATTATGCCCACTAAGCCCATTATGCCCATTCGTCTCATTAGGCCCATTAGGACCATATGGCCACTAAGGCCCATTTGGCCACTAAGGCCCTTTAGACCCATGAGGCCACTAAGGCCCATTATGCCCATCATTCCACTTAGGACTATTGGGCCCAATGGGTCATTCAACAACTTAGGACCATTAGGCCACTTAGGTCACTTAGGCCCATTAGGTCTATTGGGCCCATTGGGCCACTTAGGCCTATTAGGATACTTAGGCTGTTTGGGCTACATAGGCCCATCAAGCCTATTCAGCAACTTAGGCCCACTGGGACCATTAATCCCTTTAGGCTAATTAGGCCACTTAGGCACATTAGGCCCATTAGTCCCCTTAGGCCCATTAATCCTACTGGGTCAATTTGGAAACTTAGGTGCATTAGGCCACTTAGGCCCATTAGGCTCATTAGGTCACTTAGGCTAATTAGGATCATTCGGCCCATTAGGCCTATTCGGCCCATTATGCCCATTTAGCCTCTAGGACCATTAAGCCCATTGCACCAATTAGGCCACTTTGGCCAATTAGGTTGATTAGGCACATTAGGGTGATTAGGCCACTAAGGCTCAATAAGCCCATTAGGCCTCTTAGGCTGACTAGGCCCATTAGGCCAATTTGTCCACTTAGGTCCATTTGGCCCATTAGGCCCATTAAGCTCATTAGACCCATTAAACCCATTAGGGTAATTAGGCAACTTTGGCCCATTATTCCCATTAGGCCACTTAAAGGCAATTAGGCCTATTCAGCTCATTAGGTACATTAGGCCCATTAGGCCCATTAGGCCCATTAAGCCCATTAGACCGATTAGGAAACTTTTTCCCATTAGTCCACCTATTCCCATTAGGCCACTTAGGCCAATTGGGAAAATTTGGCCCCTTAAGCCCATTAGGCCCATTTGGCCTCTAGACCCGTTAAACCCATTAAGCCCATTATGCCACTTAGACCCATTAGGCCGCTTAGGACCATTTGGCCCCATAGGCTAGTTAGGCCCATTTGGCCCATTTGGTCCATTTGGTACCTAGACATATTTAGCCCATTAGGCCCATTAAGCCCATTAGGCCAATTAGGCCACTTGGACCCCTGGGGCCAATTAGGCCTATGAGGCCACTTAGGCCCATGAGTCCCATTAGGCCACTTAGGACCACGAGACCTATTAGGCCCCTGAGGCCTTTCAACCCATCATACCCATCAGGCCCATTCAGCCACTTAGGCCTATTTGGCCCATTATTGCACTTAGGCCCATCAGGCCCATTTGGCCAATTCATTCGATTAGGTCGATTAGGCAACTTAGGCTACTTAGGCCCATTAGGTCCATTAGGACACTTAGTCCCATTGTCCCATTAGATCACTTATACCTATTAGGCCAATTAGGCCCATTAATCCCATTAGGCCCATTAGTCCCATTCGGCCCATAAGGCCACTTAGATCCATTAGGCCCCTCATCCCATTTGGCCCATTAGGCCACTTAGACCCATTAAGTGACTTAGACCAGTTGGCCCATTAGGCCACTTAGGCCTATTAGACCCATTAGGTCCATTAGGCCCATTAGTCCAATTAGGCATGTTAGACCCATTCTTCCCATTAGGCCCATAAGGCCACTTTGGCCCATTGGAACCATTAGGCCCATTAGGACGATTAGGCACATTAGGCCCATTCGTCCCCTTAGGCATGCTAAGACCATTTGACCACTTACGCCCATTAAGCCCATTAGTCCAATGAGGCGCATTAGGCTCATTCGACCACTTAGACCCACTAGGCCCATTAGTCCACTTAGGACCATTAGGCCCATTAGGGCACTTAAGCTCATTCGGCCCATTAAGACCATTATGCCACTTAATCCCATTCTTCAACTTAGGCCCATTAACCACATTAAGCCAATTTGTCTCATTAGGTCCATTTAGCCACTTAGGCATGTTAGTCCCAATTGGCTACTTAGGCCCATAAGGCCCATTCGGTTGATTAGGTCGATTCAACTAATTAGGCCACTTAGATCCATTCGACCCATTAGGTCAATTAGGCCACTTAGGACCATTAGGACCATTCGGTTTATTATGCCGATTAGGCCACTTAGGGCACTTAGGCCTATTTGGACCATTAGGCCACTTAGTCTCATTAAGCACATTAGGTCCATTCGATCAATTAGGATGACTAGGCCACTTAGGCCCATTCGGTTGATTAGCCCGATTAGGCCACTTTGGCCTATTAGACCCTTTAGGCCCATTATGCCACTTAGGCCCATTGGGCCCATTCGGTCGATTAGAAAGATTATCCCACTTTGGCCACTTGGTCCCACGAGGCCAATTATGCCACCTAGGCCCATTAGGAACATTCGATCGATTATGTCGATTAGGCCACTTGGGCCCACTAGGCCCATTGGGCCACTTTAGCCCATTAGGTCCATTTGACCACTTAGGTCCATTAGGCTACTTAGGCCCATTAGGCCTATTTGGCTAATTAGGCCGATTAGACCACTTAGGCCACTTAGGCCCATTATGCCCATGAGGCCCATTAAGCCACTTAGGCCACTTAGGAATTAGTCCCATTAGGCCCATTAGTCCACTTAGGCCCATTAGGCTCATTAGTCCCATTCAACCGATTAGGCCAATTAGGCCACATAGGCCCATTAGGCCCATTAATCCAATTAGGTCACTTAGTCCCATTAGGCCCATTAAGCCCATTTAGTCAATTAGTGGGATTGGGACACTTAGGCCCATTAAGACCATTAGCCACTTATGCCCATTAGGGCCATTAGGCCACTAAGGTCTATTAGACCCATTCGACCAATTAGGGTAATTAGGTCCATTAGGCCAGTTAGGCCCATTATGCCCATTTAGTAGATTAGGGGGATTAGTCCACTTAGTCTCCTTAGGCCCATTAGTCCACTTAGGATCATTATGCCCATTAGGCCACTTAGGCCCATTCCACCCTTTAAACCCATTAGTATCATTAGGCCCATTAGTCCCATTTGGCTACTCAGGCCCATTCGACCATGTAGTCCCATTAGGCCACTTAGGCCCATTAGGCCATGTAGGCCCATTTGGCCACTTAGTCCCATTAGGCCCATTAAACACATTAGTCACATTAGGCATGTTAGGCCCATTAGGCCATGTAGGCCCTTTGGGCCCATTCAGTCGATTTGCCTGATTAGGCCAGTTATGCCCATTATTCCCATTATGGAATGTAGGCCCATTATAACCATTAGTAAACATAGGCCTATTAGGCCCATTAAACCCATTAGTCCCCCTAGGCACATTAGGCTCGTTAAGCCACTTAGAACACTTATGCCCATTAGGCTTGTTCAGTCGATTAGCCCGATTAGGCCACTTAGGACAATTATGTCCATTGTACCCATTAGCCCCATTAGGCCCATTAGGCCCATTAGGCCCATTAGGCCCATTATGACCACTATGACCATTAGGGAACTTAGGCCCATTTAACCCATTTTGCCTCTTAGGATCATTAGGCCCATCGGGCCCATGAGGGGCATTCTGCCCATGTGGACCATTAGGACCATGAGGCCTATTAGAACACTTAGGCCCATTAAGCCCATTATGACCATGAGGCCACTTAGGCCCATGAGGCCCATGAGGCCCATTAGACCCATCATGCCACTAAGGCCCATTAGGTCCATTAGGCATGTCAATCCTATCAGGCCCACTAAGACCTTTATACCATATTGATCAGTTAGGCCACTTAGATCCATTAGGCCCATTGGGCCAACTAGTTCTATTCATACCATTGGGCCCATTAGACCCCTTAGGCCCATGAGGCCCATTGGTCCAATTAGGCCACTTAGGTCCATTCGACCCATTTGACCATTTAGGCCCACTTAGGTCGCTTAGGCCCATTAGGCCCATTATTCCCATTGGTCCCATGAGGCCCATGAGACCCATTAGTCCCATTAGGTCCTTTAGGCCCACTAAGCCCATTAGGCCACTTTGGCCACTTAAGTCTATGAGTACCATTAGGCTCATCAGGCCCATTAGGCCACTTAGGACCATTCGGCCCATTAGGACACTTAGGACCATTAGGCCCATTGGGAACATGAGGCCACTTACGCCCATTCGGCCCATTAGGACCACGAGGCCCATTCGGCCCATTGGGCCACTTAGTCCCATTAGGCCCTTGGGGCACACTAGGTCGATTCAGAAACTTAGGCCCATTCGGCCACTTAGGCCACTTGGGACCATTAGGCCCACTATGCCCATTAGGCCACTTAGGCCTAAGAGGCCCATTCGACCCATTAGGCCCATGAGGCCCATTAGGCCCATTAGGACCATGAGGCCACATAGTCTCATGAGGCACATTAATCCCATTATGCCCATTGGGCCCATGAGGCCACTTAGGCCCATTTGGCCCATGAAGCCCATTCGGGCCTTGGGGCCCTTGAGGCTCATTAGGCCCATCGGGCCCATTCACCACTTAGTCCCATTAGGCCACTTAGGCCTATTAGAACCACTCTTCCACATATTCCCATTAGGCCCATTCCACCACTTAGACCCATTATGCCACCTAGGCCCATTGGGCAAATTAACCCACTTAGGCCCATCAAGACCATTAGGCTCATTAGGACCATTAGGACACTTAGGAAACTTAGGCCCATTAAGACCATGTTGACGCTCCGTTTCGTCACATTTTCTACAATAATGGAAAGGGAAATACCTTAAGTCCAAATTGATTCATCCTTTGAAGAAAACATCAAAAA
This sequence comes from Viscum album, assembly GCA_963277665.1. Lineage (NCBI taxonomy): Eukaryota > Viridiplantae > Streptophyta > Magnoliopsida > Santalales > Viscaceae > Viscum > Viscum album. The sequence goes on along the minus strand of OY728132.1, from coordinate 944,620,032 downwards.
TTGACAAAGGCGTGAAGAATGATTCAAATGCACAAGGGTCACACAAGTTATCTCATTGTCACGCAAGTATACTTGCGCGCCACCTAATGGTCATGCAAGTGACTTGCGCGCCCTAAGTGATAACTGCCCGGGGTCTTCTCCAGCCTATAAATAGACCCTGTGGGCCCCCCATTTCGGAGAGGAATTTTTCCAGAATTCATATTTAGAGATTTGAACGCCCATGTCTCTTCTTCATGTCTTCCAAACACTTATAAGGTAATTATTTACCTAGAATGGAAGGTCTAAACAAGAAGAGTAAGGTCTAAGTGTTAGAATTCACTAAACACTTGCGCGCCTAAGGTGTTTTACCCTTAAGGGAAATGAACATACTTACACGCCGCCCTACTTCCTCACCAAAACTTGCGCGCCTCTCTTCTGAAAGTACCTCAGGATAATTCAAAAGGCATTGGTCAAGGATCTCCCAAGTATTACCATGCTGGTTTACAAATGCGCAAGTACCCATGTGTCACGCAGGTATACCTGCGTGACCAGGACTTGCACGCCCACGCAGTACTTGCGCGCCTGCTAGGACTTGCGCGCCCCTGCCTTTTTGGGTGCATTTCTTGCCCATTTAACCCCTCTTATGCTGTTCCATCTCTCCTATTCAAGATTCACTCTTCAAGACACTCTTCAAATCCATTTATGGCATGATTTCTTGATTTGGCTTCCTTATCTGAAAGAAACTCCGTGGAACATTTCTCAAAACCTAGTTATTTACACATCTTTTTGTCACTAAAGATTGAGATTTCATTCATTCAACCTCATCCTTTAAAGATGAGAGAACCCCTTAGCCTGGGCCTCCTTTTTAGGAATAATCCCCAGTCTTAATTCTAAATTCTGGGCATCCTCCTTAGGAGTAAGCCCCAAGTCCCCTAACCTGGGCATCATTTTCAAGAGTAAGCCCCAATATTAAAATTCCCAAATCTGGGCATCCTCCTTAGGAGTAAGCCCCAAGTCCTCATTAACATGGGCCTCCTTTTTAGGAGTAAGCCCCAGTCTCAAATATAGGCATCCTCCATAGGAGTAGGCCCCAAGTACCTTAATTTTCTCTTAACCAGTCCTAATTTACTTTTGATCTAGATCTCCTTCTCAGGAGTAAAACCCAATCATAAGTCCCCTCCTAATTTGGGTCTCCTTTTCAGGAGTAAGCCCCAAATTAGAGTATCCAAATCTCCATAAAGTACATATACCTTTATGGACCCTGTTCCTGGATTTCTTCCCTAAAGTAAATCCTAATCTTCATCTATTTGTGTAGTCATACATACATAAGCCCCACATCATTTCTTATGATTACATCTTTCATTGCACAACTGTCTGGTTTTACCAATACCTCTTGTTTCTCACACTGAGCATGACTCACATGATATCAGAGTGTAAAAGTAATTATGACATCTTTCTTTGATCCATCAATCATAAAAATCATATTCCCTTACTCGAACTACGTGGGTTCTGATTCCTTTTCCAAAACAAAGGATATGTAGGTAGCCCATCTGCGGGTACGATCCCAACTCTAAAATAATCATTGTCCTTCTGAATGACAATAAACTTCAAGTGCCCCACTGAGTGGATTTAAAACCAGTATGGTCATCATAATGACCAAGAGACTTTTATGTATCAAAGGATACCATGACTAAGAATCTCTAACAAATACAGATGATTCTCTATCGATGAAGAAGCTTGAATACATATAAAAGATTCTCTGAATTTCCTACATATCAATCATTGATTGTCAAATCTAAAGGAAAGCTCATTTTATACTTGGTAATTTAATAAGGATTCACGAACATAACTTAAATCTATAAAGAGAGTCCCGGAGTAGACAATAATTCCCCTCAAAAAGGTGTGATGAGTCCGACCTCCCATCCTCTCGACCAATGCAAATTCCTAATCCTCATCAGTCCACAACTAATGAGTGCCTACCTTTGGAAAGTAGGTTCAAATGGATATGGAATCATTGGATGTTTCTGGTTCTACGAACAAACCCGTTAGAAATCGCTTGGAATGTTTGAATATTAAATCAATGAGATCATCCCCAATTTCAGAGGGAAACAAAAAATGGTGAACCTGACATGAATCATGAACCAAGTTAAAAGGATATTTTTCTTATTTGTTAGGCCCCTATTTAAAACTCAATGAGAGGGCCAACAAAAACAATCATTGAAATATGTGCTCATCCAAAATATGTAGTGGATAAATTTATCTTGATTACGTCTGTTATATCAAACATGAACTCTTTTCCAAGATTTTCTGCATTCTAAGAAATGGATGCTCTCAAGTTCACACTTGTGAATACCGCTGATGCGAATGCCATTGCTACTACTCCTGCTGGATCGTCGTCCGCTCTGAGGATGATATCACCTACTTAGTGTCTTAAACGCTGGGTATCAAATGCGATGGTTAAGGAGTACTGTCAACACGGTAACATTCCAACTCTGGAGGCTGCCCGACAAGCCCTCCAAGTGAATAAATCACCCTGGTCGTCCGGACAACGACGACCAATGATCAAGAAACAGGTGGTTCTAACCACTGTCTCCAACCATTTCGGGTCATTATCCCCGGAACGCAATCACCATTCGCTCCCTTATTCTGGGGAGGTGAATGAGCAGGTCCCTCAGGGCCTTAATTCAAGCAGACAGGGGTCCTTCCCGAGGGATCCAACCAACAATCGCCGCCAGACTCATGCGACAGTGTGCCCTCAAAATGATGAGGGTAGCGACTCCAGGCGTTTGGCTCAAGTTCCCAGAACCTGAGCAGGCAAGACGAATCGCCAGAGGAAAAGTCCGGTTAACAGTGAGCAAGTTCTCATCTCTACCATCTCCGAAGAAGTCCACCAACCTAACTTGGTGGAAAGAAACGAGTAGGCACACACACCTGCCCGTTTTAATTCTGCTGTCCAGCAGACTCGTCTGGAAGCATCACGCCAATCCCACCAGGAAATTCCAGCAGAGTACTATAGGTAGGAACATTCACCTATTTATACATCACCAGCTAGTCAGTAGACTCTTTTGACTACATATGATGGATCTCGTCAACCACGTTCGGCGAAGTGCAATCAGTAGGCACTGACACCTGCTAGTATTGATCAAGACTACCAACAGTCTCGCTTGGTAGCATTCGGAGAAGTCAGTCGGAAAGCTCTGGCGACAAACAGGAGGCAGACTCAACTCTCTGCCCCTACACTTGAGTACTGCCAGGATTCACTAACCGGAAAAGGAGGACAGGATCAGGCACATACACCTACTCCAAGCACGGAATGGACGTATATCCCCATTCTGGCAGCTGAAGTCACCAAGCATATTCTATCAATGGTGAAAGAGCAGAAGAAAATTCCTGCTCATATCCTGGATGTCTGTTAGGATATTATAACAGCTTCAGCGGAATCTCAGGGAAAGACACATAAATCTATCCCTACCAGTGGAGTGACATATCAACAGTTCACTCCGGAATAGACACACACATCTGTTCCAGTCCAAGAGGGTTGTGGGGCATACTCCCCCATATCATACAGACAACCAAGTTAGGCACATACACCTGATTTGAGTGGAGATCATTAGCCTAACCTGGCCATTTCTCCTGATCAGGCACATACACCTGCTCAGAGATGCCACTTTCATCAACAAGTGGTTTCCAAGGCAAGTAAGAAGGCATCTAAGAAAAAGACCCGCCCATCACAGTCAAGAGATCAAGAACCAATCTGTAACAAGGCCTTGCTCGATGATGAAGTTCTTGAATCCCTCAGATAGTTATCTGTTGGAATTCAAGATTCTAATCCCTCATTTCCCAATAGTGGGAACATTAATTCCGAAGTTCTTAAACAAACACTTTCTCATGAAGGCTTGCTTTATGAAAATTCGGTCGATCTCGAAGTTTCATCTTTAGATGCGAGCCACAGGAACCCTCTGTGTGGCCAGAATACCAAGGAGCAAGAGATCTCATCTTTTGCTGTAACCCACCATGGTGGTCCTCCCCATGATGATGAATTTTGCTGCGAAAGTCCTCTCCACAGTAGGGATGCACATTTCCCGGAAAATGCTCCATTGGACAATGTAGTGCCGAGAAATATCTCTTATCTTGAGGCACTTGCAAATGAGAAACCAGTCATGTCTGATGTTTCATCGCTGGCAGGTGAAATACTTTCTCAATCGGAAGATAGACCAGGGTGTAGGTCATTCTCTGAACCACCCCTAAGTAATGCATCTTCTAGTTTAATCAGTGATTTCTCTACCAATTCTATTGAATCCAATGAAGCAACAAGGAAGCACCAGCTCTGGTCAAAACAGGTAGAAGAATCTTCATCAAATGATAAAGAGGAAATGCTGAACATGAGAAAACAACTGAAAAAAGGTGAAGTGCCAGTCATGTTTTGGCCTCTGGATGACTCTCAGTATGACATTTCATAAATGTTGACGGAAGATAGAATTCATGATATTTGTCTCAACATATGGAAAAATCTTTGTCAGTTGAAAAATAAAGTATTATCTTATGATGAATATGAAAATCATGTTAAGATAATAGAAGGGTTACAACACCAAATTGACTTGGAATATTTATCAGTCTCTCGATATCTGAAGGCTGAAAAGAAGCAGAGAGCCCTTCAGCGTTCATGCCTCAGCGCACTAAGAAAGTTGCGCCAGTTAATTACCAATGCCCCATCTGGTATTCATGTCAGAGGATGAGGTGTTCATGGAGCACTACATTTCATGGTGCTCTCCAGTTAGCAAAGCCCGCCGAAAATGGTCTCATGAAATGTTATTTCCCATGGTCGGCCATGGATACCTGGCTTTGTTTGTAATCAAAAGCTTTCCCAAGAACATGCTTCAACTAGTTCCTCTCAAAATCAAGAATATAGAGAACAAGTTGTTGAATTACTCCTACATCAAGAAAATGAGAATATTGAACAGGACTCTCGTTTGGAGCAAGCACATCACCAAGTAACAAAAGTGTCAGAAATCATCCAACGGTCTTTTGAACTGGGTGATAAAAGTGGATGTCGATTGATGCATCCAACTAATTTCTGGACCAAGGTCCGAAGATCAGGAGAGATTTTAAGAAAGTCTCAGACATAGCATATCAAGAGCCACCCCAGCTCGCCAGACTGAGGACTCTTTTAAACCAACCCTCAGAATCAACAAATAGGATTCGAGAAGTTGAGCAAAGACAGCAGGAACAGCCCCAGTCCACTGGACTGGGGAATTTTTCAAATCATCAACCCCCTCCTCAGAGAAATTTTGTCTTTTCTCGATTGGGGAAGAATCCACAAGAGGAACGAAGAGCCAAATTATCAGGAGATTCTCTCCAAATTACTATTCATCAAGAATTTCCTGAGGGATCGAATCAACAAAAGGCAATGTCTCATCAAAGACATGGAAGGAGACAATATCACAGAAATGCTGATAGAAGGGATGCGATGAATTATGCATCAATCAATGTCATCAATGCCGTTTTTACTGATCCACCGGATGAGGCTCAATCATAGGGATCAGATGAAGAGGTTCCTGTTCAAGAAGTTGTACGCACAGACACAAATGAAGAAGGTGTGCGTACACAAAATCAAAGGTTTACCCAAAACCCGGGTGTTCCTTCAAATAACCCACTTCCCCCTCTCCGAAAGGGATCAAACAAGGGAAAGGGGAAGAATCAGGTTACATATCCTTCTTCTGGAGAAGGCCAATCACTCTCACTAGAGAAAAGATTTGCGCAACAGGAGGAAGAAATGAAGGAATTAAGGAGGTTGAACGTAGAACTACTCCAGGGTAGTATTCCTCCTAAACGTGCTGGAGCCAGCAAGTCAAGGGAGTTTGTTGCAGCTACTGAGATGGATCAAGAATATCCTCCTCTATTAGTACACCATCATAGGTTTAATCCTACGGGTCAAGTGCAACAACAATTGGCAGTGTTGCCATCAGTTGCAGTACCAACTGCCATACCTGTCCAAGCTCCAGTCAGTGCACCTGTTCAGGTCCAAGCTCAACCAGATGTTTTTTAAAAGTTAATAACTACCATTGAGTCATTAATAGCTCGGTCGGAAACTATGGAAGGGAATCGTGCATAGGTTCAACCAGAAAAGAGATCTTACCCTGAATGGGTAGATTTAGTCTCTCCCCCATCAAGTTTTGGGAACCCTGTATTCCCTATTTTCAATGGATCAGGCGACCCTGAACAACATTTGATGCATTACGTGTCTTGTTTCAATCCTATGATGGGAACTCTGGAGCAACAAGAAGTAGTGAAACTCAGATGCTTCGTGCAAACCTTGCAAGGACCAGCCTTTGTCTGGTACACAAGCTTGCAATCCCGGTCAATTACCGGATGGGAAGATCTCCTTCAATGATTTCTTCTTCAATTCAGCTCAACTTTTCCAAAGACAACAGTTTTCGATCTTACAAACTATAAGCAAAGGGAGAATGAAAGGGTCTCTGATTTCATTGCTCGATGGAAGGGATTAACATATTCCTTGAGCTTAGCACTCCCTCAGGAAGAATTTTTTCCAATCTGTGTGGCAAATCTGCATGATGAATTACGCACACCGCTAATCCCTGTGAAATACAAAGGAGGGTTTCGAGACCTTACTTCAATCGCTCAACAGATTGAAGATTCTCTTATACAGACTAAGGCTAAATCTCGTGTAATTCCATTAGCTCAAAGAAGGAGAATGGGTAAAGTAGAGACTGCTATAGTTGTGCTTAAGCAAGCACCTGTACCTTCTTCTACTTCAAAACTTTCATCTTCTCTAAGGGCTCCACCTCCTGATCGCCAACAGTAGAGGTCATTTCGTCAATACGATCAAAGAGATTAAAGATGAAAACAATTTGAGGATATGAAGAGAAAAACATACTCTTTTCGAAATGAACAAGTTCCTAGTTATTTCATTTCGGCTCTGGAAAATAATTTGGTTCAATTGCCAATGCCCAAGAGGCCAAACAAGGAGATGAAGACCGTCCCGATTATTTCCTATTTCATCAAATGTTGGGGCATCCCATCCAGGATTGTTTTGTCTTCAAAGACCTCCGGAAAAAGATGGTCGACTTGGGACAAGTCAAACTGAAAGGTTCTTCAGATCAGGTAGCATATGTTACTGCTACAGTTCCATAGGAGGAAGGTGAGTGGCAAGAAGTCAAAAGCAAAAATGCGCAGAAATATGATTATTGGATGGTCAGAAAGATGATCAACCGAACTCATTCTATTTTGCGAACACAATTGAAGAAACCAATTGTGCCTTCTTCCATGAATGCCGCAGCAAAACCCTCTTCATCAGAGGGAAAATCCTCAAAGAAACGACACAATTCCAAGAAAGAGGAACAATCAGAAGATGATGAGTATATATCAAAGCCTAAGATGTCTTTGACTCTGGAAGATTTCATGCCATCTACTTCGAAGCAACGGGCACCGCCCCATCAAACGGCACAGCCTAAATTTGCTAGTCAGGCAGAGTCTTCATCAGATGAAGAATTGATTTTCGGTTCTGTTAATATGATTCAATTAACAGATCCGTATGCCAGTTGCAGTTTCGATTATGATGAGCCTGAATTCCCTATATCAAATAGAGGAATCAGAGGAAGTTCCAGAGGCTCAGGATACAAGAGAAGACGTGGATCTTTCAGAAGCCACTATTCCAATTCTACCCCTGCTAGAACTGTATACACAACAGAAACTCATGGAAGAGCCCTTCAGTGAGCTCAACAAGAACAAGAAAGTTCGTCCACCAATAGTAAATTCAGTCCTGGCACAGTTATTCTGGAAGACCGGTTGAAGGTTCCATATTCTTCCACTCAGTAAGTAAATGGATCTAATCGGTCTAATCTTCCAAAACCAGAAATATTGCCAAATCCTATAACGATACAAGATGCATCAACTTCCAAAGCATCTGCTTCCAAAGCACCTGCTAAACCACATGTTCCTATTTGGAAACACAGACCTCTAGATCAAAAGTATGATGTATTGAAACACCCGGCCCAAGTACCATCCAAGTTATTAATTATGGATGCTTTGAATCTGTCAAAGGATCTTCGGGAGGCACTCATCGAGGCTTTGTCAAGTTCTCAGGAGTTTGAAACTGAAATTTTTGCAGCTAAAGTCTATCACGTAGAGAATAATCATGCAGAATGCCATGCAGTGATATCTTTCACTGATGAAGATGAAGATGATGTCGTGCATGGAAATATTAGACCTTTGTGCTTATCTGTCAAGGTCAATGGTGTAGACGTCTGAAGATATTTCATTGATAATGGTTCAGGAGTCAACCTCATGCTCATTCGTACACTTCATCAATTGGGCCTCATGGAATCTGATTTATCTCCTTCTACCATGATGTTATAAGGATATGATAAAAATGAACAAGAACCACTGGGTGAAGTTACAATTAGAACTCAATTTGGAGATCTTGTATCCAATTCATATTTCATGGTTGTTGATCAAGACTCAGCTTTCAACATCTTGCTTGGAAGACCCTGGTTACATCAACATGCGGTTATCCTTTCATCATACCATCAATGTCTCAAATATTGTTTTTATGGTCAAGTTGGGACATTGTATGGTGATAAGGCCACATTCAAGACATGTGAGTCTCAATACATTGAGGCAGAATTCTATCACATGAAGGGAAAGGATAAATCTACAACCAGGGAGAATACCAAAGTTAATGCTCCATATGGTTTGGAAAAGATTCCAGTAAATCCATTTGCGCATGTGAGTACAGATTATGTGTTGCCTATCAGTCAAATTGGCAGGGTAGACCCAAATCAAAATACTCTTATGGAAAGATCCATAATGTCAATTACGGCAATCAAGTCAGACAACATGGGAGAAAATGGTTGCCCACCAGGCAATGATGAAAGCTCAAATGGAGATGTCTTCATTTCATCTGCTGAAATCCAGCAAGTCTATACTTTTCCAACCAGGCCAAAAGAAGTGATAGCGACATCAGAGGTGAAAAGTGATGTCGGTTCTCAATCCATCATCTCCTCTTTATTTCCCAAGGAAGACCCTTCATCATCAATTGGGTCAGAAATGGAAGCCTCTTCTTCAAGATGTTCAAATTTTAACATCTCTTCTGATCATGGAAATTTTTCTCATCATCTGCTATGCAAGTAGAAATAGAAGAAATAACACATGATGAAGAAGAAGAGGAAGATCTCATAGATGCTCCTCCAGCATTTGAAGAGGGTATCTCTACCATCGTAGATGAACTCAGAGAAATAAATCTGGGTACAAAAAAAGATCCACGCCCCACTTTAATCAGTGCGGCCATGACTCTTGAAGAAAAAGAGATGTATATTTACTTTCTAAAGAAAAATAGAGATATATTTTCTTAGAACTATACAGAAATTACCGGTCTTGATCCTGATGTGGATACTCATCATTTGGGTTTACCAGAAGAACATCGAGGATTTCAGCAAGCCGCGAGAAGAACACACCCAACTTATGCTTCCAAAATTGAAGCTGAAGTGGATAAGATTATCAAAGCTAACTTCATCAGAGAAGTTCAATATCCCAAGTGGTTGGCTAATATTGTCCCTGTAAAGAAGAAGAATGGAAAAATTAGAGTTTTCATCGATTTCAGAGATCTTAATCGGCATTCTCCTAAGGATGATTTCCCAGTTCCGATTACAGAACTTTTAATTGATGAAATAGCTGGATATGAAGCACTTTCCTTCATGGATGGATATTCCGGATATAACCAAATCTGAATGGCTCCAAAAGATGAGGAATCCACAGCCTTCAGGGCCCTTCAAGGTGTGTTTTTCTACCGGGTAATTCTCTTTGGCTTAAAGAATGCAGGTGCAACATATCAGCGTTTCATGCATCGTATCTTCAAACCCTTTTTAGGAAAGTTTGTTTAATATTATGTGGATGATTTGGTGGTAAAATCCAAACAAAGTTCAAATCACTTGGCTGATTTGGAAGTCATATTCCGCAATCTTCGACAACATAATTTGAAGATGAACCCCTTAAAATGTGCTTTTGGGGTAACCTCAGGAAAATTTCTGGGCTTTGTTGTACGCCATCATGGTATTGAAGTCAATATTGAGAAGACAAATTCAATCCTTGGTATGTCACCTCCTTGAAATTTGAAATAATTAAGAGGAATTCAAGGACACTTAGCCTATATTTGGCGTTTCATCGCCAATTTAGCAGGAAAAAGTTTACCCTTCACCAAATTGATGAAGAAGGGAGTCACTTACCAGTGGACTGAAGAATGTAAAGAATCATTCGATATTCTCAAGAAGTATCTCTTGAGTCCACCGGTACTTATGACACCTATTGAAGGAAGGCCACTTATCCTTTATGTGAAAGCCTTAGAGCGATCATTGAGTGCCTTTCTTACTCAGAAGAATGATGCTGGGAATGAAAACAACCTCTACTACCTCAGTCAGACTATTCTTGAAGCAGAAACCTGGTATTAAAGTATTGAGAAGTGCTACCTGAAATTAATGTTTGCAGTTCAGAAGTTGAGACACTACCTGCAACATCACGAGGTCCAATTGGTATCTCGCAATAACCCTCTCAAATTAATCCTTAGTCGTACAATGCTTACAGGACGTCTGGCAAGGTGGGCAGTTATTTTTCAGCAATTCGACATTCAGTATATGTCTCAAAAGGAAATAAAGGGCCAAACTCTGGCTGATTTCCTGGCTGAACACCCTTCAGTGGAAGACACATCTTGAGATATTGAACTCCCTGATGAGGAAGTCTTCTCTATTCAGGATAGTCCTCAGACATGGGAAATTTACTTTGATAGTGCTTCCAGAAGTCTAACAGGGAGGAAAATAAAAAATCCTAAATTCAACAAAGTTGGCTTAGGAATTGTGCTTATTTCTCCAGAAAAGGCAGTGTTACCTTATTCCTTCTTATTATGGGAAGGTGGTACCAATAATGAAGTAGAATACCAAGCTCTCATCACAGGCTTGGAATTGGCTCTTCAAGCACAAGTGAATCATTTAAAGGTAAAAGGTGATTCAGACCTGGTAATCAAACAATTCAATGGGGATTATGCCACCAGAAAAGAAGAAATAATCCCTTTGTATGATTACGTTAGAGAGTTAATGGCGAAATTCTTTTCAGAACCGACATTTTCTTATGTCCCGCGATCACAAAATGCTAAAGCTGATGCACTGGCTAATATAACCACAGCTATGGCAGATCTAAATCGAGACGAGACAACCATCAGTATTGCCCACCATCGTGAAATTACACCTTATGTTTGAATCAGAACAGAGGAAATTAATGAAATTAGTCCCATTATTGAACCGTATGGTCATACTAGAGGATGGATGTCACCTATCAGGTAATACCTTCAAAATGGAACACTTCCACCTGATAGAGCCAAGAAAGAACAAATCCGGCGACGTGTGGTCAATTTTACTCTTTATGATAGCCCAGATCACTTAGAGAAAATTCTCTACAAAGTGGTTTTGATGGAGTTATCTTCAGATGCATTGATGGTGAAGAGACAATGGTTGTCATGAAAGAAGTGCATGCAGGAATCTATGGTGCCCACCAGTCTGGACATAGACTGTCTGATCAGATTCGAAGGCTTGGATACTATTAGCCTTAAATGATACAAGATTGTGTTAATTTCACAAAGAAGTGTCATTCATTCCAAGTACATGCCAACTTCATTCATCAACCTCCAGATTTTCTTCATACAACTAAATACTCGTGGCCATTTTCCACATGGGGAATGGATGTGGTGGGACCTTACCCTTCAGCTACAACCAAGTAGTTTAAGTATATTCTTACTGCTACTGATTTATTTTCCAAATGGGCAGAGGTAGTACCTCTCAAGGAAGTCAGTTCTAAATTCATTGTTAGATTCATCAAGTCTAACATCATTACCAGATTTGGTGTCCCTCATACCATATTGATGGACAATGGCACCAACTTCTGTTCATCCGAGCTGAAGAATTTTTATCAAGAATACAACATCAAATCCAACCATTCATCTCGGTATCATGCAGCGACCAATGGCCAGATAGAAGCCTTCAATAAGACTCTGTCAAATATAATGCAAAAGATGGTGTATAAAGATAAGAAGTCATGGCCTGATAAACTCTTTCATGATTTATGGGATTATCATACCACCACCCGCACTGCAATGCGGTCAACTCCATATTCACTAGTATATGGAACAGAAGCTGTATTGCCCATTGAAGTTCAACTACCCTCGCTCAGAGTAGCCATTTGTGATCAGTCATCTACATATGAGCAATCTCAAAAGTGATTGAATGAATTGGAACAGTTATATGAGAAAAGATTGTCCTATTTACACCACTTGGAAGTCTATTAGAATCGAATATCACGAGCTTTCAACAAAAAAGTTCGTCTTCGTTCATTCACTCAGGGAGAATTGGTATTAGTTCTCAGAACTCCAATGATACCAAGAAATAAACCTCCCAATCTTGAGCCAAAATGGGAAAGACCTTACTCGATACATAAGGTCTACTCCAATGGAGCTTATTCATTAATCTCAATGGATGGAGAACTCATCACTACTCCAACCAATGCCATATTTCTGAAGAAATATTTTGTACGAACACAAAATTCAGAACCTCGATTCAGTATGAACTTAAACTGCACCACAGTCCAGCATATGACCCTAAACTATTTGCAAGTCCCTTACATCCAGCAAGACGTTAAACTGCACCATCCACGGTCCATACATATGACCTTAAACTGTTTGTATCCTTTTGTCCCACACGACGTTAAACTGTGACGTCCTAACTACATGATGCTAAACTGTAAAAAAGTCTCTTATGTCCGGAAAGACATTAAACTGCATAACCAACGGTCCATGCATACGACCTTAAACTATTGGCACTTTCTTCCAACATGACGTTAAACTGTATCGTCCCTTTTTCGTCCAACATGACGTTAAACTGTGAAAAAGTCCCTAATACGTCCAACATGACGTTAAATGGTATACTCTTTTGTCTTCACTGCATGACATTAAACTGCACAATCCCCCTTTTTGTCCAACATGACATTAAACTGTATTGTCCCCATCGTCCTAACTATATGATGCTAAACTGTATAGAAAGTTCTTTAATACGTCCTACATGACATTAAACTATACTTTTTCCCTTCTACATGACATTAAACTGTGCAGCACCAATAGTCCTAACTGTAAGACTTTAAACTGCATAGTCCCTTTATATGTCCTACATGACATTAAATTGTGCATCGTTAGGGTTGTTACTACCTCTTGTTTCACACACCGAGTATGAATCACGTGAGCTTAGAGCAAACTTCAACCATAATACTCTCTCTAGGATAATAACCATGTGTAAGTCCCAACACCTTTTTAGGCCGTTGTCCCCAAGAACAACTTGATCATTAATTCATTCTTTAAATTGAACTACGCGAACTTTGATCCTTGCCTTCTAGGCTGGGTACGTAGGCAACCTCCCAAGGTTCTAGCCCAAAACCAATCTCTTCACATTGGTTCACCTCCATCTCATACGATGTTGATTCGTGAAGCCGCCTCTAGAATCAATATCTTTACATTGGTTCACTTTTGTCCTTACTATACGACGTTAAACTATACAACACTTTTGTCCAGTATGACAATAAACTACAATATTCTTTGATACCCTCACTTGAGAGGGAATCATTATTTACATTGATTTTCAATCATGTTTTATTCCAAATACTACGTTCATACATGGCAATGCTCGAACCTTTTATCTTGGGTTAAACCATCATTGCACTAAAGTCCCCTTTCACCCTTCACATGTATGAACCAAATCTATACAGAGGGTATTTCTAGAACTACGTGGGCTTGATTACCATCCATATGGGATATGTAGGAACATTCGAGTGTCCCTCGAATCCAGCCCCAAGTCTTTGGGCCTAACCCCAAATTCCACTTTCAGTCCCTTGGCTGAAAAGTCCCCACGAAAACACACACTGTGTATTTCTTATAATGGTCCAAGCTCTATGACCCTAAACTAAGATCTATAATCCTTTTGTCCTGCATGACGTTAAACTGTAGTTCAAGAACTATGTATGGCTTGATTCTCATCCTTATGGGATACGTAGTGAAGTCCAACTCAGGACCCATCCACAACATGATTATGGTTAGCATTGATCTGTGTATATTTTCATACATTGGACAAAACCCATCTTTATGTGTCATAATCCTAACCTTAAATATTTTTAGATCTTCATAACCCTTATCTTGACTTCTAGTCACAAAAATGTCAAACTTCTGAGAGTTCTTTTTCCTGACCATGTAGCACGTGCCCTTAGGCGACCTTGCATAAACAGTCTATATAACGGACCTTTCAGCCAAAAGATACTATTATTTGACTATGCAGCCAATGCCCTTAGGTGGCCCTGCATAATTCAACCCCCTAATAGGTTTTTTAAATAGCGGTAACTTCATTCTTGGGAGGAAAGCATCTTTTGTCCTTATTTGTCTTAATGACAATATGTAGGGATTCGCAAAAATAGCCATCCTTAACATACTTGTCCCATATCCTTTTTCATGATTTGAAAGTATTCAAGTCTATGGTTTATGTTCTCTTTCCCTACGTTTGGGTCAGACCTTCATAGGAGTGATATCCATCTAGTTCTTTGATAATATTGTTTGGAAATATCTTCTCCATATTCAATTACCTCTTTCCATACAGTAAACTCTATACTTTGGAAAATTTAAATCTCTATAAACTTTCGCTGGATTTTAGCACTAGGAAAGTAAATTTATGAGAGTTCTTTTTCCTAACTATGAAGCACGTTCCCTTAAGTGTCCTTACATAAGTAGTCTACATAACAGACCTGTCAGCCAAAAGATGTTATTTATTTGACTATGCAGCCAATGCCCTTAGGTGGCCCTACATAATTCAACCCCCTAACGGGTTTGTTAAATAATGGTAACTTCATTCTTGGTAACTACTTATTCTAATGCCTTTTATCTCTTTTTCATACCATTCCTCATATTCAAATATTCTTAAGTCATAGTTTACATATTTTCACTCATACATGAGTATGGTAATATTTTTTCAGATGAATTGTCAAGGAATTGAGTCAATTCTAATTCATTCGGTCAAAGCTATTTCGACCTTAAACATTAGCCTCTTTATGTCTGACGTGCATGACTTTAAACTACCCACAAAAGACAAAGGAACTTTGAATAAAAGTCAAGTTCCAACTCACTAAACATATATTTTGTATGATTTAGGTAATATTGAGCAATTAAAAGATTCAAAGTTTGTAGGATTATTTATAATAATTCTAGTAAAAATCAAACTATGCTTACTAGGCCCATTGGCTTAGGTAAAATTTAAAGCAGGTAGTAGGAAAATATATGCAAAAGTGATTGAAGATGAAATCATTCTCTCCATTGATGCACAAGAATAGAAGGACATATATAGATTGGAGTCTCTTCTCTTTTTCAGGAAATTACAAAAGGCTATCGAAATAAGTCTTCACTTGATGAACTGCATCCCGAGCTTCATCAGCAGCCACTTGAATCTCATGCACCTGACCAACTTCACTCTTTTCAACCTGATGGAGTGCTTTCTTGGAATCCGAAATGGTCTTCATACCATTCGTTTGAAGTCCCTCTAGTGAATTATTGAGTTGGTCAAGTTCCCCAGCAACAACATCTAACTGTTGCTGAAGGTGCATCTTCTGGATGACTTTTTCTTTGATCTTATGCTTTAGCTCCTTCATCTTGGTAGCATAGTCAGCCTCAGCTCGGGATACCGCAGCCTCAAATTCGCCGATGTTGACTGAAAGTTTCACCCTAGTCAGATCTTCACGACACTTTTGCTCCTGCTCTCTCCTGAAGATGACTTGTTTCACTGCGGTATGGATCTCTTGTTATCCAAAACCACCAAGTCCCATGATGAACTGGGATGACAATCGATGGATCTTTGATGATAGATCTTCTAAAGGCACCTCAGATATGATTTTCCATATATTGTTCCATGCCTTGCGTCGTGAAAAGCTGAACGCCTTAAGCACCTCTGGGTCTGATTCAACATAATCATCACAAGGGGGGCATGTAATTTGGGATTAATGCACTTAAGGAAGTGCCATGTTCTGCTTTTTCCCCCCTGACCCTGGTTGCTTCACCTTCTACTGCTGTTTGGACGGAAGTTGAGACCTCACCTCTAGTTCTAACCATTGAAGTTGATAGCCCTGTTTGATCAATTAAAAGTATGGTTAGTTTCATAGAACAATGGAAGTCTGTTGTCTATCTTGAAAACTCAGTCCAATCATTACCTAACAGTAGATCAGCAGCTTGAGTAGACTCCTCCCCATCTTTCCCGGTTTCAACAGGATATTCAAGATGGATCTCAGAAGAGTGTATTGGATTTAGCTCCACTTGAGCTAATTTTTTTGCAATGGTAGGGTTGACATCAATGTCCACACCCTCTTCAGGCATTGTCAGTTCAGTAGCTTCTATGGATGGAATTGCATATTATGTTCAGTCATGATTAGAAGTGTAAATTATAAGAAAATTTACTGGGTGAAGGATAACACTCACGCCCAAGGTCTTCTAAATCACATGATAACTTAGCATGATCATAAAATTCTTCAAAAGACATGCCATGATCCATCATTTCATCCAATGATATTTCAAAATCCTGGTTAGTCTCACCAGTGGGAGCATTTTATGTATCCCCTTGGCGACCCTCATTCTGTAGCCCTTGATCCTGGACAACTTCTTCAGGAAGGATGGCAGATTCAGTTGCTATGGCTACCAATGATTCTGGTGCAGGTTCTTCTCTACTTGTAGCAGCAACAAGAGTAGTACTGGGAATAGATGTTGGCTCTTTTTCAAAAGTAGCCAAGTCAGCTTGAATTTGCGTTTGTTCCACAACACCCTCTGTGGTCCTCAAAGGAGGATCAGTCCTTTCCCTCAGAGGGAAAATTGAAGAAGCCCCTGCAATCCTAAGGAAAATGAGCAATCTTTTCATGGTTTAAGACTCATGATTACCCAATGGATTTACCGCTGCTAATGAAGCGTTTAGCTGTGGAATTCCTCCTTCATTGCCTTTGCTTTTTTGGTTTTTTGGGAGTATCAGAAGTCTCCCTTATTGGAACCTAGATTAGAGAATGAAAAGACGTTGCCAGCTCCTCATTCATGGCCTGATAGCCTGGAGATATCTCGCCTGGTTCACGAGGAGATTCAGCAGCAACCCCAATGGCAGTACCACTAGGTCTATACTATGGCGAAGGAACCTCAGTTCCTTTCTTTTCAAGCTGGAAGATAAAGAAAATAACTTCCTTAAGTAACAAAGCTTCAACTGGAATCAAGTTGCAAAGCAAATAAGGAAAGAAAACTTACATCTTCAGGAGCCACGTAATCGTGCTACTCCTCATCAGTCCCCTCAGCAGCGCCACGATCAATCATTTCCTTCACCCGCTTAGTGAAAGGAACGGACTCATCAGTGGCATATATGAGCATTTCCAGCTCCTTGATGTAAGCCCGCACTTCATTGAGGTTATCCTCGTATTGGATATTTGTAGAAGCTAGAAGATTCCCTATTCCAGGAAGGTGTAGGCCCTCTCGCAATTCTAGTCAGGCGGTCTCAGTACCACAGTATAAACCCTTCCATAACTGGACAGCCTCTGGTCATAGATATGAAGGCTGCGAGGAAGGTCCTACAATCTTTGACTTCAATTTCTTCCCAACTCCTGCAACTGCAGATATAGAATAAGAAAATAAGACTTATTGCTTTATAAAGTAGCAGTGATTAAGTTACCACAATGAAGTAACTCACCATGAGTTGATGGATTAGGTCTCTTGATTCTAACCGGAGGATTATATCGGGCACGAGGCCGCTTTTCCGCTTATTGTGCCTCATCATCCCCATTATGGGAATCCGGTGAATCAGTCCTAGAGGAGGAGTCTGACGAATTAGCTTCAGGTGGGGAAGCATCACCTTCATGAGGGAGTGTTTCTTTCTCTACAGTCCTCTTCCTTTTCCCCACCTGATAAACTGGGTAATTCAGTACCCCTTTTGGGTATGATGCGATCCAGTGCTCGGCATAATATGTAGTCAAGTTATGTGCCGCTTTTTTGACTGGTAGATCAAATACTGCCCCAGTCTTCTCCCTTGACGTCAGCAGCCACAGTTGTCGAGCAACCATCGGGTGTTTCTCTAACCTGACATGTACTGGGGGAGATACAACAATCTGTTGCAGACACTAAAATTGATGTGAAAATCTATATGGAGCATAGGCCTCGCATATAATTTCTCCGTCAATCCTGGAAACTAGCACACCATATCTGCAAGCTAGAATGTATGCCCTCAAATCCAAATGGGTTGTTCCATCATCAACAAACCACCCAGTTGGTGGATTTCCATAAAAAAAATAAGTCGAATTCCTTAAACATGCTCAGCCTCACTTTCATGTCATAGGCATTAACATCTAATGGAGCAACTCCAGAGAATGCTTGCACTGACGGCCTGAAAGAACTTCTAGGAATTTGTAGTCCATTCTGTAAATTGTAAGTCCTGAAGTAAGTGGCAATCCATCCCCATAAAACTTGTAATAGTCCCACTATTCTTAAAGGATATTTACCCATGAAGACATGAAGTAAAATCCTGTGAATCTTTGCTAAAATGGGGGTAGCAAACCCAACCATTTTTTTCTCAGCCAACTTTTCCGCAATGACAAAGGTCCCTGGCCTAACTCATCCCTTTGAATCCCTGACTGGAAAGAGATAAACGCTGAGCCACATAGCCAAGAATCCCTCCAGACGAGTCTTCTTTGGGATCCTTTGATTCACCTTATATCCCCACTTCTTGAACTCTCCTGCTTCTAGAGTTGGCCAGAATTTACCAGGAGCACCCCTCTTCTCAGGTTTTGGGCAGGTGGTAGGACATTTGAGCCTCTTATCCTTGGATTTATTTTTCTTGGATCCTTTCTCCTTTGGCTCCTTCTCCTTTGGTTCCTTCTATTTCTTTTCAATAAGAAATATATTCATCCACTCCTCCGGATGAATATCCTTTCTAGAATGAGTTAACGAGGTCTCTGAACTCTTGATCCTGTGGAAGATCTTAAATAATTATCGAGCTAAAGAAGGAGTCTTCTCTGAATCATTCCAAGTCACCTTGGGAGGAATGAATTCATCATACATGTCTCCCAAAATTGGAGCCCCTGAGATTTTGTAGACATCCCACGGACTGATGCCTACTCCTGCATGAGTCAGATTGAAAGAATTAGTTTCTGGCCTCCAGTGGCTGAGTATCTCTGGCACGAAGTTATCATGTCTGTAAACATATGTTTTCCCAACCCAAATAGCTTCGTATATCACCACTCCTTTCAGATCCTCGACAAACTCTGCATAGGTTTGTCGCACCCAGTATGCCCACATCCAAGTTGGCTTCACACCTCCCCCAGGATGGAAGTCCCAACTTTTCTTCCAGCCTTTGTATTGATCCATCTGAGCATTTCATAATATTGAAGGATTACAATGTGGTTGCAGCTCAGGTGTATGAGGTTTCAGATCTGGCGTACAAGGGTTATGATGCATCATATGGGCCTTCTCCACTATTCTAGCACTTAGAAATACTCATCCACCTGAGATATTTGATGAAGATAAGTTGGTATAATTCTGAAACCACAAAAATGGGAGATAGTTCTTTGCTTCTGGAATAGTAACTTCTCACAGATGACCATAGCCGTACAAAGGCAAATAAATGCTTTGGGGGAAGTCATGATGATATTTCTTCAGATACTTAGCCAAATCCGGAAGAGTGCTACTTTTGACGGTATAATAATCGTGGCCAATGATGTTCATCATATCATCGATCTTCTTTCTAGCCAGTTCATCAGCTATTCCGGTTCTAAGAGCCATTGATTCTGCACAAAATTTGAATAAATTAACTTTTAAGTAAGTTTATTTTTCATAAAATTTGTGAAGGAATTTCAGAAAAATGGAAAAGGCATTAAGGCGCGCAAGTCTAAACTTGGAGAGAAAGTATGAATGTGTCGCGCAAATGTTAATGTGCCGCACAAGTTTTTGGCATGCAAGTATCACCGCGCAAGTCATATTACCTTGACAACAGCGCGACAGTGAAGAAACAGCAGAAAATGAGTAACTTGCGTGGCGAAGGGGACCTGCGCGGCGAGAGCTCGAGAATCCGAAAATCAGATGATATGCACGGAAAATGACCGCATATTTATAGGCCAGGTTGCACCCTTGTACACCGATTCATGCGCGCTCCATCCAGTGTGCTCTAGCCCTGCGCGACGCGCACCTGCGTGATGACAGCTACACGACTTGCACCTGCACGCCTCTTTCATTTTGGTTTTCTTCTTTTCCTCAGAGTCACATCCTTATTCTTCCGGATCCAACTCTGAGGGGGGACTTTTGTTGACGCTCATTTTCATCACATTGTCTAAAATAATGGAAAAGGAAATACCTTAAGTCCAAATTGATTCATCCTTTGAAGAAAACATCAAAAAATGACAAAGGCATGAAAAAGGCTTCAAATGCACAAGGGTCATGCAAGTTACCTCATTGTCGCGCAAGTATACTTGCACACCGCCTAATGGTCGTGCAAGTGACTTGCGCGCCCAAAGTGATAACTGCCCGAGGTCTTCTCCAGCTTATTAATAGACCCTGTGGGCCCCCCATTTTGGAGAGGAATTTTTCCAGTATTCAGATTTAGAGCTCTGAATGCCCAAGTCTCTTCTTCGGGTCTTCTGAACACTTCTAAGGTAATTCTTTACCTAGAATGGAAGGTCTAAACAAGAGGAGTAAGGTCTAAGTGTTAGAATTCACTAAACACTTGCACGCCTAAGGTGTTTTACCCTTAGGGGAAATGAACATACTTACGCGCCGCCCTACTTCCTCACCAAAACTTGCGTGCCTTTCTTCTGGAAGTACCTCAGGATAATTCTAAAGGAATTGGTCAAGGATCGCCCAAGTATTCCCATGCTAGTTTACAAACGCGCAAGTACCCATGTGTCGCGCAGGTATACCTGCGCGACCAGGACTTGCGCGCCCACACAGTACTTGTGCGCATGCCAGGACTTGCGCGCCCCTGCCTTTTTGGGTGCCTTTCTTTCCCATTTAACCCCTCTTATGTCGTTCCACATCTCCTATTCAAGATTCAGTCTTCAATACACTCTTCAAATCCATTTATGGAATAATTTTTTGATTTTTCTTCCTTATCTGAAAGGAACTCCGTGGAAAATTTCTCAAAACCTAGTGATTTACACATATTTTTGTCACTAAAGATTGAGATTTCATTCATTCCACCTCATCCTTTGAAGATGAGAGAACCCCTTAGCCTGGGCCTCCTTTTCAGGAATAATCCCCAGTCTTAATTATCAATTCTGGGCATCCTTCTTAGGAGTAATCCCCAAGTCCCCTAATCTGGGCATCCTTTTCAGGAGTAATCCCCAATCTTAAAATTCCCAAATCTGGGCATCCTCCATAAGAGTAAGCCCTAAGTCCTCATTAACCTGGACCTCCTTTTTAGGAGTAAGCCCCAAATTAGAGTATCCAGATCTCCATAAAGTACATATACCTTTATGGACCATGTTCCTGGATTTCTTCCCTGAAGTAAATCCTAATCTTTATCTATTTGGGTAGTCATACATACATAAGACCCACATCATTTCTTATGATTGCATCTTTCATGGCACAACTGTCTGGTTTTACCAATACCTCTTGTTTCTCACACCGAGCATGACTCACGTGAGATTAGAGTGTAAAAGTAATTATGACATCTTTCTTTGAGCCATCAATCATAAAAATCATATTCCCTTACTCGAACTACGTGGGTTCTGATTCCTTTTCCAAAACAAAGGATACGTAGGTAGCCCATATGCGGGTACGATCCCAACTTTGAAATAATCAATGTCCTTCTGAATGAAAATAAACTTTAAGTGCCCCACTGAGTGGCTTTAAAACCAGTATAGTCATCATAATGACCAAGAGACTTTTATGTATCAAAGGATTCCATTGACTAAGAATCTCTAACAAATACAGATGATTCTCTATCGATGAAGAACCTCGAATACATATAAAAGATTCTCTAAATTTCCTGCATATCAATCATTGATTGTCAGATCTAAAGGAAATCTCATTTTATACTTGGTAATGTAATAAGGATTCACGAACATAACTTAAATCTATAAAGAGAGTCCCTGAGTAGACAATAATTCCCCTCAAAAGGTGTGATGAGTCCGACCTCCCATCCTCTCGAACAATGCAAATTCCTAAGCCTCATCAGTCCACAACTAATGAGCGCCTACCTTTGGAAAGTATGTTCAAATGGATATGGAATCATTGGATGTTTCCGGTTCTACGAACAAACCCGTTAGAAACTGCTTGGAATGTTTGAATCTTAAATCAATTAGGTCCATTAGGCCTAATATGCCAATTGGGCCTATCAGGCCCATTCAGCCACTAAGGCCCATTAGGCCCATTAGGCCACTTAGGCCCACTATACCCATCAGATCACTTAGGCCACTTAGGCCCATTAGGACCATGAGGCCCGTGAGGCCCATGAGGCCCATCAGGCCCATGAGGCTCATCAGTCCCATTAGGCCACTTAGGCCCATTAGGCTCATTAGTCCAATTAGGAAAATATGCCCATTGGGCCTATTAGGCCCATTAGACCACTGAGGTCCATTAGTCCCATTATGCCCATCAAGCTAATTAGGACACCAAGGCCCTTTGGGTTTACTTGGCCCATTATGCCACTTAGGCCCATGAGGCCCATTACAAAACTTAGGCCACTTAGGCCCATTAGGCCCATGAGGTACATTAGGCCAATCAGGACCATTAGTCCAATTAGGCCCATTAGGTCAATTCGGCCCATTAGGCCAATTCAACCACTTATGCTCATTTGGCCCATTGAGCCTATCATGCACATTAGGCCCATTAGGCCCATTCGTCCACTGAGACCCATCTAGCCACTTAGGCCCATTAGACCCATTGGGCCACTGATGCATATTATGGCCATTAGGCCGATCAATCCCATTAGGCCCATGGGGCCCATTAGTCCATGAAGGCTCATTAGGCCCATTTGGCCACTCAGGTCCATTAGGCCATTATGCCCATTAGGCCCATTAGGCTACTTATGACCCTTTATCCCATTATGCCCATGGGTCCACTGAGGCCCATTAGGACACTTTGGCCCATTCGGCCCATCAGTCCACTTAGGCCCATTCAACTCATTAGTCCACTTAGGCCCATTAGGCCCATGAGGCCCATGAGGCCACTGAGGCCCATTAGGGCCATCAAACCCATTAGGCCACTTAGGCCAATTAGGCACATTAGGCCCACTAGGCCACTTAGGCCCATTCAGCTCATTATGCCATTTAAGCCCATTAGACCTATCACGCCCATCAAATCCATGAGGCCACTTAGGCCCATTCGTCCCATTATGTCCATCAGGCCCATCAGGCCCATTAGGCCACTTAGGCCCATTCGTCTCATTGGGCCACTTAGGCCCATTAATCCCATTAGGCCCATTAGACCCATTGGGCTCATTAGGTTCATTTGGCCTATTAGGAAACTTAGGCCACTTAGGCTCATTAGTCCATTTAGTCTCATTCAACCCATTCGACCCATTATGCCACTTTGTCCCATTAGGCCACTTAGGCCCATTAGGCACATTATTCCACTTAGTCCACCAAGGCCAATTAGACCACCTAGGACCATTGGGCCACTTAGGCCCATTGGTCCACTTAGGCCCATTGGTCCACTTAGGCCCATTTGGCCCATTAGGCCACTTTGGCCACTTTGGCCTATTATGCCCATTAGGCCCATTAGGTCTATTATGCCACTTAATCCCCTTAGGCCCATTAGGCCACTTAAGCCCATTAGGACACTTCGGTAACTTAAGGCCCAGTATGCCAATTAGGCCACTGAGTCTCATTCGGGCACTTAGGCCCATTCAACCACTTAGGACCATTGAGTCCATTAGTTCACTTAGGCCCATTCGACCCATTAGGCCCCTTAGGCCACTAAGGCCCATTAGGCCCATTAGGCCACTTATGCCCATTATGCCAATTAGGCCACTCAGGTTCATTAGGTCCATTTGGCCGCTAAGACCCATTCGTCTCATTAGGCCACTTAGGCCCCTTAGGCACATTAGGCCACTTATGCCCATCAGGCCCATTAGGCCACTTAGGCCACTTAGGTCCATTATGCCCATTAGTCCCATTGGGCCACTATGTAGATTACGACAATTAGGCTACTTAGGCCCATTAGGCCACTTAGGCCCATTAGGACACTTCGACCACTTAGGCCCATTAGGCCACTGAGGCCCATTAGACCCATTAGTCCACTTAGGCCCATTCGTCCCATTAGGCAACTTATGCCACTTAGGCCCATGAGACCACTTAGGCCGCTTAGGCCGCTTAGGCCTATTAAGCCACTTTGGACCATTATGCCCATAAGTCCACTTAGGCCCATTATACCCACTAGACCAATGGGGCCACTTAGGCCCATTAGGCTACTTAGGTCACTTAGGCCACTTGGGCCCATTTGGCCACTTGGGCCCATTAGGTCCATTAGCCCACTTAGGCCCATTATGCCCATTAGGCCCATTTTTTCACTTAGACCCATTAGGACCATTAGGCTCATTCATCCTTTTAGGTATATTAGGCCCATTGGGACACTTATGCCCATTATGCACTTAGGTCCATTAGGCCACTTATGCCCATTAGGCTCATTCGGCCCATTAAGCCCATGAGGCCCATTGGGCCACTTGGGCCCATTCATCCCATTGTGCTACTTAAGCTCATTCAGAACATTAGGAAACTTAGTCTCATTCAACCCATTAGACCCATTAGGCCACTTAGGTGAGTTAGGACCATCATGCCGCTTTGGCCAGTTAGGCCCATTGGGTTCATTAGACCACTTTGGCCAGTTGGGCCCATTATGACACTTTATCCAGTTAGACCCATTAGGCTCGTTAGGCTCATTCATCCCATTGTTCCAGTTAGTATTATTGGGCCTATTTGGCCAGTTAGGCCCATTAGGCTCGTTAGGCCCATTGGGCCAATTAGGCCACTTAGGCGAGTTTGACCCATTAGGCCCATTGGGCCGACATAAATGTCAGTTAGGCCAGTTAGGCCCCTTAGGCCCATTGGGGCCATTAGTATAGTTAGGCCACTTAGGCCAGTTGGTCCCATTTAGCACATTGGGCCCATTAGGCCTTTTAGGCCCGTTAGGACCATTAGGACACTTAGGACCATTCGACCTATTAAGCCACTTAGACCAGTTAAGCCCAATTAGACCATGGGGTACATTAGGCCCCTTAGGCTAGTTAGTCCCATTAGGTCCATTCGGCCCATTATGTCCATTAGGCCCGTTGGGTCCATTAGGCCCATTAGGCCAGTTAGGCCCATTAGGCCCTTTGGGCCCATTAGGCCATTTGAAAGTGCCCAATGAATGATTGTATCACTAATAGGGGGAGGGGTGAATTAGTGATACTTTTTTTCTCTTATGTTTCTTTTCAAATGAAACAACATTTGCCTCCTGTTAAAGATTATATTCCCTACTTAAAACAATTCAAACACACATCCACAGGAACACAAGTATTTACAAGATTCACTATTCAATAAGAATAACTATGTCCTTGGTATAGAATTGAAGTGTTTCAATACCACACAATCTACTAGAAAAAAATAATTGGATTACAACAAGTAGGATATACCCTTTCACTTATGTAGCACTATGTAAATAATCCAATAGTACATGTGTACCCTCTTAGCATAAATTGGGTAATGCAATGATTGTGTAACAACTCATGTTACCTATTCTTCTTTTCAATTACACAAATGTATTCAATTGAAAACACTTCTTCAATTTCTTACCCATAAGATGGTAAGAACTTTCTAGACATGAAATTGTTAAGAAAAAAAACCAAGTCCGATTTTCCCAGTCTGATTCCTCTGAGTATGATTATCCTTGACACAATTCTTCCCAATAAGATTTTTCCAATACGATTCTTCTCGTTATGATATTCCTTAGTATAAAAAGTATAATTTTGATAGAATGATATAGAGATGAATCGACACTACTTCAATTATCCATCTTCCACAGTCTGGAAGACCGAGTATGGAAATCATGATATGATTAATCCAGCCCAATACGATGATCAGCTGAATACGATTGATAAGACGAATATAGTAATTAGCTGAGTATGATAAACACTGAGTATGATGATTAGTTGAATACAATGTTGTGATCTTGTCTCTTCTCTTTCACTTCAATCCATCAAAACTTCTTCAACAAAAGTGAATACATAAACTTTTTCTTATCTATAAAACTAGGAGCTTCTCTCTCAGGAAAATTACATCGGTTCACCTTAAGTAAAACATACTTTTCTCCTTCTATAGGTGACCCTTGATATTCTTTGGCGGGAATCCCAAAAATTTGCCGCTTAATCAAATTCACCCTAATCTCAATTTCCCCTAAAATATGGGGTGTATTTTGACTTCATAAAATATTCTCAAAAGCTTCTCGATTCTTATAAAACTTTCAATTCTCCTTCTGAATGCTAAATATGATAATTATTTTGAATGTTGAGATCCCCCTCAATTTCACATCCAACAAACTTTTCTTTCAACCCACTTTTACTTCTTCACTTATTCTCTTGACCCACTTGAAAATATAAAACAATTCCACTCTCATACAATGAATCTTGACCCAATTGAAACCTACAAAGTAATTCAACCCTTTTTAAATGGTTTACCACATTGTTGATCTCATTATTTCCTTCTCTTTTCAATCATCAACCTTAACCAATTCCTTCTTTGAATATGATTGTCCATAGTATGATCTTTTTTAGAATGGTTGGCCTGAATACAATCATATTGGGTACGATCTTTTTCTTCTTGATCTTGAGTATGATCATCCTAGTTACGGAGGTTTTCTTATGCATACGATAGATAATATGATACCACAGTACCAAAAAATGATCATTCTGGGTATGATCATTCAGATTACAATCCTCAATGCCTTCTTTGTTTCCTTCTCAGCTAGAATCTGATTACACTGGGTACAATTCATTTTCGATTGGAACCATCTCTTTCTTCCCTTCCGCCTAGAAAATATAAATCTATATATGACTTAGAATACCTATTTTCCCCTTTCTTCACATATCATACACAAGACAAGTCTAATCAGTGCCTTTTCTTCCTATCAACTTTGCCTCGTTATGATGGACATAGTGAGTCTGATTCTTTGGAAAACAATGGATATTATGATTTCCAAAAAATATAAAGTGAGGTGATTTTCTTTCTTCAAAATCTTTCCTTGACAACAAAAGACAACACATGAAAATAAACACCTTCTTCATCAGCTTGGTTCTAACGATCCCCCTTTGGATTTTATTGTCAACCAAGTTTCATAAATCACTGAATTTAGGCCCATTATTCCCATTGGCCAATTATTCTCATTAGCCCACTTGGGCCCATTAGGCCCATTAGGTTACTTACTCCCATTAGGCCAATTAGTCCACTTAGGCCCATTAGGCCCATTAAACGACTTAGGTCCATTAGGACCATTGGGACCATTAGGCCACTTGGGCCCATGAGGCTCATTAGGCCACTTTGGCCCATTATGCCCATTAGTCCACTTAGGCACATGGGGCCCATTAGGCCACTTCGACCCATTATGAAACTTATGACACTTAGTCCCATTGGACCCATTAGGCACATTCACCCCATTAGGCCCATTCATCCCATTGAGCCCATTATGCAACTTAGGCCACTTAGGCCCATCAGGCCACTTAGTCCCATTAGGAAACTTAAGCCACTTAGGCCCATTAGTCCACATAGGCCCATTCGAACCATTAGGCCAGTTAGGCCCATTTGACCCATTAGGACCATTAGACCCATTAGGCCGATTAGGACACTTAGGCCCATTAGACCCATTATTTCCATTAGGCCCATTAGTCACATTATTCACATTAGGCCCATTAATCCCATTAGGAAACTTCGGCAACTTAGGCCCATTGAGCCACTTAGACCCATTGGACCCATTAGGCCTATTAGTTCCATTAGGAAACTTAGTCTACTTAGGCCCATTAGTCCACTTAAACCTATTAGACCCATTAGGTCCATTAGAACCATTAGGCCTATTAGGCCCATTAGTCAACTTAGGCCACTTAGGCCTATTAGGACCATTATTACCATGAGGCCACTTTGGCCCATTAGGAAACTTAGGCCACTTAGGCCCATTGGACCCATTAGGCCACTTAGGCCCATTAGACCCATTAGGACACTTAGGACGATTAGGCCCATTAGGACACTTTGGACCATTAGGAAACTTAGGCCACTTAGGTCCATTGGACCTATTAGGCCCATTAGGCCCATTCAGACTATTGGTCCCATTAGGTAACTTTTGCCACTTAGGTCCATTGGACCCATTAGTCCCATTGGACCCATTAGGCCCATGGGTCCCATTAGAAAACATAGGACACTTAGGCCCATTAGGCCACTTAGTCCCATTGGAACCATCAGGCACATTAGGTAACTTAGGCCACTTAGGCCCATTAGGACACTTAGTCCCATTAGACCCATTCATCCCATTAATCCACTTAGTCCCATTCAATCCATTCATCCCATTAATCCCATTAGACTCATTAGGCCGATTAGGCCACTTAGGCCCATTAGATCCACTAGACCCATTAGTCCCATTAGGCTCATTAGGCAACTTAGGCCACTTAGGCCCATTCGACCACTTAGACCTATTGGACCCATTAAGCCCATTAGGAAACTTAGTCCACTTAGACCCATTGGACCCATTAGGCCTATTAGGAAACTTACTCCACTTAGGGCCATTTGACCACTTAGACCCATTGGACCAATCAGGTCCGTTAGGCAACTTAGGCCACTTAGACCCATTGGACCCATTAGTCCCATTTTCCAAATTGGTCCACTCCAACCCATTAGGCCACTTAATCCCATTGGACCCATTAGGCTGAATTATCCATAATGGACCCATTAGGCCCATCAGGCCCATTGGCCCCATTAGACCACTTAGGCACAATATGCCCATTAAGACACTTAGGCACATTAGGCCCCTTAAGTCCATTAGGCCCATTTCTCTCCTAGGCCCATTAGGCCAATTAGGTCATTAGGCCATTAGGCGCATTAGATTGAATTGGCCATAATGGGCCCATTAGGCCACTCAGGCCCAATAGGACCAATAATCCCATTAGGTCTATTAGGTAACTTAGGCCACTTAGGCCCATTAGACCACTTGGGCCTATTAGGCCCCTTAGACCCATTAGACCTGTTGCCCCCCGTAGGCCCATTAGGCTAATTAGGCCATTGGGCCCATTAGGCCAATTAGGTCACTTAGGCCCAATAGGATCATTCGGCCAATTAGGTCACTTAGGCCACTTAGGTCCATTAGGCCACTTAGGCCCATTAGACCCCTTAAACCCATTAGGCACATTGGGCCCCTTAGGCCCATTGGGACCATTATGCTACTTCAGCCCATTAGGTGCATTGGGACACTTCTGCCACTTAGGCCCATTCGTCCACTTAGCCCCATTAGGCCCCTTAGACCCATTAGGCCCATTAGGTTCATTAGGTCCATTAGGCCAATTCGTCCATTTAGCCCATTAGGTTGAATTGACCATAATGGGCCCATTAGGCCCATTAAGCCACTTAGCCCCAATAGGCCCATTCGGCCCATTCGACCCATTAGGACCCTTAGGACACTTATGACCAACTGGTCCATTCGACCCATTAATCCCATTAGGCCCATTAGGCCGAATTGGACTTAATGATCCAATTAGGACACTTAGACCCATTAGGACACTTAGGCCCAATAGGCCCATTCTCCCCATTAGAACACTTAGGCCACTTAGGCCCATTAGCTCACTTTGGCCCAGTGGACCCATTAGACCCATTAAGCCCATTAGGCCCATTAGACCCATTAGACCACTTAGGCCCAATTGGCCCATTAGGCTGATTAGGCCACTTAGGCCCATTATGCCCATTAGGACCATTAGGTCACATAATCCCATTAGATCCATTAGGCCTGTTAGCCCCATTGGGACACTTAATCCCATTAGACCCATTAGGTTCATTAGGACACTTAGTCTCATTCGACCCTTAGACCCATTAGGCCCATTAGGTCATTTATCCCAATTTTGGCCATTTTGGCCAATTAGTCCAATTAGGCCATTGAGACCATTTAGGACAATTAGGCTGATGCGTCGCCAGAAACTCAAAACAAGTAAGTGAAGAGGAGTAGCGTAATGTAGCTGAATTGACCAAGGCTTAAAGGCAATGCCACCCACCAAGGTCTCTCCATGCTTAAAGACAAAGTCACCAGCACTGGAGCTGCACTACCAATTCCGGGCAAAGGGAAGAGGCTAAAGCAATAGGAAAGCACAACAAGCTTCCAAAATCCATCACATTTAAGAATCACCATTAAAAAGGGGTGAAAATAAATTATAAAGGCAAAATAAAGAAAGGAAAATGCCCCAATTCGAGTTACAAGGCATGGGGAACCCAAAAGGCACATAAAAAGCATAAAATAACACTTTCCCATGTCATTTAATGACCCCACTTGCTAAAGTAGCGGGATTCCTTCTTAATGATGCTTTTCTACACCTTCTCTCTCTTCTTTAATGTGCGGAAACAAATTTACATCCATTTCCATGTGTGTAACTAATTTTGGGCCCCAAATAAGTGTGTTGGGACCCACCATGGTGTTGGATGTCAAGAAGTGCGGGCTGGTCCAATTCGAATAACAATTGGGCTTAAAATTTTTATCAAGCCCAAAATTATTTTCCTTGGGCTGAATCTGATCCATATCATTCCCCTCTGGTTGGAGAGTATTTTCCCTCAAATCCATGACATCATCTTCTTCAATGTAAGGAGATAAGTCACCAATGTTGAACGTTGCAGAAATGCCGCCAAAATCATTTGGTAAATCAATTTTGTAGGTATTGTTTCCCACTCATTCAAGCACTTTGAATGGACCCTCAGCTTGTGGTGCCAGCTTGCTCTTCTTTTTGGATGGAAATCTATCATTGAGAAGGTGAATCCACACTTTGTCTCCAGGTTGGAAAATAGCCTGCTTCCGATGCTTGTTTTCTCACCTCTTGTATGCTTCATTAGACTTCTCTATTTGAGCACGAATAGATTCATGGAGCTTATTTATCTACTTTGTCTTCTCCTCTGCATCAATATTCACATGAAAATCAAGAGGCAAAGAGCACAATTCTATAGGAGTGATTGGATTGATTCCATAAACCACTTCTAATGGAGAATGATGAGTGGTAGAACCGGGAGATCTATTGTATGCAAATTCAGCTTGTGAAAGTTGCAAATCACAATCTATCATGCTCTTGTTCACCAATGTTATCAGAATAGTGCCCAATGTATGATTGGTAACTTCTGTTTCCCCATCCATTTGAGGGTGATGGGATGTGCTGAAAAGAAGTTTCGTACCGAATTTCCCCCATAATGTCCTCCAAAAATGGATTAGAAATTTTGTGTCTCTATCCGAAACGATACTCCGAGGAATTCCATGAAGGCGAACAATCTCTTTGAAAAATAATTCTGCCACTTTCACTGCATCTTCAGTCTTATGACAAGGTATGAAATGAGCCATCTTATAAAATCAATCAATAACAACCATTATTGAATCATTAACTCACCAAGTCTTTGGTAAATCTATAATGAAATCCATGCTGAGATCTTCCCATGGCTGCTCCGGAATAGGTAATGGAGTGTATAAACCAGGCTTGAAATGAATCTTTACTCTTTGACATGTTCCGCATCTCGAAAGAATTGATTGGACATCTGATTGAATCTTCGTCCAGTAGAAATGATCTTTTAGTATCTATAAGGTTTTATGGATTTCAAAATGACCAGAAAGTCCCCCGTCATGTGCTTCCTGAATGATAAAGTCCATGTAATTACCCTTTGGAACACACGACTTTTTTCTCTTAAATAGAAACCCATCATGTACAAAATAATCCTCCAAAAATCCATCTTGACATTGTATTAAAATATAATTAAACTCCATATCATGCTGATAATCTTCTCTCATAAGCTGAAATCCAAGAATTCAAGCATCTAGAATGGTAAGTAATGCATAACTTTGAGATAAAGCATTTGCCACCAGATTATCTTGCCCCTTCTTGTATTTTGACACAAACAAGAATGATTTTAAGAATTCCAACCACTTTTCATGCCTCTAACTTTGCTTGTGTTGACCATTGATAAACCTCAATGCCTGATGGTTAGAATGAAGAACAAACTACTTCGGTCTCAAATAATGAGACCAATGATATAGGGATCTTATAACTGCATAAAATTACTTATCATAGGTGTTGTAATTCCTCCTTGAATCATTAATTTTCTCACTGAAATATGCAATAGGATTCTTTCTTTGGATGAGAACAGCGCCTATCCCAACTCCACTTGCATCACTTTCCACTTCAAAGACTTTATCAAAACCAGGAAACTCCAAAACCAGTGCTTTACACAACTTTTTCTTAATGATTTTAAATGATTAATTTTCTACCTTAAACCACTCAAATTTCCACCTTATAAAACATTCAGTGATAGGTGCCATGATAGTGATAAATTTGGAAACAAATAGATTATAAAAATATGCCAAACCATGGAAAATTCTTACTTCGGTAATGGATTCTAGTTGTGGCCATGACTTGATTGCTTCCACTTTTGATCATCCAACATGATGCCTTCTTTGGTTACCACATATCCCAAAAACACCAGTTCTTTTGAAAATAACTCGCACTTTTCAAGCTTCTCATATAGCTTTTGTTTCTGTAGAATGTCAAATACCCACCGAAGATGATCCACATGGATCTCTAAATCCTTGCTTTAAATCAAAATATCATCCAAATAAACAACCACAAATTTACCAATAAATGGTTTCAGAACTTCATTCATAAGTCGCATGAATGTGATAGGAGCATTTGAGAGGCTGAATGACATGAACAGCCACTCAAACAATATGTCTTCAGTTTTGAAGGTTTTTTTCCACTCATCTCCTTCCTTCATTAGAATTTGGTGGTATCCACTACGAAGATCAACCTTCTAAAATATTGATGAACCATCTAATTAATCAATCATATCATCGAGTCATGGGATGGGATACCTATATTTGATGGTAATATTATTGATAGCTCTACTATCAGTGCACATGCGATACGTATCATATTTATTCAGCACCAATAATGCTGGAACAAAACACGGGATCATGCTTGGCCCGATAAAGCCTCTATCCATCAACTCGTCTACTTGCTTCTACAATTCCCTCGATTCTCCAGGATTACACCGATATGCTGGTTTATTTGGAAATTATGCACCCAGTACAAGATCAATCTGGTGTTCAATGCCTCTAAGTGTTGGTAATCCTACTAGAATATCATTTGGGTGATATTCCCCAATTAAGGAATGAGCTAATGGATTTTGATGACTCTTCTCCTCATGGCATGACTTTTCCATCATCAATAAAGAAAAAACTATCTTTTTCTTATTTATGGCTTTCTCCACTTGAGATTTGTTGACAAAGAGACTATCTTTGGGCACTTCTGGAATGGATTTTCCTTGAAGAGTTTGGGATGGATTCAAAGGAGAAAGTGTGATATTCTTTTCCCCAGATTGAAAAGAATATGTGTTCTTCCTCCCATCATATTCCACTACCCTGTCAAACTTCCAAGGCCTTCCCAACAACAAGTGACAAGCATCCATAGGAATAAAATCACAAAATACTTCATCAACATAGTTCTTACCAATGGAGAATGAAATCAGAATCTGTTTGTTGACTTAGAGTGTGCTCACATTGTTCAACCATTGCAATTTATACGAGTGAGGATGATTCTGAGTTGGAAGCTTCAATTTCTCCACTAGTGTTGTTGAAGCCACATTTTTACAACTCCCACTATCAATAATCACCATGCATACCCATTGATTAATGGTGCAGCGATTTTGGAACGAGTTTTCTCTTTGATCTTCTTCCAGGCAGATTTGAGCTTGCAAAACTCTTCGTAGCACCAGAATTTTTCCCAAATCAGCTTCTTCCACAACATGCCACTCATTTTCAGATTTTTCACCATCATGTTCATCCTCTTTGATTTCCTCTTCAATCTCTTCAATCTCCTTAATAGTAATAATTTTATTGTTAGGGTAATTGGCTTGAAAATTACCATACCCATGGAATTTGAAAAACTTTCGATTCCCACGTTCAAAGGAGTTGGACTTCCCTTTTGGTTTTTCCATAGCCTTCTCTTTCCCTTTATCTAGCATCTTGTTCCTTCTAAATTCCTTCTCAGAAACACCAGATTTATTAGAAGAAATACCTTTAAAAAAAGGCGTACCTCTATTGTAGTTTTTGAGCACTGGTGCCTTTGAGGTCCGCTTTTGCTTTTCCACCTTGATCGCCAGCTTGCAAACATCATCAAGTGAGCAGAATGGTTGCAACTCCACTGAATGTGAAATTTATTCATTTAATCCACCCAAAAACCTTGAAATCATTTTCTATTTAAATTTTGTAACATCACTTCGCATCAATAAACAATCAAACTCTCGAATGTACTCTTCAACAGATTTATCTCCTTGTCATGGGATATGCATTCAGAAATAAAGATCTTAATTATAATTCTCGGGCAGAAATCGTCTCCTCAAAAGCTTTTTCAACTTCTCCCATGAGCGTATTTTGCCTTTTTCATCACGTTCCCACTATTTCTTTATATTTTCCCACCAAAGAGATGCATAATCTTTAAATTTCATAATGGAAACCTTGCACTTCTTCTTGTCAGAACAATTCTTAAATTCAAAGAACCGTTCGATTTCCCGCATCCAATCCAGAAAATCATCTGGATTCATACTCCCATAAAAATCTAGAATTTCAATCTTCAACCCTCTTTTAATATCTTTATCATCTCATATTCGTCACATATCTACCTCTGAATCACTGGAATCATCACCATTTTCACGATCTTTATAAAATGGTGCTGGATTACGCCTATTATGTGGTGATGGACGTCGAGGATGCTGCTGCGGTGGAGGGGAGTCAGGTTTCCATGCTCTCAATAGTTGAGAAAGTTTCTCACCAATTTGAAAATACATTATAAATACAAAATAAAGTAAAATGCCCCAATTCGAGTTACAAGGCATGGGGAACCCAAAAGTAACATAAAAAGCACAAAACAACACTGTCCCATGTCATTTATTGACCCCACTAGATAAAGTAGTGGGATTCCTTCTTAATGATGCTTTTATCCAACTTTTCTCTCTTATTTAATGTGCTGCTACAAATTTCCATCCATTTCCATGTTTGTAACTAATTTTGGCCCCCAAATAAGTGTTTTGTGACCCACCATGGTGTTGGATGTCAAGAAGTGCGGGCTGGTCCAATTCAAATAACAATTGGGCTTAAAAATTTTATCAAGCCCAAAATTATTCTCCTTGGGAAAAATCTGATCCATATCATAGGCCATTTAGGCCATTTAATACAATTTATTCCATTTAGGCCAATGAGGCCAATGTGACCAATTTAGGCCAATTAGGCCAATTTAGGCCCTTTAGAACATTTAGTAAAATTAGAAGATTTAGGCCATTTAGGTCAATTTTGGCCAATTAAGCCAATTAGGCCAATTAGTCCAATTAGGCCAATTAGGAAATTTAATTCATTTAGGCCATTTAGGCCAATTTAGTCCATTTAAGGTAATTAGTTCATTTATTCCAATTTGGTTCATTTAGGCTATTTAGGCCAATTTAGACCATTTAGGCCAATTAGGCCAATTATGACATTTAGGCCAATTTAGGTAATTTAGACCAATTAGGCCAATTAGGCTGATTAGGAAAATTTAGAACATTTAGGCTAATTATTCCAATTATTCAATTTATGCAATTTATACCAATTAGGCCAATTTAGGCCATTTGGGCCAATTTTGTTCATTTTGGCCATTTAGGACAATTTAGGCCATTTAGGCCAATTAGGCCAATTAGGTCAATTAGAAAATTTAAGAAATTAAGGCCAATTATGTAATTTATGCCAAATTATCTCATTTATACCAATTAGTAAAATTAGACCAATTAGGCCAATTTTGCAATTGAGGCCCATTAGGCCATTTAGGCCAATTTGGGCCATTTAGGCTAATTTAGGCCATTTAGGAAAATTTGGGCCATTTAGGTCAATTTAGGACAATTAAGTCATTTAGTTCATTTAGTCCAATTATATCAATTAGCCCATTTAGGTCATTTAGGCCAATTAGGCCATTTAGACCATTTAGACAAATTTAGGTCATTTAGACCAATTAGGCCAATTTAGGCCATTTAGGATAATTTAGGCCATTTAGCCTAATTAGTCCAATTAGGCCAATTATTTAATTTAGACCATTTATGCCAATTGGGCCAATTAGGCCATTTAGTCCAATTAATCAATTTAGACCAATTAGGCCATTTAGGCCAATTAGGCAAATTTAGTCCATTTAGGCCAATTAGGCCATTTAGACCAATTAGGCAATTAGGTCATTTAGGTCATTTAGTCCATATAGGGAAATTAGGTCATTTAGGCCATTTAGGTCATTTAGGTCAACTAGGCTAATTAGGCCAATTAGAAAATTTAGGTCATTTAGGCCAATTTAGGCCATTTAGGCCAATTAGGCCAATTAGGCCAATTCAGGTCATTTAGTCTATTTAATCTAATTTATAGCATTTAATCCTATTCAGCCAATTATTCCATTTAGTCTAATTTAGTCCATTTAGTCCAATTAGGCCGATTATGACATTTAAGCTTATTTAGGCAATTTAGGCCATTATGCCATTTAGGACAATTTAAACAATTAGACCAATTAGATAATTTAGGTAATTTAGGTCAATTAGGAAAATTATTATAATTGAGGTCATTTAGTTCAATTAGTCCATTTAATCCATTCAGGACAATTTAGGCCATTTAGGTGAATTAGGCCAATTAATCCAATTAGGTGATTTATACAATTTAGGCCAATTAGGCCATTTAGGCCAATTTAGACCATTTAGAACAATTAGGACAATTAGGCCAATTTGGTCTATTTATTCCATTTAGGACAATTTTAGACCGATTTGTACAATTAGGCTATTTAGTCTATTTAGGCAAATTTAGGTTATTTCAACCAATTGGGCCAATTAGGCCAATTAGGCCAATTAGGTAATTTATGCCATTTAGGCAACTAGCCCATTTAGGCCAATTTAGGTCATTTGGACCATTCATGTCATTCAGACCGATTAGCCCAATTAGACCAATTAAACCATTTAGGCCATTTAGGAAAATTAGTCCATTTAGGACAATTAGACTAGTTAGGTCATTTAGGCCATTTAGGCCATTTATACCAATTTAGGTCATTTAGACCAATTAGGCCAATTATGCCAATTTAGGCCATTTAGGTCATTTAGGTCATTTAGGCCATTTAGGAAAATTGGTCCATTTAGGTTTATTAGACTAATTAGGCCATTTAGTCCATTTCGGCCAATTAGGCCATTTAGGCCATTTAGACCAATTAGGCCAATTAGGCCAATTTAGGCCATTTAGGCTAATTTAGTCCATTTAGGCTAATTAGATCAATTAGTCCATTTATTCTAATTATGAAAATTATTCCATTTAGACCATTTAGGCCAATTAATCCATTTAGGCCAATTAGGCCGTTTTGGCCATTTAGGCCA
Source organism: Viscum album (assembly GCA_963277665.1). Taxonomy (NCBI): domain Eukaryota; kingdom Viridiplantae; phylum Streptophyta; class Magnoliopsida; order Santalales; family Viscaceae; genus Viscum; species Viscum album. The sequence continues at coordinate 944,582,358 of OY728132.1, read as the reverse complement.
TTTAGGTCAATTAGGCTAATTAGGCCATTTAGGCCAATTAATCAATTTAGGCCTATTTTGGACATTAAGGCCATTTAGGTCAATTAAGACATTTAGGCCATTTAGGCCAATTTGGGACATTTAGGCCAATTTGTCCAATTGGTCCAATTGGGAAATTTAGGTCATTTAGGCCAATTAGTCAATTTAGGCCAATTTAGTCCATTTAGGCCAATTAGGCCATTAGGTTAATTTCAAAAATTTAGGAAATTTAGTCCATTTAGTCCATTTAGGCCATTTAGGCCATTTAGGTCATTTAGTCCATTTAGTACAATTAAGCCAATTAGTCTAATTACGCCAATTAGTCCATTTAGGCCAATTAGGCCATTTAGGTCATTTAGACCAATTAGGTCATTTAGGCCAATTTAGGCCATTTAGAACAATTTAGGTCATTTAGGGAAATTAGGCCACTTAGGCTGCCATGAACCAACCTAGGTCGACCCGGAACTAGTCACCCAACAGCTATACAACAAGCTCTACACAGAAAGGCTCGCCACTTTCTTTGACCTAGAGGAGTTTGAAGTTTCAAAACAGAATGCATCATTTCAACATTTAGACCCAAAAAATCAACAACATGAGAAGAAATGAAATATGATATGCACTTGTATCAAACAAGGCTTTCATAAAGGTAGAATTTAAGAGAATCATACCTCTCACCATTGATGGTACAAGTTGGCCATTCGCAATAAACCACTCAGTTCCAAATACCTCCTTACTCACCACACTTTTATCTTTATTCCCCTGATGAAATTTCCCACGCTGAGGAGTCATGGTATTCCTAGAATCACCATGACTAACTCTATTATGCTAATGAGGGGTATTCTACTGTCCTTGTCCCATTGAGGCATAAGACGACTGTGAACCTTGAAAAGTGTTCCGGACACCCGACCTTGGATCACGACAACAATAACACTAAAGATGCCTCGTCTAATTACAATTATGGAATACTCGAGGTGGTGATGTACATTCTCCCTTTATGTGTCTTAGAGCGCCACATTATAAACATCCCGACTTGCTCTTAGGCTTCATAGGAAGATTCAGTGATCCTTCCATCGGATTCTAATCCATACTCTCACCTTGGAAATAAGTTTCCCTCTTCCATTTGCTCCTCGAATTATAGTTTCCAACATTTCCCATAGGTATAATGATATCTCTTCCACCCATCACCCCTAAGATGTCCCTTTCAGCCACGGTTTCCCTGTTGACCATCTTCGTACAATCTGTTATACAGATTACTGCAATCTTCAAACAAATTTCCTACCTCATCCCAGATTAAAAAATGTGTGTATTCAAAGATGCACTAGTAGCAACCTAGGGTAAAAACTAGACTAAATTCATGAATTTAGCCACATATTCTATCACAAAAAGGTTCTACTACTTCAAGATAAAGAAATAAATTGTTCTATGAATTATAAACGTGTAAGGATAGAATTTTTTGTTAAACAATTCCTCTAAATCTTCCCATGCCATACCTTAGTCCACTTTATCCTAGATCACTAACTCCCACCACTAATATGAAAGATCTTACAACATGTATGTCACTAAATTGAATTTGAACTCCATCAGTGTGCCAAGGAAATCTAATATTTGATTCACCTTATTTAGCCACACCTCCACCCTTTCTGCTTCTGAATCACCCCAAAAGATGGGTGGATTTTTCTTCTTAAACTAAACCAAATGGTCCACATGCCTTGGTTTATATCTTTTATTCCCACTATCGATTGCTTCAAAAGCTTTCATTATGATTTGCACCAGCTACTGGTTCACATGGGTCTCAGGTGCAACCACATTTTTAGTACCTTCCCATGGTTGGTTTCTACGATGCCTACTGGGTTCCATTCTCTATTCACATGAGAAACACCATAAGTCACACTCTCTAGCAACAGAATGCTTAAAAATTTAAAATCCTATCACATTTCAACTATAATAACCACAATTTACAAAATCCAACATTTTCTATGTTGAATAATTTTTGAAAAAACATCCACCATGTTTTGAAAAACGACCAATTTTCAAAATACCACAACCATTCTCTTTTCAAAATCACACATTTGAAAACACTTTCCTGATTTTTCAAATATCAACAAATTCATATCACAACATAAATCATTACGCCAAATTAGATATGAAGTCCTAGTGGGAAGTCATTTATACCATGCATGTCATGCTCTTCTCATTGTCTAAACCGACAATAATGGGCCTAATGGGCCTCATGGCCCTAAGTGACCTAAGTGGCCTAATGGGCCTAAGTGCCCTACTGGGCCTTGTGGGCCTAATGGGCTGAATGGGCCTAATTGGCCTGATGGGCCTAGTGGGCCTCATGGGTCAAATGGACCTAATGGGCCTAAGTTGTCTCATGGGCCCAATGAGCATAATGGGCCTAATAGGCCTATGTGGGCTAAGTGGGACGAAGGGGACTAATGGGCCGAAGGGGATAAGTAGCCTAATGGGCCTAATGGGCCCAATGGGCCTCATGGGGCTAAGGGGCCTATGGGTTGAGTGGGCCTAATTGGACGAATGAGTGCAATGGGCCTAATGGGATGAATGGGCCAAGTGGGCTCAATGGGCCTAATGGGCCAAAGTGGCCTAAAGGGTCTAGTGGGCCTAATGGGATTAATGGGCCTAATGGGCCTAATGGGACCAAGTGGCCTTATGGTTTTAATGGAACTCATGGGAATAAGTGGAATCATGGGACGAAAGGGCCTAACGGGCCTAAGTGTTCTAATGGGCCTGATGGTCCTCCTGGGCCTAATGGGCCTCATGGGCCACATCGGTGGAATGCGCCTCATGGGCTTGAAGGGCATAATGGGCCTAATGGTCATCAATGGACTAATGGGACTAAGTTCCCTAATGGGCCTAGTGGGCCTAAAGGGCCTAATGGGCCTAATGGGCCTAATGGGCCTAAGTGGCCTAAGTGGCCTAGTTAGGCTGATCAGCCGAATGGGCCTAATGGGCATAAGTGGATTAATGATCCTAATGGTCTTAATGGGACAAATGGGTTTAATGGGCCTAATGGGCCTAAGTTTCCTAATGGTCCAAATGGGACGACGTTGCCTAATGGGCCTATGTGGTCTAATCGGGTTGATCAACTGAATAGGCCTAGTGGGCCTAAGTGGCCTAAGTGGCTTAACGGGCCTAATGGGACTAATGGGACTAATGGGTTTAATGGGCATAATGAGCCTAAGTGGCCTAGTGGGCCTAATGGGCCTACGTGGACTAATGGGCCTAATGGGACTAAGTGGCCAAATGGACCAAATGGGCCAAATGGGCATAATGGGACTAATGGGTTTAATGGGCCGAATGGGCCTAAGTGGCCAATTGGACCTAATGGGCCTCATGGGCCTAACTGGCCTAATGGGCCTAATAGGCCTAAGTGGCCTAAGGGGCCTAATGGGATGAATTTTCCTAATCCCCCCAATCGACTAAATGGTTCTAATGAGCCTAAGTGGCCTAATGGGCCTAATGGGATGAAGTGGCTTAATGGGCCTAACGAGCCAAAGTGGTCGAAGCGGCCTAATCGGCCTCATTGACCAAGTGGGATTAATGGGTCTAATGGACCAAATGGGCCTAAGTGTTCGAATGGGCCTCAGGTCTAATGGGTCTAATGGGCCTAAGTGGCTAAAATGACCTAATGGGCCTAAGTGGCCTAATGGGCCTTAGTGGCCTAATGGGACGAATCGAACTCATGGGGGCTTAGTGGCTGAAATTGCCTAATGGACCTAAGTGGCCTAATTGGAATAATGGTCCTAAGTTTCCTAATGGGCCTAAGTTGCCTAATGGGCCTAAGTGGCTTAATGGGCCTAAGTGGCATAATGGGCCTAAGTTGCCTAATGGGTCTGACTGGCCTAATGGGTCCGACTGGCCTAATGGGCCTAAGTGGCCTAATTGGCCTAATGGGCATAATGTGCCTAAGTGGACTAAGTGGCCTAATGGGCCTAATGGGCCTAAGTGGCCTAATGGGCCTAAGTTACCTAATGGGCCTAATGGGTCTAAGGGGGCTGAGTGGCATAATGGTATTAATGGACCTTAGTGGCCAAATGGTCCTCAGTGGCCTAATGGGCCTAAGTGGCCTAATGGACCTAATGGGCCTAATGGGCCTAAGTGGACTAATGGGACTAATAGGCCTAAGTGGCCTAATGGGTCTTGTGGGCCTCAATGGCCTAATGGGCCTAGTGGGCTTAAGTGGACTAATGGGCCTAATGGGACTAAGTAGCCTAATGCGATAAACAGGACTAATGGTCCTAATGGGCCTGATTGGCCGAATGGGAACGATGAGCCTAATGGGCCTAATGGGCCGAAGTGGCCTAATTCACTGAATGGGCCTAAGTGGCCTGATGGGCCATATAGGCATAATGTGTCGAATGGGTTAAAGCAGCCTAATGGGATTGTTGGGTCTGATGGGTATAATGGGCCTATGTGGCCTAATGAGCTCAATGTGCCTAAGTGGCCTAATGGGCCAAATGGGCCTGATGGGCCTGATGGGCCTAAGTGGCCTAATGAGTCTGATGGGCCTGATGGACCAAATGGGCCTAACGGGCCTCAATAGCCTCAGTGGTCTCATGGACCTCATGGGCCTAATAGGTCAAATGGGCCTAATGGGCCTAAGTGTCATAATGGGCCTAATGCGCTGAATGGGCGAAATTGGCCTAATGGTCCTGATGGTCCAAATGGAAAAAATGGGCATGTGTGGTTTAATGGGCCTAAGTGGCCTCAATGGCCTAGTAGGCCTAAGGGTCCTAAGTGGCCAAATGAGCAGAATGGGACTCTGTTGACTAATGGGCCTAATGGGCCTATTTAGCCTAATGGGCCTAATGGGCCTAAGTGGCCTCATGGGATTGATGGGACTCAGTGGACACATGGGCCTAATGGGACTAAGTGTCCTAATGGGTCTAAGTGGCTTAATGGGACTAAGTGGCCTAATGGGCCAAATTGGCCAAAGTGGCCTAATTGGCCTCAGTGGACTAATGAGTTGAATGAGCCTTAGTGTCCTAATGGGCCTAATGGGCCTTAGTGTCCAAATGGGACTAATGGGCCTAATGGTCCTAAGTGGCCGGAATGGACTAATAAGCCTAATGGGCCTAATGGGTCGCAGTGGCCTAATGGGCATAATCATTATAATGGGCCTAAGTGGCCAGATTGGCATAATGGGCCTAAGTGGCCTCATGGGCCTAAGAGGACTGATGGTCCTAAGTGGATTCATGAGTTTTATGGTCCTAATGGGCCTAGTGGGCCATAATGGACACATGGGCCCAATGGGCCTAATGGGCCTAATGGGCCTAAGTAGCCTAATGGGCCTAAGTGGCCTAAGTGGCCTAATTGGCCTAAGTGGCCTAATTGGCCAAAGTGGACCAGTGGGCCTAATGAGACTCAGTGGCCTAATGAGACAAATGAGTATAAGTGACCTAAGTGACCTAATGGGAATAATGTGCGTAAGTGGCCTAATGGGCCTAGCGGGCCTTAGTAGCCAAATGGGACAAATGGTCCTAATGTGCCTAAGTGGATGAATGGGCCTAATGGGCATAAGTGGCCTAATGAGCCGAATGGGCCTAAGTGGCCTAATGGGACTAATGAAACTCGGTGTCCCAATGTGCCTTAGTGGCCTAATGGGCCTAATGTGCCTGAGTGGTTGAAATGTCCTAATGGGCCTAATAGAACTAAGTGGCTAGAATTGCCAAATGGGCCTAAGTGGCCTAATTGGCATAATGGGCCTAAGTGGCCTAATGGGCCTAAGCGGCCTGATGGGACTAATGATACTAAGTGGCTTAATGGGAATAATGGGCCTAAGTTGGATAATGTGCCTAAGTGGCCTAATGGGATTAATGGGCCAAAGTGGCATAATGGGCAAAAGTGGCCTGATGTGCCCAATGAGCCACAGTGGACTAATGGGCCTAATGGACCGAATGGTCCTAAGTGGCCTAATGGGGCTAATGGGCCTAAGTGGCCTAATGAGATGAATGGGCCTAAGTGACCTAAGGGACCTAATGTCCTAATGGGCCTAATGGGCCCAAGTGGCCTAATGAGACGAATGTGCATAAGTGTCCTAATGAGCCGAATGGACCTAAGGGGTCTAATGGGCCTAATTGGACTAATGGACCTAAGTGGCCTAATGGGCCCGATGGGTCTAATGGGCCGGATGAGATTAATGGTCCCAAGTGGCCTAATTAGCTGAATGGGCCTAAGTGGCCTAATGTGCCTGATAGGCCTGATGGGCATAAGGGGCCAAATGGGCCTAAGTGGCCTCATGGGCATGATGGGCCTGATGGGCCTGATGGACTTAAGTGGCCTAATGAGTTGAGTGGGCTAAAGTGGCCTAATGGTCCTAATTGGCCTAATGGGCCTAATGTAAATAAGTGGCCTAATGGGCCTGATGGGCCAAATGGGCCAAATGGGCATCACTAACCTCGTGGGTCTAATGGGCCTAATTGGCCTAAGTGGCCTAATGAGACGAATGGGCCTCGGTGTCCTAATGGGACTAATGCACCTAATGGGCATAATGGACCTGATGTGTGTAATGGCCCTAATGGCCCTGATGGGCCAAATGGGTGTAATGGGCCCAAGTGGATTAATGGGCCCAAGTGGTCTTAATGGCCTAATGGGCCTAATATTCCTAAGTTGCCTAATGCGTTGAATGGGCCTAAGTGGTTTAATGGGCCTAATGGAACTAAGTGGACTAATGTGATTGATGTGCTGAATGGGCCTTATGGGCCTTAGTGGCCTCATTAGCCTAATGGGCCTAAGTGGCTGAAGTAACCTAATGGGCCTCATGGGCCTAATGGGACTAAGTGGACAAATGGTCTTAATGGGATTAATGGGCCTCTGCGGTCTAATGGGCCTGATGGTCCTGATCGGCCTAATGGCCATATTGAGCATTAGTGGCCCAATAGGCCTAATTGGATTTATAGGTCCTATGGGCAGAATGGGCCTAATTGGCCCCATGGGCCTAATGGGCCCAATGATACCTAGTGGCCTAATGGGCCTAATGGGCCTGATGAGCCTTATGGGTCTAATGGTACTAATGGGCCTAAGTGTCCTAAGTGGGCTAGCGGGCGTAAGTGTCCTAATGAGCCTAATGGACCTCAGCAGCCTAATAGGCCTGATAGGCCTAATGGGCCTGATAGGCCTAATGGGCCTGATAGGCCTAATGGGCCTGATAGGCCTAATGGGCCTGATAGGCCTAATGGGCCTGATAGGCCTAATGGGCCTGATAGGCCTAATGGGCCTGATAGGCCTAATGTAATAAATGGGCCTAATGGATTTGATGGTTCTAATAGGCCTAAGTGGCCTAAGTGGCCTAATGGGCCTAATGTTCTTAATGGTCCAAAGTGGATTAATGGGCCCAATGGGCTTAAGTTTCTTGATGGGACCAATTGGCCTAAGTGGCTTGATGGGCCGAATGGGCCTAAGTGGCGGAATGGGACTATGCAGCGGAATGGGCCGAATGGACCTAATGTGCCTCAAGGTCCGAATGGGATTCAAGGGCCAAATGGGCCTAAGTGGCCTCATGGGCCTAATGGACCTAATGGTCATAAGTGGACTAATGGGCATAATGGGCCTAATGGGACTCATGGGACTAAGTGGCTTCATGGAACTAATGGGCCTAATGGGCCTTCTTGGCCGAAGTGGCCTAGTGGGCCTAGTGGGCCTAATGGGTCAAAGTGGCCTAAGTGGCCGAATGGGCCTAATGGGCATGTTTGTCTGAATAGGGCTAGTGGGCCAAAAGAGCCTAATGGTTCTAATGGGACGAAGTGACCCGATGGGCCTAATGGGCCTAAGGGGCCTAAGTGGCCTCATGGGCCTAATGGGCCTAAGTGTCCTAACGGGCCTAATGGACCTAATGAGCCTAAGTGGCCTGATGGGCCTGATGATCCTAATGAGCCTCATGGCCTTAAGGGCCTAAGTGGACCAATGGGCCTAATGGGCCTAAGTGTCCTAATGGGCCTAGTGGGCCTAAAGGGCCTAATGGGCCTAATCGGTCGAATGGGCCTAATTAACCTGATGGGTCTCATGGGCCTAAGTTGCCTCATGGGCCTAATGGCCATAATGTGCCTAATGGGACTAAGTGATCAAAGTGGGCCAAAAGGGCCTAATGGTCTGAATGGGCCTAAGTGGCCTAATGGGCCCAATGGACCTTATGGGCCTAAATGGCCTACTGGGTTGAGTGGGCCGATTGGGACGAATGGGCCTAGTAGGTACATTGGTCCAAATGGGCCTAAGTGGCCTAATGGGCCTAATGGTCCTAAGTGGCCTAAAGGGCCTAGTGGGCCTAATAGGATTAATGGGCCTAATGGGTCTAATGGGCCTAAGTGGCATGATGGGTATAATGCGCCTCATGGGTCTCATGGGCCTAAGTGGACTCATAGGCCTAATGGGACTCATGGGCCTAAGTGACATAATGGGCCTGATGGGCCTGATGGGCCTCATGGGCCTCATGGGAAGAATGTGCCTAATGGGCCTGATGGGCCTAATGGGTCTCACAGTAATAAGAGGCCTAATGGGCCTAGTGGGCCTAATGGGCATGATGGGACTAATTGGGCTAATGGGGTAGATGGACCAGATTGGCCTAAGTGTCCCACGTGGCCTAATCGGGCTAATCGACTCAATGGGATTAATGGGCCTAAGTGGCCTAGGTGGATTAATGGGACTAATTGGCCTAGTGGGACTAATGGGTTTAATGGTCCTAAGTTTCTTCATGGTCCTAATGGGCCTATGTTTCCTAATGGACCCAATGGGCCTAGGTGGCTTAATCGAGCTAATCGACTGAATGGGCCTAAGGGGCCTAAGTGGCATACGTGTCTTAACATGCCTAATGGGACTAATGGGTTTAATAGGTCTAATGGGACTAGGTGGCCTAATGGGCCTAATGGGCCTAAGTGGATCAATGAGCCTAATGAGACTAAGTGGCATAATTCCCCTAATCGATTGAATGGGCCTAATGGGCCTAATGGTCCTAAGTGGCCTAATGGGACTAATAGGCCTAAGTGGATCAATGGGCTTAGTCAACCTAAGTGGCCTAAGTGGATTAATCGGCCTAATCAACTAATGGGACAAATGGGCATAATGGGACTAAGTGGCCTAATGGGCCTAATGCTTAAGTTTCCTAATGGGCCTAAAGGACTTAATGGTTATAATGGGCTTAATGGGTCTAAGTGGTCTAAGTGGTCTATCAGCCTAATGGACCGAATGGGCCTAATGGGCCTAAGTGGCATAATGGGCCTAGTGGGCATATGTGGCCTAATCGTCCTAATCAACCAAATGGGCCTAATGGGCCAAGTGGGCCTAAGTGGCCTAATGGGACTAATGAGCCTAATGGGTCTAAGTGGTCTAATTTTCTTAATCGACCGAATGTACCTAAGTGGCCTAATGGGCCTAAAGGGCCTAATGTGCCTAAGTTGCCTAATTAGGCTAATTGACCAAATGGACCAAAGTGGGAAAATCAAGCTAATCGGTCAAATGGGCCTAATGGGACTAATGGGCCTAAGTGGCCTAATGAGCCTAATGGGTCTAAGTGGCCTAAGTGGCCTAATCAGCCTAATTGACCGAATGGGATTAATGGGTCTAAGTGGTTAAATGGGCCTAATGGGCCTAATGGGTCTAAGTGGACTAAGTGGCCTAATCGTCCTAATCCATCGAATGGGACCAATGGGCCTTATGGGCCTAAGTCGCTTATTGAGACGAATGGGCTTAAGTGGCCGGAAGGGCCTAATGGGCCAAATTGGCCTAATAGGGTTAATGGGCCTAATATGCCTAAGCAGAAAAAATGGGATTAAGTGGTATAATGGCCCTAATGGGTCTAATGGGCGTAATTGGACTAATGGGACTAATGGGCCATAGTATCCTAGTGGGCCTAAGTGGCCAAATGGGCCTAGTGGGTCTAAGTGGCCGAATGTGTGTAATGGACCTAATGCGCTTAATTGGCCTAATGGGCCTAATTTACGTATGTGGCCTAATGGGACTAGGTGGATGAATGGGACTAGTGTGCCTAAGTGTCCTAATGGGCCTAAGTGGCCTAATGGGCCTAGTGGGACGAAGTGGCCGAGTGAGCCTATTGGGCCTAATTGGCCTAATGAGCCTAATGGTTCTAATGGGAGTAAGTGGCCTAATGGGACTAAGTGGCCTAATGGGCCTAGTGGGACTAATGGTATTAATAGACCTAATAGGTCTAATGGGACCAAGTAGTATGATAGGTCTAATGGCCTCTTGGGCCTCATGTGCTTAAGTGGCCTCATGGGACCAATGTTCCTAATGAGACTAAGTGTCCTAATGGGCCAGATGGGCCTCATGGGAGGAATGCACCTCATGGGACTAATGGGCCTAATGCCCTAATGGTCCTAAGTGGAGTAATGGGCCTAAGTATCCTAATGGGCCTAGAAGACCTAATGTCCTAATGGTTCTAATGGGGCTAATGGACCTAATTGGCCTAAGTGGCCTAAGCGGCCTAATTGGGATAATCGACCGAATGGGCCTAATGGGCCTATGTGGCCTAAGTGGATTGACAAGCCTATTGGGCTTAGTGGGACTAATGGGTTTAATGGGCCTAATGGACCTAATGGGCCTACATAGCCTAATAGGCCAAGGTGGCCTAATCGAGTTAATCAACCGAATGGGCTTAATGGACCTAAGTGGCCTAAGTGGCTTAACGGGCCTAATGGGATTGAGGGGACTAATGAGTTCAATGGGCTTAATTATACTAATGGGCATGCATGGCCTAATGGGACTAATAGGCCTTATTGGACAAATGGGCCTAATGGGAATAATGGGTTTAATGAGCCTAAGTGGGGTAATGGGCCTAATGGGCTAATGGGCCTAAGGGGACTAATGAGCTTAAGTGGCCTATTCCCCCTAATCGATTGAATGAGCCTAATGGACCTAAGTGGCCTAATGTTCCTAATGCGCCTAACGGACCTAATCGACCTAAGTGGTCACATAGGCCTAATCAGACTAATCGAATAATGGGACAAATGGGCCTAAGGGGCCTAAGAGGCCTAAGAGGCCTAATGGGACAAATGCCTAAGTGGCCTAATTGGCCTAAGGGGAATAATGGGCCTAAGTGGCTTAAGTGTTCTAATCGTCCTAATCGGTCGAATGGTCCTAATGGGCCTAAGTGTCCTAATGGGTATAATGAGCCCATGTGGCCTAATCAGCCTAATGAACTGAATGAGCCTAATGGGTGTAATAGGCCTAAGTGGTATAATGAGCCTAATGGGTCTAAGTGGCCTAATATGCCTAATTGACCGAATGGGCCAAATGGGCCTTAGTGGTCTAATGGGCCTAAATGGCCTAATGGGCCTAAGTGGCCTTATCAGGCTAATCGACCGAATGGGACTTAAGTTTTTGAATCATCCTAATCAATCGAATGGGCCTAATGGGCCTAATGGGCCTAATGGGTCTAAGTTCCCTAATCGGCCTAATCAGACGAATGTGCATAATGGGCCTAAGTGGTCTGATGGCCCTAATGGGACTAATGGGTCCAAGTGGCCTAAGTGTTCTAACTGGCCTAATCGATCGAATGGGAGTAATGGGCCTCATGGGCCTAAGTGGCCGATTAGGAATAATGGGCCAAAGTGGTCGAATGGGCCTAATTGGCCAAATTGGCCTAATGGGGTTAATGGACCTAATGGGCCAAAGTGGAAAAATGAGATTAAGTGTCCTAATGGGCCTAATGGGCATAAGTGTCCTAATGGGCCTAATGGGACCAAGTGCCCTAATGGGTCTAAGTGGCCTAATGGGCCTAGTGGGCCTAAGTGGCTGAATGGGCCTAATGGGCCTAATGTGCCTAATTGGCATAGTGGGTCTAATGGGTGTAAGTGGCCTAATGGGATTAAGTGGTCTAATGGGCCAAAGTGGCCTAATGGGCCTAAGTGGTCTAATGGGCCTAGTGGGCCTAAGTGGCTGAATGGTATTAATGGGGCTAATGCGCCTAATTCGTCTAATGGGCCTAATGGGCCTAATGGGCGTTAGTGGATGAATGGGCCTAAGTGGACTAATGGGCCTAGTGTGTCTAAGTGGTTGAATGGGCCTAATGGGACTAATGCACCAAATGGGCCGAATAGGCCTAATGGGCCCAATGGGCCTAAGTGGCATATGGGCCTAATGGGACGAATGGGCCTAATGGGACCAATGGTACCAATGGGCCTAATGGGCCTAATTGACCTAAATGGTCGAATGCGCCTAAGTGGCCGAATGGAATTAATGGGCCAAATGGGCCCGAGGGTCCCAATGGGCCTATGTGGCCTTATGGGCATAATGGGACTAATGGTTCTAGTGGGCCTAATGGGACTAATGGGCCTAAGTGGCCAAATGGGACAATGGGCCTAAGTGGCCTAATGGGCCTAATGAGACTAAGGGGCCTTAGGAGCCTAATCGGCCTAATTGAACGAATGGGCCTAATGGGAATAATGGACCTAAGTGACATAATGGGATGAATAGGCCTAAGTGGCTGAATGGGCCTAATGGGCCAGATGAGCTAAGGTGGACTAATGGGCCTATGTGGCCTAATGGTCTTCATGGGCCTAAGTGGCCTAAGGGGCCTCATAGGCCTAACGGGCCTCATGGGCCTAAGTGGCCTAATGGGCCTAAATTTCCTAATGGGCCTAAGTGGCCTAATGGACCTCATGGTCCCTACTGGCCTCCTAGGCCTAATGGCCCCAAGAGGCCGAATGAGATTAATTGGATTAAGAGGCCATGGTTCCAAATGGGCCAAATGGGCCTAACTGGGTTAAGGGGCCTAATGGGCCTAAGTGGCCAAATGGGCTTAATGTGACTAATGGTTCTATGGGCCGAATGGGCCTAATTGTCCTAAGCAGCCTAATGGGCCTAAGTGTCCTAATGTGTCAAAGTTTCCTAATCGACCTAATGGGTGTAATGGGCCTAATGGTCCTAAGTTGACTAATGTGCATAATGGTCTTATTGGGCCTAAGTGGCCTAATGGGTCTAAGTGGCTTAATTGGCCTAATGTGCTTAATGGGTCGACTGGGCCTAAGTGGCCTAATGGGCTTTAGTGGCCTAATCAGACTAATTGGCCTTAGTGGCATAATGTGCTTAATGGGTTTAATGCGACCATGGGCCAAATGGGCCTAATGGGACTAATGGAACCAATGGGCCCAATGAGCCTAATTCGCCTAAGTGGACAAGTGGTTCTAATGGACATAAGTGTCCTAATGGACCTAAGTTTCCTAATTGGACTAATGGGTTTAATGGGCCTAAGGGGCCTAATGGGACCAATGGGCTAATGGGCCCAAGTGGGATAATGAGTCTAATGGGTTTAAGTGGCCTAATCGGCCTAATCGACCAAATGGGCCTAATGGGCCTTAGTGTCCTAATGGGCCTAATGGGTCTAAGTGGCCGAATCGGCCTAATCGACTGAATGGGCCTAATGGGACTTATGGGGCCTAAGTGGTCGATTGGTCTTAAGTGGCTGAATGGGCCGAATGGGCCAAATTCTCCTAGTGGGCCGAATGGGCCTTATGGGCCTAAGTGGCCGAATTGGCTTAAGTGGCATAATGGTCCTGATGGACCTAATGGGCGTAAGTGGCTTAATGGGACGAATGGGCTAGTGGGCCTTAGTGGTTGAATGGGCCAAATTTGCTTAATGCACCTAATTGGCCTAATGGACCTAATGGGAAAAAGTATCCCAATTGGTCTAATGGGACTAGTGGGCCTAATGATCCTATTGTGCCTAATAGACCAAATGGGTCTAAGTGGCCATATGGGTCTAATGGGATGAATGGGCCTAATGGGCCTTATGGGATTAATGGGCCCAAGTAGACTCATCGGACTTAGTGGCCTCATCAGCCTCATGGGCTTAATGGACCTAGTGGTGCTAAGTGGCCGAATGGGCTTAATGGGCCGAAGTGGCCAAATGGGCCTAAGTGATGTAATCGGCCTAAGTGGCCCAATGGGCCTAATGGGACTAGTGTACTAAGTGGTCGAATGGGCCCCATGGGACTAAGTGGTGGAATGGGCCTAATTGGCCTTAGTGGCCCAATGGGTCTAATGGGCCTAAGTGGATTGACGGGCCTAACGGGCCTTAGTGGCCACATGGGCCTAAAGGGACCAATGGGCCTAAATGGACTAAGTGGAATAATGGGACCAATGGGCCTAATGGGCCTAATGGGATGAATGGGAATAATGGGCATAGTGGCCCTAATATGACTAAGTGGCCTAATGGGCCTAATGGGACGAATGAGCCAAGTGGCCAAATGAGCCAAATGGGCCAAATGGGCCTAAGTTATCTAATTGGTTGAATGGGCTTAAGTGGACTAATGTGATTAATGGGCCTATGTTCCCTAAGGGACCTAAGTGGCATAATGGGCCCAATGGGATAATGTGTCTAAGTGGCCTAATGGTTCGAAGTGGCCTAATGGGCCTAAGTGTCCTAATGGGCCTATTGGGCCCAATGAGCCTAATGGGCCTAATTGGTCAAATTGGTCTAATGGGATGAATGGGACAAATGGGCCTAGTAGGTCTAATGGGCCTTAGTGGCCTAATGGGACTAATGGGCCTATGTGGCTTAAGTGGCCTAATGGTCCAAATAGGCCTAATGGCCCGAATGAGTTGAATGGGAACAATGGGCCTAAGTGGCCTAATGGGCCAAAGTTGTCGAATCTCCTTAATAGGACTAATAGGCCAAATGGGGATAATCATCTGAATGGGCCTAGGTGGCATAATGGGTTGAATGGGCCTAATTAGACTAAGTGGCCTAATGGGCCTAATAGACCTAATGGGATTAAGGGGACTAATGGGCCAAAGTTTCCTAATCGACCTAATGGGCTTAATTGGCCTAATGGGCCAAATGGGCCGAATGGGCCTAAGTGGCCTTATCGGGCTAATGGGCTTAATGGGCCTAGTGGACCTAAGTAGCATAATGGGCCTTAGTGGCCTAATCGGCCTAATGTGCCTAAGTGGCCTAATGGGCCTAAGTGGGCTAATGGGATTAATGGGCATAACGGGCCTAGGGGCCAAATGGGATGAATGGGCCTAATTAACATAAGTGGCCTAATGGTCTAAATGAGCCTAAGTGGCCTAATGGGCCAATGTTTCCTAATCGGACTAATGGGCTTAATGGGCCTAAGGGGCCTAATGGGCCTAAGTGGCCTAATGGGCCAAAGTGGCCTCATCGGCCTAATGGGATTAATGAGCCAAGTGGGCCTAAGTGGTTGAATGGGCCAAATGGGCCTCAGTGGCCTAATGGGCCTCAGTGGCCTAATGGGCCTCAGTGGCCTAATGGGATGAATGGGCCTAAGTGGCCCAGTGGTCCTAAGTGGCCTAATGGGCCTAATGCTCCTAAGTGGCCTAAGGGGCATAATGGGCTTAATGAGATTAAGTGGCCTAATGGGCTAGGTGGCCGAATGGTCTGAAGTGGTTGAATGGGACTAATGGACAAAATGGGACTAAGTGGCCTAAGTGGATTAATGGGCCTAATGGTCCTAAGTGTTCTAATGGGTGAAAGTGGAATAATGGGCATAATGGGCCTAAGTGGCCTAATAGGCCAAATGGGACTTAGTGGCCTAATAGGCCTAATGGGCCTAAGTGGCCTAATGGGTCTAAGTGGCCTAATGGGCCTTAGTGACCTAATGGGTCTAATTGGTATTAGTTACCTAAGTGGCTTAATGGGCTTGAGTGACCTAATGGGCCTAATGGGCCTAAGTGGCCTAATGGGCATAATCGGCCTATGTGACCTAAGTGGCCTAATGTGATTAATGGGCCTAAGTGTCTAAATGAACCAAATGGACCTAAGTGGCCTAATGGGCCTTAGTGGAATATTGGGCCCAATTGGCATAAGTGGCCAAATGGGCCTAATGGGCCAAAGTGGCCTAATGAGCTGAATGTGCCTAATTTTTCTAATGGTCCTAATGGGCCTAAGTGGCCTAATGGGCCTGATGGGCCTAATGAGCCTGATGGGCCTAATGGCCTAAGTGGCCTAATGAGACAAATGGACCTAAGTGGCCCAATCGGCCTAATGATCAGAATGGACCTAAGTGTCCTAATGGACCTAATAGGCCTTAAGGGCCTAATGGGCCTAAGTGGCCTAATGACCCGAATGGGACTAAGTGGCCTAATGGTCCTAATGGTCTTAATGGGTTTAAGTGTCTCGATGGGCCTGATGGGCCTGATGCGTCGAATGGGCCTATGTGGCCTAATGAACCAAATTGGACTAAGTGGATGAATGGGCCTAATGGGCCTCATGGTCCTAGGTGGCCTAATGGGCCTGATGGGCCAAACAGGCCTCATGGACCTTAGTAGCCTAATTGGCCTCATTGGCCTAATTGGCTTGATAGGCCCAATTAGCCTCAGTGGCCAAATTTGGCTAATTGGTCTAATGGGACTCAGTGGCCTAATGGTTTTAATGGGCCTAATGTGCCTAATGGGCCTCACTTGTCGAAGTGGACCAATGGGACTCATGGCCTAGGTTTCCTAATGGACTGAGTGAGCCAAAATGGGCCTGATTTTCCTATTGGGCCCAATGGACCTCAATGGTCGAATGCTCCTAATGGGCCCAATGGGTCTGATAGGCCCAATGGGCATAATGGGAACAATTGGGCCAATGGGCCGAATTGGACTAAGTTTTCTAATGGGCCTAATGGCCTTGATATCCCTAAGTGTCCTAATGGGTATGATGATCCTATTGGGGTGAATGAACGTAAGTGGCCTAATGGGAATAATAGGGGCCTAAGTGTCCTAGTGGGCCTAAGTGGCCTAATGGACTTGATAGGCCTAATGGGCTTAATGGGCATCAGTGGACTAATGGGACTAATGGGTCAAATAGGACCAATGGGCATAATGGTCCAAATGTTCCTAATGGGTTTTATGGACTTAAGTGGATGAATGAGCCCAATTGACCGAATGAGCCTAATGTGCCTAAGTGGAAGAATGGGCTTAATAGGCCTAAGTGGCCTAATGGTTCTAAGTGGACTCATGGGCCTAATAGGCCTAAGTGGACTATTGTACCTAATGGGCCTTATGGGCCTCTTGGGCCGAAGTGGCCTAACAGTACAAGTGGGCCTAATGTTCGTAAGTGGCCAAATGGGCCAAATGGGTTTAAGTGGCCTAATTGACGGAATGGGCCTAATGTTCCTAGTGGGCCTAAGTGGACAATGGTCCTAATGGGACTAATGAGCCTAAGTGGACTAATCAGCCTAATCAAACAATTGGGCCAAAGTGCCCTGATGGGCCTAATCAGTCTAGGTGGTCTGATGGGAAAAATCGGCCTTAGTGGCCAAATAAGCCTAAGTGGACTAATGGTCCTAATGGGCCTAAGTAGCCTAACAGGCCGAATGGGCCTAAGTGGTCTAATGGGATAAATGGGCCCATGGGGCCTAGTGGGCCTAATGGGCCTAATGGGGTTAATGGGATTAAAGAGACTAGGTACCAAATGGTCCTATTTTCCCTAATGGGCCTAATGGTCCTAATGGGCATAAATGACCTAATGATCCTAATAGACCTAAGTGGCCCAATCGACCTATCGAGATCAATGGTCCTAATGAGCCTAATGGGCTTAATGGGCCTGAGTGTCCTAATGGACCAAAGGGGCCTAATGGGCCTAAGTGGCCTAATGGGCTTGGGTGGACTAATGGGACTAATGGGCTTAACGAGCCTATGGAAAAAATGGGCCTAATGTGCTGAATGGGCCTCAGCGGCCTTATGGGCCTAGGTGGCCTAATGGGCCTAAGTGGCCAATTGGCATAATGGGCGTAATGGGTGTAAGGGACCTAATGGGCCTAAGGAGCCTAATGTGCATAAGGGGCCTAATGGACCTAAGTGGCCTAATGGGCTTAATGGGATTAACGGGCCTAGGGTCTAAATGGGCCTAATTGGCCTCAGTGGCCTAATGGGTCTAATGAGTCTAATGGGTCGAAGTGGCCTAATGGGACAAAGTTGCCTAATCAGCCTAATGGGCATAAGGGGTCCAATAGGCCAAATGGGCCTTGGTGGCCTAATGAGACTAATGGGCCTAATGGGTCAAATGGGCCTAATTGGTGTAAGTGGACTAATGGTCCAAAGTGGCCTAATGGGCCAAAGTTGCATAATTGGCCTAATTGGATTAATGGGCCTAATGGTAATGGGCCTAATTGGCATAAGTGGCATAGTGGGCCTAAGTGGCCTAATCGACCTAATGGGCTTAGTGGGCTCAGTGGTCCTAAGTGGCCTAATGGTCCTTAGTTGCCTAATCGGTCTAATGGGGATAAGTTACCTAATGGGCCTAAGGGGCCTAATGGGCTTAAGAGGCTTAACGAGACTAGGGGCCTAATGGGACTAATGGGACGAATGGGCCTAGTTAGCCTAAGTGACATAATGCGCCTAATGTGCCTAAGTAGCCTAATGGGTTTAATGGGTGTAATGGGCCTAAGGGGTCTAATGGGCCTAAGGGGAATAATGGGCTTAAGTGTCTAAATGGGCCTAGGTGGCCTAATGGGCTTAATGGGATTAACGGGCCTAGGTTCCAAATGGGCCTAATAGACCTAATTTTCCTCAGTGGCCTAATGGGTTGAAGTGGCCTAATGGGCCAAAGTTTCCTAATCGTCCTAATGGGAATAATGGGCCTAATGGGCCAAATGGGCCAAATGGGCCTAGGTGGACTAATGGGCCTAATCGTCCTAATGGGCCTAATTGCCTAAGTGAACTAATGGTCCAAATTGGGCTAATGGGAAAAAGTTGCCTAATTGTCCAAATGTGCTTAATGGGCGTAATTGGCCTAATTGGCCTAAGTGGCCTAATGAGTCTAATGGGATTAATGGGCATAGTGGGACTAAGTGGCCTAATGAGCCTTAGTCGCATAATCTTCCTAATGGGGCTAAGTGGATTAATGGGCCTAAGTGGACTAATGGGCTTACTAGGCTTAACGAGTCTAGGGGACTAATGGGCCTAATGGGACGAATGGGACGAATGAGCCCAATTACCCTAAGTGGCCTAATGCGCCTAATGGGCCTAAGTGGCATAATGGGCCTAAGTTTCCTAATCATCCTAATTGGATTAATGGGCCTAATGGGCATAATAGGCCTAGTACGCCTAATGGGTCTAAGTGGTCTAATTGACCTAATGGGCATAATGGGCCTAAGTGGCTTAATGGGCCTAATGGGCCTAAATAGATTAATCAACCTAATGGGCCTAAGTTTCCTAATATGCCTAAGTGGACCAATGGGGCTAATGGGTCTAAGTAGGCTAAGTGGCCTAATGGGACTAATTGGCCTAAGTGGTCAAATGAGCTGAATGGGTGTAAGAGGCCCAATAGGCCTAATGGGCCTAATGGGCATAAGTGGACTAATGGGCCGTATGGGCCTACCTAATGGGCCTAAGTGGCCTCATGAGCCTTAGTGGCCTAATGGGACTCAGTGGCCTCATGTTTCTAATAGGCCTAATTGGCCTAATGGGCCGAATGGGCCCAAGTGGACGGATGAGTCGAATGGGCTAAGTGGCCCAATGGGCATAATTGGTTCAATGGGACTAAGTGGCCTAATGGGTGTAATGGGACGAAGTGGCCAAATGGGTGTAATGGGACGAGGTGGCCTAAGTGGCTTAATGGGTCGAATGGGCCGAATGGGTTGAATGTGCCAAAGTGGCCTAATTGGCCTAAAGGGTCTAATGGGCCAAAGTGGCCTAATGGACCTAAGTGGCCGAATGGGCCTAAGTGGCCTAATTGGGCGAATTGGCCTAAGTGACTAAATGAGCCTAAGTGGACTAATGGGGCTAATGGGACTAAGTGGTCGAATGGTCTTAAGTGGCCCAATGGGCCTAATGGGTGTAAGTGGCCTAATGTGCCTAATTGTACTAATGGGTCGAAGTGGCCTAATGGGATTAATGGGCCCAAGTGGCTGAATGATCCATATGGTCTTAAGTGGACTAACTGGGCCAATGGGTCGAATGGGCCTCATGGGCTTAAGTGGCCTCATGGGCCTAATGGTCCTAATGGGCCTAAGTGGCTTGATGGGCCTAATGGGCCTAACTGGCCTCATGATCCTAATGGGCCTTAGTGGCCTAAGTGTCCTAATCAGCCTAATAGACCGAATGGGCCTAAGGGGCCTAACTGGCCTAATGGTCCCAAGTTTCCAAATGGAGATATTGGGCCTTAGTGGCCCAGCGGACCTAATTTACCAAAGTGGCCTAATGTTCCTAATGGGATGAACGAGATGAATGGGCCAAATTGGCTTACGTGGCATAATGGGACTAAGTGCCTAATGGACCTAAGTGGCTGAATGAGCCTAAGTTGCCTAAATGGGTCCAATGGACTGAATGACCTAATGGCCGAATGGGCATAATGTACCGAATGTGCCTAATGGGATAAAACGACCTAATGGGCCTAAGTGGCCTAATGGTCCAAATCGGCCTAATGACATGAATGGGCCTAATGACCTGAATGGGCCTAAGGTCCAAATGGGCCTAATGGTTTAAATGGTTCGAATGGGCCTAATGGGCCAAAGTGGCCTAATGGGCCTAATGGGACTAACCAGTCTAAGGGGGGGTCTAATGTGCCTAATGGGACCAATGGACCTAATGGGACTAAGTGGTCAAATAGGCAAAATGGGCCTACATGGCCTAATGGTCCTAATGGGCCTAAGTGCACCAATGGGCCTAATGTGCCTAAGTGGACCAATGGGCCTAATGGGCCTACTCGGCCTAATGGGACTAATGGGACTAATGAGCCTAAGTGGCGTAATGGGCCAAAGTGGACTAATGGGCATAAGTTGCCTAATGGGTCTAATGGGCCTAAGTGGCCTAATGGGTATAATGGGCCTAAGTGGCCTAATGGTACAAAGTGGACGAATGAGCCAAATGGGCTTAATGGGTATAATGGGCCGAAGTGGCTAAATGGTCCAAATAGGCCTAAGTGGCCTAATGGGACTAATGGGCCTAAGTGGCCTAATGGTCCTAATGTGCCTCACTCTCCTAAGAAGCCTTAATGTGCCTAATGGACCTAAGTGTCCTAATGGGTCAAAGTGGATGAATGGGCCTAATGGGCATAATGGGCCTAATGGGCCATAGTGGCCAAATGGGCCTAATGGACCTAATGTACCTAAGTGGCCTAATGGGTCTAATGGTTCAAATGGGACAAAATGGACTAATGAGCATAATGGGCCTAATGGGATAAAGTGGGAAAATTGGCCTAATGGGCCTTAGTGGCCTAAAGGGAAAATTGGGCCTAAGTGTATTAATGGAAAAAATGGGTCTAACTGGCCTAATGGGACTAAGTGAATGAATGTTCCTAATGGGTCGAATAAGAATAATGGGCCTAATGGGATGAAGTGGCCAAATGGGCCAAATTGGCCTAAGTGTCCTAATGAGCCTAATGGGCCTAAGTAGCCTAATCGGACTAAGTGGCCTAATGAGAATAATGGTCTAAATGGGCGTAGGTGGCCTTAGTGGCCTAAGTGGACTAATGTTCCTAATTGGCCTAAGTGGCATAATGGGCCTATGTGGTCGAATGGGCCTAATGGGCCTCAGTGGCTAAATTAACCTGATGGGATGAAGTGGCCTAATGGGCCTAAGTGGCCTAATGAACCTAATAGTTTAATTGTAATAATGGGAATAATGGGATTAATGGTCTTAATGAGCCTCAATGGCCTAATGGGACTAATGGGCCTTAGTGGCCTAATGTACATAATGGGCCTAAGTGGGCTAATTGGCCTGAGTGGCCTAATGGGATGAATGGACCTTATTGGCCAAATTGGTCTAATGGGCCTAAGTGTGCTAATGGGCCTAATGGGATAAATGGGCCCAATGGGCCTAAGTTGACTAATGGGCTTAATGGGCCTTAGTGGCCTAAGTGGCTTGATGGGCCAAATGGGCCAAACTGTCCTAAGTGGCCTCATGGTACTAATGGACCATAGTGGCATAATGGGACTAATTGGGTTAAGTGGACTAATGGGCCTAAGTGGACTAATGGGCCTAAGTGGCCTAATGGGCATTAGTGGCCCATTAAGCCTAATGTCCTAATGGGGTTGATGAGTCGAATAGGCCTAAGTGGCCTAAGGGACCGAAGTGGCCTAAGGGGCCTAAGTGTCCTAATGGGACTAATGGGACAGATTGTCTTAATGGGCCTAATGGGACTTGGTGGCCTAATGGTCTAAAGTGGCCTAAGGGGCCTAAGTGGACGAATGAGCCTAATGGGCATAAGTGACCTAATGGGCCTACGGGGACTAAGTGGCCTAAGGGGCCTAAGTGGACTAATTGGTCTAATGGGCCTTATTGGTCTAATGGGCCTATTGTGTCGAATGGTCCTAAGTGGCATATTGGGATTAATGGGCCGAATGGGCCTAAGTGGCCTAATCAGCCTAAGCGACCTAATGGGTGTAAGGGGCCTAATGGGCCTAATGGGCCTAAGTATCCTAAGGGTCCTAAGGGGACCAAGCGGCCTAATGGTCCTAATGAGACTAATGGGACTAATGGGACGAATGGGCCTAGGTGGACTAATGGGCCTTGGTGGCCTAATGGGCCTAATTCCCCAAATGGGCCTAAGTGGCATAATAGGTATAAGGGGCCTAAGCGGCCTAATGGGCCTAAGTGGCCTAATAGGCTAAAGTGGCCTAATGGGCCTAAGTGAAAAAATGGGTTTAGTGGGCCTAATGTTCATAATGGGCCTAATTGGGCTAATTGGCCTAATGGGCCTAATGGACCATATGGGCCTAAGTGGCCTAATAGGACAAATAGGCCTAAGTGAACTAATTGGCCTAATGTGCCTCATGGGCCAAAGTGTCTTAAAGGGTTTAAGTGGCCTAATGGGTCTAATGTGCCTAATGGGCTGAATGGGCCTAAAGTGGCCTAATGGGTCTAATTGACCTAATGGAAAAAATGGTTCATATGGGCCTAAGTGGCCTAATGGGACTAATCTAATGGGTTTAATGGGACAAATGGCCCTAAGTGGACTAATGGGATGAATGGACCTAATGAGATGAGGTGGCCCAATGGGCCTAATGGGCCTAAGTGGTTGAACGAGCCTAATGCATGGAATGGTCCAAATGGGTCGAATGGGTCTAATGGGACTTGTGGTCCTAAGTCTCCTAATGGGTATAATGATCCTAATGAATGAACCTGATGGCTCCGCACTCTCCTGGTTCTCGATGCTCCTGCTACCTCCTCTTCCCCTCCTAGGGTTTCAAGGGTCTTCCCAATGATGATGGTGTCACTTCACTTGGTCTATCCTATTCTTTCTATTTATTTCTTTTTATTATTTCTCTAATGATGTGGATTTTTTTGTGTAGTCATCATGCGTCACTCACCACACCTCTTTAGATCTATCCCTACGCATCATACCCCCATTCTGGGTATGTGTGTGTGGGTGCTTTAGACGGCATGGGTCGGCACTGGTGAATGTGTCTGATGCCTCCTTTCTCCTCTACCAATGCTAGCTTACCCATCACCTTGGACTTCACTTTTATGGATCTTGATTCGGGTTCTAG
Organism: Viscum album; assembly: GCA_963277665.1. Classification (NCBI taxonomy): domain Eukaryota; kingdom Viridiplantae; phylum Streptophyta; class Magnoliopsida; order Santalales; family Viscaceae; genus Viscum; species Viscum album. The sequence goes on along the minus strand of OY728132.1, from coordinate 944,558,932 downwards.
GCCTACTTGGGATGGTTCTGGAGTAGCGCTAATATTGGTCTTAGCTCGAGTTCATTCCTCTGTTTGGATCCTTTTCTATTTTTCAGATGCAGATTCCGGTCTTGTATGGTGATTTTTTTAGGATCGGTTTTGTTTCTTTGTCATTGTTTCACTATTTTGTTTGACCTATGTGGTTTTTATCTTTCTCCCCTACTGAGGCCTCCATCTATTCATCCTTGTTGTGCTGCTTTTTTTGTCAGTATGGTTTACGGGTCTTCATGGAGGTTCTGGGAGGTGCGGATCGAGAGTTTTAGGGTCTCTGAGAGGGTGAATGGCCCATATTTGATGGTTTGAATGGTTGTGATGTTCAATTTTGATGGTTTTTTTGGTAGTGATATTGGATTTCTACAGCGGAAATATGAATACATCAGTGGTGATTAGTGGACATCCCAGTTTGTTTTTCAGTGGTTCTCGATTCCGACGATGATGGTCGATGATGAAAAAGGTGGTGACTCTGGTTATAATGGTTAAGACAATGATGTTCGGAGTGGAAAACAATGTGGTTATGATGAAAAAAGGTGATGATGATGGTGACAACTTCTTCGACGTGCTATCTTCAATGAAGTGGCTTCGTGATTTGCAGGATCTGTCACTGATACGACGGTTCTCGTGGTGATGATACTCATTTCAAAATTTAAATATTTGGATTATTTTTGAAATTTGGATATGTGTCATGTTGTATGGTGTACGGTTCCCACTTTTCCCTCAAAGTGGCTTTTATGAAAATTTAAAAATTGATTTGGAGGGCCTAATGGGCCAAAGTGGCCTAATATGCCTAATGGGACTAAGTGGAATAATGGGCCTAATTGGCCTAAGTAGCCTAATGAGCCGAAGTGGCATAATGGGATTAGTGGGACTAAAGGGCCGAATGGTCCTAATGGGTTTAATGGCCAATGGGCCTAATGGGCCGAATCGACCTAATGGGCATAAGCAGCCTAAGTGGCCTAAAGGGCCTAATGGGTCTAATGGGCCTAATTGGTCGAGTGGGTCTAAGTGGCCTAATGGGCCTAATGGGATGAATGAGCATAAGTTACCTAATGGGCCAAAGTGGTTTAATGGGTCTAATGGGTCTTAGTGTCCCAATGGGCCTAAGTGGCCCAATGGGCCTAAGAGGCCTAATGGGCTCAGTGGCTAATGGGAGTAAGTGGACTAATGGGCCTAATGGGCCTAAGCTGCCTAATTGGCCTAATGGGATCAATGTGCCTAAGTGGCATAATGGGCCTAAGTTTCCTTAGTGGCCTAATGGGCCTAAGCAGCATAAGTGATCTAAGGGGCCTAATGGGCCTAATGGGATCAATGGGCCTAAGTGGCCTAATGGACATAAGGGTCCTAAGTGGCCTAATGGGCCTAAGCGGCCTAAGTGGCCTAAGAGGCCAAACGGGCCTAATGGGCTCAATGGGCCTAAGTGGCCTAATGGGCCTAAGTGGACACAGTGCCCTAATGGGCCAAATGGGTCTAAGTGGCCTAAGGGGACAAATGGTCCAAATGGTCTCAATGGACCAAAGAGGGATAATGGGCCTAAGTGTCCGAATGGGCCTAAGTTGATGAGAATCATGGAGAGCATATGCATCGAGGATTCGAGAGCGATCATGGAATGAATGGTGGATGGAGCATAAAATGCACAAGACCCGTTTTATGGGATTTGTGGCCCAATGAGAAGAGGAAGAATGAGAAAAATGAAAGAGGCTTTACATGAACTCATTTTTAAATTACAAGAGGAGGCCCAACATGCATGCATAGAAGGATCAAATTGGAAATTAATCAAACTTATTAAATCCCAAAAGTGAACCTAAATAGCCCACCCAAATGCTCCCATGAATTTAAATCCACTTGCATGAAAGAAATATCCAAAGTCAAAAGTGGTGGGTCCCTTGTCTCCAAAGTCATGGTGGGAATCTTCAAAGTCTTTAGGGTGGGGCCATAAAGTCTTCTTGGTGGATATCTTGTCCTCTAAAGCTATGTGCATGTGTAAACAAAATCAAAAATCGTTTTTTAGGATTTATACTTTTGTGGTCTAGGTGTTTGAAATGTATATCTCCCATTTGGCTATAAATAGCCACCTCCTTGTAACCTTTGGAATTTAATTTCGAATTTGAGTGTTTTTTTAGCATTTTTATGCTTGTGTTTCTTGTGTTCTTAGGTGAATTCAAGTAAGGCTTATCAAAGGAGTGATCAACCTTTGTGGCTCTTTATAATTAGAGTTTCAAGGGGAAAGTCTCCTTGGGGTCCTAATTGATCACCCCCTTCCCATTTATTTTCCTTGCATTTCTTTTAATTTCATTTTCCCCTTCTTCCTTCTATTGTGTTTTCGTATTTTTGAAAACGGATACCGCACTTTGATACGGTATCATATCATTTGGTATCATAGCAAGGAAACTGAAACCAGGTTCTTTCATATTTATATTTCTCCCTTCTTTTTTTTCTTCCCTTTCTTCCATTTTCGGCCATCACCAATTCTGGATGGAAGTCTCTTCCACATTTTCGTCTACATTTTCTTTGAGTTTCAGGAAGTATAATATGTCATTTTAATAGTTCAAAATCTCATCTTTCTTCTCGATTTAGAAACACTAAAATCCGACACCTATATTGGGAGATATAGCCGAATCAATTCGTGTTACAGTTTCACTCTTGTGAAATCTAACAATCTTCAAGGCGGATTTAAATTTGTGTTTGAAGTTCATGTTATCTCAAACATTTACATCATTTCATTTAGATTAGTACATTTTTCATTTGTTTTACTTTGAGCACCAAAATCGCACTCTTTGTATCACAATTCTTGTTTATTAAGTAGCAAAAAAAATCAAAAAAATCAAAAAAAAAAAAGAATCTATTCATTTGAAACATTATGTTCTCTCATAAGTTATAAATTTGATTGAATTTTCTTGTCCACCATCTTCTTTCCTTCATCCATATCTTGACTTCTATTATAACCATTTCTCTCATTTACCTCCCATATTTCTTGGACTCCATTGATTCAATCCCTTTTAAAATTTCTGATTTTTAAAGATTGCCATGAATTGATTGCTTCTTACTAGTATTCTTCTTGATTCTATTTAAGAACACTTGTAGAAACCAAGTTTTTGTGCTAGAAAGTGTGAGAAACCTTTTTGAGAGATTAAAAAAAAGATAAAGAGTGTGTGAGGATTTAAAAAATGGCGAGTGAATGTGAAAGAAATGAGATGGAGGTCAAGTTATTCATGAAATATTTTTTTGACCAATGTACAAGGTTTAATGCTAAGTTGGATGATTTGAAAAATTCCTTGACTTCAAGGGCACCACGAAGGCAAGAATTTTATTAAGGTGAGGATGCATACTTTGGTTTTGAGAAACCATTTCCTAGGTGAATTGAAAATGGTGCTAGAAGAGAAAACGACTTGGGTAGCATCAAAATGACACTTCCATCCTTTCAAGGGAAGAGTGACCCGGAACATTATTTAGAGTGGGATAATAAGGTTGAACATGTGTTTGGACTTCACAATTACCCATATGAGAAGAAGTTAAAGTTTGAATCACTTGAGTTCAATGATTATGCAAGTGTTTGGTGGGACCAATTACAAGTGAGTCAGTGACAGAACAGAGAAAGTCCAATCCGAACTTGGGAAGAAATGAAGATAGTAATGGACAAAAATTACATTTCTAGCCATTACTATCGAGATTTTAATTTGAAGTTACACAAATTTGTGAAATGTTTCATGTGTGTGGAGGAATACTATAAGAAAATCGAGATATTGATGATTCAAGCCAATTTGGAGGAGGATCGAGAATCTACAATGGAAAGGTTTATCAATGGCCTGAATCCAACAATTAGAGATGTGGTGGAACTTAAAAACTACATTCACACTCCTTTATCATTTATTGAACAACTGAATAAATATTTTATTCATAAATAAATATTTTATTTACAATATAGCAAATAAATATTTATTTAAATATTAAATAAATAAAATAAATATTTTATTCACATGTCGGAGAATAAATATTTATTTACTTTATGTGATAAATATAAATTGAATAAAATTATTCCTCGGACTTGAGAATAATATTTATTTCATTAATTAAACTCAAATAGAATTTAATCTAAATAAATAGAAACACTTAGTGTGTGACCCTCGAGGAATCCTTATCATTGACATTAGGCAGACTTTCCTAAAGTCTAAGATTACTGTCTAGAAACGTGTAAAGAAACCCAAGAGAAATAACTTGATGTCGTAACATAGAAAACCACATATGAATGCTCAATGTGTAATATAATCTCTTTGTCACAATATCTCATCAAGAAGGTTGCACATCCATGTCACTAACCTATATTTTCAATATGTATTCCTTTTACTATATGAAATAAATACACTGTTACACCATGGCCATGGAATTTAATGCAATGGTTTTATTAAAATCAAAGGGCTGATATATCAGCTTCTATAAAGATGGAAGGAAAAAATCCTTCCTCAACTAATTCATTAATGACATGTCACTCGTGACGTACCCAACATATCCAACTTCTCCATGAGCTCTTATCATCATGGTTTATGACATACATCTAGGTATGAAAGTTGTGACATAATTTAATAATAATCTTAAAGTATAAGGACCACCACACACACTCAAAGATAGGAATATTTGATGACACCAAAACATGCAGAATTCATACTGACGAGTATGTTCTCATAATCTCCAGTCTTGAAGATTTCCATGTGTGAACTTCATGAGAAGAAGCCACATCTTCTTACGAGTACTCATACCTGAAATTATATATACCTTGTGTCCCTTCATATTACATTATCCAAATGAAATAAATGGACTAAATGGCCTAATTGGCCCAAATTAGCCTAAATGGCCAAAATTGGACCAATTTGCCTAATTGGTCTAAATAGTCTAAATTGGCCTAAATGGACTAATTGGATTAAATTAAATAAATTAAATAATTTTCTTAATTATACTAATTGGCCTAAATTTCCTAAATTTTCATAAAAGGCCTAAATGGACTAAATGGTCTAATTGGCCTAAATGACCTAAATTAACCTAATTGGCCTCATTGACCTAAATTCCCTAAATCATCTAATTGGTATAATTGTCCTAAATGTCCTAATTGGACTAAATGACCTAAATTTAACAAATCATCTTAAATTTACAAATTGAAATAATTGGAATAAATGGACTAAATTGACCTAAATGGACTAATTTTCCGTATTGGCTTAAATGGTCTAAATTAGCCTAAATAGCCTAAATGACCAAAATTAGCCTAAATGGCCTACATGACCTAAATTGGCCTAAATAACCAAAATTTATAATTTTCCTAATTGGTATAAATGTCCTAAATGGCCTAAATGGACTAATTGGCCTAAATGGTCTAATTGGACTAATTGGACTAAATGGATTAATTGGTCTAAATGGACTAATTGGAATAATTTTTCTAAATGGCCTAAATGGAATAATTATCCTAATTGGGATAATTGGGCTAATTGGCCTAAATTGGCCTAAATTGCCTAAATTGACATAATTGGTCTAAATGGCCTAAATTGGTCTAAATAGTCTAAATGTCCTAATTGGCCTAAATGGCCTAAATTTCCTAACTGATATAATTGGCCTAAATGGAATAATTGGACCAAATGAAATAAATTAACTAATTGGTTTAATTGGACTAAGTGGCCTAAATTGACCTAAATGGCCTAAATTGGCCTAAATTGCACAAATTGGCCTAAATGACCTAATTGGTCTAATTGGTCTGAATTGCCTAATTGGCCTAATTTTTCATAATTGGTGTAAATAATCTAAATTGGCCTAAATAGTCTAATTGTATTAAATGTCCTAAATAGGGAAAAATGGCCTAATTGGCCTAATTGGTCTAAATGGCCTAAATTGGCCTAAATGGCATAATTGGCCTAAATTGCCTAAATTATCTAATTGGCCTATTTGGGAAAATTGGCCTAAATGGCCTAAATTGGTCTAAATGGCCTAAATGGAAAAAAATACCCTAAATGGACTAATTGGATTAAATTTTCTAAATTGCATAATTGGCCTAATTGGCCCAAATGGTCAAAATTGGCCTAATCGGATTAAATAACCTAATCAACCTAATTGACCTAATTGGTCTAAATTGCCTAAATTGGACTAAATGGCATAATTGGACGAATTGGACTAAATGGTCTAAATTGACCTAAATAGTCTAAATGACCTAAATTGGCATAAATGGCCTAATTTTCCTAAATGACAAAAATTGGCCTAAATGGCCTAAATGAACTAAATTTTATAATTGGCCTAATTGGACTAATGGGCCTAATTGGAATAATTGGATTAATTGACCTAAATTGGCCTAAATGGAATAAATCTTCTAATTGTCCTAAATGCCCTAAAGGGCCTAAATTGGCCTGAATTGGCCTGAATTGGTCTTATTGGCCTCATTGGCCTAAATGGCCTAAATTGGTCTAAACGGTCTAAACGACCTAATTGGCCTAAATGTACTAAATGGCCTAATTAGCCTAATTGGCCTAAATGACCTAAATTGACCTAAATGGCCTAATATGACTAAGGATCGGATTGGGCCTAAGTGGCATAAGTGGCCTAAGTGGCCTAAGTGACATAATGGGTCTATTGGGATTAAGTGTCCAAATGGGCCTAATGGGACAAATGGGTCTAATGGGCGTAAGTGGCCAAATGATCCAAATGGGCCTAAGTGGCCAAATCTTCCAATTGGGACTAAGTGGCCTAATGGGTCTAATGGGCCTAATGGGATTAATGGGTCTAGTGGGTCTACTGGGCCAAATTGGCCCAATGGGCCTAAGTGGTCTAAGTGGCCTAATGGTCCAAATGGGCCTATTGGGCTAAAGTGTCCTAATGGGCCGATTAGGCCCCATTCGACCTACTAGTCCAAATGGGCTTAATGGGTCGAGTGAATCAGTTGGCCTAAGTAGCCTGATGGGCCTAATGGGATTAATGGGGCTATTGGGTCTAAGTGGCCTAATGGGTCCACTATGACCAATTAATCCTAATAGGTCTAATGGCCTAATGGGCCTAAGTGTCCTAATGGGCCCATTATGGTCAATTCAGCCTAATGGGCCTAATGGCCAAATTGCCCTAGTGGACCTAATGGGCCTAATGGCCCTAATGGGACTAATGGGTCTAAGGGGACTAATGGGACAAAGTGGACGAGTAGGCCTAAGTGGCCTAATGCACCTAATGGACCTAAGAGGCCCAATGGGCCTAATGGGTCTAAGGGGCCTAATGGGCCTAAGGGGCCTAATGCACCTAAGTGACCTAATGGACCTAATATATCTAATGGGACTATTGGACCTATTTGGCCTAAGTGACCTAATGGGCATAATGGACTCAATGGCCTAATTGGTCTAATGGGCCTAAGGGGTCCAATCGACCCAATGAGTCTAATGGGTCTAAGGGGACTAATGGGACTAAGTGTCCTAATGGGCCAAAGTGACCTAAGTGACCTAATAGGACTAATGGGATGATTTGACCCCTTGGGCCTAAGTGAACTAATGGGATGAATGGGCCCATTATGGCCAATTCAGCCTCATGGGCCTAATGGCCTAATTGGACGAATGGGCTTAAGGGGCCCAGTGGGCCTAATGGGTCTAAGGGGCCTAATGGGCCTAAGTATCCTAATGTTCCTAAGTGTCCTAAAGGGAATATAGAGCCTAAGTGGTCTAATGGGGCCAATGGGCCTAATGGGCCTAATTGTCCCATTTTGGATAATTCAGCCTAATGGGTCCAATGGGCCTAAGTGGCCTAATGGGTCGAAGTGGCCCAAGTTGATTAATGAGTGTAATGGGCCTAATGGTTCTAATGGGTGTAAGTGGCCTACATTGCCTAATGGGCCTAATGGGTATAATGGGTCTAAGTGGCCTAATGATGCAAAGTGGCTTAATTTTCCTAATGGACCTAATGGGTCCAATGTGCCTAATGGTTCCAATGGGTCTAAGTGACCTAATGGGCCTTAGTGGCCTAAGTTGCATAATGTGCCTAATGGGTCCAATGGATCGAAGTGGTCAAAAGGGCCTAAGTTGCCTAAGTTGCCTAATGGGCCTAATGGGTATAATGGGCCTAAGTGGCCTAATCCGCCTAATGGGACTAATGACCCGAATGGGTGGAATGTGCCTAAGTGGCCTAATGGGATGAATGCACCGAATGGGCCTAAGTGGCCTAGTGGGCCTAAGTTGCCTAAGTTGCCTATTAGGCCTGATGGGTCCAATGGACCTAAGTGGCCTAATAGGCCTAAGTGGCCTAAGTTTCCTAATGGGACCAATGTGCCTAATGGGTCCAATGGGCCTAATGGGTTCAACGGGCCTAATGGGTCCAACATGCCAAACTGTACAAAGTTACCTAATGCGTCTAATGAGATGAATGGGCCTAATGGGCCCAATGGGCCTAATGGGTCCAATGGGCCTAAGTGTCCTAAGTTTCCAAATGGGTCGAAGTGGCATATTTGTCTTAATGGGATTAAGCATCCTAATGGGCCTAATGGGCCGAAGTGGCCAAATGGGCCTAATGGGCATAAGTGGCCTAACGAGCCTAATGGGTAATGGGACTAATGGGCATAATGGGTGTAATAGGTCAAAGTGGCCTAATGGTCCTACATTGCCTAAGTTTCCTAATGGGCCTAATGGGTCTAATGGGTCTAAGTGGCTCAATGGCCCTAAGTGGCCTAAGTTTCCTAATGGGCCTAATAGTCCTAATGGGTCTAATAGGCCTAAGTATTCTAATCAATCTAATGGGTCTAATGGGCCTAATGGGTCGAATGGGCCTAAGTGGTCTAACAGGTTAAATGGGTTGACTGGGACTAAAGTGTCCTAATGGGCCTATGTGGCCTAAGTTACCTAATGGGACTGATGGTTCTAATGGGAATATGTGGCCTAATGGAGCTAAGTGGCCTAAGTTGCATAATGGACCCAATGGGTTGAGTGGGATGAATGGGCCTAATAGGCCTAACGTTTTCAATGGGCCTAAGTGCCCTAATGGGAAAAAGTGCCCCAATGGGCATCAAGTTCCTATGTGTCCTAATGGACCTAATGGGCCAAAGTGGCCTAATGGGCCGATTGGCCTAATGGGCCTCATGGGCCTAAGTGGAAAAATGGGACAAATGGGATAATGGGCCTAATGGGCATAACTGGACTAATGAGTCTAATGGGTGTATGTGGCCTAATGCACCTAATAGGCCTAGTTTCCCTAATGGGACTAAGTGGGAAATGGGCCAAATGGGCCTAAGTTCAATGGTTTTTGAAACTTGGTTGACAACAAAATCCAAAGGGGGGATTGTTAGGACCATGCTGATAAGGAATGTGTTTGTTTTCATGTGTTGTCTTTTGTTGTCAAGGAAAGCTTTTGAAGAAAGAAAATCACATCACTTTGTGTTTGGTGGAAATCGTACTGGCCATTGTTTTCAAAAGAATCAAACTAACTCTGTCCATTATAATGAGGAAGATCTTTTTATAATAAAAGGCACTAATCATACTTGTCTTAGGTCTGGTATGTGAAAAGATCATAATGAGGAATTGATCATTATCTGGAAAGAGAGAATTGGTCGCATGGAGAATGCATTTTGCTGGAAGTAAATGGTCATCGGATTTGTACTGGATCTCGTATGAAAGATGTGTTTGTTTTGATGAAGTATCAAATTCTACAAACTATGATAAAATTAAATTTGACGATGCTTTGCTGATTTATATTTCATAAATCATAAGTTGATTGGAGAACTTATTATGCAAGCTTGATGAAAGAAAGGGGAAAATAGGTATTCCAAATCATATCCAGATTTATTGTATCTAGGTGGAACGGAAGAAAGAGATGATGCTAATCGAAAAGGAATCGTACCCATTGCAATTGAAAAGTGCAATCGTACCCACTTAGGCCCATTAGTCTCATTAGGCCCATTAGGCCACTTAGGCCCATTTGGCCCATTTGGCCACTTCGGACTATTAGGCCCATTATGCCTATTTGTCCCATTAGGTACATTCATCCACTTTGTCCCATTAGGCCACTTAGGCCCATTTGACTCATTAGGCCCGTTAATCCAATTAGGCTCAATAGGCCACTTAGGCCACTTAGGCCCATTAGGCCCATTTGGCCACTTTGTCCCATTAGGAAAATTATTCCCACATGTCCACTTTGGTCCATTTGGACCATTATTCCCATTAGGTCACTTAGGTCCATTAGGCCCATTAGGCCCATTATACCCATTAGTGCCATATGCCCATTCGTCCACTTTGGCCCATTAGGACAATTTGGCCCATTAGGCCACTTAGGCCCAATAGGTGATTAGGCCCATTTGGCTGCAGAGGCCCATTAAGCCCATGAGGACACTTAGTCCCATTAGGCCCATTTGGCCACTTCAGCCCATTATTCCCATTAATCCCATTAGGACCATTCTTCCACTTTGACCCATTAGGCCACATAGGCCAATCAGGCCCATTAAACCCATTATTCCACTTAGGCCCATTGGAACCATTTGGAAACTTATGCCCATTAGGCCACTTAGTCACATTATGCCACTTAGCCCCATTAGTCCCATTAGACACAGTAGGCCTAGTAGTCCCATTACGCCTTGTAGGCCCATTAGGACCATTAGGCCCATTAGGACCATTAGGTTCAATAGGCCCGCTTAGACCCATTAGACCCATTTGGCCCATCGGTCCACTTAGGTACATTCATCCCATTGGTCCACTTAGGCCCATGTAAACCATTCAGACACTTAGGCCCATTATTCCCATTAGGCTGATTTGGTCAGTGAGGCCCATTATGCCCATTAGGCCCATTAGGCCCATTCATCCAATTTGGCCCATTAGGCCACTTAGGCCCCTTATGCTCATTATGAAACTTAGGCCCCTTGTTCCCATTAGGGCACTTTGACCCATTAGGGAACTTAGGCCCATTATTCCACTTAGGCCCATTTGGAGCATTTGGCCCATTGGGCCCATTAGGAAACTTTGGCCCGTTAGGCTCATTGGGACCATTAGGCCACTTCGGCCTGTTAGGCCACTTAGGCCCATTAGTCCCATTCGACCGATTAGGCCCATTCATCCCATTAGGCCCACTAGGCCCATTTAGCCACATAGGCCCATTATACCACTTAGGCCCATTAGGCCCATTGGTCCACTTAGGCCCATTTTCCAACTTAATCCCATTAGGCCCATTTGTTTACTTAGGCCCATTACGCCCATTTGGCGCATTAGGTCCATTTTTCCACTTAAGACCATTAGGTCACTTAGGCCCATTCGGTCCATTGGGCCCAATAGGTCTATTAGGCCCAGTAAGTCCATTAATCCACTTCGCCCCACTAGGCCCATTAGACTCATCCGAACCATTCAGATAATTAGGCCCATTAGGCCCATTGGAACCTTTAGTCCCATTCATTCCATTAGGCCCATTAGACCCATCAGAGTCTACTGACTATGATAAAATTAAATTTCACTATGCTTTGCTGATTCGTATTTCATAAATCATAAGTTGATTGGAGAACTTATCATGCAAGCTTGATGGAAGAAAGAGGAAAAGTGGCATTCCAAATCATATCCAGATTTATTGTATCTAGGTGGAAGAGAATAAATGATATGGATCAGATTCAGCACAAGGAGAATAATTTTGGGCTTGATAAAAATTCCAAGCCCAATTGTTGTTCGAATTGGACCAGCCCACACTTCTTGATGTCCAACACTATGGTGGGCCACAACACACTTATTTGGGACCCAAAATCATTTATCCACATGGCAAATGGTGGAAATTCGTAGCTGCACATTAATGAGGAGAGAGAAGGTGGAGAAAAGCATCATTAAGAGGGAATCCCGCTACTTTGGCTAGTGGGGTCATTAAATGGCATGGGAAAGTGTTATTTTATGCTTTTTATGTGCCTTTTGGGTTCCCCATGTCTTGTAACTCGAATTGGAGCATTTTTCTTTATTTATTTTGTCTTTATATTGTATTTTCACTCCTTTGTAATGGGGATAGATGAATGTGACGGGATTTTGAAGTTTGCTGTGCAATCTTCTTGCTTTAGCCTCTTCCCTTTGCCCGGAATTGGTGGTGCATCTCCATCGCTGGTGACGTTGTCTTTAAGCGTGGAGAAACCTTGGCGGGTGGCATTGCCTTTAAGCCTCGGTCATTCGGCTACATTACGCTGCTCCTCTTCACTTACTCATTTTTGAGCTTCCGGCGACGCATCAATTGGTATCAGAGGCGCGGTTCCAACGAGTAAGTTCTATCACATTCTTCTTATTACTCTCCATCATGTCTCGCAAGAGCGGATCTTCTACTCCTCCTGCTCCATGGGAAATAGCTAATGCACAGCTACAATCACAAATTACTCAAATCGGTGAGCAACTTGCTCAACTTTTGAGAGCACGGCGACCTGACTCCCCTCCACCGCAGCGACATCCTCGACGTCCATCACCACATAATAGACGCAATCCAGCACCATTTTATGAAGATCATGCAAATGGTGATGATTCCAGCGATTCAGAGGTAGATATGCGAAGAAGAAGAGATGATGAAGACATTGAAAGAGGGTTGAGGATCGACATTCCAGATTTTTATGGGAGTATGAATCCGGATGATTTTCTGGATTGGATGCGGGAAATCGAACGGTTCTTCGAATTTAAGAATTGTTCTGACGAGAAGAAGTGCAAGGTAGCCATTCTGAAATTTAAAGATTATGCATCACTTTGGTGGGAAAATCTGAAGAAACAGCGGGAACGTGATGATAAAGGCAAGATACACTCATGGGAGAAGTTGAAAAAGCTTTTGAGGAGACGATTTCTGCCTGAGAATTATAAGCAAGATCTTTATTTTCGAATGCATAGCCTACGACAAGGAGATAAGTCTGTTGAAGAGTACATTCGGGAATTTGATCGTTTATTGATGCGAAGTGATGTTCCAGAATATAAAGAGCAAACAATTGCAAGGTTTTTGGGTGGATTAAATGAAGAAATTGCACATTCAGTGGAGTTGCAATCATTCTGCTCACTTGATGATGTTTGCAAGCTGGCGATCAAGGTGGAAAAGCAAAAGCGGACCTCAAGGGCACCGGCGCTCAAAAACTACAATAGAGGTACAACTGTTTATAAGGGTATTTCTTCTAATAAATCTGGTGTTGTTGAGAAGGAATTTGGAAGGAACAAGATGCTGGAAAAAGGGAAAGAGAAGGCTATGGAACAAACAAAAGGGAAGTCGAACTCCTTTGAACGTGGGAATCGAAAGTGTTTCAAATGCCATGGGTATGGTCATTTTCAGGCCAATTGCCCTAACAACCGGATTATTACTATTAAAGAGATTGAAGAAATTGAAGAGGCAATCAAAGAGGATGAACATGATGGTGAAGAAACTGAAAATGAGGAACATGTTGTGGAAGAAGCTGATGTGGGAAACATGCTGGTGCTACGAAGAGTTTTGCAAGCTCAAATCTGCCCGGAAGAAGATCAAAGAGAAAACTTGTTCCAAACTCGCTGCACCATTAATCAGCGGGTATGCATGGTGATTATTGATAGTGGGAGCTGTACAAATGTGGCTTCAACAACACTAGTGGAGAAATTGAAGCTTCCAACTCAGAATCATCCTCACTCATATAAATTGCAATGGTTGAACAATGGGAGCACACTCCAAGTCAAAAAACAGGTTCTAATTTCATTCTCCATTGGTAAGAACTATGCTGATGAAGTACTGTGTGATGTTATTCCTATGGATGCTTGTCACTTGTTGTTGGGTAGGCCTTGGCAGTTTGACAGGGAAGTGAAATATGATGGGAGGAAGAATACTTATTCTTTTCGATCTGGGGAAAAGAATATCACACTTGCTCCTTTGAAGCCGTCCCAAACTCTGCAAGAAAAATCTGTTCCGGAAGTACCCAAAGGTAGTCTCTTTATCAGCAAAGCTCAAGTGGAGAAAGCCATAAATAAGCAAAAGCCAGTTTTTGCTTTATTGATGATGGAAAAGTCATGCCATGAGGAGAAGAGTCATCAACATCCTTTAGCTCATTCCTTAATTGGGGAATATCATGATGTTTTTCCTAATGATCTTCCAGCAGGATTACCACCATTTAGAGGCATTGAACACCAGATTGATCTCGTTCCGGGTGCACAATTGCCAAATAAACCAGCATATCGGTGTAATCCTGGAGAATCAAGGGAATTGCAGAAGCAAGTAGATGAGTTGATGGATCGAGGCTTTATAAGGCCAAGCATGAGCCCGTGTTCTGTTCCAGCATTATTGGTGCCAAAGAAAGATGGTACGTATCGCATGTGCATTGATAGTAGAGCTATCAATAATATTACCATCAAATACAGGTATCCCATCCCACGACTCGATGATATGCTTGATGAATTGCATGGTTCATCAATCTTTTCAAAGGTTGATCTTCGTAGTGGATACCACCAGATTCGAATGAAGGAAGGGGATGAGTGGAAAACAGCCTTCAAAACTAAAGGCGGATTGTTTGAGTGGCTGGTCATGCCATTCGGCCTCTCAAATGCTCCTAGCACATTCATGCGACTCATGAATGAAGTTCTGAAACCATTTATTGGTAAATTTGTGGTAGTTTATTTGGATGACATTTTGATTTACAGCAAGGATGTGGAGAGCCATGTGGATCATCTTCGGTGGGTATTTGATGTTCTACGGAAACAAAATCTATATGGGAAGCTTGAAAAATGCGAGTTCTTTTCAACAGAAGTGGTGTTTTTGGGATATGTGGTAACCAAAGAAGGCATCATGGTGGATGAATCAAAAGTGGAAGCAATCAAGTCCTGGCCACAACCAGAATCCATTACCGAAGTAAGAAGTTTCCACGGTTTGGCATCTTTTTATCGTCGCTTTGTTTCCAATTTCAGCACTATTATGGCACCTATCACTGAATGCTTGAAAAGGGGGAAATTTGAGTGGTCAAAGGCAGCAAATGAATCATTTGAAATCATTAAGAAAAAGTTGTGTGAAGCACCGGTTTTGGCGTTGCCTGATTTTGATCAAGTCTTTGAAGTGGAATGTGATGCAAGTGGAGTTGGGATAGGCGCTGTTCTCATCCAAAGCAAGCGCCCTATTGCATATTTCAGCGAGAAACTGAATGATTCAAGGAGGAATTACAGCACCTATGATAAGGAATTTTATGCGGTTATAAGAGCCCTAGATCATTGGTCTCATTATTTGAGACCGAAGCAGTTTGTTCTTCATTCTGACCATCAGGCTTTGAGGTTTATCAATGGTCAACACAAGCTGAGTTCGAGGCATGCAAAGTGGGTGGAATTCTTACAATCATTCTCATTTGTGTCAAAATACAAGAAGGGGCAAGATAATCTAGTGGCAGATGCTTTATCTCGGAGGTATGCATTACTTACAATTCTTGATGCTCGAATTCTTGGATTTCAGCTTATGAGAGAAGATTATCAGCATGATATGGAGTTTAATTCTATTTTAATCCAATGTCAAGATGGATTTGTGGAGGATTATTCTGTACATGATGGGTTTCTCTTTAAGAGAAACAAGTTGTGTGTTCCAAAGGGTAATTACAGGGACTTGCTTATTCGGGAAGCACATGAAGGGGGACTTGCTGGTCATTTTGGCATCCATAAAACCTTGGAGATACTAAAAGAGCATTTCTACTGGCTGAAGATGCAATCAAATGTCCAAGCTATTCTTTCAAGATGCGGAACATGTCAAAGAGCAAAGAGTCATTTCAAGCCTGGTTTATACACTCCGTTACCTATTCCGGAGCAGCCATGGGAAGATCTCAGCATGGATTTCATTATGGCTTTACCAAAGACTCGGCGAGGTAAAGATTCAATAATGGTTGTTGTTGATCGATTTTCTAAGATGGCTCATTTCATACCTTGTCATAAGACTGAAGATGCAGTGAAAGTGGCAGAATTGTTTTTCAAAGAGATTGTTCGCCTTCATGGAATTCCTCGCAGCATCGTTTCGGATAGAGACACAAAATTTCTCAGCCATTTTTGGAGAACATTATGGGGGAAATTCGGTACGAAACTTCTTTTCAGCACATCCCATCACCCTCAAACGGATGGGCAAACAGAAGTTACCAATCGTACATTGGGCACTATTCTGAGAACATTGGTGAACAAGAGCATGAGAGATTGGGATTTGCAACTTGCACAAGCTGAATTTGCATACAATAGATCTCCCAGTGCTACCACCCGACATTCTCCATTCGAAGTGGTTTATGGAATCAATCCAATCACTCCTATAGAATTGTACTCTTTGCCTCTTGATTTTCAGGTAAATATTGATGCGGAGGAGAAGACAAAGCAGATGAAGAAGCTCCATGAATCTATTCGTGCTCAAATAGAGAAGTCTAATGAGGCATACAAGAGGCGAGCAAACAAGCATCGGAAGCAGGCTATTTTCCAACCTGGAGACAAAGTGTGGATTCACCTTCGCAAGGAGAGATTTCCATCCAAAAGGAAGAGCAAGCTGGCACCACGAGCTGAAGGTCCATTCGAAGTGCTTGAACGAGTGGGAAACAATGCCTACAAAATTGATTTACCAGATGATTTTGGCAGCGTTTCTGCAACATTCAACATTGGGGACTTATCTACTTACATTGAAGAAGATGATGTCGTGGATTTGAGGGCAAATCCTCTTCAACCGGGGGAGAATGATATGGATCAGATTCAGCACAAGGAGAATAATTTTGGGCTTGATAAAAATTCCAAGCCCAATTGTTGTTCGAATTGGACCAGCCCACACTTCTTGATGTCCAACACTATGGTGGGCCACAACACACTTATTTGGGACCCAAAATCATTTATCCACATGGCAAATGGTGGAAATTCGTAGCTGCACATTAATGAGGAGAGAGAAGGTGGAGAAAAGCATCATTAAGAGGGAATCCCGCTACTTTGGCTAGTGGGGTCATTAAATGGCATGGGAAAGTGTTATTTTATGCTTTTTATGTGCCTTTTGGGTTCCCCATGTCTTGTAACTCGAATTGGAGCATTTTTCTTTATTTATTTTGTCTTTATATTGTATTTTCACTCCTTTGTAATGGGGATAGATGAATGTGACGGGATTTTGAAGTTTGCTGTGCAATCTTCTTGCTTTAGCCTCTTCCCTTTGCCCGGAATTGGTGGTGCATCTCCATCGCTGGTGACGTTGTCTTTAAGCGTGGAGAAACCTTGGCGGGTGGCATTGCCTTTAAGCCTCGGTCATTCGGCTACATTACGCTGCTCCTCTTCACTTACTCATTTTTGAGCTTCCGGCGACGCATCAATAAACAAATGATGTTTATCAAAAAGGAATCATACCTAGTGCTATCGAAAAGTGCAATCATACCCACTTAGTCCCATTAGTCCCATTAGGCCTATTAGACCACTTAGGACCATTTGGCCCATTTTCCCACTTTGTCCCATTAGGCCCATTATGCCTAGTCGTACCATTAGGCACATTCATCCACTTTGTCTCATTAGGCCACTTAGGCCCATTAGGCCTGTTAAGCCAATTAGGCCCGATAGGCCCACTAAGCCACTTAGGCCCATTTGGCCCATTTGGCCACTTTGTCCCATTAGGCCCATTATGCCCACTCATCCACTTTGGCCCATTAGGACTATTATGCTCATTGGGCCACTTAGGCCCATTTGGTCCATTAGGCTCATTAGGCCCATTATACCCATTAGGCCCATATGTCCATTCATCCACTTTAGCCCACTAGACAACCTAGGCCCAATAGGTGCATTAGGCCTATTAGGGCACTGAGGTCCATTAGGCCCATGAAGACACTTAGGCCCATTAGGCCCATTTGACCACTTCGTCCCATTATGCCCATTAATCCCATTAGGCACATTCATCCACTTTGTCTCATTAGGCCACATGGACCCATTAGGCCCATTAAACACATTAGGAAACTTAGGCCCATTAGACCCATTAGGAAACCTATGACTATTAGGCCACTTAGGCACATTATGCCACTTAGGCCCATTAGAACCATTAGGCCCAGTAGGCCTGATAGTCCCATTACACCTAGTAGGCCTATTTGGCCTAGTAGATCCATTAGGCCCAGTAGGCCCAGTAGGCCCACTTAGGCCCATTAGGCCTATTAGGCTCATTCGGCCCATTAGGACCATTCAGATACTTAGGTCTATTATACCCATTAGGACGATATGACCACTAAGTCCCATTATGCCCATTAGGCCCATTAGGCTCATTCGTCCACTTTGGCCCATTATGCCACTTAGGCCCCCCATGCCCATTATGCAACATAGGCCTATTATGTCCAATAGGCCACTTCGTCCCAATAGGGAACTTATGCCCATTAGAACTCTTAGGCCCATTAGGCAACTTAGGCCCATTTGGACCATTTGGCCCATTGGGACCATTAGGCCCATTAGGCAACTTTGGCATGTTAGGCCCACTGGGCCCATTAGTCCACTTTGGACCGTTAGGCCACTTAGGACCATTAATCCAATTTGACCCATTAGGCCCATTCAACCCATTTGGCCCATTTGGCCCATTAGGCCATTTAGGCTCACGAGACCACTTAGGACCATTAGACCCATTGGTCCACTTTGGCCTATTAGGCCCATTAGGCCCATCATCCCACTTAAACCCATTAGTCCCATTGGTTCACTTAGGCCCATTATGCTCATTATGCCCATTAGGCACATTAGGTCCATTTGTCCACTTAAGACCATTAGGCCACCTAGGCCCACTAGGTCCATTAGGCCCAATAGGTCCATTAGGCCCAGTAAGTCCATTAAGCCACTTTTTTCCACTAGGCACATTAGACCCATCTGACCCATTCGGAGAATTAGGCCCATTAGGCCCATTAGAACCTTTAGTCCGATTTGATCCATTCAGACCATTATGCCCATTGGACCCTTTTGGCACATTCATCCCAGCATGCCACTTCGGCCAATTAGGCCCATTCGGCTAATTCACCCCACTAGACCACTTCGACCCATTGGGTCCATTCGACCCATTAGGGACATTAGAATCATTAGGCCACTTAGGTCCATTTGGCTACTTAGGCCCATTAGGACTATTACCCCACTTAGGCCAATTAGGATCATTAATCCCATTCAGTCCATTAAGACCTTTCAGCCCAATAGGCCCATTCGGAAACTTCGGCCCATTGAGCCCATTAGGACCATTGGGAAACTTAATCTCATTCATTCCATTAGGCCCATTACGCCACTTAGGCCTAATTGACCTATTAGGCCCATTAGGCCACTTAGGCCCACTCGGCTCATTTGGCACATTAGGAAACTCAGGCCAATTAGAACCATTAGGCCCATTCGGCCCATTAGGTCCATTCGGCCACTTAGACCCATTAGGCCCATTTGTCCCATTAGGATACTTAGGCCCATTCAGTACATTAGGCCACTTAGGCCCTTTCAGTCCATTAGGCCCATTCAGTACATTTGTCCCATTCGCCCACTTAGGATCATTAGTCCCATTAAGACGCATAAGTCCATTGGTCCCATTAGGCCACTTAGGCCCATTTGGTTATGATTATGCCACTTAGGAACATTAGGAAACTTTGTCCAATTAGTTCCTTTAGGCCCATTAGGCCACTTAGGCCCATTAGGTCCATTAAGACGATTATGCCACTTAGGCCAATTAGGTTGTTTTGGCCTATTAAGATCTTTAGGACAATTAGGCCACTTAGGCCCATTAGGCCCATTAGACTGATTCTTCACATTCAGCCCATTAGGCCACTTAGTCCCATTATGCCTATTATTCCACTTAGGCCCATTAGGCCCATTTTTCCACTTTATCCCATTTGGCCCATTATGCCCACTCATCCACTTTGGCCCGTCAGGACTATTATGCCCATTAGGCCACCTGGGCCAATTAGGCCCATTAGGCCCATTATGCCCAATAAGCCCATATGCCCATTCATCCACTTTGGACCATTAGACAACTTAGGCCCAATAGGTGCATCAGGCCCATTAGGCCGCTGAGTTCCATTAGGCCCATGAAGACACTTAGGCCCATTAGGCCCATTTGGCCACTTCAGCCCATTAGGCCCATTAATCCCATTAGGCCCATTCATCCACTTTGTACCATTAGGCCACATAGGCTCATTAGGACCATTAAACCCATTAGGCCACTTATGCCCATTAGACCCATTAGGAAACCTATGCCTATTAGGCCACTTAGGCACATTATGCCACTTAGTCCCATTAGTCCCATGAGGCCCAGTAGGCCTGATAGTCCAATTACGCCTAGTAGGCCCTTTCGGCCCAATAGACCCATTAGGTTAGTAGGCCCAGTAAACCCACTTAGGCCCATTAGGCCTATTACGGCCATTCGGACCATTAGGCCCATTCAGATACTTAGACCCATTATACCCATTAGGACGATCTGGCCACTAAAGCCCATTAGGCCCATTAGGCCCATTCGTCCACTTTGGCCCATTAGGCCACTTAGGCCCCCCCATTCCCATTATTAAACTTAGGCCTATTGGGTCAATTAGGACACTTCGACCCATTAGGGAACTTATACCAACTAGGTCACTTTGGCCTATTAGGCCACTTAGGCCCATTTGGACCATTTGGCCCATTGGGACCATTAGGCCCATTAAGCAACTTTGGCCTATTAGGACCATTGGGCCCATTAGGACACTTTGGCCCGTTAGGCCACTTAGGCCCATTAATCCAATTCGACCCATTAGGCCCATTCATCCCATTAGGCCCATTATGCCCATTAGGCCATTTTGGCCCATTAGACCACTTTGGCCCATTAGACCTATTGGTCCATTTAGGCCCATTAGGCCCATCAGCCCACTTAAACCCACTAGGTCCACTGGTTCACTTAGGCCCATTATGCCCATTATGCCCATTAGGCACATTAGGTCCATTTGTCCACTTAAGACCATTAGGCCACTTAGGCCCATTTGGTCCATTAGGCCCAACAGGTCCATTTGGCCCAGTACGTCCATTAAGCCACTTCATCCCACAAGGTCCATTAGACCCATATGACCCATTCGGAGAATTAGGACCATTAGAACCATTGGACCCTTTAATCTCATTCGACCCATTCAGACCATTATGCCCATTGGACCCTTTAGGCTCAATCATCTCAATAGGCCACTTCGGCCAATTAGGCCCATTCGACTAATTCACCCCACTAGACCACTTCGACCCATTGGGTCCATTCGACCCATTAGGCCCATTAGAACCATTAGGTTACTTAAGTCCATTTGGCCACTTAGGCCCATTAGAACTATTAGGCCAATTAGGCCAATTAGGATCATTAGGCCTATTCAGCCCATTAAGACCTTTCAGGCCATTAGGCCCATTCAGAAACTTCGGCCCATTGATCCCATTAGGCCCATTGGGAAACTTAAGCTCATTCGTTTCACAAGGCCCATTACACCACTTAGGCTTAATTGTCCTATTAGTCCCATTAGTACACTTAGGCCCATTTGGCTCATTTGTCCCATTAGGCAACTCAGGCCAATTAGGACCATTAGGCCCATTCGTCCCATTTAGTCCATTCGGCCACTTAGGCCCATTAGGCCCATTTGTCACATTAGGCTACTTAGGCCCATTTAGCACATTAGGTCACTTATTCCCTTTCAGTCCATTAGGCCCATTCAATCCATTTGGACCATTCGACCACTTAGGCTCATTAGTCCCATTAAGACATATAGGCCCATTTGGCCCATTAGGCCACTTAGGCCCATTTGGTTATGATTATTCCACTTAGGCCCATTAGAAAACTTTGTCCAATTAGGTCATTTAGGCCCATTAGGCCACTTAGGCCCATTAGGCCCATTAAGATTATTATGTCACTTAGGCCCATTAGGTTCCTTTGTCCCATTAAGTTCTTTAGGACAATTAGGCCACTTAGGCCCATTAGGCCCATTAGACTGATTCGTCCCATTCATCCCATTTGGCCACTTAGTCCCATTAGGCCCATTAGGTAACTTAGTCCCATTACACCCATTGGACCCATTAGACCACTTAGGCAAATTAGGCTACAATTATGCCACTTAGGCCCATTAGGCCCCTTTGGATGATTGGGATCTTTAGGCTCATTAGTCCACTTAGGCCCATTTGTCCATGTAGTCCCATTAGGACACATATGCTCATTCATCTTGTTAGGCCCATTATCCCCTTTAGGCCCATTGGCCCCTTTGGTCCACTTAGGCCCATTAGGACCATTAGGCCACTTAGGTCCATTAGGCACGTTCGACCCATTACACCACTTAGGCCCGTTGGGATAATTAGGCAACTTAGGCCCATTAGGTTCTTTAGGCCCATTAGGCCACTTAATCCCATTATACCGATTAGGCCCATTAATCCCATTAAGCCACTTAGGCCTATTAGGCCATGTCAACCCATTGGGCCAATTAAGCCCATTAGTCCACTTTGGCCCATTATGCCACTTACGACCAGTATGCTCATTAGGCCACTTAGGCCCATTATGCCATTTAGGCCCATTAGGCCCACCAGACACATTTTTTCCATTAGGCCCATTAGGACCATTAGGCAACTTAGAACCATTAGGCCCATTTGGCTGCTTAGGCCCATTTGGCCACTTAGGCCCATTAGGCCTACTCGGCACATTAGGCCCATTCGGTCTATTTAACCCATTAGGCCCATTATGCCACTTAGACCCATTATTCCCATTAGGACAATTCAACCACTTAGGCTCATTATGTCCATTAGGCCCATTAGGCCCATTCGACCACTTAATCCCATTACATCCATTAGATCCACTAGATTGATTAGTAACTTAGGCCCATTAGACCACTTAAGCCCATTAGGACCATTCGTCCTATTGGTCCCATTAGACAACTTAAGCCCATTAGGCCCATTAGGCTACTTAGGCCCATTAGGCTGATTAGTCTCATTATGCCACTTAGGACCCCTAAGCCCTTTAGGCCCATTAGGCCCATGAGGCCATTGAGGCCCATTAGGCCCATTAGGCCTCTTAGGCCCTTTAGGTCTATGAGGCCACTTAGGCCCATTAGGCCCATCAAGCCACTTAGGCCCATTAGAACCATTAGGTCACTTAGGTCCTTTAGGCTCGTTATGCCACTTAGGCCCATTAGGCCGATTTGGCCACTTTGGCCCATTATTCCCATTAGGCCACTTTGGCCTATTATGCGCATTAGTCCATTTAGGCCCATTAATCCCATTAGGATGATTATTCCACCTAGGCCCATTAGGCCCAATAGGCCGATTAAGCCCATTAGGCCACTTTGGCCCATTAGGCCGCTTTGGTCCATTAGGCCCATTAGGCCACTTCGACCCACTAATCCCATTATGTAGATTAGGCCACTTAGGCCCATTAAACCCCTTAGGCCACTTAGACCCATTAGGCCCATTAGGCCAATTAGGCCCATTCGGCGTATTAGGTCACTTAGTCCCATTACGCCCATGAGGCCACTTAGGCTCATTAGACAACTTAGGCCCATTAGGCCACTTAGGCCCATTAGGACCATTAGGCCACTTCAGTCCATTAGGCTCATTCGCCCCATCAGGACCATTAGGCCCATTAGGCCACTTCGGCCCATTATGCCCACCAGGCCACTTTGGCCCATTAGGCCACTTTGGCCGATTAGGTCACTTAATCCACTTACACCCATTATGCCCATTAGGACACTTAGGCCCATTAGACCACTAAGGCTCATTATTCCACTTAGGCCCATTAGTCCCATTAGGCCACTTTTTCCCATTAGGAAACTTAGGCCCATTAGGCCACTTAGGCCCATTTGGCCGATTAGGACACTTTGTCCCATAAGGTCCATTTGGACCATTAATCCCATTAGGCCCCTTAGACCAATTAGTCCCATTAGGACCATTCGTCCACTTTGTACCATTAGGCCCATTTATCCCATTGGGACCCTTAGGCCCATTCGGGCCAATAGGACCGTTAGGCCACTTAGGCCCATTTGGGCACTTCGGCCCATTCAACACGTTAGCCCATTCAGCACGTTAGGCCCATTCGGGCCCTTAGCCCCATTTGAGCCATTAGGCCCTTTTGGGCCACTTATCCTCATTCGACCACTTAGGCCCATTATGCCACTTAGTCCCATTAAACCAATTGGGCGCATTAGGCAACTTAGTCCAATTTCACCAATTCATCACATTTGTCCCATTTAGCCCATTAGGCCACTCAGGAAAATTAGGCCCACTAGGCCACTTCATCCTATTTAGCACGTTAGGCCCATTCAGTACGTTAGGCCCATTCGAGCCCTTAGCCCCATTCGGGCCACTAGGCCCATTTGGGCCACTTAAGCTCATTCCGCCACTTAGGCCTATTATTCCACTTAAGCCCATAGACCAATTAGGCCAATTAGGCCACTTAGTCTCATTAGGCCCATTCATCACATTTGTCCCATTAGGCCCATTAGGCCACTTAGGCAAATTAGGACCTTTGGGCCACTAAGGCCCAATAGGCCCATTTGGGAACTTGGGCCCATTAGGCCACTTTGGCCCATTCATTCAATTATGTCGATTAGACCACTTATTCCACTTAGTCCCATTAGACCCATGAGACCACTTAGGTCTGTTAGGCCCATTATTCCACTTAGGTCCATTAGGCCCATTATGCCACTTAGGCCCATTCTTCCCATTCGACCCATTAGGCCCATTGGGCTAGTTGGGCCACTTAGGACCATTTGGATCATTCGTCCACTTGGTCCCATTAAGCATATTAGGTCACTTTGGCCCATTTGGACAATTATGCCCATTAGGCCACTTACACCCATTAGGCCCATTAAACCCATTGGGCCACTTAAGCCTATTTCTCTACTTAGGCCCACTATCCCCATTCGGCCACTTAGGCCCACTAGCCCCATTCATCCACTTAGACCCATTAGCCCCATTAGGCCACTTAGGCCCATTTGGTCACTAAGGTCCATTAGCCCACTTTGGCCCATTAGTCCCTTTAGGCCGATTAGGCCACTTAGGCTCATTCGGCCCATTCGACCCATTCGACCCATTAAGCCACTCAGGCCCATTGGGCCCAATGGGCCACCTAGGCTCATTACGCACATTTGGCCAATTCGTCCCATTACGCCCATTAGGCCCATTATGCCATTTAGGTCCATCAAACCCATTAGGCCCATTAGGCCATAAGGCCCATTCCACCACTTAGTCCCATTTGTCCCATTAGGCAAATTAGGACCATATATCTCATTAGGCCCATTAGACCCATTGGACCACATAGGCCACTTAGGCCCATTAGGCCCATTGGACCACATAGGCTACTGAGGCCCATTAGGCCCATTAGACCACATAGGCCACTTAAGCCCATTAGGCCCATTAGGACTATTAAGCCTATTTGGCCCATGAGGTCACTGAGGCCCATTAGGCCACTAAGGTTCCTAAGGCCCATGAGGCTACTTAGGTCCATTAGCCCCATCACACCACTTAGGCCCATTAGGCCCATTAGTCCGCTTACGCCCATTAGGCCCAATAGGCTAATTAGGGCCATTCTTCCCATTCGGCCACTTAGGCCAATTAGACGCATTAGGACACTTAGGCCCATTATTCCCATTGGGCCACTTAGGCCTATTAGGCCACTTAGGCACATTAGGCCGATGAAGCCACATAGGCCCATTAGGCTCATAAGGCCACTTAGGCCCACTAGGCCCATTAATCCCATTTTGAAAATTAGGAAACTTTGACCCATTAGTCCACTTAGGCCCATTAGGACCATTAGGCCCATTAGGACCATTAGGCACCTTAGGACCACTAATCACATTAGACCGATTAGGAAACTTAGTCCCATTAGGTGCATTAGGCCACTTAGGCTAATTAGGTTCATTCATCCCATTATGCCCAATAGGCCCCTAGGACCGTTAAGCCCAATAAGCTCATTAGCACACTAAGGCTCATTATTCCACTTAGCCTCATTAGGCCAATTAGGCAACTAAGGCCCATTAGGCCCATTAGGCCCACTCGGCCCATTAATCCCATTAGGCCGATTTAGCCACTTAGGCCACTTGGGCGAATTAGGCCCATTAGGCTAACTAGGAAACTTTGGCCCATTAGGCCACTTTGGCCCATTTGTCCAATTAGGCCAATTAGGCCAACTAGGCCAATTAGGCCCATTAGGCCACTTAGGCCTATTTGGACCATTAAGCCCATTGGGCACATTATGCCCATTAGGCCGATTAGGCAACTTTTCCCATTAGGCGACTTTGACCCATTATGCCCATTAAGCCACTCAGGCCAATTAGGCCCATTTGGACCATTTGGACCCTAGGCTCGTTAATCTCCTTAAGCCTAATAGGCCACCTAGGACCAGTAGACAACTTATACCCATTAGTCCCCTTAGGCCCATTAGGCCCTTTTGAGCCATTATGACCATAACATCGATTAGTCCATTTAGGCCCATTAGGCTCATTAGGTCCAATAGGCCGCTGAGGCCCATTCAGCACATTAGGACCATTAGGCCCATTAATCCCATTAGGCCCAGTAGGCCTGATAGTCCAATTATGCCTAGTAGGCCCATTTGGCCTAGTAGACCCATTAGTCCTAGTAGCCCCACTTAGGCCCATTCGGCCCATTATACCCATTCAAATACTTAGGCCCATTATACCCAATAGGACGATCTGGCCACTAAGGCCCATTATGCCCATTAGGCCCATTCGTGCACTTTGGCACATTATGCCACTTAGGGCCCCCATGCCCATTACGAAACTTAGGCCTATTGTGTCCATTAGGCCACTTCGACCCATTTGGGAACTTATTCTCATTGGGCCACTTAGGCCCATTAGGCCACCTAGTCCCATTTGAACCATTTGGCCCATTGGGACCATTGGGCCCATTAGGCAACTTTGGCCTATTAGGCCTATTGGGTCCATTAGGCCACTTTGGGCAGTTAGACCACTTAGGCCCATTAATCCAATTTGGCCCATTAGTCCCATTCAGCCCATAAGGCCCATTAGGCTATTTAGGCCCATTAGACCGCTTAGGCCCATTAGACCCATTGGTCCACTAAGGCCCACTAGGCCAATCAGCCCACTTAAACCCATTAGGCCCATTGGTTCACTTAGGCCCATTACACCCATTACGTCCATTAGGTGCATTAGGTCCATTTGTCCACTTAAGACCATTAGGCCACTTAGGCCCATTAGGTCCATTAGGCCCAATAGGTCAATTAGGCCCAGTAAGTCCATTAAGCCACTTCATCCCACTAGGCCCATTAGACCCATCCGAACCATTCATAGAATTAGAACCATTAGGCCCATTGGACCCTTTAGTCACATTCAACCCATTCAGACCATTATGCCCATTGGACCCTTTAGGCTTATTCATCCCAATAGGCCACTTCGACCAATTAGGCCCATTTGGCTAATTCACCCCACTAGACCACTTCGACCCATTGGGTCCATTCGACCCATTAGGCCCATTAGAACCATTAGTCCACTTAGGTCCATTTGTCCACTTAGGCCCATTAAGACTATTAGGCCACTTAGGCCAATTAGGATCATTTGACCCATTCGGCCCATTAAGACATTTCAGCCCATTAGGCACATTCAGAAACTTTAGCGCATTGAGCCCATTAGGCCCATTGGGAAACTTAAGCTCATTTGTTTCATTAGTACCATTACACCACTTAGGCCTAATTGACCTGTTAGGCCCATTCGGCCCATTAAGCAACTCTGGCCAATTAGGACCATTAGGCCTATTTGGCTCATTAGGTCTATTCGTCTACTTAGGCACATTAGGTACATTAGGTACATTTTTTCCATTAGGCTACTTAGGCCCATTCATCCCATTAGACCACTTAGGTCCATTCAGTCCATTAGACCCATTTAGTCCATTTGGCCCATTTGCACACTTAGGCTCATTAGTCCCATTAAGACACATAGGCCCATTGGGCCTATTAGGCCACTTAGGCCCATTTGGTTATGATTATGCCACTTAGGCCCATTATGAAACTTTGGCCAATTAGGTCCTTTAGGCCCATTAGGCCACTTAGGCCCATTAGGCCCATTAAGATGATTATGGCACCTAGGCCCATTAGGTTGCTTTGGCCCATTAATCTCTTTAGGACAATTAGGCCACTTAGGACCATTAGGCCCATTAGACTGATTTGTCCCATTCAGCCCATTGGTCCACTTAGTCCCATTAGGCCCATTAGGCAACTTAGGCCCATTACACCAATTGGACCCATTAGATCACTTAGGCCAATTACACTACAATTATGCCACTTAGGCCCATTAGGCTCCTTTGGCTGATTAGGCTCTTTAGGCTCATTAGTCCACTACCAATTTGGCCATGTAGGCCCATTAGGACGCATAGGCCCATTTTCCTTGTTAGGCCCATTAGCCATGTTAGGCCCATTAGTCCCTTTGGTCCACTTAGGCCTATTATGACCATTAGGCCACTGAGGCACCTTATGCCACTTAGGCCCATTAGGCCCGTTCGATCCATTACACCACTTAGGCCCGTTGGAATAATTAGGCCCATTAGGCCCATTAAAACACTTAGGCCACTTAATCCTATTATACCCATTAGGCCCATTAGGCCCATTAATCCCATTAGGCCACTTAGGTCTATTAGGCCATGTCGTCCCATTGGGCCCATTAGGCCCATTAATCCACTTAGGCCCATTATGCCACTTAGGACCACTATGCCCATTAGGCCACTTAGGCACATTAGGCCATTTAGGCTCATTAGGCCCACTAGGAACATTTTTTCCATAAGGCCCATTAGGCCACTTAGAACCATTATGCCAAT
Source organism: Viscum album (assembly GCA_963277665.1). Taxonomy (NCBI): domain Eukaryota; kingdom Viridiplantae; phylum Streptophyta; class Magnoliopsida; order Santalales; family Viscaceae; genus Viscum; species Viscum album. The sequence goes on along the minus strand of OY728132.1, from coordinate 944,530,244 downwards.
TTGGCTGCTTAGGCCCATTAGGCCACTTAGGCCCATTAGAACTACTTGGCACATTAGGCCCATTCATTCTATTCAACCCATTAGGCTCATTATGCCACTTAGGCCCATTAGGCCCATTAGGCCAATTCAACCACTTAGTCTTGTTATGTCCATTAGGCCCATTAGGCCCATTGGACCACTTAATCCCATTATACCCATTAGGTCCATTAGGTTGATTAGTCACTTAGGCCCATTAGACCACTTAGGCCCATTAGGCCCATTAGTCCTATTGGCCCCATTAGACAACTTAAGCCCATTAGTCCCATTAGGCTACATAGGCCCATTAGGCTGATTAGTCCCATTAGGCCACTTAGGACCCCTAAGCCCTTTATGCCCATTAGGCCCATGAGGCCATTGAGGCCCATTAGGCCCATAAGGCCTCTTAGGCCCTTTAGGTCCATGAGGCCACTTAGGCCCATTACGCCTATCAAGCCACTTAGTCCCATTAGAACCATTGGGTCACTTAGGCCCTTTAGGCTCGTTATGCCACTTAGGCCCATTAGGCCACTTAGGCCCATTAGGCCGATTTGGCCACTTTGGCCCATTATTCCCATTAGTCCACTTTGGACACTTTGGCCCCTCATACCCATTAGTCCATTTAGTCCCATTAATCCCCTTAGGCCACTTGGACCCATTAGGCCCATTGGGCCAATTAGGCTCATTCAGCGCATTAGGTCACTTAGTCCCATTACGCCCATTAGGCCACTTAGGCTCATTAGGCCCATTTGGCCCATCAGGACCATTAGGCCAATGAGGCCACTTAGGCCCATTATGCCCATCAGGCCACTTAGGCCCATTAGGCCACTTCGGTCCATTAGGCCACTTAAGCCACTTATGCCCATTAGGCCCATTAGGACACTTAGGCCCATTAGGACACTTAGGCCCATTAGAACACTAAGGACCATTATGTCACTTAGGCCCATTAGTCCCATTAGTCCACTTTTTCCCATTAAGCAACTTAAGTCCATTAGGCCAATTAGGCCCATTAGGCCGATTAGGCCACTTTAGCCCATTTGGCCCATTTGGTCCATTTGGACCATTAGTCCCATTCGACCCCTTAGACCCATTAGGCTCATTAGGACCATTAATCCACTTTTTCCCATTAGGCCCATTCATCCCTTTGGGACCCTTAGGCCCATTCAGGCCATTAGGACCATTAGGACTGTTAGGCCACTTAGGCCCATTAGGCCACTTCGTCCCATTCGACACGTTAGGCCCATTCATCACGTTAGGCCCATTCGGGCCATTAGGCTCATTTGGGCCAATTAGGATCATTCGTCCAGTTAGGCCCATCATGCCACTTAGTCCCATTAGACCAATTAGGCGCATTAGGAAACTTAGTCCCATTATGCCCATTCATCCCATTTGGCCCATTTGGCCCATTAGGACACTCAGGAAAATTAGGCCCACTAGGAAACTTCAGCCCATTCGACACATTAGGCCCATTCATCATGTTAGGCCCGTTTGAGCCCTTAGCCCCATTCGGGCCATTAGGACCATTTGGGCCACTTAGGCTTATTCAGCCACTTAGGCCCATTATGCCACTTAGGCCCATTAGACCAATTAGGCCCATTAGGCCAATTAGTCCCATTAGGCCCATTCATCCCATTCGTCCCATTAGGCCCATTAGACCACTTAGTCAAATTAGGCCCATTGGGCCACTAAGGCCCAATCGGACCATTGGGGAACTTGGTCCCATTAGGCCACTTTGGCCCATTCGGTCAATTAGGTTGATTGGACCACTTATGTCACTTAGTCCCATTATGCCCATAAGACCACTTAGGTCTATTAGGCCTATTAGTCCACTTAGGCCCATTAGGACCATTCAGCCACTTAGGCACATTCATCTCATTCAGCCTATTAGGCCCATTGGGCTAGTTGGGCCACTTAGGACCATTTGGCTCATTCAACCACTTGGTCCCATTAAGCATATTAGGCCACTTCGACCCATTTGGACAATTATGCCCATTAGGCCACTTACACCCATTATGTCCATTAGACCCATTGGGCCACTTAATCCCACTTCGCTACTTAGGCCCATTAGCCACATTCGGCCACTTAGGCCCATTAGCCCCATTAGGCCACTCAGGCCCATTTGGTCACTTAGGTCTATTAGGCCACTTTGTCCCGTTAGTCCCTTTAGGCCGATTGGGCCTCTTAGGCCCATTCGACCCATTCGACCAAATCGAATCATCAAGCCACTCATGCCCATTAGGCCTATTAGACCACCTAGGCTCATTACGCCCATTTGGCCTTCGGCCCATTACGCCCATTAGGCCCATTAGGCCATTTAGGTCCATCAAACCCATTAGGCCCATCAGGCCATTAGGCCCATTCGACCACTTAGTCCCATTAGTCCCATTAGGCAAATTAGGTCCATATAGCCCATTAGTCCCATTAGGCCCATTAGACCACATAGCCCACTTAGTCCCATTAGGACCATTATTCCACTTAGCCATATTAGGCCAATTAGGCAACTAAGGCCCATTAGGCCACTTAGGCCCACTCTGCCCATTAAGCCCACTCAGCCGATTTGGCCACTTAGGCCACTTAGGCCAATTGGGCCCATTAGTCCCCTTAAGCCCATTAGGCGAACTGGGCAACTTTATCCCATTAGGACACTTTGGCCCATTTGTCCACTTAGGCCAATTAGTCCAATTAGGCCCATTAGGCCACTTAGGCCTATTTGGCCCATTCGGCCCATTGGGCACATTATGCCCATTTGGCCGATTAGGCAACTTTTCCCATTAGCCGACTTTGACCCATTAATCCCATTAGGCCCAATAGGCTCATTAGGCCCATTAGGCCACTGAGGCCAATTAGGCCCATTTGGACCATTTGGACCCTAGTCTCGTTAAGCCCCTTAAGCCCAATAGGCCACCTAGGACCATTAGACAACTTATGCCCATTAGTCCCCTTAGGCCCTTTCGACCCACTATGACCATAACGTCGACTAGGACACTTAGGCCCATTAGGCTCATTAGGTCCATTAGGCTGTTGAGGCCCATTCAGCACATTATGACCATTATCTACTAAGCCCATTAAGCCCATTAATCCCATTAGGCCACTCACGACCATTGAGCCACTTAGGCCAATTAGGCCCCTTAGGTCCATTAGGAAAAATAGGCCTATTAATCCCATTAGGCCCATTAGGACCATTAAGCCCATTTTTTGATTAGGCCACTTAGGCCCATTAGTCCACTTAGGCCCATTAGGCCCATTCAGACCATTTAGCACCTAGGAATGTTAATCCCATTAATCCCATTAGGCCTATTAGGCCACTTAGGCCCATTATTCCACTTAGGCCCATGAGGCCCACACTTAGGTCCATGATACCCATTTGGCCCATTAGGTCACTTAGGCCTATTAGGCACATTAGGCGAGGCACTTAGGCCTATTAGGCCCATTAGACCACCCAAGAAAACTACGCTCAGTGGGCCACTTAGGCCCATTCTGATGCCTATGTCGATTTGGCCGATTAGGACACCTTGGCCCATTAGGCCCAATTATTCGATTAGGCTGATTTGGCCACTTAGGTCACTTAGGCCATTTAGGCCCATTTGGCCCATTGGCCACTTAGGCCTATTAGGTCCATTAGGCCATTTTTTCACTTAGTCCCACTAGTCACATTAAGCCCATTCGGCCCATTTGGCCACTTAAACCTATTAGGACCATTAGGTGACTTAGGCTCATTAGGCCCACTAGGCTCATTCAACCACTTAGGCCCTTGAGACCCATTAGTCCCATGAGGCCCATTAGGCCCATCCATCCACTTAGGCCAATTAGGACCAGAAGGCCACTTATAACCACTAGGCCACTTAGGCCCATTAGGCACATTCTGCCACTTAGGTCCATTAGGCCCATTCGGCCGCTTAGGCCCATTAGGCCCATTAGGGCCATTAGGGCCATTAGGCCCATTCAGGCACTTTGGCCTATTGGGCCCATTAAACCACTTAGGCACATTCTTCCCATTAGGCCCATTATTTCAATTGGTCCTATCAGGCCCTTGAGGCCCATTCGTCCATTGGGGCTCATTCGACCCATTAAGCCCATCAGGCCAATTAGGCCACTTAGGATCATTAGGAACATTAGGCCATTGAGGCCCATTATGCAGATTATGCCACTTAGGACCATTCGTACCATTAGTTCCATCAGACCCATTAGGCCACTTAGGCCCATTAGGCCCATTAGGGCAATTAGGCCCATTGGCCACTTAGGCCCATTCAGCCCATTAGGCCACGTGGGCACATTATGCCCACTGGACCCACCCGGACCATTAGGCACATTTGGCCACTAAGACCCATTTAGAAAATTAGGCCTATTAGGCCCCTTAGTCCCATTAGGCTCACTCAGTCCATTAGAACACTAAGTCCCATAGGGCCCACTGAACCACTTAGACCTGTGAGGCCTATTAGGATCATCAGGCCCATCAGGCCCATTAGGCCACCTATGCCCATTCGGCCCATTAGGCCACATAGGCCCATAAGGCCCATTATTCCACTGAGGCCCATTAGTCCCATTGGACCTATCAGGCCAATTAGGCCCATGAAGCCAACTAGGCCACTAAGGCCCATTAGGCCCATCATGCCCATTCAGCCACTTAGGCCCATTACACCCATTAGACTACTCAGGCCACTGAAGCCCATTAGGCCCATTAGGCCCATGAGGCCACTAAGGCCCATCATGACCATTAGGTAACTTAGGACCATTAGGTCTATTAGGCCCATTTATCTCATTAGGTCGCCCAGGCCCACTAGGCCCATTAGGACACTTAGGCCCATTAAGCCACTGAGAAACATTAGGCCCATTAGGTTACTTAGGCCTATTAGGCCACTAAGGACCATTAGGCCCATGATACCCATTAGGACATCAGGACCATGAGGCCATTGAATCCCATTAGTCCGATTAGGCTCATCTGGCCAATCAGGACTCTGAGGCCCATTAGGAACATTCACCCACTTAGGCCAATTTGGCTCATTAAGCCACTTAGGCTTATTTAGCCCATCTGGCCCATTTAGCCACTTAGTCCCATTTAGCCCATTCATCCCATCAAGCCCATCAAACCCATTAGGCCACTAATGTCCATTCGGCCCATTAGGCCACTTGGACCCATTAGGCCCATCAGGCCCATCAGGCCCATTAGACCACTTAGGTTCATTAGACTCATTAGGCCCATTCAGTTCATTAGGACACTTAGGAACATCAGGACCATTAGGCTCATTAGGCCATAGAGGCATATTCGGCTCATTAGGCCACTGAGGCCCATCAGACCCATCAAGCCAATCAGGCCCATTAAGCCACTTAGGCCCATTAGGACACTTAGTACCATTCATCTCATTAGGCCACTTAGGAACATTAGGCCCATTAGGCCACTTAGGCCACTTAGGATGATTAGGCCCATTAGGCCACTTAGGCCACTTATGACGATTTGGGCCATTAGGCCACTAAGGCCCATCAGGCCATTTAGGCCACTTAGACACATTAGGCCCATTATTCCACTGAGTCTGATTAGGCCCATTAGGCCACCTAGGCCCATTAGACCACTTGGGACCATTAGGCCACTTAAGACCATTAGGCCACTGAGGCCCATTAGGCCACTTAGGCCCATTAGGCTCATTTGGCCACTTAGAAAAATTAGGCCCATTAGGCCACTTAGTCCCATTAGGCCTATTAAGCCACTTACGCAACTTACACACATTTTTCCAATGGGACCATTCATACACTTCATCCCATTAGGCCACTTAGGCTCATTTGACCCATTAGGCCACGTAGGCCCATTAGGCCCATTAGGCCACTTAGTCTCATTCAGACAATTAATCCACTTAGGCCCATTAGGAAACTTAGTCTCATTAGGCCCATTAGTCCACTTAGTCCCATTAGGACCATTAGACCACTTCGGCCACTTCGGCCACTTCGGCCATTGAGGCCCATTTGGCCACTTAGGCCCCCTTGACCCATTAATTCCATTAGGCCAATGAGGCCATTTTTTTCCATTTGACCACTTAGGACCATTAGGCCCCTTAGGCCCATTAAGCCTATTAGGTCAAGTAGGAAACTTAGGCTCATTAGGCCACTTAGGCCCATTAGGCCCATTGGGACACTTAGGTTAATAGGCCCATTCAACCCATTAGGCCCGTTTGGCCCATTTGGTCCATTTGGCCCCTAGGCCTCTTATTCCCATTAAGCCCATTAGGAAACTTATGTCCATTAGGCCACTTAGGCACATTAGGCTGATTAGGACACTAAGTACCATTAGGACCATTAGGCCACTTAGGTCCACTAGGCCCATTAAAACCATTAGGATGATTAGACCACTTAGTCCCGTTAGGCCACTAAGGCCCTTTCGGCCCATTAGGCCCATTAGGCCAATTAAACCCATTAGGTTGATTAGGCAACTTTGGCCCATTAAACCACTTAGGTTCAATAGGTCGATTAGGTCCATTAGGCCAATTAGGCCCATTCGGCCCATTCATCCACTTAGGCCCATTCGGCCCATTCATCCACTTAGGCACATTCGACCCATTAGGCCCATTAGGCCAATTAAACCCATTAAGTCGATTAGGAAAATTTGGCCCATTAGACCACTTAGGTTCATTAGGTCGGTTAGGAACATTAGCCCAATTAGGCCCATTCGGCCCATTCATCCACTTAGGCCCATTCGGCCCATTAGTCCAGTTAAACTCATTAGGTTGATTAGGCAACTTTGGCCTATTAGACCACTCATGTTCATTAGGTTGATTAGGCCCATTAGGCCAATTAGGCTCATTCGGCCCATTCAACCACTTAGGCCCATTAGGCCATTTTCCCATTAGGCCACCAAGACCCATTAGGCCACTAATGCCCATTTGTCCCACTAGGCCACTTAGGCCCATTAGGCCGATTAGAACACTTAGTATCATTAGTCCACTTAAGCCCATTGGACCCATTAGGCCACTTAGTCTCATCAGGCTCATTCATCCCATTAGAGCCATAATGACCATTCAGCCCCTAGGCCCGTTAAGTACATTAAGCTCATTAAGTAACCTAGGCCCATTAGATCACTTAGGCACCTTAGTCTCATTAGTCCACTTAGGCCCATTACACCCCTTAGGCCCATTAGGCCCATTAATCCCATTAGGTTGATTAAGACACTTAGGCCCATTAGGCCACTTAGGCCGATTAGGACCATTCAGTCACTGAGGCGCATTAGGAACATTCATCCCATTAAGCCCATTAGGTTGATTAAGAAACTTTGGGCCATTATGACACTTAGGTCGATTGGGCCCATTGGGTCACTGAGGCCCATTAGGCCCATTCATCCCATTAGGTCCATTCGGCCCATTAGGCCCATTTGGCACCCAATCCCGTTTATCCCATTCATCCCATTAGGCCCCTTAAATCCATTAGACCCCTTGGGCCCATTAAACCCATTAGGCCACTTAGTCCAATGAGTCCACTTAGGCCCATGAGGCCCGTGTGGCCCGTAAGGCCCATTATGCCCCTTCGACCCATTAGGCCACTTAGACCCAATAGGCCCATTAGGCCACTTAGGCCCATTAGAACCATTAGGCCCATTTATCCAATTAGGGACATTAGGCCCATTAGTCCAATTAGGCTCATTAAGCCCATAAGGCCCATTAGTCCACTTGGGCACATTAGGCCCATTAGAACACTTAGGCCCATTAGGCCCATTAGGCGACTTAGGCCCATTTGGTCCATTAGGCCACCTAAGCCACTTAGGCCCATTAGGCCCATTAGGCCACTTAGGCCCATTAGGCCCACAAGGCACATTAGGCCCATTAGCCCACTGATCCCATTATCCCATTATGTCAATTAGGCCACTTAGGCACATTATACCCATTAGGCCCATTAGGCCCCTTAGGCCCATTAAGCTCATTTGGCCAATTAGGCAACTTAGGCCAATTAGGCCACTTAGGCCCATTCGACCCACTAGGCCACTTAGGCTAATTAGGCTCATTCGGCCCATTATGCCCGTTATGGCCATTTGGCCTAAAGGCCTATTAAGCTCATTAATCCCATTAGGCCACTTATGCCCATTTGGACGACTAGGCACATTAGGGCGATTAGGCCACTAAGGCCCATAAGTCCCATTAGGCCTCTTGGGACTCTTAGGCCCACTTGGCCCATTAAGCCCATTAAGCCCATTAGGCCAATTAGGCCAATTAGGCCACTTCGTCCTAATAGACCACTTAGGGCCATTAGGTTATGCCACTAAGGCCAATTTGGCCCATTAGGCACATTAGGCCACTTAGACCCATTAGGCCCACTAGGTCCATTAATCCCATTAGGTCGATTAAGTAACTTTGGCCCATTAGGCCACCAAGGCCTATTAGGCCACTTAGGCCAATTAGTCTCATTCGGCCCCTTAGTCCCATTAGGCTCATTTGCCCCCATAGACCCTTTAATCCCATTAAGTCCAGTAGGCCACCTAGTCCCATTAGGCCGCTTAGGCCCATTAGGCCCCATTGGCCAGTTAGGCCCATTTGGACCATTTGGTACCTATGCCCGTTAATCCCATCAAGCCCATTAAGCCCATTAGGGCAATTAGGCTACTTCGGCCCCTTGGGCCCATTGGGTCCATGAGGCCCATGAGGCCTGTTAGGACACTTTGGCCCATTAGGGACATCAGGCCCATTCAACCACTTCATCCTATTAGGCCCATTATTCCACTTAGGCCCATCAGGCCCATTAGGCTCATTCGTTCAATTAGGCTGACTAGGCCACTTAGACAACTCATGCCCATTAGGCCCATTGGTCCACTTAGGCCCATTGTCCCATTAGGCCACTTAGGCCCATTGGGCCAATTAGGCCCATTAGTCCCATTAGGCCCATTAGGACCATAAGGCCACTCAGGTCAATTAGGCCCATTAGTCAACTTAGGCCCATTAGTCCACTTAGGCCCATTAGGTCACTAAGGCCAATTGGCCAATTTGGCCACTTTGACCCATTAGGCCCATTAGTCAAATTAGTCCCATTAGGCCAACTAGGCCCATAAGGCCACTTAGTCCCATTGGACCCATTAGGCCCATTGGACCCATTAGGCCCATTAGGCGCAATAGGCCAATTTGGCCACTTACGCTCATTCGACCAATCAGGCCCATTATGCCACTTAATCCCATTCTTCCACTTAGGCCCATTAGTCCCATTAACCACATTATGCTAAATTGTCCCATTAGGCCCATTCATCCACTTAGACCCATTAGTCTCAATCAGCCACTTAGGCCCATAAGGCCCATTAGGCCCATTCGGTCGATTATGATCAGTCAGGCACTTAGGACACTTAGACCCATTAGGGCAATTAGTCTCATTCATCCAATTTGGCCACTTAGGTCTATTCGGTCGATTGTGCCGATTAGGCCACTTAGATCACTTAGACCCATTAGGCCCATTAGGCCCATTAGGCCACTTAGGCTCATTAGTCATAGTAGGCCCATTTGATCGATTAGGCTAACTAGGCCACTTAGGCCCATTTGGTTGATTAGTCCGATTAGGCCACTTAGGCGCATTAGGCACTTTAGGCCCATTAAGACACTTAGGCCCATTAGACCCATTCGGTCGATTAGGCAGATTAGGCCACTTAGACCCATTAGGCCACTTTGTCCAATTATGACCATTAGGCCCATTCGGTCGATTATGCTGATTAGACCACTTGGGTCTATTATGCCCACTCGGCCACTTCGGCCCATAAGTCCCATTAGGCCACTTAGGCCACTTTGGACAGTTAGGCCCATTATGCTCATTATGACCAGTAGGACAATTAGCCTCATTCAGACACTTAGGCCACTTAGGCATTAGGCCCATGAGGCCCATTAGGCCACTTAGGAAAATTAGGCCCATTAGTCCCATTTCACCGATTAGGCTGATTATGAAACTTAGGCCACTTAGCCCCATTTTTTCCATTATACACATTAGGCCACTTAGTCTCATTAGGCCCATTAGGCCCATCTAGTCGATTAAGGGGATTATGCCACTTATGGTCATTAGGCCCATTAGGCCACTTAGGCCCATTTGGCCCATTAGTCCACTGAGGCCCATTAGGCCCATTAGGCCCATTAGGCCAATTAGGCCTATTCGACCCATTAGGCCACTTAGGCCACCTAGTCCCATTAGGCCCATTAGGCCCATTAGGCCACTTAAGACCATTAGGCCCATTAGTCCCATTAGGCCACCTAGGCCCATTAGGCCCATTAGGCCACTTAGGCCCATTAAACCCATTAGTCCCATTAAGCCCATTAGGCCCATTTGGTGACTTAGTCCGATTAGGCCACGTATGCCTATTAGTCCACGTCGGCCCATTCGATTGATTAACCCGATTAGGCCACTTAGGCCCATTAGGACACATAGAACCATTAGGCCCATTAAGACACTTTGGACCATTAAACCCATTAGCCCCACTAGGCCCGTTAAGCCACTTATGCCACTTAGGCCCATTAGGCCCATTCGGTCGATTAGCCTGATTAGGCCACTTAGGCCACTTAGGCCAATTATGTCCATTAGGCCCATTAGTCCTATTATGCTCATTAGGCCTATTCGGCCCATTAGGCCCATTAGGCCCACCGGTCCCACTAGGTCCACTAGGCCCATTAGGGCACGTAGGCCCATTCGGACCATTAGGCCACTTAGGACCATGAGGCCCATTAGGTCCATTAGGCCCATTAGGTCCATGAGGGGCATTCTACCCATGAGGCCTATTAGGTCCATTAGGACACTTATGCCCATTAGGCTCATTGAGCCCATGAGGCCAATTCACCGCATCAAGCCACTTGGGCCCATTAGGCCCGTTAATTCCATCAGGCCCACTAAGCCCCTTAGGCCACTTAGACCAATTAAGCCACTTAGACCTATTCGGCCCATTGGACCCACTAGTCCCATTCTACCCACTAGTCCCATTGGGACCATTAGGCCCCTTAGGCCCATGAGGCCCATTGGGCCCATTAGGCCACTTCATCCCATTCAGACCATTCGGCTAATTAGGTCCACTTAGGCCACTTAGGCCCATTATGCCCATTATGTCAATTATGCCCATTGGGCCCTAAAGGCAACTTAGGCCAATGAGGCCCATTAGGCCCATAAGGCTCAATAGGCCCATCCGTCCAATTAGACCCATCTGTCCCATTAGGCCCTTTAGGCCCACTCGGCCCATTAGGCCACTTGGGATCATTATGCCACTTAGGCCACTTAGTTCCATGAGGAACATGAGGCCCATAAGGCCCATTAGACCACTTTGGCCCATTAGGCTCATTAGGCCGCCTCGACCCATTGGGACCATGAGGCCACTTAGGCCAATTAGTCCCATTCGGCCCATTAGGCCCATTCGGTCGATTAGGCTGACTATGCTACTTAGACCCATTTGGTTGATTAGCCCAATTCGACCACTTAGGCCCATTAGTCACTTTAGGCCCATTTGGACACTTAGGCCTATTAGTCCCATTAGGCCCATTCGGTTGATTAGACAGATTAGGCCACTTAGTCCCATTAGGCCACTTAGTCCCATTTTTCTCATTAGGCCCATTCGGTCAATTAGGCTGATTAGACCACTTGGGTCCATTATACCCATTATACCACTTTGGCTCATTAGGCCCATTAGTCCACTTCGGCCCATTAGGCCCATTCAGTGGATTAGGTCAATTAGACCAGTTAGGCCACTTAGGCCACTTAGGCCCATTATGATCATTATGAACATTTGGCCTATTAGGCTCATTCGGACACTTAGTCCACTTAGGAATTAGGCCCATTAGGCCCATTAGGCCACTTAAGAAAATTAGGCCCATTAGTCACATTCGGTTGATCATGCCGATTATGAAACTTAGGCCACTTAGCCCCATTTGTCTCATTATGCACATTAAGACACTTAGTCCCATTAGGCTAATTAGGCCCATTAGGCCCATTTAGTTGATTATAGGGATTAGGCCACTTAGGCCCATTTGGCCCATTAGTCCATGGAGGAAAATTAGGCCCATTAGGCCAATTAGGCCTATTCGACCCATTAGGCCACTTAGGTCACTTAGTCCCATTAGGCCCATTCGACCAATTAGGCCACTTAGGCCCACTAAGCCCATTGGGCCCGTTAAGCCACCTAGGCCCATTATGCCCATTAAACACTTTAGTGCCATTAGGCCCATTAGGCCCATTTGGTGAATTAGGTCGATTAGGCCACGTAGGCCCATTAGTCCACTTAGGCCCATTAAACCCATTAGTCTCATTAGGCATGTTAGGCCACTTATCCCACATAGGCCCATTCGATCGATTAGCCCGATTAGGCCACATAGGCCCATTAGGACACGTAGGACAATTAGGACCATTATGACACTTAGGCCCATTAAACCCATTTGTCCCACTAGGCTCGTTAGGCCCGTTAAGCCACTTAGGCCACTTAGGCCCATTAGGCCCATTCGGTCGATTAGCCCGATTAGGCCACTTCAGCCACTTAGGCCAATTCTGTCCATTAGGCCCATTAGTCCCATTAGGCTTATTAGGCCTATTCAGACCATTATTCCTATTAGTCCCACTAATCCCACTAGGTCCACTAATCCCATTAGTGCACGTAGGCCCATTCGGACCATTAGGCCACTTAGGACCATGAGGCCCATTAGGTCCATCAGGCCCATTAGGTCCATGAGGGGCATTCTTCCCATGAGGCCCATGAGGCCCATTAGCCCATTAGGCCCATTGGGCCCGTGAGTTCAATTAGGCCCATGAGGCCCATTCGCCCCATCAGGGCACTTGGGCCCATTAGGCCCATTAGACCCGTTAATTCCATCAGGCCCACTAAGACCCCTAGGCCACTTAGACTAATTAGGCCACTTATACCCATTATGCCCATTGGACCCACTAGGCCCATTGGTCCCATTAGGCCACTTCAGCCCTTTCGACCCATTCATCTCATTAGGCCCACTTAGGCCACTTAGGCCCATTATGCCTATTATGCCCATTGGGCCCAAGAGGCAACTTAGGCCAATGAGGCCCATTAGGCCCATAAGGCTCAATAGGCCCATTCGGCCAATTAAGCCCATCTGTCCCATTAGGCCCTTTAGGACCACTCGGCCCATTAGGCCACTTGGGGTCATTATGCCACTTAGGCCACTTAGGTCCATGAGTCCTATGAGGCCCATTACACCACTTAGACCCATTAGGCCCATTAGGCCCATTGGGCTCATGGGGCCACTTAGGCCAATTAGGCCCATTCGACCCATTAGGACCATGAGGCCCATTATGTCCATCAGGCCACGTCGTCCCATTTGACCCTTTAGGCCCACTAGGCCCATTTGACAACTTCGGTCCATTCTACACATTAGGCCACTTAGACCACTTAGGCCCATTAGGACCACTAGGTCCATTAATCCACTTAGTCCTAGGATGCCCATTCACCCCATTAGGCCCATGAGTCCCATTAGGCCAATCAGGACCATGAGGCCACTTAATCCCATGAGGCCCATTAGGCCCATTAGGCCCATTAGTCCCATCAGTCTGATTCATCCACTTATGCCCATTAGTCCTATTTGTCCCGTTTAGAAACTTAGGCCTATTAGGACCATTCCGCCACATAGGCCCATTAGGACCATTCCGCCATTTAGGCCCATTAGAACCATTTGGCCCATTTGGCTACTTAGGCCCATTGGGTCAATTAATCCACTTAGGCCCATCAAGACTATTAGTCCCATTATGACCATTATGGCACTAAGGCAACTTTGGGCCATTAGGCCCAATATGCCAATCGGGGATATCAGGCCCATTCAGCCACTGAGGCCCATTAGGCCCATTAGGCCACTTAGGCCCATTATTACTATTAGGACACTTAGTCCCATTAGGACCATGAGGCCCATGAGGCCAATTAGGCCCATTAGGCCAATTGGGCCAATGAGGCCCATTATGCCTGTTGGGCCTATCATGCCCATGAGGCCCCTGAGGCCTATTAGCCCCATTACACCCAGCAGGCCCATTATGCCACTTAGGCCCATTGGGTTCACTAGGCCTATTATGCTAGTTAGGCCCATGAGGCTCATTAGGACACTTAGGCCACTTAGGCCCATTCGGCCCATTCGGCCCATTCAGCTACTTATGCCCATTAGGCCCATTGGGACACTTAGGCCCATTAGACCACTTCGCCCCATTGGGCCCATTCGGCCACTGAGGCCCATCAGGCCACTAAGTTCCATTAGGCCACTGAGGCACATTATGGCCATTAGGTCGATCAGGCCCATTATGCCCATGAGGCCCATTGGGCTAGTGAGGCTCGTTATGCCCATTAGGTCGATCAGTCCCATTAGGCCTAGGAGGCCCTTTAGGCCACAGAGGCCCATTAAGCCTATCAAGACCAGTAGGCCACTTAGGCCCATTAGGATGATTATGCCCATGAGGCCCATGAGGCTACTAATGTCGCTTAGTCCAATTAGGCCAATGAGGTCACTAAGGCCCATTAGCCCCATCAATCTCATTAGGCCACTTAGACCCATTTATCTCATTAGGCCACTTAGGCCACTTAGGCCCATTAAGCTACTTAGGCTCATTACGCCCATTAGACCCATCAGGTCCATTAGGCCCATTAGACCACTGAGGCCCATTAGGTGCAATAGGCCACTTAGGCCACTTAGGCCCATTATGCCCATTAGGCCCATTAAGCCCATCAGGCCCGTGAGGACACTAAGACCCATTTGGCCCATTTTTCACATCAATTCCATCGATCCCATTAGACCACTTAGGTCCATTCAGCCTATTAAGCCCATTAGGCCACTTAGGCCCATTGAGCTCATTTGGCCACTTAAGTCCATTAGACCTATCAGTCCCATCAAGCCCATGAGTCCACCTAGGCCCATTCGGCCCATTAAGGCCATCTGGCTCATCAGACCCATTAGGCCGCTTAGGCCCATTCATCTCACTAGGTCACTTAGGCCCATTAAGCCCATTAGCCCCATCAGGCCCATCGGCCCCATTATGTCCATTTGGCACATTAGGCAACTTTGGCCACTTAGGCCCATTAGGCCACTTAGTCTCATTCGACCCAATAAACCCATTATGTCACCTAGGCCCATTAGGAAACTTAGTCCCATTAGGACCATCAGGCCTATTAGGCACATTATTCCACTTAGTCCACTGAGGCCCATTAGGCTCATTAGGCCACCGAGGCCCATTAGGCTCATTAGGCCACTGAGGCCCATTAGGATCCTTAGGCCCATTATTCCACTTAAGCCCATCAATCCCATTAGGCCACAAAGGCCCATTAGACAAGTTATGCCCATTAGGCCACTTAGGACCATAGCCCCATTAAGCCATAGAGGCCCATTAGGCCACTTAGGCCCATCAGGCCCATTGGGCCACTTGGACCATTTGGCCCATTATTCCACTTTGACCACTTTGGCCCATTATGCCTGTAAGTCCCATTAGGGCCTCCAGGATACACTCTTGAAAATATAAAAAAGATATTTAATTATGAATTATGTATCAAAATTTGAAATATCAATAAAAAACTTGCAATCTTTTCTTATGTTTGTACATTTACATCACTTCCATTATATTACTTCCTAGTCAAGGAAAATAATTTTTCTTGAGGCACACGACCTTCGATGCCAAATGATACTTGCTATAAATGAAATTGATTAGTATAATACTATATTATTGAATAATATGAAAGTGATAAACCTATAATTAATTAAAATTGCATTTATTGAAGAAATCCATAAAATGAAGAAGCATCTAAAAATAAATTTAATTAGAAATTTAATACTGGTGACCTAAAATAAACAATACATATTAATTAGCATGATAAACATGTGTATAGTATGGATTCCTCTTGTATGGTCATTTCAGTGTAATTCCATTTATGTTGTGTTATTTCTTTATTTGGTCACTTGGTAATTTTTATCATTTTTTCATTTTTCTATTTGGACAATTAGACCATTTAGGTGAATTAGGACAATTGGGCCAATTAGACCAATTAGTTTAGTTAGAAAAAAATAGGTCGTTTAGGCTAATTATGTCATTTAGGCCAATTAGGTCATTAGGCCATAGGCAATTTAGGCCTTTAATCCATTTAGGGCATTTAGTCTATTTGGTCATTTAGGCCAATTAGGCCAATTATACCATTTAGGTCAATTAGGACAATTATTCTAATTAGACCATTTAATCCAATTAGATCATTTAATCCATTTGGACCAATTATGTCATTTAGACCAATTAGGTCATTTATGCCAATAAGACCATTAGGCTATTTACACCAATTTAGCCATTAGGACATTATCCAATTAGTTCATTACACCATTAAGCCAATTTTTTATTTGGTGATTTGATCATTTACGCTAATTTGCGATAATTAGGCCAATTAGGCTAATTAGGCCAATTAGACCACTTAATCCAATTAGACCATTTAGTCCATTTGAAACAATTAGACCATTTAGACCCATTTGGCCTTTTAGGCCAATTTAGGACAATTAATCCAATTAGGCCAACTAGGTCAATTAGGACAATTAGGCCAATTATTCCATTTAATCCAATTAGACCATTTAATAGATTTAGACTAATTAGTCCATTTAGAAAAATTGGTTCATTTATGCCAATTAGGCCACTAGGCAATTGGGCCATTAGGCTATTTAGACCAATTAGGTCATTTAGGTCATTAGAACATTATCCCATTAGTTCATTGAGCCATTAGGCTTATTGGCATTTGTCCATTAGGTCAATTAGTCCAATTTAGACCAATTTATGCCAATTTGAACCAAAAAAATCCTAAAACCTAGACCCAAAACACTATATATGAAACAGTAATACCTAAGGCCTAATTAGGTCTATTACGACGATTAGTCCATTTAGGACCATTAGGTCACTTAGGCATATTCAGACCATTAGTCCATTTAGGACCATTAAGCCCATTTGGACCATTTGTCCACTTAGGCCCATTAGGCTGATTTGGCCACTAAAACCCATTAGGCTCATTAGGCCACATAGGCTCATTAAGCCCATTAGGCCACTCAAGATCATTAGTCCAATTCATCCCACTCGACCCATAAATTCCATTCAAACCATTAGTCCACTTAGTCCCATTGGACCATTATGCCACTTAGGCCCATTAGTCCCATTATGACGATTGGTCCACTTAGACCCATTAGGCCCATTACGTCAATTAGGACACTTAGGATCATTAGTCTCATTAGTCCCATTGGTCCACTTAGGCCCAATTGTCCCATTAGTCCCATTATACCACTTAGGCCCATTAGTCCGATTAGGCCACTTAGGCCGATTGGTCCACTTAGTCCCACAAAGGCCATTAGGCCACTTAGGCCCATTAGGCTCATTAGGTGCATTTGACCCATTAGTCCCTTTAGGCCACCTAGAAAAATTCATCCCATTAGGCCGATTAGGCCACCTGGGCCCATTAGGCCAATTAGGCCACTTAGGCCCATTAGACGACTAAGGCCTATTAGGCCCACTTGGACCATTCATCCCATTAGTCCAATTAGGCCCATTGTCCCCATTATCCACATTAGGCCCATTAGGTCCACTAGGAAACTTATGCCACTTAGACCCATTCAGAAACTTAAGCCCATTAGGCCACTTAGGCCCATTGAGCCCAATTATTATATTTGGCCCCTTAGGCCACTTAGGCTTCTTAGGCCCATTAGGCCCATTAGGCCACTCAAGCCCATTGATCCCATTAGGCCCATTATGCCCCTTAGATCATTTATGCCCCTTAGGCCCATTAGGCCACTTAGGCCACTAAGGCCCATTGAGCCCATTAGGCTGCTTAGGCCCTTTAGCCCCATTAGGCCACTTAGGTCACTTAGGCCCATTAGACCCAATAGTCGTTGGTCCCATTAGTCCACATAGGCCCATTAAGCCACTTAGGCCCATTGGTCCATTTAGGCCTCTTAGGCCACTAAGACCCATTAGGCCCATTAGGCCACTTAGGCCCATTAGTCCACTTATGCCCATTAGGCCCATTGGGCCCATTAGCCAACTTAGGACCACTTAACCACTTAGGCCCATTAGGCCCATTAGGAACTTTAGGCCACTTAGGACCATTAGACCCATTAGCCATTAGGCCCATTAGGCCACTTAGTCCCATTAGGCCCATTCGACCCCTTAGGCCCATTAGACCACTTTGGATCATTTGGCCTCTTAGGCCCATTAGGGCACTTAGGAAAATTAGGCCCATTAGTCATATTTGGCTCATTAGGCCCTCGAAATCATTTTTTAAATTTTCATAAAAGCCACTGCATCAAAGATAGCATGTCGAAGAAGTTGTCGCCATCATCATCACATGTTATCATCATTACCTCGTTGTCCTCCACTCCGAACAGCATCATCATAACCATCATCGCTAGAGTCACCACATCACCGGCAGCAACACCACCTTCGTCGTCATCGACCATCATCGTCGGAGCCGAGAACCAGAGTAAAACAAACTAGGATGTCCACTAATCACCACTAATGACTTCATATCATCATTGTAGAACTCCAACATCACCACTAACAAACCATAAAAATAGAACATCACAACCATTAGAACCTTCAAAGATGATCCATATACACTCTTGAAGACCCTAAGACACTCGATCTGCACCTCCCAGAACCTCCATAAAGTCCCGCGCATCGAACTGACAGGGAAAGGAGCACAGGAAGGATGAGAAGATGGAGGCCTCGGTAGGGGACCAAGCCGGAATCCGCATTGGTCCAACAAAATAGAGAACCAAAAATAGAGAAACAAAATCAATCCCAAACAAAATCACCATATGAGACCTCAATACATGTCCTAAAAATAGAAAAGGATCCAACCAGAGGAATGAACCCGAGTTGAGACTACTGCCAACCCTCCTCTAGCACCATCCCAAGTAGGCCTGGATCCCGAATCAAGCCTAAAAAGAGTGGAGTCAAATGAGATGGGTAGGCTAGCATGGGAAGAGGATAAATTAGGCACCCAATCCGTCTAAATCACCCGCACACACAAACCCAAAATAGGGGTCTGATGCGCAGAGAAAGATCAAAAGAGGGGTGGTTAGTGGTGCGTGATGACCACACTAGCAAGCCACACCAGTCAAGAGGGAAGAAAAAGGAAGCAAGATAAGGAAGAAGATAGATCGTGTGAAGTGACGCCATCACCATAAAGAAGACCCTCAAAACCTAGGAGGGGAAGAGGAGGCATGAGGATCATCGAGATCCAGGAGAGTGTGGAGCCATCAGGTTCATCTATTAGGCTCATTAGGCCCATTTGGCCACTTAGACCCATTAGACCCATTTTTTCAATTACGCCCATTAGGCCCATTCATCCAATTAGGTCCATTGGTCCACTTCGTCACATTAGGCCCATTAGACCCATTAGGCCACTTAGGGCCATTTGGCACATTAGGTCCATTAGATTAGGCCCATTAGGCCACTTAGGCCCATTTGGACCTTTATACCCATTAGGACAATTAGACTCGTTAGGCCACTTAGGCCCATTTGTCCCATTTGTCCCATTAGAACCATTTGGACACTTATGCCATTTATGTCACAAAGGACCATGAATCACATGAGGCCAATTAGGCCACTCAGGCCCATTTGGACACTTAGGCCCATTTGACCCACTAGGACACTTAGGCCCATTAGGCTCATTTGGCCCATTTGTCCCATCAAGCTCATTGTATTAATCCCATTATGCCACTTAGGCCCATATGACCCATTAGGCCCATTAGGAAAATTATCCCAATTAGCCCAATTATGCCCATTAGGCCCACTAAACCGATTAGCCCACTTAGACCCATTAGGCCACTTAGGCCCATTTGGCCACTTAGGAACCTAAGACCAATTATAACACTTAGGACCACTCGGTGCATTAGGCCCATTAGGCCACTAAGGCCCTTTAGGCCACTTAGGCCCAATAGGTACATTAGGCCCATTAGGAAAATTAGGCCCCTTAGGCCACTTAGGCCCATTAGGCCCATTATTTCACTTAGGTAGCTTAGGAACATTAGGTCACTTAGGCCCATTAATCCCATTATGCCACTTAAGTTCATTCGGTGCATTAGGCCCATCAGGCCACTAAGTCCCATTGGGCCCATTAGGCCCATTAAGCCACTTAAGCCCCTTAGGCCCCTTAGGCCCCTTAGTCCTCTTAGGCCCATTAGGCCACTTTAGCCCATTCGGGCCATTATTCCACCTAGGCCCCTTAGGCCACTTAGTCCTATTAGGCCACTTATGCCCATTAGGCCACTGAGGCCCATTAGGCTCATTAGGACCATCAGGCCCATCACAGCTAATAGGCCACTTCGTCTCCTTAGGACACTGAGGCCCATTAGTCCCATTCATCCACTTAGTTTAATTAGGACACTTAGGCCCATTGGACCATTTAGGCCCACTTGGCCCATTATGCCCATTAGGTCACTAAGGCCCATTAGGCCCTTTAGGCTACTTAGTCCCATCCGACTCATTAGGCCCATTAGGACACTTAGGCCACTGAGGCCAATTAGGCCCATTAGGCCACTTAGGTCCATTAAGACCATTCATTCCATTAGGCACATTAATCCACTTAGGTCTATTAGTCCCATTAGGCCATTGAGACTCATTCAGTCCATTAGGCCATTATGCCCATTATGCTCATTTGGCCACTTAGGCCCATTAGGCCCATTAGGCCACTGAGTCCCATTAGTCCCATTAGGACACTAAGGATCATTAGGCCCATTATTCCCAATAACCCATTAGGCCCATTAGGCCACTTAGGCCCATTAGTACACTTCGACCCATTAGGCTAATTAGGCCACTTAGACCCATTAGGCTCATTCATCCACTTAGGCCGGTTAAGCCCATTAGGCCACTTAGGCCCATTAGGCTCATTGGTTCCATTATGCCACTTAGGCTCATTAGGACACTTAGGCCCATTATGACCATTAGGCCACTTTGTCCCATTATGTCACTTAGGCCCATTTGACCCATTAGGCACATTACGACCCTTAGGCCATTGAGGATCATTCCACCTATTAGGCCAGTTAGGCAAGTTAGGCCCATTTTGTCTATAAGACCACTTAGTCCTATTAGGACCATTAGGCCTATTAGGGCCATAGGCCACTAAGGCCCATTAGGCCTATTAATCCCATTGGTCCACTTAGGCCCATTAGGCCCATTAGGCCACTAAATCCCATTAGGCCCATCAGACCCATTAGGCCACCTCAGCCCATTAGCCTCACTCTGCCACTTAGCCCCATTAGGCCTATTCTTCCACTTAAACCCATTAGGCCACTTAGGCCACTTCGGGCCATTAGGTCCATTAGGCGACTAAGGCCCATTAATCCACTTAGTTGCATTAGGACACTTAAACCCATTAGGACACTTAGGCCACTTCAGCCCATTAGGCCCAATTGGCCATTAGGCCCATTAGTCCACTTAGACGCATTAGGCCACTTAGTTCCATTGGGCCCATTAGGCCACTTAGGCCCATTAGGCCACTTACGCCCATTTGGCCCATTTGGCCAATTATGCCACTTTGGGCCATTAGGCCCATTCAACCACTTAGGACAATTATTCCCATTATCCCATTAATCTCATTATGCAACTTAGGCCCATTAGGAACATTAGTCCAGTTAGGCCCATTATGCCACTTAGTCCCATTCACCCACTTAGGCCAATTAGGCCCATTATCCCATTAGGCCCATTAAGCCCATTATCCCATTAGGACCATTAGGACACATAGTCCCATTAGGCCCATTAGGCCACTTAGGCCCATTAGGCCCCTCAGGCGACTTAAGCCCATTTATCCACTTAGGCCCATTAGGCCACATAGGCCCATTAGGCCCATTAGGCCCATTGTGCCACTTAGGCCCATTAGTCCCACTCATACAGTTAGGATCATTAGGCCCATTAGGCTCCTTAGGTGACCTAGGCCCATTAGACCCATTCGAACACTTAGGCCCATTGGGGCAGATATGAAAATTAGGCCCATGAGGCCCATTAGGAAAATTCGGCCACTTAGGCCCATTAGGCCCATTTTTTCACCTAGTCCCATTAGTCCAATTAGACCAATTCATTTCATTGGTCTCATTGTGCCCATTAGGCCCATTAGGTCCATTCATCCACTTTGTCGGATTAGACCCATTAGGTCACTTAGGCCCATTCGGCCCCTTTGGCCCATTAGGCCCAATAGGCCCATTAGGCCACTTAATCTAATTAGGCCACTTAGGCCCACTAGTCCCATTAGGCCCATTTGGACACTTAGGCCCAATAGGACCATTAGGCCACCTAGGCCCATTAGGCCCATTTGGCCACTTTGTCCCATTTGGCCCATTAGGCCCATTATGCCCACTCATCTAATTTGGCCCATTAGGACCATTAGGACCATTAGGACACTTAAGGCCTATTAGGTCCATTAGGCCCATTTGGCCACTTGGGCACATGAGGCCAAATATGCCCATTAGGCCCAAATTCCCATTCGTCCACTTTGTCCCATGAGGCCCCTTAGTCCCATTAAGAGCATTAGGCCCATTTGGTCGCTGAGGCCCATCTGGCCCATGAGGACACATAGGCCCATTAGGCCCATTTGGCCACTTCGCCCCATTATGCCCATTAAGCCCATTAGGCCAATTCGTCCACTTTGTCCCATTAGGCCACTTAGGCCCATTAGGCCCATTATACCCATTAGGCCACTTAGGGCCATTAGATCCATTAGGAAACTTATTCCCATTAGGCCACTTAGGCCCCTTACACCACTTAGTCCCATTAGGCCCATTATCCCCACTAGTCCCATTTGGCTTCGTAGGCCCATGAGGCCCAGTGGGCCCATTAGACCCAGTAGGCCCAGTAGGCCCACTTAGGCCCATTAGGCCCTTGGGTCCATTGGTCCACTTAGGCCCATTAGGACACTTAGTCCCTTTATGCCCATTAGGCTGATTTCTCCACTAAGGCCCATTAGGCCCATTCGTCCACTTTGGCCCATTAGGACACTTAGGCCCCTCAGGCCTATTATGAAACTTAGGCCCATTATGTCCATTAGGCCAATTCGTCCCATTAGGCCACTTAGGCTAATTAGGACCATTAAGCCCATTTGGACCATTAGGCCCATTGCGTCCATTAGGAAACTTTGGCCCATTAGGCCCTTCAGGCCGATTAGGCCACTTAGGCCCATTTGGTCCATTTGGCCCATTTGGCCCATTAGACCACTTAGGCCCATTAAGCCCATTAGGCAAATTTTTCCCATTGTACCCATAAGGCTCATTAGACCAGTTAGGGCCATTAGGATCCGATTATGCCACTTAGGCCCATTAGGCCCCTTTGGCCGATTAGGCTCTTTAGGACCATTAGTTCACTTAAGCCCATTTGGCCATGTAGGCCCACTAGGCCACTTAGGCCTATTCATCCCATTAAGACCATTAGTCCTATTAGGCCCATTAGTCCCTTTAGGCCAGTTAGGCCTGTTGGAACCATTAGGACACTTAGGCCCATTAGGCCCGTTTGGCCCATTAGGTAACTTAGGCCCATTGGGCGAATTAGGCCACTTAGGCCCATTAGGCCCTTTAGGACCATTAGAACACTTAGGCCACTTAGGCCCATTATACCCATTAGGCCCATTTGGCCCATTAATCCCATTATGCCACTTAGGGCTATTAGGCCACTTCAGCCCATTGGGCCTATTAGGCCACTTAGGCACATTAGGCCACTTAGGCCCAATAGGCCCATTAGGCCACTTAGGCCCAATTGGTCCACTAGGAACCTTGGTACCATTAGGCCCATTAGTCCCATTAGGCCACTTAGGCCCATTCGGCCCATTTGGCCACTTAGGCCAATTGGGCCCATTATGCCTAGTAGGCCACTTCGTCCCATTAGGCCTACTAGGCACATCCTGCCCATTCGGTCTATTCAACACATTGGTCCCATTGTGCCACTTTGGCCCTTTAGGCACATTAGGCCAATTCTGCCACTTAGGCCATTATGCCCATTAGGACCACTAGGCACATTAGGCCCATTCATCCAATTAGGCTCATTCAACCACTTAGGTCCATTACGCCCATTAGGCCCATTAGTCTAATAAGGCCACTTTGGCCCAATACACCACTTAGGCCCATTAGAACCATTAGCCCACTTATGCCCATTCAGAACATTAGTCCCCTTAGGCCCATTAGGCCCCTTAGGCCCATTAGGCCACTTAGGCCCATTATGCCCATTAGGTCCATCAGGTTGATTATGTCACTTAGGCCCATTAGACCACTTAGGCCCATTAGGCCCATTAGGCCACTTAGGTCCCTTAAGCCCTTTAGGCCCATGAGGCCAGTGAGGCCCATTAGGCCCATTAGGCCCATGAGTCCACTTTGGCCCTTTAGGCCCATGAGGCCACTTAGGACCATTAGGCCCACCAGGCCACTTAGGCCCATTGGGCCCATTACGCCCATTTGGCCACTTAGGCCCTTTAGGCCCATTATGCCACTTAGGCCCATTAGGCCACTTAGCCCCATTTGGCAACTTAGGCCACTTTGGCCCACTAGCCCACTTAAGCCACTTCGGTCCATTAGGACCCTTAGTCCATTTAGGACCATTAATCCCATTATGTTAATTTGGCCACTTAGGCCCATTAGGCCCAATAGGCCACTTAGGCCCATTAGACCACTTTGGCCCATTAGGACACTTTGTCCCATTAGGATACTTCATCCCACTAATCCCATTAGGTCGATTTGGCCACTTAAGCCCATTATGCCCATTAAGCCCCTTAGGCCACTTAGACCCATTAGGCCCATTAGGCCCATTGGACCCATTAGGCCCATTCAGACCATTATGACACTTAGTCCCCTTACACCCATTAGGCCACTTAGGCCCCTTACGCCCATTATTCCAATTAGGCCCATTAGGCCCCTAAGGACCTTTAGGCTACTTAGGCCCATTTGGCCACTTCATCCCATTTGGCCCACTAGGCACATTCGGCCCATCAGGAACATTAGGCCCATTAGGCCACTTAGGCCCATGATTCCCATGAGGCCACTTAGACCCATTAGGTCACTTAGGCCCATTAGGCCACTTTGGTCCATTAGGCCATTTAGGCCACTTATGCCCAATATGCCACTTAGGCCCATTCGGCCACTTAGTCCCATTATGACACTTAGGCCAATTAGGTCCATTAGGATACTTTTTTCTCATTAGGCAACTTAGACCCATTAAGCCACTTAGTCCCATTAGGCTGATTTGGCCACTTTGGCCAATGTGGCCCATTAGGATTGTTCAGCCCATTAGGTCCATCCGACCCTTTAGACCCATTTGACCCATTAGGCACATTAGGCCCATTGGTCCACTTTGGACCATTAGGCCCATTCATCCCATTGGTCCCCTTAGGCCCATTCAGTCCATTAGGCACATAGGCCACTTAGGCCCATTAGGCCCATTCGGCACGTTAGGCTCATTCGGCACATTAGACCCATTCGACACGTTACACATTAGGCCCATTATGCCACTTAGACCCATTAGACCAATTAGTCTCATTTGTAAACTTAGTCTCATTAGGCCCATTCATCCAATTCGTCCAGTTAGGCCCGTTAAGCCACTTAGAGAAATTAGGCCCACTAGGCCACTAAGGCCCAATAGGCCCGTTTGGCAACAGGGGCCCATTAGGCCCATTAGGAAACTTAAGCCCATTAAGCCCATTAGATTTTTAGGCCACTTAGTCCCATTATGCCCATTAGGCCACTTAGCCCCATGAGGCCCATCATGCCACTTAGGCCCATCAAGCCCATTAGGCCACTTAGGCCCATTTGGCTCGTTCGGACCATTAGGTCCATTGGGTCAGTTGGTCCACTTAGGCCCATTTTATTCATTCGGACACTTGGTCCTATTAATCCCATTAGGCCACTTCGACCCATTAGAATAATTTGGCCCATTAGGCCACTTACACCCATTAGGCCCATTAGACACATTGGGCCACTTAAGCTCATTCTGCCACTTTGGCCCATTAGCCGCATTGGGCAGCTTAGGTTCATTCATCCACTTAGGCCCATTATCCCTATTAGTCCACTTTGTCCCATTCGTTCACTTAGGTCCATTAGGCCACTTTGGCCCATTCAGCCCTTTAAACCCATTGGGCCACTTAGGCCCTTTAGGCCAATTGGGCCACTTAGGCCCACTCGGTCCATTCAGCCCATTCGACACATTAAGCCACTTAGGCCCATTGGGCCCATTAGTCTACCTAGTCTCATTACACCCATTGAGCCACTTTGGCCCAATACGCCCATTAGGGTCGTTAGGCCACATAGTCCCATTAAACCCATTAGGCCCATTGGGCCATTTGGCCCATTCAGCCACTTAGTCCCATTAGGCTCATTAGACCAATTAGACCCATATGACCCATTAGGACAATTTGTCCCATGATACCACTAAGGCCCATTAGGCCCATTAGGCCCATTATGCATATTTGGCCAATTTCACCAATGAGGCCAGTAAGGCCCAATAGGCCACTAAGGTCCTTTTGGCCCATGACGCCACAAAGTCCCATTAGGCCTATCAGGACACTTAGGCACATTAGGCTCATTAGGCCACTTACACCCATTAGGCCCATTAGGCACATTGGGCTACTTAGGCACATTAGACCACTTAGGCCAATTAGGCTTGTTAGGCCACTTAGGCCCATTATGCCCATTGGGCCACTTAGGCCCATTAGGCCGATCAAGACACTTAGGCCCATTACGCCCATTAGGCCACTTAGGCCAACTTGGCCCATTAATCTCATTAGGCCGATTAGGCCACTTTGGCCCATTAGTCCACTTAGGCCCATTAGGCCCATTATATGCACTTGGCCCATTAGCCCCCTTAAGCTCATTAATCTCATTAGTCTGATTAGGAAACTTAGGCCCATTAGGCCACTTAGTCCCATTAGGTGCATTAGGCCACTTAGGCAAATTAGGCCCATTCATCACATTGGGCCCATTAGGACCCTAGGCCCATTAAGCCCATTAAGATCATTAGGCCACTTTAGCCCATTATGCCACTTAGCCCCATTAGGCAGATTAGGTGAGTAAGTCCCATTAGTCCACTTAGCCCCACTATGCCCATTAATCCCATTAGGCCGATTTGGCCACTTTGGCTCATTAGGCCACTTCAGACAATTAAGCCCATTTGACCCATTAGCCCCCTTAATCCCATTAGGCAGATTAGTCAACTTTGGCCCATTAGGCCACTTTGGCCCATTATTCCGCTAAGGCCAATTAGGCTCATTCATCCCATTAAGTCCATTAGGCCACTTAATCCCATTTGGCCCATTCGTTCCATTATGCCCATTAGGCCGATTAGGCCACTTTGACCCATTAGGCTAATTTGACCCATTAGGCCCATTAGGACACTAAGTCTAATTAGGCCCATTTGGACCCTAGGCTCATAAATCCCATTAAGCCCATTATGCCCCCTAAGCCCATTAGACAACTTATGCCCATTAGGCCCCTAAGTCCCATTAGGCCCTTTAGACCCACTATGAACATTAGGTCGATTAGGCCACCTAGTCCCATTAGGATGCTTAGGCCCATTAGGCCACTGAGGCCCATTCAACATATTAGGACAATTTTTCCCCTAGGACTGTTAGTCCCATTAAGCGCATATGGCCACCGAGGCCTATTAGGCCACTTAGGCCCATTAGGCCCCTTAGGTCCATTCGGCTACTTAGTTCCATTAATTTCATTAGGCTCATTAAGACCATTAAGCCCATTAGGTCGATTAGGTCACTTAGGCCATTTAGTCCCATTAGTCCACTTAGGCCCATTAGGCCCATTTAGAACCTAGCTCTGTTAAGCCTATTAAGCCTATTAGCCCCATTAGCCCCATTGGGACCATTAGGGCCATTGGTCCCATTGGTCCCATTAGGCCCATTAGGCCACTTAGACCCATTCATCCCATTATGCCACTTTGGCCCATGAGGCCCACTTAGGCCCTTGAGGTCCATTCATCCCATTAGGCCACTTAGGCCTATCAGGTCCATTAGGCCAGTCACTTATTCCTATCAGGCCCATTAGGCCCATTTTTTCACCTAAAACAATTAGGCTCAGTGGGCCACTTAGGCTCATTCGGCCACCTAGGTCGATTTGGTCCATTGGGCCACTTAGGCCCACTAGGCCCAATTATTCGATTAGGCTGATTAGGCCATCTAGGACACTTAGGTCCATTAGTACCATTATCCACTTAGGCCCACTAGTCATATTAGGCCCATTTAGCCCATTAGGCCACTGAACCCCATTTGGCACATTAGGTGACTTAGGCTCATTAGGCCCACTAGGCCCGTTAGGCCACTTAGCCCCCTTGAGGCCCATTAGCCCCATTAGGCCCATCAAGCCCATTAGGCCACTTAGACCCATTAGGTCCATTAGGGCTATTAGGACCATTATGCCACTTAGGCCCATTAGGCCCATTGGGTCGCTGGGGCCCATTATGCCCATTAGGCCTACCAGGCCCATTTGGATCATTTGGCACATTCATCCACTAAGGCCCATTAGTAAAATTAGGCCCATTAGGCCCCTTAGGCCCATTACGCTCACTCAGCCCATTAGAACACTAAGGCCCATGAGGCCCATTGGACCACTTAGACCAGTTAGCTCCATTAGGTTCATTAGGACCATCAGGCCCATTAGGACCATTAGGCCAATTAGGCTCATTTGGCCCATTAGTCCACTTAGTCTCATAAGGCCCATTGGTCCACTAAGGCTCATTGGGCCACTGAGTCCCATTGGGCCTATCTTCCCAATTAGGCCCATGAGGCCAACTAGGTCACTAAGGCCCATTAGGCCCATCAGGACCATCATTCCCATTAGGTCGCTTCGTCCCATTAGGCTCATTAAGATACTAAGTCCACTTAGGCCCATTAGGCCTATTAAGATACTAAGTCCACTTAGGCCCATTAGGCCCATTAGGCCCATTAAGATATTTAGTCCACTTAGGCCCATTATGCCCATGAGGCCACTGAGGCCCATCATGCACATTATGCCACTTAGGCCCATTAGACCTCTTAGCCCCATTTAGCTCTTTAGGCCAATTAGGCCCACTGGGCCCATTAGGACACTTAGGCCCATTAAGACACTGAGGACTACTTGGACCATTGGGCTACTTAGGCCCATTAGCTGCATTAGGCCTATTAGATCACTAAGGCCCATTAGGCCTATTAGTCCACTTAGGCCCATGAGGCCTAAGAGGCCATCAGGCCTAAAAGGCCATTGAGGCCCATTAGTCCCATTGGGCCCATCAGGCACATTCATCCACTTAGGCTCATTAGGAAAATTAGACCACTTAGGCCAATTCGGATCATTATGAGACTTAGGCCTATTCGACCCATCATGCCCATTCAGCCACTTAGACCCATTCATCCCATCACTCCCATCAGGCCCATCAGGCCAGTTAGGCCACTTAGGTCCATTCAGCTCATTAGGCCACTTAGGCCCATAGGCCAATCGTGCCCATAAAGACCATCAAGCCCATCTAGCCACTTAGTTCCATTAGGCTCATTAGTCCCATTTGGCCACTTAGCCCCATTCGACTCATTATCCCCATCATGCCCATCAGGCCTATCAGGCCCATCAGGCCACAAAGGCCTATTCGGTTCATTAGGACGCATAGGCCCATGAGGTCCATTAGGCCCATCAGGCCAATCAGGCCTATTAGTCTACTTAGTCCCATTACACCCATTAGGTGCATTAGGCCACTTAGGCCCATTCATCTCATTAGGCCACTTAGGCCCATTAGGCTACTTAGGCCACTTAGGCCCATCAGGCCCATTAGGCCACTGAGGACCATTAGGCCCATTCGGCTCATTTGGTCACTTCGGCACATTATACCCATTAGGACACTTAGGCCACTTAGGATGATTAGACCCATTATGACACTGAGGCCCATTAGGCCACTAAGGCCCATCAGGCCATTTAGGCCACTTAGGCCCATTAGGCCCATTAGGCCAATAATTCTTATTTGGTTCATTAGGCCACTTAGGCCCATTAGGAAACTTAGACCCATTAGGCCACTGAGGACCATTAGGCTCATTTGGTCACTTAGGCCCATTAGGCCCATTAGGCCCATTAATCCACTTAGTCCGCTTAGGATGATTAGGCCCATTAGGCCACTGAGGCCCATTATTCCCATTAGGCCACTAAGGCCCATCAAGCCATTTAGGCCACTTAGTCCCATTAGACCCATTAGGCCACTGAGTCCCATTAGGCCCATTAGGCCACTTAGGACCATTAGGCCACTTAGGCCCATTAGGAAAACTTAGGCCCATTATGAAACTTAGGCCCATTAGGTCACTGAGGCCCATTAGTCCATTTAGGCCCATTAGGCCACTGAGGCCCATTAATCCAATTAGGTCCATTAGGCCCAATTAGGCCACTTAGGCCCATTAGCCCACTTAGGTCCATTACGCCACTTAGGCCACTTAGGCCCATTATGTTCATTAGGCCCATTCAGAAACTTCGGCCCATTAGGCCACTTAGGACCATTAGGCCCATTAGGCCACCTAGGCCCATTAGGCCCAATAGGCCACTTACTCCCCTTAGGACAATTAGGTCACTTAGGCCCATTCGGCCACTTAGGCCCATTAGGCCACTTTGGCCCATTAAGACCATTAGGCCACTTTGGCCACTTCGGCCCATTAGGCCCATTAGGCCACTAAGGCCCATTCGACCACTTAGGCCCCTTAGCCCATTAATCCCATTAAGACAATGAGGCCATTTGGGCCCCTTAGACAACTTAAGCCCATCAGACCCATTAGGCCCCTTAAGCCCATTAATCCCATTAGGCCGATTAGGTAACTTAGACCCATTATCCCACTTAGGCCCATTGGGCCCATTAGGCCCATTGTTCCACTTTTATTAATTAGGCCCATTCAACCCATTAGGCTTATTAGGCCAATTTGGCCCCTCATTAGGCCCATTTGGCCCCAAGTCCTGTTATTCCCATTAAGCCCATTATGCCACTTAGTCCCATTAGGACACTTAGGTACATTAGGAAAATTATGACACTAAGTCCCATTAACACCATTATGCCACTTAGGTCCACTAGGGCCATTAAGACGATTAGGTAAATTAGGCCACTTTGGCCCATTAGACCACTTAGGCCCATTCGACCCATTAGGCCCATTAGTCCAATGAAGCACAATTCGTCAATTAGGCAACTTTGGCCCATTATGCCCCTTATGGCCATTAGGTCTGTTAGGCCCATTAATCCAATTAGGCACATTCATCCCATTAGGCCACTTAGGCCCATTTGGCCCATTAAGTCGATTAGGCAACTTTGGCCCATCAGGCCACTTAGGCTCATTTGGCCAATTGGGCCCATTCGTCTCATTAGGCCCATTTGGCCCCTAGGCCCGTTAATCCCATTAAGCCCAATAGGTCACCTAGGCCCACTAGGCCACTTAGGCCCATTAGGCTGATTAGGCCACTTAGGCCCATTATACCCATTAGGCCACTTAGGTCCATTTGGACCATTAGGCACATTAGGCCCATTATGCTCATTTAGCCCCTAGGTTTGCTAAGACCAATAAGCCAATTAGGCCACTTAGTCCCATTAGGTCCCTTAGTCCCATTAGGCCATGTAGTCTCATTAGGCCACTTAAGCCCATTACGCCCCTTAGGACCATTAGGACCATTAATCCCATTAGGACCATTTGACCACTGAGTCCCATTAGTCCCATTAGGAAACTTAGGCCCATTCGACCCATTAGGCCACTTAGGCCACTTAGGCCCATTAGGCCACTAAGACCCATTAGGCCCATTAGGCCACTTAGGCCACTTAGACCACTAAGGCTCATTATGCCCATTATGTCCATTTGGACACTTAAGCCCATTAGGCCACTCAGGCCCATTAGGCCCATTATGTCACTTAGGCCCATTAGGCCACTTAAGCACACTTGGACCATTAGACTACTTAGGCCCATTATGCCACTTTAGCCACTTAGGCTCATTAGGCCCATTAGGCCACCGAGACCCACTAGGCCCATTAGGCCACTTAGGCCCATTCGGCCACTTAGGCACATTAGGCCACTTAAGCCACTTAGGCCTATTAGGCCACTTAGGCCCATTAGGCCACTTAAGCCCATTATGCACATTAGACCCATTAGGTCACTTATGCACGTTAGGCCACTTAGGCCCATTAGGCCCATTATGCTACTTAGGCCCATTAGGCCCATTAGGCCACTTAGGCTCATTAGTTCACTAAAGCCCATTAGGCCACTGAGACCCATTAGGCTCATTAGGCCACTTAGGCCCATTAGGCCCATTTTTGACTTAGTCTCATTAGGCCCATTAGGTCCATTATGCCCATTCATCCACTTAGGCCCATTAGGCCACTTAGGCCCATTGTCCACTCAGCCCCAATAGGCCCATAAATCCCATTAAGCCCATTCGGCCCATTCGGACCATTCTGCCCATTGGGCCACCTATGCCCATTCAGCCCATTGGGCTACTTAGGCCCATTCAGCCCATTACGTCACTTAGGCCCATTCTGCCCGTTAGGCCCTTTAGGCCACTTAGGCTAGTTAGGCCCATTAGGCCACTTTGGCCAGTTAGGCCCATTATGATTAGTGGGCCCATTATGCCACTTAGGCTCGTTCAGCCCATTATGCCAATTGGGCCACTTAGGTCAGTTCGACCCATTTGGCCACTTTGGCCAGTTAGGCCCATTGGGACCATTGGGCTCATTAGGCCACTTTGGCCAGTTAGTCCCACTAGACCCACCCATTAGGCCCCTTGGTCCCCTTGCACGAGTTATGACAGTTAGGCCCATTCGGCCCCTTAGGCCAGTTAGGCCCATTGGTCCCATTAGGCCTATTTGGCCCATTAGGCTCATTGGTCCCATTGGATCAGTTAGGCCACTTAGGCCAATTAGACCCATTTTTATCATTGGGCCGACACTTATGCAAGTTAGGACCATTATGCCACTTAGGCCCCTTAGGCCCATTGGGCCTATTAGGACAGTTGGGCCAGTTGGGTCCATTCGACCCATTGGGTCCATTAGGCCACTTAGGCCCATTAGGCCTATTAGGCCACTTAGGCCCATTCGGCCACTTAGGTCAGTTAGGCATAGTTGGCCCATTGGGCCCATTAGTCCCCTTAGTCCAGTTAGGCCCATTAGGTCAATTAGGCCCATTAGGCCTCTTAGGCTAGTTAATCCCATTCGACCACTTAGGCACATTATGCTCATTAGGCCTGTTAGGACCATTAGGCCCATTTGGCCCCTTGGACCCATTAGGCCACTTGAAAGTCCCCAATAGACGATTGTATCGCTGAGAGGGGGAGAGGTTTAAATCAGTGATATTTTTTTCTCTTATATTTCTGTTTAAATGAAACAACCTTCGCCTCCTGTTTAAGATTATATTCCCTACTGAAAACAATTCAAACACACATCCACAAGAGCAAAAGTATTTACAAGATTCAGTATTCAATAAGAATAACTGCATCCTTGGTATGGTATGAAAGTGATCCAATACCACACAATCCACTAGAAAACAATCATTGGATTGAAATAAGTAGGATATGCCCTTTCAATCGTGTAGCACTATGTAAACAATCCAATAGTGTGTGTGCACCTGCTTAACACAATTAGGGTAATGCAATGATTGTGCATCAACTCATGTTACCTGTGCTTCTTTTCAATTCTACAAATGTATTCAATTGGAAACACATCTTCAATTTCTTACCCATAAGATGGTAAGAACTTCCTGGACTTTGTTGAGAAGAAAAAAAAAGTCTGATTTTCCCAGTACAATTTTCCTAGTTCGATTCCTCCGAGTACGATTCTTCCTAATACGATTATTCTCAATATGATTTTCCCAATATGATTACACTCAGTACGATTCTCCCTAGTACGAAAAATATAACTTTGATAGAATGCGACATAGATGAATCAACACCACTTCAATTATACATCTTCCTCAGTCCGGAAGACCCAGTACCGAAATCCTGATCTGATTAATCCATCCCAATACGATGATCATTTGAATGCAATTGACAAGATAAATATGGCAATTAGCTGAGTACGATAAACACTGAGTACAAGGATCAGCTAAATACAATATTGTGATCTTGTCTCTTCTCTTTCACTTCAATCCATCAAAACTTCTTCAAAAAAAGTGAATATGGAAACTTTTACTTCTCTCTAAAACTCGTAGCTTCTCTCTCATTAATAGTACATCAGTCCACCTCAAGTACAATGTACTTTTCTCCCTTTATAGGTGACCCTCGAGATGCTTTGGCAATAATCTCAAAAAAATTCCAGCTTAATCAAATTCACCCTAATCTCAATTTCTCCTAAAATCTAGGGTGTATTTTGACTTCATCAACTCTTCTCAAAGCTTCTTGATTCTTCTACAACCTTCACTTCTCCTTCTGAATGCTGAATATGATAAGTCTTTTGAATGTCAAGATCCCCCTCAATTTCACATATAGAAAACTTTTCTTTCAGACGACTTTTACTTCTTCACTTCTTCTCTTGAACCACTTGAAAATATAAAACAATTCCACTCTGATACAATGAATCATGACCCAATTGAAACCTACAAAGTAATTCAACCCTTTTGAAATGGTTGACTACATTTTTGATCTCATTATTTCCTTCTCTTTTCAATCATAGAACTCAAGAAATTCCTTCTCTAAATATGATTGTCCAGAGTATGATCTTTCTGAGAATGGTTGGCCTGAATACGATCATACTAAGTATGATCTTTTTCTTCCTGGGCCTCAGTACGATCATCTTGGGTACGAATGTTTTCTTATGCATACGATGGATAATAAGATGCTAAAGTACTTGATAATGATCGTTCTGGGTACGATCATTCGGATCATGATCCTCAGTGCCTTCTTTCTTTCCTTCTCATCCCGAATCTAATTGCACTAGGTACGATATCCTTTTCGATTGGCATCATCTCTTTCTTATCTTCCACTTAGATACAATAAATCTGGATACGATTTGGAATACCACTTTTCCACTTTCTTCCATCAAGCTTGCTTCATAAGTTCTCCAATCAACTTATGATTTATGAAATACGAATCAGTAAAGCATAGTCACATTTAATTTTATTATAGTCAGCAGACTTCAATACTTCATCAAAACAAACACTTCTTTCATACCAGATCCACTTAGTCCCATTGGAACCATCAAGCCCATTAGGCAACTTAGGCCACTTAGGCCCATTAAGCCACTTACGCTATGGAAAAAATGACCATTTCTGATGGATTATTTGCGATGGGACAATCGGCCCATCGCAAATAATAGTTATTTGCAACAGGGGGTGGGGGTTAGGACCTGTCACAAAAGGTGTGGCGCCAAATGCACGTCAAACCGTGGGTAGGTGTATTTGTGATGGGTTCCAATTTCCATCGCAAATACCCGGCGACAGTTTTTAGTATTCGGGACGGGATACTTGTCCCGTCGCAAATAATTTTTTTCATCCGACTTTAATTAATACAGGCAGTGGGCATTTACGATGGGACCCGTCGCAAATAATCTAACCTATATATACCCCCATCTGTTTTTCCTCTCATTCTACTTCTTTCTCAACTTCTCTCTCTATCTCTTCTAAAAAAATTTCTTCTAAATTTTTTCATAGTTTAAACTTTTAAATCGGAGCATAATCCGCATCTTTTATACTTCGAAAGCTTCAGTTTCAAGGTATTTGTCTATTTTTTTATTATTTAGTTAATTTAATTTATTTTAAATTATTTATAATTTATGTTAGTTAGATGGAATTAAATTAAATTATAATT
Source organism: Viscum album (assembly GCA_963277665.1). Lineage (NCBI taxonomy): Eukaryota > Viridiplantae > Streptophyta > Magnoliopsida > Santalales > Viscaceae > Viscum > Viscum album. Next base: position 944,494,545 of record OY728132.1, on the reverse strand, counting down.
AAATATTTGTTTTTTCAGTATTTATTTTTATGAATAATTATGTCTAAGTGTTAATTATAAATAATTAGTAATAAATTATAATAATTAGTAATAAATTGTAATAATTAGTAATAAATTGTAATAATTAGTATTAAATTGTAATAATTAGCAATAAATTGTAATAATTAGTAATAAATTTTAATAATTAGTAATAAATTGAAATAATTAGTAATAAATTGAAATAATTAGTAATAAATTGATATCATTAGTAATAAATTGAAATAATTAGTAATAAATTGAAATAAATAGTAACAAATTGAAATAATTAGAAATAAATTGTAATAATTAGTAATAAATTGTAATAATTAGTAATATATTGTAATAATTAGTAATAAATTGTAATAATTAGTAATAAATAGTAATAATTAGTGATAAATTGTAATAATTAGTGATAAATTGTAATAAATTGTAATAATTAGTAATCATTAGTAATAATTTGTAATTATTTGTAATAATTTGTAATAATTCGTAAGAATTAGAAATAATTAGAAATAATTAGAAATAATTAGAAATAATTAGAAATAATTATAAATAATTAGTAATAATTAGTAATAATTAGTAATAATTAGTAATAATTAGAAATAATTAGTGATAATTAGAAATAATTAGTAATAATTAGTAATAATTGGTATTAGTTAATATTTATTAGTATTACTTAGTATTAGTTAGTAATAAATTGTAATAATTAGTAATAAATTGTAATAGTTAGTAACAAATTATAATAATTAGTAATAATTAGTAATAATTAGTAATAAATTGTAATAATTAGTAATAACTAGAAATAAATTGTAATAATTTATATTAATTTGTAATAATTAGTAATAATTAGTAATAAATTGTAATAATTAGTAATAATTAGAAATAATTTATAATAATTAGTAATAATTAGAAATAATTAGAAATAATTAGTAATAATTAGTACTTAATTGTGATAATTTGTAATAAATTGTAATAATTATTAATAAATTGTAATAATTAGCAATAAATTTTAAAAATTAGTGATAAATTGTAATAATTAGTAATAAATTGTAATAATTAGTAATAATTAGGATTAATTTGGATTAATTAGAAATAATTTGTAATAATTTGTAATAATTAGTAATAATTTATAATAATTAGAAATATTTAGTAATAATTAGTGATAATTATTAATAATTAGGACTAATTCATAATAATTATCTATAATTAAGATTAATTAGTAATAATTATCAATAATTAGTAATATATTGCAATAATTTTTAATAATTAGTAAAAAAATGTAATAATTAGTAATAATTAGTAACAATTAGTAATAATGAGTAATAAATTGTAATAAATCGAAATAAGTAGTAATAATCAGTAATAATTAGGATTAATTAGTAATAATTAATAATAATTAGGATTAATTAGTAATAATCAGTAATAATTTGGATTAATTAGTAATAATTAGGATTAATTGGTAATAATTAGGATTAATTTGTACTGATTAGGATTAATTAGTAATAATTAGGGTTAATTTGTAATAATTGGGATTATTTAGGATTAATTAATATTAATTAGGATTAATTAGTAACAATTAGTAATAATTAGTTATAATTTGGATTAATCCGTAATAATTAGGATTAATTAGTAATAAATTAGAATAAATTTGAGTACATTGATAAGCTGACACAATTTATAGTGGATAGACGACATTCCTTTTGATCGACATGTCATCTCCTTACAACTTTCTCCCATTGAAATCAATATAAAAAAATATATTCCAATGTATGTCGGAGCAGATTTTTCATAGTGATTTAAGTCGAAGAAAGTTGCAAGGAGGTGATCTATCAGACAAAAGAGGCTCTTTTGCCTAATGACTCATCTCCTTGGAACTTATCGGACTGAAATCACTATGAAAAGTATGATTTGATGTAAAGATATCAATTTTCGTATGCATAAGCATGGAGAGAAGCATGGTGAGACCTCCCTACTCTTCATCATCGTGCATACGAAAATGGATATTCGTATGTCGGAGCAGACTTTTCAAAGTGATTTTAGTCATAAAAAGTTTCATGGGGATGAGTCATCGGGAAAAAGAGTTACTTCCAATCTGTTGGAAATTATGTCGCGGGTAATTAACAATAATTAGTACAAAATACCTGTAATTAATAATAATTTGTGGTAATTAGTATAAATTTTTATAAATGAGTGTAGATTAGTATAAAAGCTTAGAAAATAGTACAAATAACTATAAAATAATAGAATTTATTATAAATTTCTAGAAAATAGAATTTAATTGTCTTCCCTTTTTTAGATAGTGCTTATCTTATATCTAATTATAAAAAATAACTAATTATTTTATATTTTTTTGAAAAATATGAAACAAGAAAGTCAACAATAGTCATTCTTAGATTATAATGCTTGGATAAATTAGTACATGAATCCAAACGGTTCTAGTTTAAATCTCGTATATATTGAGGGTGTTCAAGCTTTCTTATAATTTGCATCATCACAACAAAAACTTGTTTCAGAAGAGACAATTAAGTGTCCTTGTAAAAAATGTGATATGAGGATGTATGACACATTTGAAAATGTTGGTGATCATTTATTGCATTTTGGTTTTCAACTAGATCATGTTTTTTGGTATCAACATGGTGAACACAGTTTTAGAAAAGATACTAATAATTTTGGTTCCAGATGCAACACGTTTTCAAAATTTAGTAATGATGTGGTAGGTCCTTATTTTCAACAAAATGAAACTCAGGATGATATTGATTTAACTTCTGAGTTGCAACCATCTCATTTATATAAGTTTTTGAGGTCCGATGAGTATTTCTTATATCCTAGTTATAAGATAAGCAAGTTTAAAGTAATTTATAAATTTATGTCTATTAAATTAGATAATGGAATGTCAAATAGTTGTTTTGATCAGATATTTTCTTTGTTAAAAACACTGCTACCTAAAGGAAATGTTTTGCCTCTAAATTTATATGAGAGTAAGAGATTGGTTCATAATATGGGTCTTGGTTATTAAAAGATTAATGCATGATCAAATGATTTCATCTTATATTATGGTAAAAATGAGTTGTTGGATAGTTGTGCTACATATAGAAAATCAAGGTATAAAGTAGCTAAACTGGGGAGGTTTGGATTTATTCTTGTAAAACAATTGAGATATTTCCCACTCACACCCAGATTACAGCATTTATTTATGTCTCAAAACATATAATCATTGATGTCATGGCACAAAACCAACATTTCAACTAGTAAAAGTTTAAATCTTCCCTCTGATGGTGATTCATGGAAACAATTTGACCAACTACATCCATCTTTTTATTTAGCATCCCGAAACGTGTGATTGAGTCTTTCTACTAACGGTTTCTGTCCATTTAGTTCTTACAGTAGTCATTATTCATGTTGGAATATCTTTATAGCTCTGTATAATTTACCTCCATGGATGTTGATGAAGAAGCCATATATATTTTTTACCATATTAATTCTAGGTCATCCGAAAAAGAATATTGATGTTTATTTGAAACCATAGTTGATGAGTTAAATTCACTATGGATTAATGGTTTCAGAACATATGATGTTCCTGTGAAACAAAACTTCCTACTAAAAGCTGCATTGATGTGGACAATTAGTGACTTCCCAGCATATGACTTGTTATCTCGATGAAGTACACATGTTCCAAAATCATATTCATACTGTATGAGAGACAGAAAAGTGTTTGTGCTCTTCAATGGAAAAAAACTTGTTTTTCAATTGTCATCGCAGATTTTTTCCAACCAATCATCATTTTTGAAGAAAAAAATATCATTTTAGAAAAGGAACAGTTGAAAAAGATGGGCCTCAAATAATGATCTCAGGTACAGAGTTAAAATCAACTATATCTTCAATACCTCCCATCACATTTGGACCAACAATAAACCAATAGAAAATTGATGGGTTTGGAAAAGATCATAATTAGATAAAACGGAGCATTTTTTGGGATTTTCCATATTGGTCTGATTTGTTGGTCTATCGCATGTTGGATGTGATTCATATTGAGAAGAACTATTTTTATAATTTATTTCATATAGTTTTGAGTACGCCTAGTAAGACCAAAGATAATGTAAAGGCACGATTATATTTTTCCCAAATTTGCAAGCGACCAGAACTTGAACTATTTGAAAATGTTAGATCACAGAAGTTAATGAAGACAAAATCATCTTATACACTATACAAGGAAATTTGCTTATTATTTTGTCAGTGGATTGCTGATTTGAGACTTCCAGATGGATATCCTTCCAATTTGGGTAGATGTGTCAGAAATGGTCATATTATCAGATTGAAAAGTCTTGACTATCATATTTTAATAGAAATACTTCTGCTAATTAGATAAAGAGGTTTGTTAAATCCTATGATTTGGGATGAGATAACAGACATATAATATTTTTTTCAAGAGATTTGTGCATCGAAAATAGACTATGATGTAGTAAGAAAACTGTAAGAATATTTCATTTTAATTTTATGTAAACTGGAAAAAAATTCCCTCCTGGTTTGTTTGACTCAATGGAACATTTGATATTACATTTTCCAGATGAAACAAATGGCGGAGGTCTGATATAGTTCTGATGGATATACCCATTTGAGAGATGCATGCAGAAATTGAAAAAAAAATATGTAACAAGCATCAGTTGAAGGCTTAATTGCAAAAGAATATTTTCAAAAGGAAATTTATTTTTTCTACTCCCATTAATTTCAATATGAATATCCCTCAAAAAAACCACATGAGCCATAATAAGGGAAATGTTGATGATTTCATGAGCTATCAATTATCATTTTTCAATCAGCTCAAACTTGTCTTATATGGTGTTCATGAATGATGGATTTCAGATGATGAACATCATAGATCTCATACATATATTCTACTGAACTATGAAGAAATAACACCATTTGTACTGTGAGTGCTCCTATAACTTATTCTATAATTTTTTAATAGTACATTAATCTTATTTTATTTGTAGGTTATATTATAATCATATCAAGAAATAGTTTCCACAAATTACAGCAGCTTATTTTCAAGAACGTCATCAAAAAAAATTCCTACTGGTTTCAAAATCTGGTAACATAAATTATTTTTTATTTCACATAAAAAACCAATTTAATACTTTTTATAGTGATAATTGTTTTACAAATTTTCCGGTATCTCAACATGATGATAAAACTGATAATCGATTGTGTGTATTGAATAACCGACCATCCAAAATGGTTAAATCTTATAATGAATATGTGGTGAATAGCTTTCGATTTCATACACTTGCATATGGGGAATAAAAAAACAATGAATAGTGGTTTTTTCTTGAGAGGATCTCATCATAGAGAAACTGAAGTTGACTTTTACGGCATGCTGGAATAAATAATTAAACTGTGTTATCTCGGACAACATTACATCATGATGTTTAAATGTCAGTGGTTGGATACTGAGATAGGCTTGCGTATTCATCTGATCCATGAAATTGTTGATATTAAATATAAAAGTATTCTTGCAGTAAATGAACCTTTTTATTGTCTTGCCAGACACATACAATTTATTATGCAAAAACCATGATACTTCAAGGGAGTTGGGTGATTGGTGGATGATAATAAAAATTAAATCTCGATAGAATCGGTTTACTAAAAGTGAATGTGGTTCTGCTGAAGTGCAAGGAATTTAATTTTTTCAAGAGACTACTCTGAATCAATATTTTTCATGAAGAGACATAAATATCATTGATGACACCCAATGGTTAAGGGTTGATGGTGACGATGATGTTAATGATGTTAAAACTAAATTTTAAATGACAAGAGATGATGAAACTAAAACTAATATGGAAATTGATGATGCTAAGGAGGAAGATGAAGACATTCACATCAATAGCTATGAAAGTGAGGATGAGGATGAACATAAACACAGTTAAATGCTGGTTACAATCATATATAATATATATCTATATAAAATAGTTGTTTTCGACTATTTGCTAAGAACAATCATTTTGTGTTTCAGATGGATGAGGAACTGTATCGTTTGTTGCAGAAGGATTATCTACCTTTGGATGAGTAGGATGTTGGATCATCTAACCCTTAGACTGTTGGTGGTTCAGGGGGTGCTCGGAGGGGGTGTGGTCTTGACTGACTGATGATTCCTGACCCTATCCCCGAGCGACATCCATATCTTGGGTTCGATCCACAAATACAGACGTATGTTTACCTGTGTATTTTAGTTAGTTTTAATTAATTAATTTATATTCTAATTGTTTGATTCATTTTTTTCATAGCATTATGCATATAGCTGTTGGAAAGGGGATCACTATATTGCGCAATTATTTTTTTGATTCATGGGTATCATGGGATCAGATTCCTATTGATGTACAACACCACATGTTCGAGCATTGGCTGGTATATAAATAAATAATATTTATGTTGAAATTAATTTAATTAATAAATTTATATAATAAATAATTTGTAGGGTTTATGGTATCCCATTAATGAGAGCATGCACGAGGCTATCTGGAAGGAATGGCAAGGAGCTATGTGTCCGCATTGCACTTAGTTTTTTCACAATTTGAAAAGGAAAGCAATGGAGAAAGCAGAAGTGTCAGAGTTTTATGAGACATGACGTGTCCATAGACCTGATTATATTTCATCTCAGGTTTGGTATGGATTATGTACACACTGTATGAGTATTCATTTTCAGAGTAGATCATCAGTAGGTCAACAAAATTGGGGAAGAGAGGAGGTGACCCATCGAGCTGGTAGTCGTACATTCAATACACATAGGGAGCATATGGTAAGTACATTTTCTTTAAATATTTTTTATAACTTTAAATGTAACCGATTTATTTTATATTCATATAGGCAGTCACACAACCCAATATTATGGAGTATGACATTTATAAGAGGATTTATAAGAGATTATAGGTTCTCACCAGCATGAGATTGTAGTCAGTATTATTTCTTTTTGAGTTTTAAATTTAACTACAAATAATATTTTAACTATTTAAATTTTAAATTTTAATTAAAAGAGTCATATGAGGTTGCGACGTCTCATACACATAGTGAGAGTCAGGTTGAGACCGATGGTCAGACTAATACCCCCCCCCTCGATTTGATGAGGCAACATGGTTGCAGGCTATTCAGTATGCCTTAGAAAAAGGTTGAGTTATTGGTATCGGCTCTCGATTGACCCCTGGGGGTTTTTATGGCACCTCTGTGATGTCGGCGTCCAGCCTAAGAGGATCTCGTGAAGAGTCATCATCATCTCATGCACAGTATGAGGAACATCTGCGAGATCAGAGTGAGCTTATAGATACTATGCATAGAGAGCAAGAGGAGATGCGTCAGTGACAGCAATAACAACATGAAGAGTTTCTACGACAGCAGCAGAAGCAGCAACAGGAGATGCAGGATGAGATGCGTTGATGACGGCATTAGTAGGAGTAGGAGCAGATTGAGTAAATGCGACGTCTAACTCACAGTTTAGGGATGAACCTCCCTCTACCATCTCCTCCAGCTCCTCTAGACGACCCTCCCCCTCAGTGATGTATTTTTATTTTATAATGAAACATTTGAATGTATTTTTTTGTAATATTAACTACTTAATGTTTTAAATAGTGAATTTTTTATATTGTCTCGAATATTAATTTTTTTACCTTTTATTTATTTTTTATTATATTTTTTATTTTATTAATTAATATATTTTTATATTTTTGTGAATACTAAAGTTTTTATTATATTACTAATATTAATATTATTATTTCATTAATATTATTAATAATATTATTATATTATTTAATTATTTCATAATTAATTTTATTTTACAAATATTAATATAATTATTTCATTTATATTAATATTATATTATTATTATTAATATTGTTTTATAAATAATTTTATTGTGCTAATATTAATATTATTATTTCATTTATATTAATATTATATTTTTATTAATATTATTTTTTTTAATATATTTTTATTTTATTTTTTCAACTATTTTCAACGGGCCCATCACAAAAAGGTTATTTTTGTATTTTTTATAGTATTTTCAATGGACCATCGCAAATAAAAATTGGGATGGCCCGTCGCAATTTTTTTTTAAAAAAAACAGGAAACGATTTGCGACGGGTGGTCGGCCCATCGCAATAGAGTTTAAAAAAAACACTGAACCTATTTGTGATGGTGCCACTACCCATCCCAAATAATAACCTTTTGCGATAGACTGTCATAAAAGATAATATTTGTGATGCCCTTTTCTACAATGGACCATTTGCGACGGGATCCCATCACAAATGCACCATCACAAAAAGCCTTTTTTTGAGTAATGTTAGTCTCATTCAACCCATTTGACCCATTAGTCCACCTAGGATCATTCGACCCATTAATCCCATTAGACCCATTAGGCCGATTAGGCCACTTAGGCCCATTAGACACATTAAGCCCATTAGGCCCATTAGGCAACTTAGGCCACTCAGGCCCATTGAGCTACCTAGAACCATTGAACCCATTAGACCCATTAGGCAACTTAGGCTACTTAGGCCCATTAGTCCACTTAGACCTATTGGACCCATTAGGCCCATTAGACCCATTAGACCCATTAGGCCCATTAGGAACATTGGTCAACTTAGGCCACTTAGGCCCATTAGGCCCATTAGTCCATCTAAGCCCATTAGACCACTTTGGCCCATTAGGAAACTTTATCCACTTAGGACCATTTGTGATATGGATCACATTCAGCCCAAGGAGAATAATTTTGGGCTTTATAAAAATTCCAAGCCCAATTGTCGTTCGAATTGGACCAGCCCACACTTCTTGATGTCTAACACTATGGTGGGCCACAACACACTTATTTGGGACCCAAAATCATTTATCCACATGGAAAATGGTTGAAATTCGTAGCTGCACATTAATGAGGAGAGAGAAGGTGGAGAAAAGTATCATTAAGAGGGAATCCCGCTACTTTGGCTAGTGGGGTCATTAAATGGCATGGGAAAGTGTTATTTTATGCTTTTTATGTGCCTTTTGGGTTCCCCATGTCTTGTAACTCGAATTGGGGCATTTTCCTTTATTTATTTTGTCTTTATATTGTATTTTCACCCCTTTGTAATGGGCATGCATGGATGTGACGGGATTTTGAAGTCTGCTGTGCAATCTTCTTGCTTTAGCCTCTTCCCTTTGCCCGGAATTGGTGGTGCATCTCCATCGCTGGTGACGTTGTCTTTAAGCGTGGAGAAACCTTGGCGGGTGGCATTGCCTTTAAGCCTCGGTCATTCGGCTACATTACGCTGCTCCTCTTCACTTACTCGTTTTGAGCTTCCGGCGACGCATCAATTGGTATCAGAGGTGCGGTTCCAACGAGTAAGTTCTATCGCATTCTTCTTATTACTCTCCATCATGTCTCGCAAGAGCGGATCTTCTACTCCTCCTGCTCCATGGGAAATAGCTAATGCACAGCTACAATCCCAAATTACTCAAATCGGTGAGCAACTTGCTCAACTTTTGCGAGCGCGGCGACCTGAATCCCCTCTACCGCAGCGGCATCCCCGCCGTCCATCACCACAGAATAGGCGCAATCCAGCACCATTTTATGAAGATCGTACCAATGGTGATGATTCTAGTGATTCAGAGGTAGATATGCGAAGAAGAAGAGATGATGAAGACATTGAAAGAGGGTTGAAGATTGACATTCCAGATTTTTATGGGAGTATGAATCCGGATGATTTTCTGGATTGGATGCGGGAAATCGAACGGTTCTTCGAATTTAAGAATTGTTCTGATGAGAAGAAATGCAAGGTGTCCATTCTGAAATTTAAAGATTATGCATCACTTTGGTGGGAAAATCTGAAGAAACAGCGGGAACGTGATGATAAAGGCAAGATACGCTCATGGGAGAAGTTGAAAAAGCTTTTAAGGAGACGATTTCTGCCTGAGAATTATAAGCAAGATCTTTATTTTAGAATGCATAGCCTACGACAAGGAGATAAGTCTGTTGAAGAGTACATTCGGGAATTTGATCGTTTGTTGATGCGAAGTGATGTTCCAGAATATAAAGAGCAAACAATTGCAAGGTTTTTGGGTGGATTAAATGAAGAAATTGCACATTCAGTGGAGTTGCAACCATTCTGCTCACTTGATGATGTTTGTAAGCTGGCGATCAAGGTGGAAAAGCAAAAACGGACCTCAAAGGCACCGGCGCTCAAAAACTACAATAGAGGTACAACTTTTTATAAGGGTATTTCTTCTAATAAATCAGGTGTTGTTGAGAAGGAATTTGGAAGGAACAAGATGCTGGATAAAGGGAAAGAGAAGGCTATGGAACAAACAAAAGGGAAGTCGAACTCCTTTGAACGTGGGAATCGAAAGTGTTTCAAATGCCATGGGTATGGTCATTTTCAGGCCAATTGCCCTAACAACCGGATTATTACTATTAAAGAGATTGAAGAGATTGAAGAGGCAATCAAAGAGGATGAACATGATGGTGAAGAATCTGAAAATGAGGAACATGTTGTGGAAGAAGCTGATGTGGGAAACATGCTGGTGCTACGAAGAGTTTTGCAAGCTCAAATCTGCTCGGAAGAAGATCAAAGAGAAAACTTGTTCCAAACTCGCTGCACCATTAATCAGCGGGTATGCATGGTGATTATTGATAGTGGGAGCTGTACAAATGTGGCTTCGACAACACTAGTGGAGAAATTGAAGCTTCCAACTCAGAATCATCCTCGCTCGTATAAATTGCAATGGTTGAACAATGGGAGCACACTCCAAGTCAACAAACAGGTTCTGATTTCATTCTCCATTGGTAAGAACTATGCTGATGAAGTATTGTGTGATGTTATTCCTATGGATGCTTGTCACTTGTTGTTGGGTAGGCCTTGGCAGTTTGATAGGGAAGTGAAATATGATGGGAGGAAGAACACATATTCTTTTCGATCTGGGGAAAAGAATATCACACTTGCTCCTTTGAAGCCATCCCAAACTCTTCAAGAAAAATCTGTTCCAGAAGTGCCCAAAGGTAGTCTCTTTATCAGCAAAGCTCAAGTGGAGAAAGCCATAAATAAGCAAAAGCCAGTTTTTGCTTTATTGATGATGGAAAAGTCATGCCATGAGGAGAAGAGTCATCAACATCCTTTAGCTCATTCCTTAATTGGGGAATATCATGATGTTTTTCCTAATGATCTTCCAGCAGGATTACCACCATTTAGAGGCATTGAACACCAGATTGATCTCGTTCCGGGTGCACAATTGCCAAATAAACCAGCATATCGGTGTAATCCTAGAGAATCAAGGGAATTGCAGAAGCAAGTAGATGAGTTGATGGATCGAGGCTTTATAAGGCCAAGCATGAGCCCGTGTTCTGTTCCAGCATTATTGGTGCCAAAGAAAGATGGTACGTATCGCATGTGCATTGATAGTAGAGCTATCAATAATATTACCATCAAATACAGGTATCCCATCCCACGACTCGATGATATGCTTGATGAATTGCATGGTTCATCAATCTTTTCAAAGGTTGATCTTCGTAGTGGATACCACCAGATTCGAATGAAGGAAGGGGATGAGTGGAAAACAGCCTTCAAAACTAAAGGCGGATTGTTTGAGTGGCTGGTCATGCCATTCGGCCTCTCAAATGCTCCTAGCACATTCATGCGACTCATGAATGAAGTTCTGAAACCATTTATTGGTAAATTTGTGGTAGTTTATTTGGATGACATTTTGATTTACAGCAAGGATGTGGAGAGCCATGTGGATCATCTTCGGTGGGTATTTGATGTTCTACGGAAACAAAAGCTATATGGGAAGCTTGAAAAATGCGAGTTCTTTTCAACAGAAGTGGTGTTTTTGGGATATGTGGTAACCAAAGAAGGCATCATGGTGGATGAATCAAAAGTGGAAGCAATCAAGTCCTGGCCACAACCAGAATCCATTACCGAAGTAAGAAGTTTCCACGGTTTGACATCTTTTTATCGTCGCTTTGTTTCCAATTTCAGCACTATTATGGCACCTATCACTGAATGCTTGAAAAGGTGGAAATTTGAGTGGTCAAAGGCAGCAAATGAATCATTTGAAATCATTAAGAAAAAGTTGTGTGAAGCACCGGTTTTGGCGTTGCCTGATTTTGATCAAGTCTTTGAAGTGGAATGTGATGCAAGTGGAGTTGGGATAGGCGCTGTTCTCATCCAAAGCAAGCGCCCTATTGCATATTTCAGCGAGAAACTGAATGATTCAAGGAGGAATTACAGCACCTATGATAAGGAATTTTATGCGGTTATAAGAGCCCTAGATCATTGGTCTCATTATTTGAGACCGAAGCAGTTTGTTCTTCATTCTGACCATCAGGCTTTGAGGTTTATCAATGGTCAACACAAGCTGAGTTCGAGGCATGCAAAGTGGGTGGAATTCTTCCAATCATTCTCATTTGTGTCAAAATACAAGAAGGGGCAAGATAATCTAGTGGCAGATGCTTTATCTCGGAGGTATGCATTACTTACAATTCTTGATGCTCGAATTCTTGGATTTCAGCTTATGAGAGAAGATTATCAGCATGATATGGAGTTTAATTCTATTTTAATCCAATGTCAAGATAGATTTGTGGAGGATTATTCTGTACATGATGGGTTTCTCTTTAAGAGAAACAAGTTGTGTGTTCCAAAGGGTAATTACAGGGACTTGCTTATTCGGGAAGCACATGAAGGGGGACTTGCTGGTCATTTTGGCATCCATAAAACCTTGGAGATACTAAAAGAGCATTTCTACTGGCCAAAGATGCAATCAAATGTCCAAGCTATTCTTTCAAGATGCGGAACATGTCAAAGAGCAAAGAGTCATTTCAAGCCTGGTTTATACACTCCGTTACCTATTCCGGAGCAGCCATGGGAAGATCTCAGCATGGATTTCATTATGGCTTTACCAAAGACTCAGCGAGGTAAAGATTCAATAATGGTTGTTGTTGATCGATTTTCTAAGATGGCTCATTTCATACCTTGTCATAAGACTGAAGATGCAGTGAAAGTGGCAGAATTGTTTTTCAAAGAGATTGTTCGCCTTCATGGAATTCCTCGCAGCATCGTTTCGGATAGAGACACAAAATTTCTCAGCCATTTTTGGAGAACATTATGGGGGAAATTCGGTACGAAACTTCTTTTCAGCACATCCCATCACCCTCAAACGGATGGGCAAACAGAAGTTACCAATCGTACATTGGGCACTATTCTGAGAACATTGGTGAACAAGAGCATGAGAGATTGGGATTTGCAACTTGCACAAGCTGAATTTGCATACAATAGATCTCCCAGTGCTACCACCCGACATTCTCCATTCGAAGTGGTTTATGGAATCAATCCAATCACTCCTATAGAATTGTGCTCTTTGCCTCTTGATTTTCAGGTAAATATTGATGCGGAGGAGAAGACAAAGCAGATGAAGAAGCTCCATGAATCTATTCGTGCTCAAATAGAGAAGTCTAATGAAGCATACAAGAGGCGAGCAAACAAGCATCGGAAGCAGGCCATATTCCAACCTGGAGACAAAGTGTGGATTCACCTTCGCAAGGAGAGATTTCCATCCAAAAGGAAGAGCAAGCTGGCACCACGAGCTGAAGGTCCATTCAAAGTGCTTGAACGAGTGGGAAACAATGCCTACAAAATTGATTTACCAGATGATTTTGGCAGCGTTTCTGCAACATTCAACATTGGGGACTTATCTACTTACATTGAAGAAGATGATGTCGTGGATTTGAGGGCAAATCCTCTTCAACCGGGGGAGAATGATATGGATCACATTCAGCCCAAGGAGAATAATTTTGGGCTTTATAAAAATTCCAAGCCCAATTGTCGTTCGAATTGGACCAGCCCACACTTCTTGATGTCTAACACTATGGTGGGCCACAACACACTTATTTGGGACCCAAAATCATTTATCCACATGGAAAATGGTTGAAATTCGTAGCTGCACATTAATGAGGAGAGAGAAGGTGGAGAAAAGCATCATTAAGAGGGAATCCCGCTACTTTGGCTAGTGGGGTCATTAAATAGCATGGGAAAGTGTTATTTTATGCTTTTTATGTGCCTTTTGGGTTCCCCATGTCTTGTAACTCGAATTGGGGCATTTTCCTTTATTTATTTTGTCTTTATATTGTATTTTCACCCCTTTGTAATGGGCATGCATGGATGTGACGGTATTTTGAAGTTTGCTGTGCAATCTTCTTGCTTTAGCCTCTTCCCTTTGCCCGGAATTGGTGGTGCATCTCCATCGCTGGTGACGTTGTCTTTAAGCGTGGAGAAACCTTGGCGGGTGGCATTGCCTTTAAGCCTCGTTCATTCGGCTACATTACGCTGCTCCTCTTCACTTACTCGTTTTGAGCTTCCGGCGACGCATCAATTTGACCCATTACCCAAATTATGCCACTCAGGTCCATTAGGACACTTAGGCCCATTAAGCCCATTAGGCCACTTCGGCCCATTAGGTGACTTAGGCCACTTATGATCGTTGGATCCATTAGGCCCATTAGGCCCATCGGTCCCACTAGGACCATTCGGCCCATTGGGCCAATTAGGTTGCTTTGGACACTTAGGCCCATTAGCACCATTAGTCCCATTGGGCCCATTAGGCCGCTTAGGCCACTTGGGCCACTTAGGCCACTTAGGCCCATTAGACCCATCACGACCATCAGGCACATCAGGCCCAGTAGGCAACTTAGGCCACTTAGTCCCATTGTGCCACCTAGTCCCATTATACCCATTCATCCCATTAGGCCACTTAGGCTCATTCAACCCATTCATTCCATTAGACCAATTAGACCCATTAGGCCGATTAGGCCACTTGGGCTCATTAGACCCATTAGAACCATTAGGCCCATTAAGCACATTATGCAACTTAGGCCACTTAGTCCCATTCGACCACTTAGACCCATTGGACCCATTAGTCACATTAGGAAACTTAGTCCACTTAGTCCCATTAGGCCACTTAGACCCATTGGACCCATTAGAACCATTAGCCAACTTAGGCCACTTAGGACCATTCGACCACTTAGACCCATTAGACCCATTAGGTCCATTAGGAAACTTAGACCACTTAGACCAATTAGATCCATTAGGCCCATTAGAAAACTTAAGCTACTTCGACCCATTATGACACTTAGGTCCATTGGACCCATTAGGTTGAATTATCCATAATGGGCCCATTAGGCCCATCATGACCATTGGTCCCATTGTACCACTTAGGCCCAATCGGCCCAATAGGCCCATTAGGCCACTTAGGCCCATTAGTCCACTTAGGACTATTAGGACCTTTAGACCCAATAGGCCCATTGGGCCCATTGGGCCCCTTAGGCCCATTAGGCCAATTAGGCCATTAGGCTCATTAGGTCACTTAGGCCCAATGATCCCAAATGACCCATTCGAACCAATGAGCCCATTGGGCCCCTTCATCTCATTAGGCCAATTAGGCCAATAGGCCCATTATCCCCTTTAGTCCCCTTAGGCCCAATAGGATCATTAGGCCTATTAGGTTACTTAGGCCACTTAGGCCCATTATGACCCTTGGACTCATTAGTCCCATTAGGCCCCTTAGACTCATTGGGCCCATTAGGCCACTTAGACCCATTCAACACATTAGGCCAGTTAGGCCACTTAGGCCCATTTATCCACTTAGTCCCATTAGGCCCCTTAGACCCATTAGGCCCATTGTTCCCATTAGGCCCATTAGGTCCATTAGTCCATTTTTTCCTTTAGGCCCATTAGGCTCAATTGACCATAATGGGTCCATTCGGCCACTTAGGCCCATGAGGCCCATCAGGACACTTAGACCCAACTGGTCCATTTGACCCATTAATCCCATTAGGCCCATTAGGACGAATTTGAATTAATGGTCCCATTAGTACACTTAGTCCCAATAGGTCCTTTAGGCCATTAAGGCCCAATAGGCCCATTCATCCCATTATGCCACTTAGGCCACTTAGGCCCATTATGCCACTTTGGACAAGTGGACTCATTAGGCCTATTAATCCCATTAGGCCCATTAGACCCATTAGGCCACTTAGTCCCAATTGGTCCATTAGGCTGATTAGGCCACTTAGGTCCATTAGGCCACTTAATCCCATTAGACCCATTAGGCTCATTAGGCCACTTTGGCCACTTTGGCCCATTCGACCCTTAGGCCCATTAGGCCCATTAGGAAATTTAGGCCAATTTAGGTAATTTAGGACAATTAGTCTAATTAGGCCATTTTGTACATTAAGATTAATTAGGCCATTTAGGCCATTTAATTCAATTTAGGCCATTTAGGGAAATGAGGCCAATTTAGGCTCTTAAGGCCATTTAGGCCCATTAGAAGATTTAGGCCATTTAGGCCACTTTATGCCAATTAATCCAATTAGGCCAATTAGGCCAATTAGTCCAATTTTCCAATTAGGAAATTTAGTTCATTTAGGCCATTTAGGCCAATTTATGTCATTTAGGCTAATTAGGCCATTTAGGCCAATTTTAGGCCATTTAGGCTATTTAGGCCAATTTAGACCGTTTAGGCCAATTAGGCCAATTATGCCATTTAGGCCAATTTAGTCAATTTAGAACAATTAAACCAATTAGTATGATTAGTCCATTTAAGCCGATTAGGCCAATTTAGACCATTTTGGGCAATTAGGTGAATTATGCAATTTAGGCAATTTAGGCCAATTAGGCTATTTAGGCCAATTTAGGCCATTCAGGACAATTTTGTCCATTTAGTACATTTAGGACAATTTATTCCATTTAGTATAATTAGGTCAATTAGGTCAATTATACAATTTAGGAAATTTAGGCCAATTAGGTCATTTAGGCCAATTTAGGCTATTTGGAACAATTAGGCCAATTTTGGCCATTTAGGTCATTTAGGCCAATTTAGGCCATTTACGCCAATTTAGATCATTTAGAACAATTTGGAAAATTAGGTCAATTATTCCAATTAGTACAATTAGGCAATTCAAGCCAATTAGCAAAATTAGTTCATTTATGCCAATTTAGGCCATTTAGTCCAATTTAGGCCATTTAGGTCAATTTAGGCCATTTAGGCCAACTATACGAATTAAGTCATTTAGGAAATTTAGACCAATTAGGAAATTTAGGCCAATTATATCAATTATTCCATTAGATCATTTAGGCCAATTTAGCCATTTAGACCATTGAGACGAATTTAGGCCATTTAGACCAATTTGGTCAATTGGGCCAATTTAGGCCATTTAGGTGAATTTAGGCTATTTATCCCAATTAGGATTATTAGTCCAATTAGTCCATTTAGTACATTTAGTCCAATTAGTCCAATCAGTTCATAGAGGCTAATTATTCCATTTAGGCCAATTAGGCCAATTAGATCATTTAGGCCATTTAGGCTAATTAGGAAATTAGGTCATTTAGGTCATTTAGTTCACTTAGGACATTTATGCCAATTAGGCCATTTAGTCCATTTAGGTCATTTAGGCCAATTAGTTCAATTACTACAATTAGACAATTTAGGTCATTTAGGCCAATTAGGTCATTTAGGCCATTTAGGCCAATTTAGGCCACTTATGATAATTTAGATCATTTAAGCCAATTCGGCCAATTAGGCCATTTAGGCCAATTTAGTCCATTTAGGAAAATTAGGCCGATTAGGAAATTTAAACCGATTTTTCCAATTTAGGCCATTTAGGCCAATTAAGCCAATTAGAAAAATTAGACCAATTAGACAATTTATGCAATTTAGGTCAATTAAGCCAATTAGGCTAATTTAGTTCATTTAGACCATTTAAGACAACTTAGTCCATTTAGGCCAATTAATACAATTAATCCAGTTAGGTAATTTATGCAATTTAGGCCAATTATACAATTTAGGACAACTTATTTAATGCTTGGTATGAAATTAAATAATATTTTAACTTAAATCTCAACTCTAAAAATAGGTGTCTATGTATATTGTGTAGAGCATCCAAAAATTAAGGATAGAAAATTGTTGTGCACAATGAATTCTCTCTCGACTCCTCTTTCTCTCTCTTTCTCTCTCTCAAAAACTAGAAGTGTAAGAAAGATTTCTTCAAGATTGAAGAACGAGTGATCAAGAATGAATAACATAATACATTCAACTAGCCGAACTAGAACCTAGAGGTCGAGTGGTATTTCTCAATGATCATAGGAGCATGTGTGGATCATCGCTAGAGGGATTTTATCATGGGATCCTCACAATGAAATGAAGGTAATATGAATGGGGCTTTTCACATGATCAACATTCACTAATGAAAAAATTTCCTAAGCACATGTATTTATTTCTTTAAACATTAAATAAAGTAATTTTAAATTTTATATGCAAGATCCTCACTCTTGGTTTCAGAAAAAAATTATTAAAATAAATTTAAATATATCATCCATCTTCGCACACTTCCATTATGCCTAAAACCACCCCCACCACCATTTTTTCCACTTCTACCTTCATCGCCACCACCACCACTACCACTGCCACCACCACCACCCCCCCCCACCACCTCCACCACCACTACCATCAGCTCAACTACCACTAGGACCCTCATTTAAATAACTCAAGGTATCATATAAAGAGCACATTTATGTCATACATGAATCAAAAGTAATAGCAGTCTCTGATAGAAGTGGTGGACTTATAACTGACATATTGTTTAAGAAGTGTTCGGTGAACAATTTACTTCTTTCACTCTCCTGTATAGCTATTTTTTGGAATTATCTACTTCTGCATGAGGTTTTTTCAGCTTGGTGGTCTGATAGGTTTGAGAGTCACCCAATGAGGGAAAATACCTACTGGGAAAGATGTTTTTCATGGTTCGACATTAGACTCTCCCATGTCATTTCTCACCTAATACTTGTCTCAAATAATCATTTAGCCCGAAGTTGTCATCTTCTTTCTCATCGAGGGGCTCCATAACACACTGTTGAAAATATAAACAAGATATTTAATTATGAATTACGTATCAAAATTTGAAATATCAATAGAAAAACTTTCAATCTTTTATGGTGTTTTTACATTTATAGCACTTCAAATATTTTATTTCCTAGTCAAGGAAAATAATTTTTCTCGAGGCACATAACCTTCGATGCCAAATTCCACTAGTTGTAAATGAAATTGATTAGTAGAATACAAAATTATTTAATAATATGAAAGTTATAAACCTAGAATGAATTAAAATTGTATCTATTGAAGAAATCCATAAAATGAAGAAGCATCTAAAAATAAATTTAATTAGAAATTTAATAATAGTGACATAACATAAACAATACATACTAATGAGCATGATAAACATTTGTATAGTATAGATTCCTCTTGTATGTTCATTTCAGTCAAATTCCATTTATGTTGCATTATTTCGTTATTTGGTCACTTGGTAATTTTGATCATTTGTCCATTTGGCTATTTGGCTAATTGGAAAATTAGTCCATTTAGGCGAATTAGGCCAATTAGACTAATTAGGTCAGTTATACAAATTAGGTTGTTTAGGTCAATTAGGTCCTCTAGTACAATTAGGTCATTGGACATAGGAAATTTAGGTCTTTAATCCATTTAGGGTATTTAGTACATTACTCAATTTATGCCAATTAAGATAGTTAGACCATTTAGGTCAATTGGTAAAATTATGCTAATTAGACCATTTAATCTAATTAGATCATTTAATCCATTTGGACCAATTAGTCCATTTAGACCAATTAGGTCATTTAGTCCAATTAGGCTATTAGGCTATTTAGACCAATTTGGACATTATGCCATTATCCAATCAATTCATTACACCATTAGGCTAATTTTTTATTTGGAGATTTGACCATTTACGCCAATTTAGGCTAATTAGACCAATTAGGATAATTAGGCCAATTAGACCATTTAATCCAATTAGACCATTTAGTCCATTTGGACCAATTAGACCACTTAGACCCAATTGGTCATTTAGGCCAATTTAGGCCAATTAGGTAAATTAGGCCAATTATTCCAATTAGTCCATTTAATACAATTAGATCATTTAATCCATTTAGACTAATTAGTCCATTTAGAACAATTAGTTCATTTATACCAATTAGGCCATTATACCAATTAGGCCACTAGGCTATTGGGCCATTAGGCTATTTAGATTAATTAAGTCATTTAGGTCATTATGACATTATCCCATTAGTTCATTGGGCCATCAGGTTAATTTTTCATTAGTCCATTTGGTCAATCTGGCCAATTTAGAGCAATTTAGCCCAATTAGAACAAAAAAATCCTAAAACCTAGACCCAAAACACTATATTTGAAACGCTAATACCTAAGGCCTAATTAGGGCCATTAGGCTGATTAGGCCACTTAGTCTCATTAGGTTACTAAGGAACATTCAACCCATTTGGCCACTTAGGCCCATTAGGCCCATTCAACCACTTAGGCCCATTAGGCCGATTTGGCCACTAAAACCCATTAGGCTCATTAGTCCACTTAGGCTCATTAGGCCCATTAGGCCACTCAGGACCATTAGGCCAATTCATCCCACTAGGCCCATTCAAACCATTAGGCCACTTAGTCCCATATGCCCATTATGCCACCTAGGCCCATTAGTCACATTACGAGGATTAGGCCACTTAGGCCCATTAGGCTCATTACACCGATTAGTCCACTTAGGAACATTAAGATCATTAGGCCCATTGATCCACTTAGGCCCAATTGGCCCATTAGGCCCATTAGTCCACTTAGCACCAATAGGCTGATTAGGTCACTTAGGCCCATTGGTCCACTTAGTCCCATAAAGGCCCATTAGGTCACTTAGGCCCATTAGTCCCATTAGCCCCATTAGGCCACTTAGGCCCATTAGGCTCATTAGGCGCATTTGACCCATTAGGCCCTTTAGTACACTTAGGCCCATTCGACCCATTAGGCCGATTAGGCCACTTGGGCTCATTGGGCCAATTAAGCCACTTTGGCCCATTAGACCACTGAGGCTTATTAGGCCCACTTTTCCCATTGGGCCCATTCATCCCATTAGGCCAATTAGGCTCATTATCCCCATTATCCACATTAGGCCCATTAGGTCCACTAGGCCACTTAGGGCCATTAGGCAACTTAGGCCCATTTAGACACTTAGGCCCATTAGACCACTTAGGCCCACTGATCCCATATGTCCCATCTGGCTTCTTAGGCCACTTAGGCCACTTAGGCCACTTAGGTCCATTAGGCCCTTTAGGCCACTTAGGCCGCTCATTCCCATTTAGCCCATTTGGCTCATTTGTCCCCTTAGGCTACTTCGGCCGCTTAGGCCCATTAGGCCACTTAGGTCCATTAGGCCCATTAGGCCACTTAGGCCCATTGAGCCCATTAGGCCCATTACAACACTTAGGTCACTTATTCTGCTTAGTCCCATTAGTACCATTAGGCCCATTAGGCCACTTAGGCCCATGAGCCCATTAGCCCACTTAGGCCGCTTAGGCCCATTGGACGCATTAGGCCACTTAGGCCACTTAGGCCCATTAGACCCATTATCCATTGTGACCATTAGGCCACTTAGGCCCATTAGTCCACTTAGGCCCATTGGGCCACTTAGGCCCATTTGGAAACTTAGGCCCCTTAGGTCACTAAGGCCCATTAGGCCCATTGGGCCCATTGGTCCCATTAGGCCCATTAGGCCACTTAGGCCCACTAGGCCACTTATTACCATTGGACCCATTCGTCTCATTACTCCACTTAGGCACACTCAACCACTTAGGCCCTTTAGGATACTTAGAACGCTTAGGCCCATTAGCCATTAGGCCTATTAGGCCACTTAGGCCCATTAGGTCCATTTGACCCCTTAGGCCCATTAGGCCACTTCGTCCCATTTGGCCACCTAGGCCCATTAGGCCACTTAGTCAAATTAGGAACATTAGACATATTAGTCCCATTATGCCCTTGAAATCATTTTTTAAATTTTCATAAAATCCAATGTGTCGAAGATAGCACGTCGAAGAAGCTGTCGCCATCATCATCACCCATTATCATCATCACCTCATTGTCGTCCACTCTGAACATCATCGTCATTACCATCATCTCTAGAGTCACCACATCGTTGGCGGTAACACCACCTTTTTCACCATCGGCCATCATCATCGGTGCTGAGAACTAGAGGAAAATGAACCAGGATGTCCACTAAACACCACTGATGTCTTCATATCACCGTCGTATAACTCCAACATCACCACCAAAAAACCATCAAAACAGAACATCACAACTATTCAAACCTTCAAAGATGGACCATTCACCATCCTAGAGAACCTAATCCACTCGATCTGCACCGCCCATAGCCTCTATGAAGACCCACGCACCGGAATGATAGGGAAAGGATCACAAGAAGGATGAGTAGAAGGAGGCCTCGGTAGGGGACCAAGCTAGAAACCACGTCGGTCCAACAAAATAGGGAACTAATAATAGAGAAAGAAAATAAATCCCAAACAAACCACCATATGAGACCTCAATCCGCACCCTCAAAATAGAGAAGGATCCAAACAGAGGAATGAACCAGAGCTGAGTCCACTGCCATCCCTACTCCAGCACCATCCCAAATAGGCTTGGATCCCGAATCAAGCCTGCCCAAAGTGAAGTCAAACACAATGGGTAGGACAACATGGGTAGAGGAGAAATAAGGCACCAGACGCACTCACCAGTGCTGACCCAAGTCATATAAAGCACCCGCACACACAAAACCAGAATAGGGGTCTGATGCGCAGGGATAGTTCAAAAGAGGGGTGGTCAGTGGTGCGCGATGACCACAATAGAAATCCACATTAGTTGAGAGGGAAGATAAAGAAATCAATATAAGGAATAAGATGAACCAAGTGAAGCGACACCATCACCGTCGAGCAGACCCTCAAAACCCTAGAAGGGGAAGAGAAGGTAGGGGGAGCAACGAGAGCTAGTAGAGTGTGGAGTCGTCAGGTTCATTCATTAGGATCATTAGCCCTATTATTCCACTTAGGCCCATTAGAAACATTTGTCCCATTATTCCCATTAGGCCCATTTGACCAATTAGGCCCATTGGGTCACTTCGGCCCATTAGGTCCATTCATCCCATTAGGCCACTTAGGGCCATTTGGCCCATTAGGTCCACTATATTAGGCCCATTAGGCCACTTAGGCACATTTGGACCATTATTCCCATTAGTCCAATTCTACCCATTAGGCCACTTAATACCATTCGACCCATTAGTCCCATTAGACCCATTAGGTGGCTTAAGACCTTTATGCCACTTCGGCCCATGAGGCACATTATGCCAATTAGGCTATTTAGGACCATTAGGCCACTTAGGCCCATTAGGCCCATTAGGCCACTTAGGACCATTTGAACTATTTGGACCATTTGGCCCATCAAGTCCATCGGATTATGCCCATTAGGCCAATCAGACCCATATGGTCCATTAAGACAATTATCCCAATTATGACCAATAGGCCCATTAGGCCCAATAAACCGATTAGGCCACATAGACCCATTAGGCCACTTAGGCCACTAAGACCCATTATACCACTTAGTCCCATTCAACGCATTAGGCCCATTAGGCCACTATGGCCCATTAGGCCACTTAGACCCATTATGCCCATTAGGACCATTAGGCCCATTAAGCTTATTACGCCCATTAGGTCCCTTAGGCCACTTAGGACCATTAAGCCCATTAAGCCACTTAGGCCCCTTAGGCCCATTAGTCCGATTAGGCCCATTAGGCCACTTAGGCCCATTAAGCTCATTATGCCACTTAGGTCATTCGGTACAAATTCCCATTAGGCCACTAAGTCTCATTAGGCCCATTAGGCCACTTAGGCCCCTTAGTCCACTTAGTCCCCTTAGGCCCATTAGGCCACTTAGGCTCATTAGGCCACTTAGTCCCATTAGGACCATTAGGCCACTTAGGCCCATTAGGCCACTTAGGCCCATTAGGCCACTAAGTCCCATTAGGCTCATTAGGTAAATCAGGCCCATCAAGCCCAATAGGCCACTTCGGCCCCTTAGGCCACTAAGTCCCATTATCCCAATCAGGCCAATTCATCCACTTAGGCCCATTAGGACACTTAGGACCATTGGTCCACTTAGGCCCACTTGGACTGTTGGGCCTATTAGGCCACTAAGGCCCATTAAGCACTTTAGGCCACTTAGGGCCATTTGGCCCATTTGGCCCATTAGGCCACTTAGGCCACTGGGGCCAATTAGGCTCATTAGGCCACTTAGGCCCATTAATCACATTAGGCCCATTAATCCACTTAGTCTATTAGTCCCATTAGGCCATTGAGGCCCATTCATCCCATTAGGCCACTTAGGCCATTAAGGCCATTAGGCCACTAAGGCCCATTAGGCCACTGAGTCCCATTAGTCCCATTAGGACACTGAGGCCCATTAGGCCCACTATGATCATTAACCCATTAGTCCCATTAGGCCACTTAGGCCCATTAGGACACTTCGACCCATTAGGCTTATTTGGACACTTAGACGGATTATGCCCATTTAGCCACTTAGGCCCATTAGGCACATTAGGCCACTTAGGCCACTTCATCCCATTAGGCCCATAGGGTCCATTAGGCCACTTAGGCCCATTAGGCCACTTAGGCTCATTAGGCCACTTAATCCCATTAGGCCCGGTAGACCACTTTGTCCCATTAGGTCACTT
Organism: Viscum album; assembly: GCA_963277665.1. NCBI lineage: Eukaryota > Viridiplantae > Streptophyta > Magnoliopsida > Santalales > Viscaceae > Viscum > Viscum album. The sequence goes on along the minus strand of OY728132.1, from coordinate 944,469,914 downwards.
AGGCCCATTCGACCCATTAGGCACATTAGGGTCATTAGGCCATTGAGGCCCATTCCGCTCATTAGTCCACTTAGGCCCATTAGGCCCATTAGGCCACTTAGGTCCATTAGGTCCATTATGAAACTAAGGCCCATTATTACCATTAACCCATTTGACCAATTAGGCCCATTAGGCATATTAGGCCACCAAGGACCATCGGGCCTATCAGGCCACCTCGACCCATTTGGCTAACTCGTCCACTTAGGCCCATTATGCCCATTAGGCCCATTCGACCCATTAGGCTAATCAGGCCACTTCGGACCATTAGGCCCATTAGGACACTTAGGCCCATTATTCCATTAAGACGCATTAGGCCACATAGTCCCATTATGCCCATTAGTCCACTTAGGACGATTAGGCCACTTGCGCCCATTTGGCCCATTTGGCCAATTATGCCACTTAGGGCCATTAGGCCCATTCATCCACTTAGGTTCATTAGGCCCATTATCCCATTAATCCCATTATGCCACCTAGGCCCATTAGGAACATTAGACCAGTTAGGCCAATTAGGCCCATTATGCCACTTAGGCCTATTAGGCCCATTATCCCATCAGCCACATTAATCCCATTATCCCATTAGGCCTATTAGGACACATATGCCCATTAATCCACCTAGGCCCATTAGTTCCTTTAGGCGACTTAGGTCCATTTGGACACTTAGGCCCATTACGACACTTAGGCCCATTGGGCCCATTGTGCCACTTAGGCCCATTACTCCCACTCATCCAGTTAGGACCATTAGGCCCATTAGGCCCCTTAGGCGACTTAGGCCCATTAGGCCCATTCAACCACTTAGGCCAATTATAAAACAGGACAATTAGGCCCATGAGGCCCATGAGGCCCATTTGGCTACTTAGGCCCATTTGGACCATTAGTCTCATTAGGCCCATTAGTCCACCTGGTCCCATTAGGCCCATTAGACCACTTATGTCACATAAATAGCTTATTTTAAATTTATTTTTATTTTAATTTCCATTAATGCTTTGTTTTGGGGGTTTCCAATGGTTTGATGGAGAATAGGTGAGTTTTCGTGAATTGGGCCAAACCGTGAGCCCAATTCCGGATTTAAAAATAAATTTTGATTCTTTTATAACTTATTCATTTTTTAATATTTTTCACTCATTTAAACTCCTAAATGACCTAACCTGATATATTAACACAAAAATTAAAATATGGAGCCTTTGGAAATCCATAACCATGGTTTAGTTGGGTTTTTAGTTAGGGAATTAGGACTGCCCGAAAGCCCATTTTCTGCATTAAAAATAAATTTTAATTCTTTAATATCTCTTTCAATATTTGCGTTTTTTTGGTGATTCCAAGACTCATATGCGACCATTACACCCAGCCGCTCCCCCAGCCTCTTTACCCCCCTCTTTGGAGCTCTTAGGATCGCGATTTAGGGAGGAACATCTTAGGGTTTCTAAAATTGGGCAGATTTGATGAGGTATGTTAATTCAATCATAACTCGCTCAATTAATACTCTTTTCCCTCCATTCCGATTCCTAAATGACCTAATAATTCTTTTGAGAACATCCCCTAGGTTTTGGCCGTTTTCAATTTCAGATACTGGTGTTTTGAGGAGATTCATTCTAGATTTCTCAAGTAAGTTTGTCCATTTCTTTTCCCCTTTCAAATTGATTAGGGTTTCATTCTATTTTTTTTAGGGTTTCCTCCCTTTTTATTGAATTGAACAATGACCAGTGGGTAGGGGTTCGAACCTAAGGTTTAACCTAGGGTTTTCTTGGTCCAAGTTTCTATTTTTAGGTTTGATCTACCCTTCTTGAGGTGCGGCGGTGGTGCGTTTGTGTTTTCGCACAAAGGATTCAATGGTTTCATTTGATTTGGTAGGTGATTCCAATGTTGATGCAATCTTTGTGTATTAGCATGCTGTATTTATCATATTTTCAGATTTATATAATTTTATTATTGCTGCAAAAATTGGTTCTAATGATGTTTCCATTGCAATTGAATTTAAAATGCCAATTTGGTGTGAAATTGGGGGTTTTCCAAAGAAGTGTTTTGTTTGTTTATTTGGGGATGCCCTATAAATACTTTGTTGTTTTTAATGATCTGTAATAAGGCGTAAAATACTGTTTATAATGTTTATCCCCTTTGGTAATTGCTGCAAATAATGGGTTTTAATTGTGTTTGTAAAGAAAGTGAAGTTTTGGTTCCACTTTTGTGTGAAAATGAAGGTTTTACAAAGATAACACTTCTTGTTTAGCATGAGGATGCCCAAAAATTGATTTGTTGTTTTAATTGATATTTATTGGGCTGCCTTTACTGTTTTGGTAACTTACAATTATGAACATCGTGTACAAGTGGGTTTCTTAAGGGGTTTTGTGTGCAAAACTACACGAGATTTTGTGAAATTGATTTATTCAAATTCAAAGAGTTTGTTGTGTGTTTTAAGTGGTAGAAAATGAGATAGCTACTGTATTTGGTGTATGTGACCAGTAGTGGTGTTTTACATTAAAATGGATGTGTGTTAAATCCTGAAATTGTTTGAGCACAAAGGGGGAATCCCGGGTACCTAGGTGGGGCGGATTTGTACTAGTACGGCTAGTGGACCAGATGAGTTTTGTCCTTGTTTCACTTAGCATTTGGATAACGACAACTCTAACTAAACTATGTGGATGATTATTGGGGACCACTAGTTTATGGGTATGTTCCCTACTAGTGGCTTGTGCACGAGAAAGGATTTTACTTTGGTTATATTACACTGAGGTACGAGGTACATGGGGCCTGAGACTATCTAGTGCCTAGGGGTGTTCCCGGTTTTGTTGCTCAGTGGATTTGTGGTATTTGCCCTTGTTTTTGGGTGTCTTTGGAATTATAATGCAGTATCTAATATTCCTATTTAAATGTGTTAACATTCTAAAAGTTTTATCTTAAAAAATGTTTTCAATTTAAAGTTTCATTTTGTGGAATTTGTCACCGCTTTTAATTGCATATTAAAACTGCTTGCTTTTTCACCTTGTATTGCATGTACCTTGGAATCATAGGGTGATATCCTATTGGGCTTAGGCTCACACCCTACTTACACCCCTTGGGTGTAAGTAGACCTTTTTTTTGACCCAGGTAAAGGAAAGGCTAAGGGTGATGGCGGTTCAGGGTGTTAGTCCTCATCCTTGGGGCGGAGTAGTGGAGACGACTTGGGGGTGATGACCCCTTGTCATGTGGAGTCCATGGGGCTATTTTGTTTCTATTCCATTGTGTCTTTGGACCTTTTGTATTGACTCTAAACCTATGTATTCAGTTCTGGTTTTTGTTTAAACATCGTTTGGTATAAATTTTTCTGATTCAGTATATTGATTGTTTTTAATGGTCTATGCCTTCATATTAGGGTAAATCGTTCCCAAACCTAAATAAATGATACTCGGGCACTTGTGCCAGCCCGTGGGGATAGTGAACACCCTTCGGGTCATGTCACGGGCTGGGTTTGGTGCCGGTTTTGGCGGTGACCAGATTCGGTTCGTGACAAAATGGTATCAGAGGAGGTTCATGTTAACTCTTTGGGTCATGTTATTTCGGGAAGAGTCAGGATATCATTTAGTTAGGATTGTAGGGACTTGGTATTATAGTTATGGGTAGTGTGCCTGATCACCACACCTCATGACAGGATTCAAGTTTCCTAGGGAAGTCAGGATTTATCCAAGTCCTTTGGTTTTCTTGTTTTAATGATGGTTAGGGGAAATGAAAAGAGAGTTGGGTTAATGGTCTCCGTAAGCTCGCAGGGCCTGGCAAGCCATGTGGAGCTGGGGATATACCCTAGAACACTCTCTGTGATAGTGAAGTGATTGGAATATGGCCGCCAACCATATGTCCATGTCACCCACTGAAACTAGTTTCCTCTCGCATTGTCTTGTGTTCCTTAGTTTTGAAATCTTGGAACTTTGGTTTTAAACTGACTTGGTTTTAAGAATTGTAAAGTTTTTGTGAAATGAGTTTCAAATAAATATGGAATGTTTTGATTTATGAAATGGTGGAAATGAATTTTCAGAATTGTTTTGAAATGGAAAATAGTATGCTTACACCTCTTTTGAAAGCCGAAACCATATTGAAGTTGGTTTTCAAAAGTGTTTCCACTATAGTTTTCTAAACGATTAAAGGGTGTTTTAATGGGATGATATGTTTTGAAATTGATGTGAATAACTTGAAAGTGAGTTCTTTTTTTAAATGTTTGTGTCCTTATGAAGAGTTATGTAAGATGTGAATTGGTATTTTGATCTCATTGTTAGCAGTTTTGAGAAAAATGTTGGGTTGGTTGAGCATTTTGTTTTTGAAAAGTGGAAGGAATTTTTGTTTTACCCTTTGGTATTTCCATGAGTGACCACATGCATGGGGTTATATGGTATGATGGATGGTTGATGGCATGAATGGATGAGTGCTGGGATGGTTATGAGGAGGGTGCCCGGTGTGACACAAAAACATGCATGTGTGAGGCCCATGGGGTACCATTGGTGGATACGCTTACTGCAAAACCGTTTGTTTTCAAAGAAATAGTTTTAAAGAAAAACATGATGTATTGATGAATAGTTTGGTATAGTTTTTATTATGGGTTTTTGATAATGTTGATGTTGTGGGATGTTTTGAGTCCAAGAACCCCTCCTGTTTGAACTGTGTTTTGGGTTTGTGTTTGGTCGGTGAGCGGTGTTCTAGGGACAATTAGTGGTCTCTTTTGAAAAATGTTTTGGGATGCCTTTACGGTGGTTCCCTTCATGTATTTGGATCTGGTTTGAGGCATGTTTTGACTAATGGACCAGCTTGGTTCGGTCCTTGGGTTCTCTCATTGGATAAGGTATGCCCCCATTAAGGGTTAATGCACAGCTGAAGTGAAATCCATATTGTTTCGCCATTGGAAAATCCTCCAGTTGATCAATATAAGGAATATTTTATCGATCATTGTTGATTGAGTCTACACCCATTCATTTCGTTGACTTTTGGACCCTCTTGTAGTGGTAAAGTTATTGTGGAAGGTTGAAAGAAACCTTAGTTTCTAAAGTTTCATGATTCGTCGAAGGTGGAAGTGTTCTTTGGTTGTAAGTGTGGATGAGTGTCTCGATGGTGTCTAAGAGGACCTTTGGGTTCTTCAAAGTTTCTTTGAAGAATTAATTCATGTTAAACCACCGGTGTGGGAAATATGGTCACGATAGGATATTGTGGCCACTTTCTAGAATTGTGTGTTGTTTGGGTATGTTGTATAAGGTCCCTCTCCATGAATTGTTTATATCAGTCGCAATGGTCATGTTCGGTGATGCCTTATGATGTCATGTGCTTGATTGACCATAGAGGTGAATGTCGTGAAATCCTATGAGAGTCCCTATTATGTTGTGAGAATGTCTCCCTTGGAAAAACTTCAAAATCTTCCATTTTAGACAAAGGTGAGTGTTGGTGTTCTTTACTTCTATTGTTTCTCACCTAAAGAAACAAGGTGTGATGTGTGTGTATCTTCTTAGCCCTTGTTTCAGTGAAATATCGGGATAGGTTAAAGTGAGTTTGGAATGTGTTATGTCTGGAAAACTTATCTGGGATTGCGTTGTAGTTGTTGGTTTCATTGAAAGAAGAATTATCGTTCATGGGGTTTCCAAAGCCTAACTGCGAGGCCGAAGATGCTTCAATCATTTGAGCTCCAGCCATAGGTCTCAGAGAGAAGCTGGCGCGTAGTCAGGGGAAACTCCAGTGTCATTTAAACCCTTGTACAAAGTCCAATCCGCAGTATGAAAGATAGGAAGAGTTTAAACCTATGGTGTCATCATATTTCTTCTATTGTTCCCATTCGGTGGAAATAGGTGGAGGGTCTTGTACCCATGTCATCACAAAATGTTATTCCCTCCCCCTTTTGGTTTCCACTGAGTCTTTAGATAAAGGTTTGAAGTTTGTCTACACTGTTTGTGAACATAGTTTTCACTTGGATAATAGTGACCATGCCCCATAAAACCATGTGGAAAGAAGGATCCCAACTATTAGTGTATGGCTTCCCAAACCGTGCAAACTAACCATGTGGTCACCCTAACTCTTTAAATTTTGGGGTCTTTCTTTACCGGCCAGTGCTGGTTGGTTAAGATGGTTGGTTCTTATGGTGGGGAGACCCACTATGAGTCTTATATAATCTCTTTTGTAAATTTCTGATGGAATTATATACTTTGTACCGGTGAGTCCATTTAGGCCTCCCCCTGTTAGTCTCTTGATTATGTCTCAAAAAAAATATTGGTTGTCTCTTATGGTGGGGAGCGTATTTGTGTCCCCCCGTACCAGTAACTTAGATTTTTCCATGGTCTTGGCTTGGTGTAGATAGTCTCGTTCAGATCTATCTAGCTACCAACATCATTCTTGAGTAAACATTGGTACTGGAGAGCACCCAATGGTTTAGTTAAAGTAAGTTAAGTGTAACCTTGTTCAAAGTTGTTGTTCGTTTGGATGAATTGCTTGAGTATTGTTCAGATTGTGTTTGAGGAGTTTTTATTTGGGATAAAGCCTGAATGTTCTTGATGGTTTTAGGAAAGTGGTGTAAGTTTGATTTGTGAGATTATTCCTTCCTTCATTGATCACTGGAGGTGTTTTGGCCTTTGGGGAAGAAACCTGGCAAGGGAGTACTTTTTAGTTTCTCAGTTGGGTTTGGTTGTTGATTTGGTCTTGCTGTGACTTTCCGGGGCGGAAAGTTTTTGTGGTGGGGAGAATTGTCACATACATAGATTATTTTAAATTTATTATTATTTTAATTTCCATTAATGCTTTCTTTTGGGGGTTTCCAATGGTTTGATGGAGAATAGGTGAGTTTTCATGAATTGGGCCAAACCGTGAGCCCAATTCCAGATTTAAAAATAAATTTTGATTCTTTTATAACTTATTCATTTTTTAATATTTTTCACTCATTTCAACTCCTAAATGACCTACCCTGATATATTAACACAAAAAATTAAAATATGGATCCTTTGGAAATCCATAACCATGGTTTAGTTGGGTTTTTAGTTAGGGAATTAGGACTGCCCGAAAGCCCATTTTCTTCATTAAAAATAAATTTTAATTCTTTAATATCTCTTTCAATATTTGCGTTTTTTCGGTGATTCCAAGCCTCATATTCGTCCATTACACCCAGCCGCTCCCCCAGACTCTTTACCCCCCTCTTTGGAGCTCTTAGGATTGCGATTTAGGGACGAACATCTTAGGGTTTCTAAAATCGGGCAGATTTGATGAGGTATGTTAATTCAATCATAACTCTCTCAATTCATACTCTTTTCCCTCCATTCCAATTTTTAAATGACCTAATAATTCTTGTGAGAACATCCCCTGGGTTTTGGCCGTTTTCAATTTCAGATACTGGTGTTTTGAGGAGATTCATTCTAGATTTCTCAAGTAAGTTTGTCCATTTCTTTTCCCCTTTCAAATTGATTAGGGTTTCATTCTATTTTTTTTAGGGTTTCCTCCCTTTTTATTGAATTGAACAATGAAAAGTGGTTAGCGGTTCTAACCTAAGGTTTAACCTTGGGTTTTCTTGGTCCAATTTTCTATTTTTAGGTTTGATCTACCCTTCTTGAGGTGCGGCGGTGGTGCGTTTGTGTTTTCGCACAAAGGATTCAATGGTTTCATTTGATTTGGTAGGTGATTCCAATGTTGATGCAATCTTTGTGTATTAGAATGCTGTATTTATCATATTTTCAGATTTATATAATTTTATTATTGCTGCAAAAATTGGTTCTAATGATGTTTCCATTGCAATTGAATTTAAAATGCCAATTTGGTGTGAAATTGGGGGTTTTCCAAAGAAGTGTTTCGTTTGTTTATTTGGGGATGCCCTATAAATACTTTGTTGTTTTTAATGATCTGTAATAAGGCATAAAATACTGTTTATAATGTTTATCCCCTTTGGTAATTGCTGCAAATAATGGGTTTTAATTGTGTTTGTAAAGAAAGTGAAGTTTTGGTTCCACTTTTGTGTGAAAATGAAGGTTTTACAAAGATAACACTTCTTGTTTAGCATGAGGATGCCCAAAAATTGATTTGTTGTTTTAATTGATATTTATTGGGCTGCCTTTACTGTTTTGGTAACTTACAATTGTGAACATCGTGTACAAGTGGGTTTCTTAAGGGGTTTTGTGTGCAAAACTACACGAGATTTTGTGAAATTGATTTATTCAAATTCAAAGAGTTTGTTGTGTGTTTTAAGTGGTAGAAAATGAGATAGCTACTGTATTTGGTGTATGTGACCAGTAGTGGTGTTTTAAATTAAAATGGATGTGTGTTAAATCCTGAAATTGTTTGAGCACAAAGGGGGAATCCCGGGTACCTAGGTGGGGCAGATTTGTACTAGTACGGCTAGTGGACCGGATGAGTTTTGTCCCTGTTTCACTTAGCATTTGGATAACGACAACTCTAACTAAACTATGTGGATGATTATTGGGGACCACTAGGTTATGGGTATGTTCCCTACTAGTGGCTTGTGCACGAGAAAGGATTTTACTATGGTTACATTACACTGAGGTACGAGGTACATGGGGCCTGAGACTATCTAGTGCCTAGGGGTGTTCCCGGTTTTGTTGCTCAGTGGATTTGTTGTATTTGCCCTTGTTTTTGGGTGTCTTTGGAATTATAATTCAGTATCTAATATTCCTATTTAAATGTGTTAACATTCTGAAAGTTTTATCTTGAAAAATGTTTTCAATTTAAAGTTTCATTTCGTGGAATTTGTCACCGCTTTTAATTGCATATTAAAACTGCTTGCTTTTTCACCTTGTATTGCATGAACCTTGGAATCATAGGGTGGTATCCTATTGGGCTTAGGATCACACCCTACTTACACCCCTTGGGTGTAAGTAGACCTTTTTTTTGACCCAGGTAAAGGAAAGGCTAAGGGTGATGGCGGTTCAGGGTGTTAGTCCTCATCCTTGGGGCGGAGTAGTGAAGACGACTTGGGGGTGATGACCCCTTGTCATGTGGAGTCCATGGGGCTGTTTTGTTTCTGTTCCATTGTGTCTTTGGACCTTTTGTATTGACTCTAAACCTATGTATTCAGTTCTGGTTTTTGTTTAAATATCGTTTGGTATAAATTTTTCAGATTCAGTTTATTGATTGTTTTTAATGGTCTATGCCTTCATATTCGGGTAAATCATTCCCAAACCTAAATAAATGATACCCGGGCACTTGTGCCAGCCCGTGGGGATAGGGAACTCCCTTCGGGTCATGTCACGGGCTGGGTTTGGTGCCGGTTTTGGCGGTGACCAGATTCGGTTCGTGACAACTTAGGCTCATTAGACCCATTATTCTCATTAGGTCAATTAGGTCCATTCACCCACTTTGTCTCATTAGGCCCATTAGGCCACTTAGGTCCATCTGGACCACTAAGACCATTAGGCCACTTAGTCCCATTAGGCCACTTAGGCCCACTAATACCATTAGGCCCATTAGTCCACTTAGGTCCATTTGGCCCATTTGGCCATTTCGGCCCATTAGACCCATTATGCCTATTCATCCCGTTAGGCACATTCATCCACTTTGTCCCATTAGGCCACTTAGGCCCATTTGGCCCATCAGGCCCATTAATCCACTTAGGCCCAATAGGCCCATTTGGACACTTTGTCCCATTAGGCCCATTAATCCCATTATGCACACTCATCCACTTTGTTCCATTAGAACCATTAGTCCCATTAGTCCACGTAGGCCCATTAGAATAATTTTGGGCTTGATAAAAATTTCAAGCCCAATTGTTGTTCGAATTGGACTAGGCCACACTTCTTGATGTCCAACACTATGGTGGGCCACAACACACTTATTTGGGACCCAAAATAATTTATCCACATGGAAAATGGTGGAAATTCGTAGCAGGACATTAATGAGGAGAGAGAAGGTGGAGAAAAGTATCATTAAGAGAGAATCCCGCTACTTTAGCTAGTGGGGTCATTAAATGGCTTGGGAAAGTGATGTTTTATGCTTTTTATGTTCCTTTTGGGTTGCCCATGTTTTGTAACTCGAATTGGGACTTTTTCCTTTCTTAATTTTGTCTTTATAATGTATTTTCATCCCTTTGAAATGGTGGTTTTTTAATTGGACGAATTTGTGAAGCTTGGTGTGCATTCTTCTAGATTTAGCCTTTTCCATTTGCTCGGAATTGGTGGTGAATCTCCATTGATGGTGACGTGGTCTTTAAGCATGGAGGAACCTTGGCGGGTGGCATTTCCTTTAAGCCTTGGTCGATTCGGCTACATTACGCTGGTCCTCTTCGCTTACTCGTTTTGAGCTTTCTGATGACGCATCAGTTGGTATCAGAGCCACGATTCCAACGAGTAAGTTCTATCACATTCTTCTTGTTACTCTCCATCATGTCTCGCAAGATCGGATCTTATACTCCTCTTGCTCCATGGGAAATATCTGACGCACAACTACAATTACAAATTACTCAAATCGGTGAGCAACATGCTCAACTTTTGAGAGCGCGGTGACCTGAATCCCCTCCACCACCGCGACATCCTTGACGTCCATCACCACATAATAGGCGCAATCCAGCACCATTTTATGAAGATCGTGCAAATGGTGATGATTCCAGTGATTCAGAGGTGGATATGTGAAGAAGAAGAGATGATGAAGATATTGAAAGAGGGTTAAAGATTGACATTCTAGATTTTTATGGGAGTATGAATCCGTATGATTTTCTGTATTGGATGTGGGAAATCGAACGGTTCTTCCAATTTAAGAATTGTTATGATGAGAAGAAGTGCAAGGTAGCCATTCTAAAATTTAATGATTATGCATATCTTTGGTGGGAAAATCTGAAGAAACAGTGGGAACATGATGACAAAGGAAAAATATGCTCATGGGAGAAGTTGAAAAAGATTTTGAGGAGACGATTTCTTCCTGATAATTATAAGCAAGATCTTTATTTCCAAATGCATAGCCTGCGACAAGGAGATAAATCTGTTGAAGAGTAAATTTAGGAGTTTGATCATTTATTGATGCGAAGTGATGTTCCAGAATATAAAGAGAAAACAATTTCAAGGTTTTTGGGTGGATTAAATGAAGAAATTGCACATTCAGTGGAGTTGTAACCATTCTGCTCACTTGATGATGTTTTCAAGCTGGCGATCAAGGTGGAAAAGCAAAAACAGACCTCAAAGGCACCGACACTCAAAAACTACAATAGAGGTACAACTTTTTATTAAAGTATTTCTTCTAATAAATATGGTGTTGGTGAGAAGGAATTTGGAAGGAATAAGATGCTGGATAAAGGGAAAGAGAAGGCTATGGAACAACCAAAAGAGAAGTCCAACTCCTTTGAACGTGGGAATCGAAAGTGTTTCAAATGCCATGGGTATGGTCATTTTCAAGATAATTGCCCTAACAACCGAATTATTACTATTAAGAAGATTGAAGATATTGAAGAGGTGATCAAAGAGGATGAACATGATGGCGAAGAATCTGAAAATGAGGAACATGTTGTGGAAGAAGCTGATGTGGGAAACATACTGGTGATACAAAGAGTTTTGCAAGCTCAAATATGCCCGGAAGAAGATCAAAGAGAAAACTTGTTCCAAACTCACTGCGCCATTAATCAGTGGGTATGCATGGTTATTATTTATAGTGGGAGTTGTACAAATGTGGATTCAACAACACTAGTGTAGAAATTGAAGCTTCCAACTCAGAATCATCCTCGCTCGTATAAATTGCAATGGTTGAACAATGGGAGCACACTCCAAGTCAACAAACAGGTTCTGATTTCATTATCCATTGGTAAGAACTATGCTGATGAAGTATTGTGTGATGTTATTCCTATTGATGATTGTCACTTGTTGTTGGGAAGGCCTTGGTAGTTTGACAGGGAAGTGAAATATGATGGGAGGAAGAACACATATTCTTTTCGATCTGGGGAAAATAATATCACACATGCTCCTTTAAATCCATCCCAAACTCTTCAAGAAAAATCTATTCTAGAAGTTCCCAAAGATACTCTCTTTATCAACAAAGCTCAAGTGGAGAAAGCCATAAATAAGAAAAAGCCAGTTTTTTCTTTATTGATGATGGAAAATTCAAGTCATGAAGAGAAGAGTCATCAAAATCCGTTAGCTCATTCCTTAATTGGGGAATATCATGACGTTTTTCCTAATGATCTTCCAACAGGATTACCACCATTTAGAGGCATTGAACACCAGATTGATCTTGTACTGGGTGCACAATTTCCAAATAAACCAGCATATCGGTGTAATCCTAGAGAATCAAGGGAATTGCAGAAGAAAGTAGATGAGTTGATGGATCGAGGCTTTATAAGGCCAAGCATGAGCCCGTGTTCTATTCCAGCATTATTGGTGCCGAAGAAAGATGATACATATCACATGTGAATTGATAGTAGAGCTATCAATAATATTACCATCAAATACAGGTATCCCATTCCACGACTCGATGATATGCTTGATGAACAACATGGTTCATCAATCTTTTCGAAGGTTGATCTTTGTAGTTGATACCACCAGATTCAAATGAAGGAAGGGGATGAGTGGAAAATAGCCTTCAATACTAAAGGCGGATTTTTTGAGTGGCTGGTCATGCCATTCGGCCTCTCAAATGCTCCTAGCACATTCATGCGACTCATGAATGAAGTTATGAAACATTAATTTGTAAATTTGTAGTTGTTTATTTGGATGATATTTTGATTTACAGCAAGGATGTGTAGAGCCACGTTGATATGATACCGTATGGAGGTGTGGTGCTCGTTGGCGAAAGTGTGGAAACGCAAGTGATGAAAGTGGGAGAAATGCAAATAAAATGAAGTGCGGAAGAACTAAAAGGGGAAGGGGGGTGATCAATTAGGACCCCAAGGAGACTTGCCCCTTAAAACCCTAATTATAAAAAGCGCCACAAAGGTTGATCACTCCTTTGATAAGCCTTACTTGCATTCATCCAAGAACACAAGAAACACAAGCATAATAATGCTAGAAAATACTCAAATTCGTGATTAACCTCAAGGGGTACAAGGGGGTGGCTATTTATAGCCAAATGAGAGGGATACAAGTCAAAATACCTATCTCACAAAAGTCTAAAGGCTAAAAACGATTTTTGACTTTCTTTACACATGCCCATGGCTTTAGGGGACAAGATATCCACCAAGAAGACTTTTTAGCACCACCCCCAAAGACTTTGAAGATTCCCACCATGACTTTGTAGACAAGGGCCCCACCACTTTTGAATTTGAAGATGCAAGTGGCTTTAAATTCGTGGGATCAAATGGGCGGGCCATTTAGGTTCACTTTTGGGCTTTAATAAGTGTAATTAAAGGCCCATTTGATCCTCCCATGCATGCATGTTGGGCCTGCCCTTGTAATTTCAAAATGAGGCCATGTAAGGCCTCTTTCATCCTCCTCATCCTTCCTCTTGTCATTGGGCCTCCAATACCATGCAATGGGTCTTGTGCATTTATGCTCCATCCACCATTACTGTCAGGATCACTCTCGACTCCTCGCTGCATATGCACACCTTGATTCTCATCATCCCCTCCCTCTTCAAAAGGATTCGTCCTCGAATCTGCATATTCAAAGGGAGAGAGATCAGTAACATTAAAGGTGGCACTCACATTTCCATACCTGCTGGGCAAGTCAATCTTGTAGGCATTATCGTTGATTCTTTCTAAAACTTGGAAAGGTCCATCTCCTCGCGGTAGAAGTTTGGATTTTCTTTGCTCTGGAAACCTTTCCTTCCTCAAATGCACCCACACCCAATCTCCAGGTTCTAGTACAACCTTATGTCGACCCTTGTTTGCTTGCTTCGCATACTGTTCATTTCTTCTCTCAATGTTGGCTTTCACTTTGGCATGTAAATCCTGAACAAATTTTGCCTTCTCGTCACCTGCAAGATCAACAACCTCATTAGTAGGCAACGATATAATATCTAACGGAGTCATTGGGTTAAAGCCATAGACAATCTCAAAAGGTGAGAAGTTAGTAGTGGAATGCACTACTCGGTTATATGCAAACTCTATGTGTGGCAAACATTTTTCCCAATTATTTAGATTTTTTTGAATTATTGCACGCAAGAGGGTAGAAAGAGTCATATTCACCACTTCAGTTTGACCATCGGTTTGAGGATGTGCGACAGTTGAGAACAATAATTTAGTCCCCAATTTATTCCACAAAGTCCTCCAAAAGTGGCTAAAGAATTTCACATCCCTATCACTTACAATGGTTTTGGGCAGTCCATGTAATCTCACAATTTCTTTGAAAAACAAATCAGCTATATGAATAGCATCATTAGTTTTTGAACATGCAATGAAATGAGCCATTTTGCTAAATCGATCCACAACAACAAAAATGCTATCTTTCCCCGATTGGGATCGAGGCATTCCCAACACAAAATCCATAGAGATGTCGGTCCAAGGATGAGATGGAACAGGCAAGGGGGAATACAATCCATTAGGTTGAACCTTGGACTTTGCATGCTTACAAGTGATACACTTGGCACAAATTGCAATAACATCTTTTCTCATGCTTGTCCAATAAAAATGTTCATGCAAAGTAGCTAATGTTTTGTCAACACCAAAATGCCCCATCAAACCACCCCCATGAGTTTCTTTTACAAGCAATTCTCGAGTTGAACAATTTGGAATGCACAATTTATCCCTTTTGAAAAGAAATCCATCATTTTTGTAGTACTCTTTAAATCCATGTTTTTCACAAGATGCCCAAATTTGAGAAAAATCTCCATCAGTTTCATACATTCCCTTTAGTAACTCAAATCCAAGTAATCGAGAATGAAGAGAAGTGAGAAGTGCATACCTTCGGGAAAGAGCATCGGCAACCACATTTTCCTTACCTTTTTTGTGCTTGATCACATAGGGGAAAGTCTCAATGAATTCCAGCCAAGATGCATGTCGCCGATTCAAATTACCTTGGGACTTCAAATACTTAAGGCTTTCATGGTCAGAATGAATAATGAACTCTTTAGGCCATAAGTAAAGTTGCCATGTTTCCAGGGTTCGTTTCAAAGCATAAAGTTCTTTATCGTAAGTTGAATAATTTAATGCTGCCCCGTTCAATTTCTCACTAAAGTAAGCAATTGGACGTGACTCTTGAGTCAAAACAGCACCAATACCAACCCTCGATGCATCACACTCAATTTCAAAGACTTTTGTGAAATCCGGTAGGCTTAAAAGGGGAGCATTGACCAATTTTTCTTTGAGTGTGTTAAAAGCCTTTTCCTGTTTTTCACCCCATTTAAAGACCACATTTTTCTTAACAAGTTCATTAAGAGGTGCAACGATGGATGAGAAGTCCTTAACAAACCTCCTATAGAAGCTTGCCAATCCATGAAAACTCTTAACCTCGGTTGCATTCTTCGGTGTTGGCCACTCCTGAATTGCTTTGACCTTTTCTTCATCCACACGAATCCCTTTTGCCCCTACAACAAAGCCAAGAAACACAACAGAATCCATGCAAAAGGAACATTTTTGAAGATTGGCATAAAGTTGGTTTTCTTTAAGGGTCTCACACACCAAACGCAAGTGTTCAACATGGTTATCTAGAGATTTACTATACACCAAGATATCATCAAAATAGACAACCACGAATTTTCCAATGAAAGAACGAAGAACATGGTTCATTAAGCTCATGAATGTACTTGGTGCATTAGTTAAACCAAATGGCATAACTAACCACTCATACAAACCGAACTTAGTTTTAAAAGCAGTTTTCCACTCATCTCCTTCTTTCATTCGAATTTGGTGGTATCCACTTTTAAGGTCAATTTTTGAAAATAAAGAAGCCCCATGTAATTCATCAAGCATGTCATCAAGTCGAGGGATGGGATAGCGGTACTTAACTGTTATTTTGTTGATGGCGCGACAATCTACACACATCCTCCATGTGCCATCTTTCTTGGGTACTAGGATCACCGGAACTGCACAGGGACTCATGCTTTCCCTCACCAAGCCTTTCTTCATTAGTTCTTCAACTTGACACTGGATCTCTCTAGTCTCTTCTGGATTAGCTCTATATGCAGGCTTGTTGGGAATTGCGGCACTGGGTATGAAGTCGATCCTGTGCTCAATGCCTCTCAAAGGTGGTAGTCCATCGGGTGTTTCTTCAGGAAACAAATCACCAAATTCCTGTAGTAAAGACACAACACAAGAAGGCAACGAATGGTGAATTTTGTTAGTTGCAAGGTAAGCATCCTTACTAATGAGTAAGAACACCTTCCCGCTCAATAAAGCACCTTTCACCTCACTTTTTCCAGAAAATAAACTCACCTTTCGCTCAACACTCTTGTTTTCATCTCTTTGATTTCCCTCATTTCCTTTTATGTCACTCGTCTCTCCTTTTTCACTCTTATTTTTTCCACTCTTTTCATTTTTTCTCTCTTTTCTTTTTTTCTCAACTCATCACTCTCTTTTTTATCACTCAAATTTTTATTTTTCCCACTTTCTTTTTCACTCATTTCTTTTTTCTTTTTGTATTCTTTCTCTATCCTCACTTGATCTTCATATGCTTGTATGGGACTTAGAGGAGTCAAAACAATCTTCCTACCACTGAAATGAAAAGAGAAGCGGTTAGCATAGCCATCATAAATCACCCTCCTATCAAATTGCCACGGTCTCCCTAGTAACAAATGTCCAGCTTGCATCGGAGCAACATCACACAACACCTCATCATGATATTTTCCAATGGAAAAAGAAACTATGGCTTGTTTTGTGACCCTCACTTCCCCACTATCATTCAACCATTGCAATCTATAGGGTCTAGTATGCCTTAGAGTAGGCAAACTCAACTTTTCCACCAACAATGTACTCGCCACATTGGTACAACTTCCACTATCAATGATCATACTACATACCTTCTCCTTGATGTGGCATCTCGTATGAAAAATATGTTCCCATTGCTCCTCATCATGATCATCTTTGGGTTGAATGTTTAAAGCTCTTCTTGCCACCAATGCATCTCCATGTACGGGTTCTTCAACTTCTACATCGGAACCCTCCTCCAAAGATGGAATCTCATCATCGCTAGAGTGCTCACTAAGGATGTCTCCATTATCCAAAATAATCATGGCCCTTTTGTTTGGGCATTGAGATGCAATATGACCATGTCCTTGACACTTAAAACACTTTATATCACGAGATTTAGAAGGGAAATTTGTGTCCATTTTTCCTTTTGAATCAGTGGGGAAGAACTTATTTTTGGCCTCTTCTCTTTGTTTTGGAACAAATTTAGAATCCATTGGTTTCGTTTCATTCCACTTAGAAATTGATTTTGGATCTTTCCGGTTATCCTTCCAAAAATTATGGGAACTTACTTGAATCCTCCAAGAATGTATTTGTTTTTCGACCTTCACTGCCTTATGTAGCAACTCCTCCATGTCAAAGTAGGTCTGTAGTTCCACCACATCTCTAATTGCCGGATTCAAGCCATTGATGAACCTTGCCATGGTAGCTTCGCGATCCTCCTCCAAATTGGCTCGAATCATTGATATCTCCATTTCCTTGTAGTATTCCTCCAAACACATGGAACCTTGCACAAGTTTTTGTAACTTCAAATGTAAGTCTCGATAGTAATGACTAGAAATGTACCTTTTGCGCATTACTATCTTCATTTCTTCCCAAGTTCGAATTGGCCTTTCTCCATTTCGTCGTCGACTTACTTGTAATTGGTCCCACCAAATACTTGCATAGTCATTGAACTCAAGGGCTGCCAATTTTACCTTCTTCTCCTCCGAGTAGTTGTGAAGTCCAAACACATGGTCAACCTTTCGCTCCCACTCCAAATAAAGTTCTGGGTCACTCTTCCCTTGAAAGGGTGGAAGTGTCACTTTGATGCTTCCCAAGTCATTGTCTCTCCAAGCAGCACGTTGTCCTCGCCTAGGAATTGATTCTTCGAAATCGGAGTACTCATCATCACCTTCCTCAACTTCTTGCCTTCACGGAGCCCTTGAAGTTGAAGAACCTTGCAAATCATCCAACCTAGCATTCAATCTTGTAAATTGGTCAGCAACAGCTTTCATGAATAATTTGATGTCGATCTCACTTCTTTCTCCCTTGCTTGCCATTTATTTTTAAAACCTCACACACTATTTCTCTCTATTTTTTTTCCTCTCAAAAGGTTCCTCACACTTTCTAGCACTACAACTTGGTTCCTACAAGTGTTCTTAAATAGAATTAAGAAGACAACAATTAAGAAGCAATCAATTCATGACAAACTTTAAAAATCAGAAATTTTAAAAGGGTTTGAATCAATGGAGTCCAAGAAATATGAGAGGTAAAGTGGGATGGGATAAAGGGAAATGGTTGAAGGTTTGATATGGATGAAGAAAAGAAGATGGTGGATAAGAAAAATAAATGCAATCAAATTTGTGACTTAAGGAGCAAACGCAACATTTCAAATGAGCAGTTTTTTTTTGTATTTTTTTTTTGCTGCTCAAAAATCAAGAAATTGGAAACAAGGACTGCGTTTTTTTTTTGTGCTCAAAGTACAATAGATGAAAATGTCACAATACTCTAATCTGATTACAATGATATAAAAGGGTGAGAAAAATATGAGCTTCAAACTCGATTGGAAATCCGTTCTTGGAGGATTGCTGGATCTGTAGCACGAATTGATTCGGCTATATCTCCAAATATACTTGTTGGATTTTTCTGTTTCCAAATCGAGATGAAAGATGAGGTTCTGAACTATCAAAATGACATGCTATACGTCCAGAAACGCAAAGAAAAAAGGGGACGAAATGGAATAAGAAAGTTCCGTCCAGAACTGGCTGATGGATGAAAATAGAAGAAGAGGATGAAAAAGTTGGGAGAAATAGAACAATGAAAGAACCTGGTTTCCGTTGCCGAGCTCTGATACCAAATGATATGATACCGTATGGAGGTGTGGTGCTCGTTGGCGAAAGTGTGGAAACGCAAGTGATGAAAGTGGGAGAAATGCAAATAAAATGAAGTGCGGAAGAACTAAAAGGGGAAGGGGGGTGATCAATTAGGACCCCAAGGAGACTTGCCCCTTAAAACCCTAATTATAAAAAGCGCCACAAAGGTTGATCACTCCTTTGATAAGCCTTACTTGCATTCATCCAAGAACACAAGAAACACAAGCATAATAATGCTAGAAAATACTCAAATTCGTGATTAACCTCAAGGGGTACAAGGGGGTGGCTATTTATAGCCAAATGAGAGGGATACAAGTCAAAATACCTATCTCACAAAAGTCTAAAGGCTAAAAACGATTTTTGACTTTCTTTACACATGCCCATGGCTTTAGGGGACAAGATATCCACCAAGAAGACTTTTTAGCACCACCCCCAAAGACTTTGAAGATTCCCACCATGACTTTGTAGACAAGGGCCCCACCACTTTTGAATTTGAAGATGCAAGTGGCTTTAAATTCGTGGGATCAAATGGGTGGGCCATTTAGGTTCACTTTTGGGCTTTAATAAGTGAAATTAAAGGCCCATTTGATCCTCCCATGCATGCATGTTGGGCCTGCCCTTGTAATTTCAAAATGAGGCCATGTAAGGCCTCTTTCATCCTCCTCATCCTTCCTCTTTTCATTGGGCCTCCAATACCATGCAATGGGTCTTGTGCATTTATGCTCCATCCACTATTACTGTCAGGATCACTCTCGACTCCTCGCTGCATATGCACACCTTGATTCTCATCACACGTGGGTCATCTTCAGCGGGTATTTGACGTGCTACAGAAACAAAAGTTGTATGGAAAGCTGAAAAAATGCGAATTCTTTTCAACAAAAGTGGTGTTTCTGGGATATGTGGTAACCAAAGAAGGAATCATAGTGGATGAATCAAAATTGGAAGCAATCAAGTCATGGACACAACCAAAATCCATCACCGAAGTAAGAAGTTTTCATGGTTTGGCATCTTTTTATCATCGCTTTGTTTCCAATTTCAGCACTACCATGGCACCTATCACTGAATGCTTGAAAAGGGGGAAATTTTAGTGGTCAAAGGTAGCAAATGAATCATTAGAAATCACTAAGAAAAAGTTGTGTGAAACACCGGTTTTGGCATTGCCTGATTTTGATCAAGTCTTTGAAGTGGAATGTGATGCAAGTGGAGTTGGGATAGGCACTGTTCTTATCCAAAGCAAGTGTCCTATTGCATATTTCGGTGAGAAACTGAATGATTCCATGAGGAATTACAGCAGCTATGATAATGAATTTTATGCGGTTATAAGATCCCTAGATCATTAGTCTCATTATTTGAGACCGAAGCGGTTTGTTCTTCATTCTGACCATTAGGAATTGAGGCTTATCAATGGTCAACAAAAGCTGAGTTCGAGGCATGAAAAGTGGGTGGAATTCTTGCAATCATTCTCATTTGTGTCAAAATACAATAAAGGTCAAGATAATCTGGTGGTAGATGCTTTATCTTGGAGGTATGCATTACTTACCATTCTAGATGCTCGAATTCTTGGATTTCAGCTTATGAGAGAAGATTATCAGTATGATATGGAGTTTAATTCTATTTTAATCCAATGTCAAGATGGATTTGTGGAGGATTATTCTGTACATGATGGGTTTCTCTTCAAGAGAAACAAGTTGTGTGTTCCAAAGGGTAATTATAGGGACTTGCTCATTCGGGAAGAACATGAAGGGGGACTTGCTGGTCATTTTGGCATCCATAAAACCTTGGAGATACTAAAGGATAATTTCTACTGGCCGAAGATGCAATCAGATTTCCAAGCTATTCTTTCAAGATGCAGAACATGTCAAAGAGAAAAGAGTCATTTCAAGCCTAGTTTATACACTCTGTTACCTATTCCAGAGCAGCCATGGGAAGATCTCAGCATGGATTTCATTATGGATTTACCAATGACTCAGCGAGGTAAAGATTCAATAATGGTTGTTGTTGATCAATTTTCTAAGATGGCTCATTTCATACCTTGTCATAAGACTGAAGATGTGGTGAAAGTGGCAGAATTGTTTTTCAAAGAGACTGTTCGCCTTCATGGAATTCCTCGTAGCATCATTTCGGATAGAGACACAAAATTTCTCAGCCATTTTTGGAGGACATTATGGGGGAAATTAGGTACGAAACTTCTTTTCAGCACATCCCATCACCTACAAACGGATGGGAAAATAGAAGTTACCAATCATACATTGGGAACTATTCTGAGAACATTGGTGAACAAGAGCATGAGAGATTGGGATTTGCAACTTGCACAAGCTGAATTTGCATACAATAGATATCCTAGTGCTACCACCCGACATTCTCCATTCAAAGTGGTTTATGGAATCAATTCAATCACTCCTATAGAATTTTTCTCTTTCCCTCTTGATTTTTAGGTGAATATTGATGCGGAGGAGAAGACAAAGCCGATGAAGAAGCTCCATGAATCTATTCATGCTCAAATAGATAAGTCTAATGAAGCATACAAGAGGCGAGCAAACAAGCATCGAAAGCAGGCTATTTTCCAACCTAGAGACAAAGTGTGGATTCACCTTCGCAAGGAGAGATTTACATCTAAAAGGAAGATCAAGATGGCACCACGAGCTGAAGCTCCATTCAAAGTGCTTGAACGAGTGAGAAACAATGCCTACAAAATTGATTTACCAGATGATTTTGGCGGCATTTCTGCAACGCTCAACATTGGGGACTTATCTCCTTACATTGAAGAAGATGATGTAATGTATTTGAGGGAAAATCCTCTTCAACCCGGGGAGAATGATATGGATTAGATTCAACCCAAGGAGAATAATTTCGGGCTTGATAAAAATTTCAAGCTCAATTGTTGTTCGAATTAGACCAGGCCACACTTCTTGATGTCCAACACTATGGTGGGCCACAACACACTTATTTGGGACCCAAAATTAGTTATCCACGTGAAAAAGGGTGGAAATTCGTAGCAGCACATTAATGAGGAGAGAGAAGGTGGATAAAAGTATCATTAAGAGAGAATCCCGCTACTTTAGATAGTGGGGTCATTAAATGGCTTGGGAAAGTGCTGTTTTATGCTTTTTATGTGCCTTTTGGGTTCCCCATGTTTTGTAACTCGAATTGGACTAAGTGGCCTAATGGGCCTCAGTGCCCTAAGCGACCTAATGGGACAAATGGGCCAATATGTCCGAATGGTCCTAATGGCTCGAAGTGGCCTAATGGGCCTAATTTGCCTAAGTAGGCTAGTGGGCCTAGTGGGAATAATGCGCTTAAGTGGCTGAATGTTCCTAATGGGTCTAAGTGGCCTAATGGGCCAAATGGGCCTAATATGCCTAGTGGGCCTAATGGGCATAAGTGGCCTAATGGGCCAAATGGGTCTAAGTGGCCTGATAGGCTGAATGGGCCTAATGTGCATAGTGGGTCGAATGGGCATAAGTGTCCTAATGGGCCTAATGGGCCTAAGTGGATTTAGTGGACTAATGAGCCAAATGTGACTAAATTTCCTAATGGGCCTAAGTGGCCTAATGAGCCTAATGGGCCTAATGGGATGAATGAGTAATTGGCCTAAGTGGCCTAATGGCCCGAATTGGCTTAATAGGCCTAATGGCCCTAATGGGCTTAAGTGGCTGAATGTGCCGATTAGGTCTAAGTGGCCTAATGGGCCTAAGGGGTCTAATGGCTCTAAGAGGCCTAATGGGCCTTACAGGCCTCATGGGCCTAAGTGGCCTCAGGGGCCTCAGGGGCCTAAGTGGCCAAATGGGCCTATTGGGCTTAATAGGCCTAGTGGGATGAATGGGCTTAACGAGCCTTTGTGCCAAATGGGCCTAATGGTACAAATGAGCCTAATGGGCCAAATGGGCCTAATGGGCCTAATTGGCCTAATGAGCCTAATGGGTGTAAGTGTCCTTATGGGCCTAAGTGGCCTTATGGGCCTAAGTGGCCTAATCGACCTAATTGGCTTAGTGGTCCTAATGGGCATTTGGGGTGAAATTGACCTAAGTGGCATAATGAGATAAGGGCCCTGATGGGCCTAACTGGCCTAATGGTCCTAGGTGGCCTGATGGACTTAATGGGATTTACGAGCCTAGGGTCCAAATGGGCTGAATGGGCCTAATTAGCCCAAGCGGCCAAATCAGCCTATGTGGCCCAATGTTCCAAAGTTGCATGATTGGCATAATGGGATAAATATGCCTAATTGGCCTAAGTGGCCTAATGGTCCTAATTGGACTAAGTGACCTATTGGACCTCATGGTCCTAATGGGCCTGAGGGGCCCAAAGGGTCAAAGTTTCCTAATCGACCTAAGGGGAGTAATTGGCCTAACGAGCCTAATGGCCTGAATGGGCCTAATTGGCCTAATCA
This sequence comes from Viscum album, assembly GCA_963277665.1. Lineage (NCBI taxonomy): Eukaryota > Viridiplantae > Streptophyta > Magnoliopsida > Santalales > Viscaceae > Viscum > Viscum album. The sequence continues at coordinate 944,446,660 of OY728132.1, read as the reverse complement.
GCCTAATGGGATTAATGGTCCTAGTAGACTTAAGTGCCCTAATGGGCCTTAGTGGCTGGATCGACCTATTGTGCCTAAGTGGCCTAATGGGCCTAAGTGGACTAATGAGCTTAATGGGCATAACGGGCCTAGGGGCCAAATGAGCCAAATGGGCCGAATGGGCCTAATGAGCTGAATGGGCCTAATTAACCTCAGTGGCCTAATGAGCCTAATGGGACTAATGGGCCTAAGTGGCCAACTGGGACTAAGTTTCCTAATCGGTGTAATGGGCTTAATGGGCCTAAGGGGCCTAATGGGCCTAAGTGGCCTAATGGGCCTAAGTGGCCTCATCAGCCTAATGGGATTAATGGACCAAGTGGGTCTAAGTGGCTGAATGGGCCTAATTGTCCTTTGTGGTGTAATCGGCATAATGGGAAGAAGTGGCTGAAGTGGCCAAATGGGCTAAGTGGTGAAATGAGCCTAAGTGGCCTAATGAGGCGAAGTGGCCTAATGGGTCTAAGTGGCCTAATGGGCCTAACGGTCCTAAGTGGCCTAATGGGACCAATGGGCCTAAGTGGCCTTATGGTCCTAATGGGCCTAAGTGGCCTAAGTGTCCTAATGGGTCAATGTGGACGAATGATCATAATGGACATAATGGGCCTAAGTGGCCAAAGTGGCTTAATGGGCCTAAGTGTCCTAAGTTTCTTAATGGGCCTAATAGGCCTAAGTGGCCTAATGGACCTCAGTGGCCTAATGGGCCTAAGGCCAAACTGAACGAATGGGCCTAATGGGATTAATGGGCATAATGGGCCGAAGTGGAAAAATGGGCATAATGGGATTAAGTGCCCTCATGGGCCTAATGGGACACAACAGCCTAATGGGCCTAATGCACCTATAATGGACAGAGTGAGTCTGATTCTTTTGAAAACAATGGCCAGTATGATTTCCACCAAATAAAAAGTGATGTGGTTTTCTTTCTTCAAAATCTTTACTTGACAACAAAATACAACACATGAAAACAAACACCTTCCTCATTAGCATGGTCCCAACAGCCCCCCTTTGGATTTTTTTGTCAACCAAGTTTTATAAATCATTGATGTTAGGCCCATTTGGCCCATTTCCCACTTATTCCAATTAGGGAACCTAGGCCTATTAGGCCCATTAGGCCAGATACACCCATTAGGCCCATTAGGCCACTTAGGCCCATAGGCCCATTATTCTTTTTGGCCCATTTGGCCACCTAGGCTCATTAGGCCCATTGGGCCACTTAGGCCCATGAGGCCCATTAGTCCACTTCCGTCCATTAGGCCCATTAGGACACATATGAACTTAAGGCCCATTAGTCCACTTCAACCCATTAGGCCACTTTGGCTGATTGGACCCGTTAGGCCTATTAGGACCATTAGGCCCATTCAGCCCATTGAACCCATTAGGCAACTTAGGACACTTAGTCCCATTATGCCACAAAGTCCCATTAGAACCATCATATCGATTAGGTAACTTAGAACACTTAGGCCCATTAGGACACTTAGTCCCAGTCAACCCATTCGACCCATTAGTCCACTTTGGCCCATTCGACCCATTAGGACCATTAGACTGATTAGGATACTTAGGCCCATTATACCCATTAGAACCATTAGGCCCATTAGGAAACTTAGTACACTTAGGTACAATGAGAAACTTAGACCCCTTGGACCCATTAGGCCCATTAGGAAACTTAGGCAATGTAGGACCATTAGGCCACTTAGACCTATTAGACCCATTAGGCCCATTAGGCCCATTACCCATTAGGCTCGTTAGGACACTTGTGCCCATTAGGTCCATTTGGCCACTTCGTCCCATTAGGAAACTTAATCCCATTAATCCCATTAGGCCACTTCGACCCATTAGGAAACTTAGGACACTTAGGCCCATTGGACCCATTAGGACCATTGGGCCCATTCATCCCAATAGCCGCATTAGGTAACTTTGGACACTTAGGCTCGTTGGACCCATTAGGCCCATTGGACCCATTAGGCCCATTGGGACCGTTAGGGAACTTAGGCCATGTAGGTCCATTATACCACTTAGGCCCATTGGAGCCATCAGGTCCATTAGGAAACTTAGGCCACTTAGGCCCATTAGGCCACTTAGGCCCATTCGACCCATTCATCCCATTAGGTCACTTAGGCCCATTCCACCCATTTGTCCCATTATACCCATTATGCCGATTAGGACACTTAGGCCCATTATACCCATTAGTCCCATTAGGCCCATTAGGGAACTTAGGACACTTAGCCCCATTCGACCACTTAGACCCATTGGAACCATTAGGCCCATTAGGGAACTTAGGCCACTTAGACCCATTGGACCCATTAAGCACATTGGAACCATTAGGCCCATTAGGCAACTTAGGCCACTTAGGTTCATTATGCCACTTAGACTCATTAGACCCATTAGGCCCATTAGTCAACTTAGGCCACTTACACCCATTGGAACCATTAGGACCATTACGCTCATTAGGCAACTTGGTCCACTTCGACCCATTAGACCACTTAGGCCCATTGGACCCATTAGACTGAATTATCCATAATGGGCCAATTTGGCCCATTAGGCCCATTGGCCCCATTCGACCACTTAGGCCCAATATGACCATTAGGCCACTTAAGTACATTTGGATACTTAGTCCCATTAGGCCCCTTAGACCCATTAGGCCCATTGGGCCTCTTAATCCCATTTGGCCAATTAGGCCATTAGGTTCACTAGGCCTAATTGGCCATAATGGGCCCATACATCCCATTAGGTCACTTAGGCCTAACGGGTCCAATCGTCCCATTAGGCTTATTAGGTCACCTAAGCCACTTAGGCCCATTACGACACTTAGGCCCATTAGGCCCCTTAGACCCATTAGACCCATTGGGCCGATTGAATCCCTTAGGCCCATTAAGCCAATTAGGCCATTGGGCCCACTATTTCACTTAGGCCAAATAGGACCAATAATCTCATTAGGTTTATTAGGTCACTTAGGCCCACTAGGCCCCTTAGACCCATTCGTCCCATTGGACCCATTAGGCCCATTAGGTGCATTAGGCCACTTAGGCCTATTCGTCCACTTTGGACCAGTAGTCCCCTTAGACCCATTAGGCCCATTAGGCCCATTAGGCTCATTAGGTCCATTAGGAAAATTTGGCCAGTAGGTCCATTAGGCTGAATTGACCATAATGGGTCCATTATGCCACTTAGGCCCATTAGGCCCATTAGGACATTAAAACTATTAGCCTGAATTGGTCATAGTGGGCCCATCAGGCCACTTAGGCCTAATAGGCCCATTAATCCCATTAGGCTCATTAGGCCCATCAGGCCACTTAGGCCCAACTGGTCCACTCTACCCATAAATCCCATTTGTCCAATTAGGCCGAATGGGGCTTAATCGGCCCATTAGGACACTTACGCTCAATAGGCCAATTTGGACCATTAGGCCACTTAGGCCACTTAGGCCCATTATGCCAATTTGGCCCAGTGGACCCATTAGGCCCATTAATCCCATTAGGCCCATTAGACCCATTAGGCCACTTAGGCCCAATTGGCTGATTTGGCCACTTAGGCCCATTTGGGCCATTAGGCCACTTAATTCCATTAGACCCATTTGTCCCATTAGGCCCATTTGGCCACTTAATCCCATTAGACCCATTAGGCCACTTAGGCCCATTCGATCCTTAGGCCCATTTGGCCATTTAGGTCAATTTAGGTCATTTATGTCAATTTGGCTGATTAGTCCATTTAGGCCATTTAGGCCAATTAGGCCATTTAGCCCGTTTTGGCCAATTTAGGCCATTTAGGTCAATGAGGCCAATGAGACCAATTCAGGCCAATTTGGCCAATTTAGGCCCTTTAGGGAATTTAGGCCAATTAGAAGATTTAGTGCATTTAGGGAAATTTAGGCCAATTAATCCAATTATTCCAATGAGCCCTATTAGTCCAATTAGGCCAATTAGAAAATTTATTTCATTTAGGCCATTTATACCATTTTTTGGTCATTTTGGCTAATTAGTCCATTTAGGCCAATTTAGGTCATTTAGACTATTTAGGCCAATTTAGACCATTTAGGCCAATTCGGCCAATTATTCCATTTAGGCCAATTTAGATAATTTAGACCAATTAGGTAAATTGGTTCGATTAGTCCATTTAAGCTGATTAGGCCAATTTTGACCATTTGGGCCAATTAGGCCAATTATGCAATTTAGGCAATTTAATCCAATTAGTCCATTTAGGATAATTTTTTCCATTTAGGTCTTTTATACCAATTTAGGCCATTTAGGCCAATTTGGTCAAATATGCCAATAAAATAATTTAGGCAATTTAGGCCAATTATGCCATTTAGGCCAATTTAGGCCATTTAGACCAATTAAGCCAATTAGACCAATTTTTCCCATTTAGTCCATTTAGTCTAATTAGTCCATTTAGGAAAATTTATCTCATTTAGACCAATTAGGAAAATTAGGCCAATTAGGAAATTCACACCAATTAGACCAATTAGGCCATTTAGGCCAATTTATGTCATTTAGGCCAATTTAGGCCATTTGGGTCAATTTAGGCCACTTAGGCCAATTAGACCAATTAGGCCATTTAGTCCATTTTGTCAAATTATACCATTTAGGCCAATTATATCAATTAGTCAATTTAGGTTATTTAGGCCAATTGGGCCATTTAGACCATTTAGACCAATTTAGGCTATTTAGACCAATTAGGCCAATTTAGGCCATTTAAGCTAATTTAGGTCATTTAGGCTAATTTAGGCCAATTATCCCAATTAGGACAATTATTACATTTATGCCATTTATAAAAATTAGTCCAATCAGTCCATTTAGTCCAATTAATCCATTTAGGCCAATTAGGCCAATTAGACCATTTATGCCAATTTAGTCCATTTATGACAATTAATCAATTTGTTCATTTGGGTCATTTAGGAAATTTAGGACATTTAAGCCAATTAGTCCATTTAGGCCATTTAGTACATTTAGACCAATTATCCAATTAGACAATTTAGGTTATTTAGGCCAATTTAGGTCATTTAGGCCATGAGATATTGTGACATGGATGTGAAAGGAAGACATATTGAACATATAGGTTAGTGACATGGATGTGAAACCTTCTTGATGAGATATTGTGTCAAATAGATTATATTACACAGTGAGTGTTTGTATGTGGTTTTCGATGTTGCGACATTAATTTCTTTCTTTTGGGTGCCTTGACACGTTGCTAGACAGTAATCATTGACTTTAGGCAAGTCTGCCGAATGTCAATGAGAAGGAATCCTAGAGGGTCACACACTAAGTGTTTCCATTTATCTTGATTAAATTCTATTTAAGTTTAATTAATGGAATAAATATTATTCTCAAGTTTGAGGAATAATTTTATTCAATTTATATTGATCTCATAAAGTAAATAAATATTTATTTACCGACATGTGAATAAAATATTTATTTTATTTATTAAATATTTTAATAAATATTTATTTTCTATATTTTAAATAAAATATTTATTTATGAATAAAATATTTATTCAGTTGTTCAATAAATTATAGAGGAGTGTGAATGAACCAATACCAATTTCATTGATAAATATTAATTAACAATATCATTATATAATTTTTTTTATTGTACAAGTTGGAGTGAGCCACAAAATAATAATTATATAATTATTATTATACAATATGATATTTATTGAAGGTAATTAATGTTATTTAATGGCTGGTATACAATTAAATAATATTTTAACTTAAATATAAACTCTATAAATAGGTGGTTATGTCTATTGTGTAGAGCATCCAAAAATTAAGAATAGAAAATTCTTACGCATAACGAATTCTCTCTCAACTCCTCCTCTCTCTCTCTCAAGAACGAGAAGTGAAAGAAATATTTCTTCAAGATCGAAGAATGACTGATCAAGAATGAACAACATAAGACATTGGACTCACTGCACTGGCACCTAGAGATCGAGTGGTGTTTCTCAGTGATCATAGGAGCACGTGTGGATCGCTGCTATAGAGATTTTATCATGGGATCCTCACAGTGCAATGATGGTAACCTAAAAGGGTATTTTAGGATGATCAAAATTCACTAACAAAGAAAATACCTAAGCATAGGTATTTATTTCTTTAAATATTAGATAAATTAAATTTAAATTTGACCTGAAAGATCCTCGCTCTTAGTTTTGGGCTATAATTTTAAAAAAAATAATACATCATCTATCTTTGCACACTTCTGTTATGCCTGAAACCACCACCACCACTACTGCTACCACCTCCGACTTCATCACCCCCAACCTACTGCCACCACCATCGCCACTATCATCAGCTCAACCACTACTAGGACCCTCATCGAAATCACTCGAGGTATCTTATAAAGAGTGCATTGATTTCATACATGAATCCAAAGTAATAGTAGTCTCTGATAGAAGTGGTGGACATATAACTAACATTTCTTTCAGGAAGTTTTCGGTGACCAATTTACCTCTTTCACACTCCCTTATATCTATTTTTTGGCCTCATCTACTTCTACATGAGCATTTTTCAGTTTGGGGTTCTTATGGGTTTGAGAGGCACTCGATGAGGGCCAATACCTAGTGGGGATGATGTTTTTCATGGGTCTACATCAGACTCTCCCATGGCTCTCATCACCTAATACTTGTCTCAAATAATCATTTCACCCGAAGTTCCCACCTTCTTTCTCATTGAGGGCCTCTAGGATACACTATTGAAAATATAAAAAAGATATTTAATTATGAATTACGTATCAAAATTTGAAATATCAATAAAAAATTTACAATATTTTCTTGTATTTGTGCATTTATAGCTCTTCTATTATTTTTCTTCCTAATAAATGAAAATAATTTTGCTCAAGGAACACGACATTTGATGCCAAATTCCTCTTGCTGCAAATGGCATTGATTAGTATAATACTAAATTATTGAATAATATGAAAGTGATAAACCTAGAATGAATTTAAATTGTAGATGTTGAAGAAATCCATAAAATGAATAAGCATCTAAATATACATTTAATTATAAATTTAATACTAGTAACATAACATAAACAATACATACTAATTATCATGATAAACATGTGTATGGTATGGATTCCTCTTTTATATTCATTTCGGTCTAATTATATTTATGTTGTGTAATTTGGTTATTCGGTCACTTGGTAATTTTGATCATTTGTCCATTTGTCTATTTGGCTAATTGGCCAATTGGTCCATTTAGGAAAATTAGGAAAATTAGGCCAATTAGTCCAATTAGGTAATTTAGGAAAATTAGTCCATTTATAAAAAATAGGTCGTTTAGTCCAATTTGGACATTAGGCCAATTAGGTCATTATTCCATAGAAAATTTTGTCTTTTAATACATTTAGGCCAATTAGTCCATTGGCTATTTAGGCCATTAGGCCATTTAGGGCAATTAGGGTAATTAGACAATTTAGGTCAATTAGGTCAATTAGGCTAATTAGAACCTTTAATCCAATTAGACCATTTAATCCATTTAGACTAATTAGTAAATTTAGACTAATTAGTTCATTTATGCTAATTAGGACATTAGACTATTTAGACCAATTTGGCAATTAGTCCATTATCCCATTAGTTCATTACACCATTAGGCCAATTGGTCATTTTGGAAATTTGACAATTTATGCCAAATTTAGGTCAATAGGACAATTAGGCTAATTAGGCCAATTATACCATTTAATCCAATTGGATCATTTAATCCATTTTGACCAATTAGACCATTTAGACCCATTTGGCAGTTTAGGCCAATTTAGGCCAATTAGGCCAATTAGGTCAATTAGTCCAATTAGGAAAATTAGACCATTTAATCCAATAAGACCATTTAATCCATTTAGACTAATTAGGCCATTTAGAATAATTAGTTCATTTGTGTCAATTAGGATATTATGCCAATTATGCCATTAGGTTATTAGGCCATTAGGCTATTTAGACCAATTAGGTCATTTAGGTCGTTAGTCCATTAGCCCATTAGTTCAGTGGTCTATTAGGCTAATTGTTCATTTGTTCATTTGGTCATCTAGGCCAATTTAGACCAATTTAGGCCAATTAGAACCAAAAAAATCCTAAAACCAAAAAAACAAATTACTATATCTGAAACACTAATAGCTAAGGCCTAATTAGTCCCATTAGGCTGCTTAGGCCACTTAGGCCCATTAGGTCACTTAGGCCCATTCTCCCCATTCAGCCCAATAGGCCACCTAGGCCCATTATTCCCATTCGTCCACTTAGGCCCATTAGGCAGATTCGACCACTTAGGTCCATTAGGATCATTAGGTCACTCAGGCCCATTAGGCCCATTAGGCCACTTAGGACCATTAGGCCCATTCAGCCCACTTGATCCATTAGGCCCATTCAAACCATTATTCCACTTAGGCCCATTAGGCCCATTACAACGATTAGGCCGCTTCGGCCTTTAGGCTCATTATGTCGATTAGGACACTTAGGCTCATTATGCCCATTATTCCCATTAGGCCACTTAGGACCAATTAGACCATTAGGACCATTAGTCCACTTAATCCCATTAGTTTGATTACACCACTTAGTCCCATTAGTACCCTTAAGCCTGTAAAGTCTCATTAGGCACATTAGGCCCATTCGACCACTTAAGCCCATTAGGCCCATTAGGCGCATTCATCCCATTAGGAACATTAGGCCACTTAGGCCCATTCAAACCATTAGGCCCATTATGATGATTAGGCCACTTGGGCCCATTAGGCCAATTAGGACACTTAGGCCCATTAGGCCACTGAGGCCCATTAGACCCACTAGACCCATTAGGCCCATTCAGCCCATTAGGGTAATTAGGCTCATTAGCCCCATTAGCCCCATTAGGCACATTAGGCCACTTAGGCTCGTTAGGCCCATTAGGCCACTTAGGCCCATTAGTCTCATTATCCCACTTAGGCCACTTAGGCCCATTAGGCCACTTAGTCTCATTCGAACACTTAGGCCCATTATCCCACTTTGGTCCATTGAGACCATTTGGTCACTTAGGCCCATTAGGCCACTTAGGCTCATTGAGCCCATTAGGCCCATTTGGACGCTTAGGCCACTTAGGTTGCTTAGTCCCATTAGGCCACTTAGGCCCCTTAGGCCCATTAGGCCACTTAGTCTCATTGAGCCCATTAGGCCCATTAGGCCCCTTAGGTCACTTATGACGCTTAGGCCCATTAGTCCATTGAGGAAACTTAGGACCATTTTTTCACTTATCCCATTGAGCCCATTATGCCACTTAGGCTGCTTAGGCCCATTAGTCCCATTGGGCCACATAGGACCATTAGACCCATTAGTCATTGAGCCCATTAGGCCTCTTAGGCCCACTAGGCCACTTAGGCCCATTAGGCCCATTAATCCACTTATGCCCATTAGGCCACTTATTCCCATTAGGCCCATTGGGCCCATTAGGCCACTTAAACCCACTTAACCACTTAGGCCCATTAGACCCATTAGGCCCTTTAGGCCACTTAGGCCACCTATGCCCATTAGGCCAATTCGGCCCATTGGTCATTAGGCCCATTAGGCCAATTCGGCCCATTAGGCCCACTAAGCCCATTATTCCACTTCACCTAATTAGGACACTTAGGCCAATTAGTCACATTAGGCCACTTAGGCCCATTAGGTATATTAGGCCACTTTAGCCCATTAGGCCCTCCAAATCATTTTTTAAATTTTCATAAAAGCCACTTTGAGGAAAAATTGGGAATCGTACACTATAAAACATGACACATATCCAAATTTCAAAAATATTCTGCATATTTAAAATTTTAAATGAGTATCATTACCGCAGGAACCGTCGTATCAATGAAAGATCCGGCAAATCACGCAGCCACTACATCGAAGATAGCACGTCGAAGAAGTGGTCTCCATCATCATCATCTTTTTTCATCATCACCACAATGTCGTCCACTCCGAAAATAATTTTTTTAACCATTATCGCCAGAGTCACAACATCGTCGGTGGGAATACCACCTTTGTCGTCGTCGACCATCATCATCGGAGCCGAGAACCAGAGCAAAATGAACCGGGACGTCCACTAATCACCACTGATGTCTTCATATCACCGCTATATAACTCCAACATCACTGCAAAAAACCCACAAAAACCGAACATCAAAACCATTCAAACCATCAAATATGGCCAATTCTCCCTCCCAGAGACCTGAAGCCCCTCGATCTGCACCTCCTAGAACCTCCATGAAGACCCTTCCACCAAACTGATAGGGAAAGAAGCATAGAAAGGATGAGAAGATAGAGGCCTCAGTAGGGGAGAAAGCTAGAAAACACATCGCTTAAACAAAATAGAGAATCAAAAATAGAGAAACAAAATCGATCCCAAACAAAATCACCATACAAGACCTTAATCTATATCCGTAAAATAGAGAAGGATCCAAACAGAAGAATGAACCTGAGCTGAGACCAATGTCAGCGCTACTCTAGCACCATCCCAAGTAGGCCTAAAACCCGGATAAAGCTCCACCAAAGTGGATTCCAAGGTGATGGGTAAGCCAGCATTGGTAGTGGAGAAGGAAGGCATCCTACACACTCACCAGTGCCGGCCCAAGCCATCTAAATCACCCACACACACATACTCTGAATGGGGGTCTGATGCATAGGGATAGATTGAAAGTGGTGTGGTGAGTGACGCACGATGACCACACCAAAAAAATCCACATCAGTCGAGAAGGAAGAAAAATAAAGAAATATAAAGAATAGGATGGACCAAGTGAAGTGTCACCATCATCGTTGGTTAGACCCTCAAAAACCTAGGATGGGAAGAGGAGGCAGTGGGACCATTAGGAGCCAGGAGATTATAGAGCCATCAGGTTCATTCATCAGGCTCATTAGTCCCATTAGGTCACTTAGGACCACTAGGCCTATTAGGACCATTAGAATCATTTTCCCCATTACACCCATTAGTCCCATTCGACCACATAAGCCCATTAGGCCCATTGGTCCACTTCGGCCAATTAGGCCCATTCATCCCATTAGGCCACTTAGGGCCATTTGGCCCATTAAACCCATTAGATTAGGCCCATTATGCCACTTAGGCCCATATGAACCATTATGCCCATTAGGACAATTAGACCCATTAGGCCCATTAGCCCCATTAGACCCATTAGGCTACTTAGTCCCTTTAGGCCACTTTGGCCCATGAGTCACATTAGGCCAATGAGGCCACTTAGGCCCATTCGGCCTATTGGGCCACTTAGGCCCATTATGCCAATTTGGCCTATTAAGCCCATTGTATTAGGCCCACTAGGCCACTTAGGCCCATATGACCCATTAGGCCCATTAGTCCAATTATCTCAATTAGGCCCATTATGAACATTAGGTCCACTAAACCCATTTGTCCACTAAGGCCCATTAGGCCACTTTGGCCTATTAGGCCACTTAGGCCCATTAGGCCACTTAGGCTCCTTAGAACCATTAGGACACTAAGTCTCATTAATCCACCTAGTCTCATTAGTCCCATTAGTCCCATTAGGCCCATTAGGACTACTAGGCCACTTAGGCCCCCTAGGCCACTTAGGACCATTAGGCCCATTAGGCCCCTTAGTCCCCTTATGCCCATTTGGCCACTTATACTGATTAGGTCACTTAGGCCCATTCGGCCCATTAACCCCATTATGCCACTTTGGACCATTCGACGCATTAGGCCCATTGGACCACTAAGTCCCATTAGACCCATTAGGATCATTAGGCCACTTAGGCCCCTTAGGCCACTTAGTCCCCTTATGCCCATTAGGCCCATTAGTCCACTTAGTCCCCTTTGGCCACTTAGGACCATTAGGCCACTTAGGCCCATGAGGCCCATTAGGCCCATGAGGCCCATTAGGCCCATCTGGCCCATTAGTCCCATTAGGCCACTTAGGCCCCTTAGGCCACTTAGGCATATTCGGCCCATCAAGACCATTAGGATATTATACCCATTAGGCCACTAAGGCCCATTAGGCCACTTAGGCCCATTAGTCCACTAAGACCTATTTGATCCATTAGGCCCATTATGTAACGTCCCGGTTCCAGAAGCCACCCAGAGGCGCCCCATACCCGGTTGGTCACATGGTCTCAAGCGCATTTCCCCAAATTCCAGAGGCTGGTGACTAGAAGCGAGGGACTTGGGTGTGATAGTGGGGAAACTATGCCCTCATTGGAAGAGTAACACAACTGAAATAAACATACAACAATAGTGGAAGCAGTAAACATAGATACAACAATAAACAATGGAAGACTAGAAACAATAATAACGGGATCACATATATATAAAAATGATACATGATACATACATCTAGTAAAGCAGACAAACAATTCACAATACTAAAATACAGTACTAAACCAAAGTACAAAAAAAAATAGATAAACTCCTCAGCATCGCAAGCCTCAGCTTGGTCCCATGCTCTCCAGCTCTACAACAAATCAAGTACCTGAAGTAGAAGGGCGTTTTACCTTGTCTATACCCGCAGCAATATAATCTGTTTGGGTCCAAAAGCATGACCCAAACATGGTATGAGAATAAATCCCAGTAGGAAACCACCAAAAGATATGTTCCTAATAGTCAGTGAGTATATGGTAATAAGAAAAAGGAAGCAGTAAACAAGGAAGTACTCAGCAATCATAATCCATAGTTTCAAAGCATTCAATTCCATCTATCAAGCAAGAATCTAATCAAAGTAGGTAACCCTCTGGGAGTACTCACAGCCTACCCCTCTGGTTCAACCAAACAAAAAAAAACAAGCAACTTTATGGGAAGCACACACAGTCTCACCCCTCTGGTTCAGCTTAAGTATAGACTCTCTGAGGAAGCCCTCACCGTTAATTCCCCCTATAGTCTCATATCAGTACTAAAGGAACTCTAGGGAAGCACTCAACGTCTCATTCCCCCTGTGGCCCATGTCTATGAACTACAGACACTCTGAGTAAGCACTCAACGTCAATTCCCCTTGTGGTCTCGCATCGTAATATTATAAGACACTCTGGAGAAGCCCTTACGTCCATTCTCCTTATGGTCTACTACACCAGGTTCTCACGGCCCTGTGTAAGTCAAAAAGTATCAAAAAATGTAGTGGCCAAAGTAAACCTCAAGAACTATTTGGCTAGTAGTCTATGGAACAACAACATATCAGAAGAACAATCACTCCATCCTACACGTACTAGGCATGGAAAACTAGCAATATCCTAACAGGAAAAGCTAGACAAATCAGTCATAAACAGTACAAGCATGGGAAAACACATACATAGCAAAGAAAATAACCATATTTATATACAATTGATCTCTACTCAAGCATAAAATCATAGCGGTCATTTAACAGGGCTAAAAAGGTAAACATACAATACCCCGTTCAAGGGTATTGGTCAAATTTGCACATATAACTCAAAGACTTTCAACGAAAAGGCACAAAACACCTACCTTAGCGTCGTAGGATCGCTATATGTGAACCTCGAGACTTGAATCTCCCAAGAACACCGTATATCTACACAAACGCTAAAAATTATCAACTGAGGATAACTCTTGAAAGAGGAGGAAATAGGAAACAAATCTCTAGAAGAAGGAAGAGCATATTGCTACGGTCCCAACGCAAGTGATGGAGATCGAATCGAAGATCGGACGGATTCTCGGGGGGTTGGAGAAGAAGCGCGATCATACGGGTGCTCAGGGAAGAATGAAACCTAGAAGAAGGGTGTTCTGTCCATCAGACGCAACCCCGATGCGTTTAATGAAAAAAAAGAAAATACACAGTATGTAATTTCCTTTTCCATACTCCACTTTAGGTGGCCTACAAGTCACCCCACACGGCCATGTGCAAGGCCGCTACACGGCCTAAAAACGGCTACCTGTGGTAACCGAGTACACGGCGTGCACTCATAAAGTACACGGTGTATACTTAGGAAATTTCTAGAAACTCCTATTTTTCCTCAAAAACACCAGAAAAAGAGAAACATACCTGAAAAGAAGGTCTGTGTTCTTACAAACTTCCCCCCTTAAAGAAATTTGTCCCCGAATTTCCCTATCAAGGTGATGTAGAAGAAGAAAACCCGAACAGCTTCGGCCACTACAAACATACATCGGCCCCCCTCTCCAAAGTCTCATCCTATACTCGCCCGTGCTTTCATAGCACCCATACCATAGGAAGAGATCGGCCATGGAGAACCTTCTTACTTCGATCAACAATCCAGATAGGATGCTCCTCAAACGAGGCATCCACCTCTAACTCAACCTCCTCAGGTTGAAAGACATGAGACGGGTCTGAGAAGTAACGTCGAGGTTGAGAAACGTGGAAGACGTTGTGCATAGCCCGGTACCTCTAAGGTAACTGCAACCGATAGGCAACTGGCCCAACTCTCTCCAACACCTCAAATGGTCCGACGTACCTTGGTGAAAGATTAGCTTGTCTCCTAATCCTCTTGTATCCCAACCTCAGTGTGACACACAGGAAAACCTGATCCCTGACCTCGAACTCTAGAGGTCTTCTCCATCGATCAACATAAGAATTTTGTCAAGACTGTGTAGTATCCATCCTCTTCCAAATCAACTCTATCTGCTTCGTGGTCTCCTAGACAAGACGAGGTCCCAGCATCACTACCTCTCCTGCCTCGAGCCAACATAAGGGTGATCAGCATGGTCTATCGTACAAAGCCTCATAAGGTGCCATCTAAATAGTTTCTTGAAAACTATTGCTATAGGAAAACTTTACAAGAGGTAAATGTTTCTCCCAAGAACCCCCAAAATCCAGAATACATGCTCAAAGCATGTCCTCCATCACCTAAATCATATGATCGGACTGGCTATCTATCTGAGGGTGGTAAGTTGTACTCAAAATTACTTATGTACCCAAAGCCTTCTGAAGCCCTTGCCAGACCCGAGAAGTAAAAGGTGCATCCCTATCTAAAACAATGGAGTGTGGAACCCCATGTAGATGTACAATCTCTCAGATGTACAACCGTCCCAGCTCATCAACATTGAAGGTCTCCTTGATTGGAAATAAGTGAGAAACCTTCGTGAGTCTGTCAATGATGACCCATACCGCATCATTCCCTCGAGGATACCTTGACAAACCGGTCACGAAGTCCATCGCGACATTATTCCATTTCCACTTGAGAATGGGTAACTGCTACAAAATACCTGTTGGTCGCTGATACTCCGCCTTCACCTGTTGATAGGTGGAACACCTCATGAAAAAACTAGCAACATCTCTCTTCATACATGGATACCAATATTGGAGGTGTAGATCACGATACATCTTGGTGACGCCAAGATGAACTGCCCAAACTGAGGAATGAAATTCCTGCATCAGTTCCTCGTGTATGTCAGCTAGCACCCATACGCACCCCTGGAAACGCAAGATCTCATCCTCACCTATGGTCCATCCAAGAATAGGGTCCTCTCCTGACACGCTTTCCCTTAGGACTTGGCCTTCTAAATCTGATAGCTGCCTCATTCGAACTCGGTCAAGAAGAGTAGAGGTAATAGCTATAGAAGATAGAAATGTTTGCCCCTGTCTATCGTCCACCTCCAAATGCATCTCAGAGAACAGATCCATAAGCTTCCACTCACTGTTGGCCTCCTGAAATGCCTATAACTGAGTCCTCCTGCTCAGCGCATCTTCCACTGTGTTGCCTTTCCCAGGCGTATAGGCAAGCTCAAAGTCAAAGGACTGGAGGTAGTCAACCCACCTTCACTATCTCAAATTCAGATCATGCTGAGTGAAGATGTACTTGAGACTTTTGGGGTTGTTAAAACAACAAAATGATATCCCATATGGTAATATCTCTAATAGCTTAAGGCATGAACAACTACTACCGACTCGAGATCGTGCGTCGGGTAATTCCTCTCATGTGGCCTCAACTGCCAAGACCCATATGCAACGAATCCTTCTCCCTGCATAAGCACAGCTCCTAGCCTGATACCTGAAGAATCACAGTAAATAGTATATCTCTTGCCTGGATCTGGAAATACTAGTATCGGTGCTGACGTCAAGCTCCCCTTCAGCTCCTGAAAGGCTGACTCACACGAATCTGACCACAATAACTTCACACCATTCTTAGTCAGACCCGTCAGTGGTGCTGCTAAGCACTAAAAGTATTGTATGAAACGTCTTTAGTATCCAGCCATCCCTAGAAAACTTTGTACCTCAAATACATTCTTCAGATGCTCCCAGGAAACTACTTCTCTCACTTTCTCTGGGTCTACTGATACTCTAGTCTCTGAGATAACATGACCCTAGAAGTGAATCTGATCCATCCAAAAGTGGCATTTTGAGAGCTTAGCATATAACTGATGCTCTCTCAGTGTACTCAGAACGATCTCAAGATGGGTAACATGGTCATGTCGAGTGTGAGAGTACACCAAGATATCGTCCATGAAGACTACCACAAAAGAATCCAAGTATGGATGGAACACTCGGTTCATCAGTGCCATGAAAACTGTAGGCGCATTCATGAGACCGAATGGAATAAACACATACTCGTATAGACCATAACTACTCCAGAAAGATGTAAGAGGTATGTCAGATGGTCTAACATGCAACTGATGGTAACCGGATCTCAGGTCAATCTTCGACAACACTCAGGCCCCTCGAAGCTTGTCAAAGAGATCATCAATCCTTGGTAAGGGGTATCAGTTCTTGATCGTCAACTGGTTCAAATTACGATAATCCACACAAATTCCGAGGGTACTATCCGCCTTCTTCACAAACAGGACATGCGAACCCCAAGGAGAAGTACTGGGTCGGATGAAACCCTTTTCCTGCAACTCCTCCAACTGCTTCTTGATCTCCTGTAACATCGGTGTAGCCATCCTATAAGGAGGAATGAACATAGGTGCTGCTCCTTGAAAAATCTAAATAGAAAATTCTACCTCTTGATCTAGAGGAAAACCTAAAAAATTCTCTAGAAAGACGTCCCTAAAACGATCCACCATTGGGGAAAGGTCCATTTGTGAAGTCCCCTGGTCATCTAGAGAAAGACTAGAAATCTGGGCTATAACTTCTCATAACCCATGATGCTCTGGTCCTGCTCTACTCGCCTGGACATCCCATTCGGCCTTATGAAGAAACGATCTGCCCTCTGGTGATATGAAATTCACCCTACGGTGATAGAAATCGACAAAATCCTGAAAGGGAACTAACCAGTCCATTTTGAGAATGAAATCATAGTCTGTCATCTCTAGGACATAGATATCCCAAAGTAAGTGACACCAATCGACCCCAAGAGGGCACTCCTTGCACTGACATACACTAGATGTTCTCATCCCCAATGAAGTGTCTAGTGTCAAGATATCAGAAGAAGAAAGAATATAGAGCCCTAGTCTCTCTACTACAGGAAAAATATAAAGATATGGGAAGCCCATGTGTCGAAAAGAGCAAAAGATAAAACTGAGGAAACTAGGATGGTACCTCGAACTGTAGAGGTTCTGGGATCCTGCTCCCGCTGGATCTACTCCACTGCAAAAGTTTGGTTTTCTCCACGTCCCTGTGACCCTGCCTGACCACTCTGATCTGATCCACCCTGCTGTCGCTGATAGTCTGGCAACTGACCACCACGGCCGCGACCTCCACCTCTGCCTGAACGACCGGAAGAACTCTAGTTCCCAGACTGGTGAGAATTTAGTGGAGCTACTCTTGTACGAGGAGTCATAGATGAACCCCAATCACCAGCTGCTAGTGAGAAGACCTGACAAAAATGTTGAAGGTGACCCATCTTGCCGCAAGATCAGCACTCCACTGGGTCTCTCTGGCACTGTGGCCTCATATGACCGCTTCTCCCGCACTGATATCACACCACCTGGCTACCAGAAGATGCATCCTGCCTACTCAGATCTCCCCGTGTAGTCTCCCTGTGGTGTTTCCTGCTATCAGCTGGAGAAGCACTAAATCTGGATGTCGAGATGCCCTGGATCACAACTCTAGAATCCCTCATATTTCGCTCCGTGATTAGTGCCTAGTTAACGATGGAAGTGATGGAAGTCAACCTGAAGATATTCACTTGCGAGCGGATGTCCTGTCTGAGACCATCCTCAAACTTCCTTTCCAGGAACAACCCATCTCCTCCAAGGAAGGGTGTGAAACACTGAAGCTCGGTGAAACAAGAGGAATACCTCATTACCAAAAGGGTACTCTGCTCCATTCTCATGAACTCCTAGGCTCAATCGGCCCTCAAGGTCTCCAGATAGAAGTAATCATAAAATATGCGATGGAAATCCTCCCAAGTTATAACCTGCTGATGACCTACCTGAGAGATCATGTCCCACCATATCTTGGCGGAATATCATAGAATGTTGGTAGCGAGCTTGACCCACCTTTATGTAGGTGTCTCTAGATGCTCAAAGATCATCAGCATGTCTTACAACCATGACTCTGCAGCCTGAGGTCCTCTTTCCCCTAAAAAGGAGGGAGGATGCTGCTGCTGGAAAACCCGTTTCAAATATGCCATAGACGAGGTTGTAGGCGGTGCTCCATGGAAGGTATTAATCATCCTCATGAAGCCTTCCCTGAACTGTGCATCATCACCTGCATCTAGTATAATTGTTGGTGCCAAGACTGGCACAATAGAAGGATTTGTAGGAAGTCCCTGATCAGCCATATCCTGTGTCTGATCGTCACCCCGTAACTGGCATACAACCGGAGGACGTCTCGGTGGCATGACTCTTCAAGGTCAAATTCACGTCTTAGATCAAGATTATAAAGGACTGAAAACATGAAAGACAAGAATGGAACATAAGAAAGAAAGCGTTCAAGTTTTTCAAAACATTACTACATGGCGTGTATGTCCCTTACACGGCGTGTTCCCTTAAGCCATTTACATGGGTGTGTACTCCTGCCATAACTAGTCGTGTAACACCCCAAACACATGGTATGTTTTCCTAACACACGGTGTGTACTTGAATCCTTTTCCATTTCCCGAGTCCCCTTACATGGCTAGCCCACACGGTTATCCTAAAACAAGACTACACTGTGTGTTTGTGCCAGACACGGCGTGTTCAAGACGAGCTCCACTGACCCGTGTTGTTAGTGACACGGACGGATACACGGCTCACACTACACGGTGTGTTCAAGGTGGACACGACATGTATAAGAAGTGACTCCACCGACCCGTGTTGTTCACTACATGACCAGCTGCACGAGTTACACTACACGGCGTATTCCACGTGGACACGACATGTGTTTGAAAAGTCTCAACTGACCCGTGTTTGTTAGTTACACAGCTGGTGATACGGTCTTACAACACGGCATGTACATATGGTACACTGCGTGTTCTAACAAGGATTTACAAACCCCGTGACTCTGCCCACACAATCTAAGAAATGGGTAGAGACTACACGGTGTGTACATACAGTACACGGCGTGTACTTAAGAAAAAACGTTCCTTCCCAAACAGAAGGACACACGGTGTGTGTTCATAACTACACACCGTGTATTCTAGGTTTTCCAGACAGTAAGCCTCAGAGACTAATCTAGAGCCCAGAATACACTGAAAACAAACATTGAAGTGCCAAATTCCGATCCGTGATGGCCCATACTCCCTATGAATCAAAGCTTGGCATCTTTTACATGTTATAAACAGGGAAAAAAAGTCAATGAACCACCAAATTCCAATCCATGAGGGCCCATAACACCTCAAGAACCAAAGTTTGGCAATCATTAAAATAAAACCTTACACAAACAGTACCCAATAAAATAGCAGATATTTTATCAAGGCATATATCACAACAGCATGCATATTCTACACAACATCTATCACAATAACATATAGTTGCTAATGCACCCTAAATAGAATGGAAAGAATGCATGACATGTGATTTCTAGAAAGTTCCTATATGATGCATGAGATGGAACACCCTCATCTCATCAGGTTGAAACCAAAATAGAACCTCAATAATATCAACAGTAATAGCACAAAACATGTGAGTCACCCAACAGTGAAACCAAATCAACTATAAAATTGAAAAACTAGAAAAATTGCAATAATCGAGGTAAATTAGCTTTTCCCTATACACGAGTTAGATAATCCCGGGAACAACTTATTACTAATTACATATTCCATCATATCCCTGGCTATAGGCTCCAAACAGTAAGTCTAGAAGAAAAGAATTCCTCTGATACCACTTTGTAACATCCTGGTTCCAGAAGCCACCTAGAGGCGCCCCATACCCGATTGGTCACATGACCTCAAGCACATTTCCCCACATGCTAGAGGATACCGATGAGCAGTGAGGGCCTTGTGTGTGATAGTGGGGAAACTATGCCCTCATTGGTAGACTAACATAGTGGAAATAAACATATATCAATAGTGTAAGTAGTAAACATACATACAACAATAAACAGCAGAAGACTAGAAGCAATAATAACTAGAGCACATATATATAAAAATGATGAATGATACATATGTCTAGGAAAGTAGAAAAACAAGTCACAATGATGAAATACATTACTAAACCAAATTACAATATAAAACAGATAAACTCCTTAGCATCGCAAGCCTCAGCTTTTTCCCATGCTCTCTAGCTCCATAGCAAATCAAGTACCTGAAGTAGAAGGGTGCTTGAACTTGTCTATACTTATAGTAATATAATATGTTTGGGTTCAAAAGCATGACCCAAATAGGGTGTGAGAATAAATCCCAACAGGCAACCATCAAAAGATCTGTACCTAACAGTCAGTGAGTATATGGCAGGTAATAATAAAAAAGAAGCAGTAAACAAAGAAGTACTAAGCAGTCACAATCCATAGTTTCAAAGCATTCAATTCCATCTATCAAGCAAGAAGCTAATCAAAGAAGGTAACCCTCTGGGAGTACTCATAGCCTACCCCTCTGGTTTAACCAAACAAAGAAAAACAAGAAACCCTATGGGAAGCACACACAATCTCACCCCTCTGGTTCATCTTAAGTATAGACTCTCTAAGGAATCACTCACTGTCAATTCCCCCTATAGTCTCGTATCAGTACTAAGGGCGCTCTGGGGAATCACTCAACATATCATTCCCCTTGTGGCCCGCATTGAGGAATTATAGACACTCAGAGAAAGCACTCAATGTCAATTCCCCCTATGGTCTCGCATCGTAATATTATAAGACACTCTGGAGAAGCCCTTACGTCCATTCTCTCTATGGTCTACTACACCAGGTTCTCACGGCCCTGTGTAAGTCAACAAGTATCGCAAAGCATAGCATCCAAAGTAAACCCCAAGAACTAATTGGCTAATAGTCTATGGCATAGCAGCATATCAGAAGAACAATCACTCCATCCTACACGTACTAGGCATGGAAAACTGGCAATAGCCTAACAGAAAAAGCTAGACCAATCAGTCATAAACAGTACAAGCATGTGCAAACAAATCCATAGCAAATAAAATAAACCTATTCACATACAATTGACCTCTACTCAAGAATAAAACCATAGCAGACATTTAGCAGGGCTAAAACAGTAAACATGCAATACCCCGTTCAAGGGTATTGGTCAAATTTGCACATATAACTCAAAGAATTTCAATGGAAAGGCATAAACCACCTACCTTAGCGTCGTAGGATCTCTATATGTGAACCTCTGGCCTTGAATTTCCCAAGAACATCGTAGATCTACAAAAACACTAAAAAATATCAACCAAGGATAACTCTTGAAAGAGGAGGAAACATGAAACGAAGCTCTAGAAGAAGGAAGAGCTTACCGCTGCGGTCCCAATGAAAGCGACGATAGTTGAATCGGAGATCGGATAGAGGCTTGGGGGCTCGGGGGCTCGGAGAAGAAGCACAGCCGTATGGGTGCTCCGAGATTAATGAAACCTAAAAGAAGGGTGTTTTGTCTGTCAGACGCGACCCCAATGCGTTTAATGAAAAGAAAGAAAATACACAACATGTACTTTATAAGTACAACTGTGTACTTGCCTTTTTCGTACTCCTCTTTAGGAGGCCTCAAAGTCACCCCACATGACCGTGTGTAAGGCCGCTACACGGCCGGAACACGACTACCCACAGTAAGCGAGTACACAGCATGTACTCATAAAGTACACGTCGTGTACTTAGGAAATTTCCAGAAACTCCTCTTTTTCCTCAAAAACACCAGAAAAAGAGAAACATACCTGAAAAGAAGGTTTGGGTTCTTAAACATTACGCCACTAAGGATCATTCGTCCCATGAGGCCACTTAGGACCATTTGGCTCATTTGGCCCATTAGGCCACTTAGGCCACTGAGGCCCATTAAGCCCGTTAGGCCACTTAGGCCCATTAGGCTTGTTCATCCCATTAGGCCACTTAGGCCCATTAGTACCATTAGTCCAGTGAGGTCCATTTAGCCCATTAGGACACTTAGGCCCATTAGGCCACTGAGGTCCATTAGGCCATTGAGGCCCATTAGGCCCATTAATCCCAATAGACTCATTATGCCCATTAACCCATTAGGTCCATTAGGCCACTTAGGCCCATTAGGACACTTCATCCCATTAGTATCATTAAGCCACTTAGGACCATCAGGCCTATTCGACCACATAGGCCAATTAGGCCCATTAGGACACTTAGGCCCATTAGGCCCATTAGGCCACTTAGGCCCATTTGGCCCATTTGGCCACTTCATCCCATTAGTCCCATTATTCCTATTCAGCACATTAGTCTCATTCATTAACTTAGTCCCATTAGGCTAGTTAGGCCCATTTATCCCATTAAGCCACTTAGGCCCAATAGGCCACTTAGGCCCATTAGGCCAATTTTCCCACCTTGGCCTATTAGGAACATTATGCCCATTTGTCCCATTATGCTCATTCATCCATTTTTTCCCATTAGGACCATTAGACCCATTAGGCAACTTAGGCCCATTATGTCTGTTATGCCCATTTGTCCATTGTGGCCCATTAGGCCCATTATACCCATTAAGCCCATTAGGCCCATTCATCCACTTTGACCCATTAGGAAACTTAGTCCCATTAGATGCATTAAGGCTCATTAGGCCAGTGTGGCCCATTAGGCCCATTAGTCCACTTAGGCCCATTAGGCCACTTAGGCCCATTAGGCCCATTTGGCCACTTCGATCCATTAAGACCATTCGTCCACTTTGTCCCATTAGTCTACTTAGGCCCATTAGACCCATTCGGCCACTTAGGCCCATTAGACCCATTAGGAAACTTATGCACATTAGTCTACTTAGGCCCATTACGCCACTTTGGCCCATTAGTCTCATTTGGCCCATTATGCCCATTAGGCCGAGTAAGCCTAGAATGCCCATTAGGACCATTACGCCTAGTAAGCCCATTAGAACCAGTAGGCCCATTTGGTCCCATTAGGCTCATTGGTCCACTTAGGCCCATTAGGTCCATTATGCCACTTAGCCTTATTATGCTCATTCGTCCACTTAGTCCCATTAGGTCAATTTGACCCATTAGGCCCATTAGACCCCCTGAGACCTATTAGGCCCATTAGACCCATTAGGCCACTTTGGCCCATTAGGCTCATTTGAACCATTCGACCCATTCG
This sequence comes from Viscum album, assembly GCA_963277665.1. Taxonomy (NCBI): domain Eukaryota; kingdom Viridiplantae; phylum Streptophyta; class Magnoliopsida; order Santalales; family Viscaceae; genus Viscum; species Viscum album. Next base: position 944,423,188 of record OY728132.1, on the reverse strand, counting down.
GCCTATTCGGCCCATTTGGCCCATTTGGGCCATTAGGCCTATTAGGACTATTAGGACACTTAGGCCCATTAGGCCGTTTTAGCCCATTAGGCCCATTCCACCATTAGGCCATTCACACCATTAGGCCCATTCAGGCCACTCATGCTCATTCAGCCACTTAGGCCCATTAGTCCACTTAGGCCCATTAGCCCAATTAGGCCCATTAGGCCCTTTAAGCCCATTTGTCCCATTAGGAACATTGGGCCACTTTAGTAAATTAGGCTCACTTAGCCACTAAGGCCCAATAAGCCCATTTGGAAACTTGGGACCATTAGGCTACTTAGGCCCATTTGTCCCATTCGGCCAATTAGGCCGATTAGAAAACTTAGGACACTTAGGCCCATTAGGCCCCTCAGGCCACTTAGGCCCATTAGGACCATTAGGCCCATTATGCCACTTAGGCCCATTCAGCCCATTAGCCTAGTTGGGAAACTTAAGCCCATTTGTCTCATTCAGCCACTTGGGCCCATTAATCCCATTAGGCCACTTCAGCCCATTAATATAATTAGTCACATTAGGCCACTTACACCATTAGGCCCATTGGGCCACTTAAGACCATTCGACCACTTAGGCCCAATAGCCACATTAGTCCACTTAGGACCATTTAGCCACTTAGGCCAATTCACCTCATTAGGCAACTTAGGTCCATTCATCCACTTAGGTATGTTAGGCCACTTTGGCCCATTAGGCCCCTTAGGCCGACTAGGCCACTTTGGCCCATTCAACCCATTAAGCCACTTAGACCCATCGAGCCCATTAGGCCACCTCATTCCATTATGCCCATTTGACCACTTTGTCCCATTACGTCCATTAGGCCACTTAGGCCCATTGAACCCATTAGGCCCATTAGGCCACTTCGCCTATTCGGCTCATCCGTCCACTTGGGCCCATTAGGCCCATTAGGCCTGTGAGGCCACTGAGTCCACTTAGGTCCATTAGGACCATCAGGCTACTTAGTCCCATTTGGCACATTAGGCGACTTATACCCATTAGGCCCATTATGCCCATTGGGACACTTACGCACATTCGGCTCATTCGACCACTTTGGCCAATTAGTCCCATTATGCCAGTTAGGCCCATTAATCCAATTGGTTCACTTAGGCATAGTAGGAAACTTAGGACCATTAGGTTGATTAATCCATTTAGGCCCATTAGGACAATTAGGCCCACTAGGCCCATTAAGCCCATTAGGCCGATTAGGCCATTTAGGCCCATTAGGCCCATTAGGCGCACTAGGCCCATTATGCTCTTTAGGCCCATTAATCCCATTAGGCTAATTATGCAACTTAGGCCCATTAGGTAGGGGTGTAATTTCGGCCCGGCCCGGCCCGGGCCGGCCCGGGCCTGCCATGCAAAGTGTCGGGCTGCTGACCACAATTCGGGCCGGGCCGGGCTTTTTCAAATCGGGCCGTGGTGGGCTTTTATTATTTTCAAAATAATTGTCTCTTAATTTTTTTTATTTAAACATTTTTATAACATTTATTTAAAACGTTTCTTTACATTTATTTTTAAATGCATGTTTTTTGTAAAAACGTTTATTTTATTTTTTATTAACATTTTACAGTGGGTGGATATGTTTTTTGTCTATATATATATATATATATATATATATATTATTTGCAAATTGTAAAAAAAATAACAAGGGGTGCGCAGCTGCTGTGGGTGAGTTTAAAGCCTTATTATTTAAACGTTTTTCTAACATTTATGTAAAACATTTTTTACATTTATTTTTTTAACTTATTTATAATTTTTAAGCGTTTGTTAGTATTTTTTATTTAAACATTTTTATTTAAACTGTTTTTTTAACATCTTTTTAAAACGTTTATTTTCATTTATTTTTAAATGATTAATTTAAAACATTATTAATTTTTTTTAAATGCATGCTTTTTACAAGTATTTTTTTTAAAACATTTTACTTTTTTTCACATTTTAATGTAAAAAGAATTTTTTAAGTGTTTATTTTAAAAAAATTAATTTAAATGTTTGTTTTAAAAACTTTTTAAACATTTTTATTTAAACCATTTTTTAACACTTGTTTAAAACGTTTTTTTACATTTATTTTTAGACGTTTAATTTAAAAAGTTTTTTTGAACGCATATTTTTTACATGTATTTTTTTAAACATTTTACACGTTTTTTGTAAAAACATTTTACAGTGGGTGAATATGTTATTTTTTTATATAGATTTATACATGTCTGTGAATTTATATATATTATGTACAAATTAAAAAAATAATAATGAGTTATTGGGGGGTGCGTAGCAGTGAGTGGTTAGTTTAAAGTGTTGTTATTTAAATGTTTTTTTATCATTTATTTAAAACATTTTTTTAAACGTTTTTTAATTTTTTTGCAGGGCAGGCTTGACCCGACCCTGTCTGGACTGAAATTACACTCTTACGGGTGCGCAGCAGTGGGTGAGTTAATTTTTTTCTAAATAAATTTATATATGTATATATAGTATATATAATATATGAAAGTTTTATCATATTTTAAAAAAAATAATGAGGTTGAGGGTGTGCGAATATCATTTAGTGAGTAGTTATTTTTTGTTAATATATAATAAGTTATTATATATATATATATATAATATTAGAAAATTGTAAAAAAATAATTAGGGGGTGTGCGCGAACATCATTGGGTGAGTTAATGGCTTTTTATATATATATATATTGGGGGTGTGCGCAAACATCATTGGGTGAGTTAATTTTTTTTCTAAATAGATTTATATATGTATAGTATATATAATTTATGCATGTTGCAACGTACTTAAAAAAATTAATGAAGTTGAGGGACTTGCACGAACATCATTAGACGAGTGTGTTATTTTTTTATTAATATACAACAAGTTATTATATATATATAATATTAAATCATATACATACATACCTATATTATTAATGGATTTTTAAAAACTACACTTAATTGATGTATATTATTAATGGATTTGTTTATATATATACACTATTATATTAAATCATCGATATATATATATATATATATATATTAATAGCTTTGTTTATATACATATATATTATATTACATCATATACATATACATATACACACACACATATATATATTATCAATGGATTTTTAAAAACCATACTTATTTTTTTATTAATATACAACAAGTTATTATATATATATAATATTAAATCATTGATATATATAGATATATATTAATAGCTTTGTTTATATATATATATATATTATATTAAATCATATACATAAACATATACATATACATATACATATACATATACATATACATATACATATATGTATATATTATTAATAGATTTTTAAAAACCACACTTAATTGATATATATTATTAATGGCTTTGTTTATACATATACACTATTATATTAAATCATTGATATATATATATATATATATATATCATATCATATACATATACATACATATATATATTATTAATGGATTTTTAAAAACCATACTTATTTTTTTATTAATATACAAAGAGTTATTATATATATATAATATTAAATCATTGATAAATATATATATATATATTTATTAATAGCTTTGTTTATATATATATATATATTATATTAAATCATATACATATACATATACACACACACACACATATATATTATTAAAGAATTTTTAAAAACCACACTTAATTGATACATATTATTAATGGCTTTGTTTATATATATAAAATATTATATATATAATTATATATCGTTGTATATATATATTTATACACACATTATAATTATATATAATAATAATTATATGTATATATATAATATCATTTTTTGTTAATATATAACGATATATGAACATATAGATAGAAATACACACACACACACACATATATATAGATACATATATAGATAAATATAAATGTATAAAGATACATGTATATATAGAGAGATATATAGGTAGATATATATATAGATGTATGTATATATGTATGTATATATATAGATATATAAAGAGATATATGTATATAGAGCTAGAGATATATATATGAATATATATATATATATAGAGATATATAGATATAGAGATATATATACATAGATATATGTATATATAGATAGATATATACATATAGATATTGAGATATATATATATATATATAAATAGATCTATATATATACATATATCTATATATAAATATAGAGATATATATATATATAGATATATGTATATAGAGATAGATATATCCAGATATATATATATATATATAGATATAGATATACATATATATATATACAGATATACATATATATATATAAATATATCCATATATACATAGACCTGTGATTAATTTACAGACGCAGCGCCTGGACCAGTTGGTCGAGGCGCAACCTTGGGAGCTTGAGGTAGGGGGATCAAATCCCCCTACCTGCAGTTCCCCGTTATATTTTTTACAGCAGACGGGCCAGCGGGCTGGGCTTTTTCGGGCCGGCCCGGCCTGGCCCGCGGGCCTGCCTGGAAAAGCCCAGGCCCGACCCGCAGAACCTACGGCCCGAGCCCGGCCTGGCCCGATGCGGGCTTTGCCGGGCCGGGCTGCTCGGGCTTTCGGGCCGTCGAGCCAAAATTACACCCTTACCATTAGGCCACTTAGGCCTATTAGGCAGATTAGGCCAATTAGGGTAATTAGGCCCATTCGTCACATTAGGCCCATTAGGCCCATTAGTCCCCTAGACTTTTTAAGCCTAGTAATCTCATTATGCCACTTAGGCCCATTGGGCCACTTAACCCTATTAGGCAGATTAGGCGACTAAGGCCCATTGGACCACTTAGGCCCACTAGGCCCATTAATCCCATTATGCTGATTAGGGCACTTAGGCCCATTAGGCCACCTAGGCCCATTAGGCCACTTAAGCCAATTAGGCCCATTACGCCCATTAAGCCCATTTGGCCGATTAGGCAACTTTGGCCCATTAGGCCACTTTGGACCATTAGTCCACTTAGGCAATTAGGTCCATTAGGTCCATTCGGCTCATTAGGACACCCAGGCCCATTTGACCCATTGGGTCCATTATGCCCATTAGGCCGATTAGGAAACTTTGGCCGATTAGGCCACTTCGACCCATTAGGCCCATTAGACCCATTAGGACACTGAGGCAAATTAGGCCTATTAGGCCCATTTGGACCCTAGGCCCATTAATCCCATTAATCCCATTAGACCACCTAGGCCCATTAGGCCACTTAGGCCCATTAGTTACCATAGGCCCATTAGGCCCCTTAGGCCCATTAGACCACTTAGTCCCATTAGTTCCCATAGTCTCATTAGGCCCCTTAGGCCCATTACGCCAATTACACCCATTAGGCCACATTGTCCCATTAGGACACTTAGACCCATTAGTCCACTTAGACCCATTAGGCGCATTAGGTCACTTAGGCAAACTAGGCCCATTCATCCCATTAGGCCCATTAGGCCCCTAGGATCGTTAAGCTTCTTAATCCTATTAGGCCACTTAGGCCCATTAGGCCACTTAGCCCCATTAGGCCGACTAGGAAACTAAGGCCCATTAGGCCACTTAGGCCCACTAACCCAATTAGGCCGATTAGGCCACTTAGGCCCATTATGCCACTTAGGCCAATTAGGCCCATTAGGCCCATTAATCTCATTAGGCCGATTAGGCCACTTTGGACCATTAGTCCAATTACACGAATTAGGCCCATTCCGCCCATTCGGCACATTAGGCCCATTAGGTCCCTTAATCCACCAAGGCCCATTTGGCCCATTCGGCCCATTAGACCCATTATGCCCATTAGACCGATTATGAAACTTTGTCCCATTAGGCCACTTCAACCCATTATGCCCATTAGACCCATTAGGCCACTGAGGCCAATTAGGCCCATTAGGCCCATTTGGACCATGGACCCATTAATCCCATTAAGCCCATTTGGCCACCTAGTCCCATTAGGCCACTTAGGCCCATTAGGCCCCTTAGGCCTATTATTCCTCTTACACCCATTGCTCCCATTACGCCCATTATGCCCATTAGGCCACTTAGGCCCATTAGGCCGCTTAAGCCCATTAGGCTGCTAAGGCCCATTCAGCCCATTAGGTCCATTTTTTCCACAGGCTTGTTAAGCCAATTAGGCCCATTAGGCCACCCAATCTCATTATACCACTTAGGCCCAGTAGGCCCCTTAGGTCCATTAGGCCACTGAGGCCCATTAAGTCCATTAGGCTCATTAGGACCATTAATCTCATTAGGTCAATTAGGCCACTTAGGCCCATTAGGCCACTTAGGCTCATTAGGCTCATTAGGTCACTTAGGCCCATTAGGATAATTAGTCCCATTAGGCCAAATAGGCCCATTTGGTACCTAGTCCCGTTAAGCCCATTAATTCCATTAGGCTCATTAGGTCCACTAGGCCCCTTGGGCCCATTTAGCCATTAGGACACTTAGGCCCATTCGGCATGTTAGGCCACTTAGTCCCATGAGGCCCATCAGGCCACTTAGGCCCATTCGGAAAGTTAGGCCACTTAGTCCTATGGGCCTAATGGTTCTAAGTGGTTGAATGGGCCAAATGGCCCTAAGTGGCATAATTGGCCAAATGGGCACAAGTGGTCAAATGGGCCTAATGGGACCAAGTGGCCTAATGCGTCTAAGTGGACTAATAGGATTAAGTGGCCTAATGGTCCTAATGGACCGAAGTGGCCTACTTGTCATAATGGATTTAAGTGGCCGAATAGGCCTAATGGGTTTAAGTGGTCGAGTTAGCAGAATGGGTTGAGGTGGCCTAATGGGCCTGATGGGCCTTAGTGGCCTAATGTGCCTAATGGGCCCAAGTGTCCTAATGGGCTTAATGAGCCTCAGTGGCCTAACGGGCCTAAGTGGCCTAATGTGCCTAATGGGCCTAAGTGGCCTAATGGGCGGAATGGGCCTCAATGTCCTAATGGCCCTAATGTGCCTAAGGGGTTGAATGAGCCTAAGTGGAATAATGGGACAAGTGGTGTAATGGGCCTAATGGGCCTAAGTGGCCCAATGAGACTAAGTGGCCTAATAGGCCTAAGTGGCCTAAGGGACCCAATGGGCCTAATGGGACGAAGTGGCCTAATGGGCCTAATAGGCCTAAGTGGGCGAATGGACCGAATGGGTCTAGGTGGACAGATTAGCCTAATGGGTCAAAGTGTCCTAATGGGCCTAAGTGGCCTAATGGGCCTAATGGTTTAATGGTCATAATGGGCCTCAGTGGCCTAATGAGACTAATGGGACTCAGTGGCCTAATGGGCCTAATGGGCCTAAGTTTCCTAATGGGCCTAAGTGGCCTAATGGGATGAATGAGCCTCAATGGACTAATGGGCCTAAGTGGATTAATGGGCCTAATGGGATGAATGAGACTAAGTGGCCTAATGAGCCTAATTGGCCTTAGTGGCATAAGTGGCCTAATGGGCCAAATGTGCCAAATGGGCCTAAGTGGCTTAAAGTGCCTAATGGGCCTTAGTGGCCTAATTGGCATGTTAGGCTAAGTGGGCCTAAGTGGACGAATGTGCTTAAGTGGACCAATCATTCTAAGTGTCCTAATGGGCCTAAGCGGTGGAATGGGCCTGATGGGTTTAATGGGCCTCAGTGGCCTAAGGGGCCGAAGTGGCCTGATGGGCCTTATGGGCCTAATTTCTCTAATGATCGGCCTCAGTGGTCTAATGGGCATAAGTGGCCTAATGGGCCTATGTGGCCTAAGGGTACTAAGTGGACTAATGGGCATAATGGTCCTATGTGGCCTAATGGGCCTAAGGGGACCAAGTGGCCTAAGGGGCCTAAGTGGCCTAATGGACCTAATGGGCCTAATGGGACTTAGTGGCCTAATGGGCCTAATGCGCCGAATGAGCCTAAGTGGCATAACGAGCTTAATGGGCCTAAGTGTCCTAATGGGCCTAGGCAGCATAATGGGCCTAAGGGGCCTAAGTGGATTAATGAGATTAAGGGTCCTAAGTGGCCTAAGGGGACTAATGGGCCGAATGGGCCGAATGGGTCTAAGTGGCCTAATGGGACTTAGTGGCCTAATGGGCCTAATGCGTTGAATGATCCTAAGTGGTATAATGAGTCTTATGGGCCTAAGTGGCCTAATGGGCCTAAGTGGCCTAATGGGTTTAGTGGGCCTAATGGGAATAATGGGCATAATTGGGATAATTGGCCTAATGGGCCATTGGGCCTAAGTGGCCTAATGGGCATAATCCAATGGGCTTTATGGGCCAAATGGTCCTAATGGGCCTAAGTGGCCTAATGGGCCGAATGGTCTTAAGTGCCCTAATGGGACTAAATGGCCTAATTGGCATAATGTGCCTCATGGACCTAAGTGGCCTAAAGGTCTTAAGAGACCTAATGGATTTAATGGGACTAATGGGATGAATGGGACTAAGTGGACCAGTGGGTCTAATTGGCCTAATGGGCATAATGGAAAAAATGGGCCTAAGTGCCTAATGGGCCTAATCTAATGGACCAAATGGTCCAAATGGCTCTAAGTGTCCTAATGGAATGAATGGGCCTAATGGGAAGAAGTGGCCCAATGAGCCTAATTGGACAAATGGGCCTAATGGGCCTAATGGGACAAGTGGGTCTAATGGGCCTAAGTGGCCTAATGGGCCTAATGAGCCTAATGAATGAACCTAATGGCTCCTTGCTCTCCTGGCTCCTGATGCTCCCCCTGCCTCCTCTTCCCCTCCTAGGGTTTTGAGGGTATGCTTGATGGTGATGGTGTCGCTTCACCTGGTCCATCTTCTTCCTTATCTTGCTTTATTTTTCTTCCCTCTCGACTGATGTGGCTTGATGGTGTGGTCATCGCGCGCCGATGACCAACCCTCTTTAGATCTATCCCTGCGCATCAGAACCCTATTATGGGTTTGTGTGTGTGGGTGATTTAGACGACTTGGGTCGGCACTGGTGAGTGCATCTGGTTCCTTATTTCTCTTATACTGCAACGTTTCGTGTTTTGAACCGGATGAAAAAGCGTAAGAAGTAAAAAATTTCTGTTAACTGGGTAGGTTGATTTTAAAATCGAGCGTTAGAACTTTTTATTTTCTATAATTGACCCTGAAATGTGTCTTTTAAATAAATTTTATTAAATTAATTAGATTAAAATTAAAATATAAATAAATTAAATGAGGTGTAAAAGCCTTAATAAAACTTTGGAATATTCTATGAAATATTTTTAGAGTTTGACGGTGAGTTAGCATGGGATTTTGAGACCTAGAAACTCTCAACGTTGATAGAATAAAAAGATTAAATTTTTTTTATTCATAAAAGTGTTTGTTTCTTTTCAAAAAATTTAAATAACTCTCAAACGGTGTGTCGTACAAGAAATATGATTCCACCATTAGGTTCAGAATGCCGGGTTTACCCTAGGTAGGGTATAACCTTGATTCGCATCGGGTGTTTGGAACCCTTGCACATGATAATTCCATCTTTATTTTTAATTAATTAATTATTCCTTTTTATATAATAAATAATTATTTTCTCACAAACGGTGTATCAAATGAGAAATACAAGACCACTAATAGTTCTGGGATGTGGGGTTTACCCTAGGGAGGGTATAACCTTTACGAGCATCGGACCTTTGGTCATATTGCACCCGAAGATAATTTATTTGTGTTATAAATATTTTTGTTGGCCATTAAAAATAATAATAATAATTTTATTATTAATATTATTATTTGCGTTGAAGACAACAAATGAAAATGCATATCCACAATTAATAAATTTTGTCGTGGTGTAAATAATAACCAGGCAATGTAATAAATGTTATGTTTTTAATTGTTCCAATTAAATACAAATGCGCCATCAATATTAATTTATTAACTATTATTCTTGTTTTAATGGTTATTGTTTTTAAAATATTAATGGTGTCATTGATGGTTTGAATTAAATAATTATTATTTTAATTGTTGTTAATATTATTATATTAGGGCAAAAACATTGATTTATATGTATATGATGTGTATATATATATATATGGGATTAAATATATATATAGTTATATATACATGTGCACATGTATATATATGAATATACAGATGTGTATATATATATATATATAACACGTATATACAGGGGTGGATATTTATTGGTGGGTTAGATAAAATATTATTAATTAACTACATAAATTCATTTAACGTCTCCACTTAAATCAAGGTGCGGACCGTTTAAATTTTTGTTGTCTAAATCTTTAAAGCAACACAGGGCGCGTGCCTGCGCACCCTGTTGTGGGTCCCGAGCCACTGTTAAATTAATTAAATAATTGCTCAGGCTTTATGTAAAAATTTTATGTCATTCCCTAGCACTGCGTTTGAGCTAAAAATAATTTAAAATAATACAAATATAATAAAAAGAATTTAAAGTAAATTAATAGAATTTAAAGAGGGATAAAAATAAATAACAAAATAGATACGGTTGGAGAGAAACTAAAAATAATTAAAACGGGGTAAACCCATTTTAATTATTTATTTCATTTCTTCTACCATTTTATTTTTATTATTTTATTTATTTATCTCTTTTTGATTTATTTTCCCTTTTTCCTTTTTTTCATTTCCCTTTATTTCTTTATTTATTTTTCTCCTCTCTTCCTCTCCTCCCTCTCACATCGCGCCTCCCCTTCCCCTAGGTGGTGCACCACCTTCTTCTCTATTCAGAAGATCATTGCGCCTCCGTTCGTCATTCGTTTTCTTCACCGTCAGGTGCACTGTGAACCTCTCAGTAAGGCTTATCCCATGCACCAGGAATCATACGATCTCATTCTCTATCCTTGGTGCAGTTTGTCGTGGAAGGAATTTACCATATTTTGGGGTTTTTCTAAAATCGTCCGTTTTTATCCTTTTTAGGTCAAATCGAAGCCTACCGAAGATCATAGGATCATCTGTGACCATAAGGTAGGGCGTATTCTATCTTTCCCTCCATTTCATTACGATTTATAAAAATGCACCGTTGTGCCGTTAGTCGGTGCTTACCGACTTTGTGAAAATTCACCCAATTTCTTTTATTTATTTGTTTTGTCTAATTATTGCAGCCCTATTGATCATGAATTAAATTCTTTGAATTGTTGCAACGTGGTCGAACACCCCTTTGGGTGTGCCGATTTGGTCGGTATAAATTCCATTAGCCTGGGTATTTAATTCATTTAACTGCATGTGTTGTGCAGCCCATTTTTGTTGTGTTTAATTTAAATAATTATTTTAGAATAATTGTGAACCTTAAATTGTTGGATCTTTGGTATTTTCTTATGCTGACCTATTTATTTATTTAAATGTGCATGTCTCTGCATTTAATTTAATTAACTGTATGTGTTGCACAACCTATTTTATGTTGTGTTTAATTTGAATAATTAATTTAGATTAATTGTGAACTTTGAATTGTTGGATCTTTGGTAGTTGTTTGTGTTGAATTATTTATTTATTAAAAAGTTCATTTATCTTCTCATGCTGATGTCGTATCTTTCCTTGTTAAGATTTTTATACTACAATATTTAATTTATACCTTATGATGCACGAGTGTATCTGTTTAGTTTTTCAAGTTGCAAATTCATATGCTTGTTATACCATATCTGCTATTGTGAAAACTTCAATTAAATTCAGGACAGGGAAAGAAGGTGGGTCTCGTATTAAGGTCCATGCTTATACCCTTTGTTCCTGACTGGTTACCACTACATGTCGGGGTCGCTGTCTTTGATTTTTCTATACTGAGACTTCCCCGGGCTATCTAATACTTATGAGTGATACTGGTTCCAAAAGGGCCCATTGGGGACGGATCCATTGGCAATGTGGCTAATCCAACCTCAGATGATGCTCAACCCCTTTTTGCATGACCGGGACAGACTCAGGGTAAATCCATGCCTCGAGCGATACTTGGTCTTTAGAAAGATTACCTTGGACGGGCTCTGTGGTATTGGATAATTTGACAGATGTTCCATAGCGATACCTTTGGGACGGGCTCAGACTCCAACTCTTAACTTGAACCCTTAATAATGATGCACTGAAGGTTTATATTCATGCCCCTTTGAGTCTTTTGGGATTTGAGATATTCTTATGGTATGTTGAAGCACACCTGGTTGACACTTGACTTAGACCCCAAGTTAAATCACAAGCTTGGGGTATATCTCTCCCTTGTTTTACCTTTCTTTTCTAGGTTTATATATATGTGTATGTGCATTCTTCTTACAGGTACTCTATTCAGACTTCCAGCTTAGGCTGAAGCAGGTGATTAGGCACGGGTGCCGTTTGGAACCTGGGCTGAGTTATTTATTTCATTACACTTAATTAATTTTTTGAAATTGTTATATAATGGCACACTGCATTTTATCATTGCACAAAATGGAAAGGTTTAGAAACCTTGGGTGCCGACCTACTAGGATTTTATCTCATACCCTGCTCGGGCATTGTTGACACCCGAGAAGATTACATATTTGCAGGTATTGATAAAGGGAAGCATGCTACTCCTGATGCGTGATTGTTTCGTGTCACTTGGGATGGAGACTGGGGCAGAGGACTGAGCCTTGCTCGTGATGCAGTTGTTTCTTTGTGTCTTTTATTTTAGTTTATAGTATGCTTGAGTTCTATTTTCCATACTTTCAGTTTAAACATACATCGTGACATGAAATTGTTTTGTGAGCTTCCGTACTTGATTATTATTCAGTTGGATTATTTATATTTCTTTCACTGTAGTTTATTCATTCACATGTATCCGTTATTTATTATTAATTGTTTTTTACCTCTAATGTGATAATAAATATTACCTATGAGGTCATAGTCTCCCCCTCAGACACGAAAAGTCCCTCACTGCTAGTTGGCAGCCTCTGGCATTCAGGGAGATGCGCTTGAGGACATGTAACCCACCGGTCTGGCCACCGTCTTAGATGTGAGCCGGGTTGGGACGTTACAAAGTGGTATTAGAGGGGTTTTTTCCCTTTGTATTACTATTTTGGGTTGGTAGACAGGAGGCTAGGAATGTGTCGATGCTTGGTTAATAGCTGTGCCGGGGACTGATCAACCCACGTACGGGAAATGACCAAGTGGCTAGGGTTGGGATTGTTGTTCATGCTTTTCTATGTTATAATTGATATGATTTCACCTAGAGTGATTGGTGTAATTTCCACTGCTTATGAATTTGTGGAATTTATGATATTTTTCCCTTGGTGTGTTTAGGAAAGGATGAAGTATTGTATGCATCATAATAGGTACATAGGAATTCACATTCCATGGATAGTGTCATGCCATGTAGTTTCATTTTAGGTTGTCTGTTCATTCAAATCTTGTGCCTTGTAATTATTTAGCATGACTTTTTAGATACCATGTTTCGTTGATATATTTAGCATGCTAGCATATTGCCATGCTGCCTGGTTAATACCCTGTTTGCCTTGTATCCCGCTTCTGTGCTTATTATCATGTCTTTGTGATTAAAATGTTATGCTTCTATGGTTATAACATGTTTTTCTATGTTATATTCTTGTAGTGACCTTCTATATTGTTTGTTATGTAATTGGTTGCTTTGATAAAATTTATTGGTTGCCTTTGAATGGGAGCCAAATTCCAAAAACTCTAAAGTGTATAGTCACTTATTTGGTTGATATCCACCCATATATCTATACTGATATGTTTTTGAGCATGTTATAATTTCAAATGAATTGGTTAACCACCTAAAGGCACAACTAGGACCAAATAGGCTAGTTGATGCATGTTCCTTATGAGATAACTTAGTATGGGTGTTGTAACCCTTAATAATTAAACAACTATTTTTTTGGGTTGCATTCAAATGAACCCTAGTTGTCTTAGTGGGACCCTTGTGGTCACCTTATCTTCTTAAAAGTAATTAATGTGATAGATTTACAAATTAAGGATGGGACATCAATTAATGTAAAATGTTTTAAAATGGAGTTTTATAAAACTTTCTTGTTTTGACCTTGAGGCGTTGGTTAAGATCAAGTGACTTGTTTTTTTTTTTAAAAATGGTACTTGATGTTTTGATTAAATCTTTTGATGATTAAAGATTAAATGTGATTAAATATAATGGGCTTGGATATGAAACCTGTAGCAGTTTCCTCTGTTTGAGACCTTGGTATAAGTGTAGTTTAAGTTTCTCCTTGAGTTGCTTTGGAGTGTAACCTTTCATATGTTGTTTTCCCTAGTCGGACCCCCTTTCTTAAAATGACACCATTTTTCGGACGGGTGGTCATGTTTTCCTTGACTTTTATTTCAGTCTTAAGCAATAGGTAATGCTCATTTCTATCAGGTTAGGAATGCCTTAAGAATGGTTAGTTGCTTCATAGGTCATTCGAATCTCTCTCCTCTACGGTGACGAATGACACAGTATGTCATCATCCGAGTTAAGAGTCATCTTGCTTCTGTATCACCTTAGGGTAGTATGCATTCATATATGTGGTTCCATTGAGTTCTTAATTTTGTGACAAACCAGCTATTTTCAGTGTAATCATCAAGTCTTATGCTATTAAATACATTTCGGGTCATCTCTGTACTATAGTGACTTATGTGTTAAAGGAATCAAGTTTGTACCAATGCTCAAGATGAATTCCATAGACTCGGGTGTTTTGACATGCCTTTCAGTTTGGTTAAATTATCATGCCTTTTTTTAAACATTTTCCTTTTGGTAATCTCCAAATCCTCTTAGTGTACTCTTCCTTAAGAGATGATCAGGTCCTATATCTTGCCTTCATCCTTGATTCACTAAGAGAGCATGGTTCTTACGCCATGCTAAAGCTTTAAAAGTTGTCGGGATTGTTTAGGGTGGTTTTCTCAGTGTTTCACGCTGATGAATCATTCTTATCAAGGCTTTGGTTAGTCTTGAGTGACCCTCATATTTCTATGTAGGAATTATTTGGACAAACTCTTGTACACCTGACATCTAAGCTGAGCATCTTCTGAAATGGTCAGTCAGAGTGTCTCGAATAGTTATCTCTCTTGTTCAATTAATCGGTTAGTGAAATACCTTTTTCGGGCACGTCGTTGGGTGAGATGAGTGTGATTTGGGTCGGCCAAGGCTTTTCATGAAAAGCTATATTGACTTGGGATTTTAGGTCAATGGGATTTGACCATTTTATCCATTTTTAGAAATCACACAAGAAGCGTCGCTAGAATGCTTAAGGGTGTGTCTTGTAGGAAATTACGATGGTGGAAGGTTTCGTGACTCGGAATTTTGCCACTTTCTAACTTTAAAAACTAAGGTGGGAAGTAACTTTGGCCAGAAGTTAAATTGATGACGACATGGTCATGTCTCTAGCTGAACGTGTTTAGATAAATATTGTCTCTGTGTTTCAGTTGGAAAATGGGCATTGGATCGGATCTTAATGGCTTTTGTGCCATTTTCCTAACCAATGCTTGAACGTGCGTTGGATGTTCTGAGATGCAATACAACCTTTTGTTCAAGCCTTCACGACTCTTGTGGATCGGATGAAGGTTACATTGTTCCCAAAGGCTTCTTGGGGATGAGAAGTTCTAAGGTGGGAAGGTTGTAACGTTCTTTGTTTTGAACCGGATGAAAAATCACAAAAAATAAAAATTTTCCGTTAACTGGGCAGGTCGATTTTAAAATCGAGCACCAAATTTTTTTATTTTCGATAGTTGACACTAAAATGTGTCTTTTAAATAAATTTTATTATATCAATTAGATTAAAATTAAAATCGAAATAAATTAAATGAGGTATAAAATCCTTAATAAAACTTTGGAATATTTTATGAAATATTTTCAGAGTTTGACAGTGAGTCCGCATGGGATTTCGAGACCCGTAAACTCTCAGCGTTGATATAATAAAAATATTAAATTTATATTATTCATACACGTGTTTGTTTCTTTTCAATAAATTGAAATAACTCTCAAACGGTGCGTCGTACAAGAAATATGAGACCACTGTTAGGTCTGGAACACTGGGTTTACCCTAGGTAGGGTATAATCTTTATTCGCATCGGGTGTTTGGAACCCTCACACATGATAATTCCATATTTATTTTTAATTAACTAATTATTCCTTGTTTTATAATAAATAATTATTTTATCACAAATAGTGCTTCTAATGAGAAATCTGAGACAACCAATAGTTCCAGGACGTGAGATTTACCTTGGGTAGGATATAACCTTTGTGAGCGTCGGACGTTTGGTCATATCACACCCAAAGATAATTTATTTGGGTTATAAATATTTTTGTTGGCCATTAAAAATAATAATAATAATTTTATTATTATTATTATTATTATTATTTGCATTGAAGACAACAAATGAAAATGCATACACATAATTAATAAATAGTGCCATGGTGTAAATAATAACCGTGCAATGTAATAAATGTTATGTTATTAATTGTTCCAATTAAATATAAATGTGCAATCAATATTAATTTAATAACTGTCATCCTTGTTTTAATGGTTATTGTTTTTAAAATATTAATGGTCTCATTGATGGGTTGAATTAAATAATAATTATTCTAATTGTTGTTAATATTATTATATTAGGACAAAAACATTGATATATATGTATATGATGTGTATATATGTATATGGGATTAAATATATATAGTTATATATACATGTGTGGGTGTATATATATGAATATACAGATGTGTATATATATATAACACGTATATACATGGGTATATATTTATTGTTGGGTTAGATAAAATATTATTAATTAACTATATAAATGCATTTAACGTCTCCACTTAAATCAAGGTGCGGACCATTTAAATTTTTGTTGTCTAAATCTTTAAAGCAACACAGGGCGCATTCCTATACACCCTACTATGGGTCCCGAGTAGCTGTTAAATTAATTAAATAATTGCTCGGGCTTTATGTAAAATTTTTACGTCATGCCCTATCGTTGTGTTTGAGCTAAAAATAATTTAAAATATCTTAAAGATAATAGAAAGAATTTAAAGTAAATTAATAGAATTTAAAGAGGGATAAAAATAAATAATAAAATAGATACAGTTGGAGAGAAATTAAAAATAATTAAAACGGAGTAAACCCATTTAAATTATTTATTTCATTTCTTCCACCATTTTATTTTAATTATTTTATTTATTTATCTATTTTTTATTTATTTTTACTTTTTACTTTTTTTTCATTCCATTTCTTTATTTATTTTTCTCCTCTCTTCCTCTCCTCCCTCTCACGCCATGCCTACCCTTCCCCCAAGGTGGCGCACCACCTTCTTCTCTATTCGGAAGATCACTGTATCTCCATTTGTCATCTGTTTTCTTCACCATCAGGTGCGCTGTGAACCTATTAGTGAGTATTATCCCATGCACTAAGAATCGTATGATATCATCCTCTATCCTTTGCGCAGTTCGACGCGGAAGGATTTTACCCTATTTTGGGGTTTTTCTAAAATCATCTGTTTTCTTCTGTTTTAGGTCAAATAAAAGCCTACCACAGATCATAGGATCATCTGTGACCATAATTTATGGAATCTACTCTCTTTCCCTCCATTTCACTGCGATTTATAAAAATGCACCGTTGTGCTGTTAGTCGGTGCCTACCGACTTTGTGCAAATTCACCTAATTTTTTTATTTATTTGTTTCGCCTAATTGTTGTAGCTCTATTGATCATTAATTAAATTCTTTTAATTTTTTCAATATGGTTGGACACCCCTTTGGGTGTACCGACATGGTCGGTATAAATTTCGTTAGCCAGAGTATTTAATTCATTTAACTGCATGTGTTGCGAAACCCATTTTTGTTGTGTTTAATTTGAATAATTATTTTCGAATAATTATGAATCTTAAATTGTTGGATCTTCAGTAGTTGTTTGTGCTGAACTATTTATTTATTAAAATGTGCATGCCCGATCATTTAATTTAATTAACTGCATGTGTTGTACAACCTATTTTTTGTTGTATTTAATTTGAATAATTAATTTAGATTAATTGTGAACTTTGAATTGTTGGATCTTTCATAGTTGTTTGTGCTGAATTATTTATTTATTAAAAAGTGCATTTATATACTTATGCTGATGCAGTATCTTGCCTTGTTAATATTGTTATACGGTAATATTTAATTTATACCTTATGATGCACGGGTGTATCTATTTAGTTTTTCTAGCTGTAATTTCATATGCTTGTTATGTCATATCTATTACTATGAAAACTTTAATTAAATTCAGGGTGGGGAAAAAAGGTGGGTCCCATATTAAGGGCCATAGTTAGACCCTCCATTCCTGACTGGTTACCACTACGTGTTGGGGGGGCGGTGTCTTTGGATTTTTCGGACTGAGACTTCCCTGGGATTTCTAATACTTATGAGTGATACTGGTTCCAAAAGGGACCATCGGGGATGGATCCGTTGGCAATGTGGCTAAGCCAGCCTCAGATGATGCTCGACCCCTTTTTTCCAGATCAGGACACACTCAGGGTAAAGCCATGCCTCGAGCGATACTTGGTCATTCGAAAGATTTCCTTGGACGGGCTCGGTGGTATTGGATAATATGACGAATGTTCCATAGTGATACATTCAGGATGGGATCAGACTCCAACTCTCAACTTGAACCCTTAATAATGATCCGATAAAGGTTTATATTCATGCCGATTTGAGTCTCTTGGGATTTGAGATATTCTTCTGGTATGTTAAATCACACCTGGTTGACACTTGACTTAGACCCTAAGTTAAATCACAAGATTGGGGTAAGCATATCCCTTGTTTTACCTTTATTTTCTAGGTTTTATATATATGTGTATGTGCATTCTGCTTACAGGTACTCTTTTCAGACTTACAGCTTAAGCTGAAGCAGGTGATTAGGCACGGGTGCCGTTTGGAACCCGGGATGAGTTATTTATTTCATTGCACTTAATTAATTACCTAAAATTGTTATATAATGGCACACTGAATTTTATCATTGAACGAAATGGAAAGGTTTAGACACCTTAGGTGTCGACCTATTGGGATTTAGTTGTTAGTATGCTTGAAATCTGTTTTCTATACTTTCAGTTTAGATAGACATCATGACATGACATTGTTTTGTGAGCTTCCGCACTTGATTATTATTCAGTTGGATTATTTATATTTATTCTACTGTAGTTTATTCATTCACATGTTTCCGATATTTATTATTAATTTTTTTTACCTCCACCATGATAATACCTATTACCTATGAGGGCATAGTCTCCCCTCGGACATGAAAAGGCCCTTGCTGCTAGTCGACAGCCTCTGGCGTTTGGGGAGATGTGCTTGAGGACATGTAACCCACTGGTCTGACCACCGTTTTAGAGGTGAGCCGGGTTGGGATGTTACAAAGTGGTATCATAAGAGTTTTTTCCCTTTGTCTCACTATTTTGGGTTGGTAGACAGGAGACTAAGAATGTGTCGATGCTTGGTTAATAGCCGTGCCTGGGACTGATCAACCCATGTACAGGAAATGACCAAGTGGCCCAGGTTGGGATTGATGTTCATGCTTTTCGATGTCATAATTGATATGATTTCACCTTGGAGTGATTGGTGTAATTTCCACTACATAGGAATTTATGGAATTTATGATATTTTTCCCTTTGTGTGTTTAGGAAAGGATGAAGCATTGTTTGCATCATAATAGGCACATAAAAATTCACATGCCATGCATAGTGCCATGCCATGTAGTTGCATTTTAGGTTTTCTATTGATTCAAATTGTGTTCCTTGAAAGTATTCCATGTCTTGTAATTATTTAGCATTCCTTTTTAGATACCATTTTTCAGTGATATATTTATCATGCTAGCTTATTGCCATGATGTCTGGTTAATACCATGTTTTTCTTGTGTCCTGCTTCTGTGCTTATTAGCATGTATCTATGATTAAAATGTTATGCTTCCATTATTATAACATGTTTCTCTCTGTTAGCTTATTATAGCGACCTTCTATATTGTTTGTTATGTAATTGGTTTCTTTGCTAAAATTTATTGGTTGCCTTTAAATAGGAGCCAAATGCCAAAAACTCTAAAGTGTATAGTCTCTTATTAGGTTGATAATCACCCATATATCTAGGCTGATATGTGTTTGAGAATGTTATAATTTCAAATGAATTGGTTAACTACCTAAAGGCACAACCAGGACCAAATAGGCTAGTTGATGCATGTTCCTTACGAGATAACTCGGTATGGGTGTTGTGACCCTTAATAATTAAACAACTATTTTTTTGGGTTGCATTAAAATGAACCCTAGTTGGCTTAGTGGGACCTTTGCTGGTCACCTTATCTGCTTAAAATGAATTTATGTGATAGATTTCCAAATTAAGGATGGGATTTCAATTAATGTAAAATGTTTTAAAATGGAATTTTATAAAACTTTCTCATTTTTTCCCTTGAGGTGTTGGTTAAGATCAAGTGCCTTGTGTTTTGTTTTGAAAAATGGTACTTGACATTTTGATTAAATCTTTTGATGATTAAAGATTAAATGTGATTAAATATAAAGGGCTTGGATATGGAACCTGTAGTAGTGTCCCCTGTTTAAGACCTTGGTATAAGTGTAGTTTGATTTTCTCCTTGAGTTTCTTTGTAGTAGAACCTTTCACATGCTATTGTCCCTAGTTGGACCCCCTTGCTTAAAATGACACCCTTTTTCGGACATGTGGTCACGTTTTCCTTGAATTTTGTTTTGGGAATGAGCAACGGGTAATGCTCATTTCCATCAGGTTAGGCATGCCTTAAGAATGGTCAGTTTCTTCATAGGTCATTAGAATGTCTCTTCTCCATAGTGATGAATGACTCAATAAATCGTCATCCGAGTTAAGAGTCATCTTGCTTCTATATCACCTTAGGGTAGTATGCGTTCACGTACACAGTGCCGTTGAATTCTTAATGTTGTGATGAACCAGATGAGTTTAGTATAATCTTCAAGTCTTGCACTGTTAAATACGTTTTGGATCATCTATGAAGTACAATGACTTCTATGTTAAAGGAATAAAGTTTTTCCCAATGCTCGGGATGACTTCCAGAGACTTAGGTGTTTTGACATGCCTGTCAGTTTGGTTAAGTTATCATGCCTTTGTTTAAATGTTTTCCTTCTAGTAATCTCCAAATACTTATATTTTACTCTTCCTTAAGTGACGAGCATGTCCCCTATCTTTCCTTCATCCTTGATTCACTAAGAGATCATTGGTATTACGCCATGCTAAAGCTTTAAAAGTTGTTGGTCTTGTTTAGGGTGGTTTTCTCAGTGTTTCATGTTGATGCATCATTCTTATCAAGGCTTTGGTTAGTCTTGAGTGAACCTCATATTTCTATGTGGAAATTATTTGGACGAACTCTTGTACACATGTGGTCTAAGACGAGCATCTTTTGAAATGGTTGGTCGGAGTGGCCTGACTAGTTATCTCTCTTGTTCAATTATGAGGTTAGTGAAATAACTTTTTCTAGCACATCGTAAGGTGAGATGAGTGTGGTTTGGGTCGGCCAGGGATTTTCATGAAAATATATATTGACTTGGGATTCTAGGTTAATGGGATTCTACCATTTTATCCATTTTTAGAAATCACGCAAGAAGCATCACTAGAATGCTTAAGGGCGTGTCTTGTAGGAAATTCCGACGGTGGAAGGTTCTGTGACTCGGAATTTTTCCACTTTCTAACTTTAAAACCTAAGGTGGGAAGTAAATTTGTCCAGAAGTTAAAGTGATGACGATGTGGTCGTGTCTCTAGCTGAACATGTTTGGATAAATACCGTCTCCATGTTTCAGTTGGAAAATGATAGTTAGCTCAGATCTTAATGGTTTTTTTTCCATTTGCCTAACCAATTCTTGAACGTGCATTGGACATTTTGAGATGCAATACAACATTTTGTGCAAGACTTCATGACTCTTGTGTATTAGATGAAGTTTACATTGTTCCCAAAGGCTTCTCAGTGATGAGAAGTTCAAAGGTGGGAAGTTTGTAACGTTATGTGTTTTGAACTGGATGAAAAAGCGTAGGAAATAAAAATTTTCCGTTAACTGGGCAGGTCAATTTTAAAATTGAGCATCAGAACTTTTTATTTCTGATAGTTGACACTGCAATGTGACTTTTAAATAAATTTTATTAAATTAATTAGATTAAAATTAAAATATAAAAAAATTAAATGAGGTGTAAAAGCATTAATAAAACTTTGGAATATTCTTTGAAATACTTTCAGAGTTTTACGATGAGTCAGCATGAGATTTCAAGACCCGTAAACTCTCTACGTTGATAGAATAAAAAAATTAAATTTATTTTATTCATACACGTGTTTGTTTCTTTTCAAAAAATTGAAATAACTCTCAAACGGTGCGTTGTACAAGAAATATGAGACCACCGTTAGGTCCAGAATGCTGGGTTTACCCTAGGTAGGGTATAAACTTGATTCGCATCGGGTGTTTGGAACCCTCACACATGATAATTCCATCTTTATTTTTAATTAATTAATTAATCCTTTTTTATATAATAAATAATTATTTTCTCACAAACAATGCGTCAAATGAGAAAGGTGGTGTTTCTTCCAGCGATGTGGTGACTCTAGAGATGATGGTAAGGATGCTGATGTTTGGAGTGGATGACAACGAGGTGATGACGATAACATGTGATGATGATGGTAACAACTTCTTTGACGTGCTATCTTCAATGCAGTGACTTTTATGAAAATTTAAAAAATGATTTTGAAGGCCTAATGGGCCTAATATTCCTAATGGGATGAAGTTTCTCAATGGTCCTAATTAGCCAAATGGGCCTAATGGGAGTAATGGGACAAATGGGTCTAATGGGTCTAAGTGGCCAAATGTGGCTAATGAGCCTAATGAATGAACCTGATGGCTCTGCACTCTCTTGAATCCAAATGCTCCCCCTACCTCCTCTTCCTCACCTATGGTTTTGAGGGTATGCTCAACGGTGGTGGTGCCACTTTATCTAGTCTGTCTTCTTCCTTATCTTGCTTTCTTTTTCTTCCCTATTGATTGATGTGGTTTGCTGGTGTGGTCATCATGCACCGCTGACCACCTGTCTTTCGATCTATCCCTGCGCATCAGACCCCTATTCTGGGTTTGTGTGTGTGGGTGCTTTGGACGACTTGGGTCAGCATCGGTGAGTGCGTCTGGTGCCTTCTTTCTCCTATACCCATGCTGGCCTACCCATTGCATTTGACTCCACTTTGGTCAGGCTCGATTCAGGATCTAGGCCTACTTGGGATGGTGCTGGAGTAGGGATAGCAGTGGTCTCAACTCTAGTTCATTCCTCTATTTGGATCATTCTCTATTTTGAGGATGTGGATTGAGGTCTCATATGGTGGTTTTGTTTGGGATTGATTTTGTTTCTCTGTTATTGGTTCTCTATTTTGTTGGACTGATGCCGTTTCCAACTTAGTCCCCAGTCGAGGCCTCCATCTGCTCATCCTTCATGTGCTCCTTTCCCTGTTATTCCGGTGCGTGGGTCTTCATGGAGGTTCTGGGAGGTGTGGATCGAGTGGATTATGGTCTTCGAGAGGGTGAATGGCCCATCTCTAAAGATTCGAATTGTTGTGATGTTATGTTTTGATGGTTTTTTGGTGGTAATGTTGGAGTTCTACAACGGTGATATGAAGACATCAATGGTGATTAGTGGACATCCCGATTCGTTTTGCTCTGTTTTGATGGTTTTTTTGCTAATGGTTCTAATGGGCCTAAGTGACCTCAGTGGGATAATGCGACTAATGGGCATAAGCAACGTATGTGTCCTAATGGGTTCAATGGGCCTAAGTGTCATAATGGGCCTAAGTGACCTAGGTGGCCTAATGAGACTAATGGGCCTAAGCAGCATACATGACCTAAAGGGCGTAATGGGCCTAATGGGATCAATGGGCTTAAGTGTCCTAATAGGACTAAGGGTCCTAAGTGAACTAATGGGCCTAAGCAGTCGAAGTAGCCTAAGGGCCAAATGGGCCAAATGGGCTCAATGGTCCTGAGCGTCCTAAGTGGCCTAATGGGCCTAAGTTTCTAAATGAGCCCCAAATGGGCCTAAGTGGCCAAGTGGACCTAATGGGCCTAATGTGGATAATGGGGATAATGGGCCTAATTTTGAAAATGGGATGAATGGGCCTAGTGGGACAAGTGGGTCATATAGGCCTAAGTAGTCTAATGGGACTAAGTGGCCTAATTGGCCCAATGGGCCCGAGTTACCTAATCATCCTAATGGGTCGAATGGGGCTAAGTGGCCTAAAGGGAATAGTGGGTTGAATGCTCCTAATGAGCCTAATGGGCCCAAGTGGCCTAATGGGACTAATGGGCCTAAGTGGCCTAATGGGCCTTTATGGGACTAAGTGGACCAATGGGCCTAAGTGGCCTAATCAGCCTAATGGGCCTAACTAGAATAATGGGCCTAATGGACCAATTGTGCCTAACTGTCTTAATGGGCATAATGAGACCAATGATCCTAAGTGGACTAATCTTCATAATGGGACTAATAGGCCTAAGTGGCATAATGAGCCAATGAGACTAAGTGACCTAATGGTTTGAATGGGCCTAATGGGTCGAGTGGGCTGAATTGGAATAATGGTCCTGAGTGGTCTAATGGGCCTAATGAGCTTAAGTGGACAAATGAGCCTAATGGGTTTTAGTGGCCAAATCAACCTAATAGACCTAAGTGGCCGAATGGGCCAAATGGGACAAAGTGGCCTAATGGGCCGAATGGTCCTAAGTAACCTAATGGGACAAAGTGACATAATGGGACTAAGTTACCTAATCATCCTAATGGTCCTAATTAGGCCTTAGGTATTAGTGTTTCAGATATAGTGTTTTGGGTCTAGGTTTTAAGATTTTTTTGGTTCTAATTGGCCTAAATTGGTCTAAATTGGCCTAATTGACCAAATAGCCAAACGACCAATTAGCCTAATGGCCCAATGAACTAATGCACTAATGGCCTAATGACCTAAATGACTCAATTGGTCTAAATATCCTAATGGACCAATAGCCTAGTTTCTTAATTGTAATAATGGCCTAATTGGCATAAATTAACTAATTGTTCTAAATGGACTAATTAATCTAAATGGATTAAATTGTATAATTGGATTAAATAAACCAATTGGCCTAATTGGCCTAATTGGCCTAATTGGCCTAAACGGACAAATGGGTCTAAGTGGTCTAATTGACCTAATTAGCCTAATTGGCCTAATTAGACTAAATTGGTGTAAATGTCCAAATCGCCAAATAAAAAATTGGCCTAATAGTGTAATGAACTGATCAGATAATGGCATAATGGCCAAATTGGTCTAAATAGCCTAATGGCCTAATTGGAATAAATTACCTAATTGGTCTAAATGGACTAATTGGTCCAAATGGATTAAATGATCTAATTGGATTAAATGGTCTAATTAGCATAATTGTACTAATTGACCTAAATGGTCTAACTGGCCTAATTTGGCTAAATGGCATAATGGACTAAATACCCAAAATGGATTAAAGTTCTAAATTGCCTATGGCCTAATGACCTAATTGGCCTAAATGACCTAATTGGCCTAAAAAACCTACTTTTTATAACTGACCTAATTGGTCTAATTGACCTGATTGGCCTAATTTGACTAAATGGACTAATTGGCCAATTAGCCAAATAGCCAAATGGACAAATGAAAAAAATTACCAAGTGACCAAAAAATGAAATAATGCAACATAAATGGAATTAGAACAAAATGAACATACAAGAGGAATCCATACCAAACACATGTTTATCATGCTAATTAGTATGTATTATTTATGTTATGTCACTGGTATTAAATTTCTAATTAAATTTAATTTTAGATGCTTCTTCATTTTATGGATTTTTTCAAAAACTACAATTTTAATTCATTCTAGGTTTATCACTTTTATATTATTCAATAATGTAGTATTATACTAATCAATTTCATTTATAGCTAGCAGCATTTGGCATCGAAGGTCTTGTGCCTTGAGAAAAATTATTTTCCTTGACTAGGAAGTAAAATAATGTAAGTTCTATAAATGTACAAACATAAGAAAAGATTGTAAGTTTTTTTATTGATATTTAAAATTTTGATACGTAATTCATAATTAAATATCTTTTTTATATTTTCAACAGTGTGTCCTAGAGGCCCTCGATGAGAAAGAAGATGACAACTTTGGGCTAAATGATCATTTGAGACAAGTATTAGGTGAGTACCACCATGGGAGATTCTAATGTTGAACCATGAAAAACATTGTCCTCACTAGGTATTGGCCCCCATTGGGTGCCTCTCAAACCTATCAGACCACCCAACTGAAAAAAATCTCATTCATAAGCAGATGAAGTCAAAAAAATAGTTATACAGGAGCATGAAAGAAGTAAATTGGTCACCAAACACTTCTTAAAAGATATGTCAGTTATAAGTCCACCACTTCCATCAGGGACTTCTATTATTTTTTATTCATTTATGACATCAATGCACTCTTTATATGATACCTTGAATTATTTAAATGAGGGTCCTAGTGGAGGTTGAGCTAATGGTGGTGGCGTTGGAGGTGTGGGGGGGGGGGTGGTGGTGGTAGTGGAGGTGGTGGCGACGAAGGTGGTAGTGGCGACACTGGTGGAGGTGGTGGTTTTAGGCATAAGGGAAATGTGTGAAGATGAATGATATATTTAAATTTATTTTAATAATCGTTGCCCTAAACCAAGAGCGAGGATCTTGCATGTCAAATTTGAAATTAATTTATTTAATATTTAAAGAAATAAATACCCGTGCTTAGGAACTTTTTTCTCTAGTGAGTGTTGATCATCTGAAAAGACCCTTTCATATTACCGTCATTGCATTATGAGGATCCCAGGATAAAATCCCTCTAGAAGCGATCCACACATGCTCCTATGATATCCGAGAAACACCACTGTATCTCCAAGTTCTAGTGCGACGAGTTGAATGTCTTATGTTGTTCGTTCTTGATCACTCGTTCTTCAGTCTTGAAGAAATATTTCTTACACTTATAGTTTTTGATAGAGAGAGAGAGAAGGAGGATTTTATAGAGAATTCATTGTGCGCAACGATTTTCTATTCCTAATTTTTGGATGCTCTACACAATATGCATAGACGCCTATTTTTAGAGTTGATATTTAAGTTAAAATATTATTTAATTTCATACCAACCATTAAATAAATTGGCCTAAATTGCATAAATTACTTAACTGGATTAATTGACCTAATTGTCCGAAATGGCCTAATTTGTCCTAAATGGCATAATTTCCTAAATGACCTAAATTAGATTAATTGGATTAATTGACATAAATTGCCTAAATTGTCTAATTGGTCTAATTGTCCTAATTTGCTTAATTGGCCTAAATGGACTAAATTGTCCAAATCAGTTTAAATGTCATAATCGGTCTAATTGTACTAAATGGACTAAATTGGCCTAAATGGACTAATTGGACTAATTGGCTTAAATGGTCTAAATTATCCTAAATGGACTAAATTGGCCTAAATGGCCTAAATGACCTAATTGGCCTAAATGACCTAAATGGACTAAATGGCCTAATTGGAATAAATGGCCTAAATGACCTAAATGACCTAATTTCCTAATTGTCCTAAATGGCCTAAATGATCTAATTGGCCTAATTGGCCTAAATAGAATAATTGGCCTATATGAAATAATTGGAATAATTGGACTAAATGTACTAAATGGAATAATTGTACTAATGGTCCTAATTGGGATAAATAGCCTAAATTATCCTAAATGGCCTAAATTGACCTAATTGCCCAAATTGGTCTAAATGGACTAAATTCGTCTAAATGGTCTAAATGGATGAATTGGCCTAAATGATCTAAATAGAATAATTGATATAGTTGCCATAAATGTCCTAATTATCCTAAATGGCCTAAATTACCTAATTGTTATAATTGTCCTAAATGGCCTAAATTGACCTAAATGACATAAATTGGACTAAATGGCCTAAATTGGCCTAAATGGACTAATTGGACTAATTGGAATAAATTGCATAATTGCATAATTAGACTAATTAACCTAATTTTCCTAATTGGTCCAAATGATCCAAATTGGCATAAATGGAAAAAAAATTGTCCTAAATGACCTAAAATGGCCAAAATTGGCATAATTGGTCTAAATAGCCTAAATTGGCCTAATTGGTCTAATTGGCCTAAATTGACTAAATTGTATAATTGACCTAATTGGCCTAAATGGCCTAAATTGGACTAAATGTCCTAAATGGCCAAAATTGGCCCGAATGGACTAAATTGGCCTAAATAACCTAATTGGCCCGAATTGCCTAAATTGCATTGTTGGCCTAATTTCCAAAATGGTCTAAATTGGCATAATTGGCTTAAATGGCCTAATCAGACTAATTGGACAAATTGGTCTAAATTTCCTAAATTGGCCTAAATGGAATAATTGGCCTAATTGGCCTAAACAGTCTAAATTGGACTAAATAGCCTAAATGATATAAATTGGCCTAAATGAACTAATTAGCCTAAATGACCTAAATTGGCATAAATGACCTAAATGAACTAAATTTCCTAATTAGAAAATTGGACTAATTGGCCTAATTGGCCTAAATTGGTCTAAATGACCTAAATATTCTAATGGGCCTAAATGGTCTTAAGAGCCTAAATTGGCCTAATTAGTCTGAATTGGCCTCATTGGCCTAAATGGCCTAAATTGGAGTAAATGGCCTAAATGGCATAATTCGGCTAAATGGCCTAAATGGCCTAATTGGCCTAATTGGCCTAAATGAACTAAATTCTCTTAGATTGCCTAATGGGCCTATTGGGTCTAAGGGTTGAATGAGTCTAAGTGGCCTAATGCGCCTAATGGGTCTAATGTGCTTAAGTGTCCTAATGGGCCAAAGTTTCCTAATCATCCTAATGGGACAATTAGGACTAAGTGGCCTAATGGGTCTAATGTGCCTAATGGGATTAATAGGCCTAATGAGTCCACTTGTCCAAAGTGGTGTAATGAACCTAAGTGGATGAATGGGATGAATGGGCTTATTGGGCCTGAGTGGACTAATAGACCTATTGGGCCTAAGTTTACTAATGGGACCATTAAGTCCAATTCATCCTATTGGGCCTAATGGGATTAATGGGTCAAATGGACTAGTTGGGCCTAAGTGTCCTGATGGGCCTAATGGGCCTAAGTGGCCTAATTCACCCATTATGGCCAATTTAGTCTAATGGGCCTAAAGGAAAAATTGGCCTAATGGACCTAATGGTCCTAATGGGACCAATGGGCCTAATGGGACTAAGTGGACGAATGGACCTAAGTGTCCTGACTGGCTAATGTACTGAATGGGCCTAAGTGGCCTAATGGGACCAATGGGCCTAAGGGGACCAATGGGCCTAATGGGTCTAAAGGGCCTAATGGGACTAAGTGGACCAAGTGACCTAATAGGACTAATGAGCCTATTGGGCCTAAGGGAACTAATGAGTCTATTAGCCTAATTGGCCTAATGGGCTAAAGGGGCCCAATGGGCCCATTGGGTCGAATGGGCCTATTGGGATTGTTGGTCCTATTGGGCCTAAGTGACCTAATTAGCCTAATGGACTAATTGGACTAATGGGCCTAAGGGGCCCAATGGCCCTAAAGGGTCTAAGGGTCCTAATATGCCTAAGTGGCATAATGGCCCGAAGAGGCCTAATGGGCCTATGGATCCTAATGGGCCTAAGTGGTCCAATGGGCCTAATGGTCCTGATGGGCCTAATAGACCCATTATGGATAATTCAACCTAATGGGTCTAATGGGCCTAAGTGGCCTAATGGGTCGAAGTGGCCTAAGTTTTCTAATGGGCCTAATGGTTCCAATGGGTCTAAGTGGTCTAGGTTGCCTAATGGACCTAATGGGTCCAATGGGTGTAAGTGGTCGAATGGTCCTAAGTGGCCTAAGTTTCCAAATGGGCCTAATGGGTCCAATGGGTCTAAGTGTCATAATGGGCCTAAGTGGACTAAGTTGCATAATGGGCCTAATGGGTCCAATGGGCCTAATGGGCCTAATGGGACTAAGTGACCTAAGTTGTATAATGAGCTTAATGGGCCTAATGGTTCTAATGGGCCCAAGTGGGCTAATCGGCCTAATGGGTCTAATTGGTCTAATGGGATGAATGGGTTGAATGGGACTAAGTGGCCTAATGGGATGAATGAGTATAATGGGACAAGGTGGCCTAATGGGCCTAAGTGGCCTAATGGGCCTAAGTGTCCTAAGTTGCCTAATGGTCCTGATGGGTCTGATGGGTCTAATGGGCCTAAGTGGCTTAATGAGCCTAATGGTCCTAATGGGTCCAATGGGTCTAAGTGGCCAAAGTTACCTCATGGTCCCAATGCACCGAATTGTCCTAATGGGACCAATGGTCCTAATGGGACTAATGGGTCCAATGAGCCTAAGTGGCCTAAGTTGCCTAATGGGCTGAAGTGGCCTAATGGGATTAATGGGCCTAAGTGTACTAATGGGCCTAAGTGGAATTATTTTCCAAATGGGTCGAATGGGCCTAAGTGGACTAAGTTTCCTAATGATCTGAAGTGCCCTAATGGACCTAATGGGCCTAAGTGGTCTAATGGGCCTAATGAGCCTAACAGGACAAAGTGGCCTAAGTTGACTAATGTGCCTAATGGGCCTAATGGGTCAAATGGCCTAGTGGGCCTAATGGGTCTAATAGTTCTAAGTGTCCTAATGGACCTAAGTAGCCTAAGTTGCCTAATGGGCCTAATGGGTTCAATAGTTCTAGGTGGCTCAATGTGCCTGAGTGGCCTAAGTTGCTTAATGGGCCTAATGGGCCTAAGGGGATTAATGTGTCTAATGGCCCTAAGTGGCGTAATCGGCCTAATGAGTCTAATGGGCCTAATGGGTCGAATGATCCTAGGTGGCCTAATGGGTCAAATAGGTTGAATGAGACTAACATTACTTGAAAAATGGATTTTTGTGACGGTGCATTTGCGATGGGATCCCATCGCAAATGGCCCATTGCGGAAGAGGGCATCAAAATATTATCCTTTACGACGATCCATCGCAAAAGGTTATTATTTGGGACGGGCAGTGGCACCGTCGAAAATAGGTTCAGTGTTTTTTTATAAAACTCTATTACGACGGGCCGACGGCCCATCAAAAATTGTTTTCCTGGTTTTTTTTAACTTTTTGTGAGGGACCATCACAATTAGTATTTGCGATGGTCCGTTGAAAATACTGTAAAAAATAAAAAAAAATAAACCCTTTTGCGACGGTCGCAAATAGTTGAAAAAAATAAAATAAAAATAAATAAAATAAAATAATATTAATAATAATAATATAATATTTATATAAATGAAATAATAATATTAATATTTGTAAAATAAAATTAATTATGAAATAATATAATAATATAATGATATAATTAATAATAATATTAATGAAATAATAATATTAACATTAGTAATATAATAAAAACCTTAGTATTCACAAAAATATAAAAATATATTAATTAATAAAATAATAAATATAATAAAAAAATAAATAAAAAATAAAAATTGTAATATTCGAGACAATATAAAAAATGTACTATTTAAAATTTTAAGTAGTTAATATTAGAAAAAAAATACATTCAAATGTTTCATTGTAAAATAAAAATAAATCACTGAGGGGGGAGGGTCATCTGGAGGAGCTGGAGGAGATGGTGGTGGGAACTTCATCCCTAAACTGCGAGTCAGACGTCGCATTTACTCCATCTATTCCTACTTCTACTGATGTTGACATCGATGCATCTCATCCTACATCTCCTACTATTGTTGTTGCTGTTATCGTAGGAACTCTTCCTGATGTTGTTACTGCCACTGGCGCATCTCCTCCTTCTCCCTACACATAGTCACTATATGCTCACTCTGAGCTCACAGTTGCTCCTCATACTATGCATGAGATGATGATGACTCTTCGCGAGATCCTCTCGGGCTGGACACCGACATCACATAGTGCCATAAAAACCCCCAAGGATCAATTGATAGTCGATACCAATAACCCAACCCTTTTAGAAGATATACTGGATCGCCTGTAACCATGATACCTCATCAAATCGGGGGGGGGGGGGGCACTAGTCTGACCATCAGTCTCAGCCTGACTCTCACTATGTGCCTGAGACGTCACGACCTCATATGACTATTTCAATTGAAATTTAAAATTAAAATTGTTAAAATATTATTTGTAGTTAAATTTAAAACTCAAAAAAATAATATTAACCACAATCTCATGCTGGTGAGCACCTCTAATCTCTCTAGTGGCTAGATCAATATACATCCTCCTATAAATAGCGTACTCCATAATATCAGGTTGTACGACTACTGATAAAAATATAAAATAAACAATTTACATTTAAAGCTATATAAAATATTTAAAGAAAATGTGCTTACCATATGCTCCCTATGTGTACTGAATGTACGACTACCAGCTCAATGGCTCACCTCTTATCTCCCCTGATTTTGCTGACCTACTAATGATCTACTCTAAAAACGCCTACTCAACCATTGTGTTCATAATCCATACCAAACCTAAGAAGAAATATAATCAGGTCGGTGGATGTGACATGTCTCATAAAACTCTATCACTTCTGCTTTCTCCATTGATTTCTTTTTCAAATTGTGAAAAAATTGAGTGCAATGTGGACACATAGCTCCCTACCATTTCTTCTAGATAGCCTCATGCATGCTCTCATCAATAAGATACCATAAACCTTAAAAAATAATTATTATATCAACTTATAAATTAAATTAATTTAAAAATAAATATTATTTATTTTCATACCATCCAATGCTTGAACATGTGGTGTTGTAAATCAAAGGGAATCTGATCCCATGACACCCATGCATCAGAAAAATAATTGCGCAATATAGCGCTTCCCTATCCAGCCACTATATGCATAAATCTGTGAAAAGTAATTAATCAAACAATTATAATATAAATTAATTAATTAAAACTAACTAAAATAAACAGGTAAACATACGTCTGCATGTGTGGATCCAACCCAATATTTAGACGTCACTCAGGGATAGGGTCGAGAATCATCAGTCAGGCAAGACCACACCCCCTCTGAGTACCCCCTGAACTGCCAGTAGTCTAAGGGTCAGATGATCCGACATCCTACTCATCCAAAGGTATATCATCCTCAGGAAATAGATGATACAGATCCTCATCCATCTGAAATGTGAAATGATTTTTCTTAGAAAACAGTTGAAAACAACTATTATATATAGATATATATTATATATAATTATAACTAGCATTTAACTGTGCTGATGTCCATCCTCATCTTCATAGCTATCGATGTCAATGTCTCCATCTTCCTCCTCAGCATCATCAATTTCCATATTAGTTTTATTTTCATTATCTCTTATCATTTCAAATTCAATTGTAACGTCATTAACATCATCGTCACCATCAGCCCTTAACTGTTGGGTGTCATCAATGATATTTATGTATCTTCATTAAAAATATGGATTCAGAGTATTCTCTTGAAAATTTTCAATTCCTTGCACTTCAACGGAACCACATTCACTTTCAGTAAACTAATTCTCTCGAGATTTAATTTTTATTATGCTCCACCAATCACACAACTCCCTTGAAGTAGCATGGTTTTTGTATAATAAATTTTATGTTCTTGATGAACCAATAAAAATGGTTCATTTACTACAATAATAATTTTATATTTAATATCAATGATTACATGGATCAGATGAACATTCAAGACTATCTCAGTATCTAACCACTGAAATTTAAACATCATTATGTAATTATGTCCCAAATAACATAGTTCAATTATTTCTTCTAGCATGCTGTAAAAGTCAACTTCAGTTTCTCTATAATGAGTTCCTCTCAAGAAAACACCACTATTAATTGTTTTTTGATTCCCCATATGCATGTGTATGAAATCAAAAACCATTCACCACATATGCATTATAATATTTAACCATTTTGGATGGTGGTTTATTCAATACACACAATCGATTATCAATTATATCAACATGTTGAGATACCTGAAAATTTGTAAAACAATTATCACTATAAAAAGTATTAAATTGATTTTTTATGTGAAATAAAAAATAATTTATGTTACCAATTTTTGAAACCAATAGGAAATTTTTTTCTGACGACGTTCTTGAAAAGAAGCTACTGTAATTTGTGGAAACTATTTCTTGATATGATTATCATATAAACTACAAATAAAATAAGATTAATGTACTATTGAAAAATTATAGAATAAGTTATAGGAGCACTCACAGTACAAATGGTGTTATTTCTTCACAGTTCAGCAGAAAATATTTATGAGCTCTGTAATGTTCATCATCTGAAATCCATCGTTCATGAACGCTATCTACACCAAGTTAGAGCTGATTGAAAAATGATAATTGATTGCTCATGACATCATCAACATTTCCCTCATTACGACTCATTTGGTTTTGTTTTTATGATATTCATATTGAAATTAATTATAGTAGAAAAAAGAAATTTCATTTTGTAAATATGCTTTTGTAATTGAGTCTTCAACTGATGCTTGTTATGTACATTTTTTTCAATTTTTTCTTAAATATCTAAAATGGGTATATCCATCAAAATTGTTCCAGACCTCCACAGTTTGTTTCATGCGGAAAATGTAATATCAAATGTTCCATTGAGTCAAACAAACCTAGCGGGAAGATTTTTTCCAGTTTACATAAAATTAAAACGAAATTTTATTGTAGTTTTCTTACCGCATTGTAGTCTATTGTCGATGCAAAAATCTCTTGAAGATATTTCCGTTAGCACATCCCAAATCATAGGATTTAACAAACCTCTTTATCTAATTGAAAAAATTCTTTCCATTAAAATATGATAGTCATGACTTTTAAATCTGATAATATGACCATTTATGACACATCTGCCCAAATTGGAAGGATAAACATCTGGAAGTCTCAAATCTGCAATTCACTGACAAAATAATAAGTGAATCACCTTGGACAGAGTATAAGACTCTTTTGTCTTCATTAACTTCTGTGATACGAAATTTTCAAATAGTTCAAGTTCTGGTTGCTTGCAAATTTGGGAAAAATCTAATTGTGTCGTTACATTATCTTTGGTCTTACCAGGTGTACTTAAAATTATATGAAATAAATTATCAAAATATTTCTTCTCAATATGCATCACATCCAACATGTGACGGATCAAAAAATCAGACCAATATGGAAAATCCCAAAAAATGCTCCGTTTTATCCAATTATTCTCTTTTCCAAACCCATCAATTTTCTGTCAGTTTATTGTTGGTCCAAATGTGATGGGAGGTATTGAAGATACAATTGATTTTAACTTGTTAACTGAGATCATTATTTGAGGACCATCTTTTTCAACTGTTCCTTTTCTGAAATGATATTTTTTTCTTTAAAAATGATGATCAGTTGGAAGAAACTTGCGATGACTGTCAAAAAACAAGGTTTTTTTTCAATTGAAGAGCATAATTTTTTTTGTCTCTCATACAGAATGGATATGATTTTGGAACATCTTTACTTCATCTAGATAACATTTCGTATGCTAGGAAGTCACTAATTTTCCACATCAATGCACTTTCAGTAGGAAGTTTTGTATCATAGGAACATTATATATACTGACACCATTAATCCATAGTGAATTTGAATCATCAATCTAATGTTTCAAATAAACATCAATATTCTTTTTTGGATGACCTGGAATTAATAAGGTCAAAAATATATATGGATCCTTCACCAACATCCATGGAGGTAAATTATACAATGTTATAAAGATAGTCCAACATGAATACTGACTACTGTAAGAACCAAATGGATAGAAACCGTTAGTAGAAAGACCCAATCACACGTTTCAGGATGCTAAAGAAAAATATTGATGCAGTTGGTCAAAATGTTTCCATGAATTACCATCAGAGGGACAATTTAAGCTTTTACTAGTTGAAATGTTGGTTTTGTGCCATGACATTAGTGATTCTATGTTTTGAGACATAAATAAATGCTCCAATCTGAGTGTGAGTGGGAAATATCTCAATTGTTTTACAAGAATAAATCCAAACTTCCTTGGTTGAGCTTCTTTATACCTTAATTATCTACTTTTTGGACAACTATCCAATGACCCATTTTAACTATAATATAAGATGCAGTCATTTGAGCATGCATGAATCTTCTAATAACCAAGACCCAGATTATGAACCAACCTCTTAATCTCATATAAATTTGCAGGCATCACATTTCCTTCAGGTAGTAGTGTTTTTAACAAAGATAATATCTTATCAAAACAACTATTTGACATTCCATTATCTGATTTAATAGCCATAAATTTAGCAACTACTTTAAACCTGCTTATCTTATAACCAGGATATAAGGCATCCTTAGTGATGTTAAAAAATCATATAAATGAGATGGTTCCAACTCAAGAGTTAAATCAATATCATATTAAGTTTCAGTTTTTTGAAAAGACAGACCTGCCACATCATGTAATAAATTTTGAAACCATGCTGCATCTGGAACCAAATTATTAGTATCTTCTCTGAAACTGCATTCACCATGTTGATACCAAAAAACATGATCTGGTTGAAAACCAAAATGCAATAAATGACCACCAATGTTGTCAAATGTTCCATACGTCCTCATATCACATTTTTTTTACAAGGACGCTTAATTTTCTCTTCTGAAAGAAATTTTGTTTGTGATGATGCAAATTATAAGAAAGCTTGAACACCCTCAATATATACAAGATTTAAACAAGCACCGTTTGGATTCATGTGCTGATTTATCCAAGCACGATAATGTAATAATGACTATTTTCGACTTCATTATTCTATATTTTTCTAAAACATATGAAATAATTAGTTATTTTGTATAATTAGATATAAGATAAACACTATCCAAAAAAGGGAAGACAATTAAATTCTCTTTTCTAGCAATTTATAATAATTTTTATTATTTATAGTTATTTATACTATTTTCTAATATTTTATACTAATCTACACTCATTTTTAAAAATTTATACTAATTACCACTAATTATTATTAATTACAGGTATTTTGTACTAATTATTGTTAATTACCTGTGGGATAATTTCTAACAGATTGGCAGCAACTCTTTTGCTCGATGATTCACCCCCTTGTAACTTTCTGTGACTAAAATCACTTTGAAAATTCAGCTCCAACGTACAAATATCTATTTTCGTAGTCACGATGATGGAGAGCAGGGAGGCCTCACCATGCTTCTCTCCATGCTCGTGCATACAAAAATTGATATATGTACGTCGAAGCATACTTTTCATAGTGATTTCAGTCGGATAAATTCCAAGGAGATGAGTCGTCGGGAAAAAGAGACTCTTTTGTCTGACGGCTCACCTCCTTGCAAATTTCTCCGACTTAAATCATTATGAAAAATCTTCTTGGATGTATGTTGGAACATATTTTCATACTGATTTCAGTGGGAGAAAGTTGCAAGGAGCTAACATGTCGATCAAAAGGAATGCCGTCTATCCACTATAAATTGTACCAGCTTTTCAATGTACTCTAATTTATTCTAATTTATTACTAATTAATCCTATTTATTACTAACTAATCCTAATTATTACTAATTAATCCTAATTGTTACTAATTAATCCTCATTGTTACTAATTGTTACTAATTAATCCTAATTCTTACAAATTATTACTAATTGTTACTAATTGTTACTAATTATTGCTAATTGTTACTAATTAATCCTAATAAATCCTAATTAATCCAAATTATTACAAATTAATCCAAATTAGTACTAATTAATCCTAATTATTACCGATTAATCCTAATTATTACCAATTAATCCTAATTATTACTAATTAATCCTAATTATTACTAATTATTACTAATTAATCCTAATTATTATTAATTATTACTAATTAATCCTAATTATTACTAATTAATCCTAATTATTACTAATTATTACTACTTATTTTGATTTATTACAATTTATTACTCATTATTACTAATAATTACTAATTGTTACATTTTTTACTAATTATTGCAAATTATTACAATATATTACTAATTATTGATAATTATTACTAATTAATACTATTTATTGATAATTATTACTAATTAATCCTAATTATTAATAATTATTACTAATTATTACTAAATATTTCTAATTATTATAAATTATTCCAAATTATTACAAATTATTTCTAATTAATCCTAATTAATCCTAATTATTACTAATTATTAGAATTTATTACTAATTATTACAATTTATCACTAATTATTAAAATTTATTACTAATTATTACAATTTATTAATAATTATTACAATTTATTACAAATTATCACAATTTATTACGAATTATTACGAATTATTTCTAATTATTTCTAATTATTACTAATTATTACTAATTATTTCTAATTATTACTAATTATTACAATTTATTACTAATTATTACTAATTATTACAATTTATTATAAATTATTACAATTTATTTCCATTTATTACTAATTATTACAAATTATTACTAATTGTTACTAATTATTACTAATTATTATAATTTATTACTAATTATTACTAATTATTACAATTTATTACTAACTAATGCTAAGTAATACTGATTAATGCTAACTAATGCTAATTATTACTAATTATTTCTAATTATTACTAATTATTACTAATTATTTCTAATTATTTCTAATTATTTAATACTAAGTAATAATAATTAATACTAACTAATACTAACTAATACTAATTATTACTAATTGTTTCTAATTATTACTAGTTATTACTAATTATTTCTAATTATTTCTAATTATTTCTAATTATTTCTAATTATTTCTAATTATTTCTAATTATTTCTAATTATTTCTAATTATTTCTAATTATTTCTAATTATTTCTAATTATTTCCAATTATTACAAATTATTTCAAATTATTACAAATTATTACAAATTATTACAAATTATTACTAATGATTACTAATTATTACAATTTATTACATTTTATTACAATTTATTACTAATTATTACAATTTATTACAATTTGTTACTAATTATTACAATTTATTACTAATTATTATAATTTATTACTAATTATTAGAATCTATTACTAATTATTACAATTTATTACTAATTATTTCAATTTATTACTTACTATTTCAATTTATTACTAATTATTTCAATTTATTACTAATGATTTCAATTTATTACTAATTATTTTAATTTATTACTAATTATTACAATTTATTACTAATTATTACAATTTATTACTAATTATTACAATTTATTACTAATTATTATAATTTATTACTAATTATTACTAATTATTTATAATTATCAATTAGACATATTTATTCATAAAAATAAATTCTGAAAAAACAAATATCTAATTATAATTTAATTTAATTCCCTCTGACTAACAAAAATTATAAATAATTTAAAATAAAATAAATTAACTAAATAAAAAAAATAGACAAATACCTTGAAACTTGACGTTTCGAAGTATAAAAGATGCAGATTATGCTTTGATTTAAAAGTTTAAACTATGAAAAAATTTAGAAGAAAATTTTTCAGAAGAGATAGAGAGAGAAGTTGAGAAAGAAGTAGAATTGTATGAGAGTGGAATTGTTTTATATTTTCAAGTGGTTCAAGAGAAGAAGTGAAGAAGTAAAAGTGGTTTGAAAGTAAAGTTTGCAAGATGTGAAATTGAGGGGGAGCTCGACATTCAAAAGAATTATCATATTCAGCATTTAGAAGGAGAATTGAAGGTTGTAGAAGAATCGAGAAGCTTGGAGAAGAGTTGATGCAGTCAAAATATACTCTAGATTTTAGGGGAAATTGAGATTTGGGTGAATTTGATTAAGCGGGAATTTTTTTGGGATTCTCACCAAAGCATCTCGAGGGTCACTTATAAAAGGAGAAACGTGAATTGTACTTGAGGTGGACCGATGTACTATTCATGAGAGAGAAGCTCTGAGTTTTAGAGAGAAGCAGAAGTTTCCGTATTCACTTTTGTTGAAGAAGTTTTGATGGATTGAAGTGAAAGAGAAGAGACAAGATCACAATATTGTAATCAGTTGATCCTTGTACTCAATGTTTATCGTACTCAGCTGATTTCCATATTCATCTTGTCAATCGTATTTGATTGATCATCGTATTGGGCTAGATTAATCAGATTGGGATTTCCGTACTAGGTCTTCCGGACTTAGGAAGATGTATAATTGAAGTGGTGTTGATTCATATATGTTTCATTCTATCAAATTTATATTTTTCATACTGGGGAGAATCGTACCGAGCAGAATCGTATTGGTAAAATTGTATCGAGAAGAATTGTATCAGGGAGAATCATACTCAGAGGAATCGGACTGGGAAAATCGCACTGGGAAAATCAGACTTGGTTTTTTTCTCAACAAAGTCTAGGAAGTTCTTACCATCTTCTGGGTAAGAAATTGAAGAAGTGTTTTCAATTTAATACATTTATGGAATTGAAAAGAATCACGAGTAACATGAGTGTTGCACGATCATTGCATTACCCTATTTGTGCTCAACGGGTGCACACACACTATTGGATTGTTTACATAGTGTTACACGAGTGAAAGGGCATATCCTACTCATTGCAATCCAATGATTGTTTTCTAGTGGATTGTGTGGTATTGGATCACTTCCATACCAGACCAAGGTGTAGTTATTCTTATTGAATACTGAATCTTGTAAATACTTTTGTTCTTGTGGATGTGTGTTTGAATTGTTTTCAGTAGGGAATAGAATCTTTAACAAGAGGCGAAGGTTATTTCATTTAAAAAGAAACATAATAGAAAAAAGTATCACTGATTCAACCCCTCTCCCTCTCAGCGATACAATCATTTATTGGGCACTTTCAAGTGGCCTAATGGGCCCAAGGGGCCAAATGGGCCAAATGGTTCTAACTGACCTAATGAGAATAATGGTCCTAAGTGGCCAAATGGGCTTAACTGGCCTAATAGGCCTAATGGGACTAATGGGCCAAATGGACCTAATGGGCCTAACTGGCCTAAGGGGCCTAATGGTCCCAATGGTTCAATTGTGCCTAACTGGTCTAAGTGGCCAAATAGGTCGAATGGGCCTAAGTGGCCTGATGGGTTGAATGGGTCTAATGGGCCTAACGGGCCTAAGTGGCCTAATGGACCCAATAGATCGAATGGGCCCAATTTGACTAACTTTCCTAACTATCCTAATGTGTCCAATGGGCCTAAGGGGCCTAAGTATCATAATGGGCCTAACTGGCATAAGTGTCAGCCCAATGGGCATAATGGGTCTAATTGGCCTAAGTGGCCTAACTGACCCAATGGGACCAATGAGCCTAATGGGCCAAACATGCCTAATGGGACCA
This sequence comes from Viscum album, assembly GCA_963277665.1. Taxonomy (NCBI): domain Eukaryota; kingdom Viridiplantae; phylum Streptophyta; class Magnoliopsida; order Santalales; family Viscaceae; genus Viscum; species Viscum album. Next base: position 944,381,982 of record OY728132.1, on the reverse strand, counting down.
ATGGGCCTAACTGGTCTAATGGGTCGAATGGGCCTAACTAGACTAACTCGCGTAAGGGGACCAAGGGGCCTAATGGGCGATTCTAATGGGCCCAACTGGCCAAAGTGGCCTAATGGGCCCAATGGTCATAATGGGCCTAACTGGCCAAAGTAGCCTAATGAGCCTAACTGGCCAAAGTGGCCTGATGGGCATAACTGGCCTAACTGGCCCAATTGGCCTAATGAGATGAATGAACCTAAGTGGCATAATGGGCCCAATGAGCATAATGAGCCTAACTGGCCAAACTGGCCTAATGGGTCTAACTAGCCTAAGTGGTCAAAAGGGCCTAATGGGTAGAATGAGCCTAAGTGGCGTAATGGGCTGAATGAGCCTAAGTAGCCAAATGGGCTGAATGGACCTAGGTGTCCCAATGAACCGAATGGGATTAATGGGATGAATGGGCCTACTGGGCCTGAGTGGCCAAATGGTCCTAAGTGGACCAGTGGGCCTAATGGGACTAAGTGGATGAATGGGCCTAATGGATCTAATGGGCCTAATGGGACTAAGTGGAAAATGGTCCTAATGGGCCTAAGAGGCCTAATAAGCCTAATGGGTCTTAGTGGACTAATGGACCTAAATGGCCTAATGGGGCTAAGTGGCCAAATGGGCCTAAGTAGCGTAATGGGCCTAAGTGGCCTAATGTGCCTAAGTGACCTAATGATCCTAATGGGCATAATGGGACTAAGTGACCTAATGGGCCTAAGTGGCCTAATCGACCTAAGTGGCCTAATGGACCTAATGGGCCCAAGTGGCCTAATGGACCTAATGGGTCTCAGTGGACTAATGGGCCTAATGGGCCTAAGTGGCTGAAGTGGCCTAATGATCCAAGTGTGCCTAAGTGGCCTAGTGGGCCCAAGTGGCCTAACGGTCCTAATGGGACTTAGTGGCCTAATGGGCCTCAGTGGACTAATGGGTTTAAGTGGCCAAGTGGGCACAATGGGCATAATGGGCCTTAGTGGCCTAAGTGGCCTAATGGGCCTAATGGGCCTCAGTGGCCTAATGGGCCTAAGTGGCCTAACGGCCTGAATGAGCCTAAGTTTCTTAATGGGCCTAATGGACCTCAATGGTCAAATGGGCCTAATGGGGTTGAGTGGCTAAATGGACCTAATGAGACTAAGTGGACTAATAAGCCTAGTGGCCCCTAGTGGCTGAATGGGCCCAATGGGACTAATGGGCCCAAGTAGCATAAGTGGCCTAATGGCCTTAATGGGCCTAAGTTGCCTAATGAGATGAATGGGCTTAAGGGGTGTAATGGGTCTCGGTGGCCTAATTGGCCAAATGGGCCTAAGTGTCCGAAGTGGCCTAATGGGCCAAATAGATCTAAGTGGCCTAATGGGTCTAAGTGGTCTAATGGGCCTAATGGGCCTAAGTGGACTAATGGGATTAAGTGTCCTAATGGGAATAATGGGTCAAAGTGGCCTAATGGTCCAAATGGGCCTTAGTGGCCTAATGTGCCCAAGTGGCCTAATGGGCCTAATGGACCTAAGTGGCCTAATGGGCCTTAGTGGCCTAATGGTCCTAATCTGCCTAAGTGGTTTAAGTGGCCTAATGGGTCTAATGGAACCAATGGGCATCATGGTCCTCAATGGTTTAATGGGCCTAATGGGCCTAAGTGACCTAATGGGCCGAATGGGCCTCAGTGGCCTAATGGGCCCAATGGGCCAAAGTGGTCTAAGAGGCATAGTGTGCCTAATGGACCCAAGCGACTTAATGGGACTAATGGACCTAAGTGGCCTAATGGGACTTAGTGGCATAATGGGCCTAATGGGTATAATGGGCCTAAGTGGCCCTAGGGGCCTAGGGGCCTAAGTGGCCTAATGTGCCTAAGTGGACTAATGTGCTTAATGGGACTAATGGGCCTCAGTGGCCTAATGAGCTGAATGGTCTTAAGTGGACTAAGTAGCCTAATGGTCCTAATAGGCCGAATGGGACGAATAGGCCCAATGGACCTAGTGGGCCTCAATTGCCTAATGGGCCTAAGTGGCCTAATGTGGGCCTAACAGGCCTAAGTGGCTAAAATGGCCAAATGAGCCTAAGTGGCGTAACAGGCATAATGGGCCTCGGTGGCCTAACGGGCCTAATGGGCCTAAGTGGCTGAAATTGCATAATGGGCCTAGTTGGACTAATTGGCATAATGGGCCTAAGTGGCCTAATGGGCCTAAGTGGCCTAATGGGCCTAAGTGGCCTAAGGGGACTAAGTGGCCTAAGGGGCCTAAGTGGCCTAATGGGTCTAAGTGTCCTAATGATCCTAATGAGCATAATGATCCAAAGTGGCCTAAGTGGTCTAAAGGGCCTAATGGGCCTAAGTGTCCAAATGAGCCTAAGTAGACTAATGGGCCTAAGGGGCCGAAGTGGCATATTGGACTAAATGGGCCTCAGTGGCCAAATGATCCTAATGGGCCTCAATGGCCTAATGGGCATAATGGGCCAAATGGGCCTAAGTGACCTAATGGGATTAATGGGCCTAATAGGCCTAAGTTGCTTAATGAGCCTAATGGGTCTTAGTGTCCTAATGGGCCTAAGTGTCCTAAGGGGATTAATGGGACTAATGGGATTAATGGGCCTAAGTGGCATAATGAGCCGAATGAGCCTAAGTGGCCTAATGGGCCTAATATGCCTAAGTGGACTAATGGGCCCGATGGGCCTGATGGGCCTAATGGGCCTAATGGGGTTGAGTGGCCTAATGATCTTAATGGGCCTAAGTGTCCTGATGGGACTGATGGGCCTGATGGGAATAATGGGCCGAATGGGCCTAATTGGTATGACGGGTCTGATGGGACTAATGGGCCTAAGTGGCCTAATGAGCTAAATGGGCCTAAGTGGTCTAATGGGCCTAATGGGCCTTATGGGACTAATGGGCCTAAGTGGACTAATAGCCATGATTGGCATGATGGACCTTAGGGGCCTCAGTGGCCTCATGGGCATCATGGGTCTATAGGGCTTAAGTGACCCAAGCGGGCCTAATGCACCTAATGCACCTAATGGGCCTAATTGGCCTAATGGCCCTGATGGGCCTGATGGAAAAAATGTGTTGAAGTGGATTAATAGGCCTAAGTGGCCTCACTGGCCTAATGGGCCTAATGGGCCTAAGTGGCCTAATGTGCTGAATAGACCTAAGTGGCCTAGTGGTCCAAATGGGCCCAAGTGGACTAATGGTCCTAATGAGCCTATGTGGCCTAATGGTCTTGATGGGCCTAATGGGTTTAATGGGTCTCAGTGGACTCATGTGCCTCATGGGCCTAAGTTGACTAAGTGGTTAAAGGGCCCTAATGGGCCTAATGGGTGTGAGTGGTTGAAATAGCCTAATGGGCCCAAGTGGCCTAGTGGGCCTAATGGGCCCCAGCGGCCTAATGTGTTGTGTTCCGGGACTCCGCAGCGGAAGCCTGTGGGCCAGGATTTTAAAATTTTTCTGCTTCACCGGAGTGACATAACTTTGTCAGCTCCAGTGATCGTGTCCCAGCTTGGTCCGAGAATCTCGCAAGGTTCTTTAGGAGTACAAAAATAAACTTGAACATTTACCTTGTTCAGAATTGACCTGCGGGACGCCGACGATCGTTGCTCGAAGACTCCGAAGACGTAGCCCTCTAGATTGTCCACACACGCCTTGCAAATCTGCACGCGCTCCGTTCGTCAAGATCCGGGTGCTAGCGCGGATCTTCGACGCACACTTCGACGCAGCGATGATCACCACAAAACTAGCATCTTCGATCTGTGAAGGCGGAACTTGAATAACTTGCTAGTTTGAGAGAGTCTCTCTCTAGAACTCAAGAGGAGAGAGAGGCTCTCAATTCCAATGGATGAATAGTCCTTAGGGAAGAGCCACTCTTTAAATATATATAGGGAATGTCTATTATACGCGGTAAGGGTTCCCGGCCCCCGTGTATTAAACATTCACTATATATATATATATTATAAATAGTTATTTATGACAAATTAAATTATGCCATAAATAATATTTATTATTTATCACTAAACTACAATATATATATATATAATTATATATATATATATTACGTGATAAACATGAGTTTAACTCGGCCCGCACCTCCTGATAAAATTAATCAAACCCAAGACATAAATATCTGTCCGATTAACATTTATCTATGTATTTACTTAATCACTCGTAAATACATGTTATAAATAAATTCATCAAATTATTCCAAACTTGAATAATAAAAGAATTTATTTATTACTTATTGATCAATAGGACTTGGATAAAACCCGGACCCCGTAGTGGGTCCCACTAAATCCTATAATCCTATTCATCAGAATAGGGAAGATTGTCAAAGCGCTGTTGTGTGTGACCCTCTAGGCCCTTATCTCAATAGTAGTGAATAATATCACCGACCTAGAGCGGGGTCTAGCAACTCATCATGGCCCCTATAGAGATAAGGAAAAGTCAATGCAATGACTGCCTTCCCACGAACACAGTCTGTGTAATCTAATCTCTTTGTCATCAATATCTCAATAAAGCAGAATGCATACTCAGTGTCATCATTCTTCATTTGATTTACTTTTTTCGTTGATTTGTCCGGACGGTCTTACCTTCCACTACCATGGCCATGGATTTAATGAAGGTGCAACCATCCTAATCAACCAGGCCCGAGATATCTCTTCGTAAACTCAGAAGTGACAAATCCTTTCTCGATCATTCAATCAATGCCATGCCATTAATGACGTACCCGATATAAACTACCTCACCATGACTTGTTGCCATGGTTTTCGCCTTATATCAAATGTACGTAAATAAATGACATTCACTAATAATAATCTCAAGTCAGGAGACCATTACACATGTCCGTGGATAGGAACGACCAATGACACCAGAAACATGTGGTGTTCCTATTAAGCGGGTCTGTCCTCATGATCTCGTTAGCTAGAGATCATCAAGTGCAAACTTCATGAGATGAAGTCTCAATGCTTATGAGCCCCCAGCACCTCATGGTCACACATCATCTGTGTCCTTTCAGAATGATGTAACTGGACCATAGGACGTTACTTTAAGATTACTGTCATGGCATTTCAGGGTTCTCATTATAGCCTGGGACCTGATATAACCATTTTGATGCGACAGGTAATCTAAGGACATTGCCATTAATAAAGTGGATGCAGAAGTATCTACACTATCATGACAAGATAAATACATGTATAAAACAAACTGAATACATGTAGCAGTAATCAAAGTACAAAACAATTTGGGTCTAGGGCACCCACTTTCAACACTCCCACTTGCACTAGAGCCAACTGCTAACAGTTTTCAATCCGCTAGCTCTCACATGTGAATCATGCTTCTGCTGAGAAATGACTTTAGTCAGGGGGTCTGCCACGTTGTCCTCTGTGGCTACTCTGCTAACTGTCACTTCACCTCTTTGAGTAAAATCCCTCAAGAGATGGAACTTCCGAAGAATATGCTTTATCCTCTGGTGAGACCTGGGCTCCTTGGCAAGCACCACTGCAGCAGTATTGTCACAATATACTGGAACAGGGTCTGAACTGCTAGGTATAACACCAATGTCTGAGATAAAGCTACGTATCCAGACTGCTTCCTTTGCTGCATCGGAAGCTGCAATATATTCGGACTCTGCTGTAGAATCAGCAACCACAGATTGCTTTGAGCTTCTCCAGCTCACTGCACCACCATTCAGGCAAAAGATGTAGCCTGACTGCGATTTCATATCATCATGATCTGTCTGGAAACTAGCATCAATGTATCCCCTCACAACTAGTTCCTCATCTCCTTCGTACACCAGGAACGTATCCTTAGTACGCCTCAAGTACTTAAGGATAGTTTTAACAGCTGTCCAGTGCAGCTCTCCTGGATTGGCTTGATATCTACCCACCATGCTTAAAGCAAAGGCAACATCAAACCTAGTACATAGCATGGCATACATGATAGAACCCACTACCAAAGCATAAGGGACTCTACTCATTCTGTCAATCTCCTCCTGTGTTTGTGGACACATTTTCTTGGAGAGATTTACACCATGTGACATAGGTAACAATCCTCTTTTTTACTGTTCCATATTGTACCTTTTGAGTACCTTGTAAATATATGTATTTTGACTTAGGCCAAGCATCCTTTGAGGTCTATCTCGATATATCTTGATCCCTAGGATGTAGGCTGCTTCACCTAAGTCTTAAATGGAGAAGCATTCATTTAACCAAGTCTTAACTGACTGTAAGACTTGCACCTCGTTTCCCATGATTAATATGTCATCAACATATAAAACTAGAAAAACGATAGTATTCTCTTCAACCTTTTTATAGACACAAGGCTCGCTTTCATTTTTGACAAAACCAAAATCTCTTATGGCCTCATCAAATCGTACATTCCATGATCTTGATGTCTGCTTCAATCCATAAATGGATCTCTGCAACTTGCATACTTTATTGGCATTCTTTGACTTAACAAACCCTTCGGGTTGAGTCATATAGACATCTTCAACCAACTTCCCATTTAGAAAAGCAGTCTTGACATCCATTTTCCATATTTCATAATCATGAAAGGCTGCTATTGCAAGCAACATCCTGATGGATTTAAGCATTGCCACTGGTGAGAAGGTTTCATCATAATCAATGCCTTGACGTTGTCTGAAACCCTTTGCAACTAGTCTCGCTTTAAAGGTATTAACCTTACCATCCATGTACAGCTTTTCTTGAATACCAATTTACAACCAATGGGCTTTACATCAGCTGGAGGGTCTACCAAAATCCAAACTTGATTTTGGTACATGGACTCCATCTCAGAATTCATGGCTTCTTGCCATGTTGCAGCTTCTTTGCCTTCTACTGCTTCCTTTTAGGTCAGAGGTTCATCATCCTCAAGGATTATTGTGTCACATGACTCGGTGACAAGAAAACCATAACGCTCTAGTTCTCTAACCTCTCGCGTAGACCTACGCAGTATCTGTGTCTCAGGAACAATTTCTTCTTCCACTTGTTCTTGTAGAGATTTTTCCTCTACCAACTCTTGTGCATCTGGAGCATTGACTTCATCGAAGTCAATCTTGCTCCAACTATTTCCAGTAGAAATGTGATCCCTTTCTAGAAATGTGGCGTATCTTTCCATAATGACTCTTCTATCTAAAGGGTTATATAGGTTGTATCCTCTAGTTTCCTTAGGATAACCTACAAAGATGCACTTAGTGCTTCTGGATGCTAATTTGTCACTTGGTAAAGTCTTGAAAAATGCCTCTCACCCCCACACACGCATGTGTGTCAGATTGGGTTTCTTTCCAAACCATAACTGATATGGAATCCCATCTGTGGCTTTAGTTGGTACTCAGTTAATGGTATATGCTGCTGTCTGTAAGGCGTATCCCCAAAAGGATAATGGAAGAGTTGTATGACTCATCATTGATCTGACCATGTCAAGCAAGGTCCTATTCCTCCTTTCACTAACACCATTCCATTGTGGTGTATAAGGAGGAGTGAGTTGAGATACTATTCCATACTCCTTCAAATGATCAATGAAAGCTTGGTTAAGATATTCTCCGCCTCGGTCTGAGCGAAGTGCTTTTATCTTCTTACCAAGTTGGTTTTCTACTTCTTTTTGATATTCCTTAAAGAAACGAAAGGAATCTGACTTATGCCGCATTAAGTAGATATAGCCATACCTACTATAATCATCGGTAAAAGTGATGAAGTATAGAAAACCACCCCTTGCCTCTACTGGAAATGGACCAAATACATCGGTATGTATTAATTCCAGTACTGCATTGGCTCTTTCTCCCTTTCCTGAGAAAGGTGCTTTGGTCATCTTTCCTTGTAAACAAGATTGACATACATCTAAGGGTTCTAACTGTACCGAGTCTAGATACCCTTCTTGATGTAATTTTTGTAATCACTTCTTGTTTACATGACCAAGCCTGAAGTGCCATAGGCAGGTGTTATTTGAGTCATGTTGGTTATTTTTGTCATTGATATACATTACTGAGTTTTCTAGTTCTAGTATATATAAACCATTGTTAAGATGTGCCATACCATAACATATGTTATCCCTATAAAAGAGACAACTTTTATTTCCAAACTTGAAATAAAAACCCTTAGTGTCTAGACATGACACAGAGATAATGTTTCTAGTAACAGACGGTACATAATAGCAATTGTTTAAAACAAGAACCAAACCAGTTGGTAAAGTCAAGTGATAGTCTCCCACTGCCAAGGCTGCCAAACTTGCACCATTTGCAGCTCGGAGATCCACTTGACCTTTTGCAATCTTCTCAAACCTACTTGGTTCCTGTATATGAATACAAATGTGTGAGCCACATGCCGTATCCAATACCCAACTTGTAGATAATGATGGATTGCATTCAATGAAAAAAATACCTGAAGAAGAAGCGTCAACTTGCTTCTTCTTCCCAGCTCTGCAATTCTTTTTCCAGTGGCCTTTCTTGCCACATCCAAAACAGACAGCTTCCTGCTCATTACTCTGCCTCTGAATCTTTGTCTTCTTGGCAGGACGATGCATTGGTGTCTTTGGCCTTGACTTGGCTTTAGACCCCTTTGCCTTGCCCTTGTTTTTATTGTTCACCATAAGGACAGATGTATTGGTGTTTTTCATGTCCTTATCATCTTGGCGAACTAAAGCAAAAAGATCCGGGAGCGACTTTGTCATATCATTCATATTATAATTGACAATGAAAGTCGAGAAGCTTGATGTTAAAGAGGCAAGGATGAGATCCACTGCTAGTTCTTGGTTCAGTTTGAACCCAAGGGCTTCGAGCCTCTCAATATATCCAATCATTTTGAGTACGTGAGGACCAGCTTGGTGCCCTTCTGCTAGCCTGCACTTATAAAGCGCACTTGAGATTTCATACCTTTCTTGCCTAGCCCTCTCCTGATATAGTTCTTGGAGATGTGAAAGCATCTTGTAGGCATCCTCTTCCTCATGAATTTTTTGCAATTGGCTGGAAATGGATGACAGCATGATGCATTGTACATCAAGCGCATCGTCTACATGCTTTTTCCACTTATCTTTTTCCGTCTTGCTTGCTCCCTGAGGAGGCTCAGCAGGAGTTGGGGATTCCATCACATATAACTTCCTTTCTTGGCGTAGTACTATGCACAAGCGCCTATACCACTCCTGGAAGTTATTGCCGGTCATGATATTTTCTTTATCCAAGATTGATCGTAGTGATAAAGTACTAGTGGTGTTGGTGATTTCCAATTTGAATCTACATCAGATAAACATTTAGCAGTTAGTACTTTGTCTTGATTACCTTTTGACATTTTATGATTAATAAAATATCATTTAATGTCTCCCACTATTTTAACGAACCTAAATAGCCCTCACCATTAGATTCGGAATACTCTATCGCTTGATCATTCTAGTGGCAATGATCCTATAAAACCCCTTTCTTAATCTACAAGCTAGGGCTACGACATTACTTGAAGGGTTTCAAGGTAAGCACTATGCTGGCCAACCACTTGTTCTTGTGGTTCCTTGTATAGTTGAGTAAAGTCCTAGATTTTTGGAATCTGTACTTGATTCCCTCAACCTCTCGCCTCTAAAGTGATATCAATTTAGCTAAGGCTAATCCTTGGCTACTCACTTTAGTTAAGTCGACCCATTCCTCACATGGAAACGCCCCGGTAGTAAGAGGCACTCTCAACTGAGGCTGATGAGCACCCAAACAGCCGGTTTTGTTTAGATATGAGAAATGGAAGGCATTATGAATTAATATATCTTTGAGGGATTTTTTTAAATTATTAATTGATGAATATAATCCCTTTTCTATTTATTATGTTCAAACTAGGTTGTCATGCTCACAACTGAACATTCAAAAGAGTATTTATTCTTCATAACTTTATGCATTTTCTCTTGTTTACTATCCTATGTGATCATGCAATAATCATGCAGTCTCATAAAAATAATAAACTGTGCATAAAGTAAATCAAGCATTTCGACTGGTCTTGAGCATTCTATAATGATTGATCATTAACTGATCAATCATCACCTAGGGGCACCCGTACCTGAGTCAATACATAACTCGTGTCGCTGCTGGCCCCAGTGAAAAGCGTCCAACTCCTGTTTGCACTACCGCCTCATTTTGGCGGGGTCTGCCCTCGGATCGTCATTGAATAAATACAAATATACTCGCACGCAGGCGAGGGGGTCTGGGGTACAAAATACAAGTGGTGCAATAGACACGCAGGCCCTTATACATATTTGAATTAAAAGAAGATTCGCAGACCGTCATTTATCTAATTAAATATTACAATCATCGCACGCATTGAATAAATAATAAATAAATACATACATGCCAAACATACACAGGTCGGTCAAAAGCTCAAGACCAGTCGGGGTAATCGTGCAATAAAAATTAAATTGCAATAACTTTAAATTATGCGAGGGTGTTTTGATAAATTAAATGAATTTGATTAAATTCAAATAATTTATTTTTATCGGTTCCATTTGTTTAATTTGATTTTAATTCTAAAATTAAATTAAATTAAACCATTAATTTAATTCTAAACTTAAATTAAATTAATATTCTTGGATTAAAATAATCTAAACCCCTAAATTAATTTCAATTAATTTAATTTAAAATAAATAAATTAAAATTAATTCAGTACAGGTTACCTCTAACCGGAGAGTAGTCCGACGGGTCTGCGTACCGCCGCGGGATATCGTCCTGGAACCGTGGCGTGACCGCGGCGCGACCGTGGCGTGACCGCAGGGTAACCGCGGCGTGACCACGGCGTGACCGCGACGTGATCGCGGCATCTAGCGCTTCCCGCGACGGTTGCATCTCCCGACAGCCCGCTGCTCCGGTGATGGTTCGGGGCGGCCAGACGGAGCCGGTCCGACGTGGACCGCGTCCGGAGAAAAGGAGGCCGGCGCGAGGGCTGTCCAGCAAAGGAAAGGCTGGCGCAAGGTCCGGTCCGGCGCGGGGAAGCCGGCGCGAGGGCTGTCCGGCACAGGGAGGTCCGGCGTGAGGTCGGTCTGGGGCTGGGAGGTCCGGCGCGGGGTAGGTCCGGCGCTGGGAAGTCCGGCGTGGGGTAGCCGGCGCGAGGTCCGGTCCACCGCGGGGAGGCCGGCGCCGGTGCGCCGTGGTGCTGGACCGCCGGAGGAGGGGAGGCTGGCGCGAGGAGGGTCCGGCGCTGGGAGGTCCGGCAAAGGGAGGTACGGCGTGGGGTAGGTCCGGCGTGAGGGGAGGTCCGACGTGAGGAGGGTCCGGCGCTGGGAGGTCCGGCGCGAGGTCGGTCTGCCGCAGGGAAGACCGGCGCCGGTGTGCCGTGGTGCTGGACCGCTGGAGGAGGGGAGGCCTAGGGTTCCGGCCTCCCCTGGTGCGCCGCGGGAGAGAAGACCCGTAAGGGTCTTCCTCCCCATTCCCCCTTTTTTTTGACAACAAATGTCCAGCCATTTGTTTTTTTTTATTTAAAAAACAAAAAGTAGAAGACCCCATTTTGGGGTCTTTTCCACTCCCTTTTTTTTATAAACAAAAGGAGGAAGACCCCAAGTCTTGGTCTCCTCCTTTTATTATAAAAAAATTTTCACACACTTTTGTGGAAAAATATTTTATATATTTTATTATTATAATAAAATTTATTATAAAATATAATAAAATATTTATTATAAATTATAATAAAATATATTTTTGATTTTTATCTCAATTTGAGAAATAACATCAAACGATCAAGAACTTGCGACGTCGATCCGATTAAAGTTTTCAAATGATCGTATCTTGATCAGTCGAAATCGAAATGACGCGCGATCGAATCCGAATGAAATGTTTTATCACCCCGCAATTAAATTTAATGCAATTTAATATTTTTGACTCAGAAAAACCTTGCGCTCCCTCTGATACCACTGTTGGGTTCCGGGACTCCGCAGCGGAAGCCTGTGGGCCGGATTTTTAAAATTTTTCTGCTTCACCGGAGTGACATAACTTTGTCAGCTCCGGTGATCGTGTCCCGGCTTGGTCCGTGAATCTCGCAAGGTTCTTTAGAAACACAAAAATAAACTTGAACATTTACCTTGTTCAGAATTGACGTGCGGGATGCCGGCGATTGTTGCTCAAAGACTCCGACGACGAAGCCCTCTAGATCGTCCACACACGCCTTGCAAATCTGCACGCGCGCCGTTCATCAAGATCCGGGTGCTAGCGCGGATCTTCGATGCACACTTCGACGCAGCGATGATCACCACAAAACTAGCATCTTCGATCCGTGAAGGCGGAACTTGAAGAACTTGCTAGTTTGAGAGAGTCTCTCTATAGAACTCAAGAGGAGAGAGAGGCTCTCAATTCCAACGGATGAATAGTCCTTAGGGAAGAGCCACTCTTTAAATATATATAGGGAATGTCTATTATTCGCGGTAAGGGTTCCCGGCCCCCGTGTATTAAACATTCACTATATATATATATTATAAATAGTTATTTATGACAAATTAAATTATGCCATAAATAATATTTATTATTTATCACTAAACTGCAATATATATATATATAATTATATATATATATATATATTACGTGATAAACATGAGTTTAAATCGGTCCGCACCTCCTGATAAAATTAATCAAACCCAAGACATAAATATCTGTCCGATTAACATTTATCTATGTATTTACTTAATCATTCGTAAATACATGTTATAAATAAATTCATCAAATTATTCCAAACTTAAATAATAAAAGAATTTATTTATTACTTGGTGATCGATAGGACTTGGATAAAACCCGGACCCCGTAGTGGGGCCCACCAAATCCTATAATCCTATTCATTAGAATAGGGCATATTGTCAAAGCGCTGTTGTGTGTGACCCTCTAGGCTTTTATCTTAATAGTAGTGAATAATATCACCGACCTAGAGCGGGGTCTAGCAACCCATCGAGGCCCCTATAGAGATAAGGCAAAGTCAATGCAACGACTGCCTTCCCACGAACACAGTCTATGTAATCTAATCTCTTTGTCATCGATATCTCAATAAAGCAGAATGCATACTCAGTGTCATCATTCTTCATTTTCTTTACTTTGTTCGTTGATTTGTCTGAATGGTCTTACCTTCCACTACCATGGACATGGATTTAATGAAGGTGCAAGAATCCTAATCAACCAGGCCCGAGATATCTCTTCCTAAACTCGGAAGTGACAAATCCTTTCTCAATAATTCAATCAATGCCATGCCATTAATGACGTACCCGATATAAACTACCTCACCACGACTTGTCGCCATGGTTTTCGCCTTATATCAAATGTACATAATTAAATGACATTCACTAATAATAATCTCAAGTCAGGAGACCATTACACATGTTCGTGGATAGGAACGACCAATGACACCAGAAACATGTGGTGTTCCTATTAAGCGGGTCTGTCCTCATGATCTCGTTAGCTAGAGATCATCAAGAGCGAACTTCTTGAGATGAAGTCTCAATGCTTATGATCCCCCAACACCTGATGGTCACACATCATCTATGTCCTTTCAGAATGATGTAACTGGACCATAGGACGTTACTTTAAGATTACTGTCATGGCATTTCAGGGTTCTCATTATAGCCTGGGACCTGCTATAACCATTTTGATGCGACAGGTAATCTAAGGATATTGCCATTAATAAAGTGGATGCAGAAGTATTTACACTATCATGACAAGATAAATACATGTATAAAACAAACTGAATACATGTAGCAGTAATCAAAGTACAAAACAAGTTGGGTCTAGGGCACCCACTTTCAACATAATGGACCTCAATGGATGAAATGGCCTAAAGGGCCTAAGTGGCCTAATTGGACTAATGGGCCTAATGGGCCTAAGTGGCCTAATGGGCCTAATTGGCATAATGGGCTTAAGTGGCCTAATGGGATTAATGGGCATAATGGGCCTAAGTGGCCTAAGTGGCATAAGGGGCCTAAGTGGACTAATGGGCCTAAGTGGCCTAATGGCCTAATGGGCCAAAGGGGCTGAATGGACCTAATGGGCCTCAGTAGTATAATGGTTCAAAGTGGCATAATGGGCCCAATGGGCCTCAGTAGTCCCCTAGCCCTAATGGGATTAATGGGCCTATGTTGCCTAATGGACCTAATGGGCCTATGTGGCCTAATGAGACAAATGTGCCTAAGTTTCCTAATGGGGCGAATGGGCCTCAGTGGCCTAATGGGCTGAATGGGCCTAATGGGCCTAAGAGGCCTAAGTGGCCTAATGAGCCTAATGGGCCTAAGGGGCCTAATGGGCTTGGTGGGCCTAATGGGCCTAGTGACCTAATGTGCCTGATGGGATAATTGGATTAATGGGACTAAGTGTCCTAATTAGTCGAATGGGCCTAAGTGGCCTAATGGGCATGATGGGCTTAATGGGCATAATGGGAATAATGGGAATAATGGGATAAATGGGCCTAAGTGGCCTTATGGGCTTGATGGGTCTGATGGTCCTAATGCGTCTAATGGTATTATGTGGCCTAATAAGCTAAATGGGCCTAAGTGGACTCATAATGGGCCTAATGGGCCTAAGTGGCCTAATGGGCCTAATGGGCACGATGGTTCAAATGAGCCTGAGTGTCCTAATGGGCCTCATAGGCCTAATGGGCCTAAGTGGCCTAAGTAGGCTAATGGGCCTCATGGGCCTAATTAGGCTAATGGGCCTATGTTGCCTAATGGGGCTGATGGGCCTGATGACCCTTAGTGGCCTAATGCACATAATGCTCCTGATTGGCCTAATGGCCAAAATGGGCCTCAGTGGCCTAATGGACCTAATGGGCCTAAGTGGCCCAATGGATCTTAGTGGCCAAATGGTCCAAATGGGCCTAGTGGGCCTAATAGGCCCGATGGGCACAATGGGGCGAAGTAGCCCAATGGGCCTCATGGGCCTAAGTGTCATGATGGGTCGGATGGGCCTGATGGGCCTCATGGGCCTCATGGGCCTAAGTGGCCTAAGTGTCCTAAATGGGCCTCATGGGATAAAGTGAAATAATGGGACTAGTGGGCCTAATGGGCATAATGGGCATAATGGGCCTATTGGGCCTTAGTGGCTGAATGGGCCTAATGGGCCTGATTGACTCAATGGGCAGAATGAGCGTAATTGGCCCAATAGTATTAATGGGCCTAATGGGCCTAAGTAACCTAATAGGTCTAATGGGACTGATGGGCCTAATGGTGCTAATGGGCCTAAGTGGCCTAATGGGCCTAAGTGGCCTAATGGGCCTAATGGACCTTAATGGATTAATGGGCCTTATAGACACGATGGGCCTAATGGGCCTAATGGGTCTAATTGGCCTAATGGGCTTAAGTTACCTAATGGACCTAATGGGCCTAATGGTCTTAATGGGTCTAAGTGGATTAATGGGCCTAATGGGCCCAATGGGCCTAAGTGGCCTAATAGGCCTAATGAGATTAATGGGATTAAGCAACAGAATATGCCTATTGGGATTAAGTGGAAGAATGGACCTAATAGGCCTAAATGGACTAATGGTCATTATGGGCATAAGTGGTCGAATGAGCCTGGTGGGCCTAATGGGCCTAATGGGTCACAAGGGCCTCAAGGGCCGAAGGGGCTTTGTGGGCCAAATGGTTCTAAGTGTCCTCATGGGATCAATGGGACTAATTGGCATAACTGGCGTAATATGTATAATGGGTCTAATGGGCCTCATGGGACTTAGTGGCCTCATGGGCCTGATGGGCCTAATGGGACTAATGGGCCTATTGACCCTACTGGTCCTCATCAGCCTAAGAGTCCTAATGGGACCAGCGGGCCTAATGGGACTAAGGGGCCTAGGTGGCCTAATGGGCCGATGTGGCTGAATGAGCCTAGTGGGCCTAAAGGGCCTAATGGCCCCAATGGGTCTAAGGGCTCGATGGGCCAAAGGGCCCGATGGGCCTAAGGGCCTCATGGTCCTAATGGGACAAATTGGCCAAATGGGCCTTAGTGGCCTAATGGGTCCAATGGGCATAATGGGACTAAGTGTCCTAATGGGAATAATGGGCATAATGGGCCTAAGTGGACTAATGGGCCTGATGGGCCTAATGGGCCTCATGGGCCTCAAGGACCTACGTGGCCTAATGGGCCTAATGGGCCTAAGTGGCCTAATGGGACTTATAGGCATAATGGGCCAAAGTGGCCTAAGTAGAATAATGGGCCAAATGAGCCTAAGTGGCCCAATGGGCCTAAGTGGACCAATGGGCCTAAGTGGACCAATGAGCCTAAGTGGACCAATGGGCCTAAGTGGATGAATGGGCCTAATGGGCCTAAGTTGCCTAATAGGCCTCATCAGCCTAATGGGAATAATAGGCAAAATGGGAATAAGTGGCTGAATGGGCCTAATGGGCCTCAAGGTCTTAATGGTCCAAATGGACCTAAGTGGCCTCATGGGCCCAATGGGCCTAATGGACCTAAGTGGCCTAATGGGCATAATGGGAATAATGGCCCTAATGGCACTAAGTGGCCTAATGGGCATCATGGGCCTCAAGGACCTATGTGGCCTAATGGGCCTAAGTTTCCTAACGGGCCTGGTGGGCCTGATATGTCGAATGGGCCGAGTGGGCCAAAGTGGTCTAATGGGCCTCATGGGCCTCATGGGACCAATGGGCCTAGTGGGCCTAAGATGCCTCATGGGCCCAATATCCATAATGGGCCTAATGGGCCTATGTTTCCTAAGAGGGCCTAATGGTTCGAATGGGTCTAAGTGGCTTAATGGGCCTAAGGGGCCTAATGAGTTGAGTGATCCTAATGCACCTAATAGGCCCAATGTGCCTAATGGGATGAATGAGCCTAGTGGTCCCAATTGGCCTAATAGTCCTAAGTGGCCTAATGGTCTTAAGTGGCCTAAAGGGACTAGTGGGTTTAATGAGATTAATGGGCCTAATGAGCCCAAGTGAATTGATGGGACTGATGGGAATAATGGGCCTCATGGGCCTAAGTGGCCTCATGGGCGTAATGGGCCTAATGGGCCTCATGGTCCTAATGGGCCTCATGGGCCTAATGGTTAGAATGCGCCTCATGGGACAAATGGGTCTAATGGGTCTAATGGGCCTAATGGTCCTAAGTGGCCTAATGGGTCGAATGGGACCAAGTGCCCTAATGGGCCTAGTGGGCCTAATGGTCCTAATGGGGCTAATGGGATCAATGGGCCTAATCGGCCTAGTGAGCCTAATGGGATTAATGGACTTAATGGGTCCAAGTGGCATGATGGGTCCAATGGGCCTCTTGGACCTCATAGGCCTAGGTGGCCTCATGGGCCCAATGGGCCTAATGGGCCTAAGTGTCTTCATGGGTCTGATGGGCCTCATGGTTCTAATGGGCCTCATGGGAGGAATGCGCCTCATGGTCCAAATGGGCCTGATGTACCTCCTGGGCCTAATGGTCCTAAGTGGCCTAATGGGCCGAATGGGCCTAAGTTCCTTAATGGGCCTAATGGGCCTAATGGGGCTAATGATCCTAATGAACCTAATTGGACTAAGTGGCGTACGTGGCCCAATCAGGCTAATCCACCAAATGGGCCTAATGGGCCTAAGTGGCCTAGTGGATTAAGGGGCCTAATGGGCCTGGTGGGACTAATAGTTTTAATGGTCCTAATGGGCCTAATGGTTCTAAATGTCCTAATGGGATTAATGTGTCTACATGGCCTAATGTGCCTAAGTGGCATACATGGATTAATGGGCCTAATGGGACTAATTGGTTTATTGGGCCAAATGGATCTAATGGGCCTAAGTGGCCAAATGGACTAAATGGGCCTAATGGGCCTAATGGGTTTAATGGGCCTAATGAGCCTGAGTGGAATAATGTGCCTAATGGGACTAAGTGGCCTAATGGAATTAATGGTACTAAGTGGCCTAATCCCTCTAATCTAATGAATGGGCCTAATGGGCCTAGGTGGCCTAATGGGACTAAGTGACCTAATGTGCCTAATGGTCCTAATCAGCTAAAGTGTCCTAATTAGCCTAATCAATTGAATATGACTGATGGGTCTAATGGGACTAATGCCTAAGTGGCCTAAGTGGCCTACTGGGCCTAATGGACTTGATGGACATAATGGACCTAAGTGACCTAAGTGGGCGAATCGGCTTAATCGATCGAATGGGATTTATGGGCCTAATGGGGTGATGTGGCCTAATCAACCTAATCAACCAAATAGGCCTAATGGACTAAGTGGGCCTAAGTGGCATAATGGTCATAATGAGCCTAATGGGTCGAAGTGGACTAATCTGCCTAATCAACTGAATGGGCCTAATGGGAATAAGTGAACTAATGGGCCTAAGTGGATTAATCAAGCTAATCGAACGAATGGGAATAAGTGGCCTAATCAGCCTAATCGATTGAATGGACCTAATGGGCCTAAGTGTCCTAATGAGACTAATGGGTCTAAGTTGCCTAATCGGCTGAATGAGCCTAATGGGATTAAGTGGCCTAATGGGCCTAATGGGTCTAAGTGTTCTAATCGGCCTAATCGATTGAATGGGCCTAATGGGACTAAGTGACTGATTGGGACTAATGGGACTAAGAGGCTGAATGGGGTTAATGGGCCAAACTGGCCTAATGGGGTTAATGGGCCTAATGGGCCTAAGTGGACAAATGGGCTTAAATGGAATAATGTGCCTACTAGGCCTAATGGGTGTAAGTGGCCTAATGGGCCTCATGGACCTAAATCGGCGAAATGGCCTAATGGGACTAAGCGGCCTAATGGGCCTAGTGGTCTCATTGTCATGGGTTTAGAAAATGAGAAGATCATGACATGCTTCGTATAAATTACTTCCCACTAGGATTTCAATTCTCATTTGGAGTAATTATTTATGTTGTGATATTAAGTTTTTGATTTTTGAAAATTATGGAAAGTGTTTTTAAATGTGTGATTTTGAAAAGAGAATAGTTGTGGTATTTTGAAAATGGTTCGATTTTCAAAACATGGTGGATGTTTTTTCAAAAATTATTGAACATGGGAAATGTTGTATTTTCAAAATCATGCTTATGATAGTTGAAATGTGATAGAATTTGAAATTGTTAAGACTTCCATTGCTAGAGAGTGATACTTATGGTGTTTCTCATGTGAATAGATCGTACAAACCAACCTAAGGAATCTATTAAAAATGTGGTTGCACCTGAGCCCCTAGTGAACCAGTAGCTGGTGCCGAGAATAGTGCAAGCTTTTGAAGCTGTTGATAGTGGGAATAAAATAGATTAACCAAGGCATGTGGAAAATTTGGTTAAGTTTTAGAAGAAAAATCCACCCATCTTTTTTAGTGATTCAGAACCATAAAGGGTGGAGGCGTGACTAAATAGGATGAATCCAATATTTGATTTCCTAGGTACACTAATGGAGTTCAAAGTCAAGTTAGTGATGTACATGTTAGAAGATCTTCCATGTCAGTGGTGGGAGTTCGTGATCTAGGATAAAGTGGACCAAAGTATGGCATGGGAGGATTTTGAGGAATTGTTCAATAAACAATTCTATCCTCGCACGTTTATAATTCATAGAACGATGGATTTCTTTATCTTGAAGTAGTAGAACCTTTCTATGATAGGATATGTGTCTAAATTCATGAATTTAGTCTAGTTTTTACCTGAAGTTACTACTAGTGAATATTTGAAGATGCACATTTTTTAATATGGGATGAGGTAGGAAATTTGTTTAAAGATTGTGATAATTTGTATAACAGATTGTATGGAGATGGTCAACAAGGAAACCATGGCTAAAAGGGACATCTTAGGGGTGGTGGGTGGAGGAGATATCCTGATACCTATGGGAAATTTTGGAAACTATAATGCGGGGAGAAATTGGAAGAGGGACACTTATTTCCAAGGTGGGAGTCTGGATCAAAATCCGATGGAAGGATCAGTGAATCTTCCTATGAAGCTTAAGTGAAAGTCGGGATGTTTCCAATGTGGTGCTCTAAGACACATGAAGTGAGAATGTACATCACCACATAGAGCATGCCATAATTGTAATTAGATGGGGCATATTCAGTGTTATTGTCACCATGCTCCAAGGTTGGGTGTTCAGGACACTTCTCAAGGTTCACAATCGTCTTATGCCTCAACAGGATGAGGACAACATAATACCCCTTGTTAAGAGAACAGAGTTAGTCATGGTTATTCCAGGAATACCATGAATCCTTGGCATGGGAAATTTCAGCAGGGAATAAAGATAAAAGTGTGGTGAGTAAGCATGTATTTGGAGCTTAATGGGTTATTGTGAATGGCCAACTTGTACCATCTATGGTGAGAGGTAAAATTCTTTTGAATTCTACCCTTATGCAAGCATTGTTTGATACGGGTGCATCTACTATTTCATTGCTTCTCATGTTTTTTATTTGTTGGGTTTAAATGTGGAAATGATGCCTTCTGTTTTGAAACTTAAACTACTCTGGGTCAAATAAAGTGGCGAGCCTTTTTATGTAGAGATTGTTATATAGATGTCAGGTGACCGGTTCAGGGTTGACCTGGGTTGGTTCGTGGTAGCCTAATTGGTCTAATTTCCCTAAATGACCTAAATTGTTCTAAATGGCCTAAATTGAAATGGCCTAATTGGGCTAAATGGCCTAACTGGCCTAAATGGCCTAATTGTCCTAATTAGACTAATTGGCCTAATTGGACTAAATGGATTAAATGGCCTAAATGGCCTAAATTGGTGTAAATGGCCTAAATTGGCATAAATGGCCTAAATGGCCTAATTGGCCTAAATAGACTAAATGAACTAAATGGTTGAAATTGACATAATGGCCTAATTGTCCTAAATGGTCTAAATTGGCCTAAATTGACTAATTGGCCTAAATGACCTAAATTTTCTAATTGGTCTAATTGACCTAATTGGCCCAAATGTCCCAAATTGGCCTAAATGGACTGAATGGATTAATTGACCTAAATGGACTAAATGGCCAAAATTAGCCTAAATGGATTAATTGGCCTAAATGTCCTAATCATCCTAATTGACCTAAATGGCCTAAAATCGCCTAAATAACCAAAATTTTCTAATTGTCCTAATTGGGATAAATGGATTAATTGAACTAAATTATCTAAATGGCCTAATTTTCCTAATTATCATAAATGGGATTACAGGTATAATTGGCCTAAATGGACTAAATTAGCCTAAATATCCTAAATTGGCATAATTGGCCTAATTGGTTTAAATGACCTAAATGGACCAATTGGCCTAAGTGAACTAAATGGACTAATTGGTCTAATCAGCCTAAATGGAATAATTTTCCCAAATGGTCTAAATGACCTAAATTGGCATAATTGGCCTAATTGGTCTAAATGACATAAATTGGTCTAAATGACCTAAATTGGTCTAAATGGCCTAAATGGCCTAATTGGCCTAAATGGCCTAAATGACCTAACTGGTCTAATTGTCCTAAATGGACTAATTTTCCTAAATTTCCTAAATGGTATAATTGGTCTAATTGCCTTGAATGGCCTAAATGACCTAAATTGGCCTAAATGGCCTAATTGGCCTAAATGGCCTAAATGACATAATTGGACTAATTGGTCTAAATGACTTAAATTGGACTAAATGTCCTAAATAGCCTAATTGGCCTAATTCAACTAAATTGGATCGAATGGCATAAATGGCCAAAATTTGCCTAATTGGTCTAATTGGTCTAAATTGGCCTAAATGGCCTAAATTTTTCTAAATGGATTAAATGGCCTAATTAGCCTAAATGAACTCAATTATCATAATTGGCCTAATTGACCTAATTTGACTAAATTATATAATTGGTATAATTGTCCTAATTGTCCCAATTGGCCTAAATGCCCTAAATTGGCCAAATCGGCTTAAATGTCTTAATCGGCCTAATTTGCCTAAATGGCCAGATTGGCTAAATTGGATTAAATGGTCTAATTAGCCTAAATAGGCTAAATGACCTAAATTTTCCTAAAAGTACTAATTGGCCTAAATGGCCTAAATTGGACTAAATGGCCTAAATTGTCCTAAATGACCTAAATTGTCTAATTATCATAATTATCCTAATTGACCTAAATGATCTAGATGGAATAAATGGAATAATTGGCCTAAATTAACCAAATGAACTAAATGACCTAATTTCCTAATTGGCCTTAATGGGATAAATGACCTAAATGGCCTAAATTGGCCTAAATGGTCTAATTGGTCTAATTGGGCTAAATGGATTATTTGGCCTAAATGGCCCAATTGGCCTAATTGGACTAAATGAACTAATTGGACTAATTGGACTAATTAGGATAAATGGACTAAATTATCCTAAATGGCCTAAATTGGCCTAATTGGCCTAATTGGATTAATTGGCCTAATTGGTCTAAATGGCCTAAATTTGTCTAAATGGCCTAATTGGCCTAAATGACCTAAATGGACTAATTGATATAATTGGACAAATTTACCTAATTGGGGAAAATGGCCTAAATGAACTAATTGGCCTATATTGACCTTAATAGCCTGAATTGGCCTAAATGGCCTAAATTGGCCTAAATGGCCTAAATTGGCCTAAATGGCCTAAATTGGCCTAAATGGCCTAAATTGGCCTAAATGGCCAAATTGGCCTAATGGACATGAATTGCCTAATTGGTCTAATTTTAATAATTGGTATAAATGAGATAAATTGGGATAAATGTCCTAATTGGCCTAAATTGACTAAATTATCTAATTGAACTAATTGTCCTAATTGGCCTAAATGGCCTTAATTGGCCTAAATGGCCAAATTGGACAAATTGGCCTAAATGGCCTAAATTGGCCTAATTGGACTAAATGATCTAAATTGGCATAATCATATTAAATGGACTAATCGGCCTAATTGGCCTAATTGGTATAAATTACCTAAATTAGCCTAATTGGCCCAAATGATCTAAATTAGCATAAATAGCATAAATGACCTAAATTGGCCTAAATGAACTAATTAGCCTAAATAAACTAAATTGTCCTAAATGGTCTAAATGAACTAAATTTCCTAATTGGACTAATTGGCCTAATTGGCCCAATTGGCTTAATTGGCCTAAATTGGCCTAAATGGCCTAAATCTTCCAATTGGCCTAAATGGTCTAAAGGGCGTAAATTGGCCTGAATTGGTCTCATTGGCCTCATTGGCCTAAATGGATTAAAGTGGATTAAAAGACCTAAATATCTTAATTGGCCTAAATGTCCTCAATGGCCTAATTGGCATAATTGGCCTAAATGATCAAAATTGGCCTAAATGGACTAATGGGACTAATGGGACTATGGGTTGAATGGGACTAAGTGTTCTAATAGAACTAACACTACCATAAAACTAGTTTTCCATAGCGCCACCCTTTAAAAACGCTAAAAACAAGCCCTGATAAAGGGGTACCTTTATCAGCACTAAAAAAGCACTGATAAAGGAACCCCCTTTATCATAACTTTTTTTAGCACTATTTAAGGGTTCCCCCTTTATCAGCATTTTTTAGTAGCGCTAATAAAGGGGGAGGGGCTTCATCAACTTTTTTTTCCTAGCACTGATAAAGTATATATTTCAAAAAAAATATTTTTCATAAAAAAAATATATTGATATATAAGAATATTTATATTTATATAAATATAATATATATATTTTAAATATGTTTTAGATCGATTTGATATGTGGTAGTGGAAAAACAGACACCCGAAGCAGAAGTTATGGAAAAACGGACACCCGGAGCAGAACGTATGACCTTTGGGATGAATTATGGGCATTTTTGGACTTGATGAATGTAATAAGGGGTTACAATGGTCACTAGAGTTTAGATATTTTCACAATATTTGATTTGATATGTGTTAGAGCGAAAAAAACACCCAGAGAAAAAGTTATGATTGTTTGAAATTGAGCAACCCTCCAAGCGCCTAAAAACCTAAGAAACTTATAACTCACTAAAACACCCATAACTTATTCTTTGAGTGTCTGTTTGAGTGCCGTGACCAGTAAAATAAAATATCATGAGATGAGTGAGAACTGAGTCCAATAGAAACTATGAGAAGATCAAAGAAGCAAAAGATATATCTGTTATACCACTCTAAAAAAAACTCCAACTTCAAACGGCCAAAACTTTCGCTCCGGGTGTCCGTTTGGGCTCTACCACATATCAAATCGAATGATGTAAAGATATCTACACATAAGGATGAATTTAAAAAATATAAAATCATGTCCCAAACCCTAAAACTCCGAAAAAACCATCAGAAGGCCTCCAAAACTCTGTTTCCATGTTCGGTGCCCTGTCAAATTTTTCTTTAAACGGTAATAAATCTCGATCTGTGTGTCTGTTTGGCCTCCTACACCTATTATATCATAATTCATTCCATGAGATTCCGTTTTAATGGTCATAGAGATGAAAAGGACACCCAAATCAGATGTTATTCCTATTTTAGTGACTCTGTGGTTTGTTTGGTTTTTCAAGCCCCCATTTCTAGCACTTTTGTCTGTTCTGTTGTTTTTTCAAACAACTGTAACATATGATTTGTCTGTCCATTCAGCCTCCACCACCTATCATATCAAATCTTGTTTGATGATATTTTATTTGACTAGTCACAGATCTTTAAAGGACTCTCGGATCAAAAGTTTTTGTCATTACCCTGAGTTTAGGGTTTATTTGACTTTCTGACTGTATTTATGGGTTTTGAATGTTTCTCCATTTTTTACCTGTTTTTTTTGTTTTCACGGCTTGTTATTGTTTTTCAAAATGTACTGTTATTTATAATCAAATATATAACAATATATATATATATATATATATATATTTATATTTATATATTCACACATAAAAATTTAATTTTATAAATAAATAATTAAACATATTTATATATAAAATGTATTTCGCAATATATAAGCCTTATCTAAATAAAAAACTAATATCCGTTTTATTTTAAAAAAATATATGAATATTTATATACCTATATAATGTGTATATGTATATATGTGTGTGTGTGTGTGTGTCTGTATTGAAAAACTGATATATATTATCTATATATTCTAAACATATGTATATACGTATTAATATATAATATTTGTAAATATATATAAATATGTATAATTATAGTTATAGATACACATATAATATATACATGTGTGTGTGTGTGTGTGTTGTATATATGTATTTATTTATTTATAAACACACACAAAAAATCATATTTTATAAATGTATTTAAAACTGATCTTATAAATATATATTAATATATGAATAAATATATTAATATATAAATATAACTATATATATATTAATATAATTATATATATATATATATTAATATAACTATATATATATATTAATATAACTATATATATATGTTAATATAAATATATATTAATATATGAGTAAATATAACTAAATATATATATAAATAAATAGATATATTAATAAATGAAGACCAAAACAATATGGTGGAGTGGTAAAGGCTTAGGTTCCCTGGAAACAGGTCTTGAGTTCGAATCTAGGGGAATGCAGGTCGTGCACATGGGTGGAATAAGTGCTAGTGTTGTTAAAGGCTGAGTGGGGGTGCTGTTAAAGGCTGGGGGGCATGCGGGCTGGGGGGGGGGCTATTGAAGGGGGGTTCAATTGCTGTTGAAGACCCTCTCTGATTTTTAGATTTTTTAATGGTTTTTAACTTGTATCAGTGCTTTATTTAGTGCTGGTAAAAGGGGCCTTTATCAGCGCTTTTCTAAGCACTGATAAAAGGAACCCCCCCCCCCCTTTTTCTTTGTTGAGATTAACAGCGCTTTTTTGCACTGATAAAGGCCTTTTTTAGCACAGATAAAAGCATGTTTTGTGGTAGTGTAATGGGTCTAATGGGATTAAGTGGACTAATGATCCTAATGGACATAATGGGTCTAATGGGCTTAAGTGACCTAATAGGCCTAATGGGCTTAATGGACCTAAGTGGCCTAATAGGAAAATTGGGACTAAGTGGCCTAATGGGTCTAATAGGCCTAATGGGCTTAATGGGTATAATGGGTCCACTGGTCCAAAGTGAGCGAATGGGCCAAATGGGACTATTGGGCCTAAGTGGTCTAATGGGCCTAAGTGTCCTAATGGGCCCATTAAGTCCAATTCAACCTAATGGGCCTAATGGTATTAATGGGTCGATTGAACCTATTGGGCCTAAGTGGCCTGATGGGCCTAATGGGCCTAATGGTCTTAATGGGCCTAAGTGGCCTAATGGCCCCATTATGGTCAATTCTACCCAATGGGCTGAATAGATGAGTTGGCCTAATGTACCTAATGGGCCTAATGAGCCTAAGGGGTCTAAGGGTCCTAATATTCCTAAGTGGATGAATGGGCCTAAGTGGCCTTAGTTTCCTAATGGGCTTAATGGACCTAATGGGCCTAAGCGGCCTAATAAGCCCAATAGGCCTGAGGGGACCAATGGGCCTAATGGGTCTAAGGATTCTAATGGGACAAAGTGGCCTGATGGACTTAAGTGGCCTAAGTTACCTAATAGGCCTAATGGGCCTATTGGGCCTAAGTGACCTAATAGGCCTAATGGGCCCAATGGCCTAATTGGCCTAATGGGATTAAGGGGCCCAATGGGTCTAATGGGTCTTATGGGTCTAAGGTACCTAATGGGCCTAAGTGGTCTAAGTGGCCTAATAGGACTAATGGGACTATTGGTCCTATTGAGCCTAAGTGGTCGAATGGGCCTAATGGGCCCATTATGTCCAATTCGGCCTAATGGGCCTAATGGTCTAATTGGCCTAATGGGCCTAGGGGCCCAATGGTCCTAATGGGTCTAAGGGGGCTAATGGGCTTAAGTGGCCTAATGGGACTAAGTGGCCTAATGGGCATATTGAGCATATTGGGCCTAAGTGGTCTAATGGGGCCAATGAGCCTGATGGGCCTAATGGCCCCATTATGGATAATTCAGCCTAATGGGCCTAAGTGGCTTAATGGGTCGAAGTGTCCCATGTTGGCTAATGGGACTAATGGGTCCAATGGGTCTAAGTGGTCTAAGTTACCTAATGGGCCTAATGGGTCCAATGGGTCTAAGTGGCCTAATGGCCCCAAGTGGCCTAAGTTTCCTAATGGGCCTAATGGGCCAAATGGGTCCAATGAGCCTAATGCGTCCAATGGGTCTAAGTGGCCTAATGGGCCTAGGTGGCCTAGGTTGCATAATGGGCCTAATGGATCCAATGGGTCTAAGTGGTCAAATTGACCTAAGTGGCTAAGTTGCCTAATGATCCTAATGGGTCTAATGGGTCTAATGGGCCTAAGTGGCCTAATCGGCCTAATGAGTCTAATGGTCCTAATGGAGTGAATTGATTGAATGGACTGAATGGGTCTAATGGGCCTAAGTGTCCTAAGTTGCCTAATGGTCATGATGCATCCAATGGGCCTAAGTGGCCTAAGTTTCCTAATCAGTCCCATGGACCTATGGGCCCAAGGGGCCTAATGGGTCCAATGGACCTAAGTGGCCAACGTTACCTAATGGGACCAACAAGCCAAATGGGCCAAATGGGCCTAATGGTCCTAATAGGTCCAATAGACCTAAGTGTCCTAAGTTGCCTAATGGGTCGAAGTGGCTTAATGGGCTTAAGGGGCCTAAGTGTCCTAATGAATCTAATGGGCCAAAGTGGCCTAATGGGTCCAATGGGCATAAGTAGCCTAAGTTTCCTAATGGTCCAAAGTGGCCTAATGGACCTAATGGGCCTAAGTGGAATAATTTGACTAATGGGCCTAATAGGCCTAATGGGTTTAATGGGCCTAATGGGTCTAATAGGTCTAAGTGGAATAATGGGCCTCAGTAGCCTAAGTTTCCTAATGGGCCTAAGTGTCCTAAGTTTCCTAATGGGCCTAATGGGACTAATGAGACTAATGTGTCTAATGGGCCTAAGTGACCTAATCGGCCTAACAGATGTAATGGGCCTAATGGGTAGAATGGGCCTAAGTGGCCTAATGGATCGAATGGGTAGAATGGGCCTAAGTGGCCCAATGGGTCGAATGGGTCGAATGGGACTAAGTGGCTTAATGGGCCTAAGTGGACTAAGTTTCCTAATGGGACCGATGGTTCCAATAGGCCTAAGTGGCCTAATGGGCCTAAGTGGCCTAAGTTGCCTAATATCCCAATGGAATGAATGTTCCTAATGGGCCAAATGCGCTGAATGGGCCTAATGGGTCCAATGGGCCAAAGTGTCCTAAGTTGCCTAATGGGTTGAAGTGGCCTAATGGGACTTATGTTCCAAAGTGACCTAATGGGCCTAATGGGACAAAGTGTCCTAATGGGCCTCATGGGTCTAAGTGTCCTAATGGGATCAATGGTCCTAATAGACCTAAGTGGTCTAATGGGCCTAATGGGATAATGGGCCAAATGAGATTAAGTGGCCTAAGTGGCCTAATTGGCCTAATGGGCATAAGTAGCCTAATGTGCCTAATGGGCTTAAGTGGCCTAATGGGACTAATTGTTCAATGGGAATAGTGGTCCTAAGTTCAGTGATTTACGAAACTTGGTTGACAACAAAATCCAAAGGGGGGATTGTTAGGACCAAGCTAATGAGGAAGGTGTTTGTTTTCATGTGTTTTATTTTGTTTTCAAAGAAAGATTTTTAAGAAAGACAATCACCTCACTTTGTATTTGGTAGAACTCATACAATCCATTGTTTTCAAAATAATCGGACTCACTATGTCCATCATTACGAGGAAAAGTTGTTTGAAAGAAAAGACACTGATTAGACTTATCTTGGGTCCAATATGTGAAAATATAATAATGAGGAATTGATAATTATCTTGAAAGAGATAATAGGTCTCATGGGGATGAATCTTTCTAGAAGTAAATGGTCATCAGATTCACACTACATTTGGTATGAAATAAGTGCTTGTTTTGATGAATTATCAGAGTCTGCTGACTAAGATAAAATTAAATGTGACTATGCATTGCTGATTTGTATTTCATAAATCATAATTTTATTGAAGAACTTATGATTTAATCTTTATGTAAGAAAGGGGGAAATAGGTATTCCAAATCATATCCATATTTATCATATCTAAGTGTAAGATAAGAATGGGATGGTGCCAAACGAAAAGGAATTGTACCCAGTGCAATCAGATTCAGGCTAAGAAGGAAAGAAATAAGAAAGTGAGGGTCATATTCAGAATGATCATACATAAAATGATCATTGTTTGGTACTATATCATCCTATCATCCATCATATTCATAAAAAAACATTCATACCTAGGATGATCATACTCAGGCTCAGGAAGAAATATATCATACCTAATATGATTGTATTCAGGACAACCATTCTCAGAAAGATCATACTCTAGACAATCATATTCAGAGAAGGAATTACTTGAGACCGATGATTGAAAATAGAAGTAAATAATGAGATAAATAATGTAGTAAACCATTTCAAAATGGTTGAATTACTTTTTAGGTTTCTATTGGGTCAATGGTCATTGTATCAGAGTGGAATTGTTTTATATTTTCAAGTGGGTCAAGAGAAGAAGTGAAGAAGTAAAAGTGGTTTGGAAGAAAAGTTTGTTGGATGTGAAATTAAGGGGCTGATCAACATTCAAAAGAATTATCATATTCAGCATTCAGAAGGAGAAGTAAAAGTTTTAGAAGAAACAAGAAGCTTCAAGAAGAGTTGATGGAGTCAAAATACACCCCAGATTTTAGGGGAAATTGAGATTAGGGTGCATTTGATTAAGTGGGAATTTTTTTTGGATTCCTTAAAAAGTATCTCGAGGGTCACCTATAAAAGGATAAAAGTATTTTTTTACTTGAGGTGGACCGATGTAGTGTTCATGAGAGAGAAGATCCCAGTTTTAGAGAGAAGAAAAAGTTTTTGTATTCACTTTTATTGAAGATTTTTTGACAGATTGAAGTGAAAGAGAAGAAACAAGATCAAAAAATTGTATTCAGCTGATCATCATACTCAGTGTTTATCATAATCAGCTAATTATTGTATCCGTCTTTCCAATCATATCCGGATAATCATCATATCATTCTGGATTAATCAAATCGTGATTTCCATACTGGGTCTTTCGGACTGAGGAAGATGGAGAATTGAAGTAGTGTTTATTCATCTCTATCTCATTCTATCAAAGTTATACTTTTGATACTGGGGAATATCCTACTAAGTTTAATCCTATTGGGAAAATCATATCAGAAAGAATCGTATCAGGGAGAATCATACTTGGAGAAATCAGACCAGGAAAATTGGACTTGGTTTTTTTTTCTAAACAAAGTTCATAAAGTTCTTACCATCTTCTAGGTAAGAAATTGAAGAAGTGTTTTCAATTGAATACATTTGTGTAATTGAAAAGAAGCACTGGTAACATGATTTTTTACACAATCATTGCATTAACCTATTTATGCTAAGAGGGTGCACATGCACTATTGGATTCTTTACATAGTGTTACACAAGTGAAAGGGTATATCCTACTTTTTGTAATCCAATTATTGTTGTCTAGTGGATTGTGTGGTATTGAAACACTTCCATACCATAACAAAGACGTAGATATTCTTATTGGATAGTGAATCTTGTAAATACTTGTGTTCCTATGGGTGTGTGTTTGAATTGTTTTAAATAGGGAATAGAATCTTTAACAGGAGGTGAATGTTGTTTCATTTGAAAAGAAACATACAAGAAAAAATTATCACTGATTCACCCCCTCCCCCTCTCAGTGATACAATCATCCGTTGGGCACTTTCAAGTGGCCTAATGGGCCCAAGGAGCCTAATGGGTCTAATGGGCCTAACTTGCCTAATGGGCCTAAGTGGTCGAACGGGCTTAACTATACTAAGTGGCCTAATGGGCCTAATGGACCTAATGGGGCTAACTGGTCTAAGGGGCATAATGGGCCCTATGGGCCAATTGGGCCTAACTATCCTAAGTGACCTAATAAGCCTATAGGCCTTAGTGGCCTAATGGGACCAATGGGCTGAATGAGACCAACTTTCTTAACTAGCCTAACTGTCCTAATGGGCCCAATGGGCCTAAGTGGCCTAATGGGCCTAATTGGCATAAGTGTCGGCCCAATGGGCCTAATGAGTCGAAGTGGCCTAAGTGGCCTAACTGGCCCAATGGGCCTAACGAGCCTAACGGGCCTAACCGGCCTAACGGTCCTAACTGGACCAATAGGCCAAATGGGCCAAACTGGCCAAACTCGTATAAGGGGCCCAAGGTCCCTAAGGGTCTAATGGGTACAATGGGCCTAACTAGCCAAAGGGGCCTAATGGGCCCAATGAGCCTGATGGGCCTAACTGTACAAAGTGGCATAATGGGACTAACTAGCCTAAGTGGTCTAATGGGATGAATGGTCCTAAGTGGCATAATGGGATCAATGATCCCAATGGGCCTAACTAGCAAAACTGGCCTAATGGGCCTAACTAGCCTAACTGGCCTAATGGGCTCAATGGGCCGAACGAGCCTAAGTGGCGTAATGGGCTGAATGAGCTGAAGTAGCACAAATGGATAAATGGGCCTA
This sequence comes from Viscum album, assembly GCA_963277665.1. Lineage (NCBI taxonomy): Eukaryota > Viridiplantae > Streptophyta > Magnoliopsida > Santalales > Viscaceae > Viscum > Viscum album. The sequence continues at coordinate 944,350,630 of OY728132.1, read as the reverse complement.
AGTGGTCCAATGGGTCTTATGGGTCTAATGGGCCTAATGGGCCGAATGGGCCTAATAGGCCTAGTGGGCCTAAGTGGCCTAATGGGTCTAAGTGCCTAATGGGCCTAAGTGGCCTAATGGGCCCAATGCGTCTAAGTAGAATAATGGGACTAATGGTCCTACTGGGCCTGAGTGAAAAAATGGACCCAATAGGCCTAAGGGGCATAATAGGCTTAAGTGGCATAATGGGCCTAATGGGCCTAAGTGAAAAAATAGGCCTAAGTGGCCAAATGGGTCTAAGTGACCTAATTGTCCTAATGAACCTAAGTGGGGTAATGGGCCTAATGGGACTAAGTGGCCTAATGGGCCTAATGGGCCTAATGGGAAAAAGTGGCCTAAGTGGCCTAATGGGCCTAATGGGCCAAAGTGGCTTAATAAGCCTAAGTGGCTTAATAGGCCTAAGTGGCCTAAGTGGCCTCATGGGCCTAAGTGGACTAAGTTGCTTAGTGGGATGAATGTACCTAAGTGGCCTAATGGGCCTAATGGTCCTCAGTGGCCTAATGGGCCTAATGGGTCTAAGTGGTTGATGTGGCCTAGTGGACCTAAGTGGACTAATGGGGCTAATGGGCCTAAGTGGCCTAATGGGTCTAAGTAGACTAATGGGCCTAAGTGGCCTAATGGGCCTAAGTGGCCTAATGGGCCTAAGTGGCCTAATGGGCCTAATGGGCATAAGTGGCTTAATGGGCCTAAGTGGTCTAATGGACATAATGGGCATAATGGGCTGAAGTGGACTAAGTGGCCTAATGGACCTAATGGTCCTAAGTGGCCTATTTGGCCTAAGTGGCCTAAGTGGCCTAAGTTTCCTAATGATCCTAATGGGCCTGAGTGGCCTAGTGGGCCTTAGTGGAATTCTGGGCCCCAGTGGCCTAATGGGCCTGAGTGGCCTAAGTGGCCTCATGGGCGTAATGGGCCTAAGTGGCATAATGGGCCTAAGTGGCCTAATGGGCCTAATGTCCCTCAGTGGCCTACGGGAATAATGGGTCTAATGTGCCTAAGTGGACTAATGGGCCTAAGGTCCTAAGTGGCCTAATGAGACTAATGGTCCTAAGTGGCTGAATGGGCCTCAGTAGAGTAATTGGCCTAATGGGCGTAAGTTGCCGAAGTGGTCTAATGGGTCTAATGGGCGTAAGTGGCCTAATGGGCATAATGGGCCTAAGTGGCCTAATGGGACTTATAGGCATAATGGGACAAAGTGTCCAACGTGGCATAATGGGACAAATGGGCCTAAGTTTCCAAATGGGCCTAAGTGGCTGAATGGGCCTAATGGGCCTAAGTGGACTAATGGGAATAAGTGGCCTAATGGGCCTCATGATCCTAATAATCCTCAGTGGCTTAATGGGCCTAATGGGCCTAATGGCCTAATTGGCCTAATGGGCCTCTGTGGCCTAATGGGCTTAATGGGCCTAAGTGGCCTAATGGGCCTAATGGGCCTCAATGGACTAAGTGGAATAATGTGCTTAATAGGCCTGATGGGCCTAATGGGCCTAAGTGGCCAAATGGACCTAAGTGTCATAATGTGTCGAATGGGTCGAATGGGTCGAATGGGTCGAATGGGACTAAGTGACCTATTGGGCTTAAGGGGCCTAAGTTTCCTAATGGTCCAAATGGACATAATGGGCATGATGGCCCTAATGGGCCTAATGGGATTAATGGGCCTAAGTGGCCTAATGAGCTGAATGGGCCTAAGTGGCCTAATGGGCCTGATGGGCCTAATGACCTGAATGGGATGAATGGGCCTAAGTGGACTCATGGGCTTGATGGGCCTGATGGGTCTAATGGACTTAAGTGGTATAATGATCTCAATGGGCCTAAGTGGCCTAATGGGCCGAATGGACCTAAGTGGCCTAATGGGCTTGATAGCCCTGATGGGCCAAATGGACCAAATGGGTCTTAATGGCCTCACGAGCCTCATGGGCTTACTGGGCCTAATAGGCACAATGTGCCTAAGTGGCCTAAGTGGCTTATTGTGTCTAATGGGCCTTAGTGGCCTAATGGACCTAATGGACCTAATGGGCCTAATGGGTGTAATGGGCCTAATTGGATTAATGAACCTAAATGGCCTCAGTGGCCTAATGTGATGAATGGGCCTAAGTGGATTAAAGGGTATAAGTGTCCTAATGGGCCTAATGGGCCTAATGGTCCTAAGTGGCCTAATGGGATTGATGGGCCTAATGGGCTTAATGGCCTAATGAGCCTAATGGGCCTAAGCGGCATAAGTAGCCTCATGGGACTAATGGGCATAATCACCCTAATGGGGTAAAGTGTCATAATGGGCTTGATGGGCTTAATGGGCCTTTGTGGCCTAATGGGCCTCATGGGCCTAATGGGCCTGATCGGACTAATGGGCCTGATCGGCCTAATGGGCATAATAGGCCTCACTGGCCCAATGGGCCTAATGGGCCTCATGGGTCTGATCGGCCTAATGTCCATAGTGGGCCTCAGTGAGCTAATGGGCCTAGGTGCCCTGGTGGGCCTTAGTGGCTGAATGAGCCCAATGGGGTGAAGTGGCACAATGAGCCTAATGGGCATAAGTGGATGAATGGGCCTAATGGGACTAAGTGGCCTAATTAGCCTGATGGGCCTAATGTGCATCATGGAACTAATGGGCCTAAGTGGCCTAAGTGTCCTAATGGGCCTCATGGGCCTATGTGGCTTAATAGGCCTAGTGGGCCCAATGGGCCTGGTGGGTCCAATGGGCCTAAGTGGCCTAATGAGCCTGATTGACATAAAGGGTCTAATGGGCCTTAGTGGCCTAATGGTGATAATGGGCCTGATAGGCCCAATGGGCATAATGGGCCTCATTGGCTCAATTGGCCTAATGGGCCAATGGACCTGATGGGCCTCATGGTCCTAATGGGACCAAGTGGCATAAGTGGCCCGACGGGCATAATGGGCCTAAGTGGACTAATGGGCCTAATGGGCCTTAGTGGCCGAATGGGCCGGATAGGCCCGATTGGCAGGCCTAGTGGGACTAAGTGGCCTAAGTGGCCTAATGGGCCTAATGGGACTAATGGGCCTAAGTGAATTAATTGATCAAATGAGACTAAATGGATGAATGATCCAAATGGTCCTAATGGGCCTAAGTGGTGGAATGGGCCTAAGTGGTGGAATATTCATAATTGGCCTAAGTTACCTAATGGGACTAATGGGCCTAATGTGCCTAAGCAGTCGAATCGGCCTGATGGGCCTAATGGGGCTAATGGGCCTCATGGGCCTCTTGGGACTAAGTGGCCTCGTGGTTCTAATGGGCCTAATGGGCCTCATGGGCCTAATGGGATGAATTGGCCTCCTAGGCCTAAGTGGTTGAATGGACCTAATGAGCCTAATGGGCCTAAGTGGCCTAAGAGGCCTAATGTGCCTAATGGGCCTAAGTTGTTTAATGGGTATAGTGGGCCTAAAGAGCCTAATGGGAATAAGTGGCCCAATGGACCTAATGGGACTCATGGTCCTAATGGGCCGGATGGTCCTAATGGGCCTAGGTGGCCTAATGGGCCGAATGGGCCTAAGTGTCCAAATGGGCCTGATGGGCCTAATGGGCCTCATGGACCTAAGTGGCCAAAGTGGCATAATGAGTCTAAGTGTCCTAATGGGCCGAGTGGGCCTAAAGGGCCTAATGGGACGGATGGTCCTAATTGGTCGGATGGGCCTATTGGGCCTCATGGTCCTAAGTTGCCTCATGGGACCAATTGAAATAATGGTCCTAAGTGGCCTAATTGGGCCTAAATAGCCGAATGGGCCGAATGGGCTGTAGTGGCCTAATGGTCCCAATGGGCCTCATGGGCCTAAAGGGACTGATGGGCCTAATGGGACGAATGAGTCTAGTGGTCTCGATGACCCTAATGTGTCTAAGTGGCCTAATTGGTCGACGTGGCCTAAGGGGCTTAGTGGGCCTGATGGAATTAACGAGCTAATTGGCCTAATGGGCCCAAGTGGCCTGATGGGGTGAATGGGACTCATGGGCCTATGTGTCCTCATGGGCCCAATGGGCCCAATGGGGCTAAGTGTCCTAATGGGCCTGATGGGCCAAATGGGCCTCATGGTCCTAAGTGGTCTTACTGTCCGAATGAGCCTAAGTGCCCTAATGGGCCTAGTGGGACTAGTGGGCCTAATGGAGATAATGGGCCTAATGGACAGAATTGGCCTAAGTGGTCTAAGGGACATAATCGGGATAATTGACCAAATGGGCCTAATGGGCCTAAGTGGCCTAAGTGTCTTGACGGGACTAATGGGCCTAGTGGGACTAATGGGTTTATTGGGCCTAATAGGCCTAAGTGTCCCAATGTGCCTATGTGGCCTAATGGGCCTAAGTGGCCTAATCTGGCTAATCGGTCGAATGGGCCTAATGGGCCTACATGGCCTAATGGGACTAACATGCCTAATGGTATTAATGGGTTTAATAGGACTAATGGGGCTAAGTGTCCTAATGGGCCTACGTGGCCTAATCTGCCTAACACACCAAATGGGCCTAATGGGATTAATGGGACTAATGGGTTTAATGGGCCTAAGTGGCCTAATGGGCCTAATGGGATTAATGGGCCTAAGTATCTTATTGGGAATAATGGGACTAATGGGCCTAAGTGTCCTAATGGGTCAAATGGGCCTAATTGTCCTAATGGGCCTAATGGACCTCAGTGGCCTAATGGGCCTAAGTGACCTAATGAGACTAATGGGCCTAAGTGGACTAATCCCCTTAATCGACTAAATGGGCCTAATAGGCTGAATTAGACTAATGGGACTAAGTGGCCTAATGTGCATAATGGTCTTAATGGGCCTAAGTGGCCAAAGTTTCCTAATCGGCCTAATCAGCCGAATGGGACTAATGGGCCTAATTTTCCTAAGTGGCATAATGGGCCTAATTGGCCTAATGCCTAAGTGTCCTAAGTGGTCGAATGGGTCTAATGGTCCTAATGGGTATAATGAAAATAATGGGCCTAAGTGGCCTAAGTGGTCTAATCAGCCTAATCAGCCGAATGGGCCTAATGGGCCTAATGGGCATAATGGACCCAAGTGGCTTAATAAGCCTAATTGACCGAATGGTCCTAATGGGCCTAATGGGCCTAAGTGGATTAATGTGTCTAATGGACCTAAGTGGCCTAAATTACCTAATCAACTGAATGGGACTAATGGGCCTAATGGGCTTAAGTGGCCTAAAGGGCCTAATGGGCCTAAGTGGCCTAATCGGGCTAATTGACCAAATGGTCCTGAGTGGCCTAGTCAGCTTAATCAATCAAATGGTCCTAATGGGCTTAATGGTCCTAAGTGGCCTAATGGGCCTAATAGGCCTAATGGGTATAAGTGATCTAAGTTGCCTAATCGGCTTAATCGACCGAATGAGCCTAATGGGCCTTAGTGGCCTAATGGGCCGAATGGGCTTAATCAGCCTAATGGGTCTAAGTGGCCTAAGTGGATAAATCTGCATAATCGACTGAATGGGCCTAATGGACCATATGGGCCAAAGTGTCCAATTGAAACTAATGGGTCTAAGTGGTTGAATGGGCCTAATGGGCCAATTTGGCATAATGTGGTTAATGGGCCTAAGTGGAAGAATGAGCTTAAGTGGCATAGTGGGCCTAATTGACCGAATGAACGTAAGTGGCCTAATGGGACTAATGGGCCTAAGTGGCCTAATGGGACTAGTGGGCCTAAGTGGTCGAATGGGCATAATGGGCCTAATGTGCCTCATTGGCCTAATGGGCTTAAGTGGCCGAATTGGCCTAAGTGGCGTAATGGGCGTAGTGGGCCTAAGTGGCTGAATGAGCCGAATGGGCCTAATGTGCTTAATGGGTCTAATGGGTTGAATGGGCCTAAGGGGCCTAATTGGACTAATGGGCCTAATGGGCCAATGGGCCTAAGTGACCTAATGGGCCTAAGTGTACTAATGGGTCAATGGGACGAATGGGTCAAATAGACCTAAGTGGCCTTATGGGCTGAATGGGCCTAATGGGCCTAATGGGACTAATGGGCCTTATGGGCCTAATGAGCCTAATAGGACTAAGTGGCATAATGAGACAATGGTCCCAAGTGGCCTAATGGGCCTAATGTTCCTAAGTGAACTAAGTGACATAATCGGCCTAATTGAACAAATGGGCCTAATGGGTCTGATGGGCCTAAGTGGAATAATGGGCCTAATAGGACGGAGTGGCCGAATGAGCCTGATGGGCTGAAGCGGCCTAATGGGCCTCAGGGGCCTCATGCGCCCAATGGGCCCAAGGGGTATAAGTGGCCTAATGGGACTAATGGGCTTAATGGGCTTAATGGGATTAATGGGCCTAAGTACCAAACGGTCCAAATGGGCCAAATGGGCATTAGGGGCCAAATGGGCCTAATTGGCCTAGGTGGCCTAATGGGCCAAAGTTGCTTAATCGCACTAATGGGATTAATGGGCCTAGTGGGCCTAATAGGCCTAAGTGGCCTAATGTGCCGAATGGGCCGAATGGGCCAAATTGGCCTAAGTGGCCTAATGGGCCTAATGGCCCTAAGTGGCCTATTGGGCCTAAGTTGCCTTATTGGCCTAATGGGATTAATGGGACAAGTGGTCCTAAGAGGACTAATGGGCCTTAGTGGCCCAATCGCCCTAATGTGCCTAGTCGGCATAATGGGCCTAAGTGGCCCAATGGGATTAATGGGCCTGTGGGCCAAATGTGCACAATGGGCCTAATGGGCCGAATGGGCCTAATTAGCCTAAGTGTCCTAGTTGGTCGAATGAGCCTAAGTGGCCTAATGGGCCTAAGTTTCCTAATCGACCAAATGGGATTAATGGAACTAAGGGGCCTAATGGGCCTAATGGGTCTAATGTGCCTAAGTGGCATAATCGGCCTAATGAGATAATGGGCTTAGTGGGATAATGGGCCTAATGTGTCTTGTGGGCATAATGGGCCTAAGTGGCCTAATGGGCCAAATGGGCCTAAGTCACCTAATGGGCCTAATGGTCCTAATGGGCCTAATGGGCCTAATGGGTCTAAGTGGCCTAATGGGTCTAATGGGTCTAATTGGACTAAGTGGCCTAACGGGCCTAATTGGATAAATGGGCCTAACGGTTCTAATGGGCCTATTGGGTCTAAGTGGCCTAATGGGCCTAATGGGCCTCATGGGCCTAAGTGACCTCATGGGGCTCGTTGGACTAAGAGGCCTAATGGGATGAATGAGATTAACAGGCCTGGGTGCCAAATGGGATGAATGGACCTAATGGACCGAATGGGCTTAATGGGCCTAAATTACCTAATGGGACTAATCGGCCTAAGTATCCTAATGGGAATAAGTGTCTTAATCAACCTAATGGGATTAATGGGCCTAATGGGCATAAGGGGCATAATGGTCCTAAGTGGCCTAATGGGCCTAAGGGGCCTAATGGGCTTAAGTGACCTAATGGGCCCAGGTGGCCTAACGGGCTTAATGTACTTAACGAACCTAGGGGCCAAATAGTAATTATGGGCCTTATGGGACGAATGGGCCTAATGGGCCTAATAGGCCCAATGGGTCCAATGGGCCTTAGTGTCCTAATGGGCCTAAGTGGCCTAATGGGCCTAATGGGCCTAAGTGGCCTAATGGGCCAAATGGGCCTTAGTGGCCTAATGGGCGTATGTGGTCTAATGGGATTAATGGGCTTAATATCCCTAGGGGCCAAGTGGGCTTAATTGGCCGAATGGGCCTAATTGGCATAAGTGGCCAAATAGGCCTAAGTGGCCGGATGGGCTAAAGTTACCTAATCAGCCTAATGGGATTAATAGGCCCAATGGGCCAAATGGACCTAAGGGGTCAAATGTACCGAATGGGACAAATTGGACTAATGGAACTAATCGACCTAATGGGCCTAAGGGGTTGAATGGGTCGAAGTTGCCTAAATGGCCTAATGGGTTTAATTGGCCTAATGGGCCTAATGGGTCGAATGGGCCTAAGTGGACTAATGGGATTAAGTGGATTAATCATCCTAATGGGCTTAATGGGCCTAGTGGACCTAAGTGGCCTAATGGGCCTAATGGGCCTTAGTGTCCTAATCGACCTAATGTGCCTAAGTGGCCTAATGGGCATAAGTGGCATAATGGGCTCAATGGGCATAAGAGGCATAGGGGAAAAATGGGCCTAATGGACTGAATGGGCCGAATGGGCCTAATGGGTTGAATGTGCCTAATTAACCTAAGTGTCCTAATGGGCCTAATGGGCCTAAGTGGCCTAATGGGTCTAAGTTGCCAAATCAGCCTAATTGGCTTAATGGGCCTAAGGGGCATAATGGGCCAAATGAGCCTAGGTGGCCTAATGGGCCTAAATGGCCTCATCGGCCTAATGGGATTAATGGGCCAAGGGGGCCTAAGTGGCCAAATGGGCCTCAATGTCCTAATGGTCCTAATGCGCTGTAGTGGATGAAGTGGTCTAATGGGCCTAAGTATCCTAATGGGTCTAATGGGCCTAAGTGGCCTAATGGGACTAAGTGGCCTAATTGGATGAAATGGGCCTAAGTGGACTAATGGGACTAATGGACCTAAGTGGCCTAATGAGCCTGAAGAGCCTAAGTGGCCTAATGGGCCGAAGTGGCCGAATGAGCCTAATGGACATAATGGACCTAATATGCCTAAGTGGCTTAATGTGCCTAATGAGACTAAGTGGCCTAATGGTCCTAAGTGGCCTAAGTTGTCGAATGGGCCTAATGGGCCTAAGTGGCCTAATGTGCCTCAATGGCCTAATGGGCATGAGTGGCCTAATGGTCCCAAGTGGTCTAATGGGCCTAAGTGGCCTAATAGAACTAATGGGACTCAATGGACTAATGGGCCTAATGGGCCTAGGTAGCCTAAATGGTGGCCTTAGTGGCGTAATGTGCCTAATGAGCCTTAATGGCCTAATGGGCCTAATCATCCTAAGTGGCCTAAGTGGCCTAATTGACCTAATCGTCCTAAGTGACCTAAGTTCCCTAATGGACCTAATGGGTCTAAGAGGCCTAATGAGACTAATGGGCCTAATTGTCCTAATGGGCCTAAGTGGCCGAATGGGCCTGTGGTTTGGTGGGCCTAGTGGGCCAAATGGGCCTCAGTGGCCAAATGAGGCGAATAAGCTTTAGTGGCCTAATGGGCCTAATGGGCCTGATGGACCTAAGTGTCCTAATGAGATGAATGGGCATAAGTGACCAAATGGGCCTAATTAGCCTAATGGACCTAAGTGGCTTGATGAACATAATGGTCCTAATGAGCCCAAGTGGCCTAATAAGCTGAATGGATATGAGTGGCCTAATGGGCTTGATGGGCTTGATGAGCTAAATGGGATGAATGGGTCTAAGTGGTTGTGTAACGTTCCGTGTTTTGAATCGGATAAAAAAGTGTAGGAAATACCATTTTTTCGTTAACTGGGTAGGTTGGTTTTAAAATCAAGTGTCAGAACTTTTTGTTTCTGATAGTCGACACTACAACGTTGATAGAATAAAAATTTTAAGTTTTTTTCATACATTTGTTTGTTTCCTTTCAAAAATTTGAAATAACCCTCAAACGGGTTGTCTTATGAGAAATATGGGACCACTGTTAGGTCAGGAACATCGGGTTTACCCTAGGTAGGGTATAACCTTGATTTGCATCGGGTGTTTGGCACCCTCACACATGATAATTCCATCTTTATTTTTAATTAATTAATTATTCCATTTTTTATATATTAAATAACTATTTTCCCACAAACGGTGCATCAAATGAGTAATCTGAGACCACCAATAGTTCCAGGATGTGGGGTTTACCCTAGACAGGGTATAAATTTTGCGAGCGTCGGACATTTGGTCATATCGCATCCGAAGATAATTTATTTGGGTTATAAATATTTTTGTTGGTCATTAGAAATAATAATAATAATTTTATTATTAATATTATTATTTGTGTAACGTCCTGACCTTAATTAGGTATAGACTGTTTTTAATTCTGTTTTCCTAATTCTTTAAAGAGACCGAGGGCGCATGTCAGCGCACCACACTACAGGTCCCGGGCGGCTATTTAATTAATTTAAATAACTGCAGACGTTTTATGAAAAATGTTATATCGTTATTTAGCGCGGTGTTTGGGATTTAAAATAATTAATTAAGGATTGAAACGTTATAAGAAAATATTAAAAAAATTAAAATAAATCAAGAAGGGATAAAAGGAAATTTTGAAATAAAATAGAAAGGGGGTTACAGGAAAAATAAAAGTAATTAAAATAGGATATTTCCATTTTTATTTATTTTTATTTTTTTCTCTTCCATCCTTTTATTCTATTTTATTTTTCTTTTTATTTTCCTTTTTATTTTTCTTTTATTTTTCTCTTCTTTTTCTTTTTTTTTCTTCCTTTTCTTTTTCTTCCTTTTTTTTCTCTCCTCCTATCCTCCCTCTCCCTCACGTCGTGCCTCCCCTCTCTCCCAAGGTGGTGTACCACCTTAGTTCTCCTTCGAAAGACCACAAATCCTCCGTCCGTCATTCGATTTCTTCACCGTCAGGTGTGTAGTAAACCTTAGGGAAAGGCTAACCTTGCACAAGTGGAATTATACTTTTTTGTTGAGTATCCTACGCGCAGTTCGTCACGGGAGGATTTCACCCTATTTTGGGGTTTTTCTAAAATCTTATCTTTTGTTCCGTTTTAGGTCAAATAAAAGCCTATCGTGAATCATAGGATCATATACGAGTATAAGGTAGGGCGTCTACTCTCTTTCCCTCCATTTCGTTGGGATTTATAAAAAGGCACGATTTTGTCGTTCGTCGGTGCCTACTGACGTTGTGCAAATTCACCATATTTCTTTAATTTAATTATTTCACCTAATTGTTTTAGCCATTTTCTTCATAAATTAAATTGTTTAATTAGTTGTAATGTGTTCGGACACCCCTTTGGGTGTGCCGACATGGTAGGTATAAATTTCGTTAGCCTGGGTATTTAATTTAATTAACTGCATGTGTTGCGCAACCTATTTTTGTTGTGTTTAATTTAAATAATTATTTTAGAATAATTATGAACCTTGAATTTTTGGATCTTTGGTAGTTGTTTGTGTTGAATTATTTATTTATTTAAATGTGCATGACTGGAAATTTAATTTAATTAACTGCATGTGTTGCACATCCTATTTTTGTTGTGTTTAATTTAAATAAATATTTTATATTAATTATGAACCATGAATTGTTGGATTATTGGTATTTGTTTATGCTGAATTATTTATTTATTTAAATGTACATGCTCGGGAATTTAATTTAATTAACTCCTTGTGTCGTGCAACCTATTTTTGTGTGTGTTGATTTTAAATAAATAATTTAAATTAATTATGAACTGTGAATTGTTGGATTCTTGGTAGTTGGTTTTGTTGAATTATTTATTTATTTAAAATTGCATTTATCTGCTTATGTTGATGTAGTATCTTGCCTTGTTAATATTGTAATGCTGCAATATTTACTTTGTACCTTGTGATGCATGGGTGTATCTGTTTAGTTTTCATGCTACAATTTCATATGCTTATTATGTCATATCAGCTGCTGTGAAAACATTAATTAAATTCAGGGTGGGGAAAGAAGTTGTGTCCCGTATTAAGGGTCACGCTTAGACCCTCCATTCCTGCTGGTTACCACTATGCGCCGGGGGGGGGTGTCGTTGGCTTTGCCGAACCAAGACTTCCATGGGCTTTCTAATACTTATGAGTGACACCGATTCCAAAAGCATACATCAAGATGAATTCGTTGGAAATGTGGATAAGCTTTCCCTGGATGATACTCAACTCCTTTTTGCGAGATCAGGATGAGCTCAGGGTAAAGCCATGCCTCGAGTGATACTTGGTCTTTCGAAAGATTTCCTTGGATGGGCTCGATGGTATTGGATAATTTGACTGATGTTCCATAGCGATACCTTCAAGATGAGATAAGACTCCAACTCTTAACTTGAACCTTAATAATGATGCACTTAAAGTTTATATTAATGCCTCGTGAGCCTCTTGAGATTTGTAATATTCTTCTGGTATATTGAAGCCCACCTAGTTGGCACTTGACTTAGACCCCAAGTTAAAACACAAGCTTGAGGTATGTCTTTCCCTTGTTTTACCTTGTTTTTCCAGACTTTATATATATGCATATGTGTATTCCTCTTACATGTACTCCTTTCAAACTTTCGGATTAGGCCGAAACATGTGATTAGGGATGGGTGTCGTTGGGAACCCGGGCCGAGTTATTTATTTCATTTCACTTAATAAATTATCTGCAATTGTTATATAATGGCACACTGCAGTTTATTATTGCACGAATTGGAAAGGTTTAGACACTGTGGGTGCTGGTCTACTAGGATTTTATCTCACACCCTGCTCGGGCGTTGTTGACACCCAAGTAGATTATATGTTTGCAGGTATTGACAAAGTGAAGTGTTCTACTTCCGATGCTTGATTGTTTCTTGCTTCTTAGGATGGAGACTGGGGTAGAGGACCGAGCCTTGCTCGTGATGCAGTTGTCGCACTTTTTATCTTTTCTTTTCAGTTGGTTGTTTGCTTGGGTTTTTATTTTCTGCACCTTCAGTTTATAAAGACATCATGGCATGACATTATTTTGTGAGTTTCCACATTTGAGTCTTATTCAGTTGGATTATTCATATTGCTTCTACTATAGTTTGTTCATTTATATGCTTCTGCTATTTATTATTAATTGTTTTTTACCTCCATTGTGATAATGCCTATTTCCTATGAGGGCATAGTCTCCCCCTCAGACACAAAAAGGCCATCACTGTTATTCGGTAGCCTTTGGTGTTTGGGGAGATGCACTTGAGGTCATGTAACCCACCAGTCCGGCCACCGTCTTAGAGGTGAGCCCGGTCAGGATGTTATAAAGTGGTATCAGAGGTGGTATTTTCCTTTGTATTACTATTTTTGGTTGGTAGACAGGAGACTAGGAATGTGTTGGCGCTTGGTTAATAGCCATGCTTGGGACTGATCACCCCACAGACGGGAAATGACCAAGTGGACAGGGTTGGGATTGTTGTTCATGCTTTTCGATGTTACAATTGATATGATTTCACCTCGAGTGATTGGTGTAATTTCCGCTACTTATGAATTTATGAAATTTATGATATTTTACCCTTGGCCTATTGGGGTAAGGTTAAAGCATTGCATGCATCATAATAGGAACATAGGAATTCACATGCCATGCATAGTGCAATTCCATGTAGTTTCACTTTAGGTGGCATGCTGATTCAAATGGTGTGCTTTGAATGTATGCCATGTATTGTAATTATTTAGCATGTCAATCTAGATACCATGTTTCAATGATATATTTAGTATGTTATCCTATTTCCATACTGCCTGCTTAATACCATGTTTCCTTGTATCATGATTTGATGCCTATCAGCATGTCTCTGTGATTAAAATGTTATGTTTATTTGATTATAACATGTCTCTCTCTGTTAGTTTCTTGTAGTGACCTGCTTGCTTGTTTGTAATGTAATTGGTTTCTTTGCTAAAAATTATTGGTTTCCTTTGAATGAGAGCCAAATTCCAAAAACTATAATGTGTATAGTCACTTTATAGGTTGATAGCCACCCATATATCTAGGATGATATGTGTTTGAGCATGTTATAATTTCAAATAAATTGGTTAACTACCTAAACGCACAGCTAGGACCAAGTAGGATAGTTGGTTCATATTCCTTATGAGATAACCTGGTATGGGTGTTGTGACTCTTAATAATTAAACAACTATTTTTGGGTTGCATTCTAATGAACCCAGGCCGGCTTAGTGGGACCCTTTTAGGTTGCCTTATCTTCTTAAAAGGATTTTATGTGATACATTGCCTAATTAAGGATGGGATTTTAATTAATGTAAATTTTTTTAAAATGGAGTTTTATAAAGCATGCCTGTTTTTTCCTTGAGGCGTTGGTTAAGATCAAGTACCTTGTGTTTTGTTTTGAAAAAATGGTACTTGATGTTTTGATTAAATCGTTTGATGATTAAATATTAAATGTGATTAAATATAAAGGGATTAGATATGGAACCTGTGGCGATGTCATCTGTTTAAGACCTTGCTATAAGGGTAGTTCGAGTTTCTCCTTGATTTTATTTAGAACAGAACCATTCACATGCTGTTGTCCCTAGTTAAACCCCATTGCTTACAATGACACCCTTGTTTGGACGAGTGGTCATGTTTTCCTTGACTTTTGTTTTGGGTATGAGCATCGGGTAATGCTCATTTCTACCAGGTTAGGCATGCCTTAGGGATGGTCGGTTTCTTCATAGGTCATTTTAACCTCTCTTCTCCACAATGATGGATGACTCGGTATGTCGTCATCTGAGTTAAAATTCATCATTCTTCTGTATCACCTCTGGGTAGTATGCGTTCACGTACGCCGTTTCATCGAGTTCTTAATGCTGTGACGAATCGATTGAGTTCAGTGTAATCATCAAGTCCTGCACTTTCAAATACATTTCTGTTCATCTCTGTAGTACAATGACATCCATGTTAAAGGAATCAAGTTCATCCCAATGCTCGGGATGACTTCCATAGACTTGGGTGTTTTGTCACACCAGCTGGTTTGGTTGGGCTTTCATTCCAGTTGTTTAAATGTTTTCCTTCTGATATTCTCTAAATCTTATTAGTGTACTTTTTTTTAAGTGATGGGCATGTCCCCTATCTTGCCTTTATCCTTGATGCACTAAGAGAGCATTGGTCTTACGCCATGCTAAAGCTTTAAAAGTTGTTGGGCCTTTTTAGGGCGGTTTTCTCAGTGTTTCACGCTGATGCGTTGTTCTTATCAAGGCTTTTATTAGTCTTGAGTTACCCTAGGATTTTCGTGTAGGAATTCCGAATGAACTCTTGTACACCATCTATTTCATCTAATGTGACTGCCAGGCCGATGCTGCTCTGGGCTTGGTCAATGTTTTGATATGGGCATCTTTCCCTTGTACAAACGTCTCACTCATAAATGTGGTGAATGGACTACCTAAGGTTAGTTCCTTATACTTGTGTCATGCCAATCCGAGTTTCCCCCGAACTTGTTTTTAGGGATTGGTGATGCTTAAATTAGGGGTCGACTAGTTCTCTCTCTTGTTCAATAAAGCGATCGGTGAAGGAACTTTTTATAACACATCATCAGGTGAGAAAAGTGTGGCTTGGGTCGACCAAGAATTTTCATAAAAATCTGGCTCGACTTGGGATTTAAGGGCAATGGGGAATCAGCCGTTTTATCTGTTTCAGAAATCACATAAGAAGTGTCGCTAGAATGCTTAAGGGCATGTCTTATAGGAAAATTCTGACAGTGTAAGGTGTCATGACTCATAATTTGCCTCTTTCTAACTTTAAAACCTAAGGTGGGAAGTAACTTTGACCAGAAGTTAATGAGACGATGACATGGTCGTGTCTCTAACTGAACATGTTTGTATAAATACTACCTTGGTGTTTCAGTTGGAAAATGAGATTTGGCTCAGATCTTAATGGATTTTGTGCAACTTTCCTAACCAATGTTTGAAAGTGCGTTGGGCGTTTAGAGACGCAACACAACCTTTTGTGCGAGACTTCATGACCCTTGTGTATCAGATGAAGGTTATGTTGTTCCTAAAGGCTTCTTGGGGACGAGAAGTTCTAAGGTGAGAAGGTTGTAACGTTCCGTGTTTTGAACTAGGTGAAAAAGCACAGAAAATAAAAAAAATTTGTTCACTGGGCAGGACGGTTTTAAAACTGAACGTCGGAACTTTTTGTTTCCAATAGTCAACACTACAGTGTTGATAGAAAAAAAATATTAAGTTTTTTTTCATATGCGTGTTTGTTTCATTTTAAAAATTTGAATTAACTCTCAAACGGTGTGTCGTATGAGAAATATGAGACCACCGTTAGGTCTAGAATGCTGGGTTTACCCTAGGTAGGGTATAACCTTGATTCGTATCGGGTGTTTGGAACCCTCGCACATGATAATTCCATCTTTATTTTTAATTAATTAATTATTCCATTTTTTATATATTAAATAATTATTTTCTCACAAACGGTGCGTCGAATGAGAAATCTGAGACCACCAATAGTTCTGGGACATGTGTTTTACCCTAGTCAGGGTATAAAATTTGTGAGCGTCGGACGTTTGGTCATATCGCACCTAAAGATAATTTATTTAGGTTATAAATATTTTTGTTGGCCGTTAGAAATAATAATAATAATTTTATTATTAATATTTTTATTTGTGTAACGTCCTAGACTTAATCAGGTACGAACCATTTTTAATTCTGTTGTCCTAATTCTTTAAAGCGAACCAGGGCACGTGTCAGCCACCTCGCTGTAGGTCCCAAGCGGCTATTTAATTAATTTAAATAACTATAGATGTTTTATGAAAAATGTTATGTTGTGAATTAGAACGGTGTTAAAGATTTAAAATAATTAATTAAGGATTTAAAGGTAATAAGAAAATATTAAAAAAAATTAAAAGAAAACTAGAAGGGATAAAAGGAAATTTTTAAATAAAATAGAAAAGGGGTTACGGGAAAAATAAAAGTAATTAAAATGGGAGATTTCCATTTTTATTTATTTTTATCTTTTTCCATTCCATCCTTTTATTCTATTTTATTTTTATTTTTATTTCCCTTTTCTTTTTATTTTATTTTTATCTTAATTTTTCTCTTTTCTTTTTCTTCCTTTTCTTTCTTTTCCTTTTTTTCTCTCCTCTCCTCCCTCTCCCTCACATCATGCCTCCCCTCTCTCCCTAGGTGGTGCACCACCTTGGTTCTCCTT
Source organism: Viscum album (assembly GCA_963277665.1). Lineage (NCBI taxonomy): Eukaryota > Viridiplantae > Streptophyta > Magnoliopsida > Santalales > Viscaceae > Viscum > Viscum album. Next base: position 944,333,924 of record OY728132.1, on the reverse strand, counting down.
CGGAAGACCACACCTCCTACGTCCATCATTCGATTTCTTCACCATCAGATACGCAGTAAACCTTAGGGCAAAGCTAACCTTGTGCAAGTGGAATCGTACTTTTTTGTTGAGTATCCTGTGTGCAGTTCATCGCGGGAGGATTTTACCCTATTTTGGGGTTTTTCTAAAATCTTCTGTTTTCTTCCATTTTAGGTCAAATTAAAGCCTACTATAGATCATAGGACCATCTACGAGTATAGTATAGGTAATCTACTCTCTTTCCCTCCATTTCGTTACACTTTATAAAAATGCACGATTGTGTCATTCGTCAGTGCCTACCGACGTTGTGCAAATTCACCATATTTCTTTAATTTAATTGTTTCACCTAATTACTTTATCCCTTTTGTTCATAAAATAAATTGTTTAATTCCTTGAAATGTGGTCAGACACCCCTTTGGGTGTGCCGACGTGGTCAGTATAAATTCCGTTAGCCCAGGTATTTAATTTAATTAACTGCATGTGTTGCGCATCCTATTTTTGTTGTGTTTAATTTAAATAATTATTTTAGAATAATTATGAACCTTGAATTTTTGGATATTTGGTAGTTTTTTGTGATGAATTATTTATTTATTTAAATGTTAATGCTTGGACATTTAATTTAATTAAATGCATGTGTTGCTCAGCCTATTTTTGTTGTGTTAAATTTAAATAAATAATTTAGATTAATTATGAACCGTGAATTGTTGGATTCTTGGTAGTTGTTTGTGCTGAATTATTTATTATTTAAATGTGCATGCCTGAGAATTTAATTTAATTAACTGCATGTGTTGCGCAACCTATTTTTTTGTGTTGAATTTAAATAAATAATTTAGATTAATTATGAACCATGAATTGTTGGATTCTTGGTAGTTGGTTGTGATGAATTATTTATCTATTTAAAAGTGTATTTATCTGATTATGTTGATGCAATATCTTTCCTTGTTAATATTGTTAGGCTGCAATATTTAATTTGTACCTTGTGATGCACAAGTGTATCTATTTAGTTTTCAAGCTGCAATTTCATATGCTTATTATGTCATATCTACTACTGTGAAAACATTAATTAAATTCAGGGCGAGGAAAGAAGGTGTGTACCGTATTAAGGTCCATGCTTAGACACTCTATTCTTGATGGTTACCACTACACGCCGGGGGGCGGTGTTGTTGGATTTTCCAAACCGAGACTTCCCCGAACTTTCTAATACTTATGAATGATATCAGTTCCAAAAGGGTCCATTGAGACAAATCTGTTGGAAATGTTACTAAGCCAGCCTCAGATGATACTTGAACCCTTTTTGTGAGATTGGGATGAGCTCAGGGTAAAGCCATGCCTCGAGTGATACTTGGCCTTTTGAAATATTTCCTTGGACGGGCTCGGTGGTATTGGATAATTTGACGGATGTTCTGTAGCGATACCTTCAGGATGGGCTCAGACTCCAAATCTCAACTTGAACCTTAATAATGATGCACTTAAGGTTTATATTAATGCCTGTTGAGCCTCTTGAGATTTGTAATATTCTTCTGGTATATTTAATCCCACCTGATTGACACTTGACTTAGACCCCAAGTTAAATCAAAAGCTTGGGGTATGTCTCTCCCTTGTTTTACCTTGTTTTTCCATGATTTACATATATGCATATGTGTATTCTTCTTACATGTACTCCTTTCAAACTTTCGGCTTAGGCCGGAGCAGGTGATTAGGGACAGGTGTCATGGAGAACCCGGGCTGAGTTATTTATTTCATTGCACTTAATAAATTATCTGCAATTGTTATATAATGGCACACTGCATTTTATTATTGCACGAAATGGAAAGGTTTAGACACCGTGGGTCCCGGCCTACAGGAATTTTATCTCACACCCTACTTGAGCGTTGTTGACACCCGAGTAGATTATATGTTTGCAGGTATTGACAAAGGGAAGTGTGCTGCTTCCGATGCTTGGTTGTTTCTTACTTCTTAGGATGGAGACTGGGGCAGAGGACCGAGACTTTCTCATGATGCAGTTGTCGCACTTTGCATCTTTTCTTTTGAGTTGGTTGTTTTCTTGGGTTTCTGTTTTATGCACCTTTAGTTTAGAAAGACATCATGGAATGAAATTATTTTGTGAGTTTCCGCACTTGAGTCTTATTCAGTTGGATTATTCATATTTCTTCTACTGTATTTAGTTCATTTATATGCTTCCGCTATTTATTATTAATTGTTGTTTACCTCCGCTATGATAATACCTATTACCTATGAGGGAATAGTCTCCCCCTCGGACACAAAAAGGTCCCCGCTGTTAGTCGGTAGCCTCTGACATTTGGGGAGATGTTCTTGAGGTCATGTAACCCACTGGTCCGGCCACCGTCTTAGAGGTGATCCGGGTCGGGACGTTACAGGCTGAATTGTCCTGATGGGCCGAATAGGCCTAAGTGGCTAATGAGCCTAATTGGTATAAGTGACCTAATGTGCCTAATGGGCCTAAGTGGCCTGATGGGCCAAATGAGCCTAATGGGACTAATTGGCTTCAATGGCCTCATGGGCCTGATGGCCTAATAGGCATCATGGGCCTAAGTGGCCTAATGGTCATAATGGGCCTAGTGGCCTAATGGGCCTAATGCAGCTAATGAGACTAAGTAACCTAATGGGCCTAATGGTCCTCAGTGGCTTAATGGGCCTAAGTGTCCTGATGGGCCTAGTGGGCCTAAGTGACCTAATGAGATAAATGAGACTAATAAGCATAATGGGCCTAAGTGACCTAATGAGCGTGATGGGCCTTAGTGGCCACATGGGCCTAATGGGGCTAATGGGATTCAATGGCCTGAGTAGCTTAATGGGCATAATGGGCCTAAGTGGCCTAATGGGTGTAATGAGTCAAAGTGGTCTAATGGGCATAATGGGCCTGATGGTCCTAATGGGCCTTAGTGGCCTAGTTGGATTCATGGGCCTAATTGGTCTGATAGGCCCAATGGGCCTAATGGGTCTCAGTGGCCCAATGGGACTTATGGGCATATGTGGCCTAATGGGTTGAATGAGAATAAGTGGACTAATGGGCCTCATGGGACTAATGGGCCTAATGGGCCTCACTGTTCTAAGTGGTTCAATGGGCCCCATGGGCCTTAGTGCTCTAATGGGATGAGTGAGCCAAATGGGCCCAAGGGGCCTAATGGTTCTGCTTTTCTGAATGGGCCTCAGTGGCCGAATGTGCCTTATGAGCCTAATGGTCCTGGTAGGCTCAGTGGGCATAATGGGCCCAAGTGGCCCAATGGGCCTAATGGGCCTATGTGGCATAATGGGCATAATGGCTCTAATGGGCCTAAGTGGCCTAATGGGTATGATGGGCCTAATGGAGAAAATGAGCCTAAGTGTCCTAAGTGGATAATGGGTATAATGGGCCTTAGTGGCCTAATGTGCCTAATGGTCCTAAGTGGTCTAATGGGCCTGATGGGTTTAATGGGTTGAATGAGCCTCAATGGCCTCATGGGCCTCATGGGCCTCATGGAAATGATAGGACCAATGAGAATAATGGGCCTAATGGGAAGAATGGGCCTAAGTGGCTTAATTGGCCTAATATGCCTAAGTGTATGAATGGGCCTAATGAGCCTAATGGGCCTAATGAGCCTAAGTGGCCGAATAGATATAATGGAACTAAGTAGTAGAATGAGTCTAATGGGCCTAAGAGGCCTCATGGGCCTAATTTTCCGAAGAAGGTGGATGTGCCTAATGGGTCTCATGGGACCAATGGGCCTCAGGGGCCTAAGTGGCCCAACGGGCCTCGTGGGCCTAATGAGCCTAATTCGCCTAATGGGCATAATGTGACTAGTGTTCCTAAGTGGCCAACAGGCCTAATGGGCCTAATGGGCCTATGTGACTTAAGTGGAAAAATCAGCCTAATCGAACAATTGGGCCTAATGGACCTAAGTGTCTTAATGGGCCAAATCAGCCTAGGTGGTCGAATGGGCTTGATAGGCCTAAGTGGATGCCCTAATGTGCCTGATAGGCCTAAGTGGCCTAATGGGCCTAATGGCATCATGGGCCTAAGTGGGCCTCTTCGGCCTCTAGGGCCTCATGGGCCAAAGTGTCCTAATGGTCCAAAGTGGCTTAATGGGCCTAATGGTCCCAAGGGGGCTAATGGGCCTAATGGTATCAATGGGATTAACAGACCTATGTGCTAAATGGGCGTAAGTGGACTAATGGGCCTAAATGGCCTAAGTGGCCTAATCGACTAAATGGGATTAATGGTCCTAACGGGACTAATGGGATTAATGAGCCTAAGTGGCCTAAAGTTCATAAGGGACCTAACTGGCCTAAGTGGCTTAATGGGCCTGGGTGGCGTAATGGGCTTAATGGGATTAACGGGCCTAGTAGAAAAATGGTCCTAATGGGCTGAATGGGCCTCAACAGCCTAATGGACTTAAGATGCCTAATGGGCCTAAGTGGTCTAATCAGCGTAATGGTCATAGTGGGTCGAAAGGGCCTAATGGTCCTAAGGGGCATAATGGGAATAAGTTTTCTAATGGGCCTTGGTGGCCAAATGGGATTAATGGGCTTAACGAACCTAGGGTCCAAATGGGCCAAATGGGCCTAATTGGCCTCTGTGGAATAATGGGCCTAATGGGACTAATGGGATTAATGGGTCGAAGTCGCCTAATGGGCAATGTTTCTTAATCGTCCTAATGGGCAGAATGTGTCTAATGGGCTGAATGGGCCAAATGGGCCTAAGTGGCCAAATGGGCCTAATTGGCTTAAGTGGAATAATGGGCCAAAGTCGCCTAATGGGACAAAGTTCCCTAATCGTCCTAATGGGATTAAGGGGCCTAATGGTACTAATTGGCCTAATGGGCCCAGGTGGCCAAATCAGCCTAATGGGCTTAATGGGCCTAGTGGGCCTAAGTGGCCTAATGGGGCTTAGTCGCCTAATTGGCCTAATGGGGCTAAGTGGTATAATGGGCCTAAGTGGCCTAATGAGCTTATTGGTCTTAACAGGCCTAGGGGCCTAATGTGCCTAATGGGATGAATGGGCCTAATTACCCTAATTGGCCTAATACGCATAATGGACCTAAGTGGCCTAATGAGCCTAAGTTGCCTATCAGTCTATTGGGATTAATGAGCCTTAGTTTCCTAATGTTCCAAATGGGCCTAATGTTCTTAATGGGTCTAATGGGCCTAAGTAGACTAATGGACCTAAGTGGCCTAATCAGCCCAATGGGCTTAATGGGTCTAGTGGGGCTAAGGGGCCTTATGGGCCGAACGGGCCTAAGTGGCTTGATCGGCCTAATGGTCCTAAGTGGCCAAATAGGCCTAATGGCCCAATGGGAATAATGGGCCTAAGTGGCCTAATGGGTCCAATTGGCCTAAGTGGCTGAATGGGCCGAATGGCCCTAACTAGCCCAATGGGCCTAATGGGCGTAAGTGGACTAATGGGCCTAATGGGCCTAAGTGGTGTAATGGGGATAATGGGACTAAGTGGCCACATGGTCCTTAAGGACCTTTGTGGCCTAATGAGACTCAGTGGCCTCATGGGCCAAATAGGCTTAATAGTCCTAATGGGCCTAATGGTCTTAAGTGGCTTACGTGGTCCAATGGGCCTAATGGGATTAAGTGGCATATGTGGTCCAATGGGCCTAATGGGATATATGGTCCTAATTTGCCTAATGGGACTAATGAGACTAAATGGTTGAATGGGACTAATGACCTAATGGACCTAATGGGTTTAATGGACCTAAATGGCCTAATGGGCCTAATGGGCGTAATGGGCTGAAGTGGACAAATGGGCATAATGAGCCTAGGTGGCCCAATGGGCCCGAGTGGCTTAATGGTTCTAATGGACCGAATGGGCTGAATGGGCCAAAGTGGCCCAATTGGTCTAAAGGGCCTAATATTCCAAAGTGAACTAATGGGCCTAAGTGGTCGAATGGGCTTAAGTGGCCTAATGCGGCTAATGGGCCTAAGTGGATGAATGGGCCTAAGTGGCCGACTGTGGATGAATGGGCCTAAGTAGAAGAATGGAATTAGGTGGCCCAATGGGTTTAATGGGGCTAATGAGTGTAAGTGGCCTAATCGGCATAATTGTCCAAATGGGCCGAAGTGGCCTAATGGGCTTAGTGGGATTGAGTGGCCGAATGAGCAAAATGGGCCTAAGTGACCGAATGAGACAAATGGGCCCAAGTGGCCTAACTAGCCCAATGGGCCTAATGACCCGAATGGTTCGAATGGGCCTAAGTGGCCTAATGGGTCTTAGTTACCTAATGGGCCTAATGGACCTAAGTGGTCTCATGGGCCTAATGGGCCTAAGTGGCATAAGTGGTCTAATCAACCTAATCGACCGAATGGGCCTATTGGGAATTAGTGTCCCAATGAGCCTAATTTGCCTAAGTGGTTTAATGGGCCTAATGGGATGAATGAGCCTAATGGGACTAAGTGGCCTAATGCGCCTAATTGGTCGAATAGGCCTAAGTGTCATAATGGGCCTAAGTGGCCGAATGAGTCTAAGTGTCCCAAATAGGCCTAATGGCCAGAATGGGACTAAGGGACCGAATGGTCCTAACATGCCGAATGGGCCTAACGTGTCAAATGGGCTGAAGTGGCCTAATGGGCCTAATTTTTCTAAGTGGCCTAATGGGCCTAATGGGACGAATGAGATGAATGGGCGTAATGGGACTAAGTGGCCTAATGAGCCTAATTACTCTAATGGGCCTAAGTGTCATAATAGGCCTAAGTGGATGAATGAGCCTAAGTGGCCCAAATGGGCCTAATGGCCCGAATGGGGCTAAGGGCCCGAATGGGCCTAATGTGCTGAATGGGCCTAACGTGCCGAATGGGCCGAAGTGACCTAATGGGACTAAGTGGCCTAATGGGCCTAGTGACCTGAATGGGCCTAAGGGTCCAAAGTAGACTAATGGCCCTAATGGGACTAACGGGTTTAGGGGTCAAACGATAATAATGGGCCAAACGACCCTAATGGTCCACATGGGCCAAAGTGACCTAATCGGCCTAATGGGCCTAAGTGGCCTAATGAGCATAATTTGCCTAATGGGAAAAATTGGCCTAATGGGACTACTAGGCCTAAGTGGAATAATGAGCCTAAGTGGCCTAATGGGCCTAAGTGGACTAATGGGCCTAATGGGTGTAAGTGGCCTAATGGGACGAAGTGGCCTAATAGGCCTAAGTGGCCTCATGGGCGTAATGGGCCTAAGTGGTCTAATGGGTCTAATGGTCCTAATGGATCGAATGGGCCTGATGGGCCTAATGGGATGAAGTGGCATAATGGGATTAAGTGGCCTAATGGGCCTAATTTGTCTAATGGGACTAAGTGGCTTCATGGGTATAATGGGACTAAGTGGCCTAATGCGCCGAATGGGCCTAATGGGCCTAGTGGGTCTAAGTGGCCTAAGGGGATTAATGGACCTAAGTGGCCTAATCGACATAATGATCTTAGTGGGTCGAAGTGGCCTAATGGGCCTAATGATCCAAAGTTAGCTAATGCGCCTAATGGTCCAAAGTGGCCTAATGGGCCTAAGTGGCCTATTGGGCCTAATGGGCCTAAGTGGCCTAATCGGCCTAATGGGATTCATGGACCTAAATGGACTAATGGGCATAATGGGCCGAAGTGTCCTAAGTGGTCTAATGGGAATAATGGGACAAAGTGGCCTAATCAGCCAAATGGGGCTAAGTGGCATAATGAGCCTAAAGGGACTAAGTGACCCAATGGTTCTAATGGGCCTAAGTGGCCTGATGGGCCTAATGGGCCTAAGTGGACTCATGGACCTAAAGGTCCTATGTGGCCTCATGGTCCTAATGGGACTCAATGACCTCATAGGCCTGATGGGCCTAAAGGGCTTAGGGGGCCTAAGTGGCCTAATGGGCCTAATCAACCTAATGGGCCCAAGTAGCCTAATGGGCCTAATGGGATTAAGTTGTCTAATGGGCCCGATAGGAATAATGGGCCTAATGAGCCTAAATGGTCTAATGTGCCTAAGTGACCTAATCTACCTAATGGCCTAATGGGTGCAATGGGCTTAAGTGGTCGAATCGGCCTAATGGGCCTAATGGGCCTAATGCGATGAATGGGATTAAGTGGCCTAATGGGACTAAGTGGCCTAATGGGACTAAGTGGCCTATTGGGCCTAAGTGACCTAATCAGCCTAATGGAACTAATGGGCGTAATGGGCCTAAGTTGTCGAATGGGCCTAATTGGCTGAATGGACCTAATGTGCCTAGTGGTCCTAATGGACATAACGGGCCTAAGTGGCCGAATTGGCTTATTGGGCCTAATGGGCCTAAGTGGCATAATGGGATTAATAGGTCTAAGGTGCCGTGTATGCCTAATGGGCCTAAGTGGCCTAATGGGTCTAATGGGCCTAAGCGGCCAAATGGGCCTAATGGTCTTAAGTGGCCTAATGGGCTTAATGGGCCTGATGGAACTAATGGGACTAATGGGACAAATGTGAATAGTGGTCCTAAAAGGCCTAAATGTTCTAATGGGACTAAATTTCCTAATGGGCCTACTGGTCCTAAGTGGCATAATGAGCCTAAGTGGACTAATGGGCCTAATGGGCCCAATGGGCCGAATTGGCCTAATGAGCCTAAGTGGCCTAATGGAATTAATGGTTCTAATGGGCCTAATGGTTCTAATGGGCTTAAGTGGCATAAGTGGCCTAATGGACTTAAAGGGACTAATGGGCCTAAGTGGCCTAAGTATCCCAATGGGCCTATGTGGCGTAATGGGTCGAACAGGCCTAACAGGCCTAAGTGGCCGAAGGGGGGCCTAAGTGGCCTAATGGTCCTAATGGGCCTAAGTGGACTAAAGGGAATAATGGTCCTAATAGGGATAATGGGCCTTCATTCCAAGTTAGCCTAAGTGGACTAATGGGCCTAAAGATAATAATCAGCCAAAGGGGCCTAATGGGCCTAAGTGGCATAATCGTAGCTAATGGGTCTAAGTGGTCTAATGGATCTAATGGGTGCAATGGGCCTAAGTGGCCTAATGGGCCGAAGTGGCCAAATGGGATGAATGGTACGAATCAGCCTAATGGGCCTAATGGGCTTAAAAGGCTTAATCAGCCTATAGGGCCAAATAGGCCAAAGCAACCTAATGGGATTAAGTGGTATAATCGGCCTAATGGGCCTAATGGGTCTAAGTGTCCTAATGGTCTTATAGGATATAATTGGCCAAAGTGTCCTAATGGGCCTAAGTGGCATAATCGTAACAAAATGGGCCCAAGTGGCCTAATGGGACCAATGGGCCTAGGTGTCCTAATGGACCTAAGTGGGCGAATGGGCCAAATGGACTGAATGGGCCAAATGGACTGAATGGGCCTAATGGTTCGAGGTGGAATAATGGGTTGAATGGGCCTAAGTAGCATAATGTGACAAATGGGCCTAATGGGCCTAAGTGGAAGAATGGACCTAATGGGATGAATGGTCCTAATTGGCCTAAGTTGCCTAATGGGCCTAAATTTCCTAATGGGCCAAATGGTCCAAATAGTCCAAAGTGGCCTAATCGACCTAATAAGTCAATTAGACCTAAGTGGCGTAATGGGCCTAATGACACGAATGAGCTTAATGGACCGAAAGGTCTTAATGGGATGAATGGTCTTAATGGGACTAATGGGATGAATGGGCCGAAGTTTCAGAATGGGCCTAATGGGATGAAATGTATTAATGGGATGAATGGGCCTAATGATCCTAATGGGCCTGAGTGACCTGATAGTCCTAATGGGCCTAAGTGGCCTAATGGACCTAAGTGGCTTAATGGTTCTAATGGGCATAATGGGTCGAATGGAACCAATGGGATGAAGTGGTCTAGTGGGGTGAATTAGCCAAATGGTCCTAATTGGATGAAGTGTCCTAATTGGCCTAATGGGCTAACTGGACCGAAGTGGCCTATTGGGCCGAATGGGCCTAAAGGGTCCTATGGGTGTAATGGTCTGAATGGGTCGAATGGGATTAAAGGGTCCAATGGGCCTAATGGACCTAATTATCTGAATGGGTCAGATGGGTCTAATTGGCGTAGTGGGACGAAGTGGCTTAATGGACTTACTAGGCCTAATGGACCTACTGGGCCTAATGGACCTAATGGGCCTAAGTGGCCTAATGGTCTTAAGTGGAAAAATGGACCTAATGAAACTAATGGGTGTAATGGGTCAAATGGGCCTAAGTGAACCAATGTGCCTAATGGGTTTAAGTGGGCTAATGGGACTAATAGGCCTAAGTGGCCCAATGGGACTAATGGGCCTAAGTGGTCTAATGGGCCTAAGTGGTCGAATGGTCTGAATGGGCATAATGGGATGAATGGGCCTAATGGGTCGAATGAGACTAATGGGCCTAAGTGGATTAATGGGCCAAAGTGGTCCAATGGGCCCAATGGGCCTAACGGTCCAAAGTCGCCTAATGGGCCCAATTGGCCCAATGGGCCAAATCGTCCCAGTGGGCCTAAGTGGCCTAATGGGCCTAAGTTCCATAATGGGTCGAAGTGGAGTAATGGAAACAATGGAACTAAGTTAAATAATGGGCCTGAGGGGCCTAAGTGGCCTAATGGACCAAAGTGGACAAATGGGCCTAATAGGCATAATGGGCATAATGGGCCTCAGTGGCCAAATCGGCCTAATGGGCATAATGGGACTAAGTTTCTGAATGGGACTAATGGGATGAATGGGACTAATGGTACTAATGGGCCTAAGTGAGCCTACCGGGCCTACTAGGCCTAATGTGCCTACTTGGCATAATGGGACTACTCGGCCTACTGGGCCTAATGGGACTAATGATCCTAAGTGGCATAATGTGCCTAAGTGACCTAATGGGAATAGGTTTCCTAATGGTTCTAATGGGCCTAAGTGGCCTAATGTGTTTAATGGGCCTATGTGGCCTAATGAGCCAAAGTTGGTGAATGGGCCTAATGGGATTAATGGGCATAATTGGCCGAAGTGGCCAAATTGGCTTAATGGGCCTAAGTGTCCTCATGGGCCCAATGGGCCTTAGCGGCCTAATGGGCCTGATGCGCCTATTTGGCCTAAGTGGCCTAATGGACCTAATGGATCTAATGGGCCTAAGTGTCCTAATGGGCATAATGGTCCTAATGGGCCTAAGTGGCCTAATGGGCCTATTGGGCCTAATTGGATTATGGTCCTAATGGACCAAATGGGCCTAAGTTTCCTAATGGGACAAAGTGGCTGAATGTGCCTAATGGGCCGAATAGGCATAATTGGCCTAATGGGCCGAAGTGGCGAAATGGTCCAAATGGGCCTAAGTGGACTAATGGGCCAAATAGGACTAATGGACCTAAGTGGGTATGATTGCACTTTTCGATTGCACTAGGTATGATTACTTTTTTATTAGTATAATCTCTTACTAATCTTCCACATAGATACAATAAATATGGATACGATTTGGAATACCTCTGTTCCCCATTCTTCCATTAAGCTTGCATGATAAGTTCTCCAATCAACTTATGATTTATGAAATATGAATCAGCAAAGCATAGTCACATTAAATTTTATCATAGTCAGTAGACTCCGAAACTTCATCAAAACAAACACTTCTTTCATACCAGATACAGTGTAAATCTGATGACCATTTACTTCCAGCAAGACGTATTCTCCATGCGACTGATTCTCTCTTTCCAAATAACGATCGATTCCTCATTATGATCTTTTCACATACCAAACCCAAGACAAGTATGATTAGTCCCTTTTCTTTCAAACATATTTGACTCACTATAATGGATAGAGTGAGTCTTATTCTTTTGAAAATAATGTCCAGTACGATATCCACCAAATAAAAAGTGAGGTGATTTTCTTTCTTCAAAAGCTTTCCTTGACAACAAAATACAACACATGAAAACAAACACCTTCCTCATCAGCATGGTCCCAACAATCCCCACTTTGGATTTTTTTGTCAACCAAGTTTCATAAATCATTGAACATAGGTCCATTTGGCCCATTAGGCCCATTTCCCACTTAGACCCATTAGGGAACCTATGCCTATTAGGCCCATTCAGCCACATACACCCATTAGTCCCACCAGGCCACTTAGGCCCATTAGGCCCATTATCCCATTTGGACCATTCGGCCACTTAGGCTCATTAGGCCCATTTTTTCACATAGGACCATGAGAACCATTAGGCCACTTCAACCCATTAGTCCCATTAGGCCACATAGGCACTTGAGGCCCATTAGGCCACTTTAGCCCATTCAGCCACTTAGGCCCATTGGACCCGTTAGGCCTATTAGTCCCATTCATCCCATTGGGCCCATTAGGTAACTTAGGCCACTTAGGCCCAATAGGACACATAGGATAATTAGAACTATCAGGCCCATTAGGTAACTTAGGCCACTTAGGCCCATTAGGACAGATAGTCCCAGTTGACCCATTGGACCCATTAGGCCACTTAGGCCCATTTGACCCATTAGGCCCATTAGGCTCATTAGACCCATTAGACTGATTAGGCTACTTAGGCCCATTATAACCATTAGGACCATTAGTCCCATTAGGAAAATTATGCCACTTAGGGCCATTGATCCACTTAGACCCATTGGCCCCATTAGGCCCATTAGGAAACTTAGGCAATGTAGACCCAGTATGCCCATTAGGCCCATTACCCAATAGGCCTGTTAGGCCACTTATTCCCATTAGGCCCATTAGTCCACTTCATCCTATTAGTCCCACCAGGACCCTTAAGGCCGTTAATCCCATTAGGTCACTTCGACCCATTAGGAAACTTAGGACACTTAGGCCCATTAGACCCATTAGGCCCATTAGGCCCATTCATCCCATTAGGCGCATTAGGTAATTTTGGCCACTTAGGCCCGTTGGACCCATTGATCCCATTAGACCCATTAGGCCCATTGGTCCCATTAGGGAACTTAGGACACTTAGTCCCATTAGGCCACTTAGGCCCATTGGACCCATCATACCCATTAGGCAACTTAGTCCACTTAGGCCCATTAGGCCATTTAGACCCATTCATCCCATTAGGCCACTTAGGCCCATTCCACCCATTCCATCCATTAGGCCCATTAGACCCATTAGGCCGATTAGGCCACTTAGGCCCGTTATACCCATTAGGCCCATTAGGAAACTTAGGCCACTTAGGCCCATTCAACCACTTAGACCCATTGGATCCATTAGACCCATTAATCAACTTAGGCCACTAAGGCCCATTAGGCCACTTATACTTATTGGACTCGTTAGGCACATTAGATGCATTAGGCCCATTAGGCAACTTAGGCCACTTAGGGTCATTAGGCCACTTAGACCCATTAGACCCATTAGGCCCATTAGGAAACTTAGGCCACTTACACCCATTGGAACCATTAGGCCCATTATGCTCATTAGGCAACTTGGGACACTTCTACCCATTAGGCCACTTAGTCCCATTGGACCCATTAGGCTAAATTATCCATAATGGGCCAATTAGGCCCATTTGGTCCATTGGACCCACTAGACCACTTATACCCAATATGCCCATTAGGCCACTTAAGCATATTAGGCTACTTAGTCCCATTAGGCCTGTTAGACCCATTGGGCCCATTGGGCCCCTTAACCCCATTCGGCCAATTAGGCCATTAGGCCCACTAGGCCTAATTGTCCATAATGAGCCCATTCATCCCATTAGGTCACTTAGGCCCAACAGATCCAATTGTACCATTAGTCCTATTAGGTCACTTAGGCCACTTAGGCCCATTAGTACGCTTAGGCCCATTAGGCCCCTTGGACCCATTAGACCCATTGGTCCGATTGGACCCCTTAGGTCCATTAGGCCAATTATGCCATTATACCCATTAGGCCCACTAGGTCACTTAGGACAAATAGGCCCAATAGTCGCATTAGGTCTATTAGGTCACTTAGTCCACTTAGACCCAATAAGTTGAGGAAGGATTTGTCCCTTCCATATTTATAGAATCTCATATCTCAAACCTTTGATTGGAATAAAACTATCGCATTAAATTCCATCACCATGGTGTAACAGTGTGTTTATTTCAGATAGTCAAAGGAAGACATATTGAACATATAGGTTAGTGAACTAGATGTGCAACCTTCTTGATGAGATATTGTGACAAAGATATTATATTACATATTGATCGTTCGTATGTGGTTTTTGATGTTATGACATCATGTTCTTTCTCTTGGGTGCCTTGACACGTTGGTAGACAATAATCTTGAACTTTAGGAAAGTCTTCCTAATGTCAATGAGAAGGAATCCTAGAGGGTCACACATTAAGTGTTTCCATTTATCTCAATTAAATTATATTTGAGTTTAATTAATGGAATAAATATTATTCTCAAGTCTGAGGAATAATTTTATTCAATTTATATTGATCACATAAAGTAAATAAATATTTATTTGCCGACATGTGAATAAAATATTTATTTTATTTACTGAATATTTTAATAAATATTTATTTTCTATACTATAAATAAAATATTTATTTAGGAATAAAATATTTATTCATTTGTTCAATAAATTATAGAGTGTGAACACACCAAGACCGAGTCCATTTAAAAATATTAATTAACGATACCATTATATAATTTTTGTTATTGTACAAGTTGGCGTGCGCCACAAAATAATAATTATATAATTATTATTATGCGGTATGAGATTTATTGAAGGTAATTAATGTTATTTAATATCCAGTATGCAATTAAATAATATTTTGGCTTGAATATCAACTCTATAAATAGGTGGCTATGTCTATTGTGTAGAGCATCCAAAAATTGAGAATAGAAAATTCTTGCGCACAACGAATTCTCTCTCAACTCCTCTCTCTCTCTCTCTCTCGAGAACGAGAAGTGCAATAAAGATTTCTTCAAGACCAAATAATGAGTGATCAATAATGAACAAAATAAGACATTGGACTCACCGCACTAGCACTTGGAGATCGATTGGTGTTTCTCATAGATCATAGGAGCACATGTGGATCACCGCTATAGGAATTTTATCTTGGGATCCTCACAATGCAATGATGGTAACCTGAAAGGGTCTTTTCAGATGATCAAAATTCACTAACGAAGAAAATCCCTAAGCATAGGTATTTATTTCTTTAAATATTAAATAAATTTAATTTAAATTTGACGTTAAAGATCCTCACTCTTGGTTTTGGGCAACAATTTTTAAAATAAATTTTAATACATCATCCATCTTCGCACGCTTCCATTATGCCTGAAACCACCACCACCACTACTGCTGCCGCTGCCACCTTCATCACCCCCACCCTACATCCACCGCCACCAGCACCGTCATCAACTTGACCACCACTAGTACCCTCATTAAAATCACTTGAGGTATCATATAAGGAGCGCATTGATGTCATACACGAATCAAAAGTAATAGTAGTCTCTAATGGAAGTGGTGGACTTATAACTAACATGGCTTTCAAGAAGTGTTCGGTGACAAATATACTTCTTTCATACTCCCTTATATCTATTTTTTTGGCCTCATCTACTTCTTCATGATTGTTTTTCAGGTTGGGGTTCTTATAGGTTTGACAGGCACTCAATGAGGGCCAATACCTAGTGGGGATGATGTTTTTCATGGGTCGACATCAGACTCTCCCATGGTTCTCATCACCTAATACTTGTATCAAATGATCATTTCGCCCGAAGTTTCCATCTTCTTTATCATCTAGGTCCTTCAGGATACACTTTTGATAAAATAAAAGAAGATATTTAATTATGAATTACGTATCAAAATTTGAAATATCAATAAAAAAACTTACAATCTTTTCTTGTGTTTGTGAATTTATAGCTCTTCTATTATTTTTCTTCCTAGTCAAGGAAAATAATTTTTCTCAAGGCACACAACCTTTGATGCCAAATTCCTCTTGTTTCAAATGGCATTGATTAGTATAATACTACATTATTGAATAATATGAAAGTGATAAACCTAGAATGAATTAAAATTTTAGATTTTTAAGAAATTGATAAAATGAAGAAGCATCTAAATAAAAATTTAATTAGAAATTTAATACTAGTGACATAATATAAACAATACATACTAATTATCATGATAAACATGTGTATGGTATGTATTCCTCTTGTATATTTATTTCGGTCTAATTCCATTTATGTTTTGTAATTTGTTTACTCGTTCAACTGGTAATTTTAATCATTTGTCCATTTGGATATTTGGCTAATTGGACA
The DNA here is from genome assembly GCA_963277665.1 of Viscum album. Taxonomy (NCBI): domain Eukaryota; kingdom Viridiplantae; phylum Streptophyta; class Magnoliopsida; order Santalales; family Viscaceae; genus Viscum; species Viscum album. The sequence goes on along the minus strand of OY728132.1, from coordinate 944,317,784 downwards.
ATTAGGCCATTTAGAAAAATTTAGAAAATTAGGCCAATTAGTCCAATTAGGTCATTTAGGCCAATTAGTCCATTTAGAAAAATTAGGTTGTTTAGGCCAATTAGGCCATTTAGCCAATTAGGTCATTATGCCATAAGAAATTTAGGCCTTTAATCCATTTAGGCCAATTAGTCCATTTGTCCATTTTGGCCATTAGTCCATTTAGGCCAATTAGGCTAATTATACCATTTAAGTCAATTAGGCCAATTAGGCTAATTAGACCCTTTAATTTAATTTGACCATTTAATCCATTTAAACCAATTAATCCATTTAGACCAATTAGGTCATTTATGCTAATTAGTCCATTAGAATATTTAGACCAATTTGGACATTTTTCAATTATCCCATTAGTTCATTACACCATTAGGCCAATTGGTCATTTGGCAATTTGACCATTTATGTCGATTTAGGCCAATTAGGCCAATTAGGCTAATTAGGCCAATTAGACCATTTAATCCAATTGGACCATTTAATCCATTTTGACCAATTAGACCATTTAGACCCATTTGGAAGTTTAAAACAATTTAGGCCAATTAGGCCAATTATGTCAATTATGCTAATTAGACCATTTAATCCAATAAGACCATTTAATCAATTTAGACTAATTATGCCATTTAGATAAATTAGTTCATTTATGTCAATTACGATATTATTCCAATTATTTCATTAGGATATTAGGCCATTAGTCTATTTAGACCAATTAGGTCATGTAGGTCATTAGGCCATTAGCCCATTAGTTCAGTAGACCATTAGGCTAATTGGTCATTTGGTCATTTAAGCCAATTTAAAACAATTTAGGCCAATTAGAATAAAAAAATCCTAAAACCTAGAACAAAAACACTATATCTGAATCACTAATAGATAAGTCTTAATTAGGCCCATTAGGCTGATTAGTTCACTTAGGACCATTAGGTCACTTAGGCCCATTTGGCCCATTCGGCCCATTTGGCAGAATATGCCACTTAGGCCCATTTGGCTCATTAGGCCACTTAGGCCACTTAAGACACTTAAGACTATTAGACCCACTCATCCAACTCGACCCATTATTCCCATTCAAACCATTATGCTAGTTACCCCATTACGACGATTAGGCCGCTTAGGCCTACTAGGCTCATTACGCCGATTAGGCCACTTAGGATCATTATGCTCATTATGCCCATTAGACCACTTATGACCAATTGGACCATTAGGCCCATTGGTCTACTTAATCCCATTAGGCTGATTACGCCACTTAGGCCCATAAAGGCCCATTAGCCCCATTATCCCCATTAGGCCAATTAGGCCACTTAGGCCCATTAGGCTCATTAGGCATATTCGGACCATTAGACCCATTAGGCCACTTAGGCCCATTCGGACCATTAGGCCCATTAGGTTGATTAGGCCACCTGAGCCCATTAGGCCAATTAGGCCACTTAGGCCCATTATGACACAAAGGACCATTAGGCCCACTAGGCCCATTAGGCTCATTCAGCCCATTAGGGAAATTAGTCCCATTTGATCCATTAGCACCATTAAGACCATTAGGCCACTTAGGCTCATTATGCCCCTTAATCCACTTAGGCCCATTAGCCTGCTTAGGCCACTAAGTCTCATTAGGCCACTTAGGCCCATTCGAACACTTAGTCCCATTATCCCACTTTGGTCTATTGAGACCATTTGTCCCATTTGGCCCCTTAGGCCACTTAGGCCCGTTTGGCCCATTAAGCCACTTAGGCCACTTAGGCCTATTAGGCCACTTAGGCCCATTGAGACCATTAGACCTATTTTCCCCCTTATGCCACTTAGTATACTTAGGCCCATTAGTCCACTTAGGTCCATTAGTCCCATTAGGCCACTTAGGTCCATTGATCCCATTATGTCTGTTAGGCCTTTTAGGTCACTTATGCCGCTTAGGTCACTTATACTGCTTAGGCCCATTATGCCCATTAGGCCATTGAGGTAACTTAGGACCATTATTCCACTTAGGCCCATTGAGACCATTAGGCCACTTAGGCTACTTAGGCCCATTAGGCCACTTAGGCCCATTCAACCCATTATCCATTGGGCCCATTAGGCCTCTTAGGCCCATTAGGAAACTAAGGCCCATTAGTCCCATTATGCCACTTAGTCCCATTAGGCCACTTATTCCCATTAGTCTCATTGGGCCCATTAGTCCACTTAGACCCACTCATCCACTTAGGCCCATTAGACCCATTAGGCCCTTTAGGCCACTTAGGGTGCTTATGCCCATTAGGCCGATTCGGCCCATTAGGCCCATTGGCCATTAGGCCCATTAGGCCCCTTAGGGCCACTAAGCCCATTATGCCACTTCTTCTCATTAGGTCACTTAGGCCAATTATGCCCATTATTCCACTTAGGCCCATTAGGCATATTAGGACACTTTGTCCCATTATGCCCTCCAAATCATTTTTTAAATTTTCATAAAAGTCACTGTGAGGAAAAAGTGGGAACCGTACACCATACAACATGACACATATACAAATTTAAAAAATAGTCCACATATTTAAAATTTTAAATGAGTATCATCACTGAGAGAACCATCGTATTAGCAACAGATCCAGTAAATCACACAGCCACTGCATCGAAGGTAGCACGTTGAAGAAGTCGTCGCCATCATCATCACCTTTTATCATCATCACCACATTTTCATCCACTACAAACATCATTATCATAACCATTATCACCAGAGTCACCACATCTCTGGTGGGAACACCGCCTTTTTCATCGTCGACCATCATCGTCAGAGTTGAGAACTAGAGAAAAATGAATCGGGACATCCACTAATCACCACTGATGTCTTCATATCGCTGTCATAGAACTCCAACATCACCGCCAAAAAACCATAAAAATAGAACATCACAACCATTAGAACCATAAAATATTGGCCATTCGCCCTCCCGGGTACCCTAAGCCTCTCGATCTGCACCTCTGATAACCTCCATGAAGACTCGTGCACCAGACTCATAGGAAAAGAAGCACAACAAGGATGAGCATATGGAGGCCTCGGTAGGGAAGTAATCCAGAAACCACATAGGTCAAACAAAATAGAGAACCAAAAATAGAGGAACAAAATCTATCCCAAACAAAATCACCATACGATACCTTAATCCATATACGCAAAATAGAGAAGGATTCAAATAGAGGAATGAACTCGAGATGAGACCACTATCAGCACTAGTCCAACTCCATCCCAAGTAATATTAGAACCCGAATCAAGCTCCACAAAAGTGGAGTCCAAGGTGATGGGTAAGCCAACATTGGTAGAGGAGAAAGAAGGCATTAGACACACTCACCAGTGCCGACCCAAGCCATCTAAAGCACCTACACACACATACCCAGAATGGGGGTCTGATGCATTGGGATAGATCAAAAGAGGGGTGGTGAGCGACGGATGATGAACACACCTAAAAAATACACATCAGTCGAGAAGGAAGAAAAAAAATAAAGATAAAGAACAGGATGGACCAAGTGAAGTGACACCATCATCGTCAAGCAGACCCTCAAAACCCTAGGAGGGGAAGAGGAGGCAACATGATTATCGGGATCCAGGAGAGTGTAGAGCCATCAGGTTCATTGATTATGCTCATTAGGCCCATTAGTACACCTAGGCCCACTAGGCCCATTAGGCCCATTAGACCCATTTGGACCATTTGGCCCATTACACCCATTAGGCCCATTCAACCACTTAGGCCCATTAAGAGACCACTGGTCCACTTCGATCCATTAGGACCATTCATACCATTAGGCCACTAAGGTCCTTTTGGCCCATTAAACCCATTAGATTTGGCCCATTAGGCCACTTAGACCCATATGGACCATTATGCCCATTAGGCCAATTAGACCAATTATGCCACTTTAGGCCCATTCGCTCCATTAGGCTCATTAGACCCTTTAGGCCACTTAAGCCCTTTAGGCCACTTTGGCCTATGAGTCACATTAGGTCAATTAGGCCACTTAGCCCCATTCGTCCTATTAGGCCACTTAGGCCCATTAGGTCAATTTGGCCAATTAAGCCCATTGGATTAGGCCCACTAGGCCACTTACGCCCATATGGCCCATTAGAACCATTAGTCCAATTATACCAATTAGGACCATTATGAACATCAGGCCCACTAAACCCATTCGTCCACTTAGGCCCATTAGGCCACTAAGGCCCCTTACGCCCATTATGCCACTTAGGTCCATTCAGGCATTAGGCCCATTTGGCCACTGAGGCCCATTAGTCCACCTAGTCTCATTAAGCCCATTAATTCTATTAGGCCCATTAGGACCATTAGACTACTTAGGCCCCTTGGGCCACTTAGGCCCATTAGGCCCCTTAGGCCCCCCGTTTGGCTGCTTAGGCCGATTAGGCCACTTAGGCCCATTTGCCCGATTAAGCCCATTATGCCACTTAAGACCATTAAACGCATTAGACCTATTAGACCACTAAGGCCCATTAGACCCATTTGTCTCATTTGGCCACTTAGGCCACTTAGTCCCCTTAGCCCATTAGGCCACTTATGCCCATCAGTCCACTTAGGCCCCTTAGGCCACTTAAGACCATTAGGCCACCTAGGACCATGAGTCCCATTAGGCCCATCGGTCCCATTATACCCATCTAGCCCATTAGTCACATTAATCCACTTATACCCCTTCGGTCACTTAAGCCTATTCAGCCCATCAAGCCCATTAGGACATTAGACCCATTAGGCCATCAAGGACCATTAGGTCACTTAGGCTCATTAGTCCACTTAGACCCATTCGGCCCATTAAGACCATTAGGACACCAAGGTCCATTAGTCCCATGAGGCCACTTAGGACCATTTGGCCCATTTGGTCATTGAGGCCACTTAGGCCACTGAGGCCCATTATGCCCATTAGGCCAATTAGACCCATTAGGCTCATTCATATAATTAGGACCATTGGTCCACTAAGGCCCATTAGGCCCATTAGGACAGTGAGGCAAATTCATCCCATCAGGCCACTTAGGCCAATTCGCCCACTTAGGCCCATTAGGCCACTGAGGCCCATTAGTCCCATTAGGCCATTAAGGCCCATTAGTCCCATTAAGCCCATTAGGCCCATTATGACCATTAATCCATTAATTCCATTCGTCCACTTAGGCCCATTAGGCCACTTCAGCCTATTAGGCTCATTCAGCCACTTAGTCCCATTATGCTCATTTGACCACATAGGCCCATTAGGCCACTTGGTCCCATTAGACCCATTAGGCCACTAAGTAAACTTAGTCCCATTAGTCCACCTAGGCCCATTTGGACCATTTGGCCCATTAGGCTACTTAGTCCCATTAGGCCACTTAGTCCCATTAGGCCACTTAGGCCCATTTGGCCCATTTGGCCACTTCATCCCATTAGTCCCCTTATTCCTATTCGTCCCATTAGGCCCATTCATTTACTTAGTCCCATTAGGCCAGTTAGGCCAATTTGGCCCATTAATTCACTTAGGCCCAATAGGTCCATTAGGCCACGTAGGCCCATTAGGCCAATTTTCCCACTTTGACCCATTAGTTCAATTATTCCCATTAGGCCCATTATGTTATTCGACCATTTTGGCCCATTTGGACCATTAGACCCATTAGGCCACTTAGGTCCATTAGGCCCATTTGGACACTGTGGCCCATTAGGCCCATTCATCCACTTTGACCCATTAAGACACTTAGGCACATTACGCTCATTAGGCCAGTGAGGCCCATTAGGCCCATTAGGCCACTTCAGCCAATTAGGACCATTAGGCCCATTTGGCTACTTCGGCCCATTATGCCCATTAACCCATTAGGCCCATTTGTCCACTTTTTCCCATTACACCACTTAGACCCATTAGTCCCATTAGGCCCATTAGGCCGAGTAGGCCCATTAGGCCGAGTAGGCCCATTAGGCCGAGTAGGCCCATTAGGCCGAGTAGGCCCATTAGGCTGAGTAGGCCTAGTAGGCACATTAGGCCGAGTACGCCTAGTATGCCCATTAAGATCATTAGGCCGAGTAAGCCCATTAGGATTTGTAGGTCCACTTGGTCCCATTAGGCCCATTAGGCCCATTGGTCCACTTAGACCCATTAGGCCACTTAGGCCCAATATGCCCATTCGACCACTTAGTCCCATTAGGCCCATTAGGCCCATTAGACCCCCTTAGACCTGTTAGGACTATTAGGCCCATTAGGCCACTTTGGCCCATTAGGCCCATTTGAACCATTCAACCCATTAGGCACATTCAGCCCATTAGGCCCATTCGGGCCATTAGGCCCATTAGCACCATTTGGCCACTTAGGCCCATTAGGCTGTTTTATCCCATTAGGCTCATTCGACACATTATGCCCATTCAACCATTAGGAAATTCAGGCCATTAGGCCCATTCAGGCCACTTAGGCTCATTCAGCCACTTAGGTCCATCAGGCCACTTAGGCCCAATATCCCAATTAATCCCATTAGGCCACTTAATCCCATTTGGACCATTCATCTCATTCGTCCCATTAGGAACATTAGGCCACTTTGGTAAATTAGGTCCACTGGGCCACTAAGGCCCAATAGGCCCATTTAGAAACTTGGGCCCATTAGGCCACTTAGGCCCATTTGGCCCATTCGTTCGATTAGACCAATTAGGCCACTTAGGCCACTTAGGCCCATTAGGCCCATGAGGCCACTTAGGCCCATTAAGACCATCAGGACACTTAGCCCCATTAGGCCACTTAGACCCATTCGACCCATTCGCCCAGTTGGGCCACTTAGGCCTATTTGGATCATTCGACCACTTGGGCCCATTAATCCCATTCGGAAGCCTCATCCCATTAGTACAATTAGGCACATTAGGGCACTTACACCCATTAGGCCCATTGGTCCACTTAAGACCATTCAGCCACTTAGGCCCATTAGCCCCATTTGTTCACTTAGGCCCATTTATCCACATAGTCCAAATCCCCCCATTAGGCCAATTAGGCCCATTCGTCCACTTAGTTCCATTGGTCCACTTTGGCCCATTAGCTCCTTTAGGCCGATTAGGCCACTTTGGTCCATTCGGCCCATTCGACCCATTAAATCACTTAGGCCCATCAGGCCCATTAGTCCACCTTGGCCCGTTACACCCATTTGGCCACTTCTTCCCATTACACCCATTAGGCCACTTAGTCTCATTGAACCAATTAGGCCCATTGGGCCACTTAGCCCATTTGACTCATCCGTCGACTTGGCCCCATTAGACCCATTAGACCCATTAGGCCTATTAGGCCCGTGAACCGACTGAGTCCCATTAGGCCACTAAGGTCGATGAGGCCACTTAGGTTGATGAGGCCACTTAGGCCCATTATGCCCATCAGGCCACTTAGGCCCATTCGACCCATTAGTCCATTTACACTCATTAGGCCCAATGGGCCCATTGGGCCACTTACACCCATTCGGCCTATTCGACCACTTAGGCCAATTAGTCCCATTAGGCAACTTATGCCACTTAGACCCATTAGGCCCATTGGTCCACGTAGTCCTATTAGGAAACTTAGGCCCATTAGGTTGATTAAGCCACTTAAGCCCATTAGGCCCATTAGGCCACTTAGGCCCACTAGACCAATTAAGCCTATTAGGACGATTAGGCCCATTAGTCGCACTAGTCACATTATTCCCCTTAGTCCCATTAATCCTATTAGGATGATTAGGAAACTTAGGCCCGTTAGGACACTTAGGCCCATTAGGCACATTAGGCCACTTAGGGTAATTAGGCCCATTCGTCCAATTAGGTCCATTAGTCCCCTAGACCCATTAAGCTGAGTAAGCCCATTAAGCCACTTAGTCCCATTAGGCCATTTAGCCCTATTAGGCAGATTAGGAAACTAAGTCCCATTAGTCCACTTAGTCCCACTAGGCCTATTAATCCAATTAGGCCGATTAGGCCACTTAGGCCGATTAGGCCACTTAGGCCCATTAGGCCACTTAGGCCAACGAGGCCCATTACACCCATTAAGCCCATTTGGACGATTAGGAAACTTTGGTCCATTAGGCCACTTTGGACCATTAGTACACTTAGCCAATTAGGTCCATTAGACCCATTAGGACACCTAGGTCCATTTGGCTCATTTGGACCACTGGGCCCATTATGCCCATTTGGTCGATTAGGCAACTTTGGCCCATTAGGCCACATCGACCTATTAGGCCCATTAGAACCATTAGTCCACTAAGGAAAATTAGGCCTATTAGGGCCATTTAAACCCTATGCTCGTTAATCCCATTAGGCCCATTAGGCCACTGAGGCCCATTAGTCCACTTAGACCCATTAGTCCCCTTGGGTCCATTAGGCCCCTTAAGCCCATTACGCCCCTTATGACCATTACATCCATTAGGACACTTAGGCCCAATAGGATTCTTAGGCCCATTAGGCCAATTAAGCCCATTAGGCGCATTAGTTCACTTAGGATAACTAGGCCCATTCGTCCCATTAGGTCCATTAGGTCCATTAGGCCCCTGGCTTGTTAATCCCCTTAAGCCCATTAGGCCACTTAGCCCCATTAGGCCGATTAGGAAACTGAGGTTCATTAGGCCACTTGGGCCCACTAGGACCACTAAGCCCATTAGGCCGATTAGGCCACTTATGTCCATTATGCCACTTAGTCCAATTATAACCATTAGGCCCATTAATCCCATTAGGCCAATTTGGCAACTTTTTCCCATTAGGCCACTTTGGACCATTAGTCCACTTATGCCAATTAGGCCCATTATGCCCATTATTTCACTAAGGCCCATTTGGCCCATTCGACCCATTGGACCAATTATGCCCATTAGGTCGATTAGGAAACTTTGTCCCATTAGGCCACTTCAACCCATTAGGCCTATTAGACCCATTAGGCCACTATTGCCAATTAGGCCCACTATGCCCATTTGGACCCTAGGCCCGTTAATCCCATTAAGCCCATTAGGCCACCTAGACCTATTATGCCACTTAGGCCCATTAGGCTCCTTATGCCCATTAGGCCCCTTAGGCCCATTAGGCCCCTTACACACACTATCCCCATTATCCTCATTACGCCCATTAGGCCACTTAGGTCCATTGGGCCGCTTAGGCCCATTTGGCTGCTTAGGCCCATTCAACCCATTAGGCCCATTTTTTCCATAGGCTCGTTAAGTCCATTAAGCCCATTAGACCACCCAGGCCCATTAGGCCACTTAGGTCCATTAGGCCCCTTAGGTCCATTAGGCCACTTAGGCCCATTAAGCTCATTAGGATAATTAGGACCATTAATCCCATTTGGCCGATTGGGCCACTTAGGCCCATTAGGCCACTTAGGCCCGTTAGTCTCATTAGGTCACTTAGACCCTTTAGAACCATTAGGCCCATTAGGCCAAATATGCCCAATTGTTACCTCCGCCCGTTAAGCCCATTAATCCCATTAGGATCATTAGGCCCACTAGGTCCCTTGGACCCATTAATCCCATTAGGCCACTTAGGACCATTCGACATGTTAAGACACTTAGTCCCATGAGGACCATTAGGCCACTTAAGCATATCCAGCCTATTCGGCCCATTCGACCACCTAGGAAAATTAGGCCCATTCGGCCACCTAGGCCGATTTGGCCCATTATGACACTTAGACCTAATTGTTTGATTAGGCCGATTAGGCCACTTAGGCTCATTAGTCCCATTAGGCCCATTGTCCACTTCAGACCACTAGGCACATTAGGCCCATTCAACCAATTAGGCCACTTAAACCCATATGGCCCATTTGACCACTTAGGCACATTAGGCCCACTAGTACTATATGGCCACTTCGGCCCTTTAGGACCATAAGGCCCATTAGACACATCAGTCCACTTAGGCATATTAGGCCCATGAGTCCACTTAGGACCATTAGTCTACTTAGGACCATTAGGCCCATTCTTCCACTTAGGTCCATTAGGCCCATTAGTCCAATTTTTCTCATTCATCCACTTAAGGCCATTCAGCCCATTAGGCCCATTCGGTCCATTATTCCCATTGATCCTATTAGAACTATTGGTCCCATTAGTCCACTGAGGCCCATTCAGCCCATTAGGCCCATTAGATCCATTAGGACACTTAGGCCCACTAGGACACTTAGTCCCATTATTCCCATTAGGCCACTTAGGCCACTTACGTTCATTTTCCCCATTGGGTCCATCATGCCCATTAGGCCACTTAGGGTCACTAGGGCCATTAGGACCATTACGACACTTAGGAAAATTTGGCCCATTGGCCCACTTGTTCCCATTATTCCCATTGGGCCTACCAGACCCATTGGGACCATTAGGCACATTCGACCATTGAGGTCCATTGGGCCCAATAGGCCCCTTAGTCCCATTAGGTTCACTCATCCCATTAGGAAACCTAGGCACATGAGGCCCATTGGGCCACTTAGACTAGTGAGTCCCATTCGGCCCATTAGGCCCATTAGGCCCATTAGGACCATTATGCACATTAGGTCACTTAGGCCCATTAGGCCCATTATCCAAATTGGTCCACTGAGGCCCATTGGTCTCATTGGGACTATTATTCCAATTAGGCCCATGAGACCAATTAGGTCACTGAGTTCCATGAGGCCCGTTAGTCCCATCAGGACCATTAGGCCACCTAAACCCATTAGGCCCATTAGGTCCATTATGCCACTTAGGCCAATTCAGCTCATTAGGCCACTTAGGCCCATTGGACACATCAGGCCCATTAGGCCCATCAGGCCACTTAGGACCATTAATCCCATTAGGCCCATTGGGCCACTTAGGCCCATTCGGATCATTAGACCACTTAGGCCTATTAGGCCCCTAAGGCCCATTAAGTCCATTAGGCCACTTAGGTCCATTCAGATCATTAGGCCGATTGGTCCACTTAGGTCCATTTGTCTCATTAGGATACTTAGGCCCATTCGGCCCATTAATCCCATCAGGCCCATCAGGCCCACTAGGCCCATCAGGACACTTAGGCACATTAGGCCCATTAGTCCTATTAGGAAACTTAGGCCCATTCGTCTCATTAGGCCCATTAGGCTACTTATGCCAATTAGGCTCATTAGGCAACTGAGACCCATTAGGTCCATTTGGCTACTTAGGCCCATTTGGATCATTTAGCCACTTGGGCCCATTAATCACATTAGGCCACTTAGGCCCCATAGGCTGATTAGGCCCATTAGGTTACAGAGGCCCATTAGGCCACTTAAGCAACTTAGGCCCATTAGAACCATTAGGCCACTCAGGCCCATTAATCCACTTAGGCCACTTAGTCCCAGTATGTCCATTAGGCTCATTCAGCCACTTAGGCCCATTCGGCCACCTAGGCCCATTAGGGCCATTAGGCCACTTAGGCCCATTAAGCTCATTATGTCTCTTAGGCCACTTAGGAGCATTAGGCCCATTAGGCCACTTAGGCCCATTTGGCCACTTAGGCCCATTCGGCCACTTAGGCCCATTCGGCCACTTAAGCCCACTTGGTCCATTAATCCCATTAGGACAATGAGGCCACTTAGGCCCATTAAGCCCACTAGGCGGATTAGGAAACTTTGGCCCATTAGGCCACTTAGGCTCATTAGGCCCATTAGGCCCATTAGGCCACTTAGGCCCATTCGGCCACTTAGGCACATTCGGCCAATTAGGCCACTTAGGCCACATAGGCCCATTAGGCCACTCAGGAACATTAGGCCCATTAGGCCACTAAGGCCCATTAGGCCACTTAGGTCCACTAGGACCATTAAGCCCATTAGGCCGATAAGGCCACTTATGCCCATTAAGACACTTAGGCCTATTCGACCAATTCGGCCCATTTAGACCATTAGGCCAATTAAGCCCATTAGGTCAATTAGGAAACTTTGGCCCATTAGGCCCCTTAAGCCCGTTAGGTTTATTAGGCCCATTAGGACACTTAGCCTAATTAGGCCCATTCAGCCCATTAGGCCACTTAGGCATATTCAAGTGATTAGGCCCATTTGGAAAATTAATCCCATTATGGCGATTCGACAACTTTGGCCCATTAGGCCACTTAGGCCCATTTGACCACTTAGGCCCATTAGGCCCATTCATCCTATTCAGGTCGTTAGGCCCATTTGGCCCATTAGGCCACTTAAGCCACATATGCCCATTAGGCCCATTATGCCCATAAGGTCCATTAGGACACTTGGGCCCATTATACCCACTAGGCCCATTACGCCCATTCGGCCCATTAGGCCACTTTGACCCATTAAGCCCATTAAGCCCACTAGGCCAATTAGGCCACTTAGGCCCATTAGGCCACTTCAACCCATTAGGACACTTAGACCCATTTTCCCATTAGGTCCATTAGGTCACTTAGGCCCATTAGGGAACTTAGGCCCATTAGTCACATTAGGCCACTTAAGCCCATTCAACCAATTAGGCAACTTAGGCCCATTTATCCACTAGGCCCATTCGTCCCATTAGGCCCACTAGGCCCATTATGCCAATTCATCCCATTAGGTCCATTAGTACGATTAGTCCCATTAGTCAACTTAGTCCATTTATGCCCATTAGGACCTTTAGGCCCATGAGGCCACTGAGGCCCATTAGGCTCGTTAGTCCACTTAGTCCCACTAGGCCCATTGGGCCACTAAGTCCCATTAGGCCCACTTCGAAACTTAGTCCCAGTAATCCCATTCATCCATTTAGTCCACTAGGCCCATTAGTCCCATTGGGCTCATTGGGCCAGTTAGGCCGATTACGTCACTTAGGCCCATTGGGCCACTTCGACCCATTAGGCCAATTCTTCCACTTAAAACCACTAGGCCCATTAGTCCATTAGGTTGATGAGGCCACTTAGGCCAATGAGGCCACTTGGTCCCATTAGGCCCATTGGGATCATTCCGCCCATTAGGCCCATATGGCCACTTCGACCCGTTTGGTCCCTTAGGCACATTAGGACAATTAGGCCCACTGGTCCCACTAGACCCACTGGGCCACTTTCGCCCATTAGTCCCATTAGGCCAATTAGGTGCATTAGGCCAATTTGGATCTTTCAGCCACTTAGGCCCACTAGGGCCATTAAGACACTTAGGCCCATTCATCCCATTAAGCCACTTATGCCCATTAGAACCATTATGCCACTTAAGTCCATTCGATAACTTAGGCCCATTAGGCCCATTCGTCCCACTAGGCCAATTTGGCCCATTCAGACCATTTAACCACTTAGGACCAATCGTCCACTTAGGCCCATAAGGCCCATTATGCCCATTCGGTCGATTAGGCTGATGCAGCCACTTAGACCCATTAAGCCCATTAGGCCACTTAGTCCCATTTGGTCGATCAGGTCGATCAGGCCACTTAGGCCACTTAGACCCATTAGGCCAAGTAGGTCCATTATCCCACTTAGGCCCATTAGACCCATTGGTCCCATTAGGCCCCTTAGTCACATTAATCCCATTATGCCGATTAAGAAAATTAGGTCCATTAGGACACTTAGGCCCATTTGGCCACTTAGGCTAATTAGGCCCATTAGTCACATTGGGCCCATTAGGCCCATTTGGACCATGGTCCCGTTAATCCCATTAGGCTCATTAGGCCACTTAGGCCAATTAGGCTGATTAGGCTACTAAGGACCATTCAGCCACTTAGGCCCACTCAGCCCATTAATCACATTAGGCCAATTCGGCCACTTATACCCATTAGGCCACTTAGGACCAATAACACCATTAGGCTCATTATTCCACTTAGGCCCATTAGGCCCATCACACCCATTAGGTCGATTAGGAAACTTTGGCCCATTTGGACATTTTGGCCCATTAGCCCACTTAGGACAATTAGGACCATTCGGGCCATTTGTCCCATAGACCCATTAATCCCATTAAGCCCATTCCGCCAATTAGGCCCATTATGAAATTTAGGCACATTATGCCCCTTAAGACAGTTATGCCCATTTGGATCATTTGGAACCTTGGCCTCTTAAGCCCATTAAGACCATTAGGCCCATTAGTCCCATTAATCCACTTAGGTCCATTGGGCCCATTAGGCCAATGAGGCCACTAGGGACCATGAGGCCCATTAGGCCACTTAGGCCACTTAGGCCCATTAGGTCACTTAGGCACATTAGGACACTTAGGCCCATGAGGCCCGTTAGACCCAGTAGGCCCTTTAGTCCACTTAGGCCCATGAAGACCACTATACCACTTAGGCCCATGAGGCCCATTAGGCCACTTCAGCCCATCAGGCCCATTCAAACACTTAGGCCTATTCGGCCATTATGTCACTTAGGCCCCTTATTCCCATTAGTCCCATTCGATCAATTAGGCCGATTAGGGCCCTTAGGCCCATTAATCCACTTAATCCCATTGGCCCATTTGGCCACTTAGGCCTATTAGGGCCATTAGGCCCATTAGGCCCATTAGACCCATTAGGACAATTAGTTCCATTAACCCATTAAGCCCATTCAGACTATTAGGCTCATAAGGCTACCTAGGCACATTGGGTCCCTCAGGCCCATTCGGCCCGTTAATCCCATTCATCCACTTAGGCCCATTCAGCCACTTAGGCCCATTAGGCCCATTAGTCTCATTAGTAACATTTGGACCATTAGTCCCATTAGGTCCATTAGTCCCATTAGACCCATATGGACACTTGGTCTCATTGGACCCATTAGGCCCATTCGGCCCATTCGGCCCATTTGGCCCATTCAGCTCATTTAGCACATTAGACCCATTAGGCCCATTCGACCACTTAGATACACTAGGCCCATTCAGCCACTTATTCCAATTAGGCCCATTAGAAGAATTAGGCGCATTAGGCCCATTAGGACCATTCATCCACTTAGGTACACTAGGCCCATTAGTCCACTTAGGCTCATTAGGCTACTTCGGCCCACTATGCGCATTAGGCCACTTACACCCATTAGACCCATTAGGCCAATTAGGTGCATTAGGTCTATTAGGTCCATTCATCCACTTAGGCCCACTAGGCCCATTTGGCCACTTTGGCCCATTAGGTAATTTTGGCCCATTAGGCCCATTAGGACACTTATGCCCATTAGGCCCATTAGGCCCATTAGGTCCATTAACTCCATTAGGCCAATTTGGCCCATCATGCCACTTAGGCCCATTCGGTCGATTAGGGCACTTAGACCCATTAGACTCATTAGTCCCATTAGGCCTCTTAGGCCCATTAGGCCCATTCGATTGATTAGAATGATTTTATGACTTAGGCCCATTCGATCGATTAGCCCGATTAGTCCACTTAGGCTGATTAGGCCGATTAGGCCATTTCGGCCCATTAGACCACTTAGGCCCATTTAGCCCATTCAGTCAATTTGGAATATTAGGCCACTTAGACTCGTTAGGTCCATTAGACAACTTAGGCCTATTACGCCCATTAGGCCCAATCAGTTGATTATGCCGATTGGGCCACATAGGCCCATTAGGCCACTTAGGGCCATTATGCCCATTCGGCTGATTAGGCTCATTAGACCACATAGGCCACTTAGGCCCATTCTGCCCCTAAGGCCAATTAGCCCACTTAGGCCACTTAGGCCCATTAGGCTCATTTGTCCCATCATTCGATTAGGCCGATTAGGCCAATTAGGCCACTTAGGCCGATTAAGCCCATTAAACCCATTAGGACACTAAGGCCCATTAGGCCAATTAGGCCTATTCAGTCGATTGGGGGAATAAGCCACTTAGGCCCATTAGGTCCCTTAGGCCCATTAGCCCATTAGGCACATTACACCACTTAGGCTCATTAAACCCATTATTACCATTAGGCCAATTAGCCCCATTTGGAAACTTAGGCCTATTAGGCCCATTAGGCCACATAGGCCCATTAGGCTAATTAGGCCCATTAAACCCATTAGTCCCATTATTCCCATTGGGCCTGTTAAACCACTTAGGCTACTTAGGCCCATCAGGCCCATTCGGTCGATTAGCTCAATTGGGTCACCTTGGCCCATTAGGCCACGTAGGCCCATTAGGACCATTAGGCCCATTAAACCCATTAGTCTCACTAGGCCCATTAGGCCTGTTAATCCACTTAGGCCACCTAGGCCCATGAGGACCATTCGGTCGATTAGCCCAATTAGGCAACTTAGGCCAGTTAGGTCCATTAGCCCCATTAGACCTATTAGGCACATTAGGCCCACTAGGCCCATTAGGGAACTTAGGCCCATCACTCCACTTAAAACCATTAGGGCCATCAGGACCATTAGGCCAATGAGGCGCATTCCGCCCACGAGGCCGATCAGGCCCATTATGATACTTAGTCTCACTAGGCACATTGGGCCCATGAGGCCACTTAGGCCCATGAGGACCATGAGGCCACTTAGGCCCATGAGGCCCATTAGACCCATCAGGTCACTAGGGCCCATGAGGCCACTTAGGCCCATGAGGCCCATGAGGCCCACTCGGCCCTTTAGGCCACTTAGGTCCATTAGGCCACTTACGCCCATTATACCCATTAGGCTCATTAGGCCAATAAGCCCAATAGGCCCACTCGCCCACTTAGTCCCACTGGTCCCATTAGGCCACTTAGGCCCATTAGGACACTTAGGCACACTAGGCCAATTTTTTCACTTAGGCCCATTAGGCCACTTACGCCAATTAGTCCCATTCAGCCAATTAGGCGCATTAGGTCCATTACGCCCATTCGGCCACTTAGGCCCACTAGGCCCATTCGGCCACTTAGGCCCATTAGGACACTTCGGCCCATTATGCCCATTAGGCCACTAACTCCCATTAGGCCCATTAGGGCCATTATACCACTAAAGCCCATTTTTCAACTTAGGCCCATTAGGCCCATTAACCCTATTAGGCCAATTTGGACCATTAGTTACATTCGACCACTTAGGCCAATTAGCCCCAATTAGACACTTAGGCCCATAAGGACCATTAGGCCCATTCGATGGATTAGGCTGATTAGGCCACTTAGGCCACTTAGACCCATTAGACCCATTAGGCACAACTTAGGCTCATTAGGCCCATTCGATCGATTATGCCGATTAGGCCACTTAGGACACTTAGACCCATTAGGCCAATTAGGCCCATTAGGCAATTTCATCCCATTATGCCCATTAGGCCCATTCGATCGATTAGCCTGATTTGACCACTTTAGACCACTCGGCCGATTAGCCTGATTAGGCCACTTAGGCCCATTAGTCCCATTAGGCCACTTAGGCCCATTCAGTCGATTAGGCAGATTAGGCCACTTAAACCCATTAGGCCCATTAGTACCATTAGACCACTTAGTCCTACTTGGCCCATTAGGCTCATTTGGTTGATTAGGACGATTAGGCCACATATGCCTATTAGGCCCATTAGGCCACTTAGTCCCATTTGGTCGATTAGGTTGATTAGATCACTTAGGCCACTTAGATCCATTAAGCCCATTATGACCATTGGGCTCATTAGGCCACTTAGGCCACTTAATCATTAGACCCATTAGTCCACTTAGGCCCATTTGTCCAATTGGTTGATTAGACCAATTAACCCACTTAGGCAACTTAGGTCGATTAGGCCCATTAGGCCCATTAAGCCACTTAGGCCCATTAGTCTCATTTGGCCACTTAGGACCATTAGTCCCAATAGGCCCATTCAGTTGATTAGGAGAATTAGGATACTTAGTCTCATTAGGCCCATTAGGCCACTTAGGTCCATTAGGTCCATTAGGCCACCTAGGCCCATTAGAATCATTAAACCTATTAGTCCCATTAGGCCTATTAAGACACTTATGCCACTTAGTCCCCTTAGGCCCATTCAGTCAATTTGCTGGATTAGGCCACCTAGGCCCATTGGGCCTATTAGGTAACATAGGACCATTAGGCCCATTACGAAACTTAGGACCATTAGGCCCATTAAACCCATTAGTCCCACTAGTCCAATTAGGTCCATTAATCTATATGGTCCCATTCAGTCGATTCGCTCGATTAGGCCACTTAGGCCACTTAGTCCAATTTGGTCCATTTAGCACACTAGCCCCATTAGGCCCATCGGGCCCATTAGGTCCACTAGGACCATTAGGTCACTTAGGCCCATTGGGCCTCTTAATTACATCAGGCCCATTAGGCCCATCATGCCATTAGGTCCATGAGGCGAATTCTGCCCATGAGTCCCATTAGGCCCATCAGGCCCATTATGTCGCTTAGGCCCATTCGACCCATTAGGCCTATGAGTCCACTTAGGCCCATGAGACCCGTGAGGCGCATTAGACCCATCATGCCACTTAGGCCAATTAGGACCATTAGGCCCATTAATCCCATTAGGCCCACTAGTCCCTTTAGGCCAGTTAGGCCCATTAGGCCCATTAGTCCACTTAGGCCCATTAGGCCCATTAGACCCACTAGGCCCATTCGTTCCAATCGGCCCACTCAACCTAGTAGCCCATTTAGGCCCATGAGGTCCATTGGCCCATTAGACCACTTAGGCCCATTTAGACCATTAGGCCCTTTAGGCTCACTTCTACCACTTAGTCCCATTAGGCACATTATGGCCATTGGGCAACGAGACAACTTAGGTCCATGAGGACAATCAAGCTAATTAGGCCCATTCGGCCAATTAGGCCCATTAGGCCCACTAGGCACATTAGGCCACTTAGGTCCTTAAGTCCATGAGGCCAATTAGGATCATCAGTCTCATCAGGTTACTTAGGCTCATTAGAACCATTTGGCCCATTTGGCCCATGAGGCCACTTAGGCCCATTAGGTCCATTAGGCTCATCTAGACACTTCATCCCATTAGGCCCTTTAGGACCACTATGCCCATTCGAGAACACATGCCCATTAGGCCCATTAGGCCACTTAGGCCACTTAGGCCCATTAGTCTCATTAGTCCCTCTAGGCCCATTAGGCCACTTCGGCCTAGGAGGCCCATTAGTCCCATTATGCCCATTAAGCACACGAAGCCACTTAGTCCCATGAGGCCCATTAGGCCCATTATGCCAATTAGGACACTTATTCCCATTAGGACCATTAGGCCCATGAGTCCACTTAGGCCTATTTGGCCTTTGAGGCCCATTCAGACCTTGAGGCCCATTAGACCCATTCGGCCCATTCCACCACATAGGCCCATTCTGACACATAGGCTCATTCGTCCCATCAAGCCAATTAGGCCCATTGGTCCCTTTAAGCCACTTAGGCCCATTGGGCCCATTAATCCAATTAGGCCCATTAAGAAAATTAGGACCATTAGGCCCATTAGGCCACTTAGGCATCTTAGGCCTATCAAGCCCATCATGCCCATTTTTTCCATCTGGCATATCAGACCTATTAGGCCACTGAGGTCCATTAGGTCCATTAGACCACTTAGGCCCATTACGCATGTTAGCCCACTTAGGCCACTTAGGCCACTAAGGACCATTAGGACCATTAGGCTCATGAGGCTCATCAGGTCCATTAGGCCACTTAGGCCCATTAGGCCCATTAGGCCCATTGGGCCACGAAGGCCCATTTGGCCCACTAGGCCCATTTGGCCACATAGGCCCATTAGGCCCATGACACCACTAAGGCCCATAAGGCCCATTTGTACCATCAATCAAATTAGGCCACTTAGGCCCATTATGACATTAGTCTCATTCAGTGCATTAGGTCATTAAGGCTACTTAGGCCCATTATGCCACTTGGGCTCATTACACCCATTAGGCCCATCGGGGCCATTACGCACATTAGGGCCATTACACCCATTGGTCCACCAAGGCCCATTCGGCCCATTAGGCCACTTAGGCCACTTAGACCCATTAGGCCCATTAGGCCCATGAGGCCATTGAGGCCCATTTGGCCCATTTGGCCCAACAGGCCCATCAGGCCCATTAATACCATTAGACCACTTAGACCCATTCAGCTCATTATGCCACTTAAGTCTATTAGGACCATCAGGCCCATGAGGCCACTTAGGCCCATTTGGCCCATTATGCCCATCAGGCCCATCAGGCACATTAGGCCACTTAGGCCCATTCGGCTTATTAGGCCACTTAAGACCATTAAGCCCATCCGACCCATTAGGCCCGTCGAACCAATTAGGCCACTTAGGTCCATTATGCCCATCAGGCCCATTAGGCCCATTAGGCCCATTCGGCTCATTAGGCCACTTATTCCCATTAGACCCATTAGGCCACTTAGGCCACTTGGGCCCATTAGGCCCACTAGGCCACTGAGGCCCATTAGGACACTTAGGCCCATTCGTCTCATTAGGCCACTTAGGCCCATTAGGCCCATTAGTCCACTTAGGCCCATTCATCCCATTAGCCCCATTAGGCCACTACGGCCCATTAATCTCATTAGGTCGCTTAGGCCCATTATCCCACCTAGGCCCATTAGGCTCATTAATCAACTTAGGCCCATTAGGCCCATCAAGCCACTTAGGCCCATTAGACCACTTAGGCCCATTATGCCAATTAGGAAACTTTGGCCCATTTGGCAATTCCGGCCACTTAGGTCGATTAGGCCCATTAGGCCATTGCAACCCATTAGGCCCATTATGCCATTTCAACCACTCAGACCAATTAGCCCCATTAGGCCATTGAGCCCCATTAGGCCACTAAGGCCCATTATGCCCATTAGGCCACTTTGGCTCATTCGACTCATTAGGCCACTTAGACCCATTAGGCCCATTCAGCCACTCAGGCACATTAGGACCATTTGGGCCATTTGGACCATTTGGCCACTAAGGCCCACTAGGCCCATTAGGCCAGTTATGCCCATTAGGGCCATTAGGTCACTTAGGCCACTTAGGCTCATCTGGCCCATTGGGCCACTGAATCCCATTAGGCCCATTGGTCCACTTTGGCCAATTAGACCACTTCGGCCACTTAGGACCATTAGAATACTTATACCCATTAGGCCCATGTGTCCATTGAGGCCCACTAGGCCCATTAGGCTCATCAAACCCATGAAGGCACTTAGGCCCATTAGTCCCCTGAGGCTCATTAGGCCACTTAGGCCCATCAGGCCACTTAGGCACATGAGGTCACTTAGGCCCATTATGCCAATTTGGCCACTTTGGCTCATTAGGCCGATTAGACACATTAGGCCACTATGGACCATTAGGCCCATTAGGCCCATTATTCCATTTCTGCCACTTAGGCCCATTAGTCCCATTAGTTCCATTAGTCCAATAAGGCCCATTAGGCCTATTAGGACACTGAGGCCCATTAGGCCAATTAGTCCACTAAGGCCAATTATGCCACTTAGGCCCATTAGGCCACTAAGTCCCATTTGGCCCATTAGTCCACATAGAACCATTCCACTCATTAGGCCACTTAGGCCCCTTAGGCCCACTAGGCCATTGATGCCACTTAGACCCATTAAACCACATAGGCCCATTTATCCCATTAGGCCCATCAGGGCCATTAGGCCAATTAGGCCCATTAGGCGCCTTAGGCCCATTAGGCCACCGACACCCATTAGGCCCTATAGTCCCATTAGGCCACTTAGGCCCATGAGGCCCATTAGGCCCATGACGTCCATGAGGCCACTAAGGCCACTAAGGACCATTAGGCCCATTTGGCCCATCATGCCCATCAAACTCATTAGGCCACTTAGGACCATCGGGCCCATAAGACCCATTTAGCCCATTATGCCACCTAGGCACATTGAGCTCATTAGGACACATAGGCCCATTAGACCCATCAGGCCAATAAATCCCATTAGACCGCCTTGGCCCATTCGACACATTATGCCCATATGGCCCATCAATCCACTAGGCCCATTCACGGAATTAGGCCACTTCAGCCCATTAGGCCCATTAGGCCCATCAGTCTCATCATGCCCATTGGGCCACTCGGGCCCATTAGGCCCATTAGGCCACTTAAGCATGTTTAGCGCATTAGGTCACTTAGGCCCATTAAGTACACTTGGACCCATTATGCCCATTAGGTCACTGAGGCCCATTAGGCCACTTAATCTCATTCATCTCATTAGGCCACTTAGGCCCATTAGGCCCATTAGGCCACTTAGGCCCATTAGGCCACTGAGGACCATTAGGACCATTAGTCCCATTACGACACTTAGGCCCATTAGGCCACTAAGGCCCACTGATCCTATTAGGCCACTAATGCCCCCTAGACCCATTAGTCTCATTAGACCACTTAGGGCCATTAGGCCCATTAGGCCACTTCGTCCACTTAGGCTCACTATGCCCATTAGGCCAATTAGGTCACTTAGACCCATTATGCCTATTAGGTCCATTAGGCCACTTAGGCCCATTAGGCTACTTAGGACCATTAGGCAACTTAAGCCCATTAGGAAAATTTGGCCCATTAGGCCACTTATGCCAATTATTCCAATTAGGCCACTTAGGCTCATTAAACAATTTCAGTCACTAACCCCATTAGGTCGATTAGTCCCATTAGGCCACTTAGGCCCATTATGCCATTTCAGCCACTTAGGCTCATTAGTCCCCATTAGGCCACTAAGGCCCATTCAGTCACTTAGGCCCATTAGTCCCACTAGTCCCACTTGGTTGATGAGGTCGATTAGGCCACTTCGGACACTTCGGCCCATTAGGCCCATTAGGCCAATTAAGCTACGTCGGTCCATTAGGCCCATTAGTCCACTTAGGCCCATCATGCCCATTTAGTTGATTAGGGGGATTAGGAAACTTGGGTCCATTACGCCCCTAAGGCACTTAGGCCTATTAGGCCCATTAGGCTAGTTAGGACCATTAGGCCCATTCAACCACTTAAGCCCATTGGTCCCATTAAACCCGTTAGTCCATTAGGCCCATTTAGCTCATTTGGCCACTTAAGCCCATTAGACCCATTAGGCCATGTCGGCCCATTAGGCCCATTGGGCCACTTAGGCTCATTAGGCCCTTTAAACTCATTAGTCCCATTATTATCATTAGTCCCATTAGGCCCATTAAGCCACTTAGTCCACTTAGGCCCATTAGGTACATTCGGTCGATTAGCCCAATTAGGCCACATAGGCCCATTAGGCCATGTCGGCCCGTTAGGCCCATTAGGACACTTATGACCATTAGGCCCATTAAACCCATTAGTCCCATTAGGCCCATTAGAATCATTAAGCGATTTAGGCTCATTATGCCCATTCGGTTGATCAACCAGACTAGGCCACTTAGGCCACTTGGGCCCATTAGGTCCATTAGGCCCATTAGGCCCATTAGGCCCACTAGGGAACTTAGTCCCATTAGGCCACTGATGGCCATTAGTCCCATTAGGCCCGTGAGGCGCATTCCACCGATGGTTCCCATGAGGCCCATTAGGCCCAGAAGGACCATCAGGCACATTAGGACACTTAGGCCTATTAGGCCCTTTGGGCCCATGAGTCCACTTAGGCGCATGAGGACTATTAAACCCATCAGTCCACTTGGGCCCATTAGGCCTATTAGGCCCATTAATCCCATTAGGCCCACTAGACCCTTTAGGCCACTTAGACCCATTAGCCCCATTGGGCCCATTAGGCCCATTGGGCCCACTAGGCCCATTTGTCCCGTGAGGCTCATTGGGCCCTTTTGTCCCATTCGGCCCACACAACCCATTAGGCCCCTTAGCCCACTGAGGCCCATTGATCCCATTATCCCCATTAGGCCACTTACCCCTTCGACCCATTAGTCCCCTTCAGCCCACTTAGCCCATATAGGCTTATTAGGCCCATTATGTCCATTGTGACCAAGAGGCAACTTAGGCTCATTAGGTCCACTCGGCCCTGAGGCCCACTAGGCTCATCAGGCCAATTAGGCCCATTAAGCCCACAAGGACCATTAGGTCACTTAGGCCCATTATGACACTTAGATAACTTAGGACCATGAGGCCCATGAATCTCATTAGGCCCATTAGGCCCATCATGCCCATTAGAACACTTAGGCAAATTAAGTCCATTCGGCCCATTAGGCCACTTCGGTCCATTAGGTCCACTAGGTCCATTAGGCCCATGAGGCCACTTAGACCCATTCGGCCAATTAGGACCATGAGGCCCATGAGTCCCATTAGGCCACTTAGGCCCATTAGGCCCATCAGACCCACTAGGCCCATTCATCCACTTTGGCCCATTAAGCCCGTCAGGACACTTTAGCCACTTAGACCCATTGGGTCCACTTGGCCACTTAAGCCCAGTAGGCCCATTAGTCCCATTAAGCCCATTAGTCCCATTAGGCCCATGAGGCACATTAGGTCCTTCAGGCCCATGAGGCCACTAAGGCTCATCAGACCCATGAGCCCACTAAGTCCCATGAGGCCCATTAGGCCCATTATGCCACCTATGCCCATTAGTCCCATTAGTCCTATGAGGACACTTAGTCCCATTTGTCCCTTAAGGCCCTTGAGGCCCATTAAGAGCATTAGGCCCATTCATCAACTTAAGCCCATTAGGCCAATTAGGCCATATACGCCTATTAGGCCCATTTCACCACATATGCCCATTAGGTCCATTCCGCCACTTAGGGCCATTAGACCTATTTGAAAACTTAGGCCCATTGGCCCCCTTAAGCCACTTAGGCCAATTTATCCCATTAATCCCATTAGACCAATTAAGCCCATTAGGCAACTTAGGACACTTTGGCCCATTTGGCCAATTATGCACATCAGGCCTATAATGCCTATTCGACCACTAAGGCCCATTAGACCCATTAGGCCCATTAGGCCACTTATGCCCATTATATTGATTAGGCCACTTATACCACTTAGGCCCATTAGGACCATTAGACCCATTAGGACCATTAGGCCCATTAGGCCACTTAGGCCCATTGGCCCAATGAGGCCCATTATGCCCATTGAGCCTATTATACCCCTGAGTCCCATTAGGCCATGGAGGCCCATTATACCCATAAGGCCCATTCATACAATTAGGCCCATTAGCCCACTAGGCCCATTAGGCCACTTAGACCCATGAAGCCCATTAGTACACTAAGGCCCATTCAGCCTATGAGGCACATTCGACCACTTAGGCCCATTAGGTCACTTAGGCACATTCGGCCACTTAGGCCCACTAGGACACTTTGCCCCACTGTTCTCATTTGGCCCATTAGGCCCACTGTGCCACTTAGTGCCATTAGGCCCATTCGACCACTGAGGCCCATTGGGCCACTTAGGCAAATTGGGACACTGAGGACCATTATGGTCATGAGGCCAATCAAGCCCATTAGCCCCCTAAGGCCCATTAGTCCCATTAGGTCCATCAGGACCTTAGGCCCCTAAGGCCCATTAGTCCCATTAGGTCCATCAGGCCCATCAGGCCACTTAAGCCCATTACGCCCATTAGGCCCATTAGGCCCATTAGGCCCATTATGCTACTTAGGCCACTTATGCCCAAGAGGCCCATTAGGCACATTAGAACCATTAGGCCATTGATCCCCATCAGTCCCATTAATTCTATTAGGCCACCTAGGCCCATTAGGCCCATTCGACCAATTAGGCCCATTAGGCCACTTTGGCCCATTCGACCCATTTGGATGATTAGGCCAATTAGACCACTTAGGCCACTTAGGCCCATTATGACCATTAGGTCCATTAGTCCACTTAGGCCACTTAGGCATTAGGCCCATTAGCCCCATTAGGCCACTTATGCCCATTAGTCCCATTACTCTCATTCGGTCAATTAAGCTGATTTGGCCACTTAGGCCCATTAGGCTCATTAGGCCTATTAGGCCCATTAGGCCCATTAGGTCACTTAGCCCCATTAGGACCATTATGTCGATTAGGGGGATTAGGCCACTCGAGACCATTAGGCCACTTAGGCTCATTAAACCCATTAGGCTCATAAGGCCACTTCGGCCCATTATGCCAATTTGACCACTTAGGTCCATTAGGCCACTTAGGCCCATTAGGCCCATTTTTCTACTAAGTCCCATTAGGCCACATAGGCCCATTAGTCTCATTAGGCCACTTAGGCCCATTAATCCCATTAAAACCATTGGTCATAATCGTCCCATTAGCCTCATTAGGCCGGTTAATCCACTTAGGCCACTTTGACCCATTAGGACCATTCGGTCGATTAGCCCAATTAGGCCACTTAGGCCCATTAGGCCCATTAGGCCCATTAGGCCACGTAGGCCCATTAAGAAACTTAGGCTCATTAGTCCCATTAACCCATTATTCCCATTATGCCACTTAGGCCCATTGGTCCTCTTATCCCAATTAGGCCCATTAGGCCCATTAGACTGCTTAGTCCCATTAGGCCCATTGGGCCAATGAGGCCCCTTTGGCACATTCGGCTCATTCAGTCCTTTAGAACCATGAGTCCCATTAGGCCCATCGGGCCACTTAGGCCCATTAGTCCCATTAGGCACACTGGGCCCATTTGGCCACTGAGGCCCATTAGGCCCATTCGGTCACTTCGGCCACATAGGTCCACTAGGCCCATTGGGCCACTTAGGCCTAGGAGGCCCATTAGGCCCATGATTCCACTTAGGCCCATGAGGCCCATTAGACCCATTATTCCCATTCAGCCACTTATGCCCATTATGCCTATTGGTCCCATGAGGCCACTTATGCCACTTAGGCCCATTAGGCCCATTGGGCCCATTAGGACACTTAGGCCCATTGGGCTACTTTTCCCCATTGTGCCCATTTGGCCTATCTCGCCCACTAGGCCCATTCGGCCATTGAGGCCCAATAGGACACTTAGGCCCATTGGGGCCATTGGGCCACTGAGGCCCAATTGGCTACTTAGGCACATTATCCCACAAAGGACCACTATGGCCATTGGGACAATCAGGCCCATTAGGCCCATTAGGGATTTGAGGCCCATTAGGCCTTTGAGGCCCATTAGTCCCATTATACCCATCGGGCCCATTAAGACACTTAGGCCCATTAGGCCCACTAAGCCCATTAGGCTCATGATGCCCATTAAGCAATTTAGGCCACTTAGGCCCATGAGGCCCATTAGGCCTATTAGGACCATGAAGCCACTAAGACCCATTAGGCCCATTAGGTCCATCAATCTCATTAGTCCATTTAGACCCATTATGCCCATTAGGCCACCTAGGGCCACTAGACCCATAAGGCCAATTAGGCTCATTCATCTCATTACGCCACTTATGCCCATTAGACCCATTAGGCCACAGAGGCCATTTAGACCCATTACTCCCATTAGGCCCATCATGACCATTAGGCCCATTATGCACATTAGGCCACTTAGGCCCATTAGGCCCATGAGGCCCATGAGGCCCATGAGGCTACTAAGTCCCACTTTTCCCATTTGTCCCATCAGGCCTATTAGGCCACTTAGGCCCATTAGGGCCATGAGGCCCATGAGGACCATTCGACCACTTAGGCTCATTCAGCTCATTAGGACACTTAGACCCATTAAACCCATGAGGCCCATTAGTCCCATCAAGCCCATGAGGCCACTTAGACTCACTCAGCCCATTATGCCCATCAGGCCCATCAGGCCCATCTAGCCCATTAGGCCACTTAGGTGCATTCAACTCATTAGGCCACTCAGGCCCATTAATCTCATTAGGCCCATCGGTCCCATTAGGCCTCTTAAGACCATTGGGACCATCAGGCCCATTTGGACACTTTGTCCCATTTGGCTCATTAGGCCACTTAGGCCCATTAGTCATATTAAGTCGATTAAGCCACTTTGGCCGCTTAGGCCCATTTGGCCCATTTGGCCCATCAGGCCACTGAGGCCCATTAGGCCACTTAGTCTCATTAGTCCAATTAAACTCATTAGTCCTATTAGTCCTATTAGGCCCATTAGTCTGCTTAGGCACATTCAGCTCATTAGCCCACTTAGGCTCATTAGGTCCATTAAGCCACTTAGGCCACTTAGGCCCATTCGTCCCATCAGGCCCATTAGGCCACTGAGTCCCATTAGGACCATTAGGACATGTATTCCCATTCATCTCATTAGGCCACTTAGGCGCTTTAGGCCCATTAGGCCCATTAGTCCCATTAGGCCACTTCAGCCACTTAGGCCCATTAGGCCACGGAGTCCCACTTGACCCATTAGGCCGCTTAGGCCCATTAGACCCATTAGGCCACATTGGCCACTTAGGCTCATTCGCCCCATTAGATCCATTAGACCACTAAGGCCCATTAGGCCCATTAGTCCACTTAGGACCATTAGGCCCATTTGGCCACTTAGGCCACTTAGGCCCATTACGCCCATCATGTCACTTAGGCCACTTAAGCCCATTAGGCCACTTAGGCCCATTAGGCCACTTAGGCCCATTAGGCCACCTAGGCCCATTATACCCATTAGGCCACTCAGGCAACTTAAGCCCATTTGGTCCATTAGCCCACCAAGGCCCATTAGGCTTATTAGGCCCATTAATCCCCTTAGGCCCATTAGGCCCATTAGGCAATTGAGACCCATTAGGCCAATTAGGCCCATTAGGCCACTTAGACCACTTAGGTCCATTAGGCCCATTAGGCCACTGAGGTCCATGGGGCCCATTGGCCCACATAGTCCCATTAGGCCACTTAGACCCATTAGGCGACTTAGGCCCATTTGGCCCATGAGGCCACTTTGGCCACTTTGGCCTGTTATGTGCATTTGGCCCATTCAGCCACTTAGGCTCATTAGGCCACTTAGGACGATTGGACCCATTAGTCCACTTAGACCTATTAGGCCCATTAGTCCACTTAGGCTCATTTAGCCCATTAGGCCACTTCAGCAACTTAGGCCCATTCGGCCAATTAAGACACTGAGGCCCAATAGGTCCATTTGGCCACTTAGGCTCATTCGACTCATTAGGCCACTTAGGCCCATTAGGCCCATTAGGCTACTAAGGTCCATTAGGCCAATTAGTCCTCTTAGGCCCATTAGGCCCATTTGGCCACTTAGAACACTCATGCCCATTAGCCTCATTAGGCTACTAATACCCATTATGCCCATTAGGACACTTAGGCTTATTAGGCCCATTACACAACTTAGGCCACTTTGGCCCATTAGGCCACTTAGGCCCATTAGGTCCATTAGGCCACTTAGGCCCCTTAGGCCCATTATGCCCATTAGGACCATTCGCCCACTTAGTCCCATTAGGCCACTTAGGCCCATTAGTCTCATTATCCCACTTAGGCCCAATAGGCCACTTAGGCCCATTAGTCCCATTAGGCCACTTAGGCCCATTAATCCACATCGACCACTTAGGCCCATTAGGCCCATTAGGACCATTATTACCATTAGGTCCATTTGGACACTTAGACCCATTAGGACACTTAGGCCACTTAGGCCACTTAGGCCCATTCGGCCACTTAGGCCCATTATGACCATTAGGCCCATGAGTCCACTTAGGCCCATTGGGCCATTTAGGACCATTTCGTCCACTACGCCACTTAGGCCCATTGGGCCACTTAGGTAACTTAGGCCACTTAGGCCCATTAGGCCACTTAGGCCAATTGGGCTCATTAGGCCCATTAGGCCACTTATGCTCATTATGCCCATTAGGCCCATTTTTCCACTTAAGCCTATTATGCCCCTTAGGACCATTTTACACATTCATCCACTTAGGCCCATTAGGCCTATTAGGCCCATTAGGACACTTAGGCCCATTAGGCCACTTAGGCCCATTCGGCCCATTCGGCCCATTCGGCCCATTAGGCTCGTTTGGCCCATTTGGCCCATTGGGCCAGAGAGGCCCATTCATCCCATTGGGCTACTTAAGTTCATTCAGCCCATTACACCACTTAGGTTTGTTCATCCCATTAGGCCCATTAGGCCACTTAGGCCAGTTAGGCCCATTAATCCACTTTGTCCAGTTAGGCCCATTAGGTTCATTAGGACCATTACGCCACTTAGGCCTGTTTAGCCTAACAGGCCCATTAAGACACTTAAGCTAGTTTGGCCCATTAGGCCACTTAGGCCAGTTAGACCCATGAGGCTCATTGGGCCCATTAGGACAATTAGGCAAGTTAGTCCAGTTGTGCCCATTCATCCCATTAGGCCCATTTGGCCACTTAGGCACGTTAGGCCCATTAGAACCATTTGACCTATTAGGCCACTCAGGCCCATTCACCCTATTAGGCCACTTAGGCCTGTTAGGCCCAGTTGGCCCATTAGGCCCCTTAGGATAGTTTGACCCATTAAGTCCATTAGGCCCATTGTTCCCATTAGGCCACTTAGGCTAGTTAAGCCCATTCGACCACTTAGGCCCATTAGGCCCATTTGGCCCATTTGGCCCATTTGGCCCATTAGGCCCATTAGGCCCATTAATCCATTTAGGCCCATTAGGCCCCTTGGAAGGCCACTTGAAAGTGCCCAATGGATGATTGTATCACTGAGAGGGGGAGGGGTGAATCAGTGATACTTTTTTCTCTTGTATTTCTTTTCAAATGAAACAACATTTGCCTCTTGTTAAAGATTCTATTCCCTACTGAAAACAATTCAAACACACATCCACATGAACACACGTATTTACAAGATTCTCTATTCAATAAGAATAGCTACGTCCTTAGTTTGGTATGGAAGTGATCCAATACCACACAATCCACTAGAAAGCAATCATTGGACTACAACGAGTAGGATATACCATTTCACTCGCGTAGAACTATGTAAACAATCCAATAGTTCATGTCCACCCTCTTAGCACAAATAGGGTAATTCAATGATTGTGTAACTACTCATGTTCCCTGTGCTTATTTTCAATTCCAAAAATGTATTCAATTGAAAACACTTCTTCAATTTCTTACCCAGAAGATGGTAAGAACTTCCTAGACTTTCTTAAGAAAAAAGAGCAACTCTGATTTTCCCAGTATGATTTTCCCAGTCTGATTCCTCCGAGTATGATTCTCCCTAATATGATTCTTCCAGACATGATTTTCCCGATACGATTATTCTCAGTACTATTCTACCTAGTAAAAAAAATATAACTTTGACTGAATGCAATAGAGATGAATCGACACCACTTCCATTTTCTATCTTCCACAGTCCAGAAGACCTATTAAGAAAATCCTGATTTGATTAATCCATCTCGATATGATGATTAGACGAAAACAATTGACAAGACGAATAATGTAATTAGCGGAGTACGATAAACACTGAGTACAACGATCAACTGAATACAACATTGTGATCTTGTCTCTTCTCTTTCACTTCAATCTGTCAAAACTTTTTCAACAAAAGTGAATAGTGAAACTTCTTCTTCTCTTTAAAACTTAGAGATTCTCTCTCATGAACAGTAAATCGATCCACCTCATGTACAACGTTTGGCCCATTTGTCCCATTTGGCCACTTAAATCCCATTTGGCCCACTTGGCCACTTAAATCCCATTAGACTCATTAGGCCACCTAACCCACTTATGCCCATTCGACCCTTAGGCTCATTAGGCCCATTAGTCCATTTAGGCCAATTTAGGTCATTTAGTCCAATTATGCCATTTAGGCCATTTAGGCTATTTTTGGAAAATTATTCCATTTAGTCCATTTAGGTCCTTTAGGCCAATGAGGCCAATGAGATCAATACATGCCAATTAGCAAATTTAGGTCCTTTAGGGAATTTAGACCAATTAGAATATTTAGGCTATTTAGGCTAATTTAATCTAATTAATCTAATCAGTCCAATTATTCCAATTAGGCCAATTAGGCAATTTAGTTTATTTAGGCCATTTAGGCCAATTTAGGACATTTAGGCTAATTGGGCCATTTAGGCCAATTTAGGTCATTTAGGCTATTTAGGCTAATTTAGACCACTTAGGCCATTTCATCCAATTATTCCATTTAGGGAAATTTAGTCAATTTAGACCAACTATTTCAATTAGGTCGATTAGGCTATTTAAGCCGATTAGGCCAATTTTGACCATTTGGGCCTATTAGGTCAATTATGCAATTTAATCCAATTTGGCCATTTAGGAAAATTTTGTCCATTTAGGCCATTTAGACCAATTTATTCCATTTAGGCCAATTATTTCAATTATGTAAATTACACAATTTAGGAAATTTAGCCCAATTATTCTATTTACGCCAATTTAGGCCATTTATACCAATTAGGCCAATTAGACTAATTTTGGAAATTTAGGCCATTTAGGAAAATAAGGTGATTTAGGCCAATTTAGCTCATTTAGACCAATTAGAAAAATTATTACAATTAGGAAATTCATGCCAATTATACCAATTAGGCCATTTAGTCCAATTTATGCCATTTAGGCCAATTTAGGCCATTCAGGTCAATTTAGGTCGCTTAGGCCAATTAGACCAATTAGGCCATTTAGGCCATTTAGGAAAATTATTCCATTTAGTCCAATTATATCAATTAGTCCATTAAGTTAATTTAGGCCAATTAGGCTATTTAGACCATTTAGACCAATTTAGGCCATTTAGACCAGTTACGCCAATTTAGGCTATTTAGGCTAATTTAGACCATTTAGTTCGACCAATTAGTCCAATTAGTCCATTTATGCAATTTAGTCAAATTAGGTCATTTAGGATAATAAATCCATTTAGGCCAATTTGGCCAATTAAGACCATTTAGGCCCATTTAGGAAATTTAGGCCAATTAATCAATTTGGTCATTTAGGCCATTTAGGCCAATTAGTCCATTTAGGTTATTTAGTTCATTTAGGCCAATTAGGAAAATTATACAATTCAAGTCATTTGGTCCAATTTAGGCCATTTAGGCCAATTATGCCATTTAGGCCAATTTAGGACATTTAGGCTATTTAGGCTAATTTAGACCCATATATCCAATTAGTCCATTAAGCCCATTATTCCCATTAGTCTCATTAGGCCACTTAGTCCCAATTGGATCATTAGGCCGATTAGGACACTTAGGCCCATTAGGCCACTTAAGCCCATTAGACCCATTTGGCCCATTTTCCTACTTAAGACCATTTTGAACCTTAGTCTCATTAGGCCCAATAGTTCATTTAGGCCAATTTAGGTCATTTAGGTCAATTAGGTCAATTAGGCCATTTCGGCCATTTTTTCCATTTAGGCTATTTTGGCCATTTAGGCTAATTTAGGCCATTTAGGCCAATGAGGCCAATGAGACCAATTCAGTCTAATTAATCCAATTTAGGCCCTTTAGGGAATTTAGGCCAATTAGAAGATTTAGGCCATTTAGTCCAATTTAGGCCAATTAAGACAATTAGTCCAATTAGGCCAATTAGGCCAATTAGTCCAATTAAACCAATTAGGCAATTTAGTTCATCTAGACCATTTAGGACAATTTAGGACATTTAGGCTAATAAGGACATTTAGGTAAATTTATTTCATTTAGGCCATTTAGGTTAATTTAGACTATTTAGGCCAATTCTGTCAAT
The DNA here is from genome assembly GCA_963277665.1 of Viscum album. Classification (NCBI taxonomy): domain Eukaryota; kingdom Viridiplantae; phylum Streptophyta; class Magnoliopsida; order Santalales; family Viscaceae; genus Viscum; species Viscum album. The sequence goes on along the minus strand of OY728132.1, from coordinate 944,284,687 downwards.
TATGCCCTTTAGGTCAATTTATGCAATTTAGACCAATTAGGTCAATTAGGTCGATTAGTCCATCTAAGCTGATTAGGCCAACTTTGACCATTTGGTCAAATTAGGCCAATTATGCAATTTAGGCAATTTAATCCAATTAGTTCATTTAGGAAAAAAAATCCATTGAGGCCATTTAGTCCTATTAGGCCAATTAGGTCAATTACACAATTTAGGCAATTTAGCCCAATTATGCCATTTAGTCCATTTAGACTAATTAGGCCAATTAGATCAGTTTTGACTATTTAGGACAATTAGGACATTTAGGCCAATTTAGCTCATTTAGACCAATTAAGAAAATTAGGCCAATTAGGCAATTCAGGCCAATTAGACCAATTAGGCCATTTAGGCCAATTTATGTTATTTAGGCCAATTTAGGCCATTTAGGTCAATTTAGGCCACTTAGGACAATTAGACCAATTAGGCCATTTAGTCCATTTAGGCTAATTAGTCCATTTAGTACATTTAGGTCATTTAGGCCAATTAGGCCATTTAGACCATTTAGACCAATTTAGGCCATTTAGACCAATTAGGCCAATTTAGGCCATTTGGGCCCATTTAGCCTAATTGGGCCAATTATTCCAATTATTCCATTTAGGCTATTTAGGAAAATTAGCCCAATTAGTCCATTTAGGCCAATTAAGCCATTTAGGCCAATTTGTCCAATTGGACCATTTAGGCCAATTTAGACCATTTAGGCCATTTAGGCCAATTTAGGCCATTTAGGCCATTTAGGCCAATTAATCAATTTGTTCATTTAGGTCATTTAGACCATTTAGGCCAATTAGTCCATTTAGTCTATTTAGGTCATTTAGGAAAATTAGTCCAATTAGAAAATTTAGGTCATTTAATCCAATTTAGTCCATTTAGACAAATTAATCCATTTAGGCTAATTTAGGTCATTTAGTCTATTTTAGACCATTTAAGCCAATTCGACCAATTAGTCCATTTAGGCCAATTTAGGCTATTTAGGCCAATTAGGCCTATTAGGACATTTAATCCAATTTGGGAAATTTAGGTCATTTAGGTCAATTAGGCCATTGAGGACAATTATACCAATTAGAAAATTTAGGAAATTTAGGTCAATTAGGCCAATTAGGTTAATTTAGGTCATTTAGACCAATTAGGTTATTTCGGCCAATTAGGCCATTTAGACCAATTAGGACTATTTAAGCCATTTAGGTCAATTAGGACAATTAATCCAATTGTGTAATTTATGAAATTTAGGTCAATTAAGCCATTTAGGCCAATTTAGACCATTTAGAGCAATTAGGAAATTAGGCCAATTTTGGCCAATTAGGCCAATTTTGGCAAATTAGGCCAATTAGGCCATTTAGGCAATTTAGATAATGTACTATGAAGGGACACACAATATATAGACTGTCTGGTATGAGTAATCATAAGCAGATGAGGCTTCTTCTCATGAAGTTCGCACTTGGTAATCTCTAAGATGAGAGATTATGAGAACAGACCCGCCAGTAGGAATTATGGATGTTTTGGTGTCATAGGATATTCCTATCTATGAGTGTGTGTGATGATCCTTAGACTTTAAGATTATTATTGAAGCATTTCACAACTCGCATACTTAGATGTATGTCATAAACCATGATGATAATAGCACATGAAGAAGTTGGATATGTTGGGTGTGTCACGAGGACATGTCATTAAATAAATAAGCTGAGGAAGGATTTTTCCCTTCCATATTTATAGAAGCTGATATCTCAACCCTAGGATTGGAATAAAACCCTTGCATTAAATTCCAAGTCCATGGTGTAATGATGTGTTTATTTCAGACAGTCAAAGGAAGACATATCTATCATATAGGTTGGTGACACAGATGTGCAACCCTCTTGATGAGATATTGTGACAAAGCAATTATATTTCACAGTGAGTGTCTATATCTAGTTTTCGATGTTGCGACATCAAGTTCTTTCTCTTGGGTGCTTTAACTCATTGCTAGAGAGTAATATCAGACTTTAGGAAATTCCGCCTAATGTCGATGATAAGGAATCCTAGAGGGTCATGCACTAAGTGTTTCCTTTGATCTTGATTAAATTCTATTTGAGTTTAATTAATGGAATCAATATTATTCTCAAGTCTGAGGAATAATTTTATTCAATTTATATTGATCACATAAATTAAATAAATATTTATTCACCGACATGTGAATAAAATATTTATTTTATTTATTTAATATTTTATAAATATTTATCCAATAGATTATGAATAAAATATTTATTTATGAATAAAACATTTATTCAGTTGTTCAATAGATGATAGAGGAGTTTGAATGGACCAAGATCGAGTCCATTGACAAATATTAATTAAAAATACCGTTATATAATAGTTGTTATTGTGCAAGTTTGTGTGCGCCAAAAAATAATAATTATATAATAATATTATGCAGTATGATATTTATTGAAGATAATTAATGTAATTTAATGGATGGTATGAAATTAAATAATATTTTAAATTAAATCTCCACTATATAAATAGGCATCTATATCTATTGTGTAGAGCATCCAAAAATTGAGAATAATTTTTTTTGCGCACAACGAATTCTATTTAAACTCCTCCTTCTCTCTCTCTCTCTCAAGAATGAGAAGTACAATAAAGATTTCTTCAAGACTAAAGAACGAGTGATCAATAATGAACAACATAATAAATTGGACTCGCCACACTAGAACCTAGAGATCGAGTGGTGTTTCTCAGAGATCATAGGAGAACATGTGGATTTCCACTAGAGGGATTTTATCCTGGGATCCTCATAGTGCAATGATGGTAGTTTTAAAGGGTCTTTTCATATGATCAACATTCACTAACGAAAAAAGTTCCTAAGCATAGGTATTTATTTATTTAAATATTAAATATATTAATTTTAAATTTGATGTGAATTATCCTCTCTCTTGGTTTCAATAAATGATTATTAAAATAAATTTTAATATACCATACATCTTTGTATGCTTTCGTTATGTTCAAAACAACCACCACCACCACTACCACCTCCCCTTTTGTCACCAACACTACCCCCCCCCCTCCACCACTACCACCATCACCGCCATTAGTTGGGCCGCCACTAGGACCCTCACTAAAATCAATAGAGGTATCATATAAAGAGAATATTGGTTTCATACATGAATCAAAAGTAATAGTAGTCTCTGATGGAAGTGGTGTACTTACAACTGATAGATCTTTCAGGAAGTCTTTGGTTACCAATTTACTTCTTCCACGCCCCTTTATAGCTATTTTTTTTGGCCTCATCTGCTTTTGTATTTGCGTTTTTCATCTGGTGGTCTGATAGGTTTGAGAGTCACTTGATGAGGGCCAATACCTAATGGGGATGATGTTTTTCATGGGTTGACATCATACTCTCCCATGGCGCTCCTCACCTAACACTTGTCTTAAATGATCAGTTGGCCCAAATTTGTCATCTTCTTTCTCATCGAGGGCCTCCAGGACACACTATTGAAAATATAAACATGATATTTAATTATGAATTACATATAAAAATTTGAAATATCAATAAAAAAACTTACAATATTTTCTTTTGTTTGTGCATTTACATAACTTCCATTATTTTTCTTCCTAGTTAAGGAAAATAATTTTTCTCGAGGCACATGACTTTTTATTCCAAATGTTGTTTGTTGCAAATGACATTGATTATTATAATACTAAATTGTTGAATAATATGAAAGTGATAAACCTAGAATGAATTAAAATTGTAGTTGTTGAAGAAATCCATAAAATGAAGAAACATATAAATTTAAATTTAATTTTAAATTTAATACCAGTGACATAACATAAACAATACATACTAATTATCAAGATAAACCTATGTATGATATGGATTCCTCTTGTCTATTAATTTTGGTCTAATTCCATTTATGTTGTATTATTTGGTTATTCGGTCACTTGGTAATTTTGATCATTTGTTCATTTTTCTACTTAGCTAATTATACAATTAGACCATTTATACGAATTAGGCCAATTAGGACAATTAGTCCAATTAGACCATTTAATCCAATTAGGCCCTTTAGGCCAATTGTGTCATTTAGGCCAATTAGGCCATTAAGATAATTAGGTCATTAAACCATAGGGAATTTAGGTCTTTAATCCATTTGGACCAATTAGTCCATAGGGAATTTAGATCATTTAATCCATTTTGACCAATTAGGCAATTTAGAACAATTAGGTCATTTATCCCAATTAGGTCATTAGGCTATTTAGACCAATTTGGCCATTAGGCCATTATCCCATTGGTTCATTACACCATTAGGCCAATTGGTCATTTGGCGATTTGACCATTTACGCCAATTTATGCCAATTAGGCTAAATAGGCTAATTAGGTCAATTAGACCATTTAATACAATTGGATCATTTTATCCATTTAGACCCATTTGGCCATTTAGGCTAACTAGTCCAATTAGGTCAGTTAGGCCAATTAGACCAATTATTCCATTTAATCTAATTAGAAAATTTAATCCATTTAGACCAATTAGGCCATTTAGACCAATTAGTTCATTTATTCAAATTAGGCCATTATGCCAATTATGCCATTAGGCTATTAGGCCATTAGGCTATTTAGACCAATTAGGTCATTTAGGTCATTAGACCATTAGCCCATTAGTTCATTTTTCCATTATGTTCATTGTTCATTTGGTCATTTTGTCATTTAGGCCAATTTAGACCAATTTAGGCCAATTATAAAAAAAATCCTAAAACCTAGACCCAAAACACTATATCTAGAACACTAATATCTAAGGCCTAAATAGGCCCATTAGGCTGATTAGGCCACTTAAGCCCATTAGGTCACTTGGGACCATTAGGCCCATTAGGACCATTCAGCCCATGAGGCCATTTAATCCCATTATGCCCATTCGACCACTTAGGCCCATTAGGCCACTAGGCTGATTTTCCCACTTAGTACCATTAGGCTCATTAGGCCACTTAGTTCCATTAGGCCACAAAGGACCATTAGGCCCATTCATCCCACTCGACCCATTAGGACCATTCAAACCATTATGCCACTTAGGCCAATTATCCCATTAGGCCACTTAGTCCCATTAGGCCCATTACGATGATTAGGTTGCTTAGGCCCATTAGAACCATTACGCTGATTAGGCCACTTAGGCTCATTATGCCCATTTGGCCCATTAGGCCACTTAGGCCCAATTGGCCCATTAGGACCATTCGTCCACTTTGGCCTATTAGGTCAATTATGTCACTTAGTCCCATTAGGCCACTTAGCCCCATAAAGGCCCATTAGGCCACTTAGGCCCATTAGGCCCATTAGGTCACTTAGTCCCATTAGGCTCATTAGGTAGATTCGGCCCATTAGGACCATTAGACCAAATAGGCCCATTTGACACATTAGGTTGATTCGTCCACTTAGTCCAATTAAGCCACCTGGGCCCATTAGGCTAATTAGGCCACTTAGGCCCATTAGGCCACTGAGGTCCATTACACCCACTAGTCCTATTACTCCCATTCTGCCCATTAGGCTAATTAGGCTCAATATCCCCATTAGAACCATTAGGACTATTAGACCATTTAGGCTCATTAGGCCCATTAGGCCACTTCAGTCCATTAGGCCCATTAGCCAACTTAGGCCACATAGGTCCATTAGACCACTTAGTCCCATTCAGACACATAGGCCCATTAGGCCAGTTAGGCCCATTGATCCCATTTAGCCTATTTAGCCCCTTAGATCACTTAGGCCTATTAGGCCCATTAGGCCCATTAGGCCACTCAGACCACTTTGGCCCATTAGGCCGATTAGGCCCATTGAGCCCATTTGGCCCATTTGGCCCATTAGTCCACTTAGGATGCTTAGGCTCATTAGGCCACTTAGGCCACTTAGGCCCACAGAGCCCATTAGGCCCCTTAGGTCACTTAGGTTGCTTAGGCTCATTAGGCCCATTGGGCCACTTAGTCCAATTATGACACTTAGTCCCATTGATCCCATTAGGCCCATTAGGCCACTTAGGCTGGTTAGGCCCATTAGGCCCATTAGGCCACTTAGGCTGCTTAGGCCCATTAGAACCATTAGCCATTGGGCTCATTAGGCCACTTTGGCACATTAGTCCACTAAGGCCCATTAGGCCCATTAGGGCACTTAGGACCATTAAGCCACTTGTTCTCATTAATCCCATTGGGCCTATTGGGCCACTTAGGCCCGCTCGGCGACCTAGGCCCCTCAGGCCACTTAGGCCCATTAGGCCGATTAGGGTCCTTAGGCCCATTGGCCCACTTAGTCCCATTAGGCCCATTCGTCCCCTTAGACTCATTGGGCTCATTCGGCTACTTAGGCCCATTATGCCACTTAGGCCCATTAGTCCCATTAGGCATATTAGGACACTTAGGCCACTTAGGCCCACTTATGCCCACTTAAGCCCATTAGTCTACTTAGGCCACTTAGGCCCATTAGTCCTCTTAGGCCCATTGAACCCATCAGGACCATTTGGTCCCTTAGGCCACTTAGGTCACTTATGCCCATTAGGCCACTTAGGCCCATTGAGCCCATTAGGCCCATTAGTCCCATTAGGCCCATTAGTCCCATTAGGTCACTTAGGCCGCTTAGGCTCATTAGGCTCATTAGGTCACTTAGGACACTTAGGCCCATTATTCCACTTAGGCCTATTGAGCACATTATTCCCATTAGGCCACTTTGCTCGCTTTGGCCCATTAGGCCTATAAGGCCACTTATGCCACTTAGGCCAATATAGCTCGTTATCCATTGAACCCATTTGGCCACTTAAGCCTACTAGGCCACTTAGTCCCATTAGGCCACTAAGTCCCATTAGGCCTCTTAGGCATGTTAGGACCATTAGGCCACTTAGGCCCATTAGTCCACCTATGCCCATTAGGCCCATCGAGCTTATTAGAACACTTAGGCCCACCTAGCCACTTTGGCCCATTAGGTCACTTATTCCCATTAAGACCATTGGGCCTATTAGGACACTTAGGCCCACTTAGCCACTTAGGTCCATTAGGCCCTTTATGCCACTTAATCCGCTTAGGCCCATTGGGGACATCATTAGCCATTAGGCCCATTAGACCACTTAGTTCCATTCGACCCATTCGTCCCCTTAGTCCCATTGGGCACATTAGGCCACTTAGACCCATTAGTCTAGTTAGGCCCATTAGGCCCATTATGCCACTTAGGTCCATTAGGCATATTAGGCCACTTAGGCCCATTAGGCCCTCCAAATTATTTTTTTAATTTTCATAAAATCCACTTTGAGGAAAAAGTGGTAACTATACACTGTACAACATGACACATATCAAAATTTCAATAACAGCCCATAGATTTAAAATTTGAAATGAGTATCATCACTGTGGGAACTGTCGCGTCCGCGATAGATCCCAAAAATCATGTAGTCGTTGCATCGAAGATAACACATCGAAAAAGATATCACTATCATCATAACCCTTTTCCATTATCACCTCATTGTTGTCCACTCGGAACATCATCGTCGTAACCATCACTGCTAGAGTCACCACATTGTTGATGGGAACACCACTTTCATTATCATTGACCATCATCGTTGGAGCTGAGAACCAGAGAAAAATGAAACAAGATGTCCACTAATCACCACTTATGTCTTCATATCACCGCTATAAAACTTCAACTTCACCACCAAAAAACCATTAAAACTAAAAATCAAAACCATTAGAACCTTCAAAGATGGGACATTATCCCTCCCAAAGACCCTAATACACTCGATATGCACCTCCCAAAACCTCCATGAAGACCCGCACACTAGAAAAATAGGGAAAGGATTGCAGCAAGGATGAGAACATGGAGGCCTCAGTAGGGGACCAAGACAGAAACTGCATCGTCCAAATGAAACAGATAACCAATAACAGAGAAACAAAATCAATCCCAAAAGAAATCACCATACGAAACCTCAATCCGTATATGAAAAATAGAGGACCCAAATAGAGGAACAAATCCGAGATGAGACCACTTCCATCCCTACTCTAGAACCATCCCAAGTAGGTACAGATCCCGAATCGAGGGCGACTAAAGTGGAGTCAAACGTGATGGGTAGTCCATCATGGGTAGAGGAGAAATAAGGAACCGGGCGCACTCACCAGATCCGACCCAAGACGTCTAAAGTACCCGCACACACAGACCTAGAATAGGGGTCCAATGTGTAAGGATAAATCTAAATAGGGGTGGAGAGTGGCACACGATGACCACCCCAGCAAGACACATCAGTTGAGAGGGAAGAAAAGGAAATCAAGAGAAGGAAGACGATGGATCAGGTGAAGTGGTACCCATCACCATCAAGCAGACCCTCAAAAACATAGGAGGGGAATAAGAGGCAGCGGGAGCATTGGGAGTCAGAAGAGTGTAGAGTCATCAGGTTCATTCATTAGGTCCATTAGTCCAATTAGGCCACTTAGAACCATTAGGCTCATTAGTCCCACTAGACCCATTTGGCCCATTACGCCATTTAGGCCCATTTGGCCAATTAGGCCCATTAGGCCCATTGGGGAACTTCGACCCATTAAGCTCATTCGGTACATTAGGCCATTGAGGCCCATTTGACCCATTAATCCCATTATATTAGGCAAATTATTCCACTTATCCCCATAGGGACCATTATGCCCATTACGCCAATTAGACCCATTAGGCAACTTAGGCCCATTAAGCCAATTAGGCCCATGAGTCACATTAGGCCACTTAGGTCCTTTAGGCCAATTAGGACCATGAGGAACATTAGGCCAATTAGGGCACTTAGCATCATTAGTCCAATTAGGCCCATTCATTCCATTAGGTCACTTAGGCCCATTATGCCCATTCGGCCCAATATGCCCATTGGAGAAGTCCCGTTAGGCCACTTAGGCCCATTAGTCCAATTTACCCAATTAGGCCCATTAAAGCCATTATTCCAATTAGGCCTATTTAGAAACTTAGGCCCATTAGGCCACTTGGGTCCATTAGGCCACTAAGGCTCATTGGGCCACTTGGGCCAATTCTATCACTTAGGCTCATTCAATGCATTAGGCCCATTATTCCATAGAGGCTCATTAGGCCACCTATGCCCATTAGGCCACTTAGGCCCCTTAGGAAACCTTGGCCCATTAGGCCACTTAAGCCCCTTAGGCCCATTAGTCCGCTTCGGCCCATTATGCCACTTATTCCCATTAGGCCCATTTATCCCATTATGCCACTTAGGTTTATTAGGCCACTTAGGACCATTAGGCTTATTAGGCCCATTAGTCCATTGAGTCCCATTATGCCCATTAGGCTACTTAAGCCCATTTGGACCATTTGGACCATTAGTCCACTTAGGCCACTGAGGCTCGTTAGTCCCATTAGGCCACATACACCCATTAGGCCCATTCGACCCATTAGGCCACTTAGGCTCATTAGGCCAATGAGGCCCATTCAACCCATTAGGCCTCTTCAGTCCATTGTGCCCATTAGGCCACTTAGGCCTATTAGGCCCATTAGGCAACTAAGGCCCATTAGGCCACTAAGCCCCATTAGGCCCATTATGTTCATTGACCTATTAGGCCCATTAGGCCACTTAGTCCCATTAGACCTAATATGCCACTTAGGCCCATTAGGTCACTTTGGCCCATTAGGCCCATTAGGACACTTAGGCCACTTAGTAACATTAGGACCATTAGGCCACTTAGGTCCATTATGCCGATTAGGCCACTAAGGCCCATTAGGCCACTTTGACCCATTAAAACCATTAGTCCACTTTGGCCCATTAGCCCACTTAATCCCATTTGTCCTGTTAGGTCCATTAAGACAATTAAACCCATTAATCCAATTAGGTCGATTAGGCCACTAAGGCCCATTAGGCCCTTTCAGCCCATTCGTCCCATTAGGCTCATTAGGCTCATTAGGTCCATTCAACCCATTAGGCCCATTAGGCCACTTAGGACCATTAGGCACATTAATTCACTTACACTCATTAAGCCACTTAGGCTCGTTAGGCCACTTCGCCTCATTAGGCCCATTAGGCCACTTAGGCCCCTTCGTCCACTTTGGCCCATTAGGCCACTTAGGCACATTAGGCCGATTAGGCCACTTTGGCTCATTAGACCCATTTTCCACTTTGGTCCATTAGGCGCATTAGGTAACTTAGGTCCATTAGTCCACTTAGGCCCATTAGGCCACTTAGGATTATTAGTCTCATTCATCTCATTAAGCTCATTAGGCCCATTAGGACCATTAGGACCATTAGAACCATTAGGCTACTTAGGCCCATTAGGCCACTTAGGATATTTAGAAACATTCTACCCATTCGTCCCATTAGGCCCATTATGCCACTTAGGTAAATTATGCCCATTAGGCCACTAAGGCCCCATAGGCACATTTGGCCACTTGGTCCCATTAGGTAAATTAGGACACTTAGGCCCATTAGGCCACTTAGAACTATTTGGAATATTCGTTCCATTCGTCCCGTTAGGCCCATTGGGCCACTAAGGCCCCATAGGCCAATTTGGCCACTTAGGCCCAATTGGCCCATTAGGCCACTTAGGCCCATGAGGGCCATCAGGCCCATTAGGAAACTTAGTCTCATTTGTCACATTATGCCACTTAGGACGATGAGGCCCATTATGCCCATTTTTTCCATTAGGCCCATTAGGCCACTTAGGCTCATTCGACCACTTAGGCCCATGAGCCCCATAAGCCCCCTTTGACCCATTCAGCCACTTAGGCCTTTTAGGACACTTTGGACCATTAAGACCTTTAATCCAATTCGGCCATAGAGGTTGATATGGATCAGATTCAGCCCAAGGAGAATAATTTTGTGCTTGATA